>OZ038423.1:79180997-80576621 GCA_964036155.1 Diploscapter coronatus | reverse complement strand
GCTTTTCAGACTCACGGTGGTGCAATTTGGCGAATCGTCTGGGCGCATCCCGACTTTGGGCAGATCCTGGCCACTTGCTCGTTCGATAGAAACATCAATATTTTCAAGGAAGACATTATGGAAGACCCTGAATATCTCAAATACGCCCACGCGATCAGGCAGAGACGGATGGACAAGGACGCCATATACAAGCAAATCGGGAAGAAGATTGACCAGACACGAGGAAAGCTGCTGGATGAGAAGTTCGATCGTTGCTGGGTGAAAATCGCGGCACTGAGAGACAGTCGAGAGAATATCACCGATGTACAGTTTGGACCTCGAACGATTGGCCTTTGTTTGGTATAATATTCGCCTCATTTAATGAAATGGTTAAAAAATATTTAGGCAGCAGTGAGCGCAGCTGGAAACTTGCGAGTCTACGAGGTGCCTGACCAGCGAGAGCTGAAGCACTGGGACTTGGTACACGAGACGCAGGTATTCAAATTTCCAATATAACTAGGGACTGCAAACTCCTTCCCCTTTTATTTTTCGCTTTTGTTCAAAAAGTGGTCATTTGAAGCTCAAAAATGGGAAGTAACTACCCTTCAAAGTGAGTGAGCGCAAAAAGGCACAATCGGATTCGATGAACCATTCATAGAAATTAACTTTGACCAGAATTATACCAGAAAGTGCGCGTACATTCATGATAATTACCGGTGGGGAAAAAAACTATTTTTCGCCGATCGTTCTAGGTCAACTCTTTCGATCAAAAATGATTTTGATTTTATTTTTTCTTCGCCAATATCTCAGTTACATTGCGTTTGGCAATTTGGAGCGATAAATAATAAATTATGAAAATGGCGAATTTCGCAAAACCGTTTGCGGCTCCTAAATATAATAAATCAAGTTATGGAACAGTTCAGGTAATCCCAGCACGTCTTTCCTGCGTAGCGTGGAGTCGCTCAAAGATCCATCGGCCGAACGTGTTCATGGGCTCGGACGAGCCTGACTCGGAGAACTTCTACCCGAGAGTCATCGTCTACGAGTGCAATGAGGTTCTTAGGTAGAAGCGACAAAATTTCTTTGATTCGTTTTATCCTCAACTTTTAGAGAGTGGCGCCGTTTGAATTCAATTCAGTTCGGCATCGCTGAGCCTGTGACGGACATTCAGATTTCTCCCTGCTACAGCTTCGAGGGGTTCCAGTTCGCAGTTGCTGCTGGAGACATCCACGTTTATGATTTTATCGTGAGTTAAAATGGCTCCCTGTATTCCACACCCACTTTTTCTTTTCCTACCTCCTTCTCCTACGCTCTTCTCAAAAAGCGGATGTGGAATACAAAAGCCGTCAAAAACAAAATATCCTTTCTGAAAGCAAAAAATGAATTTGTGATTCAGCTACCGCCAAGAAACTTCTACGAGGATGAAGCCCCCAAATCATCCGAGGAAAGAAACGACACCGAACGAAACTTCGATGAAACAGAGTTCCAGTACCAATTGAACAAGGCAATTTATTACTTTCGGATACTTGAGCAGAACCGACTAGTTTAGCTTTGTCGTCTAGGAGACATGAGGAAGGCTTGGAGGATCCGCTATAACGTCCAGGGCAACGTCCTTACGGCGTCCAGCGCTGATGGGTGCATACGGGTGTGGAAATGTAAGACTTTTTTCTGCAAATTCGGATAATATGCAGACACGAAAACAAATGATCTGCTGGTAGCTTTCTCAGGGTGCTAACAATAAGGAATCTTGCACTATTTTAGTCCATGCAAGTTGTCTTGAGCTCAGTCATTGAATTTTGAAAATATTTATTTCATTTGATGGCATGAAATAAAAATAAAAGCAGCCGTGTTCTGCCCTGTCCATGAAAAGAACAAAATTTTGAAGGCACGGTAGAGAAGGAGATCGTCTCTTTATCAAGAGATGAGAAGGGAGCAATAGAAAAAAGAATGATAAGAAAATCGCTACCCAAAAATTTTTAAAATTTAAGAAAAATTAAGTGCGATCGGCACAAATAAAATCAAAAGAATTTCAGCTTTGTTTCACGATCAATGGGCACTTTTGACGGAGTTTTCTGCGGATGACTACCTGCAGGCTCGTCAGAACCACAGTCTTGACGAAGATGATGAAAATTTGTAGATTCTAGTTGATTTTTCTGGTCGATTTAGCTCAATCGCACTTCGTTTTCTTGTGAAAAGTGTATTCTTTACAATTCATCTTCCAATAAAAAGTTGGATTTTCTGTTCTGATGCTCCTCTGGAACTCGGTGGCAGGGGGTCATTATTTAAGTCGGTGCCGATTGGCAGAATTCTCATCGGCAAAAAGTCGACGAATGAGAGACTTGTGAAAAATGAAAATGAGAAAGGGCGAAGAGCTCGCTCAAGAGGTGTTGTAATGTAATCCGTTAGAATTGGGACCGAAAAAATTGAAGCCTCGGTTAGAGAGGCGCAGAGAGTAATAAAAGAGTTTGAACGAAATGTGGAGAAAAATAAAAACCCAAAAGAACACAAGCGAATGGGCGAGAAATTACTGCTCGTCTTGAAGCTGAGCTTTCCGAGAGATGAAGCACACTGTCAGCATCGACAAGAGAAGATATATTGATAAGGAGACGAGGAAGTCTGCGGCAGAGTGAACTTTGGAATCAATAATCGATGCGGATTTGGGCGGTTCTGTGGATAAGAAGAGAATAGCTTTGTAGCTCAACAAAATTATTTGAATTTATCATTAAAAATCTTACGAATTACGAACATTTCTACCCAAAATCATCGTAAATATTATTTTAATAGATAAGTACACAATTTTGAAACACATCTTCCAAACGTATAGAAAATTAATCGAATTTTTATTTTTTATTTTTTAACCTCTCTGGTTTCAATTCTCGAAAGCAAGTCCCTGAAATTCACGCAGTTATTCTTTTTGAGTGCTACGTGCTAATGGGGTGAGTGCCATTTGTTCGCTTTCTCCTCTCATTTTTCTATATCGTTGAAAATCCCTAGCTTTTCTTCTATCACCTAAAATTTATTCCCGTGAAATCCCCGAGTGCTGAAATTTGGGACAGCTGCCCGGAGATCTTGATGGGACCGACTCCAATCTTTCGACAGGCGAATCCTCGGAGTACTGAACTTTCAGACACGACCGCCCGAATTAAGTGAAGGAAGAGAGGAATGATAATGAATGACAAGTACCCAAGTACACAACAACAAACCGATCCATTCCACTTTTTGTTTATTGGTAGAGGATTTTTTCAGAAATTGACAGATGAGAAAATATCGCGAGAAATTAACTTTCCAATTCTTTTACGTTTTCTTGAAAAAAGAACATCATGCAAGTTGCAGTTGAACTGAACATAACATTTTTACAACTCCAGTGATTCTTCCAATGATTTCGTTTTTCTCCAAACTTAGAAATAATATTTTAAAAAAACATATCGGAGATTTAATAACATATGCAGAATTTTGTGTACGTTTTAATAAGTTAGTCATTATATTGATGCAATTACAAATCAATAACATCACGAAGCATCGCGGCTATAATATAAACCTGTTCAAAATCCAAATATATTTGATATTTTTATTTTATGGATGTGAGACCTTTCTACCTACGCGAATCCAAACTCGATATATTATAGTAATTTCGCCCACTATCACAACTCTTGTCAGCTTATTTTAGGCGGTCGTCTCGATTACTACGACGAATAAAAGTCCTGTAGTCGTTATTCGTCTTTTTGCTGTTGATGTTTTTCATGTTCGTCATCCCCTCGCATGTCCATTTCCATCGCGGTAGGATTTCAGCGTCGTTTGCAGCTCTCAGATACCGATACAGATATTGTTAGAAGTCGAAATATCACTGGGATTCTGTATCCAGAGAACCCAGAAAATCCCCATATAGACCATGTAAGTCGAGAGATTCAGACAGCGAAACTCTGACATACCAAGAAAACCAAATGTAAAGAGTCAGAAAATCTCAAGAGATGACTTGATCCGAGAAATTGCGACTTGAAAGCAGGAAATAGTGTAAAGCCAGAGAAACACACTCGCTCACTCAATTAATATCGCCTGTGGCAGTGAAAAATTTAGAGCTTCGAAAAAATCGAGGGGCGGAGTTTCGGAGCTGGGCTTGAGCTCTGCCGAAGCGATTCAGGCATTGCATCGGCGCTGACTTACCCACGACAAGTCGCGTCCACCGTTGTGCAACACCGCAAAATCGTCTAAGAAGTCTAACACTCCATTCTGAACAATGGATTACGAAAACGATCCAGGTAAGTATCTTTGATTTTTGGATTGATTTTTAATTTTCATCTTACCGTAAAGCGTGAAACCTCTAATTGAAACCTCCTGCCATTTGAAGCCCACCCTCGAAATGCCAGATCCACCCAATACCCATCTCAGATCATCTTGCAAAGTATTTCTCTGCATTCTTTAGAGTATATAGAGCATATTTACTTTCTAAATTTCTACGACCATTAGATGAAAAACTGACTATTTGAAATTTTCGATTTTTTCGAAAATTGAACCTCTGAAAATAGAAGCCATGGGCTTCAATTAGAGGCTTGATGGCTATTTGGGAAAATTCTCCCAAATACTATTCCTAAAGTGCGGTCGAGTATGAATAGCAACTTGAGCTCAACTTTCTCATACCATCTCTTTTCAGAATTATTGAATCTTTTTATTGTCTTTTCGAACGAATTTATCTTCCCAATTTTAGGATGGCAGTATCTGCGTCGCACTCGCGAGCAGATGATAGAAGTGAGTCTCATATATTACCATACAAATGTAATTCAATAATTTCAGGAGCAATCGAAGCCCTATGATTCGAAGAAGAATTGCTGGGTGCCCGACCCTGAAGAGGGCTACGTTGCCGCTGAGATCACCGCCACCAAGGGTGACGCCATCACCGTCGTCACGTCGCGCGGTAATGAGGTGAGCAAATGTTTCGTCATTTCTGTCGATCTTATTTTATCCTTCGACTTGGCTTGCACGCTATACAAATTCATCTCCATCCTGACCAAACCTAAGCGACCTTAAACAAGATCTTCATTATGATCCGCACATGAAGCAAAAATATCCCGCTAAATTATTATTGGGGGTCCCCTTATGTATCAACTTCCTATAGAAAATAAACCTTTAAATAGTCTTTCAGTCAATAATTTCTCATTTTAGCTGAAAATTTGCCTATATCTTATCCTAATTCCCAGAACCCTTCCCAATGTTTCTTGGCACAGCCTCAAATCACCTTCGCGCGCACTTCTGCACTTGTGTCCTGATCACTACCACATGTTCACGCTCTGAGCATATCCTGGGCGTGCTGTTTTTCATTAGGCCGTCTCGCTTGGAATTAATCGTCTTGCGTGGAATCGCGCTCGAGAACCTCCCCGGTTTTCTACTACCACATCTTTTCAAATGTTATTTGGTTGGGTGGGGGAGCGTCTCACATTTTGCATTGTGTAATGTGCTCGTGGTTGCATAGGCGAAGTAGCTAAAAGTGGATTATCGCCACCTCGAGAAATAACAACAATTCTGTTGAGACAAAAAAGAGGTGAGAGATAAGGGCGTTAAACCCCATATCGTATTTCTCGTCGTCGGACGTGTTTTCCTGAGAAGTTGGACACTTCTTCCGACTCAATCCGTGAAGGGCACCGAATTTTGCTCCTACGCCTAAAATTCTAAAGAAGACAATTCGAAACATATGCCATCGATGATTCTGGGGAAAATTGCAAGTTAAGAGCCAAGAAACAAATGATAAAATAAGATCGAGAATATTCAAGCGCATATCAAACTTTTATCTATCAGAATTTAAACAACTCATCAATATAAGTTCAACTTAAAAACATACAAAATTATTTAGTTATTTTTTAATCAAAATCTTCACGTACAATGAATCAACACAATGAATACTTCACCAGATCAAGCAGAATTCTAAAACATAATCTTTTTAAAATCAACGTGAAAAAGGAATTGTTATTAAAGACAAAAATCCTCATTCATACCATACCAAATCTAAAACTTCTTTTCTTTCAGCAAACCCTGAAGAAGGAGTTGGTGCAGGAGATGAATCCTCCGAAGTTCGAGAAGACCGAGGACATGTCCAATCTGACCTTCCTCAACGACGCCTCCGTGCTGCACAACTTGAGATCGCGTTACGGAGCTATGCTCATCTATGTAAGTCGGCAAATTCGTCTATACTTTGAAAATTTGCCTCGTCGCAAAATTTTCAAGCAATCATTCTCTTCTTCAAACCAGAAAATGATTACCTGAAAATCTGCTATTTTTTGAAGTCGTTTTCTCAATTCAGTTTTTCTTGAAAATCTCTATCGATATTGTATCCACAAATTTCTTTCGAAACAATTTATTTTATCATTTCATATCATTAATCAATTTTCGCTTTTCATATTAACACACTATATCACTCATTTCCGGTCGCGCCACCTATCTCAGCTCATCTTTTGAGCCTTGTCAAATCCGCGCCCGTCGATCCATCGTCAAAGTGAGGACAAAGGCAAAGAGCCTGAGATCAGTTGCGTGGCACTTTCTGTGAGGGATGAGGAGCGTAATCGCTTCGATAAAGAGAAAAATCGTGGCGGAAATATCATGATCCAGGCTTAGAGAGAAGAGCTAAAGAGAGAGCGAGCGATAAAATCCAAACACACTTTACACAAAAACTTGGGCTCTCCAAGAAAAGTTAAACTCGAAGCGGCGCTTCGATGCATCTGATGAAGCTCTCGACTGATTTTCATGGAGATGCCATCTGTTCGTCTACGAAGCGGCGCGCTTGAGGCGAAAGCTTCATCAAGAGAAGCAGGAAAAAACGAGCAAGATATAGAGACAAAGGATTCATGAAAAACACCAAAGCAATCCTCGCTTCTCTCCGCGTAACAATTGTCGCGATGCGACGCGCGTCTTGTTCCCAGATCCACCAACGTGTATCACAGCTATCTTTCCGTGTGTTTTTGATAGACGTAAGCGCGTCCTCCAGGAAGGACATTGGATAGCTGAAATTCGAAAACCAAAAACTCGAAACAAAAACTAATCAAAAAGAATATCACAAAATGACAAATAATCGATTTCAGACCTATTCGGGTCTTTTCTGCGTCGTCATCAACCCCTACAAGCGTCTGCCGATCTACACCGACTCAGTCGCTCGTATGTACATGGGCAAGCGAAGGTACTCACATAATTAGGCCATTAAAATGCTAATTCGCCTATCTAAGAACTGAAATGCCACCCCATCTCTTCGCCGTCTCTGACCAGGCCTACCGTAACATGCTTCAGGATCACGAGAACCAGTCCATGCTTATTACTGGTGAATCTGGTGCCGGAAAGACTGAGAACACCAAGAAAGTAGGGCGTTTTTCCAAGAATAAAAATAACCCTCAAAATTCAAGGTCATTGCCTATTTCGCTTCCGTCGGTGCCTCGCAGCAGGAAGGTGCTGGAGGTAATGCTGGTGGCGAGAAGAAGGCTACCCTTGAAGATCAGATCGTCCAGACCAACCCCGTTCTGGAGGCTTTCGGTACTTTAAAATATTTATAGTCAACGAATTCGTCATGTAATAATAAATTGTCAGGTAATGCCAAGACTGTCCGAAACAACAACTCTTCCCGTTTCGGAAAGTTCATCCGTATCCACTTCAGCAAAGCTGGACGTCTCGCTTCTTGCGACATCGAACACTGTAGGGCAAATTTTAACAATTCAGCAACATAATGATGAATAATATTTGAATTTACAGATCTGTTGGAGAAGTCTCGTGTGATCCGTCAAGCTCCTGGAGAGCGTTGCTACCACATCTTCTACCAGATCTACTCTGACTTCAAGCCCGAACTCAAGAAACTACTGCTGCTCGACCAGCCCATGAAGAACTACTGGTTCGTCGCTCAGGCCGAATTGTCCATCGATGGTGTCAACGACACTGAAGAATTCCAGGTACCACCGACAATACCCTGAAATAGTCTTCTCATATTCATTTATTCAGATGACTGATGAGGCCTTCGACATCCTGAACTTCTCGGCTGAGGAGAAGATGGACTGCTACCGTCTCATGTCCGGTCACATGCACATGGGTAACATGAAGTTCAAGCAACGCGCTCGTGAAGAGCAGGCCGAACCCGATGGCACTGATGAGGCCGAGAAGGCAGCTAACATGTTCGGTGTCGACGCCGAGAAATTCTTGTCGGCTCTCACCAAGCCTCGTGTCAAGGTACAATGAAATCCAGAAATTTGCAGATTTCATAACTGATCACTTCTTAAGGTCGGTACCGAGTGGGTGTCCAAGGGACAGAACGTCGACCAAGTCAATTGGGCAGTCGGTGCCATGGCCAAGGGTGTGTACGCTCGTGTGTTCCACTGGCTCGTCAAGAAATGCAACTTGACCCTCGATCAGAAAGGAATTGACCGTGATTACTTCATTGGTGTGCTCGATATTGCCGGATTCGAGATCTTCGACGTAAATTAAACAAAAAAAATCAAACACTTCTAAAACTAATATCTTTTAGTTCAACTCCTTCGAGCAGCTGTGGATTAACTTTGTCAACGAGAAGCTGCAGCAATTCTTCAATCACCACATGTTCGTCCTCGAACAGGAAGAGTACGCCCGTGAAGGTATCCAGTGGACCTTCATCGATTTCGGTCTCGACTTGCAGGCCTGCATTGAACTCATTGAGAAGGTAATAGAGAAAAAACTCCAAACGAAAATAATTGTTTTCATTCCAGCCCCTGGGTATCATCTCGATGCTTGATGAAGAGTGCATTGTGCCAAAGGCTACTGATCTGACTCTGGCTCAGAAGCTGTGCGAGCAGCATCTCGGCAAGCACCCCAACTTCGAGAAGCCCAAGCCACCCAAGGGCAAGCAGGGCGAGGCTCACTTCGCTATGCGCCACTACGCCGGTTCGTTTGCAAGAATAGATCCTAAACTCAATGAATCTTATTTAGGAACTGTGCGATACAATGTGCTGAACTGGCTCGAGAAGAACAAGGATCCGCTCAACGACACTGTCGTGTCCGTCATGAAGGCCACTACCGGAAACGGCCTTCTCAACGTCATTTGGGAAGACTACACCACCCAGGAGGAGGCCGCTCAGAAGGCTAAGGGTTCGCTAGAAATCGATAGCAGCATTATCGAATAAATTTGTAATTTACAGAAGGTGGCGGCGGTGGTGGAAAGAAGAAGGGTAAATCCGGCTCTTTCATGACCGTCTCCATGATGTACCGTGAGTCTCTCAACAACCTCATGACTATGCTTCACAAGGTATAAGAACCAACAAATCAAATCTTCACGATTGTAAATATTTTAGACTCACCCCCACTTCATCCGTTGCATCATCCCCAACGAGAAGAAACAATCTGGTCTCATCGATGCCGCTCTCGTGCTGAATCAGCTGACCTGTAACGGTGTGCTTGAGGGTATCCGTATTTGCCGCAAAGGTTTCCCCAACAGAACTCTCCACCAAGATTTTGTGCAGGTATCTTAGCAAATTTCGATGCGCAACCCCCTACCACAAATATTCAAATTTAGCGCTATGCCATCCTTGCTGCCGCAGAAGCCAAGTCCAATGACGACAAGAAGAAATGCGCTGAGGCAATTATGTCCAAGCTCATCAACGAGGGTGTCCTCTCCGAGGAGAACTTCCGTATTGGTCTGACCAAGGTGTTCTTCAAGGCTGGTGTGCTCGCTCACCTTGAAGACGTCCGTGACGAGAAGCTCTCTGTGATTATCACTGGATTCCAGTCCCAGATTCGTTGGTGAGTTTCTCAAAATTTTCTCCGAAAAAATTGCAAGAATAATAAAATCTCTAGGTACTTGGGTCTCACCGAGCGCAAACGCAGAATGGAGCAGCGCGCTGGACTGCTCATTGTCCAACGCAACGTGCGTTCGTGGTGCACTCTCAGAACCTGGGAATGGTTCAAACTCTACGGAAAGGTCAAACCTATGCTCAAGGCCGGAAAGGAGGCAGAAGAGTTGGAGAAGGTACAACAGGTTTCAAGAAAGAGCGTTAAAAATCATATGGCTTCAGATGAACGATAAGATGAAGGAGCTCCAAGAGAACTTGGCCAGGGAAGAGAAGCTCCGCAAGGAGTTGGAAGACAGCTCGACCAAGCTGCTCGAGGAGAAGAACCAACTCTTCACCTCGCTCGAGTCCACCAAGGGACAGCTTTCGGACGCCGAAGAGCGCCTTGCCAAGCTCCAGTCCCAGAAGAACGATGCCGATAGACAGCTCACTGTAAGAAGAATAAATTACATCATCAATTCAAAAATGGAAATCGAACTTTTAGGACCTCAACGACCGTCTTGCTGACACTGAAGACCGCAATGCTGACATCCAGCGTGCCAAGAAGAAGGTCGAGTCTGAGGTCGAATCGCTCAAGAAGCAGATCCAAGACCTCGAAAATTCTCTGCGCAAGGCCGAGTCTGAGAAGCAATCGAAGGACCACCAGATTCGCTCTCTCCAGGACGAAATGCAGCAGCAGGATGAGGCTATTGCCAAGCTGAACAAGGAGAAGAAACACCAGGTACCACATTAATAACAAAACAATACAAGCTATGTCGTAGTTAAAAATGATTATGAAAATGGTTTCAGGAAGAAATCAACCGCAAGCTCATGGAGGACTTGCAATCCGAGGAGGACAAGACCAATCACACCAACAAAATCAAGCAAAAGCTCGAGTCGACTCTCGATGACCTCGAGGACTCTCTCGAACGCGAGAAGCGTTCTCGCGCTGACCTCGACAAGCAGAAGAGAAAGGTCGAGGGAGAGCTGAAGATCGCTCAGGTAATGTATTCATAAGCTATTGAACTATAGAGTAGAAAAAGTAAATCTGCGTTAAAAATGCAAGATTCAGCGTTAAATTTAATATGCATAGTTAAAACGAATATGAATATATGAATATGTTTACAGGAGAACATCGAAGAGGGTGGCCGTCAACGCCACGATCTCGAGAATAACCTCAAGAAGAAGGAGTCGGAACTTCACTCCGTCAGCAGCAAGCTCGAGGACGAACAAGCCCTCGTTGCCAAGCTCCAGCGCCAGATCAAGG
Organism: Diploscapter coronatus; assembly: GCA_964036155.1. Lineage (NCBI taxonomy): Eukaryota > Metazoa > Nematoda > Chromadorea > Rhabditida > Rhabditidae > Diploscapter > Diploscapter coronatus. The sequence goes on along the minus strand of OZ038423.1, from coordinate 80,565,617 downwards.
AGGAACAGTCCAGAATCTCGGAACTCGAGGAGGAACTCGAGAACGAGCGCCAGTCCCGTTCTAAGGCTGATCGCGCTAGAGCTGACGCCCAGCGCGAACTCGAGGAACTTGGTAAGCTGAAATATGATGTCATGTGTTGTTAAAAATCATAATAATTAAACTAAACTCCAAATGCAATTTTACAACTAATTCAACAATTTGAAGAATAAAATTATTACCGCCTTTCCAGGTGAGCGTCTCGATGAGCAAGGTGGTGCCACTGCTGCTCAGGTTGAGATCAACAAGAAGCGTGAGGCTGAACTCGCCAAGCTCCGTCGTGATTTGGAGGAAGCTAACATGAATCACGAGAGCCAACTGGGTGCTCTCCGCAAGAAGCACACCGATGCTGTTGCTGAGCTGACCGATCAACTAGATCAGATTAACAAGACTAAGCAAAAGCTCGAGAAGGACAGGGCTCAGGCTGTTCGTGATGCTGAGGAACTCGCCTCTCAACTCGACTCGGTATATTGCATTTATAAACAAACTATCAAATCAAACAATTATTAAAATCGTTGTAGGAGACCTCTGGCAAGATGAACAACGAGAAACTTGCCAAGCAGTTCGAACTTCAACTGTCCGAGCTCCAGTCCAAATGCGATGAGCAATCTCGCCAGCTCATGGACTTCACCTCGATGAAGGGACGCATGCACAACGAGAACGGTGACCTCGTCCGTCAACTCGAAGACGCTGAATCTCAGGTAGGTGTGTATCTTTGTGCAAAAAAAAATTGTGTGCGCAACAAAAGTCCTCCTTTTGCGTGAAACAACCATTCTCCATTTTAGGTCAATCAGCTGTCTCGTCTGAAGGCCCAACTCACCTCTCAGCTCGAGGAGGCCAAGCGCACCGCCGATGAGGAATCGCGTGAGCGCCAGACCCTTGCCGCCCAGGCCAAGAACTACCAACACGAGGCCGAGCAATTGCAGGAGAGTTTGGAGGAAGAAATCGAAGGAAAGAACGAAGTCCTCCGCCAACTCAGCAAGGCCAACGCTGAGATCCAGCAGTGGAAGGCCAAATTCGAGGGCGAGGGCTTGATCAAGGCCGACGAACTCGAGGACGCCAAGAAACGTCAAGGAAACAAGATCCAGGAATTGACCGAGGCTCTCGATGCTGCCAACTCGAAGATCGCCTCGCTCGAGAAGACCAAGGGCAGACTGGTCGGAGACTTGGACGATGCCCAGGTTGATGTTGAGCGCGCCAACTCGTACTCTGCCTCCCTCGAGAAGAAACAGAAGGGCTTCGACAGAACCATCGACGAGTGGAAGAAGAAGGTCGACGACCTCAATGCCGAACTCGACAACGTTCAGCGCGAACTCCGCAACGCCTCCACCGATCTCTTCAAGGCCAAGAACGCTCAGGAGGAGGCAGCCGAAGTCGTCGAGGGACTTCGCCGTGAGAACAAGAACCTCGCTCAGGAGATCAAGGACTTGGCTGACCAACTCGGCGAGGGAGGCCGCTCCGTGCACGAGATGCAGAAGATCATCCGTCGTCTCGAAATCGAGAAAGAGGAACTCCAGCATGCTCTCGACGAGGCCGAGGCTGCCTTGGAAGCCGAGGAGTCGAAGGTGCTCCGCGCCCAGGTCGAAGTGTCCCAGATCCGCTCCGAAATCGAGAAGAGAATCCAGGAGAAGGAGGAGGAATTCGAGAACACCCGCAAGAACCACCAGCGTGCAATGGACTCGATGCAAGCGTCGCTCGAGACCGAGGCCAAGGGCAAAGCCGAACTCCTCCGCGTCAAGAAGAAGCTCGAGTCCGACATCAACGAGCTCGAAATCGCTCTCGACCATGCCAACAAGGCCAACGCCGACGCGCAGAAGAACTTGAAGAGATACCAAGAGCAGATCCGCGAACTGCAGCTCCAGGTCGAAGAGGAACAGCGCAACGGAAACGACATCCGCGAGCAGTTCTTCAACGCCGAGAAGCGCGCCACTCTTCTCCAGTCCGAGAAGGTAAAATTGTATCACTTTATTTGAGAAAAAAAGGATTATTTTAGGAAGAACTTCTGGTTGCCAACGAAGCCTCTGAGCGTGCCCGCAAGCAGGCTGAGTACGAAGCCGCCGATGCCCGTGACCAGGCCAATGAGGCCAATGCTCAGGCCAGCAGCTTGTCGGCCGCCAAGAGAAAGCTCGAGGGAGAACTCCAGGCTCTGCATGTAAGGATTGGAAAATTGATATTCACACAGAGAATCCATGATTTCAGGCCGACCTCGACGAGACCCTGTCCGAATACAAAGCCGCTGAGGAGAGATCGAAGAAGGCCATCGCTGATGCCACCAAATTGGCCGAGGATCTGCGCCAGGAGCAGGAACACGCTCAGCACATCGACCGCATGCGCAAGGGACTCGAGCAGCAGCTCAAGGAGATTCAAGTCAGACTCGACGAGGCCGAAGCCGCCGCTCTCAAGGGTGGCAAGAAGGTATGAAATGTTTTTTTGGAAACTCGAAAATCAAGAAAATTTAGGTGATTGCCAAACTCGAACAGCGCGTGCGCGAACTTGAGACGGAATTGGACGGAGAGCAGAGACGCTGCCAGGAGGCCAATAAGAACATGCAGAAGGTCGACAGACGCGCGCGCGAACTCCAATTCCAGGTACCAAATTCATTAATTTCAGGCTTAAAGCCAATTACAAATGATTGCAGGTCGACGAGGACAAGAAGAACTTCGAACGTCTGCAGGACCTGATCGACAAACTCCAGAACAAACTCAAGACCCAGAAGAAGCAGATCGAGGAAGCGGTACGGATGAACCGATGAGAAAATGGGGGGAAATGGTGAAATTTTCAGGAAGAAGTCGCCAACACCAATCTGCAGAAGTACAAACAGCTCACCCACCAGCTCGAGGACGCTGAGGAGCGTGCCGACGACGCCGAGAACTCGCTGTCGAAGATGCGCGCCAAGTCCCGATCGTCCACTTCGGTCGCTCCCGCTGGACTGCAGGTAATTTGAGTAATTTCAAATTTCACAAGATGTCTATCCGTACCAAAATCACACTTTTATCTGTATAATAAAATGCAATTTTTGAATCTCGTAACCCCTTCCTAGCAATGGAATGGTACAAATTTTTTGTTTACTTGTACCATTCGTGGGCATCACTGATTTACTATTCCATGAAAATATCTATAAATTTTAATTTCAGACCTCTGCTTCGGCCATGGTTATGCGCTCGCCATCCCGCTCCAGAAATACCGATTTCTAAGCGCCGTATCCGATGATTTTTAAAGACCGTGGATATTTCCCCTATCTTTCTAGTAGTTGTGTAACTTTATTCCCTTCCCCCAAAACCAGATTGATTTCTGACATCCTTACCTTTAGGCTAGTTGTTTATCGAATTTGTTGATCTATCCGTGTATCACCATCCTCTATTTTATCGGAGTTATTGGAGTCGTCTGGATTTCGAAATTTCGGAGTCCAGAATTTCGATCTAACTCTGCTTCTCGTCACGATCGTTGCACATACAAATATATCGAGACTGCATGAGGGATACACATTTACCTATTTTCTCGTAAATTTAAGCTACTTCAGATTTCATGCTTCACTTTTAAAAAATTTACTTTTCTCACGCACAAGATCCACTTCTCAAAACCCACTTTTGTAGTCCTGTTATATAGATTTTATCGTTTCATTTCAATCATTTTTGATAAAATAGCTTAGCAACTTGAAAATAAATGTTGCATTAGTTATTTTTCCTGGTTGAATTTTATTGAAATCGCAAAAATTGGCACCACAAGAGAGGGATACTGAATTTGTAGATAAAACATTGACTAACAAAGACTGACGACTCGTAGAAATAAGGGGAATTTCATGTGGAGTATTTTCAAATATCAGTTTTGAGAAATCGAAATTTTAACTAGAGATTTGAACGAAATTATTACTTTCAAAAGCCCAAGAAAAATAAAAAAGGAAAAAATTTTTTGGAAAAATATCTATCTTTGAGCAGTACCTTATAAGTAAAGGGACATTATACGGTAGGAATTTTGCAATCAATAAAAAGGAAAAAAATCATAATGAAATAAGAATAAAGTTAGCACACAACCCTGATTTTGACGGGAAAAATTGGCTAATTTCCCAACAACTAACTCACAAAATTTCGATGACTCGTGAAATATTGATAAATCTATTTTCATAAAGCGATGATCAGAGATGTACGGAGCTCGACAAAAGTTCAACTCGAACCTCTCAAGCAAGTTGAGTTCGTATATCCCTGGCGATGATAAAATTACTAAATCCCTAAAAATCTCGCTTTCTTGAGAAAACGCAGAATGTTTAGGTTATTTGGAATGGCAAGCTCAGAATCCAATCGAATTTTCACAAATTCTTACTTCAGAAAAGGGAGAAAACCCAGGTTAACTTTTGAATAATTTGAAGGAAATTTTCACAGATCAATTACGCGGAGGCGTGGATGGAAGACTGGGCTTTTAAAGAAGGAGAACAATTGCTGAAAACCGCTGAAGCTTACTGGAATTTGAATATTGGGGGAAAATACCAAAAAATACTACAATTTTTCATTAAAAAAAGTAATTCTCCTCATTTAAAATCGGTAAAACGAAATTCAATTTAGATGAAAATCAGTTTTTTAACGTATTTCCCCGTTTCACGATAATTTCCCCTATATGAAATCCCGCAATTTACGCCCACGCGGCGTTTAGCGCGTTGCTCCGAGCGATACGTTTGGAGATAATCGATCCGAGAATGAGACCCAGAAGAACGACGGAAATCAGCAGGTGGTCGAAGTCGTCTTTCAGAATGTCGAAAGTGCCAGACGGGTAGAGGCGAGTGAAAAAGACATCGATTCCGTAGGCGAACATCAAAGAAGTAGACTCAAGACCGGCTGGTCTGAAAATAAGAATATGTTTTACAAATTTTCAAATTCATGGCAAGTTTTATCATTGATTGGAGAGAAAGTCGATATCCATTCCGCAATTATAAATCGAATTTGGAGAGAAATAGTGAGTTGCGTAGAAGAGAAACGAGAGGCGAATAGCGTAATTTTTGAATATCGACGTTCTCTTCCAATCGATAATGCAATAAGTAATCGTGATACTGGGATGTGTTAATAGTGCAAAATGTATTTTTAGCGATAGAGAATATTGTATTTTAGGTTTCGTCAATTTTCAAATAATCCAGTATTTTGACATCTATAATTGTTCGTTTGGCTTGATGTAACCTTTAACCAATTCCAAATAAAAACGAACAAGTTTCAGAATTATTCAGAGTCGAAATAAACGTTTTGACGTTATTGAAACGTCCCTTATCGACTCAACTTAGCTATTCCATTCTAAAATTACAATTGACACTCACGCAGTCTTGATGCCTCTGATATTATGCACCGTCTGGTTGTAGTTGACCATGTCTTCTGGGGCAACAGGAATTTCCGGCATGTAAGGGATCATCATCTCTTCACGCATTTCCTGGAAATTTACCAATTTTTAGGCTTTTAGAAAAAGAAAACCATGAATCTTCCCGAATTTTTTGTCAGAATTAGAAATTCCTAGAGTTTTAGACTTTCTATGATTTTCCAGAACTTTCAAAATTCAAAAGTTGTCCACTTTCCTCAAAAATTTTGATTTTTTAAATAAATAAAAAATCACCTGTGTCAATTCCAGGGGCCTTGTAGCGTCGATGAACCTCCTCGTGACTTCGTGAATTCCACCGAGCGGCAACGCGAAGAGAATGGCCTTGTTGGTGAGGCCTTGTTCTGGAAAAAACCATCAATTTCCCCAAAATTCGAAAATATAAATGAAAAATAAGGAGATAAGAGATAAAATATCGAGGAAAGTTTCATTTTCTATCAATTTACCCGTCTCGCTAACCGCCATCGCGTCAACACCCTGTGCGTAGATGTAACTTTGCGCCACCACTGAGGGCGGTGTCTTCGTCGGCACCAGAGAGTCGAATTTTTGCTGAAAAATAACCTCCGACTTTTAAAACGAACTCGAGGGACTTTAATCTAATTTATATACTTCATAAGATCCGAATTCTTAAATGATTTTTTGATGTTTTTTCAACTAACCTTATTCGACTTCTCCTCTCCCTCATACAACTCCATGATGCCGATTTCCGTCCTTCTTCCCCTGTCCGACCAGTAGGCGTACTAGAATTCAAATTTATTTTCAAAGAAAAAAATGTTTTATAAAAATTTTAAAAATAAATATGTTTGCAAAAAGATGTTCATCAAACTTACCGCCAGCCAATTCTCGCAGTGGACTAAATGGATTGGTGGAGAGGCCTTCAGTAATTTTGCCGTGTGCACCAATTGGCCGGTTACAGAGTCCACCAAAAACAGGGAAATTTGCTGATGAATGGTGTCGACGGAGGCAAGAGCGACCTGGCAAAATTTTATCATCTTCAAATAGTATGTCATTTTTGAAAGAATCGTCATTTCTCTTATGCTTTTTCTTGGGTATGGACAATTTTTGGAGAAAGAATACATTTGGAAAAGAGCTATTTTTATAATAAGGGGTATTCTTTTAAAAATAAAGCAAAAACATTTAAGGAAAGATATTTTTCTTTTTGAATATTTTAGAAATGTTTTTTAAAGATTTTTTAAACCCACCAAATTCGGATTCAGGTACTTGTAGTCAACATTTCTGTCGATCAGCACACGCCCTTGTGAGTGGACTTTTTCTGAAATTAAAAAAAATAAGTTTCAAATTAAATTCATATAAGCCTCATATGAGAAGAACGTCGATTGGCTGGTGTTTATTTTATTATCATCAAATTTTTAAATATTTCTAGTTTTATAGAATTTCTATAAGTTTCAATTTCTATCATATGAAGTTCGTATGTAAGAAAACATCAATATTTGCGGTTACCAGATACTAAATTTCGAAAATTTATAAATTTGATGTTTTAAGTAATTTCATGATAAATCATACAGATTTCGTATTGGTACGTTCTTATTTTTGTTCTTGTTTTTGTGAGTAATTTTTTTTAATTTCAGGAAAAGTGAACCGTGTGCGGGTTTCCCCTGTGAAATGACGATCCTTTCGTTCGAGTCGAGACCCAAACTGGTGTGCCACTGTTTGACCAGACGTTTCTCGATGAAATCCACCTTATAGCCCTAAAAAGGTCTTTTAATTGAAAAATGCAAGATTTTTTAGCAACAAGACATGAAAAATAATAGAAGAGAATTTTATGGGAGGGTATGTTTTAATAAAGTTTTTTTGATGTTATTTCAAAAAATTCCCCGATTTTCTGTTTTGAAACAAGACATAGTATTGTAAGAAAAAGGCGAAATTTGACTAAATAAGGATGTTTTGAATATCTTTTTAGATTTACCTCAACAACCCCCTTAGGGTCGACATCCATCAGATAGATAGGCGAGGCGGAAATCGCAATTTCGTCAGGGAGTTTAGGGACGAAGGAAATCTAAAGTTGAACTTTATTTTTTCGACATTTTTTACTTTTTGTTTTAATTTTAACAAATTTTTACCCTCTCCGAATCATCCAGAATCAGTAGGGAGTGAACATGGTCGGCTCCAAGGAACGGCAGAATTTCGACCCTGTAATTAATTCTCGATAATTACCCCCTAGTTAATCATTCAGCTAATTATTTAGTTACCCTAACTAACTCGAGTTAATTACCTCTTAATTGGTCTGGATAATTGGTGTTTCTCGATGATTTCGCCGGTGATCGGGTCGAAGAGGACGATAACTCCGTTGGAATTTATCTGAATTTTGAAAATTAAAGAAATCAAGTTCAAAGTTTACAATTACCGCATTCTGGAAGACTACTGCCATTTGTCCCTTGAGTTGGTAGTGAGCCGTGGTCCTTTGCACGAACAGCGGGATCTGAAATTTGTCAACACAATGGACTTGTCTTTAAAACATTGTCGATTTCTATTCCTATGAAACTTATAAAATTGGATAAATTATTCAATGAAGGTGATCAAATGGCAACTACTATATGACGAGATGACGAGATGCTATAGTTAGAGATAGGGGAGGGAAGGGAAATAGGGCTAAATAGTGTGCGGAAAGATAACATTCTCGTCATCTCATCAAATAGCAGTTGGCAGAGCAAATGAGCGATTTCGCGTTCTTTTGACATTTAAAAATGTTCAAAACTTATTTCATCAATTCCCTCCTCCTTCAAAAAAGACTGCTCATCATCAGTATAAAAACGTTCTACTGTGTGTTTACTAGAAAAAATTGCTAGAACTTAAATATTACCTTTTCTTTCCCTAATGCAGTTTTGAGCGCTCCGGGCGGAACCACTTGGGAGAGTTGGAGTTTCCAGATGACGGCTCCATCATTCGAGTCGAGTCCGTACACCACTCCATCCAGGGACGAGGCGACGATCATCTTCCTCAGGTTGAACAAGTCTCTCTCCAAGGGCAGGGAACCGCGCTCGCTCAAATTACAACAATCTTTCATAAAACACAGATCTTTTGGCAACCTATAAATGACGTAATACGATGGAATAGCGTAGCGTGAAATGACGAAACGCTTTTTAGTATTTGGCGAAACGTAAAAATGACTGAGCGCGCAATAGAAAAAAGAACCGCGTACATCAATAATTGCTTTTGAAGTTCAAATTTTAGAGAAAAAAAACTCGAAAACCTACTGCGAATATTTTCCGGCGTTTCTGAGCACTTCAGCCAGAGTGGCAAAGGAGTTGACTTGGGTCTTGATGGAGTGCGATAAAGTGAACATCTGAATTGAAACAAACATAATAAAAATAAATAAGTAAAATTAAAATAAAACTAACCTCTCTAAGTGTCCTGATGAACCATCTTTTCAGCTGCCCGAGTTGAGTAACGCATCGCTTGATGAGCGAACTGATGATGTTACCTAAAGTTAAAAAATACGTTTCAAAAATATTCAACTCATTATAAATTGCCCTTCACTTAATAATTTCGGGATACATGTGCTTGTAAATAATCCACGAACATTTTTTATCCGAAAAATGATGTTTCCAAGTGTCCCATTCAAATAAAATTTTCGTCCAGCCCTGGTTGGTATTCCGGAAAAGTTAGTCAAATAAAAATGAGCATAAATTACCAGCAGCCCCTTCAAACTCGTCTTCGATAAGCTGTTGACTCTCCGACAGGGGTAAATCGACCATTTCCACGTGGGCCAAACGGGCTAGGCCTTCTGAAAGTTTCTTGATTTAAAAAAGTAAAACATTGTTTCAAAAATTTTCAGAACAAATTCAAACTCGTCATTTCTTCAATACCTGCATATAAATAATATCTTTTGAGATTTCTTCTAAAGATAATAAAAATTTCAGCAAAAAAGTTCTCAAACTAACCTTCCCTGTACCACTCTGAAGTAACCTGATTCCTTCCGGGATTCACCACGAAGAGTTCAGCCCTGAAATTTTGAAAATTATTTTTCTCAGAAAATGAGAAAATTTTACCTGCAGTCTGCAAACACGGCTAGAATCTCGTACTCGTCCTTTAATTGATTCACGAAGATCCTTGTCGCGGAAGCTCTCTCGAATGTTGAAGCTGGGATGTTCATCTGAGTTTAAACCGTCATTGTTTATTTATAATTAAATTGATTTCTTTTAGTTCCATTGATTTTTAATAGTCCTAGTAAAGATTAAAAAGTATAACTTTCTATAAGATAATAAATTAAAAAAAAAAAAAAAAAACCTTGAAAACCTGCTTCCCGTCCTTTGCATCGTATACTTCAATTTGAGTCTTGGTGATCAGCATTACGGCATTTTTGACGGGTTCAGCAGCTTCGATGTTCTTTTCTTGGATCGTGAAAATCTGAAAATGAAAATAATCAATATTCTAAATTTTACAGATAGAAATTACCTTCTTCCCCGTCAAATCGAACACCGAAACCGAGTCCGGTCCTCTAACACCGATCCGATCATTTTCCAGAGCGAAAAGGTCTCTGAAAGGTTTAGCTTCATTTTCTTAGATAAGTTTCAAAAAGTTGGAAATCATTTACGAATTTCAGTTATTTGATTCCATTTGGATGTGGTCGTCAAGAAAGATCAAATATTCGAATGTTACCTAATGCTCGTCCCTGTCGCGACTTCACTTGGTCCTTTGATGGTTTGCCCGGAAAGGTCGACAATTTGCAGGGAGTCACTGTGATAACAGGCCATGTGGGCTCCAATTAGAATGCACCTGAAAATTCTACCTTCAATTTTTTTTTTTTTTTAATTTCAACTTTTTCTTGAAAAAATATATAATTTCACGGTTTTTTCTCGTAAAAAAATAATAAAAAACAAAAATCGAACTTCTCTCCGCTAGCCGCTTTCAGTTGGATGCTTCCTTTCAAGAGAAGACTGCCTGCGTCTTTGACCTGCTGCACGGTTAGGGTGCTGGCAGAGAGCGAGAGAAGAACGACGTCTTTGGTGGGAAGGGTGTGAAGTTGAGTCCAGGTACTGAAAAAAAAACATTTTTTCTTAATTCATCAATTTTTACGCTCTTTATTTTTTAGATTGTACGGTTAACTTGAAATTGCTGACTTGCAAAAAATAATATACAAAGTTTAAAAAAAGAATAAATAAATAAAGATTTTCCATAAAAAATATTCGTAGTTGCATGCAATAACGGTGATATAAAATCAGAAATGTTAAAAGTACCTCTTTTCGACTTGCATTTTGTGCTTGAAGACCCCTTTCTTGGTGAAAACCGACAAAGTTTGACCACTCAAAACCAGAACTTCATCGTCGTTGGCGAGAAGGGAAGTGGGGCTGAAAATTTGTTTGTTTTTTAAAATTTATATTTCAAGTTTAACGAAAATACCCATTTTGAGGAATTTCCTCGAGCTTTTCCTGCCAAGATACGGTGCCGGTGCGACGGGTCCAGGCTCTTAGAATTCTTCCGTCATCCACAAGGGAATAAATGTCTGAAAAACATAGTTTTAAGAATAAAAATAAATATAGTAATTAAAAAATACATTTTTCATCGACGATCGTCTTGAACGCCTCCGGATTCGTGATATTCGTTTCTTGCAGACGGCGCCAGGCTAAAATTCATCTCCTTTGAAAAAATCATGTTTCAAATTTCCAAATATGTAATTTTACTAATCCATTTATGTTCTTCCCTATTCATTTTTTCAAAGCAAATAAAACACTATCATGTTCGCTAACGAAATCAGGCAGAGGCGCTACTATGTTCCAATTGTTACAGAATCGTTCATGATTACGAACAAGGGGAGGGGTATGCACCAAGTAGTCCATTTCAAAAATGATCAAAGTGGGTCTAAAAATAGATACGGTAGTGCTTTAGCTACGCCCACTGACAACTTGCAATCATTGTACAGGAAAAGTTCTCCGTTAATGAATATGAGAGAATGGAAATGAATGTTTCGAAAAATCTTATCTTCAGAATAAAATATTTCAGGACAATTTAGTTATCATTTGACGTTAATAAAGACAAAATAAAATATTTCCTAACCGATTTTCCCTGTATTCATGTTGAGAGCGGCGATGGCTTGTTCTTTGGAGACCACGACGAGTTGCGGCTGTCTTTGGGAATTCGAACTGGCGGCTTTGGACTGGCCCTCAAAAGTCGCAGAAATCGGACAGCCCACCAGTTGTTGGCGCCTTAAAATTTTTAAGGTAAGTTTAATTTTAAAAGAAAATTTTGACTTATGCATAACTAAAATAATATTTTTGATAGACCGAAATTTTTAAATGTTTTGTATACTTCTATTATCACCTAAAAACACAATATCAAAGGTGAAATAATTTAGATCTGGTAGATTTTTGAAACTTGTTTTTATTTCGTTTGTTTTTTATTTTTTGCCAGAAAACTTACCAGTCCCATTTCCCAACTTGATCCTCGTAGATCGAGTAGCACGACTTGAAAATCGTCAGCAAAAATACCAGACCGATCCCAATTCTCTTCATAATACCTAAAAACAATCGTAAATTAATTTCTGAAATCAAGAAAATCGAGATATTTCAAGGTCTCAAACCTTGCAAATTAGAAAAAAATACTAATTTTTACAAGTTTAATTTTATTCACCAGCTTTATGAAAAGAAATAAATAGATCTTTGATAAAATTTGAATAAATCAAAGAAGAAATAATCGGTGATAAAATGTTAATTAAAATGGTACATAAAAACAACGACAAACATGTTACCCATACTTTTGTGAAATCAACAAGTCAAAGTCTTGAAGAAAAAGACTTGGAAAAGAACTTCAAAATGGACCGAGTACTTTTCACTCACTTCTCTCAGATTTGCATGAAAAGTAGTCTAATTTGAAAATGTTTAGGGAAGTACTGCCTGATTTACTGCCCCATGTGTCTTGTCATGTAATTGGAGTAGTTTCTCTCGTGATAACCAGAGCTTCGGGCTTTTCTAAAAAATAAGATTTAAAAAATTTGAAACATTTTTTTAAAATCACCGATACGCCTCAAACTGGTCGGGTTGATTCCCCAGTCCTCTGTACTGATCGGTCTTATCTCTAACCTCACCCGCGGTAATCGGCTCGGAAATACCCTTAAATTGAAAATATTCGATTTTTGTCAAAATGTCGAAACGAACTATCAACAATAAGAATTCGAAAATGATGTTATTGAAATTTTTGCTGGAAACGCATCAAATTTTTCAAATTGCATAAAACAATTACTTTTGTTCTGTAGTAAATCACAAAATTCAATAAAATCATTTGAATTTCATAGCTTCTCGATATTGAATTAGAATTAACAGATGCAAAAATCTTTAAACTCTAGATTTTTAAAACATTAAATTAAAAGAAAAGTGAAAAAATCTTACCGACTCCTTAACGCCCAGACCGGTGCCCTTCCAACCCATTTTCTGCATTAGCATAGCGCCTTTGTTCTCGGCTACGGTAGGCTGGCCGCTCAGTTGGAACGAAATTGGAGCACCGCTAAATTTTGCAATTAGAAAGAGATTTTTTATCTAAAAGAGATTAAAATTTTTAACAAAGATCGACTTGACTTACAAGGAGGCCCTCGGTGGAGTGGGTGAACGTTTCGACGTCGACGCTGCCGAAGAATCACCGAACATCGGTCTTTCGGGAGACGACGAGACGGAGCGAGATCTAAAATTCCAAACATGTTTCAGAATTTTTCATAACTATTGTCCAGCTTTAGGGTGTAGTAGTACTCGGGATATTTCTTTTTCTTAAGTCCGATAAGTTTCAACCATTTAAAAAATTCCCTTAAAAATTAGGCAACGTTCCTTTCGTTTCACAAGTGATGCGAGTCTCAACAATTCAAAAATTCCAAGAAAAACCCCACCTTCTCGCCCTCTTAGGACTTCTGGAATCGCTGCGACTCCTCGTTCTGGAACGTCGTTTTCCACTCCTTCTCGGAGATCGACTTCGGGATCTGCTAGATCCCCTCGATCTGGAGCGAGTTCTCGAACGCGAACGCGACCTCGATCTAGTTCTAGAACGAGAGCGACGGGACGAGTATTTGTATCTGAAGATTTCAACAGTATAAAATTGCAGAACTTAAAAATGTCGTTTATCCGAGATTTCTGAGACCTTCAAAATCGAGAAACTTCTAGAGCGACAAGCCAAATGTTTACCGTTTCGGCGTATCCGGCGACCTAGACCTGCTCGCTGCATGTTTCGGAGAGGACGTTCGGGAATCGTCCCTTTTTCTGTTCCTGTCTCTTTCCCTTCCCCGATCCGATTCCGGAGTGATACTTCGATCCCGGCTATCTCGGTCGTAGGAACTCTCTTTCCTGAAATTCAACATCTGACCTTTATAAGTTTCGAAAACCGACCTATGCCTGTTGATAATCTCCTTGGCCCTCTGACTCTGGTCTTCCCGCATCAGTTTTACGTCGTTTTCGCTCATCTTGTTTGTTATCAAGTCCTCGAGCGTTTTGCTTTCGTTGGCCAACTTTTCTTGAAGAATTTGCTTCAGACGCATTTTTCTATCGAAAAAGTCGACCAGGGAATCTCGCTCCCAGAGGTTTCTGAAAAAAAACAATAAAAATTCAAAAAAAAATCTATAAAAATGAAAGATGAGTGCAGACTTCTCAAAAAAAAAAGTCGCACTCGCAGGACGAGGGCGGATCGAATTTTTGTTACAAATTTGAGAAGTCTGGATGAGTGAGTTCTTCAACTTCGAAAGAGAAAAAAAGAAAAGAAACATTATATTATTTTATTATCTTTACATAGAAAAAAATAAAGATAAGTCAATAAAGTAAAAAAATCTTACCCATCTCTCGGATAGTCCAGGGTCTTTATTCCTCGGTAGAATTGATCGACCGCAACGATCAGAGTCTGAGATGGGGGCACGGGAGGAGGCAGCCTCATGGAAGAGGGTTTCAAAGCATCGTACTGAAAATTAAAAACATATATTTAAAGCGCGTTCATTCCTGTTGACATCGTATCAACGTCAAGCGATTTTACATGCAAACTTTTGCACACGCTTGACATTTACACGGTGTCAAAAAGTATGAACGCTCCCTTGTAGTTTCAAAAGATCAAGTTTACCGTCAAAGTCTCCATTTTCAGCAGAGGGCACATGATAGCCGCCGGTAGGTCGTAGTAGGGAAGCTGAATTTTGCTATTTTTACGTTTCAAAAACTTTGACTAGTATTTTAAATTATTATTACTATTGTTAGATAATGATATATTGTCATCGCATCTTCATGGCTTAAATGGTGAAAGAAAAAAATATTTCAGTATGTCTCACAAAACCACTATTTTTACTTTAGGCATGAGTTGAGTTTCATCGAACGGATGTCCGTCAATGTCGTCGCCATCTGGAGGTAGGGCTGAAAAATTCCATTTTTCAAAAAAAAATCGAGATTTCAAAAATTTTCAAAATTCCCTACTTTCTTTGGGCGGCGGTTTGCTGAATCTTCCGAATCCCCCTCCACTGCTGCCGCTATTCGATGGGCCCGGTCCCTGACTGACTGAAATTTGATATTATTCAAATGAAAAAAGATCAAAAAATACAAAAATCTAATTAAAAAAAAAAATAATTCAAAGGCTAAATTTTACCAGGTGGTTCGTTAGATCTTTCCCACTCCCGTTCCCTGTCTCTGGGGAGTTCCTCTTCGTTTTTGGAGTGCTGATCGAATCTGCTCCTTCTGCCAGGTTGAACCAGGGGAGGCGGTTGGCGGGCTGAAATTTTTAAATTAACAAAATCAAATGAATTCCAGTAAATAGAAAAGCGCAAAATATTCGTTTTTTTTTTAATTTCATAAAAGGAGGAGGGAATATATCAAATTCCCTACGTTGTCCCTCATTAAGTTCCGACTCCAAATCAGCGATCCTCTTCTCGACGTGAGCCGCGTAGTTTTTGTGCTGCTGCTCGTAGCCGGCGTACATCGCTTGCAGTTGGACCTCGATTTGATTGGTGAGCTGAAAAAAGCAAGTCAAATTTGAATTTTTTTCAATTATTTTATAATCAAGAAATTGAAAGCGTCATTATTTTTCGAAATTCTCGAAACATGTTTTTTCGGAAGTTTTAGGTCTTACCTTCGCATATTCCGCCAGTTCTGTCGATTTTGCATTAGTGATGATTTGGGTCGTGTTTCGAAGTTGCTAAAAACAGTCATCTTCGTTTTTCAAAGCTCGATTTTCCACGGAAAATCAAATTCTAATCCCAGATTACTGTAGATTTGTTAAATACAAATTTCCGAAAACATCGCCAAAATCCAACCTTGAAGCACTGATCATTGAAGTAATGGCTGCCCTCCCAGCAGCCGACCAACTTTTCCAATTTCTGCTGCATCGACTTGTCTGAGGTTGTTTCGAACGAGAACGCGTACATCTGGGGCACATACCTCGACAACATTTGGGTTATCGGGTCGAGTTTCTTGCGGTTACTGAAAAGAAACTTTTCCTATAAGTTTCTGGAAACGTTTCAAAATTTTATACGAGAAAGTGAACGTAAAATGCTTACTCTCTTGAGCAACTACTATTTGACGAGACCTATCGTTTTCCCACACTATTTCTCTCTATTTTCCTTCCTTCCCCTATCTCTAACTATAGCGTCTCGTCATATAGTAGTTGCCAATATTACGATAAAAATATTCTTCAAATTATCGTGTAAATGTGTTTCAGCTTTCGTATGATCTGGATCATCTAACACATTAAATAACGGACACAAATATTGGTGATATTGGTCATAATGATAAATAAAAATGAAAAGAAGAAAAACTCACCAATGATACGCCCAATCATTTACCAGATAGAGTATGTGCAGACGAAAATTTTCACTGGATCGAGGGTCCTTGACTCTGGAATTCGAAAAATTTGTTAAAATATAAAATAATAAAAAAGAAGGTAAAATCACCTCCCCAAAAGGTACATCATCAGAATCTCCCTGAGTTGATCCGTCGTGCACGTTTCCAGAATCCACTTTTTGCAGTTCTAAATTTTTAAAATCGAAATAAGCGAAAGATGGAAACAAAAAAATCACCGAAATCGCGTCCTTCGAGCATTTGCCCTTGTTCATTGCATCGAGTAATTCGGAAAGCTTTTCCCCATCCAAATTCACCGATTTCATCAATTTGTCGATCTTCTCCGACTCCGCTTCAAGGATGACCTGTTTTAGCTGGGTCTGAAAAAATAAACTATGTTCCATCCCAAACCATAAGTGGCCTGCCGTATATATTTTCTAATTCATTTTTTATTATTGTTTCCAAAAATAATAATACCTCTTTCATGACGGGAATGGCTTCCCTCTGAGCTGTCAGGTTGCTTTCAGAATCGGTAATTTGTTTTCGGAGTTGGTCGATTTGGATGCGGATCTGGGCCTTTTTCGGATCGCCCTGAAAAATCAATTCAGCATTTTTAATCCAAGACTTCGACCCTGGTTCAAAGTGTTAATGGATTTAATGATTTCATCGGCAAGATTAAATAATTAGTTTATGAATACCGTACCTGGGTTGATGGTTCGGGAGCAGTCTTGTCGTAGAAACCCTCCGCTTTCACTGAATTCATTTGTCTTCGGGAGAATATTGCTATCTTGCAGTTTTGAAAAAGAACGCAAACGGTATTAACGTACATCATTTTTTGTTTGAGTGATCAAATTTTGAAACCTATGATTTTCGTTCGTCAGAATGTAATAGATGTAACTATCAAAAATTGAAAACGTAAAATATTCTCAATGATGTGAAATTTTACGACATTTTTTTTAGGAATGCTTACGCTTTGCGATTTCACACTGTACGCAGCTGACATAGAACTCGTGGAACGGCCCGCCATAGTAGAGAAACGCGAATTTTGGGTTGCCTTCCTGAATTGTTTATTTTTTTTTATTTTTAACTTTTTACCATTTCTACTTTCAGATTTAGTTTTAGATCGATCATTTTTTATTTTTCGATTTTTCAAAAGTACCTGTTTCTGCTTGGTGATCGCTTCAAACTCTGGTCCGTTTCTGGCGACAAATTCTGCCAATTTCGTGATCGCCTGACGGTGTTCGGGGTCTGAAACATTGGTTTATTTTAAAAATTTGTAGCACACAAAAAGAAGCTCAAATATGCTCTATAAGATATACAACAAAAAATCGAAAATACAAGACAAAATCCCGACCTTGAGGACCTGGTGGATTGTGTGTCTTCAGAACCGGACCGCCTTGTCTCCAGTCCATATCGTTTCTCTGATTTCCATGATGGGGATAATTGTCGGGCGGTCCCCGATTGTAGTCGCCCATTTTCTGAACTTTTAAATCTAAACGAATTCTCACAAAATCGAAGAAAATGAGAAGGCGAGAAAATTAAAAATCGAAAAATTCAATCGCAATGCCACACTATGCTTATTAGACACAAAAATGCAAGATAGTGGCATGAAAATGGGGGCGTGGTTTATATTGCTTTTACAATCCCGCAAGGCAGGTTTTCAAATTTTTCAAAGCTTTATATTTCGAAACTTGCATAGAAATAAATGGGAAAAATCGGGCTTTATTTTTCTGTTAAAGTACTATACACGGCCTGTCAAGAGTTTTTAGCATGGGGCATTCGGTACGTGCCAAGTTAAGACATGCGTAGACGCAAACGCATGTGTTAAAGAGTCGACTCGTTGATTTTTTCGCCCAATCTCGTCGATAATTGCCTAATTAAGTTGTTGTTTATTATTTATAGCAGTAACAGTTGTGAACATGAATGAGCCCATCATTTTGAGACCCTACCCGCCTGAATTGGGCGTGCTTTACGAGCTCTGCAAGTTTTTGAAACGAGCAGTTTTCTGATTTTGCATAACTATTCAGTTTTCAGAATTGCTATGAATTTTATCTCACAAGTTAAGATGCTATACTTTGATATCAGATATCTTCGAACAGAATGTATAAAAGCAATGTTTTTATTGAACATTCGACAAATTAGACAAATTTTTGGAATATATTTGAATTAACAAAATAAAATAAATTAACTAATTCAAATAAAAAATAAGCTAGGCAGTCGTGAGCTGTATAGACTTTGCCTATACATATAGAACGTCTTGCCACATTTGACCATAATTTCAGGTCAGTCTTTTGGCTCGTGATGATCAAATACCACTCGAGTGCAGTTGCTTCGAACCATGAGGTGTAACTTGAATAACTTTGATTAATTCTTTCTTAGTCGATGATGTAGTAGTGTTGCGCTTCTAAAATTGTGTCCTTTTTCTTTTATATGCATATGTGCATAAACTACCTTGATCAATCCTCTCGCTAAGAAAAACAGAGGAATTATTTGAAGGCATGGTCCATTTCGGTACATAAAATAAAAAATGTTCTGAAAGGTTTTTTTTTCAAATGCTTTCTTGGTAGAAAATTTGAAATATTCTAGCGTGGATCCATTTCTTATGTTAGAAAAGTATGCTGTTCAAGGCTTATTCAGAAAACAATCCCTAATTTTACAATTGCTCTTTCTAAGCACATAACGCGAAAGGGGTATTTTAGTTCCTTGAAGCACGATTAGCCGAATTCGATTCTCAAAAATTCCAAGTAACATTCATGTGCCTTCTATCCGATACAAAAATTATCATTGTTTATGTAAATAATGGTAAGGTTGAAGGATTCACTATTTAGAATGTTCCTTTAGGATTTCTCAGCGCATATTTTGAGGATATATGTTAGTAAAACAGGCCTTTCCATTTCTTTTGTTAATTAATATGAAAATTTATTATTAATAATGCTTACGCGTATATAATGTATCATATTATTTAAAAAAGGTGTAGCATCGATAAAACATCTATCTAAAATATTCTAGTAAGTTCTCTCAAGTTTCTAACTTTGAAGCTATGAAACTAGTTGATTTATGCTATGACTTATACAAGGGGCAAAATAGCTTAGAAATTATAAATCTCATTAAAATTGTGTTTTAAATGTCATTTCGTGCTCGCTGTAACGAATCTCGGCATTTTAAACCAGAGATTTATTATGAATATAAACGAATGTGTGATTTGATGTATTAACCAAGTTTGAGAAATCAATTATTTACACAGATTCGTCCTCTTAACAGACTCATTACATATAGAAAATGATTACAACGAAAACATAGTTAATTTTGCACAGGATGTTTAAGATATCGAAATTAAAAGATTAAGAGAACATCCTACCTACAGGTTCCTGCTTTTTATTGTCCCAAACATAGCAGAAATCGTATAGTTCAACAATAATTAAATCATTTGTTATCACCTCGCATAAAATCTAAACGTTATACATATTAATTTTCAACATAATATGGTGCAACATTGACCGGGCTAACTTACATGCGCCGTTAGATATCGATTTAAGCGTCGTTCAAAATTTCTTGCATTTTGGCTCAGATTGCCATACGAATTAAAACACCACTTTAGATAAATAAACGCGGCAATGCTAATTATTGTCTGAGAATAAGTTGTTATGGCCGGAGATATTCTAGCGTAAAAATCCTAAAAATTATCTACATAATTGACATTAATAATTTTTATTTTGATAATATTCGTTTAACTCACATTCCATTGAGTAAGAGTGATTACATATTGTATATCAACAATATCAGCAATATCAACAATTTGGTATGCGTTTAACCAGTAAATTGCAAAATGAATTAGTTGGGCGATACAGCCAAAAATAATATGAAATCCGGCCAATATACAAAATATAATGGCAAATAGTTGAGTTATTTTTTTGTCACGGTGACTAAATTGAATCATTTTGTATCAAAACTGACATATGAATGTGGAAGAATTTCTAACAGTGAAAATTTCCTAGCTCTATATATTGCAACTGCAGTCGAAACGAATCTTATGGCCATCATTAGCCATGTCTCTCGAAGGATAGAAAATAAACTAGACAATAATACCTACAATTCCATTTGTCAGCTGTCAATGCAAAATTTTAACTGTATTAGATTTAAGTCAACTTTATATGTCAAATAAATTTAAAATAAAGTGGTATTTTAGTTATTTGAAAAGTTGCGACAGAAAAATAGAGACATTATGGCGAGATAATGTATGGAAAACTATAATAGTATGATCCATACTATTTCACAAAATGTTAACACTTTTCTGTAGCAACGTAGATGGTATTTTCAACGATTCGCTTAAACTAGATAAATATTGATTGGTACACGTGGCTAAAATTTTAAATTATGTTACCCTGAATAAGTAATCCTTATATTGGCAGCAAAGTTGCGAAGCTTGAAAATAGATAGCAAAAGAAGCCTAAAGTATTATCCTGCTTCAATGCATATATTGAAAATCGCATCATAAAATAATAATAGTATAAAACTTACATTTGTCGATGAACAGATAAAAAAGAGTATATTTAGAATGAGTAAGATGACTATTAATTTTTCAAATTGTGAAAAATGTTCACGTTTTCGAAATAACCGATATATCATAAATGTGCTAGTAAAAATCGGTATTAATAAGATGCTATAGAAAATGGTCGAGATTTGAAGCTCTATAGATGAATTTATTTTTTGAAGATAACATCGATATAAACTATTTAATTAACCTGTATCAAATGTATCTCCATGAAGTATGATAGTTTTCCACGCAATGATGAAGTTGTAAAGTAACATATCTGATGTTAAAATTTCTAAAATAGTAAATCGTTACCGAAGTTTATTAAAAAAAGTAATGCAGCATAGTATGTAAGGATAAGTAAACTGAACAATTAATTCACCTTCACAAAAGTCATAGTCCGTTTTATTAGGCGTAGTTCTATTGCACCAAGACATTCGATTCTGTGAATTATTTCTCTAGAGATAATAATAAATCTGTGGAATAACAATTTGAGAAAAATGATCCCAATACAGTACGATTTAGAAAGGGTAGCGCTTTCGAAACAAAAATGGTAAAACTTGAAATGGGCCTAGTAACAGTGCAAGACGTTGCTTAGGCAATTAGCTTTGTATTTATACTACTCTCTTAGAAGATATTTTTCAGATAATTAAAAATTGCACCTGCGTTAAGATCTATCCGTCAGCTCAAAATGAATTAGTTTCGAAATTACGTCATGTGCTGAGATCGTGCGTAACTCATTATCAGGGTTGTTTACGATGCAGCTGATTTTCATTGTGGTGCGATGCGGACAGTGCGAGATTTTTGGAAAAGCTTACGGTGTATCATCTTACTGCGCCGTCAACATTCCTGCCCATAATGTGACTTCTAAAGCAGTAATTCCATTGAATATCACTGCTAAATAGTATATTAAAAACGCAGAATAGCAATATTTTGCTATCTGTTGAACAGCTCTTAAAATCGGGAAATAAGATGCCTAAATTAAAAAAATATATTCCATTATATACTGTATCGTTCGAAATAGAGATAGAAATTGATAATATGATAGTTCCCTTATTATTTCTTTCAGTCGAAAAGACAATTAAACTACCATAACTCTTCATTACGAACCATTCTTTTTTGCACGCTATCCTACGACATTTTCTTCTTTTTCTTCATCGACTACAGCGAAAGTGAGAAATTGTCGTAAGATATTGATAATGAATAAAGGAGAAAAAGTATTTGCCAACTATCTTTCATTCGAAATAAATAACAAATACCTTACATTTGTCAATTCTTTGAAATTCTCCGCTTTTATGACAAGGTATACTAACAGCAAGGGCAAAATTAGCAATGCTGTTAGAATTACTCTATTTGCAATACTGATGTCCAAACCTTCAAGTTTCTTAATATATCCGTTAAAGTCTAAAATTAGACATCGTTGACGATCAAATAAAACTGCTATTATGAAGAATTTCATTTTATCCACGGATCTCCATCATTTCCAGCAGCCATTATTAGACGAGGTAATGCTCAAAAATATATCGAAGATGGATAGATAGATAGAGAAACGCCTTGAGAAATAAATAAATATTAACAATCTTGGAATTAACCTGAACGTGTAATTATTTCAAAATAAATGACGAAACATAAGTTTGGGTCTTAAATCAGGCGATTTCAATTTCGATTTCGAGTTCAATAATGTTCGTCTATCTAACAATTTATTATTAAACTTTGAATAAATGAATTCCATCTTGCAATTCCCTCCAGCGTTTAGCTTAGCATTTATATCATCTGTTAATGAGAATCTCTGACGAAGGTTTCTCATTAGTTTTACTATAGGTGATTTTCAATAAAAATTTCATAAGAATGTAAGGAAAATTCTCATTATAATTATTGATTAACATTACTCGTTATCTAGGTTTATTTATACTTTATGCAGCATACAAAGTAATTTGTTTTCCTGGCCAAATACATGAGATCGTCATAAAGACTAGTCAAATTAGAAAAGAAAGATTGCAATTCTATCAAAAATCGGTACTCAAGTCTTTTCGCACTTCATCATTGGGTCCTCTGACTGTTTCCCACTTTTCTTCGATACCATTTTGCCTCAAAAACCCATTTTTGGTTGGGTCATCTTCCGGTTCTTCCGGTTTTGGTGAGTGTAGATCCACGCATAGATTGTAGAGCCAAGCTCCAACAACAGCTCCCACTGTAGGTCCCACTATTGGTACCCAGAACCAATAGTTTCGGTCCCTTAAATTGCTGCCACCTGATAAAAATGCTATCTTTTCTTACGTGAAAGCATCTTTCCCATATAAAATCGCAGCGAAACACCTGGCCCCAAGGTCTCTCGCCTAAAGTGGTATTCTTGGCTAACATGGTAAACAACGACTTCTTACTGGGTTAATCGGATAACCGTCGTTCATTCCAAAAGACATGCCAATCATCATGACCTAAATTTCTCAGCTTTCCAAGAAATAACTCGAAAAATCTACCGATAGACCGCCCAAAACAGGGTGCATCCACCTTGGAACCCCATTTCTTGGGTCTATATGAGACGCCATTACTAGCCCCAAAATTCCAGTGGCAATTATCTAAAATTCTTTGCAATTAGGGTAATTAAGTCATGAATTACCTGATCCCAGCAGCCGGCTAGTTGGTTCGTCTCCCAATCGTTCGGACAGGTCACGAAGAAACACAAAGTACTAAAATTGCCTTTCGCGGTTCTATGACCTCCATCAAATTGGTCGATTATCGCTAAAATTTGGCCACTTATTGAAAAATCGATGAATTTTGCTGGGGGTTTTTTACAAGTATAGTCCGAATATGCACACGCCGTGGCTGCGAAAGTCCCAAGAAGTTGTGCAGGTGTGTAAACCAAGACCTGAACCCAAGTTTTTCGACCCAAAACGTATTGCGCCAATGTTATGGCCGGGTTCATGTGGCCTCCTAAAGTCGGATATTAACAGACTTGTAACTTTTGTCAAACTTTGACATCCGCACCCGACCCACGAGTGTGGGTTTTTATTTGCAAGTCTGAATATTAGCAGCAAAAATTTCGGAGAATCTACCTGAAACCCCGATTCCCAAGCCTCCGCCGAAAACTACAGCGAACCCCCAGCAAAGATTCAGCGACAGGAATGTATCAAAGTCGTTGTGGGTCGTTTTGAAGGTAATCACACATCCGATACCAACTATCTAAAAACATTCTACTTCAAGATAACAAAAATGACTCAATCCTTACAATGAACAGGAAAGTCGATACGAATTCGGACATAAACTCTCGAAATAGAGGATGTGATAGATGCGTGAAACTTGGTAGATAGTTATTCACCGGGAAAGCGAATCTTTGAGGTCTATTAGGGTCCATCTTAAAATAGTCGAAACTTTAAAATCGTTCTTCTAAAGACAAACTCTCGGGGCCAAGACTAGACACGTGTAGAAGAGCGTGCTTGTGAGAACACAGGTCCTCTTATCAATAATCAGTAAGATGAGCCTGAATTTGACATGACTGATAAAGACCCCATGTATAGGGTTGAGAGAAGCGTAATGGCAATTCCTGAGAAAATTATGGCTTCACTACTTTCGGGTACGAGAAGCAAATGGTCTAAATTATTGTTTCTTCTCGTAAGAAAAAAAAACGTTCTTCACAAAAACTTTATCTAACTATTCAGAGAAAAACTTCTGCTACTAGAGGATAAGTCATAAGATAGGTTAAAAAATCTTCCATTTTAAACTAAAACATTCTTTCATAATTTCGAATCGTGAAAAGATAATCTCAGTACATAGCATGAGAAAAAACTTCAATAAGTGCATGGTTAAGCTCGGAATGTGCCTATTAGAACTCTGGAACCGATATGGAAAACGGGAACAAGTTAGATATGAAAAAAAAAACATTGAGATACGATATTTTTAGATTTGCAGGTGGGGAATAATGACTTCCGGAGGGACCATGACAGAGTGGCGTGCTGATGTCTGAAATTTGATGAGGTCACTAAGTTTGCAACCTCCATCTCAGCAAAACGAAAATCTTTCCAAATATCTGCAACATTGGATAATTTTACTTAATTTTACTTTCGCGACATGTAGAATATCAAATTTGTTAAAAAGGTGAATAACGAAATAATATTTCTTTTAAAGTCGAAATTACTTTCAAACTCTTGATCTCCTCGGTCCAATCGTGTTTTGCGATTTGGGGCACGGCGGCCAGGAACAGCGACTTGCATTTGTCCGCGTTCTGCTTGAATGTCGCCATCACTATTTCCATTGAGACCTAAAAGTTGCGAAAATTCGCTGCTTTCTAAAAATAATCATCAATTTTTAAAATGTAGCTTTATCGCCTAGCTTAAAAATAGGGTATTTCTTTAAAAAATATTTTTTACTCAAGTCGAATTATCAATTTGTTCGAATTTACCTGTTCCTCTTCCTCTCTCCAACAATCGTAATCGGTTACCAGAGACGTCGTCGCATAAGGAATTCCAAGCTCTTTCGCCAGGACGCACTGAGTTTTTTTTTTTTTTTTTTTTTTTTTATATATTTTGAAAACCTCAGTTATTTGATGAAATGAATCATTACAATAATTTCGTTCTAGGTTGTTCTTAAAAAATATTTTAAATAGTCACAGAAAAAGGCAAGTCTTTCATGAAGTTCTAGAATAATTGTGTTATTGTGTATGATTTAGCTCGGCGTAAGAGTTCAATAGGCTTCAAAAAATTAGCCATTTCAGCGAAAACATTCTTTGTAATTCCTTGACAGTTGTTCAAAAATGAAATGACCGACTTCCGGCATGAGCGTCATGTTGACGAGTGAAGCTCCCCAGGATCTGAATACTTTGCTTTCTGCTTTCGATGAGAATCTTGGTCCCTCGATACACACTCCGAATCCACCGTCATGGTACTTCAATCCCAAACCATCTGCGGTTTTGGCTAGGACCTAGAAAAGGTTGATCTTCATATCCGTGTTCTAAGAAATTGAGATGTTTCTGGCATTGTTTTTCACGATATTCCCGGCTTAGTTGTTTTTAGAAATAAATTTGGAGCGATGAAATTATTAGTTTTTCTTTACATTTTAATTTAAGACTGTAATCTTCAATACAATTAATCAGAGTTGGAGGGAAGTTGGTATTTTCCTACATAATTTTCGAAACTTAATTAAAGGCAACTACTAAATGCGGAATTTTATGTTTGGCAGTTAGAGATAAACAAGATGATGAAATTTGAAAGAAATAATGTGAAAATGATACATACACACACTCCGCCATATAGTAATTGCTCTGATTAAGTTATATCATAAGAACGCAAAAATGAGACCTTCCTCAAATACTCGCTGTAGGCCGGATGCATTTGAATGTGGCAGACCCCGGGTGTCTCGTTGTGTTCGCCGTCGAAAAACGTCGATTTTCGTCCGGCCGTACTGAAATTTTTTCCCCATCTTTAAAAATTTGTTGATTCATTACCGGTCAAAAACGGAATCGGGAAAGACGAGTTCTCCGGGTTTGATGTGCTCCTGCAGTGATCCACAAGCCGTTGAGGCGATGATCACCTTGACACCTGAGAAGTTCTTCCATCAACTTTCGGATTACGGTACTTTTATATATCGATTTTTTCGGGATTATACTGGACTTTCTTACCCAGCATATGCATTCCCCACAGGTTTGCTCGGAAGTTGACGTTCCCCGGCATAATGTCGTGCTTCCTACCGTGTCGAGCCAAGAGAACAACTTTTACGCCTTCGATTGTACCTAAATTTTAAAACTAAGGTTGCTAGGTAGTTTTAAAATATTCAGGTATAATTCGGGGATACTCTGATACTCTAATTACCTTCCAAATAGGAATCACTCGGCTTCCCAAAGGGCGTATCGATGACGACTTCTTTCACATCCTTGAAGAACTGGGGATCCTCTAATCCCGAACCACCAATGATACCGAGCTTGAAATCGCCGGACATTTTCGGGGGTCTTCTAAAGTGAACTAAGCTAATATAAGACTGTCTTTAAAATATAAGGGAATAGTTTAGCGGTAGGATAGAATAGTGGAGAGTTACGTGATAGAATGAAAAGTAGAAGAATTTACATATTCTCTCCCACGCAGAGGTGAGAACCGATATGCTAGTGTGAAAATATAAACAACTTTGTGCTATTCGAAAAATAATAACCCTAAACGTGGAGAACGCAAATGCTCAAATTCGTTTGCGAAAAAATGAAAATTTTTCAAACCGAATTCCTGCGAAAACCTAAAAATTTGATGGAATTTCAAAACGGGTTTTGTAGGAAATTTTGAGCTCTACTAAAGTTCCCGCCAGGCTGACTCTGGAAAATCACCGAAAACGCCTGTTTTCGGGGCTTAAAGGGTACTGAAATTCTCGAAAATTCAATGTGATGGTCGCATACTTTCTCGCACTTGATAGAATGCTTCCATCAGCATCAGTATGAGATCATATCCTGAAAGTTTCAATCTCGCCAACACCAAATTTGAGAAATCACTTGCGCTCTCTACCTAAACAGCTAATTTTAAAAGAGGTGAAAATCAGAGCCATTCATAAATTTGAAACATAAATCGATAAATTTGTGACTTTCTAAGATTAGATAAACAGTTTGATGTCTAGACAAAAGGTAAACTTTCTGCAGAGGGCTGCGAAATTGAGAGATCACACCATTTTCACACACCAAGTGCCCTCTTTCAAAGTTCATTCTCGTTTCATAACAAATGAAAACTAGTGGCTTTGAATCTTTGATTTAAAAATAGATAGGTTTCATGGGAAATACGTTCGATGTGTACGAGAATTTTAAGCTGATCCGGCTGTGTACTTTCCCTTAATAATATTTTAAGGATAATTCATAGGTAGATATTCGTTATTTTAAAAGTTACAATTGATTATTTTCATGAAAATGAAACTCGAACGAGTAATAATGTTAGATAATTGGACCTCGGTTATTGCCAAAGTAAAGTTTAACAAAAACTGTTAGATATCAAAACATGGTTATTTTACCGTGCTTTCAACAAAAAATTACAAAAGTCGTCAAACTTTTCCACTTTATTTCAACTTTCCCAACGACTAAAATCCAAATCACAATTTGATAATAAATCCGGCGGCGCAGAGGAGCAAGAAAAACGTGTTAAAAATCGCGAAAAATCGGCCGAAAATTGTAAATTAGAAATTTTAAGAAAGAAATTAGACACTGTAATAAAACAATGATAAATATCGTCCATGTTTTAATTCAATATAAAATGCACGATATTTAAAAAAAATATATATGAAAAAACAATGGATGAGCATTTGAAGATTTGTTAAAATTAGATAGAACTCTCCGGGCATATTGTGTGCTAAAAGATTAGGTGATTTTCTCCAAAAATCAATTTAAATTCACCTCAGTACACTTAAAACAGCCGTAGTTCAGATAGAAATCGATATTTGAGTTTTTAACTACGTCTGTAGCTCAAGAAACGCATAAAATCAGGTCATTTCAATCAGAAAAACAACAGATTATATTTCAGTAAAACATGTAAATGAACGCTTCAAACACGAAAATATGTAGTTTTACCAACGAAATAGAGCAATTGTTTGGAAATGATAGACATTTGAAACCAGGTAAATAAACGATGAACAACCGTGCCTTAATGTTGCAAGAATCCAGAAAACTGCAAGATGCGACACACTTTTTCATCAATGAAAAGGTTGGCGAATGTTGGTGCAATCAGAAAGAAATCATATACCAAAACGATTCTCGAATATAATAATTGCAATCGCGCAAGTACATAGTAGACAACATTTGAAAGGTCTAAATTTCACGATATCGGGGTTAGAAAGCGAAATTATAGTAATCTTGAATTATACCCAATACCATGACACCATGACGACATATAAATAATTGGTTATATATGAAAATGGGCACCGTTTGTATCGTTTTCCAAAGAAAATTCGATATATAAATAACAATGAAAACATCTAACTAAGAATATTGCTTTGAAGATAGCAGAAGAAAATCCGTGTATATAATTTAATTAAATCCCCATTGTTTAAGAATGCGATAACAATAAATAGTTGGATATAGCTAATAAAGACATTCAGTTTTGATAATTAAGGCAATTAAGTCCGCCAATTAGTCTCAGATAACCCCTCACCCGAGGCTAATTAATGAGGAAATCGCCCAATTAGTAATTAACGGTTTACCGAGATTTAGCTCCATTCTGCTACGCTCCAAATCAAAAATATTTCGATTCAAAAACGATATTTGATCAATGAAAATTTTGCGCGATTTCATAGATTTTATAGGGGATTTGTAGGGTTTTTATTTTCAAAAACTATACGAAGTTCCAACGTTTGGCGCAAAAGTATTTGAAGTTTAAGTGAAGTTAAAAAGTCAACTTTCGAGATTAGCGCTTCAGGAATCCGACTTTAACGTCAAGAAACTTGAAGTTCGACTGAAGTTAAATGTAAACCTCATATATCAGACTTCGCCTCTAATTGAAGTTCAACTTCAACTTTTCATCAACCCTACAATTCCCTCTTTTCAAATCATAACTAATTATCCAAATTTACTGATTATCCCTCGGAAGTCGAGAGTTCGGCACTTTGTCCCCTGACCGCCTGCTCTCTGCTATGCGGATCGACCTGTCTGTCCTCCTCTGCGTCTATATCCTCGTCTTTGGGTGTGTCCGTTCTGGAATCGTGCTCCGCTTCGGGATTAGAGCCCTGATCCGCAGGCGTTTCGCCCCGACTCGGCTCGTCCTCAGTGTCTGCATCAGGCTTGCCAGACGAGGCTTCTGGCTCGTCGTCTAAAATCAAGCCTATGATTTTATCTTTCGTTAATAAATAATGTCACGGTCATTAGCCAATTATAAAATGCTTTCGTGACTCGGAGTTTAAAAACTTTGAAGTTTATACAATTTTAAGATGCGATATTAGTTTTTCCAGTGAGATTTTTAGGAAAGTAACAGAAAGTCAATAGTGGGCTGTTTTGAATATTTGACAATGAAAAATTTTTAAACTTATGCACCTTAATTTTTCTAAATTTTATTATTATCAGAAGAAGAAACACGAATGTTACTTGTTATCAATACTTGAAACAGGATTTTCTAACGTCTATTAAATTTCCGAATAAAATGTCGGAGAATATTCGCATACCTGATGTTTTATTGACCCGTGATTCATCCTCGTCCTCGTCGTCTGAGATAGCGACGGGTTTCTGCTCATCTGCGACGTCGGATGACGTCGTTGGGACTTCAGAAGACTCCTTCTGTCGTGAGGTGGATTCGGGAACGTCGTCGACGTCCTTCGGCTCATATGACGTCGCCGCTGGTGATTGAGACCGAGCTCCAGAGGACTGAGACGACGTGAGTTGATGGGGAGGCGGAGATTTGGATTTCTCGACGTCGGTGGACGCCATGGACGTCTGAAAATTCAGCGATTACTTAATTTCAGTTAGGATTACTGTAAACTTGGCACTTTGTATTGGGTTTGCAAGAAAATGGAAAAATCCGAAAGAACTAGTGATTTAGTGAAGGACAGTTGGAATACTGTAATCTCGAGTAGCCTGTCCCGGAATTAAACATTTTAAAATAAAAATGCACCTGTGACGACGAACGTCTAACGGAGGTTTGAGCCCCAGTAAAGCTACGGGGCAAGGTTTTCAGAGCCCCCCGTTCGTCTTGCTAAAATTATTATTTAAATTTGTATATTTGATTGCTCGTTCGAAGGGGCATAACACCATGCTTTCATTCAACTCATACCCACCCATGCAATTGTGAAACATATCATGCAAACTATGCAAATATGATGATTTCGAGTACTTTTCTAAAAAAATCTTATGAAAAGTACCCAAAATAGGTCATTTTGTGTAAAACCAAAAAATAGTGCGCTTTCCATAACAGAAGCCTTTATTGCCGAAGCATACTACACAAAAATAGGCTAATCAAAATCACACCAAAACACTCACTCAAACTCACTCGGACTAAACGGGTACACTTGCCTCCCCCCTCAAAAATTTAGACAAGCATGCTCATTCAGCCCAACTTCACCCGTCTTTCATGAATCATGATGAAAAGTAGGTTGACTTTTAGCTTTTCAACTACTTTTTACAAAAATTTCTCAGCTATCACTAAACGAGTACACTAAAGGAAAGAAAGTCAGAATTCTAGTGACTCCGAGAAATTACATTACAAATCCATTGACCTGAAATTTTGTGGGCGGAGCTAATTTTGGACACGCCCATAAAATTTCAAACCCAATGAACCTAACACGCAAAAGCTAGCAAGTAACATTATCTAGCATTGTTAAAAAGGGGCGTCGTTATTTAAATAAAAAAGAGGAAAAACCTTGCCCAAACTAACAAATAGGGGTCGAAAAAAGGGGTAGAAATGATTTAAAAACTAAAATTTTTGAGTTATTAGGCTCAACGAATAACAAGAGGTGTGAAGTCTAATTGAAAAATACGTCATTTAAAAATCGATAATTTTAAAGGGCGTATTTTCCAAACCACGACTTATAGGGTGAAAAGAAACAAAATAGGTGCGAGTGAAGCGAAATTCTGATAGGGTGAACTTTACAAAAAAAATCATAATTTTTAGGGTCCACATTTAAAAATTATGCATTTTCATAAAGTGTGCTCTGGACGAAAAAAGCTAGCATTATTAGTGCTATTATTACATTACAGCAGAAAAAACCAAAACCAAAACCAAAATTCACAAAGTTGCTACAATTATCCAAATTTGTATAGAAATGATTATCGTCCAATAAAAACGAAGTTTGAAAATTTGAATAATGAAGGTGATAATTAAAATTATCAAATTCCAAAAATTATTAGGAGAAAAATGAACGATAATTATCCCTATTTCACCATTGACAATTCGGAGAATGACATATCTTTTTAACATGACATGAAACAATCTTTTTATATTATATTTTCATGCCTAACTGTCAAATTGTCAAAAGATGTTGTCATTTCCGAATTCTTTCAATTTTTCTGATAGTCAAATGTATCATTTCACTTGCTTATTTTGCATTGCTCACCTTTCTCGAATCGCTCTTGCCACCGCCCACGCGTGTCCACTCCGACTTATCCGATCCCGATGTGGTACCTGCATTTTAAAAATTCATTCTTTTTCATTTTTGCAAAATGATGTATGTTCTAGAGCAGATTTCTCTAAACTCAACACCCGCAATTCGATCCGCGGAAAATAGCGTCTTATATCGAGAGAGAAAGAGACCACGTTTTCTTTATCTCTCTCTCGAAAAGATACTTTTCTGCGGATCGAGTTTTGAGAAGTTTGTTCTAGAGAAAAAGAAGAGTACAAAGATATGAACTTTTCAAGATTAAAAATGATAGAGGAGCGTCAAAAATTCGAATGTTATCAATTTTACTCCTCTTTGTAAGTTTCAAAGGATTCCTATTAGCATGTCATCCATCTTATAAACTGATATATTTGAGCAGAGCTGAAACGAAATTGAAATTTTAAAATTCGAAATCGAAATTTCGTCTCAGCTCTTTATTTGAAAACTAATCGTATAAATGACGATCTATCTAATGATCTTTCTTCAATAAAATTGCACTTTTTCTTGAACGAGGCCCAAAATTTCAAAAAGTCGACTTTCAAATAATTAGAAATTTTAAAATTCTCACCCGATCCCCTGCTAGCACTCGCCGCCACAACCGAACTGCTCTCGTTGTTCGTGCCGCCTCCAGCCGCACCATGGGCCCATCGGCTTTTGGCTGAATTTTTAAATTATCGATTTTTCATTTTTTTTTAAATAAAGATAAATTTAAAAATTCTATCTTTGTAGGTACTTTTCTCCAACATTTTGAATTCTTTCCTGGGGAAAATTTTCAAAATCTCACAGTTAGCATTGCCGAGCGACGTGGTATTGTTCGTCTCCGAGAGTTTGATGTTGCGTGGCGCTGCCGACGAGCTGAAACCGAAATTTTTAGAAATTCAAAATTAAATTTCGATATTTAAAATTTTTTACTTCGTCATTTTCGAACTGATCGCCGCCGCCGAGCGCTTATCCATGCTACCCGTCTTGGTTCCCGAAGATATGCTGGAAAATTGTCCATAATTCCATAATCAGTATAATAGCCAATTTTAGTAATCGTATATGTTCATGTTCATATATTTGGCCAAATAAAACGCATTTTTTAATTTCTCGAAAAGAAAACAATGTTTCAGAAAATTTCACCGACCTTCACAAGTTTGATACACTTATCAGACTTACTTCAATGAGTAATAGGAAAAATCTTAGATTTTAGTATCATCACTGCTTGGAAAACAAAGTCGATGTTCATTTCGCAATTCGAAATAATCGAATTTTGAGCGAAATAGTGAGTCGCATAGAAGAGAGACGAGAAAGGCGAATAAGTGTGTAATTTTTGAATATCGACGCGTTCTCTCCAATCAATAATAAGATATTAAAAATCGCCCCACCGATTATCCATCGAGCCTCTCTGGGGCGGTAGCTGATTGCCGCGCATGGAGCCGGATCCGCCTGTTCTGAGGTTCGAGCCGCCGTCGCGTCGCATAGAGCCACGACCCGCATCGCGCAACGCTTGCGCCTCGCGCTCCTTCTCGATCAGCTCCATTTCCACGTCTCTGTAAAAAAAACAACAACGTATTTTTAATTTGTTAGCATAAATATCATGATTTTTTTAAAGAAAAATATCGTAATCTTTACTTTTTGCTGAATAATAAAATAAAATACTGTGCAGTCTATTTCTCAATTTTGATTCTTCTGCAGTATTCTAGAAAAAGTTAAACTCTTGATATCTCTGGATAATAAGCCATAATATAAGAATAATAGCTGATCAATAACACAAATAAACGTTTGAAAAGTTTGTCGTAACTTTATGAAGCCTATATCAAAGTTCGTGTTTCATGAAGACTTTGATCGCAATATTAAGTCTTACTGTAAACTGCAGTAATCATTTCATGTTCGACGTTTTTGAATTCAAAAGTATTTTTCGCCGTACCTGTGGACCTCCTCGATCTTCTTGGGGCCGGTGTCGGCCGACTTGCGTGGCACCCATTGATTCTTTCGCAGATCCAGCACATTCATGATCATGAACCTGGAAAAATCACGTATTTTTCGTTCAAAATTTCACTTTTAATTATGCTTCAATGTTTCTCATAGAAATTTTAGCTTCCCACTTTGATCGAAACTTATTTTAATACGTTTCAAGATTTTCGCTCGATCTCTTATTGTGATTTTAGCGAATATAAAATTGATATAATTTTGAGTGTTTAGAGAAAAAACCCTTACTTGATCTTGTTGGTGCACTTTCCGGAGATCTTGGAAAGATGTTCCAGCACTTTGTCCATGTAGGCCTTGCCCATCTCCTGAAATTGGAATTCCTAGATATATTTCATGATTGAATTGTAAAATCAGCTTTGCCATTTGACCCGTATTAAAATCAGACGTTGGCACGTTTTCCATCGCAAATATTCCCCTTATGCGATGGAAAACGTCCCCAGCATCTGATTCAAAGTTCCAAGCCCTTCGGAGAAATATCATTTGAAAGCGAAACAAAAGCGCGATTCGCGACTTTTCACCAGAAAGTCCATAGGGACTTTTACACTGTATGCGGCGGGCCTTAGTTTTGCGCACTTCCATATTAAACATGACCAGCGATAAGAAAGTGAGTGTTTTTTCCACTTTCCTTCTCGTTTGTCATGCTTAATATGGGAGTGTCGAAAACTTTCAAGGCCGATACGCAGTTTAGCCCTAACTATAACATGAAAAAGAAACCGTACCTGTCCGGACGTGTCCATCTTCTTGCCGAGCGTCTCGATGAGGCGAATCGCGCACATTAGTTGTTCCTGAAAAAGATTATTCTTTTGCTAAAACACAAATTACTCTAGTTTCAATTTAGTGTAACTGGTAAATTCATCGCTTTTAAAACTTGATTTTCTTCCCGAACGCTTCAAGAATGCTAAAATCGAGAAATCTAACAAATGTGATTTCAACACGGAAGGGAAAAATCCCAAATTCTTATTATTTTAGAGAAGAGGCATTTTCATTTTTAAAAGAAAAGAAAAAGTGAAATCAACTAACATCATCATAGGGTGGTTCGGGGTAGGTCTCCTTTTGGGTGGTCTTGTCGATGACAGGATGTGTGTGCTTGAGCAGATCGACTAGACACCACTGGATGATCTTGCCCGATAGCAGGTTGTTGTGGAACAGATGGCCGATGAAGCTGCAAATTTTCGCAAAAATCAATAAATGTCGATTTTTCGCATTTTTTGGTCTCCGATTCTTAATCTCGTTCCTTCGAAGATCAAATTTTCAACAAAATATATGTTCACCAAAAGGCAGCATTGTCTTTGTGTCATGGAAGTTCAATACTCCTTCGGCTTTCGATATAATTTCCAAAACTCACGTGATATTTCCGAACTTGCGTCGTCGGAACTTGGCATCGGACTCGACCAACTCTTCTTCCAGCTCCTTTTTCTTCTTTTCATCCTTCTCTTCGGCGATCTTTTCCAGCTGAACAAAAGCATTTTGTTCTTTTCTTTCCTCAAAGTTTTCCTATCTCATTTCTTGCATGGATATTTCAACTGCAAACATTTTAATCCCAAGAGTTTGAAGTGAGTGCTTTATTTCCAAGCGCTATTTCTCTTTCTTTTCTTTTGTTTCGAAAGTAAAGTACTAGAAGCCAAGTTTCCCCATTCTATTTCTTTCTAACCTCTGCGCTTTTTGCAAGATAAGATTGGAATTTTGATTAAAAAAATCAGACGTTGCAGCGTTTGATAAAATCAACATGTTTTAGTTTGCCTGACCTTAGTATTCCTGAGAATCTCCTCCTGATCCTTGGTAATGAACATGTTCTGGGAGCGTGTGAGGATGGCGTTCCTGAATGCGGACTCACCACGTGACTTCTTGTCGCTCCTCACTGACTGCTGCAGCTCGATTTTCACCTGAAAAGTTATAAACTTGAACAAAAATCGATATTTTAACATTCAATTTTATTTGAATATTCTTGATCAATTCGTCCAATTTTATCAACTACAAATCATGATAAAAAATCGATCATATTTTTCAGAATGCTATTTTTGCTGATTTTTTACCTGTTGGTTGCAGAGCTCAGCATACAGCGAGCAGAACTTGGGCTCTTCCACTGCCTTGTCGAATATGATGTTGATCACCTGAAGATAAAATTATAATAATCATATTTTTTCAATTCCATTTTCTGAAACAATAAATAATTTAA
Source organism: Diploscapter coronatus (assembly GCA_964036155.1). Classification (NCBI taxonomy): domain Eukaryota; kingdom Metazoa; phylum Nematoda; class Chromadorea; order Rhabditida; family Rhabditidae; genus Diploscapter; species Diploscapter coronatus. Next base: position 80,529,781 of record OZ038423.1, on the reverse strand, counting down.
TTATCTTCTCAAAAGTACAAAATTCTTTGAAACATAAGTGGTCTTTCAAACAAAAATCTTACAAGCTCGTAAGGCTAAACATATTTTCTGTCAAAACTGGTCCATTGTGATTCTGAGGCGTATTTTTAAACTGATGTTTTGAAAAATTTTTAATTTGCCGACCTGTTCGAGAGTTTCCGAGTCCTTGGAGACCTTCAGATCGATGAACTCCTGGATGAGGTCGTCTTTGGTGTTGGGCGTGATCTTGTTCATGAGCGAGCGGACCGCCTTCAACAGAGCTTGCTGCAAAAACAGGAATAATCGTTTTACGAAATTCGAGAAAAATCCACTTGTAAATTTTCACACCCGTGGGTGTCCCTGCGTTGACAAGATAGCGTGTCTTTTCGAGAGTTAAAAAGAAGACACGCTCTTTTCTGTATCGCGATAAAAGCGCTATCTCGTTTCATGCGGTTCGAAATTCAAAGTCTGTAAATTTCAGAAAATTTCATATTCGTCTTGTCAATAGATAGCATTGATGCACACGATTGTATTTTACCCACATATAAAATAACAAGTTTCCTTGAACTCTTTAGGAAAAGTTTAATTGTATGATTCAAAATTCGCTGTGAATTATAAACGATAAGCTTTCCACCTGATAATCTATCATTTCCGTATATGCTTTAAAATTAACTGCGATTTAGGAACAATGCAGAATATTTTGACAGTGGATTTTCTTCAAAAATTAAAAACAATCGATTTTACCCTCTTCTTGGTATCCTCGTCCGTGTTGTCTTCCTTGAAGCGGGTGGGTTTCCACGCGTTCTCCGACGTCGGCAACTTGGGTCGCTCTCTGGAACTAAAGCGTTGCCCACCGAATGTATCGAGGAAAATAACATGTTTTTTTTACTTTATTCGCCCTTTTCTACGAAATTTTTCTCGTTGCAAAAACTCGTATCTTTGAACCAATTACAACTAATTTCTCAATCCTCTTTCAAAAGTCGCAAAATTTGTATCTTTTCCTATACATAAGACATGATGATTTTTATAAAAAAAAGAAAAATTTCGAAGTTTTCCTAACTTCTCGTGTTTTTGTTTCATGTTTACCTCTCGAAGGATGGCCTGGCCTGGTATCGATTGCTCCTGTTCATTTGCGAGCCCCGCTTGTCCATGCTGCTGCCTTTGCCTTGAGAACCCGAGCCGCCGTACGGCTGCAACTTGCTCATTCATTACTTTGAAAAAATGAGACTTTGTAAGTTTCATCAAAATATGGTAAATGAAATGTCGAATAATAATTCATAATTGTTTCGTTGTCCTCGTTAAATACTTTTTTAAAAATTCTTAATATTGATCAAAAGTGTTCAAAAAAATATTTTTACACCAATTTGAATATTTAAAAAAAAAAAAAATAATAATAATAATAATTACAATAATTCCCTCTTCCTTACCCTCTTGGTCTGATTCCTGTTGGTCTGTTGGGCCCATGCGGGCGAGAAGTCGACCTTCTTGTTGACCTTCTCCTTGGGCATCGACTCGATGTCGAGGCCGAGCATCTTCAGATCCGGCTTCTCGATCGGGCACGAGGTCAGCTTGAATTCCTACAATTTTTGAGTATTTTTTCGCAACATTCGAAAGAGAACGCGTGGAATAGCACTTTTAGAAATAAAACAAGTATACAAATTCGAAAGGTGACTTTCTCTAGATTATCTAATATTTTGTCAGAGTTGGTTCATATATATTCTTGAAATATGCTTCAAAAAGTTCTTTAGTTTGCTCGAACTTTTTCCTACTTTGATTCGAGTTAAGTAAATTTGTAAAATTGCCAAAATGCCTAATTTAATCACGTAACCTTTCTCAAGTCCATTCCTCATTTAAAAAACACCAGACTTTAGATAGAAAAGAAAAGCGATATTCTCGCGCTTTCCCTCGTTTTTTATTCGAATCGACTTATTCCACCGTACCTTCTCCAGATTCATGACGCAATAGAGGAATTTTCTGCTGTAGACGCACGTATCCGTGTTGCACTCGTCCGGATCCTGAATCAGCGACGACAGCAGACCCGACAGCTCCTCCTTTCTCTTCTGTTTCTCTTCCTCGGCCTGCAAACATTTTAATTTTTGAAACTAATAAATAAATGTCAAGAGAACCCATCAAGCATAAAGTTTTGAACTTTTTAATGAGATAAGCAGATCGAACTAGACACGTTGAGACGCTCTTCACCACAAAAACTCCGCATCATCATCTCTTAAGGGCTATTTGTGGTGGAAAACGTCCCAACTCCTGATGTTCCCTAGACTATATTTCGTCGTTGCCTGCCTCTCGCTTATATCATGTCGCAAGTTTCAACGCCCACGATCGACGTCTCAAATTTGTAACCCTGCTCTTCCTCGACTTCTCGATTTCTCCTAAACATTCCAAAGAGAAAAGCGCCCTCGTCCATACCTCAGCGTGTTTCCTCTCGTCGTCGTCGGCCTCGATGACGGACGTCGGCGCGGTGTCCGCTTCGGTGACCTCGATGCTGGGTGGCTGGCTGTCCTCGCCCGTTTCGCCTGCTTCCGAGTCCTTCATCACGTCCTCCTCCTCCTCCTCCCGAGGTTCCGGTGACAATTTTCTCAAATTTGTACTTTTAGAATATTTCTTTTTCTTATTAGTTTTATTTTTATATTAGTCCGTTATTTTTCTGAAAAATAGCAAGAAACGAGTGGAGAGTATGGAATAACTTGTTTTATCTGAAAAACTCACTCCTCGACTTCAGCCGGCTGAGGAACGATTTCCGACGGCACGTCTTGTTGAGACGAGGGGACCGAAGGTGAACGCTGAAATTGTTTTTTTTTCCTTTTTAAAGCCTTCGAAGAATAGTTCTTCAAAAATCCAATTGTCTCACCTCTTTTTGTGCCGTCTCGTGGGTGTCATCCTCGAGTTGGAGGTTCCTCATGAACTCGCTGCAGATGGCCTTTCTTCTGGCCTCGTGCATGGGGTCGACAGAGGACTGCTGAGTTTGCTGCTGCAGGGCCTGCGTCTTCTCCTTTTCCTTTTTCGCGGCTGCCTAAAATATTCATTGTTTTTTTTCGAAACTAGGAGGAATTCATTTGTGCTACTTTACAGATTTCTGATTTTGAAAATTCAGCTTTTTCCCATAGACTAGAGCCTTTTCAAGGCCAAAGAAAAAAAACCTATTGTATTTTATGAATCAAAATTTATCCAGAAGTTATTTCTTAGATTCTTATCAGTTTATTCTTATTTCGTACCTTCGCTTCGACGATTTCTGGGCTGGCCGCTCGGACGATTTCAGCAATGTTGGGCACCGCCGAGGCACCGTTGGGTTTGGCTCCTGGAAATATCGATTTTCATAAAAGAACGATCTATGCTTTCACTAATCAAATAGAATGCCCCCTCCTTCTGTTTACTCGGTTTTTTTCTTCTTCAGAAACATAACTTTCTAAAAATGATTTTCAGGATAAGCTTAAAAATTATCCAATCCCTTCTTCAATTGTCCACAATTTCGATCCGACACTCCATCCCATCATCTTTACTAATCAGACGTTGCAACAACAACATGTTGCTAATTCGTCTCAAAAGTAGTCAAACTTCGAGAAAATGTCTTCCTACCATCGACTTGGTCAGTGCTGGCCGGCTGCTGCTGCTGTGCCCCTGCAGGAGTCTGTTCTGTCTCCTTTTCTTTTTCCTTCGCCGCGGCCTCGGACTCGACTTTCTTCCGCTCGTCCTCCAGGTGCAACTTTTCATTGGTCGTCGGATCAACGAGTTCGAGGATCTGAAAATGCTTTTCTTTCTTTCTCATTATAAAAGATTCACGTTTTCTTCCATAAGAATGTCAAATATTAAATCCAGGGCTGTAAATGTATTAGACACGCGTGCGATGTATATGCATACTGAGAGTAAGAAAAGAGCATGTTCTCCCTATACTCTCTCGAAAATACACACTATCTCGCTATGTGTGTATACCCACGTGTCTAGACATTTACAGCCCTGTTCAAAAGATTACCGTCTTCTGAGTGTTAGTCTCTTGGCAGCATTTTCAAATCAAAATCGGTTTCTTTTATTATTTTAAAGATTTTGTATGTTTCAAAAAAGTGATAAAACCAAATACTAGTTGCAAGTTTGATATGACAAGATGATCGCTTGTAAATTAAAGAAAAGTATTCGTATTTCAATAGCCACATTTTGATAAGTTTCGATGACACTTGGAGTGCCTGATAAATATTTTTAAAAATACAAGTTCTGTTTCAGCTTCTATTATAGCTATATAATATAGTATCGCTGATTGGAGGGAAAGTCAATATTCATTCCGCAAATTAGAAATCGAATTTGGACGAGCGAAATAGTAGTGAGTCGTGTAGAAGAAAAACGAGAGACGAAGTGTGTAATTTTTTAATATCGTCATTTTCTCCCAGTCAGTAATATGAACGCGCGCCCGCTCGCTCACCTTTTTGGGTCTCTCGATCTTGGGTCGCTGCCTGGGCGGAATGGGCTGTTGGGTGGAGATGGGCGGAGTGCCCGAGTGTCCCGATACAGGGACGGGTGGCTGGTTGGGGTAGACGGATTGGTGCTGAGGGTCGAATGGCTGCTGCGGCACCATATTCACTGCGGCGGGGTTCATCGCGTGTCCCATCATTGCTGCAAACAAAGCATTAGAAAATTTGATAAGTTTGAACATTGTTCAAGTGTCATGCCTAAAAATAGACTACACAATGCGTGGATATGTGGCTAATATGATGATGACTCTAGAATTTGATTTTCCTCTCGATTATATATGGTAATGACTGTCGTAATTTTTGAAAAACATGCTAACTTTTCTTCGGATAGGGTTTTATCTTATCACAAATTACGGCTTCTTGTATTCCACACCCACACTTATACCCGCTTTTTCTTTTCCTCTACCTCCCTCCCCTACTACCTCCTCAAAAAGTGGGTATGAAATACAGAAGGTCACAAATTAGCGTTATTTTTATTTCAAAAATTCCATTTTCCCAGAAGAACAAATTCTCGTATTCATGTCGTTCCGCTTACCACCTGGTCCAGGAGTACTCATGTGGGGCTGCTGCTGATGGATAATGGGCGGCGGCTGGGAGAAGTTGTGGGACATGATGTGTGGCGGATGGCCCATCGCAGGCGCCGGCGACTGCACATACTGATCCGGAGGGGGCGGACCCTGGTGCGCGATGTAGCCGCTGAAAAGACTCGAGTAAGTCTTCATCAAATAGAACGTTTGTTTTTCTTCGAATCTTTTAATTTTCAAAATTTCTTTTCAAGAACATTGAGAAAAGTATTGCTGGAACAAGAATCGATAAACTCGGAAAGTTGATTTTTTTTCCCTAATCTTTCAACTTTTTTTTTTCAAATATCTTTTAGGAGCATTAGAAAGGTATTATTTCGAAAGATTTTTTTTAAATCGCAATTTTTATCTCAAACAGATTTTCTTATCCTTCAAAAGACTTGAAGATGGACTTTTTGTTCCAAGTTTTAGAGATAAAATCTCAGAGAGAGAACATTTCTAAAAAAAAAAACAAATTTCGCCCTTACTAATTGGGCTGCATAGTTGGGTAGCCGGCGGACATGGCCTGCTGATAGGGGCTGTAAGCCGCCGGATGAACGTAGCCGGCTGTGTAGTTGTTCTGCATCGGCTGAAAATATATATATGCATTTTCAACCCCGATAACCATTTCATATCAGGATTTAGAATATTCTCATTTTTGGATCTTCAAACTTTTGTCATTATTCTTTAATTCATTCAATTTTCGCATACCTGATGTGGCTGAACGGACGAGTCCACCGACACCGTCGACGACTCAGGCAGGTATAGCATCGGGGTCGTGTTTTGCATCCTACAATTTTTGAAATCTTTCAATTTATTTTAATTGTAATTCACAACAAAGTATAATCGGGTTCATCAAATTTCCGGCTTTTCTAATAGTTTTTGAGAATGATTTAGTTTTTTTAAAAATTTCATTTATTTTTCCCGAATTTATAGATGTTTCAAACAGAGCTGAGACGAAATTGAAATTTTAACATTCGTAATCGAAATCGAAAGGCTCAAAAACCCTCGAATTTTCGACTTCGAAGTCGAAATTTCGTCTCAGCTCTGGTTTCAAAGTCGAAAAAACTCACCCTGCGTACATGGACTGGGGTACCTGTGAGACGATGGGTGCGACGAATGGCGCCGGATGAGTTGGCATGGGGCCCTGCAATTAATCGAGTTAATTACCTTTAATCGGTCTAATTATCTAGAGCTAATTCGAGTAATTAACTCCGCAATAATCACCTGGACGGACGAGGCCACCATCTGGGCATGCGGAACGCCGTTCACATATTGTCCCGGGCCCATTCCATTGTTGTGGTCTGCAAGTAAATTAGGAGGTAATTAGGTTAGCAATCAGGGTGATTAAATCATTGAATTACCCTAATTAACTCAAAGCTTTGGCTCAAAATGAGTCCTGATGGTTACATCATTTTGGCCTTTGACCTAATAAAAGTCTAGTATTCTTGAGAGTTCTCGAAAAAATTTTATTTGATTTTTTTCAAAAATAGGAAAAAAAAGACGAACCGAGTTTCTTCCTTGGACCACCCCTAGTGTTCGCTGTGCTCATAATCAATAAGTTTGAGATGAAACTGAAAGACGAGGATAATTAGTCAATTAACTCGGAATTATTCGCGATAATTAGGGTAGTCGGCGATCGACGATTACCCAAAACGATGAAAATTGCAGTTTTTCAAAGCAGAGAAAACAATAAACTCTGGACTTAAAAATTAAGAATCCGAGGCTCAAGAAAAGCCCGAACTTTAGGAAATCGATAAAAGCGATAAAATACAAGAAATTCGACGAGTACAAATCGGCAAGTAGCAAGAAATCGATCAAATAAATCACGGAAAATCCGGGAAATCAATGCAAATCCCACTGTCAGAAAAACGACCAATTCTCTGAGGGGTAAAAAGGACTGGTACAGAATTTCGACAAGCGATCGCCGTTTATGAAATACGAAATTGCCCTCTAACTATGACGCATATTCCGAAGAAAATGATATCAGAACCTCCTTTTCTTGATAAAAAACCATCAGGAAACCGTCCTAAATTTCCTGATTCCGCCTGGTAAAAAGACGGGAAATAACTGAGGATTTGGGCGATTTTGCGGGATTTCCGGGTTGCCGTCGCGGGTTCGGACCCGTCGTGCATATTCCGGATGGGGACCGGAGCGGAAAAAAGTCGGTAATGCGTGATTTCGCAACGAAAAATCGATACACATCCAACGAACGTAAAGTCCGAGCGAGAGAGTGTGCGAAGTTGAGAGAGCGCTCCTAAATTCGCCGAGGATTACGGTAGCTCGTTTCGCCTGCGCATCTCTGCATTTTCCTAGTGATGGCATAGCCGGCCTTTTCTTATTCGTAACGCTTTATCACCAACTTGCGAAATTCACCCTGATCACCTATCTAAAATTTGCAAAGCTTACCCACTTTTCCACGTAAAGATGGGTGAACTTTCAAAAAGCGTCAAAATTTCAGTGACCCCTCGATTTTTCCTTTACGATTTATCATTGTTCTGCGTCTTTGCATCTTTGCATCTTTGTTAAGGAAATAATAGGGGGTTTTGAGAGAGTTAGAGAAATTTGTCAGGCCCAACGCAAACTGATAACAATTTGCCTGGGATTTCGATTTTACGAATTTTTACTCTGCATCTCTGACATTTTTAGCGAGAAAAGGTAGATAATTAGTGAAAAATAGCGGATGTTGACAAAGTTTTCAAAACAGCCAACATCACATGCGTCGAGAAAAGTGCTGAAATTTTGGAGATATTTCAAAAATTTCAGGGGACTTTTCTTGGTTCATTTGTTCAATGAACGAAAAATTAGACAATTCTAACTTTTCCTCAAATTTTTTCAAATCTGTTTCGCACAATTCACTTTCTTTTGCTATACATTTTCCATAATGCAATTTTACCAGCTCTTTCTGCCTTGTAAAAACTCCTGATTTCCTTCGAACTACCGGACTTTTATTATTTTAAAGTTTACTGGTCTTTTGTAATCATCTTCATTTTCAGAGTTACCGTAATTTTTTCCTGAAATTTTCAGGCCTACTATAACTTACCGTAATCCTTAATGTTTTTCTAGAGCCGATGGTTGTTGATCTTCTGTCGCTGGCTCTGACGTCTGTGAGCGGCTCGGACATCAGTCGGGTGTGCAAGATCTGCTACGACGAGGATCAGCCCGACGCCAGAACCAGATGGCTCCATCCCTGCAGGTGCTCGGGAACGCTCTATGTAGGTTCTTATTGAACCAGTCCAATGAAGTGACAGTTCGTGTGTTAAAAAGTGCTCTGCGAGCATATTGCGCGTCACGACTATGCGCAGAGAGGGAGTCTAGAGCGCTGAGAACGAGTCAGCGAGTTAGCGGGGACAATAGAAAGAGTGGTACACAATTTTCTCTGCCTTCTCGCCTTTTCTTCCTATTTTTTCAATTTTTTTTTTTTTTAATTTCAACATTTCATATTTTCAGTGGGTCCACGAGAATTGCTTCGGCTCTTGGATGCGCCAGGCCCCACTCGGCCAACAGTTTCAATGCCAGATTTGCAAGTGGGTCAATTATTTATATAAAAAAAAAAAACTCAAAGCCTCAAAAGTACCTCCATTTTTTCCGGATTATTGTGACTTTTTCTTTTATTCTTTCAAAGATCGCTATAGTAGCCCTCTCAAAAATGTTATTTTTGCTCAAAATATTATCCGAGTTTACTGTACTTTCCAGACACGCTTACAAGAAGGTGTGGGTTTTGAAGAGCTTTTCTGACTGGTGCTGGCCGTCCTTGAACCTGACTCGTTGGTATAGAAGCCTTCCCAGAAACGTTCACTTTTTCGAATCTCTCGAAATCTTTCAATTTCTAATACTCGTACCTCTGCTGCCCAAGCACATAACGCAAAAATTTGCGTCCCCATTCGTAGCAGCGTAATGTAGTGGATAGCGAGTTAGGGTTTTGCCTTTATTCTGGATGACTAGCTAGAGATTTTTAAAGCGAGAGCACAGAGAAGCTCGAAAAAATCGAACCTTTCTGGGGAAGCCAGGATACGTCATTATTTATTTTTTATGCTGAAAAAAATTGAAAATCAGGTTTAAATTTGAAAAAAACAAGATTAAAATTTCAGGGATTGCGTCGAAATCATGCTCGACGTGTTCTCGACCTACAAATTTATCAAGGGCTTCGTCATGATGTTGGAGGGAAAACGGTAGGGGGTTTTTTTTTAGTGTTTTCCCTGAATTTTCTCTAAAATAATTCAAGAAATCATTAGAACATACTTGAGCATTTCAAGCAAGTATTTTCTGAAACTTAAAATAAAGTTTATCTTTTTTAAGAACCGTTTTCTGGCAATGCCTGCACCTACTGTTCTGGCGCGGATTCGTGGCGACGAACCGTCGTCTATCGTACTACTACTCGCTCAATCGACAGATCTTCATGTCTATTTTCGACGTCAGGACCAAGAACTATATTCCGGGGTGAGAAAATCCAATTAATTTACCTTTTAACCCGTGCATATTATCGATAGAAAACATCATTTCTCCGTTCTCTGGAAACATTGCCTACAAATTTTTAAACATAGAATCCTGAGACTTGTAAATGCAATATCGTTTAGGAACTCGACTCATCCTTCTCTCATTTAGAAGGAACAACTTGTACACTTTTGAAATATCTTTCACTATTTTGAGTTATTTTAATGATGGCAAAACTCGGGAACAGTCATTTTCTTATCCGAATAAAAACGATGTCCACATTTCTGAGACATACACATTTGCGATATCTTCTAAACGTGTCCCCTAGAATTTTAGCAAAGATGCATTCATATTCAGGGGTGTATAAAGAGCGCGCGTTAATAAATAATGCTAGCGCAAAACGCACTTTCTGGGGTGACTTTCAGAACGTACACGCAAATCCTACAAGGCCTTTGCGTTGTAATTTAAAATTACTGAAAATGCTTATAAAAATGAGCAATTTTACAAAATCCTACTATATTTCAGCTTGGTTTGTGAAGCTGGACTAATTTTTGAACATTTTAGGCTTAAAAATCGAGAAATTGAACGCATTATTTCACACAAAATGCAAATTTAGATTGATACTGTCGTTAAACGCTAATGCAAATCCAAAATTAAATTTCTCTATACCCCTGATGCATATGGTATTGAAGAACGGAACTTTTTTCATCAGTTCTAAAATCCTGAAACTTATTTTTCAGGAATGACAATGATACGGAAGAAGAAGTGGAAAAGTACGAGCAGCCAGACCTGAATATGGACGTTCGCTTCGAAATTGGTGTCGATCCAATTAACGTCGAGTAGTTATTCTACTTAATTGCCATAATTATCAAGATAATAATCATTTTAATTATATATATACTTAATTGGGGAATTTATCAAGTTCGTAAGGTAATAAAATGTTCATAACCACATGCTACTTTTTGCAGTATTTCTATCTTTCACTTTCATAGCTACTTGATTATCTTCGAAACTTGACAAATTGCTCTTAATTACCATAATTAAGTATTCATAGCAAGGCAATAGAAATTTTAGTCGAATCTCAAAAATTCTTTATCAGAAGGGATTTATCTTTTTCCGAGTCCGTGCTTCATGGATATACCGATTAAAAAGCGACGGGTATTTCTTCATCTTGTTTTAAAAATCATGTATATATATATAGTTCAGGGTTTGTTTTTGGGGATTAGAAAAAAGATCTAAAAAAATTTTTACTATAGATTTGAAAAATCTTGCCTAAAAGTGGACTGAGCTAAATTGTTTTTTTTTGCAAAAATGTGGCATAGCTTATGCTTTTTCTAATCCTCAATATTTGCTTACCGATAGTGCCTATTGAATATTAGAATATTAGGAGTACTATCTCTTCTCTCTGTTTCTCTGTAGTCTCTTTAAGTGCTCTTATCTCTAATAGACCTGTTCTCGTCGCAAATAGATGGATCCATTTTATCGATTTCTGTGTAATTGTTATGCAAAAATAAACGATGTCTTTGATTTACATTATTTTTAATACATGCATTTTTAGCAGGATTTTTGTCCTTCCTTAATTTTTTCTCGAATTTTTTACGCTTTTATTTGATTTTTCAGAGATGCTTTTATTTTTCCGAAAATTGAAAGCTATTTTATACTACATTAAAGAAGAGCCGTACGAGACTGCGCAGTATTTGGCTGTACTTCTAATACCCCTAATAGTAATCGCATTTTTATTTAGTTGGCGAGTCAAACAGGCTATGAAAAAGCAGAATAAGGTATTTCCTTAGTTATTTTGTTTTCGTTAAATTTTAAATTTAGATCCGACGTCGAAAAGAAAAGCTGTTAAAAATGCTACACGATCAGTCATCAGAATCGGAAGACTATTCCAACCGCATTAGTAGTCGTGATAAATTAAAGCTACAGTAATCCAACTTTAAAATGCGATTTTTCTGTGCAATACCAGACATTGGACGTTTCCAGCCGCAAAAGTTCAGTCATCACCTCTCATCCCATCATTAAGAATTAAGAATAGTAGTGCAAAACTGACTAGGATAATTCACCGCATAAAGGATATTCGCGGCTGAAAATGCCCCAATGTGTCTGTACAATTGATTTTCAAAGATTTGCTCAATCTGGATCTCATTTATCTCGCTTCACAACGAAATGCAATAGTCGTTCATTTTGAATTTTAAGCATGCTATTGTAAATAGACTTCTGAAAGAAGATAAAAGAAGTTTCCGAATTTTAAGATACTATATTCTACATAAATTCAATTGTTTAAACAAAGTCGTACCACAATTTAAAATAATATCATAACTTCCCTTAATTCTTTTATTTTAACACATTTAAACTTCACTTAATTCAATATAAAAGTAGGTAGAGTCTAACCTAACTTTAAGATCAGAATAATAATATCATTAAAAAACGCTATTTTGCATCTCATTGATATTTTTCGTTTTTTACCTCCCCCTTTCTTCGTTATTAGTATCAGTTGATGACGTAACTAACTAGTTGCCGGTTAGAGAGTACGGGAAATAAATAAACGAAAAAGATGGAGAGAGAGTAATGGGGAAAAGAGGTAAGAGGCTAGAGATCGAGGAGAAACGAGAGAGCGAAAAAGATGCAGAGATTGTCTTCAGTTGAGTGATTTGCTATGGGCTATATCTTTACGTTATAAGCTCAGCACCGTAAATTTGAAATATAAGGACGATTTATAAATTAGAACAACCTCAACCTCTTAAAATAAGCTCAAGTTTATGATCTTCATTCATTTTTTTTTTTTTTAATTTCTACCACGTTTAAGACCTTTGCGATGACAATATTAACTCTAAAATAAAAAATGTAAAGGCCCTCTAAAACAAATACTCATAATATTTTTAAGTTACGACATTTTTTATGGAAAATCAATGTAAAATTCTATTTTCTTTAAAAAAAAATGATGCTAATTGACATTTGCTTTTGCAAACGATAATGTATCATGACTTTCTACTATTATATTTTTCCGGCCTGCTAATGCATTGTTATTTATCTTTGTCTTTCTTGTTCTGCTATTCAAGTAAATTTACTGTTGTAACTAATGTACGTGGGGCCTATTATCCTGTATCTTCACATTATCGTCAAACCACTTTGATCTTTAATAGATTAGAAGGAGATCTGTATTTTGGCACTTCTATTTTAAAATATAAGACCTAATATTTAACTAAAATACAGCGATAACTTTCTATTTTCTAAAATTTTGCTAGATTATTGTGACCTCTGACTACATGCCATCAGTTTTCTTTGCAATTTTGTCTGATTGTTCCATCGTTCAGTCGAAACGATTGAGAATGGTCGTGAAAAAATGATATTCGTGAAAATTGACAGACTGTAAAATTATCAATCATTTTCTATTTCAACCGATCACAGTTCCAAAATACTGAAAGAAAGTAGTGATAAAATATCATTTTTCATTGAATTTCCAAAAATAGCCTGACTTTCAAAAATGCTAAATAAAATAGGATAGGGCATCGGGGAAAGTCCCACTCTAATTTATTTCGTCTCTTATCAATTAGTTTTAACATTCCCATTTATTTTAAGAATACGTCTCAGAATTTCCTATATTTACAAGCTTTTAGCAAATATCGGTTTTTCGTTGAATTATCTAAAATTCGTTATGTTTTTACACCCACTTCGTAATCTTGATGACTCATTATTTTCGTTTGTTTTTGAGCTATCTTCCGTCTCCCCTCGTCGATACTTTGATCAGCCGCGAACTATTTTATCAATGACAAAGCATATGAAATTTAAACCAATCCCGATACGGTACAGCATTTTTGACTCTAAAACCACTCTGTCGATAGCTTTGTTTATCATTGTGATGTAAATATTCGCCTTTCATATGTTTCTTCATTTTCATGCTCGGGATATTCGATAACTTTCCCCTATATTTTCGATTTGTTTACGAAATCAGTCATATCAGTTTCTGTCTAAACTTCTCGAATTACAGTTTACGTTTATCGGCGGGAATTGGTCAGGATTCTATATCAATTTTTTCTGTATATCTCTCAAAATTATCACTTAAAAATCATTTTTGCTTATAATTTTCTCGAAAAAACTCACCAACTTTTATACCGACTTTGGTATCAAAGTGATCGCCAGATCCTCCTGAACATTTTGATACCAAAATCTTCTTTATCCTTTTCTCGGAAATCTCTAAAAGCTAGCTGGATTTTTTCCTCTTTCTTTTCTCCATACTATTTCTCTCACTCTTTAAATTTGGCCATTCAGTGTACTCTTTTTCGCCTCGGGGTGTCGTCACTGTCTAGAAACTGTCAGCGTTTTTCACTGACTTCTTTTTCTCTCCAACTATTTGCATACTATTTCATTTTTCTCTCCATCTCTCCTCTCCCTCTCTCCCCCTTCCTACACTATCTTTTCTATCTCATGACAAGTATCTGACTTCACAAATTCTTCATATGTCATGTGAACTTTCGTTTTTCTAAACAATGAATAACTGCAACATTTCCAACAAAATGTTTACCTTTTGCGCCTACAAATTACTTACTCTAGAAAGCTTAGATTTCAAGTTTGGGTAAATTATGATGTAAGGCTACTTTTTAATTTGATCTTCGATGTTTTGTTTGTCTTCATCTTACCCACTTTTACAAGATCTAAGAATCAAAAATTTCCCTTTCACTCACAAATTACCTATGTTAAGCGAATCAAATTTGAATAAATTATGTCGTAAAGTCATTTACAAAGCTACACTTCACTCTAAGGATAGTCTTAAAATCGTCTAGCATATAATTTCCAAGTTTGATCCTTATTAGGAACGTTTAGCTTTCCTCTCTTACAATTCAGCGTCGATGTTGCGCTTCAAGTGTTCAACCACTTGAAATCTCGCGCACATCAAATTTCATCGCAATTATTCCAGTCTGTTTTAGGGTTCTATGCTTAAACATGGAATTGGGGATTTTGAATCTCAAAGATTTAAGCTTCTATCTATAATTGGTTGTCGAATTACGGAGGCATTTAGCGTCTTTTTAGCGCGATCCATGAAAAGTCAATGAAGCACGAAAAATTAAGCAGCGCCCAAATCACGATTCCATCCAGATCATCAAGAATTTTTGGGAACTTCGAACCTTACAACCTCAGCACTTTTCAATTTATAAATATCGTTGATTGGAGAGCAAAGTCGATGTTCATTCCGCAATTCGAAATAATCGAATTTTGAGCGAAATAGTGAGTCGCGTAGAAGAGAGACGAATAGTGTGTAATTTTTGAATATCGACGCGTTCTCTCCAATCAATAATAGTATATAAAAATCGAGATACCAATACTTTTCTGAAACCTATCGAAAAATTTCATTTTTAAATGTAAAACTTGATAAATATCACTGCTCTATTTAACTTTTGGAAGAGATTCTAATTTGTTTACCGAAGAAATCTTTGAAGGTAGAGGCTATTTTGATCTGAAACGAACCAACCCCATAATTTCCTAGAGCCTATAAATCCGGAAGATCACCTATTACCCGTTTTCAATTATACCGGTTACAACAAACAACAATACCTTCTAGATCTACTTATCTTAAGGATATTATCCGCATCAATATGTTCGCTTGAAAAAATACCCACTTCCTAGATCTTCTAATTATCCTGACTTTACCTAAATAGGAAGTCCATTATCTTCCACTTATGCTTACCCGTTATTACGCGAGTAGACAATAACTTATTCCAGCCTGTTTTGCCATCCTATGCTTTAACATGCGATGGTAGACTACAGGAACACTTTGCATCTAGGTTTGCCTTTAGCCAAATTGCATCATCATTGGCATCCTTTGTAGGATCTTTTTCTTACTATTCCATTTTCCACACTATTTCTCAATTTTCTCTTTTCTTTTGATCTTTTGTATTTCGTGTTTCATATTCTTGTTTCTGACAGAAGCTTCATATTCTACACATGTCTTTTGTCACCGAAAAGCGAGAATTCGTCGAAATCGTTTGCTTCTTTAAATCTCCTCAATTTTCTATTATCTCTTCGCTCATTCAAATTCTCTGACTTTTTGAAACTGCAAGAAACAAGATTTTTGTTCTAAGTTTTAATTTTGTTCTCTAACTTGAAGATCAACCTTTCACGATTTATGCATAACATTTTCGCGCCATTTGGTATTTTCCCCAAGCATCAAACCTTACTTAACTTTTCATGGATATCCTGAATATTTTGATCCTCTAAATTAACATATGAGCAAAATATTTCCCTTTTCTGATCTAATCTAATCTATTCCAAGCAACCTTTTAACTATTAACCTTTTTCTCTGCATAATTTTTCGATACAAGTTTCGACCTTTACACACTGCATCTTATTTACTACATTTCTCTGATTAAAGCGGCAAGGTTTCTGATTTTGGCGCAACGTAATTTACCTGGTTACGATGTAAACATCGAGGAACTTAGATAGTAACGAAAGGCTACTAATAAAATTCGTAGTTTCCATTTTAGCTGTTTTGTTAATTTCTATCGGAAATCTGAATAAGAGGGTAGGGGAGGGTGTGAGGGCGGAATCCTCACGGGAACCCAAAAATAAGACCGAAACCGGAGAGTTATTTCACATTTGCACTCGAATCTAGCCGAAATATCACTATTTTGAGGTTTCTGGTCCGGAAGGTCTTAAAAAGTGGCTACCGAAATTTCAGAGTAGTATGAATGAAACTGTACGAGTTTCACAAATGTGCGAATAGTGCAAATGTACGAGTGTACGAAGTGTTAAATGCCTAATGATCGATCCTAGGGAGGACGATTGTCAAAAACCCTTGCAACCCACCCATGCATGTTTCTTCCACAAATGTTTTATCTCTGACATCTCATTAACCAAAAATTTAACCTAACCGAGGCATTGCCATAACTATGATTTCGCCTTTGCGACCTACCCCCGTATATTTTTGTCGTCTGGTGAAAATGCTTCTTAGATCTGATAGTGAAAAGAACCAATATAATTTGATGAAAGAGTAAAAAGTATCAAATTTTCTGAAACATACCGACTATTTTCGACTTTTTAGTACTCAACTTAACTTCTGCTATCTAGCTGGACGGTAACCAGCGTCAATAGAAATTCGCTAACAGTTAGAGAAAGTTTCCTCAAAGCAGAGAGAACAAGATAGCGAGAAGAGGAAAAAATAGTGCTGGAAAAGAAAAAAGGAAGATTGAATAACGCAAAAAGTGAGTGTGAATAGTGTAGTGGAATTTCAGCAAAACTAGCCCCCTTCAAATATTCGCTGTTTTCTCTAACTTGATTTCTCTCTTCAATCTTCTCTTTCTTTTTCTCTCCCTTTTTCCACACTATTACCCCACTGACTCATCTGCGATATTTCACACATTTTCAATTGAAAATGACAAGATTTTACGCGCACGATAGAAAATATCGCGAAATAGCGCGTCTCAGAGAGACATGCAATAAAATTCCAGTCATTTTACATCAATTTGAAATTTTAACAGGCATTTCAAAATATTTATCTCCGAAGCCATCTATCTATATTCGGTGACTTTTCCTCTGCTAACTCATCAAATCGATGTTATTTTTCAACTGATTTGTCACTCTTTCTTTCTCTTTTTTTCATACTATTTTTTAATTATCTCTTTCTTCTCCAATATTTTCATACTATCCTCCAAATTTCTATCTTTTTATTTCAAAATTTTCCCATACTATTTTAATTTTTCTTTCTTTTCCCAGTCATCCCTAATTTTCGCCTGGTCAATCACGAGTTTATCAAATGTCCCTTTTCTTTTTCTCTATCTTCTCAACTCTCTCTCCATTCTCCTTGGTCTTTCGCTTTGTTTAAATTACGATTCTCATCCTGTGCAGCCTTCTACCAATTCTCGACCAAATTGTAAATTTCGAGTACTTTGACTAAAATCTGATTTTGTATATTGCTATAGGGATAGATGGACCTTTGAAACAGGCTGGGATAGTTCATTAAAATTTTCCTTCTATGGCTAAGTATAGGCTTGGAATACAAGTTGGGATATATTCTAAAAATTTCCCTATGATTAATCATAGACATGGAAAACAGGCTGGGTTGTTATTTGCGTCTCGGTCACCTACTAATTTCGGGGTCAGTGGTCGAATCGGTAGTTATCACATTTTATCATTTTTCACTTATCAATTGATCGAAAACATCATTTTTTATCACTGAACGTCGAAATTTGGAGGCGTTTTTTCAAATTTTCAATGTCATTTCAACGTTTGAGAAAGTTTTCAGAGTCTGCGGAAATTTGATGCAAGTACGCTTCAAGATAATAAATAGCGATCGGGAGTTGAATTATTTCCAATTCACGCCTTATTTGCTTCAGAAATTTCAAATCTATGCTTCAAAGTAGGCGATCTTCATGAGATTTTTGCATCGAAGTTTAGCTAATGTTTTCCTTTCCACGATGAAAATAGAACTTACTTCTCAAAAATAATACAACTCATGACCCTACAGTAAAGCATAGCCCTAAAAAACGTCCTGGATAATCAAATATTCCATGAAAATCGTACTTTTACGATATTTGATTCTTCCCTACTATTAGATGTTTCGACGCTTCATGGGGTTGAATGGGCCTTTGTACGATTTTAAGGGGGATTTTTGTCCTTCTGTTGTCTCTTCAATTTTCCCAACTACTATTTCTTTCGTCATTTTTTTCTTTCTCTAGTTCTTTTCTCTTTCTCCATTTTCCGAACTATTTCGCCCAATCTTCTTTGAACCGTGCAGATGATTCAGGCTAGAAGCCTCCGAACATTTTTTTCTTTCTCTTTTTCTCTCTTTTCAAATGCTCTTTAATTTTGTCGTTTTCTCCGCCCTCTATCCATTTTCACGCACTATTTCCCCAACAATAACCTTGGGAATCATCATCGCTTTCCAGCATAGAATACAGCAAATCAAGTGCGGAGAGACGCTCACCCTAGCCCTAATTTTCCTCAAAAATTCCGCAAATCGACCCTATTTTCGGCGATTTTTCGGATTTCCGTTACAAAGTTCCAAGTAATTCGATATTTTTCTCAACGTTGAAAGATTTCAGCGTTTCAAAATACAAAACGCGCACTTTTTTCTTGTTTTTCACACCCAAACTTCCCAAAAAAGATGTTTAGTCTTTGGAAAAGAAAAACCGCTTTTTCATTTTTTCACGCTATTGTTCAAGACCTTTTCTTCTCCGTTTTAGTCCTACGTTTACGCGCAATCCCAATTACAAGTTGTTGTGCGCAAGTGTGCCTCCTTTCTTTCTCGCTGCACATGTCATTTTCGCCCTCATCTTTTCCCTTTCGTCCGCCAGGCCGTCTCTCCGTCACATGTTTGATTTCTCGGTCCCTCTGCAGATGGGGATTTACAATCACATCTCCAGGGCCTCACCCTCGCAGAGTAGAGCGGCGAAAGTTGACAGATTCGATTTCAGTGTCAAGTCTCGCCGTTGATCCAATTTACCTGGGATTTCACAAGTTTGTTGGGTTTTTTTTTGTTTTTCAAATCTGACCAATCTTTCATTATTTTCTCAATTTTTTTGGACAGAAGTGTGTTGGTTTCGGTGATTTTTCACTAAACTTCCGATCAAAAATCTTGGATTTCCATCAACTTTCGATTTTCACAACAAAAATTTCCCCCGAAAATCGATTTCATTGATTTTGGTCCTAATTCTCTCCGGCGAGAGCGGATCTCGCTGGCGCTGCGATTTGTCGGTCTCTCCCAGCTGTGTTGGGGAAATCGATAATCAATCGGTTGATGCGCGCGTCGCAGAGGACGGCCCTCCGTACATCTTTTTTATGCGCGTTTTTCCTGGTCGTTGCGCCCCTCGAAAGGAAGGGAGGGAGACTTGAAAGATAGGGGATGGCTGTGTGATTGGGGGAACCAGCCCTGGTCTGTCGGGGAAAGAGAAACAAGCATCCCTCCTTCTCCTCCTCCTCCTCTCCGCTGCAGCTGTGCGCGTGTTGCGGCGCCATACCGGGCAGAGTGAGAGAGAGAGAGAGGGAAGGCAGAGAAACTGTTGGCGGAATCGAATCAAACGCCGCACATGATTCGCGCGGGGCCCGTACAGCGCCGATTTTGCCGACTTCCTCCCGCACCTTGCTAATGCATCCCCGAGACGCGCGAGCGTTCGCTTTCACCCCCTCACTCAGCCCAAAACAGGGCACATTTTCGGCACTTTCCGGTGTTCGCTCGAAAAAGGTTCTCGAATTTTCCGAAAAAATCGATTCGCCGATCATTTTTTCATCTCGAAATGTTTACCCTATTTTGAAGACAAATTTTCCCATTGTTTTTTTGCAGGAAACCTTCAATTTCTGATTCTTTCAGCAGGAAATTTGAACTAACTCGCTCACTTTCCTTGATTTTCTCACAAGGTTACCGCCTGCAAACTTCTCGAATCTAGGTAAAGGTAACTCGTCGCCTAACGAATTATGACATCAGGTTTATGGGGTCTCTTTCATGCAGGGCAAAAATCGATAGTGCACTGGACATTGTTTGAATTGAGTCCTGAATATATCCCAGATGGTATTGTCTCTCTATCCTTCGATATGGGGAAAATTTTATGCATTTCTCGATATTTTCACCCTGGAGTTCGGTACGTATTCATTTTGCTTCTTTCAAGTGCGAGACCCGATCCCGAGGGTCACTTGTTCTTTTTGTTATTTATTGCCCCTCGTCGCCTGGCTCGCTAACTGCTGCGCCATTGTGCGCACGCAAATTGGAGTCCTTTTAATGCACTTTTCACGGTCATATCCACCACTCCGTCTGAAAATTGAGACTTTTCGGGTCTTGGATCTTGAATAAGCTCTTTCTTCTCTTTCCATTAGTCTCTTTTCAGAAAACCTATTTGCTTTTTGGAAGGCTTATTTGAATTGCACGTCATTTAGAACGATACATCCATTTACTTTTCTTAAAATTTGTCTTTTTTAACATTCAATTTTCATTGAAATTACTGTTGAAAATTGCGATTTTATCGATTTTCTTCGAAGACGATATTTATTGATGTTTCGTTTGCAGAGCTCGACGATGGTTCAGCAGCAGAAGCTGGAGAACGAGACGATCACCGGCTCCAACGGTGGACAGATCTCGCCTGCAGGTGCGAAAATTAAAAAAATAAAATTCCGAAATCTGACTTCTGAATAATTCTAAGTCCGTTCCCTAAATTTTACAAATTTTTACGCTAAGCCACAACAAATTCGAAGCTCGATCTTTGTATTTCAAGGTCGAAAGTCTGAACTTGAAGAAAAGATTTAGAGTCCGACGTCGAGATTTCTAAAATTTTAGGCCCGATTCGGGAATTATTTATTATTTCGAAATTTTCAGATGGGTCTTCGAGCGGCACGCCCAAAACGAATCCGCCCTCGCCCAAGAGTCGGCTCGCCATGCTCAAGCGCGGCAAGAAATGTGAGAATTGAAGACTTTTAAAATCAACTCGAGGATCAGTGAAATTGAACATATCGTGATCTCGAGGAAAGTTGAGACTTAACAAAAATTATTAGAAATGCAAAGATTAACGTTTTTAAAATAGCCCTCCAAGATTCAGCAAACACATTGATGAGTTTGAAAGTTTGAAGCTTATCAAAATGTTTTTCAACAAACTCGTGAAGAACTCAATAATATTTAGAATACCTCGAGTTCTTTCGAATTCTGCAACTCGTCAAATTTTCGTGTACTATTTCAAATGCGATATCATTTTGAACTTCAAAAACTTGGAAACATGTCGAAATTTCTCAAAAAACCAATAAAGATCGAAAATATTATTGATTTTTTCAGCGACCACCAATTCGTCGGACCCGTTCCGCTTCCAGAACAATGGTGTCACTTACAAGGTTAGTCTAGAACCCGAGAAAAAATCGAGTTTTAAAAATTATACCAGTCAGCTTATTGACCTGTTTTATAAGTCGTGTTTAAAAATGATAATTTAGGGTTGTAGGTATTTTGTTACCAAAAGAGTACTTTTTACCAAGCGCTATTTCTCCCCGTTTTCTTCTTATCCTATACTATTCCTGCTTTGATAACAAAGAGTACCCTCAGCCCAAAAATTATATAATCCGGTTTTTGACTCGGCTTTATAATAGGCTAGGAACTTCTGAAAATCTCAAAATTGGTCGGACTTTGCTAAGATAAACAAACCCGGAGTTCGTTTATTTTTTTCCTTCAAGAGATCAAAATTAAAACATCAAATGTCACGCTTCCTTGTCGCGCTCTCAAAGCCTGGTTTTATCTCTTTAAAGTGATCTTTTTTGAAAAAAAAAATTCTGAATCATTGATGCAATGTTAATATTTCATTAGAATCCGTTTGTTGTAAAAAAAATCAAAAAGAGATCAAATTTTTTATCGAAAGTGATCCATTTTTCTTTTAAAAAATGCAATCAAACTTTCGATTGAAACATGATATCTCAAATATCAAATCTCTCGACCTCGTTTTTCTTCTAATTTCTATTCACCTACAAACATGTATTGAATTGAGGAGATTTCCTCCCAACCTCGGGGGTTTTGTGCGCTCAGCTGTACGGAGCACGCACGCACTTGTCCGGTTTTTCTCCCACTTTTTTCCCCCAATCGTTTTCCGAGGTCTTTCCCGGTCGTTTGTTGACTCCTCTGTTCCCTGATTTTCTCCCGGGGAAGAAAAACGCTTTCTTTTTCACACAGAGCAATCCCTCGGTCTTTTGGAAATCACTTTTTCAGCGTAAAAAGAGCTCAGAGGGCGTAAGATGATAAGCTATGATAATAGAATTTTTTCTCGTCATTTTTGAAAGATAAGTTTAAACAATTAGAAATCCTGTAATTTATTCCATACGACTAATCGCTAATTCATTTGTCATGAAAATTATCTATATTTCTTCGAAAAATTTTTATACGAAAAAAGTACAGACCTAAAATTTTCTTGAGCAAGACCATATTTTTCTTCTTTTATTCAAGTTTACTTGATTGGTCGTTTCTACCCGGAAAGAATGAAACAAAAAGTGGGCAGGACGCTTCGTTCAGACTGTTATTCACGCTGTATTCCAACCGAGTTTGCATTTCCGCGCGAACTAAGCAAATAAAAGAGCGCTCTATAGAAAGATCATATGCAGAAGGAAGTGTATTGATTTTTGGTGGCTACTGAAACAACAACAACAATTTGAAGATTTGGAGCAAACAAGTGGTTGAAATTTAAAAAAAAAATCTACATTTGTTGATCTTTCTTTGAAAATGTTTAACATCGATATTGCGACACATTTATTCAAGCACTAAATTCTTGTGGCATCCATAAATGTTGCGAAAATGATGAAGCATACAATTTGAAGGAGACGGATAAAGAAATAAATAAAAATAAAAAATTTTCAGGGCAAGTTGATCGGTGAACAGAACGTGGACGCGGCCCGTGGCGATCAAATGTGCCAAGAAGCGATGAAGGCCGCCAAGGTTTGTAATAAAATGAAAAAAAAAACATCGAAAATTGATCAAAATGATAAGACTTTCAATAACTCAGTTAAAATATCACTAAGAAAAACGGAGTAATTTATTCTTGGACATAATAATGAGATATTCGAAATACTAGTGAAAAAATGATCAAACTTATAATAATTATTTTCAGGCTGCAGTGAAAGCAGCGAACGCGCACAAGACCAGGATCAACCTGCAGATCAACATCGAGGGGCTGAAGATTCTGGACGAGAGGAGTGGGGTAGGTTGATTAAAAAGTTTTAAATTATAAAATTGCTAATTTTTGAGAGCCTTAGCTTTTTTTCTTCATTTAAAAAATAGCTTTGGAAGTAAATTAACGTTATTATCTTCTTGAAAATGATGATATTTGATTGCTTTATCAATGACTTTTTGGTAAAATAATAACTCTACTAGCATTTTATCATCTGATCTCTAACCCCGTGAATTTCATGAAATCCCATGACACCCACTCATTAAAGTCTTGCGACTTTTTTGGTCGTAGCTGAATTGTTGCACGCTCTTTAATTCGACAAGACGAAAACCGGTTTTCGAAAATCAAGGGATTTGAAAAGAAGGTGTCTGATGTTGTCGCTGAACACTTGTTAATTGAAGGTCTTTTTTTAAGGAAAAAGAAATTTGGGCCAAGGGTGATTTTGAAATTTTTCTAATTCGTAGAAACTATGAGCGTACTTTTGAGTAATGAGGTTTGGAAAATATTGATTTTTGGCTCAGAGCGAAACATTGAAAACTTGTGCAATTTAAAGTATGACAACAAATTTTGGGGGTGCAAAAATGTGATTTTTCATTCGAGTGCAAGTCATATGATAATGATCATAATGGCTATAATATCATAATTGTCATGGTCATGAGTTGACGTACTTTGCTTTCATTGATAATATGATGCAAAAATCGGGAAAATAGCTGTCTGATGATTCGAATACAACGATAAGCGATCATGAAATTTAATCATTTTTATCAGCTGACTCAAAGTCTCGAATTTCACTTGGATAAATTCCAAATTTTTTCACTTCTTCCAAAGAAATTTGCAATGCCAAAGGAAAGTGAAATGTAGTGTTTAAAAAGTAAAAAAAAAGCAAGAAAACAAATAATCTTATCATCCGGCAATTACTAGATGGCGGAGTGTGTGTCTTTTTCACGCTATTTCTTTCAAATTTACCCTCTTGCCTATTTCTAACTATAGAACTTCGCCATTTAGCAATTTCCTTATCATCCAGAAGAAAATGCTTTATTAGAAGATGAATTTTACCAGAATTTATCAATTTTATCAGCTGATTCTGATAAGTGCTAAGGGCGTGTTCATACTAAGAAAGCGGGGAAAAACGGAGAGAACACTTTTCTTGTCCTCGTCCTATTTGCATGCACTCTCCGTTTTTGTTTTCTTAATATGAATTCTTCGCCCTAATAAAGAGTCGTATTGTTCAGGCTGTGCTGCACAACTTCCCCGTCTCGCGGATTTCGTTCATTGCGCGCGACACGGCGGACGCCCGTGCGTTCGGACTCGTCTACGGGGATGGACAGGGTAAGAAAAGTCTGATGATTGCAAAATTGCCCAAATCGGATTTGAAATACCCAATTCTCCTGAGCATAAAATTAAACCAGCGTTAAAAGTGTCTTAATCTGGAAAGTTTTGAAGCATATATAGTAGAATGAGTGAAAATCGGGATTCGTTTATCTAGTCTGAAAATGGAGTTGCTAAACGATTAAAAATTCTTTAGAAATCTATTGACCTGGGAAAGATTTGAAACAGCAGAAATCTTGAATTTTGAATAACTTGATAGAATTTTCGAGAGGTATTAGCTTAAGGTTCTTATCATCACTCCGTTTCTGAAAGGAATATAATCTGAGAATTCATTAGAAATATATTTTTTTAATTTGTCGATCTTCAGGCAAGTACAAGTTCTACGGGATCAAGACGGCCCAGTCTGCGGATCACGCGGTTTTGGCGATCAGGGACATGTTCCAAGTCGTCTTCGAGATGAAGAAGAAACAGATCGAGCAGGTCAAACAGCAGCAGGAAAATAAAGTGGGAAGCCTTTTTTCTGGAAACCTTCGAAGTAGTTTTGGGAACATTTTTAATACTCACTTTTCCTTATTTTTCATTCGAGTAGAAAGGCAGGTTTTGTTTTGGTTCAAATTCACGAAAACCTGACTATATATGGTTTGAAAATTTTGCGCAAGTACGGAATAATTTTGAAGCGACCTTGAAAATTTCTATTCGAGTAAATTTGGCGAAAAAGAAAGGAATATAAATATTTGAAGTGCAACTTCCTTGACTTTCATTAAAATCTACCTAGTCGGTGTGTAAAATTGGTTTTTACACAACTTTGTAATTTCACTTGAACACGAAAATTCGTGGTCGTATTTTATTTGGATTGCCAATCCAATTTCATGGCGAAAGTAATGGATAAATTATAGCCAATAATAAAGAGGATTTCATATATCTTTTAACGTCATTTCACTATTTGGAGAAATAGTGCAAGACTTGAAGAGGAGAAGAGGAAATAACTCGTTTTTGAACAGGAAATAGTACGGGTTTTGGATATGGCGCTTGTTTTAAAGAAAGCGAGAAATAGTATGGGAAATCGAGAGAAGAAGAAAAGCAGCTTTTCCTTTCTATAGCTACGCAATGAATTACGTGAATTCCATATAGGGGAAGATGAAGGGACGAGAGATGTCAACTTGTATCTCGATCAATGAATGACAAAAGATCTAAAGAATACCGTCTGAGATATCCATTAATCGATTAGGCGGTAGAATTTATCATTGGCAGACAGGGCACGTGATAAAATGATAAAGCTGATAAGACTTTGATAGGATTGCGTCAGAATTGGAAATGATAAGATAGGAAAGGTGGTTTCTGAAGGATAGTGGGGCGTTAAAGAAAAAGTTTTAAAATTATTTAAAAGACGAAGATTGAAGATCTAGCGGATAATTTCTTTCTTATCATCAGTCCTTAAAATTTTTGAAACTTACAGAAAATATAAATTGAAATGAATAAAATTCACAAAAATAGTTCTCTAGGAAGACGGTTCTCCGCTAACGAATTCCGACTCGTCGATGGAGTCGTGCAACGGCAACGGTGTCGCGGTGGCGAATCTGCTCGACTTGGAGACGGAGCTGAGCCACATCGAACACAACCACATCCAGCAGGACCCATTCTCGTCGTTCGCTTTCTCGGTACGGCAATATTTCTTTTCATATTTATAGTTAGGACGATTCCCCAAATTTTTCTTGGAAAACACATTTTATTCGAAGATTTCTTGATAAAGAACTCGGGAGACCATATAAATTGAATTAAAAATTTGATAGGTTTTAGGTTCGTTTCTTTTCGAAAATTATCTTGTATAAAAAGGCCTAGAGGATGAATATGTCAACATAGATTCGTTTTTGGAGAAGTGGATTTTTGAAGCTTATTTTTCAGAATTAAATGAATAGGTTTCAAGAAAATTTTGGCTCAAGTACAAGAATTTCGCTTTCCAACACGGTTTTATAAGATTCCTTTTTCTAACGAAATAAAGAAATGGCTTAGAGACGAATTATAAAAAAAAAAAAAATCGATTATCTAAATTTCAGCAAACTAATCCATTCGCTGCGGCTGCGTTCGAGATGAGCCAGACTCAGGGCACTCCCCAAATTCCCCAGGTATAAAATCATAACCTAAAGCAAGATGTAAAGTAATTCCGATTTAAAAATATTAAGAGTCACTAGAGTTTTTGAAATTCGATTGAATTTAAGTCGAACTAAACTAATAGTAGATTTTCCTTCAAATCCCCCGAGGTACGAGAATTCATAGCTTTATCACTCGAGGCTAAATGGAGTCAGCTTTAAATTTCTAGAAGTTCTAGTTAATTTCTATTCAACTTCAACCTTATACGAATTTGATTCCAGCAGCAGCCCGCGGCCTCGTTCTCTACCCCATTCGCCGATCCGTTCGCCGTTCAGTCTTCGGCCGACAGCATGGCCGATCCTTTCGCGGTCCAGCAGCAGGTAAAATTTTTAATTAAAGTCCTGGCCTTCTATTAGAAATACGAAGGTGTCATTTGAAAATTCTTGACTTTATCAAGATAGACCAATTTGGTATCAGGATGCTCTACGCAATGCGCTGATCATTTTCGTACCAAGTTCTCTAATCTTTATCATTAGTCTCAAGAAATAACCTAGAAAACTAGGGCTCTAAAAATTAAAAAGTTTGACATTTTCAGTCCCTGAACCAGTTTAATGCCTTTGCATCTCCGCAGCCTCAGCCCGTGGCACCGTTCTCGAATCCAGTCATCGACTGGGGAGTCAATGAGAATGCCGCACCCGTCCATCAACAGGTATATCAACTTAGAAAAAAGTTTAGGTCCTTTATAGTTCCCTCTTTATTCTCCAGAAAAGAGGGTGGGGGAACTACGGTGAGCCGAACATTTATCTAAGGCCTAAATTTGACTTTGGTCGTTAAAATTTTCAACTTAGAATTTTAGTCGGTTAGGCTAAAATATATTAGGTTATTACACTTTTTTTTTAAATTGCACTTAAAGTTGATGTGATTTAAAACGATGAATTGAATTCCAGGCCACCCCCACCGCCTGGGCTGACAACTTCGCCAACTTCGGACAGGACAATTCGGATAGCAAGTCAGGCATTGTTTATATACGTTCAAAAATTTCGAGAAGCGATAGGTTTTGATATAGTGCTCAATGCACGTATCCTATGCTTACGAATTGTTGTCTTCGTTATATTTTAGCAGAAAAATACCTGTTAACAATAAGTTTCAAGAAAAGGGAGCAAAAAATGAAATTTTAGTCAAGTCGATTTTTGACTGCCATGTTCAACGATGGCAAAAACTTTCAAAAATACTCTGAAAGATAGACTAATTTGAAAAATGGTTTTCATTTCAGTATCATGAATTAGAACAATTGTTAAAGCTTCAAAAATGTTATAAAAATAAAATAAAAAAGACCACCATCACGAAAGAGAAAATTCACGAATTTTTAAAAAATTTATTATTTTCAGCATAATGAAATGGGACGAGAGCGCGAAGAAGGTCACTTCTCTCGAGGAGGCTTTCACGAAGCTCGTCGACATGGATGCACTGCTCGCCAAGCCTAACGACACCAAGAAGAACCCCTTCGAGCACATCATCAATCCGCCTAAGGTTGGTAATAAGCAGATGATAAAATGATCAGAATAACTGATAAGGACTGATAAATGGAGTGATAGAGGGTAATAAAATGACAATAGATTGACGACTGATATGGACCGATTTTGAGTGATAGAACTGACAAGATTTTGATAAAAACAGTAAACTGATTTCTTATAAGGATCGTTTTCTTTCCTTTTATAGTCTAGATATAAACCCTATATCGCTGAAACAATACTAGCTATAGGCATTGATTTTTGGATAGATAATTTTGAGACGTTTCTTAAAATTCGATTTTGCAAAGGATCATTTCTAGGCCTCTCTGAACACGCTGGTCGGCTCGGGGAAGACGACGCCCACGCCGCCGCTGCCGCTGACGGCCGCGCACGGCGCGCTGCCATCCCGAATCGGATGTACCGTCCAACCACCCACCTTCCCCACTAGTCAGGTAGGTAGAATAATTGGAATAAAATCGAGCTAATTCTACATCATCGTTACAAACTTGAGACCCGATCGGGTGGGTTTTATTCGGGTCTAAATTTTCTGCAACCCTGTTCTCTACATCAAAAGCTATAATATTTTATACTCGTTCTTCAACTTTTTATTTGGTTTTTTAGCTAATAATTGCTAAAGCTATAGTAAATATAATCAACTTGAAATATGAGTGGAAATAGTCTTGATTTCAGCCCGCTGCTGGAATCACCACCACAAGCGACCCGTTCAGCGATGACTTCTTCAGATAATAAATGGCGCGGTGAGTTTGGAAACATTTCGAAGAATTTAAAATAACTTAGAAATGTTACAGTGACAAACAAACTGATGAAATCGTATTCACTTGATTTTCGAAATAACCTTGGTTTTTTTCGAAGCGTATTCAATTTTCATTAACTCGTTAAAAAATT
This sequence comes from Diploscapter coronatus, assembly GCA_964036155.1. NCBI lineage: Eukaryota > Metazoa > Nematoda > Chromadorea > Rhabditida > Rhabditidae > Diploscapter > Diploscapter coronatus. Next base: position 80,500,868 of record OZ038423.1, on the reverse strand, counting down.
AAAAATTATTGGAATAAGTTTCAATTGAAAGCAGAACATCGAATAGTCTAGAACAGTTTCGATCGTAAATCACCATTTGCTGAATCTTACAAATACATGAATTTATGAAAATCGAATTTTCAGAGATCCTTTGCTCTATCAAGCCGTCTACCATGTTCTCCGGCTCTGATCCCATCGACCCATCCCTCCCCCGTCTCGCGAATCACCCACTTAAAATTACCATTTACCGCATTTTCTGGTAAACGACCCAATTGGTAACCGTCCCAAATTACCATCCCTGTAATTCACCTGCACATAAAATACCCATTATACCAAAAGACACCATTTTTGAGCTACTATTTTTGGTATAATGGACCGCCCATAATTTATCTACCCACAATTATGTACCATAATGGTATGTAAATTCGACATTTTTTTTTTTGTAAATTTCTAAAAGCAAAAAGTCAAGCCCCCTCTGTCCCCTATACACTTTGCCATTTTTGGGTTCTTTCTTCATTTTTGAGAATTTGTACTTTTCCAAGGGTGCTGTATCCCGAATTTTGATTTGCTTCATGTAATATTCACGCTTCTGGCATAAGATTAATTTGAGAGGGGTGATTTCCTAATTGTTTTTTGAATCGAGGGTGCCCTTGCATAATTTTCGATAAAAAATCACCCCTTCTTTATTCATCGTCGAGCTCTAAAAACTCTTCTCCCGATACATTCAGTCAATTTTCTAAATATGAGTTTGTTTTGATATTTTCAGTAGATTTTTATCTGTTTTTCTAATTTCTCATTTTATTATGCATGAATTTTCCTTTATTGATTTTTATCATCTATACTATTTTCATCGAGGCCTTCCCCTTTCACATATGATTTACACTACTTTATCATTTATACTCGATTTTATCATTTATTTTACCGTAATCCTTGGGTACTTTTTATCTTTTCTTATATTACACGATACTTGAAATACATTAATTTTATCAGCGTTTTATCCCGAAAATTTTCCTAATTTTAGCTCTACTAGATAAATTTGAAATTCCAATCTTCTCATAAATTTTATTCTGAAGATCAGAACTTGTGTTTCTGTGATAAGCAGTAGAATTTTAAAATCGGCATAAATTTTGGGGTTCAAAATATCGCGCCTCAAAGATAATATGGTTAACGAACAAATCTTTGAGAAGTTTCTTTCAAAAATTAGTCATCGAAAAACTTCGTCATTCATATCTTCTATGATTTTTACAGCGATGTCGGATTACTGTAAGAAATTTTGCACTGCGAGACTCAAAATTCGATATCGTATATACTCCTTGATATAACATTTTATAGTCATTTTGAAAGATGTATTTACACCATCAATTAAAAGGGTTAAATCGCCTATTCTAAAAAGAAAATTTGTTCATTTTTGGTAAATTGTCAAAATTTTGCCATCTTAAATTAATGTTTTTAATCGGAAATTTTCAGTAAATCACTTTCAGTTTCCACAGAACTTTGAGCATCTTCTAAAACCACACGAAATTTGTACGATACTATGATATTCGAATTGCGTTTGCAAATAAAGGTTTTATAAAATTTGTTTGTTTCTTCTTGAAAATTTTGGAAGGCATTGGTTTTTCTAACCTTAAATTTACTTTCTCCCTAATTGTTAAACGTAATTTTTATTTTCTTTTTCAGAAATGAGCAAAGATAAAGATGACCTACTGATTTACGATCTGGAAGCTATCGTAAATGCCGTCATCGAATTGGACCGAGAAATTGCCGAGTTGATTACGAATGTAAGGATTTGTTTGTATTTTGAAAAATCGAAATCGCATTGCTATGAAAAAATCAGTAATTTTGCAAATTGCGACATATTTTATTATTTTTTCACCGGTACAGTAATATTATTTTGTCGAAGTATAAATAAAAACTGATATTCAAAATTATTTTCAATAATAAAGATACTGTAGACTAGAAATTGTGACAACCGTGTCTAAATCTCTCATAAATCGAAAATTCAGCAAATGCGACTTACTTTTAATCTTTCAGATAAACCAAATCGAGTGTTTGCCTGGAACGCTGTCGATTTCGCGCTGTGACGGCTGGAAGAGTGCTTTGACGTCGAAATTGGACGTCAGGATTCAGAAGCTCATCAAGGATTACGGTAATGAGAAGGCCAAAGTCGGTAAAATCTACAATGACGAGATGCCGAAAATTGCGGTGAGTTTTTGCTACTTTATTTTTAGAAAATAATTTCTTTCAAAATATGGCTAGTCGTAATTTTATTTAGAAGTAGAAGGTATTTCTTTGTGAAAAATCTCGATGATTTTATTTCATTTTTTCAGAAGTACCTGAACCCAGGAGACTTCGAGCATTTGGACAATTACTGTCGTGAGGTTATTTTTAAAAATGTTTAATTATCGTTTTTTAAACCAGAAAATTCTACTCGTTGATTTTTACTAAAATGTTTCCTTCCAAATTTACACTTTTCAAGATGCAAAAATCAGGTCGACTCGAAAATCACAACGCATTTGGCATCGCTCAGACCAGGACAGGCCAGAAAAAGCGGGCTCGAAAAAATGCCCTACACGGTCGAAAAGACGATCACTCAGTTGAAGGCTATCAGAAATACGAGCATTAAAATGGGTCTGGAAAAATCATAAGACATTATTATTCTTAGGATTTTTGTACTTTTCTCTCAATCTTTTAAGTGAATACTTTCTTTAAAACGTGTTTCTCTCGTCATCTTTTTAGTTTCAGAAAATCCTTCACTTTTGAAGATAATTACTTTTGATTTTCCAAAACATTTGAGAAGACATTCATTTTTCGAAGAAAAGCACTCCAATTTTTTCTCCTAAACTTATTGCTTATCACGGGTATTCGAGTTTTTTCCTGAAGGATCGTAGAATTTGGCATTATTTCTTAAATTTGTCACCTTTTCGTCGATAAAATAAATTGCACTTTTTGGTCATTTTGTCCATTTACCGTGACTACTTTTTGCATCATTAACTCGGAGCAATACATAAGAAAAATAGCCATGTGTTAAGTCATACAACCTAAAAACCGGCTGACATAAATTGCCATCATGCTTGGTCATACTACATTGAATCGCTACTTAAAAAGCATTTGATAAGAGCAAGTTTTTTCATTTAATTTATGCTATTTTATCTTAGCAAGTTGCCAAATTATCGATTTTTAGAATAATAAAAAGCACTGAAAAGTTAGGGCGAAGGGAGTTGGAGAAATTCAATTTTCACCATTTTCACCCATCAAATAAGGCAAATAATGGAGGAATTGTGGACAAGGGTAGACAGACCTCAAATTTGCGCACGCCGTATTTCAGCTGGTTTTAGATCGACGAATTTGGGGCCCGACATTGCCAAGTAAACATTGCGTTACCGAATTCAAATAATTTTTTCCAACGCAAATAATTAAATGACACCTTAAACACAGTACAAAATATTAGATAGGCAAGATCAAATATTACTCAAAAATGAAATATCGCATGTGGGTTCCCTAAAAGTTAATGCACCAAAGATTGGCCCCAGAAAAGTTCGATTAGAAATGATTTTTTGCTGGAATCCTTTAATTGCCTTCCTCCTGGAGACTTAACTCTCTTTCACTACAAATTCGTGTCCAAAAGGCGATCTTCATCTTAAAAAATCGCTCACTTCTTAATTTTTTCTAAGTCCAAAACTCAAACACTTGAGATTCCGATAACATCTATCAGTCGAATACATCTTTGAAACAAGGTAATTTATATTCACCTTTTCAAAAATTTCAAGGCTAAATTTTCACGCCCTTTTAGATTTTGTCGAAAAATTAGCTGATTTTCAATTTTCACCTCCGTTCCCATTTTACTGACTAATAGCTCAAGTTAGTAGAGGGAAATTTTTCCGTCTCTAAAACTAACCTTTACCCAAGTTTTCATTTTACGCCATTCCTCACTTCATTAAGGTTTATGTTTTCGCTCCTTGACGAAACGGTGTTAATGGTTCTGAGAGTTGGTTTTTGAGTCTAAAAGTAACTCGCCTTACACAACTTCTGAAAATCGTTATCAGTCATTTTTGATCATATGAACAATGAAAATTTTTATTCAGCTTACCATGCCCAATGTGAAGTTGATCTTTGAGAAATTTGATAGTCATTTAAGATCTGTACTAATTCATACTCAAACATCGTCAAATATTACTGATTTCCAGTATAAAGGTATCATAAAACAATAATTTATGCTATAGACATTATTTGACAGATTAACAATATATGATAATCGTTTTGATATCATGATTCATGCATTTTTAATCAGCCATTCGGGTACCTATCGATTAACTACTGGTTTACCTGTAATGGGGTCATATTTCGTTCATTTCGCGCGTTCAATAACATCATCTTCTCACCTTTTTAAGTTGATCTTCAATCAAAAACACACTTTGGAATACATTTACTACCGCCATTCATTTGATTCAGTTTACTCATTTATTTTTGCAGGCTACACAATAATTTACATTGGCGTTAATCGAAATTGAATTATTCCTTCCCTTGTGCTTGCTATCGAAATAGTGGAAGGAACATTACTATATTCCGTAAACAACTGACATTTGCGAAATTTTGGAACATATTTGATTTTCCCCATTTTATTAATCTAGAATTGATCTTTCAAAACTTTCTCGTATTTCCCCGGTATTTTTGAAAATCGTCCTTTATCTGGTCAATAAATCTGTAACTCCGCAAACATCGCGCTCTTTGAAAATCGTACCATAATCCATTTCAGCCGATTTTATTGCCCTACCCTTAACCATTACAACTTTTCAAAATATCGCAAAAAAGCGGAATCTTTAAAGTTGTGTCGCTGACACGTGCCGGCTTTTTTGCCGTTGATTCAGATCTCTATGCTTTGGGGTTTCACATCTTTATCTGCAAGGATATCGTGCTATTTTGCATTTTTCCGAATTCTTTAATTCTCCTTAGTTTGGAATGCTATTTCGCAATTTTCTAGCTTCCTGGAAACTATCTTAAATTCTGATACTATTTTCACGTGTTCTGCCCTCTCCGGTGATCTCTTAATTTTGAGCGCTATTTTCGTGCTCTTTAAAAACCAAGCGATATTCAGCTGCAAGGCGCTGTGTGCGAAACACCAGGGGGTTTCCCCCGTTTAGCTGGTCTCGTGATCTCTTCTTTTCCCGTACTATTTCGTCTTCCTCATTTTCTCTAACTTTTCTCCATGTTAGGCACTATTTCTCATTTTTCGAATTCGTTCTCATACTATGTGTCTATATCTTCAGCCTTTTTTCTTGAATCATACTATTTTGATGGAACATTCACTTCTCTGGATGCTCCTAAATTTCACCAATATTTTCTCGCAAATCTTAGAAACTTTATGTAAATTTTGTTTTGAAAACAACATTCCATCTAAATTATGTCATTTTTGTTTTTATTAGAAGCATTTGCTTGAATTACAAATTAGCACATGGCTTTTCAAAGTGGCCTAAAATTTGACTTCCTTTACAATCAGCACTTTACACTTTACAGCATGATTTTTAAGAATCCTCTAGAAAAAGCTACTCTATCTTCATTTCATAAATTTAGGCAACTTAATTAGAGTTCTTTGAAACAACCTTCATAGTACATACGAGATTTTTAACAGTGCTTATTTTGGGCTAAGTATGGCATCATGTTTATAGCCGTTCTGCAAACCTAAAATTTTCCTAAAATGTGTGATTCTTGTCTGAATAAAATCGGATGCACTCTATTTTCCGTGTACATGAAATTCACCTAATTTGGAATTTATTCAAGACAGCCATTTTCAAAGCGCATTTTCCGTACATCGCAAAATTAGAGTCATTTTTGCCATTTTGTGCATGTATCAATTTCTGCACCGAAAATGTGTTTTTGTATTTGGGGTCCAGGCGTTGGGACGTTTTCCACCGAAAACAAATCGTTATCATTTCTCGCCCCATTATTAAGGATAGTAATGCAAACCTGATTGGAATAATTCACGCCGCACAAGGGCTATTTTCGGTGGAAAACGTGTCGACGTCTGGTTTGGGTTCCGACACGAAAGTAATGAGTTTACTTCTGTAACTTGCTTAGAACACTAATATTTAGGCTAAAATAATTTGGTAAGCCCAAGAGCATTATGTAAAAATTTCTAAATTAAAATCTCGATTCTCGAAGGTTTTAGGAATTATATCTAATTTTGATGAAACTTTTCACCAGCTAATGACATAATGTACAAGCAGAATTATTTAAAATACGGCATAAAATATTTGAAAAATTTCCTGAATCAATTTTTGCACAGAAAACGCTAAATTTTCGTCGATTTTCTTCCACTCGCTTACCATGTACAAACATTGTTATTGCCACCCTCAACAAGGCGAAACATTTCTTGCTCTTCAATTTACATTTTTCTTTCTATCCTCATCACTTCAAGGTATCTCTAAAATTCCAATATTGCTCTGGGTCTCCAAATTTTTACCCGTCTCCAAAAGTGATTTTTATCCTATAAAATTTGTATTCTACCTTTACTCACACGATAATTTTGATCTTTTCACCTCTCACTTTTTCTTGATATTTTCATAACTTTATCGTTTCTTCTCTTATTTGCCATACTATTTCGTGTCTTTCTTTTTCCATCATTATCTAAAAACGTAATGATATTTCACTGTTTCGCTCAAATCACCAATTCATGCACAATAATTGCGATCTATCTGCCTGTTTGCTGTGTGATCCATATCAATTTGTTCGCAAATTCACGATTTTCAGAAATCATCCATCTGAACATTGAAATTTTGTCTGAAACTAATTTCTCCCATTTAAAATTTCATGTTTTCATGAAGATCAGTTTGTTTCTTCTAAAACTATGATTTTCTCGTTTTTGAATGGAGATCAAGTTTTTTCTTTCTAATCTTCTTGTTGTATGAAGGTCAACTTTTCTATTTCGAAAGTTGTTGAAGATTTACCTTTTCCTTTCAGTATGGGTGTCAAACGGGACGATCACAAGCCGTTGCCGACGAGTGAGGAAGGAGTCGTTCCGAATCACGGCGTCACGAATTCGGGCGAACCTGATAGGTAAACCCTAAAAATTCGTTAAATTTGCTACAATAATCTTGAAATGTAAAAATCGTTTACTCGAAGCGATCAAGCAGTCGTATTTATATGAGTAAAACGAAGATCGACAACTTTAAAGGTCATCGAACTCTTGAAAGATAAAACAAACATAAAATTCAGAGGTCAATGGTCAGGCAAATTCGACTTCTTGATGTCCATGATTGCGTATGCGGTTGGCTTAGGTAACTAGGGAAGTGCGTGGGGTTACGGACGCAGATCGAGCTGAAAATTGGAGGGTATACCAAGAATGGTACGGGGAATCCGAATCTGAAGTCAAAAAGTGCACAATGGCAAGGGTGTACCCGTAAAAACCCGGCGCATTCTGTGGTTTGTGGCACGTATATCGGAGTGAAAGGGTTGGTTACAACGAGCAAATGGCTCAGCAGGTAGCGAGCTTGTCTATAGTCCAGGGTATCGAGTTCGACTCCCTGCCTATGCAAACTTTTTTTGCATTTTTTTTGTTCATCTCCATTTACATTGTTTTTGATGTATTATGCTTTGAGCTGTCCATTAGTACCCAGTACTCGATCTAGCCAAATGTTTTGCATTATCTTCTGGGATGCTTATAAAAGTCCTCTGACATGTACCAGTCATTTATCATCATGTTATCCCCATCAAACGTTGTCTTCCTTCTCTTCAAGCGCTACAGTATGCCCTCCCCTTCCTACAGTATCCCTGGAAGAAGGGTGGCTACATTGATGCTTGTCCCCCTTTCATGACCCCAGTAGAAAAGTGTTTCCCTTCTTCTCTGTCCGAAATCGACTGTGATCAATGTGATTCTCTCTCGTTCATTGCTTGTGCAAGATGCAACCAGACACTGTGCTGGAAGCATTACGTTCTTGATTTCCACTACTGCTAGTGCTGTCGTTAATTGTTCAAAATGTCTAGACCTCAAAGAAGTTACTTGTTAAATTGTTGCGATTTCCATCTATACTAGTTGATAAAGTTCTTTTGAGTTGATATGGCCGGAGGTAATAGAAGGAGATGAACAAAAAAATGCAAAAAAAGTTTGCATAGGCAGGGAGTCGAACTCGATACCCTGGACTATAGACAAGCTCGCTACCTGCTGAGCCATTTGCTCGTTGTAACCAACCCTTTCACTCCGATATACGTGCCACAAACCACAGAATGCGCCGGGTTTTTACGGGTACACCCTTGCCATTGTGCACTTTTTGACTTCAGATTCGGATTCCCCGTACCATTCTTGGTATACCCTCCAATTTTCAGCTCGATCTGCGTCCGTAACCCCACGCACTTCCCTAGTAAGCCTAACGAATTAAGAAAAGCAGGGCTGTAAATGTTTAGACACGCGTGTCTAAACATTTACAGCCCTATATGATGATTAATGACATCTGCACTATTGAATTGTAGACAAAATTATTCAGCTAATTTTATGAGCACACAAAAAGTTGATCGTATTCAGGCAACGTTTGGCGTTTCCCGTACCTGTGCTTCAAGAACGGTGGTGGGTCGTTTCTGGTGGCCTACTCTCTGTTTTTCTTCCTGGCAGCAATTCCGATTTTCGCGATGGAAGTCACTATCGGACAATATCTTCAGGTACAATTTAATATATGACTTCGAATTTTATAGAACAACTTATTTTGGACTAGAATGTTATCAATATTAAATTATAAGCCTAAAGAAATTTTAAACCAAGTTTAATCAATTGATGATATGATTTCAGAAAGGCGCAATGGAAATGTGGAATATGGCACCGATTTTTAAGGGTATAAATTAAAACCGGTTAATTATGAACAGAAGACGAAAAACGACGATATATTAATTAAATGGCTTACAAATTGACTAAGCCGTTTTTTTTTTTAAATTTGAAACATTTATCAAATTCCAGGAGTGGGTATCGGCAACGTGGTGATCTCGTTCATGTGCATCGCTTATTTCTGCGTTATCGTCAGTTGGGCTCTGTATTACGTGATCGCGTCTTTCAGTTTCACATTTCCCTGGGAGACCTGTGCTAATTACTGGTAATTAAGATAGTTACCATAATTAATTCGGATAATTAAGTCTTTGATTAATTACCATAATTAGGAACACGAAATTGTGCATAACCGGCAAGGAAAATTTCACCGAGTTGACGAGAATCAATAGTTTGGCAGCTAGATCGAACGCAGTTACACAAACTTCGGTCGAGCAGTTTTGGGAGTAGGATTTTTTCTAACTTTATTATTTTCCTATTATTACTTTTTTAAGTTTTAAATTGATTTTATCTTAATAATTAAAACGCATACTTTTCCAAAAAAAAAAGTGTCATTTCTACATTTCTTGAAGAAAATTACTCATGGTTGATTGAAAAGTACTTGCTTATTATTTGAATACTTTGCCTTAAATAATCTCTTTTGAATCTAAGGAACCGCGTTTTGCAACAATCGGACGACATCGCTCAATTCGGAGGTATTCAGTTCGAACTTCTCGGATTAATGTTTTTGTCCTGGGTCATCGTGTACTTCGCACTTTGGAAAGGTATTACTGAGGCTAGAAAGGTAAAATAACTTGAAAACTAAATAAAGGTAAGGCTAATATAATGACTTCTCCAATCAATTTGCATAGACCATTCGGATGTTTTTTCTTAGCTTACTGAAGCTGGGAAAGTAATTAGATCCAAAAATTCTAGAGGAGAGGCACACATAGCTAAATTATTGTCTTTTGGTGTCATATTCTCTCTATCTGAAATTTCTCCGAAGTACCAATTAATTTAAACGATAGACATAATATTTTAGCTCGTCTACTTCTGCGCCCTATTTCCCTATTGTCTGATCGCAGTTCTGCTCATCAGAGGATTGACGCTTGAAGGCGCGACGACGGGAATTTACTACTACCTAAAACCCAACATCACTAGGTTGATGGAAACGACGGTGTGGAAGGATGCTGGTACTCAGGTGCTCTCTTTCTGTCGTTCTTTAATAATGATACTAAATTCACAGGAGCGAGTATTACTATTTTATTTAGTGGATGAATTTTAAAAGGACTCTTGTGAAACATCATTTTTTGTATATTTCTGTTGAAAATAAAGCTGATTTTCATCAAATAAATGACTTCCTTCAAAACCTCGTTTTAGGTCTTCTATTCTTATGGAGTAGGCTTCGGTACGCTGATCGCTCTAGGATCTCACAACAAGTTCAACCACAACTGTGTTAGGTGAGTTTAAACGAAAAATAAGACGAATTCAAATGTTTCTCTAATTCAGAGATGCCATAATGATGTGTTTCATCAATGGGTCGACCTCGATTTTGGCGGGATTCGCGATATTTTCCGTGCTCGGCTACATGTCTGTCACTGCGGGAAAGGATATCGCTGATATTGTTAAACCAGGTCAATTTTCATGTATCATACATCGCCTTCACACTAAAATTAAGCCCGAAATTACTAATTCAGCTTCTAAAATTTTGTAACATATCATCTTCCAGGTGTCGGTTTGGCCTTCCTCGTTTATCCCGAAGTCGCTAGCAACCTGCCCGTCATGCGACAATTTTTCGCTGTTCTATTCTTCCTGATGATTACCATTCTCGGATTGGATAGTCAGGTAAACTGGCTAAAAATTAAAGAAATTCAAAAATTTTTAGATTTGCATGGTCGAAGGTCTGTTCACTGCAATCGAGGATCGGTTTCCGATTTTGCGAAGGCATAAGAAAACTTCGCTGGGTCTCACATGTCTCTTCTTTTTCCTGCTGGGTATTCCTATGGTTACGAAGGTAATTAATTTGAAAGATAATAGGATAATTAAGCTATAATTGACCTATAATTGAGGTAATTGAATTGTTAATTACCCAATTAAGGCTGGAGTTCATTGGTTAACTTTGGTGGACGCTTATGGGGCTTCGGGTTACGCTTTATTGTTTGTGGTATTCTGGGAAGTGATAGGATTGGCCTATGGGTTCGGTAAGTTTGGAAAGAAAACTCTTTTTTAGTTGCTAAAATAAAATTCTTAGGAGCGGAAAGAGTGCGTGCCGCCGTGAAAGAGATGACCGGAATGAGCTTGCCGAAATTCATCATCTACGTCTGGAAATTCATCTCGCCAGCGACGGCTTTCGTACGGATTTTTTATTTATCGTTTTTATATTCATTTTGAAATAATTTTGAATGATTCGCTTTCAAAGAATGCCCAACTCGAAACAAAACTTCATAAATGTATGACTTTTAGCCAAAATTTTAAATATTATCCAGGATTCATATAATTTCAGCTCTTGTTTATCTTCTGCATCGTCTATTATCAACCAGTGCAATACGCAGATCACAGGGATTTCCCACTTTGGGCCAACATTTTCGGATGGTTCCTTTCTCTATGCTCCATGGTCGTTATTCCCGGATACGCACTTTATTACCTATTCTTTACCAATCGACATCTGTCTTTTGCAGAGGTAGCTTTTATTTTTTCTTCAGTTCATAATCCAAAAAGTCGCGCGAGGATCAACTTTTCGATTATAAAATGTAATTTTCAGAGACTGCGCAAGGGTAGTGGTATGGCTATTGATTCGAATCCCGGTACCGGCGTTCGAACGTCGCACATTAACGGTGAAGAAATGAAGTTCTTGGATACGAAACGATAGATTTTCCCGGTTAAACAAATATTCCCCGGTTAAATTAGGGCGATTCAGAAATGACGTGACTTTTAGAGATACGAAAGTAGGATAAGATTCTGCGGAAACAGGCGCGTGCAACTTCGTGACATTGATATTTGTGTAACAAAACTCTACCAAAGTTGCAATTCTGGTGAGAAAAATGAGGATAGGTTAGCATAGATATGTGTTTTTCAATATTCTACTTTTGTTTAAAAAAAGTCATGCTATTTCTGAATCGTCTAAATTTTAAATGATTTTCAAATTATCATTCGATAGAGCTTTTCTCTCATCCGTATGGTCTCAAATTCATGTTGAATTACTTTGAGTTGTTCTGTTCCAAAGATTATTATGCGTTTTTGTTTGGTGTATTTTTCAAAGTTTTAAGGTTTTTCTTGTATTTTCTAATTAGCTCGATTTTCTGAGTTAATATTCCTCACTTTTTCAATAGCAATATATCGATATGCGCATACAATACCGACCGAAAGAAAATTGCGACCATATTTTTCGCCATTGTACTCACTTATACTTATCGGATCTAGCTGAAACTTGGTAGACATATTTGCCCTGATGAGATATGAGGATTTGGAAAGCTTCAGCCTGGTCTGATAAGTAGGTACAATGACGAAAAATATGGTCGCAATTTTCTTTTGGCCGGTACTTTATATTAGTGATTATTGATTGTCATATCTTAATAAAGATCATTTCTAAATCAATTTTAATGGTTTTCGAACCGTAATCGGATAAGTTGGGTTCTGTCTGACCTCCCGGAAGACTAGGGGAATTGAGTGCTATGAGAAGGGAGATGAATTGCAAGTAGTTGAGTTCGAAAGCATTTATTAATTAAATTTGAGGGTTTATATAGAGATCGAGAGTGAGATATCTAGGGATAGATATGCAATTTCTTAAGTGTTTTTTCTCTATATGCCATTCCTCAACTGGATATATTTAGATTAAAGGATCTTTGACAAATCAAATTAAAATGACAAGTAATCTAGAAAAATAGGAAATATCGAAGATTTAACACCAACGAGACAAGGTTAGACCAGACGATTTTCGTGCTCATTGCTCATAGTTTTTTTTCCGTGCGTTACGGAATTATCCCAATTTGTCGTATACGTGAAAATCGCAGGTTTTTATAATTGAGATCTATCGTCCAAAAATGCGCTGATGCGGATATTTACAGGCCAAAATACAGGAAATCGCTTGCACAATGAAGAATAGGGGCGAAAAACAGCTCGGATACATGAAATTCCTACATTCGATTGGATAAAAATTAGAGAATATGCATAGGGTCGAAAAATCAAGAACATAACGAATAAAAATAACCTATTGGGCAAAACATATCCGAATACGAATGCGGCAAATAAATAAATGTGCAAAAATAATCACAAAAGACGTTCGAATTCTGAACACATTTGTGGCATAAGCTCCAGTAAAATATCATCTATCTCCGGTGAAAATAGACTAAAACCAAAAATTGCAGAAAAGTTGTAAAAACTTGGGATTTCGGCAACACAAGAGACGAACGTCATGAATAGTCATAAAACTTGTTGCTCATTACCGAAACTTTTCTCCGCTAATTTGTTCTATTTTGGGAGGCAACCAATCATTTCTATCAAGAAAATCGTAATAGAGGTCTTAACATAATGGCGCACGGGGCTAGTGCAATTTCAATAATGAGAAAGTGTTAGCAAAAGTGGAAATTCGGAAGACGTATTCTCGACGTCTCAACTTTTGATGCGATTATCCGTTTCGAAAATGAGAAAAGTTCCAGAATCAGTCAAATCGGGTTTTCACATGGGCAAAGTTTCATTGCCCGACTTACTATTTTAAAAACAACTACTTGCGCCCTTCAGATAAATTTCAGCAACTTCAAAACCTAAGTTCGTTCGAACGTAGTTTTAAGAGGATACTATCAAATAGAGCCGCAGTGCTTTGAGCTGTCTAACGCCATGCTTCAGCAAAAATTGCTATAGCTTTCTATCTATGCATTATTTAAAAAAATAATTCTTCACTGAAAAATTCCTATAAATATCCCCGACAATATAAATGGAGAACATTTTCAACAAACCTTATGTAAATTTGGGAAAAATCGATTTTTAGAGGAGCTCGCTGAACAAGGCAAAGAGAAAGCAAAGCACTGTGAAAGCGAATAAAAATATAATATTAGAATAATTCACGCACTGAAAATACACTGGGACCGCGTCCTTTCCTGGTGCAATGTTTACAAATGACACGGCCAATCGCGGAGTTTTGGGCGCGTCCTTACAAACTCGACAATCCCCGACCGACGACCACGTGACGCCACATGTAACAACGACTATAAAAGGAAATAGTTTCGATTTTGAATAGTTTCAAGATGCAGAAATGAGGCAGAGAACCTGAGGAAAAGTAGCAGAACAAATTGCTGCACCATTTTTGAGGAAAGAAACCCGGCTGCCATACGGCGCGGACTATTCTGAAGTGCGTTTTTAAGATAAGTGGTTTTTGAGAGTTAGAATATATTGTACTGTATTTTATAATTTCCGATTTATATTTCATTTCAAATGGGTATGATATCATCTCCTCCTCACCTTTTGTACAGCTGGGTTTGTGATATTTCATTTCATAATCAGTTAGATGGCCAAAATTCCCGATCCCTTCTGATATGATTAGAGTATTGCCACCTACTAAAATGGAGCTTATCTTTCTTCTAGAAAGTGACTCCTGAAAACCCTTTTGGATGATTTTATATATTCTTTAAAATTCCCCTGACATGTATCATCCTTTCACTTCGTAAATCGTAATTTTTGAAATCTTGTAGGTGTTAAGTAATATGAAGCCTCTGTTGTTCAGTTGATTTTTGAAAACCGCAATTCTCCTGCAAAAAGATAAAAATACGAAATAGTATAGGATTTCAAGAGAACGAAGAGGAGCCAAAGAAATGAAATAGTGCGATCTTTAGAGATCAAAAGGTTTCAGAGTGCTTCGTTCTTAGCATTAGCACCTCATGTCAGGTGCTTCACTGTTCCTGGATCAAGACTCAATTTTCGAACTCTCTCTTCTCTCTTAGATTTTCATACTGTCTCATCCGATTTTTCAAAATTATCCCATCCGTTGTCCATGATCTGTTTTATCTTTGGAAGAGAGACTTAATTTCCCGCTCTAGACAAAGGGATTCCCCTATTAAGGTATCTTATGCTTTATTTAGCGGTTTTCCGACCTCTATTCTTTATTATTATGCGACTTAGTTCTTGTTTTTCAAAAGCTTTCTCCAAAAATCGTCAATTCTCTAAAGAGTTCTTAACTCAGGGGCTTTCAAATTTAATAAGCTTTTCTCGCTGCCCATTTAAAGCATAATGTCGTAAAACCGGATATGATATTTTCCTAAATAGACTTTGAGCTAAAAAATCTATTAGGGCTAGTCTCGAAATTGAGCTGTAAACAATTTTTATGATATACGACTTTATGTAGCAACCAGAAGCGATGCAATCAGACGTCGGGACGTTTTCCACCGCAAATAGCCCTTGCGCGGTGTGAATGTATTCCAGTCAGCTTTGCAATTACTGGCCTTAATAATGGACGAGAAATGACGTGATGGCCGAATTTTTGCGGTGGAAAGCGCCCCAATGTCTGAATGCAGTGTTTTGGCCTTGGCGAAAAAGATTTCATAAAAACTACGTCGAGAGGTTAGCAGTCGTTAGAGTTTCCTTGTCTATCATCGAAGTGTTTACCTATCTTTGATTTGATAATGTGATAATTCGTGGTTTTCTATGAGTGATTCAGGGTTTTTGTTCACAAATTAAAAAAAAAAGTTTGGTGCTAAATATTCAAACCATTTTTTCTCGCCTATCCCTCATCACTGAACCCTAGTTTCCTTGAAGTTTGATCATATGAAATCGCCCTGTAATTCCCAAATTGAATTTTTTTTTCGAACCTCGAAATGTTTGGCTGAATTTCTAAAACCACGATTTTTCATGTTTAATACAGCAATTGCCCAGATTAGTGACTATAATCATAGTTAAATTTGTGTGTACTCGAAAACTCGTTTTTTGAATGATGATGGATTAATTTGCGAGTGAAACTTCGGTGCAACAACTCTACATTCACCTCATACTGTCTGGGTAAATTTGTATACCTTCCATTGTCACCGAGATGAGCCTTGCATATGCCACTCTGTGCATATAATCTGCTAGCTTTAACTATGTGACTGTCTTTCTGCACTCTGCTCCATCTTATCTTTTCCTAGTCCTTCTATGCGTACGTCTCGCAGGTCATAGACGCAGAGTGGCATATGCAAGGTTCATCTTGGGGGACAGTGGAGGGTACTCTCTTCGTGATTATTATTATTATAAAATCTATAAGTTTCTAAAACTGCCTACACCTTATTCAAATTTAGTATTAAAATATTAATCATTAGGCTTTGTCGTAATTCTATGTCCATAGGTATAAAATTCATTCCAATCATTCTATTAGTCATTTATTTAAAAGAGTGAGAACGATTTCAGTGCAAATCAATCAATTTCACACTTAGGTATGAGATCGGAAAAGGCGTGAAGAATGTGAAATTCGCTCATGAAAAATGTGTCCTCGTCTCGTGCTGATGCATTATCTTATCAGCGAACCTATCGATCATCATTCTGCCCATAATCATCGAGAAAAATGGCTGCTTTAAAATTTTAACGGAACATTCAGACTCCGTTTTTTTCTTAAATAACTAAAATATATTTTAGGTCTAATATTTCAAATTATATTCTTCTCTCAATATTTGCATAATTATTATCCTCCATTTTTGTTCATCTAACGCATCGACTTCTCGATCAAACACTGATAAATGTTTGTGACATAACATTATATCGATTTTCTTGAAATTCATACGAAAAATTTAATTCGATCAAATTTTAGTTATGGAAAGATCCAAAGAAAATGGGTTGGATCCGAAAATGCACGACGAGCCTCCGCACGGCGACGCTCCAGAAAGGTTAGTCTAGATTCCAAAGTTTCAAAAGTTTCGATTTTTAGAGGTCAATGGTCAGGCAAATTCGACTTCTTGATGTCCATGATTGCGTATGCGGTTGGCTTAGGTAAGCCTAACGAATTAAGAAAAGCAGGCTGTAAATGTTTAGACACGCGTGTACACGCATAACAAGATAGCGTCTTTTCGAGAGAGAAAAAGGAGCATTCTTTCCCTATGCTCTCTCGAAAAGACATACTGTCCTGTTATGCGTGTACACGCGTGTCTAAATATTTACAGCCCTATATGATGATTAATGACATCTGCATTATTGAATTGTAGACAAAATTATTCAGCTAATTTTATGAGCACACAAAAATTTGATCGTATTCAGGCAACGTTTGGCGATTCCCCTATATCTGCTTCAAAAATGGCGGCGGGTCATTTTTGGCGGCCTACTCGATATTTTTCACACTAGCGGCAGTGCCGATTTTCGCGATGGAGGTTACCATCGGCCAATATTTGCAACGAGGCGCCATGGAGATGTGGTCTGATATGGCACCGATTTTTAAAGGCTCGTTTTTTTATTTATTTAATGTTTCAATTTTTCTGAAACAAATCAACGATGTACTGGCCCTGTTCTTTCATTTATTATTATATCTACATACTATCAATTGTCCCCAAGATGAGCCTTGTCATATGCACTCTCCGTCTATAACCTGCGAGCGTGACGCATCGAGACTAGAGAGAAATAAGAGCAAGCAGAGCGCGAAAACAAGGAGGCATATAGCTAAGGCTCGTGGGTACCCTTTTCTCTTTCTTTGCAAGGGTTCATCTCGGAGACAATGGAGAGTATGTAATATAGTTTTAAAATAAACATTTATCAAGATAAACATATTTCAAAAATAATCGCGAAAAGAGTGATCGTAATAACTAATTTTTGCTAGATGAATTTGCGTGCATAATCCTTGAAAAATCTATGGACGTTATTATTTTTGCATTACTATGTTTCAAAGGAATGAGAAATCTAATGATGATATTTGATAAATGTTGCACTTCGTCTGTCTTTGCTATTTAAAAATCTAAAAACTTCCAGACTTCTCAAAATTCGACTCGTAAAAACTCGCAGAAAAATAGTGTGTCGTATTGAGAGAGAAAAAGAGCGCGTCTTCTTTATCTTTCTCTCTTGAAAAGATGCACTATTTTTCGGCGGGTCGCGTTTTGAGAAGTCTGAAAACTTTCAGGAGTCGGCATCGGCAACGTGGTGATCTCGTTCATGTGCATCGCTTATTTCTGCGTTATCGTCAGTTGGGCTCTGTATTACGTGATCGCGTCTTTCAATTTCACATTTCCCTGGGAGACCTGTGCTAATTATTGGTATCGTTGATTGGGGAGCAAAGTCGATATTCATACAGCAATTAGAAATTGAATTTGGACGAGCGAAATAGAGTGAATCGTGTAGAAGAGAAACGAGAGAGACGAATAGTGTGCAATTTGTTGAATATCGACGCGTTCTCTCCCAATCAATAATATTTATATTTTAATTTCAACATTTGAATGAATTAACCAAATATAGGAACAACAGAACGAACTGTATCACTGGAAAGGAAACCATTCAAGAGTTGGCTAGGATCAAGGCCTCCGCGTTACGGTTAAAATTAACTACACAAACTTCAGTGGAACAGTATTGGGAGTAGGTTTTAGTCGTTTTTCTTAAATCGAAACTTTATTATGTCAAAATTTCACTAGTTGCTTTGAGAGAATCAACGAAATCAAGTGGAATTACGTTAAGTTTTGCTTCGAAACATGTTTTATGTTAGATGATGATTTATTCTTCAGCATTAGTATCTTTAGTTACGCGTAAAAATATTTGAAAAAGCGAATCATTCGAAAATTCAGAAACCGGGTACTTCAACAATCCGACGACATCGCAGAATTTGGTGGGATTCAATGGGAACTATTTGGGTTGATGGTCGTCGCTTGGCTGATCGTATATTTCGCTTTATGGAAGGGTATTACCGAGGCTAGGAAGGTAATAAAAATAGTATTTTAGCTGAATTTGAATAACCATATTTCATTTAAGTTCGTCTATTTCTGCGCTCTATTCCCATATTTCTTGATCGCCGTTTTATTGATTCGTGGTTTAACGCTGCCTGGGGCTGGCACAGGGATTTACTATTACCTAAAGCCGAATATCACTAGGTTAATGGGTACGCAAGTATGGATGGACGCTGGCACTCAGGTATTTAGATTTTTCGGTCAATTTTATTTAGTACCCCCCTACTACGAACGAATGAACAATCTTTTCGTTGCATTCACTTTTGTGCCATTTTTGAACACATCAAGTTTAGGTGTTCTATTCGTACGGAGTTGGCTTTGGAACCCTAATTGCCTTGGGGTCACATAATAAATTTCACCATAACTGCGTCAGGTATGCAAATTACGATGTTTTTGTTTAAATTTTGCCTGAAACTTGAATTTTAGAGACGCGATTGCGATGTGTTTCATCAATGGGTCGACCTCGATTTTGGCGGGATTCGCGATATTTTCCGTGCTCGGCTACATGTCTGTCACTGCGGGAAAAGATATCGCTGATATTGTTAAACCAGGTCAATTCCATGTACCATATATCGCCTTCACACTAAAATTAAGCCCGAAATTACTAATTCAGCTTCTGAAATTTTGTAACATATCATCTTTCAGGTGTCGGTTTGGCCTTCCTCGTCTATCCCGAAGTCGCTAGCAACCTGCCCGTCATGCGGCAATTTTTCGCTGTTCTATTCTTCCTGATGATTACCATTCTCGGATTGGATAGTCAAGTAAATTACCTAAAAAAAATTGTTTATTTGAAACTTCTTAGGTTTGCATGGTCGAAGGTCTCTTCACCGCAATCGAGGATCGGTTTCCGATTTTGCGAAGGCATAAGAAAACTTCGCTGGGTCTCACATGTCTCTTCTTCTTTTTGCTGAGTATACCTATGGTGACCAAGGTAATTATCGATAATTACCCCATTACTTAAGAGTTAATTGACCAATTACCTCTTACAGAGTGGAGCTCACTGGCTGACTATAGTGGATGCTTATGGTGCCTCTGGATATGCCTTGTTATTTGTTGTATTCTGGGAAGTCGTGGGGATAGCTCATGGAATAGGTAATTAATTACTTAGTTGTGGTGATTAAATACCTAATTACCCCCTAACTAGGCATGGAGAAAATCAGGATAGCTGTGAAAGAGATGGTTGGAATCACTTTGCCAAAGGGAATCGATTATCTTCTGAAGTTCGTTACCCCTTCGATTTGTATGGTGAGATCAAATTTATTTATATTTCAATAACGAATGCGCTCGCCTATTAGTTTAAAGGAAAAGGATTATAAATTCTGAGTTATTTTGAAACTAACATAAAAATAATTTCATTATTTATTTAAATTATAACACATTATCATTAGATTTTATAAAATATTCATGGATTATACATTTTTCTGAAACGCATAAAGCTAAAAGATTTCAGATTCTCTTCATAATGTGTCTAGTCTACTACACTCCTGCGAAGTATTCGAATGGCGACGATTTTCCGCTTTGGGCGAACGTATTTGGATGGCTCCTTTCATCATGTTCCATATTAGTCATTCCTGGATATGCGCTTTATTACTTACTATTCACGAATAGACATTTGACATTTTGGCAGGTAGGATATGATTTTAGCGTAACGAAAGAGAAGTCATTTTACTTGTTACTTTAAAATAGTCAAACTATTTTGTGACTTACATCAAATCAGGATCATCCTATTTTCATTTTTAATTTATACCATAACGTGTTAGATTGCAATTACTATTATTCATATTACTGTCTTTAATGCTCAAATATTTTGAAACATAGCAGTTTTTTGCATCTGAAATTTTAAATTTCATATTTCAGCGCCTTCAAAAGGGATCTGGCAGAGCTTTGCATGCTGACCGTACCATCAATGATAATAGGTCCAGAAATCCTGAAGAGATGAAGTTTATCGATAGTAGATCATGATATCTTAACCTAAGTTTGTATTCTACTCCAAATTGTTTACACAATTTGTGCATTAATCGCTCTATTCTTAATCATTTTAGCAATTATAAATACAACGCTTTATACTTTATATTTTGTTTCCGAGTTTTTCATGCAGGTTTTAATATTCATATTTTTATATTTCACGATGGCACGTATTTTCTTCACTTATCACATAATTTGTTTGATTACCTTATACGACGATTTGGCATATATTTAATTGCTTGCATCAATTCGAACAATTAGCATAATAATTTCTTCCTGAATACTCTATATATTAGCATTTCTACACTTCCGTAAATCAAGGCACATCATTTTTATTTGTCTCGAAAGCGTTTCATTTATTTCTCCAAACCGAATGTATTTTATGTTTTCGCAAATCTCAGTTTCCCTTAATTGCGCTGCTTTGCTTATGAAGTTCATTTAGTCTAGATATTAACTAATTCGAAATGATATTCCAAATATTACCTCCACATATTCCATATTTGACTTATCTATTTTATACAGAAATATCATCTTTTTAGCGCCTTTCGAAAGTTTAAAATTTCTAATTCTTACTGTTTTTAAAACTACTGTTGTAAAACTATTTTTAATATTGTTTTTATTACTTTTTTAAATGACATAAATATTTCAAGCTGTCACTTGTTTAAACCCCGCCTATCCTATATTCAAGCCCACTTGCATCTCATTTCATTTCGGTTTTCGACAAGAGAAATTCAGCTTTACGTGACAGCTCTCTCCGTTAATCGAAAAGCAGTTTTCCTTTTTTCAAATTTTCCAAATTTTCAACTAATTTACCCAAATTTACGACACATTTGTAGATTAAAATTGCAAATTGAACATTTCGCAGGACGTGATATTTTGCACAATTTTTGACTCGCTACATACCAAAGATCAAGAATTAGGTTTTCTAGCTACTATGTCGGCTCGATATAAGATTTGCCATTATCAAATATTCCCTTATCCATAATGACGAATAGTGAATTGAAAGTAGGCTACGATATTTCTCAGCAACATTCACATATCGGATCGACAAATGTCCAACGTCTGTACTATACAAACAATTAAATACGACTCAAAATTTTGGACATTGTAAAGTTATTTTACATTTTTCAATAATAGATTTTAACTTCAAATATGTTTTAAAATAATAGGATTCTCACATGAATTTAATTTCCTACATTGCTTATATAGTTTGTTGAAGTTAAAAACAAAACATCTTTAATGTTTCAATATTTAAACTTGTTCACATGACCCTTCAAACTTAGCTGCAAGTTGCAAGTTGCATTGACAACTAATGTCTGGATGAAGCCCAGAGTTGTGCAAATGATCATTCTCTGAACGGATTTTTCTTGGAGTATGAAATAAGAGGAAGATTAAGGATTTATTTCCAGTATCTGCATAAGTTATTCGAGCGATATATTCTTTCGAAAGAAGCGCAAACTACTTGCACACCACCTTCCAATTTATGCTAATTTAATCATTTCCCAGTATATTTATAAAGGAATCTGCAAGAACATAGTCATTTTACCGCTTATAATCTGATAATCATGTGTTGAATGATGTTAGATTGGTGTGTTCTAAATTTATTATCTAATATGTGAATTTAAACTTCATCATCGAGATTGCAGAATACGCTTGTATTCGACAATGAAAAGATATCTTGTGATGCATGATAAATATGCTAGAATTGCATAACGATACCGCCATGCTTATTATCATCACCATAGTTTTAAACAAAAACCAATAAAATTTTATTCTGCACACATGATTTCGAGGTAATTATCATACTCTAGATTAGATTTTTATTTATTCTATCTTAGAGCAGGTGTTAAATTTTTGAAACTTTTCTCCAAGCTGAAACTCACATTTGTCATGCATAACCCACGCTAAAATTGAATTCATTTTGGCTGCAGGTAGAGAACTTTGAAATGACATGCAAAAATCGGGTTTAAAACTTTTATTTGCATCAAATTAGATCATTTTGCATTACTTGAATATTTTCTTCTGCAAAAATTACTTCAAACTATATCAGTTTATTCCGATTGAATCATTTCCCTGCAAAATTTCAAACAATACTTACCAAATTGAGGCACATTATTACGCGCCATTATTAATTCATGATTATCGTATAAAATCGACAAATATACGAAATTCTATACATCTATTAAGCTATTATATGCTTAATTCTCACATTTTCTATGATTCTTTTAAACTTTCCCTTTCAAATCACGTAAATTTTACATCATCCAACATTTTAACGGATTTAGAATCACAAAAGACTACCCCACTGTTAATCCTATCAAGCTTACGAGACCTTGATATTTCATCAAATTTTCAGATTTTACTGAGCTTTACTGCGCGAAATTCCATGCAAAAACAAATAATACCCAGTCTAGGTGGGTTTTTTCGTATATGAATATGTGGTATGATTCAATCCAAACTTTACCTAAACATGCAGAGGAAGCCTTATTTTATAGGAACTTTGCAAGCATCCGAAAAATAGCCGGATTAAATTTTGGGATGATACACGAAAATTATTGGTTGATATTTGATCGATTCCTCGAATTTTTATAGGGAAATACATAATTTCATCTTTTTTAAAAAGACATCACTGCTCATAAATACGGAGCTCGCTAAAAGTGCATATTATTACGCGAGATGCGTTCGGAAAAATAGTTAGTGTTCACGAAAATACTTCATCTAATGTGAAGTTACAATTTTTCTTGTCTGTTTCAAAAAAAACCCAGAAAAATCATTTCATTATACTTACCAATAGTTGTTTCGTTTCAATTGTCATTCATTTTCATTTCAGCCTCATCTTATCTGTGCTCTGGACGCGCCATTACAAATGTGCGACGCACCGATTTTATTCATTGATTCTTTTTATAATCTTGTTTTTTTTACAAGATCCTATGGATCCACTTGTTATACGGGCTGTTAACCCTGATTAGGGCACAGATCCACTACCCACTGGTTCCTCTCTCCTTCAAACCACCCACCCAAAATCGGGTATATAAGGAGAGAGGAGCCAGGATTCGGGGCTTCTGTTCACTTCTAATATTTCGGGACTAACATCCTAAATATTCTCTCCTCCAGCGCTCAGTCTTCATTCAACCATTGCCATTGATTTGTATAAAATTTTTTGTTGTGATTTCCAAGTCGGTAATAAACTCTCTTTCAAAAGCACAGTCTGTATTCGAGAATATACTCCATTTCTAACCATATAAACGAGGGCTAAGTAACTAAAACTTGCTTGCCATAACAAACTCTACCCATTTTTTGGCATTTTTTAATTCAATTTCCATTTTACGCTCGTTATTCCGTTTATGGCCTGTTTAATTTCGGTTGAATCGTTTAAATTCTTAAAATTGAGATTTCAGCAAAAAAAACTCGAGGGAAAAATGGTGGCAACACTTCCTGCGATCAGGTGTCTGATTTTGGGCGACGATCAGATCGATTTGACGATGATGTTGCAGAAATACGCTAAAATGAGTGGACTGGAGTACGATAATAAGGCAAATTGGATTTCTCTTTTTTCAGAAATACTTGAGAACTAGGTTCTTTGCAATAACGCAACGATGCAACATGTCGAAATAGTGTGCGAGGTTGATAGAGAGTAATGAAGAGTGCTCTACATTTTATAGGCTATTTCATCGTGTAACATCGTCGTTACAAGGAATGCAAACTTCAAAAGTACCCAACATTTTCTCAAACTCCCTAACAGATGTGTTGAACCAACAACTAATTTTATCCATCCTTCACAAAATTGGGCCCTTCAATCTAGAAGAGTCAAATGGGCTCTTGGTTCACAGCAGGAAATTTCCAAAATAAGTCGGATACTTAAGGGGCAATTTCCTTCCAGATTCTAGGTCCTTTTTGAGCCTGGATAGGGGTGATCTTCGAGGTTTTCGTGGGTTGACAAGCGTCTGCTTCAGAAATGGAGCGCGCGGGTAATTTGCTTAGCAGGTGGTTGTGACAGCTCTCAAGAACAGAAGAATGCGATTTTGAAGGGCATTTGTATGGGGGCTACAACGAGGAACGGGGACATTGACTTTGATTGCTTTCCGAATAATATTCAACCTTGAAGAAAAGACCGCTATTGAAAATTTAAATTTCAATGCAACCAAGAATTTTCACGAAACATAGAGGCAAAGTTGGGATGAAGTATTTGGATCATTATTTGGGATATATAATTTCATTCGAACAGTGGAAGAAATCATTGAACATTTTGAACTTTTAAAAACCTTGCATTTCGTTGAAGCATACCAATAAATCAAAGGGTAATTTTTGATGGATCTCAAGTTTGATTTAAAATACATTTCAAGATTAGGCCTGATGAAATCACATTTTTTACTTATAATGAATTAGTAACGCGTTAGCTTCTTTTAAAATAGAAAATTTGCAGAACAACGAGCTCGCCACGGCGTTTCGTGGAGAGAAGTGCGTTTTCATCGCGGGGAATCAGGAAAATCGGACGCGACAGGACGTTCACGTACAGATGATGTGCATTTCCGTGGCCTCACAATTCGACGCAAATTTGCAGAATGTAAGTATTTTCAACTTAAAAAAATCAGTACTCTTGCATAAATTCAGGGTGGGTACATAAAGTTGATTCAAAAACATGCTATCATTATGTCATTATACCTATTTCTAATACAAGAATCCTTAGAAGAAATGCTCACTACAAAAAGACCTAGGGAAGACGCTCGTTAGAAATTCCTTGTGGCCTACCCCTTATAGTTTATTTTCGTCTGACGAAAATGCTCCCTAGGTCTGACTACAAATCACTTCTACACATAGACAAGCATTAATAATATCCCACTTATCTGAATCTGATGTGTAAGAATTATGTCATGGGAACACGTACCCACCCCATTTAATGTTCGATTCGAAGGAAGTCCGGATTTAACGTCTACGCATAATTAGACGTTCAAATTATATACCATGAACGCGGATACATTAATTATTCAAGTCAAAAATATCCCAACATTACTCTAACATAGCCACAAAGCAGATATTTCTAGTGATTCCTAGAATAGAGTAGAGTGCATTTTATGCTATACACATACAAGAAAAATAACTTGACCATAGTTCTTTCAAATAGCTAATATTTAAGATATTTCATTCATCTTAAATTTCAGTCTTTAGTTCGAAAAAGACAGATTGACGTGTAATTCGCGTCTAGATTCATGGAAACACCACCTTAATTGCCTTATTTGACAGATTTCAACCGAAATTTGATACAAAATGAATTACCCAATCCTTCAAAGAACAACATGAAGTCATCTAAATTTTTCTCTATGCTCGACTAAAATTGATAAAAGAAAATTCCGAATAACTCGAGATTTTTGTAAAATATTCGATCTGTGAACTGCATAAAATTTCAAATTTTAATGAATAGAAACAAATGTACTCATTATGAGATATGAAACTCCATGATAATTTCGAAACTTTTGAAGCTGATGCTAAATTCCTTTGAATATTCAATGAAATACCATATAAATATGAATATCTCGAATTTTCAGATCAAAGCAAGTCTCTGCTCGGAAGTGCCGTTTGTGGTGGTCGGCATGGAGATAGAGAAGCGCACCGAGAAATTCGACGAATTCATGCCGATGCCGGAAAACGAGGCCAAGAAGCGGGCTCATCTACAAGGCGCCAACACCTATGTTGAATGCTCAGAGAGGACTGGGGTTAGTTCAAAATTTATTTATTTGTTTTTTTTTTATTTTAGAAAGCTATTCAACGCTCTATTGATTATTTTTTAAACTAAAAGAGTGACGATTGTAAAACATTTATTACAAGAAATAAATATCAAATTAACGATTTCATTGAATAATTATCAAGCCATTCAAAAGTGATTTATCCTATGGCATATCTCAACGAATCTTTCTTTTGCAGATTTTATATCTGATTTTTTCCTACTTTCAGGAAGGCATAGAAGATGCGTTCGAAGAGGCCTTCACCATCGGTCGTCAATTCGCGATCGAACACATTCGCCGGAGACGGGAAGCCGCAAAAATGACGACCATCGATAAAAACTGCTCCGATGCCAAACAGGACGGCATTAATGCTTGTATCACGCAATAATCTCGTGTTCATGTTATTGTTAGATTATTTAACTTGGTAAGGTAGCGATATCATTTTTATCATTGATAAAACATTATCTTACTGTTGTATTACTCTTCAGCCTAACATTTTGGTCATTTTGTCATGATAACAAATCTCATTTTCCGAGATAGCTCTTCAAAATATCTTACTTGTAATTCGCCTAGTGCCAATAACATTAAAACAAAAAATTGAAAAATCAATTTATATTGCACTTATGATTTTAAGAAAAATAAATTATTTGCCCCCATCCAAGGAGGAGATTTCCTCTTTGTTGGTGATTGAAGATTGTCTTCTTGACGATGAAGGCTCGACGGTGGGCTCGCCCCATTGCTTCCTCAGCATCTCGAAGTGGAAGTTGTTACCGTGGTCGACTAAAATTGAACTTTTTAACTCCATCGGTGGATTCTACAATGATGTTGGCTAAAATTTTTGATGTTTTTGAATATTTTCGTAGCGTAATATTTTCCGTGATATAATAGGATCAGGTAGAATCAAAATCTCGTCGAGGCGGAACAATATCTATTTTGATTTTCATCCTTCGAATATTTTTGAAACATATATTTTTATATTATAAGAATGGAATAAATTGAAAGAAAGTCTAATTAATTCATTTTAGTAATAATTATTCTTACACTTTATCACAGGCGTATCTTCATAAGTGTACTGTAGTTTTCTTCCGCTTAAGTAGAATAAGAGTTTATATAACTTCTTCCGGTATGGTACGTGATTCCACATTAATAGAACCGCACAGATACTTGCGAATAGATTCATTAACTAAATTAAATTTAAAATCAATTATCTTTAATCGATGTCTCATTCATAATATGCTACATCTTTCGTAATGTTCATAGATGAATTTAGAACGGGTGTATGTCATTGCGCACAAAAATTTTTGTGCGCAATGACCGCTCCCCGATTTAAATAGTGATTAAATGAACTTACTATTCTATAAATGGTCAAAAATAGCGTTTTGTGTGGTACTAATTCATCGACTCTCGTTGCTGTCCAAATCATCAAGGTACAAGCGGCTTTAGATATTGTAGCCACGATAATTATAGGTAATAGTAACTTCGCAACTCTCGCGTTTTCGCTTAACTAAAATAATTTTTTTTTTAAATCTAGTTATTTAAAATACCTGATATTTGGTATTCAGCGTTTCCGACATCTTTTTCTTCTTGAGTTTTTCGTTTTTGCGCCAGAGAAACGTCATGATACACAATGTAAAACAGTCAAGCGCGAAGCAGAAATAGCTCATTTTTAGGGCATCTGACATTTGTCATTATTAAACTATTTTCATTGAATATCAACTCACAATAATAAAGTAGATATCGTAGTCCCACAGTGGAGATTACCTGAAGCAATTAATTAATAAATCTAATCAAGCTATATCTTTGGAAGGATAATAAAAATAAGCATGTTCCAAAGGTTTTATGGTGCAACTTAAGACAAAAAATGAAAGCAATAAATCGTCTTTATTGTTAGCTTACTAACGTTGTATTAAAAAATAATTTCTTTACCACACATAAAAAGAATATGAAGACCGGGAACGACGAGTTGAATTGCTGATATGCCGTGCAGAACGACACCGCGAAGCATCGCTCGATACTGATCAAGAAAAACACGACTGAAACGAGCTGGAATGCTATCGATTGGCACCACCATCTGATTGTTGCTGAAATTTAGGCATAATTATTCAGATATCATAAACATTTTATGATATATTGAGTAGGACTGGCTGGACAAAGTTTTGTCCTTGTCTTTGACTTTGAGTTTTTAAAATTTTAGCCTTTGACCCAGCCCCGGTTCGTACATTTTATAATCATTCTTTAGTCTATTTGAAAATCTTCTATATTAATTGCGATGCAAAAAACGCGGGCTCTCTGTAGTTGTCACTTACCTGCTTCCGTCTCCCATTTGTATCTATCACTTAGTTTTTAGAGTAATCGTTCTATAAACTGAACAACAACTGCAAGGAGCCAAAACGCAAAATCGAGAGATAAACATTGCAAAGGTTCACCAATTAAATTGAAACATAATTTTAAAATCTTACGAACTGAGAACGATTCCGCGAAATTTGGGAACGCGGCGGAAATCGGATTTAAAACATCGATTAGACAAAAGCACAATAAAACGAGTAGTACTACTAACAGTAACGCCCTGAAATTCAAATTTTTATGAATTTTAATTAGGAAAAAATGGATTTTTTTTGCAATATCTTATGGTTTAATGGGTGGAGTCTCTTTTTATTTCTCTCCTTTAAAATAGGAAGAAAAAAGCCACGTCCATAAAAACACGAAATACTGCAATGAATCCGTATCTTAAAAGGTCGAATATTTACCTGAAATATGAGTGAAAACTGTTCGCGCGGATACAGATGAAAATAGCAGTTGATAAAAGTGAAATTGAGACGCATTCGCAAAAAACTTCGAAGAGATAAAGTAATAGTTGAATCCAGGCTAAGGTATCTTTGTTGTCCATTCTGAAATTTTAGATATTTGAAAAATATTAGTAACAATTATCGGGGGCTAGAGAACGCCGAGGAAAAGATCCAACTCTCTTCATAAGACACGCTATTTCGTAGGATAGATGAAAGAAAATTTCAATCACCCACATGCCTTTCTATTCTAAAGTAGCCGCTTTTTGTACTTTGATAATAATAAATACGTTCGCGATAAAAATAAAATTGATCCATCATATCAAGCTAGGATTATTCTCAGAACTTCAAAGCAAAAATAAGCAAATATGCAAAAAAAATGAACGCTTACACGCCTGAGAAAACACGAAAAACACTATATGATGAGGGATAGACGTCCCAAACCAGCTGGATTATCTAAATCCCAGGTGCGAAATTCTTGGATATAAGCCGGAATTTCCGAATGGGTATGCTAGATAGCAGTGCTTATTTGGATATATGAAACGCACTTTTCGGATGACTATATACGGCGACAATTTTAATTATAGAAATTCTGCAATAAACGGGCGAAAACAATAAAGTGCATGAAAAATAAGCCCCTTGTGGCGGCATTTGCCATTAAAGTCGCATTTTTGAGATACAAAGTTATAATTAAACAAATATCAGAAGATCAAATATTAGTATGATATTGGAAATTCTTGAGTTGAAAATTGTGCTCAACGATAAGGATAGGATAGAATTTTAAACAATAGGAAATTCTCAAAAGAAATTTTGTACATGGAAATGAGGTGATAGGTGTGATATTTGGATTTGAAGTAAAATTAAGTTTTCGACATTTGAAAAAATACGACAATTATTTTCGCTGCAAAAATTCCCTGCCGTGAAAATTGAAGACTCGGAACATAACATTGAACAGAGCGGAAAAAGTGTAATATTTGCATTGGCTTGGGTGAAATTCGAGATTTCTTGTCTAGAAGAGGCTTTGTCAACACCAAATATGGCAATATTAGATGGCCGGTGCGACTTTTACAGAGGGCCATTTACTAGGATGCCTGGACAATGGATAAACAAAGAGTTGATCTTTTAATTTAATTACGGAGAAGGGCAATAATCGGTAAAGTATGAGCATAATATGTCGAGCTAATCATTACTGCAAAATTTATGATTTAAATAACCGAAATTTTTAGGACGTGTTTTCATATTTAATAAGCCTTGAAAATAGATATTATCTACTAGGATATGTTGAAAATGAGGATATCTTGACAAATGATAAATATGAAAATCACGTTGATACAAAATACCTGAGCGTAATGTGAAGAAGTCCTGAGAATGATGATTTGAAGCTCTTCAATAATAGGAATCTGAAAGAGTAATTAGATGAAAATGAATTCTGTTAAAGATAACATTTCTTAAACATACTAATTGATGAGTTAATTATCGTAAGCTGTTATGAAAGTCGTAATTCGCAAAAGAAAAACCTTTGCTCATCTTTATTAACGAGCTAAAATGTTCTAAAACATAAAAATTTGAACGAAATTTGCAAAATAGGTGAAAATAAACTGCATAACATTATAAAACTCGATATTATAAACCCAAATTTTGATTGAAGCATGGATAAATGGCTGTATGGTTATATTCTCAATAGTTGTATGTTCTCATCTCACTTCATAGGGTAAGTGACACACGCGTTTAGTTGAAATCCGAAAAATAGCCCGACTTTGGCATTTATTATTCACTTTGGATGTAGAAATCCCCGAATAAAATGAACGGCGAAGACAAATTAATATATCTTACCATTTTTATCTCCGCATTATGCAAAACGACAATTTTAAATTTGAAAATAAAATTTATTAAAAGAAACAAGCAAACAAATTTGGATTCATTTAAAAGTTCAAGAATTCCTCTTCAAAAAATCAACAGAAATATTGCAAGGAGTACTAAAATAAGGGTGTGAATAAATATTTGAAGTTAAACCTAAAATATCTTTTATAATTATTGCGTAATTTCAAGGAAAGATATTTAAGCACAAATATTATGGTTTTTGATCTTGATTCGTATTAGGTAAAGCGACAATTTTCATTTTCAAACAGTCTGAAATGCCATTGCAATTTAGGCTCACTTGGGTGCAAAAATCCATCTCATTTTCTAAAGCACTCTAGAAATCTCTAGATCCATATTAAATAATGGGAATTCAAACCCGATTGGATAATGAAAATTTAATGATATCCTCTTGGTATATTTCGAATTTTGGATATATAGATCGGGAAATTGAAAAATTGGATAGTCAAGAGAGCAACTAAGAATTGAATTTTGCAATTGAAAAGGCCGGAACCGCTAATCATAATTATGCTATGTCTACCGCAAAATATCTCATTTGAAATGACAATTTGGATTGTGCACGACTCGTAAGTAAACGATCCGATAAGCACACAACCCTTTATATTCGAACATTACAAGACCCTTTCTTCTTTTCAAATAATGTCCCTTATGAATAATACACAAATCTTCTTGGAAGCTTTCCCACTTCACCGAATATTCATTTGGAAATTATTCCACTTTTTAATTTCGGATTAAGTTGGCATAGGAATAGGGAAGGGGCTTGTTAGGAGATGTATGACATCAAAATGATACGAAAAATTGATTAACTATGTTTAGACTTATTACACGCTGTCCAACTCTATCCTTAAACCTATTCACAATCATGATCCAAAATTTTGAAAGTGGAATAAATACCCAAATAGATCATCGGTGAAGTGGGAAAACTTTCCAAGAAGACTTGTGTATTATTCAGATGAAATATTATTTGCAAGGAAGAAAGAGTCCTGTAATGTTCGAATATAAAGGGTCATGCACAGCCCAGATTTAGAAGGTCGTGTGAAGTCCAGATATTTAGTCGTATACTTACGAGTCATGTACAATCTAGATTGCCATTTGAAATATAAATGACGAATAATTTCTTATTTAAATAAAAATACTCTTGAAAATTTAGATAAAATGAATGACACCGAGATTCTCCTGAAATAGGCTTCAAACGCCAATAAATTAAAGGACCACGGATACATTTGGTCTTTAGGGATAAATTGGTTTTTTTCCTAAAATACGTGCAAGGGATAAGAATACTTAGATTACATTGTAAACAGGGTCATCCACCTAAAATTTCTTCCTAATAGCTAGCTATGAGGAAAAGTTCGGTTTTACAGGCCAACCATGTATCATATGTCATGGTTTTTATTTTCTTATCCGAATCTCCATGAAATTCGGAGTGGCAAAATGAAGAAATTTAGGATGCCCTGAGGGTATACTTTCGAAAGAAAAAGAACTAAATTTAAAAATAAGACTAGGGTTCGCAAGTTATTTTTCGAAATTAAGGGTACCGTTTCAATACACTATTAAGTCAAGCTAGTTCTGGGGAGAATTGAACAGTTTCTTTTTCCAAACTGATACTTCTATCAAAGGTTGTGTATTGCGTACTTTCGAAAATAGCGACTTTCAACACAGATTGTCATCGTTTGTCGTCGGTCAATTCTTACATTTTTTTGTTATAAAATATGCAGCATAATCAGATCTGCAAGAATATGCTAGGTGCTTTTGAGTGAAGCCTCCCTGGAGTTTCAGAAAATCATTTTTCTCAAAATTTTGTGACGACTAATTTTCGAACGGTTCCAAAAGTTCTGAACTGATTTTACAGCATTTTAACAGTGCAACTCATTCACTCGAATACTCATTTGAATATTTATATAAGGAAATTTTGCTCGAAACTTCTCAATTAGCGACATAATATTAAAGAGGAACAAAAAATTGAACCAATTTTTGCTTCATAAAGTAGGGGAGGGGGGAGCTTGCGGACTCTAATAGGACAAACAATAATTGTGTTAAATCTTGAAACTCCACAACGTGTGTACTGTAAATAAATAACGATATTGATCATTTTGTAAATTTTTTAAGCATATTATATTTTTTCAGTTCATTTTACTTCACGATGTCTTATTTTCCTTCCTTTCACATATAATTTTTGCTTTTTTCAGCCAAGCTTTCATCACTCTTCACCCCCGAACTTGGCATATTTTACTCTATAAATTGGTCTCTGGAGCTATCTCTCTCACCCAGTGATGAGACATGCAAATTCAAATCCGTCTAGTATATATAAACCATAAACCACCCCTAGAGGTCTGACAAAATAAAGCCACATATTATCATTGCATTCTTAACAAAATATTTTTCGACTCGAGTAAAATGTATTCCTTTCAAATTGCATGCTAGTAGAAGTTTAGGTAATCCCTAGATTATAATTCTTGTTCACAAGGGTCTACATTTTGAGAACTGACTATAGGATTAGGGTTCCTTATATACATTTAGGGCCCTAAGCTTCAAAATATTCGATTTTTTAGAAATATCCACTATTGCTGGATATATTTATAATTTTCTGACAACTTTTGATATCTAGTACCCTGAATAATATAATTGCTGCGTATACGCTAAAGTAAATACTCGTACTTTTTCTAGATTGTTGTCATGAGAATTTCATCTTTGGGTTACTATTATGTGACTAATAGTATTACTTTATGCTCTATGATAAATTTATTCATTTTTATTTTTTTTTTGTAATTTTTAACGTTATGTTTGGGCAGAGAATGACGTAAGGGAAATTAACAAATCTTCCATTAAAAATGGTCTTTAATTTCTTTCGAACATGCTATAAAAATCGTTTATTTTCAAGAAAAAAATGAAGTTCCTCAAATTCTTCCAAAATTTATGAACGGTGATAATCTAATTTGAGCGAATATGGCCCGAAATTGTTGAATATTCATGCTGAAAATTCCTGGATATAAGCTGAAGGGTAGGGATATAAGAAAATGAAGAGAGGAAAAGAACATGACTAAGAGAAATAGCATGGAGAAATGAGTAGAAGAGAAGAAAGAAATAAATAGTATGGAAACTGAGTAAAGGAAAGAAAACGACTTAGGAAGCGCTGACAAGAATGATGAAGCTTCTGTGTGAGAGAATTGCTGCTATATTGCCAAAATATTCTGAGACATTCCATTTATATACCAGACGAGTTTGTATTTTGTATTTTTAATGATTGATTGAGTCAGTTAGGTTAGAAATATCATGGCAAAAGAGTTTTAAATCTAGATTATCTTTTCTGTTTTATATAACTATAAAGCTAACTTTACAAAATGACTTATTTTAATTGTAAAATTTATTTTATTTTTATGTCGTTTTATGAAGTCTCAAAGAACCCACTCATCTTTTTGTACCTCGATAAGGAATCCGATGTCAAAGTAAATTGGATTTCGACGACTTGAACTTAGATTAGCTTTACCCGTTTCAAGTACGCTCATCCTTTGATGTTAGGTAATAAATCTCAGAAAATCTTGGAGATCTCAATCTTTATGGATTTAGATTAAATTATCTCTAAATTTGCAGATTGATTCATTTATTTTCGATGACAATAACTATCATCATTAGTTTAGTTTTAGATTATGTGTTTCAAGATAGCAAAATCGTGAAAATCGCATTTTATACAAGCTTTAATTCAGTTTTATCTTAGAATTCAAAGAATCTCTCTTTCGGAACATTTACGTATATTTATTATGCTTGTTTACGCTCATTAGCTTCATAAAAAAGCGCGTTCCAATAACCTATGTGATCATTCTTTCATAAGGGAGGCGGTTCTTTGTTATTTCCCTTAGGCTCAGTAAACTAATCTTCCATTTTTATTTGAAATTCCAAAGATACTCCAATTTCAGATGTAAATGTGGTTATATTCATTACCTATTTTATTCGCCCTATGTTATGAAGTCCGACCTACTAAGAAGTTAAATAATCAGTATCATCAACTAGACGACGATTTGATGTTTAGTAAATCTGGAGAGGTAATTTACCAAGTTTTCGAAAAATGCAAAGTTACTCTCTAAATTTTGAAACTTAATATTTATTATGAACAAATTTCAGGGCCCAAAGATCATAAAGCACTCGTTTTTCATGCAAGAATACACTTTAGGGAATAGGTAAATTAATGTCTCTTATTATTACATCATAAGAATGAATTTTCTGCGAGTTTTTCAGTTTAATCCATTTTTCTACTCCAAATAACTTGATTATTAATCAAATAAATTTAAGGTTGAAGATATTCTGCGAGGCTGAAGGTGATCCTGCTCCTACTATTACTTGGTATCACCGTGGCGCGGAATTGAAGTCGGATAATCTGCATTTGGTAGGTAGCTTTCGTACGCGTATTGTTATGGTATTTAGAAACTTTTGCTAAATGAAGAGTATTAATCCTCGAATAATTTTAAAATGCTCAATATAGTCTCGAAATTCTATGGCACTTATGAAACTTTACTTTTTTTGTAAATAATTAAATTTTTTGATTAGAGAAAAACAAAGAGTTACTATATTCAATTTTCGGCTATTTGGAAAGCCACGAGACTACGACGCATAGATATATAGGGTAAATAGTATAAGGGGCTAGGGTAGGGTATGGGATGGTGATAGGGTTTCTTTCCCCACACTATTTCCCAATGTCTCATGTGTCTCGTGGTCTTGTGGTGTCCAAGTTTCCTTAATTTTCAGATCAGATACACGATTCGCGGAAGCATAATTTCGTCATTTTTGGAAATCCACCCGGCCGGCGTTTTTGACTCTGGAGAATACGAATGCGTAGCCAACAATTCAAAAGGATATCACATTAAAAATATCAAGACCGTTTTTAGACTTTAACAATATTTTATCATTATATTTAGTCAATAAATTTACTATTTCATATCCATTATGAATGAACTAATTTTGATTCAAATAAAGCTCATTTCAACCACCGCGAGGCTTATCTTCACTATGAAATAAACAAACTAAAAGTATAAGATCCAGTATCCCGAAAATCACACATATGATCTCGATTAGACTTTTTAGCTATCTTTAGATGACTACTGATTAGATAGTTTAGACCATCGAACATTTTTTATTGATAACTCTATAAATGGTAACTCTTCCATACATTCACCCTTCATATCTTTGCGCTACTGCGTTTACAACGTTCTCTTATTTATTCCCTTCCATTTTTATTTTCGTTATTGCTGAATTTCGCTTTTTTTTCTAAACCTAGGTTATTTTACCTGATAATTGCTCCGGTTGCTAACTTAATTACCCTGATTAATTTCGAAGCATCTCTTATCAGTAATCTTCTCTAATTTCGAAATACCCCTCTTCAAAATCCACTTCTAGAAATTTCTATTTTATTTTTTTTATTTTATCCTTAAGAAAAATATAGTATTCGTTTTCCATATTATTATTTCTTCAAAATACCTCGTTTAAAGATTTATTTTAAAAATATACTTTTCTTTCTAAGTTCTAAAATTCGTAAATTTTTCCGAACCTTCAAATTTCATTTTTAAAACTTATAATATTCGAGTTTTTCCCGATTATTTTCGTAATATGTCCCTTTTAAAAATATTCATAAAACATTTCGCGAAATATTAAAAAAGGCTATTTGGAAACCACGAGACATAGGCGAAATAGTACAAGGTTGGGGTAGGGTATGGAAGATGATAGGCTTTCTCTTTCCACACTATTTCCCAATGTTGCGTAGTCTCGTGGTTTCCAAGTTAGCTTTAAAAATTGTTTTCAGAGCCGTCAAATTTCTAACAAAAATGTCGCTGGAGCTGAAGTTCCGTCGCGCCGGCCGCAAGCCGCCGTCTGAGGAAAACGAGGAGTGGATGAAGATTCGCGATAAGTTGCAGGTTGGCATTTTATTTTTTTCTAAAGATAAAATTTTTTAATTTTCAGGAATTCGAAGACAAAATGCGCGAGGCTGAAACCGATCCGCACGAAGGTAAACGCAAAACCGAGACGCTCTGGCCCATTTTCAGGTTTTTATTTTATTTTTACTCCTAAATTTATTTAATGCTTTCTAAGCTAGATTTTAAAAATCCTTCTTTTAAAGTTTATCTGAACTTTTTTCATTTAGTTTTTTAGTTTGAACATTTATTTAGTACTTTCTAAAATTGCAAATTTGTTATCCTTTCTCGACAAATTTATTTTATTTTTTTAATTTCCATCTTTTATTCTGAATAATTTCCAGAATCCACCACCAGCGCTCCCGCTACATCTACGATTTGTACAGACGCGAGGAAATCTCCAAGGAACTATACGAGCTGCTGTTGCAGGTAAACTTTTTATTAGTTTCAAAAATTTCGAAGATATCTGCGAAAGATTTATTATCGTTTATCCCATGATACAGACTTCGAAATCTCGTATTGTGCTGGTCAAACGAAACGGCAAATCATGTGTTAAAAATAGCGAGAGAAGCAGAGAACATTGCGTACAACTCTTTCGATTGTCCCCCACTGACTCGGCACTCTAGTCTCCCTCTGCGCATAGTCGTGACGCGCATTTCTCGCAAGGCGTTCTTTAACACACGAACTGTCACTTCATTTGACCGATACAATCATTTGTAAAGTATGTTCCGAAATTTTCTCAAATGTTGCCAATTTAATTTCAACCATTATTGCCGGCAATGTCATTTGATAAAAAAATAACAATATTTCTAATAAAATGCAAATATGTCACAGATTTTTTCAACTTTTCTAAAAAAATAACCATTATCACTTCCCCTCTGCATTTGACGAAAAAATTAACAATATAATTTTTCTTAAATAAAAAAGTTAAATATTTTACAAGATTTTATAAACGGTTTCCATTAGTTTTTTTTTTGCAAAACCAACTATAGAAATATACACAATGTTTCTAATAAAATTCAGAAATACTATACAGAATTTTTAATGTTCTACTCGAAACATTTACTATCATTACTGGATCTACGTTTATAAAACATAAATGATCAAATTTTTAAAATTAAAAAAACAATTTCAGGCTCGTTTTGCGGACGCCAAGCTCATCGCCAAATGGAAGAAGAACGGATACGAGAATTTGTGCTGTCTGAAGTAGGTTTTGCGATTCAAACATTGGGACATGTTTTCCACCGCAAATATCTCATAAATTATTCCAGTCAGTTTTGAGTTGGGGTAGATTTCTACCCAGGCTAATTGATGCAAAATAGTTATATGCCTCTCGAAAATAACGTTCTCACTTTCAAAGAAGAATTTCAAGTTAGTACGGGAAAAAATATTTCACAATTTTTATTATTTAAAAATAATTTGTTTGAATTTTCAAAAAAAAGAAAAACAATAGAAAAATTAGACGAACTTTAATTAGCATGAAATTTTAAAAGTAAAAATTGTCGTGAATTCAGATGTGTTCAAACGCGGGACACGAATTTCGGCACGAACTGCATCTGCCGAGTGCCGAAGGCGAAGCTGGACGTGGACCGGGTGATCGAGTGCGTGCATTGCGGCTGCAGGGGATGCTCGGGCTGAAATGCGCCAAATTTGACGACCGAATTACACTAATCCTTTTGTGTTATTTATTTTGTTTTGTATACATTCAATATGAATTTTTGAAGGTTCGATCTCTTTCCTTATCCAATTATGTTATACCACTCGGTCATGTCCATTAACGAAGACTTTTACATGCAAAACTCAGGCGTTTCAAACGCCTATTACCGTATTTAAGTGTTAGGGGTCTTTTAGTTGTCATTATTTGACTCCGTTTTTCATACGGTAAAAAATATTATTTTGCCCTCATGCTTCAATACAAACGAGAGGAATTTCTATACCGTCTGGAATATTTCTTTGCGGGATACATCTTTTGGGGGTAAAGAAGGCGTGACTTGCCCTATTGTTAGTTAATGAACATGATAGTGTGGTTATTAAAAGGCAGCAAATAAACTGGTATTATTTGAAAAAATGTATGTTGCAATAAATTACGTATCACTACGCAGAAGGCACAAGTGAGTTTTGAAATGAAACGTCTAGTGGATAAAATTTAGCTCATATGATAGTGACTTACTGATTCCAATACTTTACCGTTTTCGAAGTGGATTAATCCCATCGAAAGTTATGATGTCGAGAGTGCGTCTTCCGAATTTCCAATTTTGCTAACATTTCGTCAAATTGAGTTTACGTTTTAAATTTGAATACATTAAAATCATTGCAAAATTTACAAAAATCGTTATTTCTTCCGACATTCCTCGTTCATTGGAGAAAGGAAGCAGCAAGGATTCATTGAACAAACAGCAACAATGAGTGGAAAATTATTCAACTGCTTGTTTTGAGTTCGAATAATGTATCAAATTTTCATTTTACAACGAGAAAACCACAAAATCGGTGCGACAGAATTTCCTCACCTCATATGATTTCCGTCTAAAAATTACCACAAGGTTTCAATTCATCATAAGCCGTTGGAGGATTTAACGAAGGCGATCCAAAATGTCGTTTATTTTGCATTTTGAAACTATTCATTTTTGGTAGATTATTAGGATTTTGAGCAGGTGTAAACAAAACAGAATTGTTTACCTAATTGTCGGTCACAACTTTGCTAAGCAAACTTTTCCCTGAAATCAACCGCTTTATATTCGAGGGAAACCCGGATGGCGAAAAATCGCTTTATAAAGTTCGCTTCAAAAATTTTACTTCACTTGCGGCCTCTAATCACTACGATGTCTAAAAATTTGAGTAACATCTTTTGAAAGTGTCAACATTCTCATAAAAAATAATCGGCACTAATTCGAATAATATTCGACTGTTAAAATATGTATGTGTTCAAAGAATGACATATTTCATTTAAAAATTCTTTAAATAATATATATGCATGCATAAAAGTTTAATCTAATGAAATCACCTTTACATCAGTGACTCTATTCCATAATTTATACATTTGCAGTTAATGTCGTGAAAATCTTTCTCTCCCAGACTAACCCCAAACCGACGCAGCGTTTTACCTTTTTGTGCAGATTTATTTGCAAAGCAGCTTTCTTTTCGTTACGCATTTCCGCGAACGTTTACCTTTTACCATTCAATTTGTGTGTCTTAACAGCCTCCGAATAATGCCTCAGGGATAAGTCTTTGAAAGAACGGAAAAACGGTTAGTTGAAAAAGATTTTCAGCCGATTTTCGGTAACTAGTGATTTGTGAGCAAACCTTTTGTGCTTCAGAAAGAGCGAAAAAGTTAAAGAAATTGAAAGCTATTCGTGACAACCATACACATGAGTCAGATATCTAAATAGATCTGTTTTTCCGGGTTTAATAGAATGAATCATGTTCTCTTAACCACTGTTGTTTTAATTCTTTTTAAACAAATTTGAATGAATTAGTTGAAATTTAAAATTTTCGAATTTTTTAGGAATTCTTAAATAATTGCCGATGCCGAAATCTGGGAGGCATGCAAAGTGATGCAACAGTTATTTTTAGCGGTTAGAAAATGGAGAAATAGCACGCGAAAAGGAGAGAGACTGACCTAAATACTTCTTTCTCTCTCCCCCCATTTTCGACCTTCCAGATTTCGGCACCAACGATACTTTGACATTGAAACCGTGTTAAGTTAAGCTTCTAAAAACGTATGGTTCAGTGATATAATCTCTTTATGCAAGAGAAGCAAAGAAAAGTAGGTAAAGATAAGTCAATATCTTCTCTTTAATCGTTTCACATAGCTTATCTATAACTTCTCTAGTTTGGTTTCACTTTTTAAAACCTTCATTTTCATTCATAAATACCTAAAACATTTGTAATTGATATTCTTCGTAATTCGACGTTACGCTTATTTTCAGAAAGTTCAAGATTCGATTATATGGCATTTTATTTTGAATCGCATTACAATATGTTTCGGTTCATTAATTCTAAAATAATACCTAAGTTAATCGAGTAAACGATGTTTTAATGATAGCTGAAAATAGCTGCAATATTTTGTATCATGAAATCATGATCACCCATTATTTAAATTCAAATTTATAGTTATTTGGATTTAATTTAAAATTTACGATGCAAAAATAATCTAATGACTTTATATGATTTGCCACTAAAAATCATAACCTATCAAGGTATAAAATATTTTAGACTAATTCTGTGAATCATTCCCTATCCGTAATCATAAAAATGGTCAGTTACACTTAAATGGCCATTCGTTTTTACATTGACCATTTCATAAAATCGACGAGGTCGGGGACGCAGATTGGCGCGAGACTACATTTAGAGACACTCGATGCTTTCTCGTTACCATTAAAGGAAACAAGGGTCATAACTAGTTAAGGCCGAAAAATAGCGCGTTAACTCAAGACGAGAAAAGAATCGGACATTTGAAATAGTAAAGAAATAACGTAATATAGAGAATATTGAACAGGTCAACGTGAAGAAATAGTATATTAGTTGATGATAGAAAATGATTCAGAATATGTTTGGAAATAGCATTGAATATAGATATGGAAATTAGAATATTGAATGATAGGAAAATAGTGAAATTTCGAAGAGACAACAGAGAAAACTAGACATTTATTGTGGCAAATTTTTAGCACTAATTGTTTGCGACTTTCATCATTCATTCGCCTTTCAAAAACGTGCTGAAAGCAAGGCTTCTTCATGAATTATTTCATTAACTTTTTGATAATAGTTTAATGAATTAATTATTTTTGCATATCTATTCTATACGAGTGTAAGAGTCTAGTCTGATTGGTGGTGATTTAAATTTCTCTTTATTCAGAGGAGTTTTCGAAACATAGTATTTTTCATTTTTAACGTTAGCATCACAATTCAGTGATTTCGATCATTTTATCTAATATTATTCTGCATATTGTTGGTGCCGAAATCTGGGAGGCGTGCAAAGTGGTGCATGGTTATTTTTACTAGTTAGAAAATCGAGAAATTAGCATGCGAAAAGGAGAGAGACTGACCTAAAATCATTCCTTCTCGCCTCATTTTCGACCCCCCAGATTTCGGCATCAACAACTAAATATTCCTTTATTTTCAATAATTTAATATATCGTCGATTTTCAAAGAACACTATCAATTCATTCTCAAATACCGCCCATTTTCAGCACTCCTTTATTTTGGCTAGCCGTTTTTCTGATCCGATGCCCCGCCCACCGTTTTCGCAAAATCGACCCTTTTAAGCCCACTGCACCTGAAAAACGGACCAAAAGAAACGGTTTAACCTTCGAAAAACGCCTTTAGAGAAGTCTATTATTTTACTAGATTACTATATAGAAAATGATATTATATTCAATAGCTCTATTGAATTTGCCCATATTATGCTACACGGCCGCCACTTTAACAATGAAGGATGTAAGTTTTCAATCTTTTAAAACAACATAACGCTAGATTCAGACAGCTTAAACTTTGGACTCGACGCTTAATTTTGACTCAAATTCGAATTTTAGGTAGTTGACCGTGACAAGGAAGATTTTGAGACTTTCCTATCTGATGATGATTTTAACAACGCTCATACTGCCGAAGATCGAGTCGATTTCTTGAAATTAGGTATTTTAAAAATATTTATATTTAGATAAAATTAAAAATGATTCAAGTTTAATGGCGGTAGACGATAACTTCTATAACTTTATCTTGCAATATACGATAAACATACGTTAAGTTATCATTCAATCAATCAACGCTTTATTTTAATTGAAATACTACCCTTTTATTGTTAATGGCCGATAAATTGGGACGAAGAAAAATGAAACGCAATTTTGATGCGCAGAAATTAGCAGCGCGTTGTTTGCAGCAACCCTTAAGACAATTTCTCCATTCAAGGAATGATTTTGGCGACTATTTGTGCATACGCAATGCACACTTTGCATATTCGACTTTGTGCATTATTTAGTTCGTCCCAAGTTATCGGTCATCTACAATATATAATTGATATTTGCAGGTATTAAAGTGAAGGATGACCCAACGATGTCGAAATACATGGAAGGTGACATAGCTATGGATGACCCCAAGAAATTCGTGGAAGAGAATAATCAACTGGGAAGAAATGCTATTAAGCAGCAATACCGGTAGTTTTAAGTTTACCAACTTTAAAGATAGTGTGTATAGACGCTGGCCTAGCGCTGAAATCCCCTACACTTTGTCAAATCAATATGGAAACTATGCACGGTCCGTAATTGCTAAGGCCATGAAGGTATTTTTTATAAGATGACAATCGATTACGAATGATTGTATCGGTCAAAGGAAGTGACAGTTCGTGTGTTAAAGAGTGCCATTTCGAAAAATGCACGTCATGAATATGCGCAAAGAGGGAGGCTAGAGTGCAGAGAAAAAGAGTCAGCGGGGGACAGTGGAAAGAGTGATACGCAATTTCTTGTACCTCTCTCGCTTTTCCCCTATATTTTCAACACACGAACTTTCACTTACTTTGGCCAAAGCAATAAATTATGACCTATTTTATTGAATGTACGTATTTCTGAAACATACTTTTTCATTTGCACAGCCATCTATTCCATTAGTAAAGAAATTTTAAATGACATAGGACTTTAAATTATTTGAAACATCTAGTTTATTTATCAAACGATACTATTGATTCCGTCCAATTACCTAGGAATTAAACACATTTTAGGAGTATCATGACAAAACCTGCGTTCGCTTCGTTCCTAGGGACGAGAGACGACATCAGGATTACATATATATTCATCCTGACGATGGTTGTTATAGTTTGGTTGGAAAGTAGGAAATTTAAAAAAGACGATAATTATTGATTTTTTAATTTTCAGAACCGGCGGTCGTCAACCTGTATCACTAGATTCGGGATGTATTCAGCTGGGAACAATTGTCCAGTAAGACAACTTTGACCTTCATTTGATAAAAAAAAAAAAACTATTTCAGTGAGCTCATGCACGCAGTTGGATTTTTTCACGGTTTGTTTCAGAACTTTTAATTCGCTGTTCTAGAATGAAAGATGAGAGTGTGTTCCAGAGCAAAGCCGACAAGACCGGGATACGTACATTGAAATCGTATGGAGGAATGTCATGAACGGAGCCGATGATCAATTCGAAAAGTCATTTCTTTCTCTCAGCTAAACTAAAATATCGTTATTTAGATATAATCTAAATGTAATTGATCATTTAAATGAGCCTTACGACTATGAGAGCATTATGCACTACGGTCCATATGCCTTCAGCGGATCTGGGAAGAAGACAATCATTCCGAGAAAGGTAAGTATTTTTTTTGCAAATCTATGTTTTCAGATATTTCAAGAGATTGTTGCAGTTTGTATAAAATGCTGTTTGTGCAATAGAAAGTTTTGCTTAAATTTAAATATCCTTCTATCAATTTCAAGGAATGTTTGTTATCTGTAAAAAATATATCCGGTGATTCGGTGAAGGGTTCATTAAGAACGCTTCAAAATTCCAATAAATTCAGGGAGGAGCCGAGAAAATGGGCCAGAGAATCGCATTTTCCGATGGCGACTTGAGGAAGATCAACAGACTCTACACGTGCAATGCTCCG
The DNA here is from genome assembly GCA_964036155.1 of Diploscapter coronatus. Classification (NCBI taxonomy): domain Eukaryota; kingdom Metazoa; phylum Nematoda; class Chromadorea; order Rhabditida; family Rhabditidae; genus Diploscapter; species Diploscapter coronatus. The sequence continues at coordinate 80,456,396 of OZ038423.1, read as the reverse complement.
AAGTCGAACGTCGTCAATAATCAGGCTAGTTTGGAATTTTTTCTGGATGTTTCGAATTTTTAAGTAGGATAGATGAATGATGGATTAGCGATTGTTTTTTGCGGTTGTAATGCCATATTTTAACCGATTAATTTAGACTGCCCTATTTTTGTAGGTTCATAGGGTTTTGAGTGAGCTTCATTATGTATGTAGATTATTTGTGTAAATGTGCATTATTTATTTGGCTTCTAGGAAATGTTAAAGCATTACAGCCAGGGCTGGGCAGAAGTGAACATTTTGAAAGTACCCGGAAACGAAAACGGAAATGCGAAGAAAAAAGCCCGAAAACGGAATTCCATCCAGCCCTGATTACAACTTTACAGCATGGGAGAAATAATATATAGGGATAGGAGAGATTAGGAAAACTCCATTTTTGCACACGACTATTTTATGCTGTAATGCTGTTGTTTTTTTTCTGTAAGGCATCCAAGTTGCCGTTATTTTGGAAGATCGAAATTTAGTTGCTTAGCTTCGCATCTAATCGAAATTTCAGCAGCGCCCTCAACCCATGCCCCAGAATAACCAGAACCACGTCCAGAATCGGCCGCCGAACAATCAAATGCGCCCTCAGATGCCTCAGCAGCCCTTCGTCACGAATGGACGATGGGGCTTCAGACCTATGGTTTTCGGAAAATAAGTTGATGATAGGTTAGAAAATAGAGCTTCATTTATGTTTCCATGCTTTAAAAATCGATATTTTCACAGTTAGAGAAAACGATGCATAATATCGCCTGAATTACGTTCAAAAGAGCCTGATATGCTTGACTTTGAATAGTAGCATGAATGCTTACTCTGTATCGTAATAATAACAGAGAACTTGGAAATTAAAGGGTAAAGTTTGAAATTTTACGATTTTAGGATGAAAATTCGAAGGAATCAGGTTGAAATGGTGCTAGTCTTATCAATGATGCCAGTTAACCTTCTCCAAATTCAATGAGCTTACGATTCAAGCTTTCTTGCTTTGTGGAGTTAATTTTCGAGTTTGAAAATAGCCAAATTATTGGAGTTAACTCTTCAAATTTTAAGCCTCAAATCCAATTCAATTGAACTCCATAATGCTCTGATTCAGTCCTTCTTCCCTTGTCGTCATATTGTTTGCATTTGTCCATCTTGTTGTGTTTGTCCGTGTTTTTGCTGCTAAGTCCCTAGTCACACACACACACACAAATTTGTCGTCTTTCGGTGCAGTTTTACGTCATACACGCTTTACCAAAAATGTCGGTTGCTCAATTTCTTAGGAAACCTAACAAATCTCTAAGTCTTTCGAAATTTCAATAATCTTCAAACCTATGTGCTTTCAAAAATGACTTTCATTGTAAATATGTTCATACATCGGGTTATTTCAATACTTGTAGAAAAACACGTTTTCTAAGGACCAATAAATTGATTTTCTTGTATAAATGAAGTTTTCAGGAAGTGTGCGTAGATGAAAACTGGCGGTGTAATTTCTGGAACCTATTCAGTTACTGTGAACTGTATGATGAGATTAAGTTTATTGTATGCCCTAGGTATAGTTATTATTCGAATATTTGACATCTAAATTAAATATTTTAGAAGTTGTGGAGCATGCACCCCAAAGACTAGTACCCCTCCTATGCACACCATGATACCTTCGGAAGCGGATTCAATTATTCTAACAAACAATATAGACTAATTTTACACACCATCGCATGCAACTTTAGTGCCAGTTTGAAATGACATATAATACTGAGGATTTATTTTACCGGGTCAAATATTGCGGGTTATGTAATGCTTGTCATGAACTGAAAATGAAGCTCTGAACTTTTGGATATGTGGATTATCACTAAAATATATGCACATGTCTTATGACTAACAGACGTTGGAGGTTTGTCGATGTGCCAAAAGGCAACGCATTTCTTCCTCTATTTCTTTTCTTCACTACTTTTCTGGATGACTTTCTTATCTTCTCTGGTCTCATCTGCTGTGCCAGATTTTCTCCGCTCTTTTCTTTTGTGTTGAAAATCATCGTGATCGAGCGGCGTTTTATCCGTCTTGAATAAATTAATTGTTAGTAGTTCTGTTGCCTGTATCTTTGTCGGCTAACTACTAACCAACCCAGAACTAATCCAGAAAGGTTACTCACAAAGGAGCCCTTTCTGCTCAGTCGATCCGATATAAGACTCATCATTGTCTAACGTTCTCTTATCCATAATGGCGAATAGCGAATTGAAAGTCGACTACGATGTTTCTCGGCAAGAAAGATTAAAATATCGGGTCGACAAACTTCCAATGTCTAATGGCTAAAGTACAATATTTGAACATAAGCACAACCTGTATGTTGATATATAAAATGCATCACAATCTCTATAAATATTATATAATTTCTAGAAACTAGTTTAGTCAGATAATTCTTTATCGTCTTCATACTCCGGATTTAAAGCTTCCGTGTCCTGTCTTCCAATTTTCTTCAGCGAATTTCGTTGTCTTCTTGATTCCCGACTTTTTCCAAATCTCGGGGCTTCGCATCTCGGGATTGACGATGTATTTGATGGTTTGTTATCATTTTGATCCTTCGGTGCTATAGTTCGCTTTCTCTGAAATATAAATCGACCTTTTATTTTCAATATAATAACGAAACATACCTTGATTCCTCGAATATTGCCGGGATATTTAAATAAATGAGAATCGTCCTTTGCAGACATAGAAACCGAATGTTTAATCGATTCATTTTGAATTATTGCATCACCACACTCAATAGAATTGATGTCAATTAGAGTAGCATCAGCCTAAAAATAAATATTACTTAAACAAAATATAAAATTTTAAAAATACTTCGATTTGATCGTTCGCCAATGAGAATTGCTTTTGGAGTCTTTGCCTTCTTTTTATATTTTCAGATAATATAGGATTCGAATTTTGAGTATTGATATTAGAATTCCTAGCTGAAATATATAAATCCTTAAGTTTAAGAAAATAAACGACTATCTGGAAACTGCATGACCTCATGATATGCGAAATAGGGTGGGTTTTGGGCGGTGGTAGGCTTTCTTTTCGCACGTTATTTCGCATGTTATGAGGTTTCCAAGTTGCCGAAATAAATGATGTACCGATTTTCAAATTCTCGAACCCTTGTGTATTATTGTCATGGCGTCTCTCAATGTCATCATCGATATTTTTGCTGGTTGACGGAATATCGCAAAAGCTAGGTCTAGGCATAAACTCACTTGATATTTCCATATTATAGAAAGCTCATAGATTGATCAGTCTGAAAATCAGCTCTGCTTCTATAATTGGTAAAGTTTGTCAAAATGTTTTATTTATATAACAAACAAAGATATACTTACCTTTAACAATAGCAAATTTTTCTAGAAAACGACGATTTATTAGCTTACTTCCATACAAAATATCACTAGATTTAACGAAATAATGCCTCTCTTAAGATCTGAAATTGTATTCAACTAAATTTCCCACAAATAAACGAAAATGGAAAGTAAAAGCCGATATCGAAAAAAAACATTATTTTCATTTTCAGGTTTAAAGCAAAAAAATGGGTATATTGGATACAAATTTTGAGAATGAGAGATCTAAGGATTATGCTATTTAAAATTCAGGACAAAACCAAAGTTTTCCCCTTCAATAGGTAGCTCTGAGGATGCATTTTGAAAGCGACCAATGGCATAGGGACGTGAGTTGTTATTTTGAGGAATAATCTTATACAAAATAAAGGATGACTGCAAAAATCCAACGCAAAGAGGATTATTTGCTGAGAAAATTCGGGCGAAATTGAGATTTGCGCCTTTCCAAAATATGACACTGATAAGCACAATCCCTTATGCATATTAAGGTATGAAATGAAAATATTGATTGAACATTGATAAGATAGGAATACTTTAGGCTGAACGTTATTTAGATAATAGGTTCTGGGTGAAATAATAAAATTATCGTAAAATCTCTAATTGAAGCCCACCCCCTAAAGTGTCGGATCCACCCATTACCCAATTCAAATCACCTCGATTGTGTTTCTATGCATTCTTTGGAGTGCATAGAACATATTTACTTTCTATCCTAAGTTTCTACAATCATTGGATAAAGAGTTATGACGGCTTGAAAGTTTCAATTTTTTTCGAAAGTTGAACCTCTGAAAATAGAAGTCCATAGGCTTCTATTAGAGGTTTTACAGTAGTTATTTGTATACTATTACCTTCAGATGACACGCGCATTAAGAATGAAAATAGCCATTCAATCCTAGTTTACTTTGAAACATATTGATAAATTGACCGAATTCAAATCACATAAAGATATAACGCAGGCAAGATAACGAAATTTGCATCGTTTGTTTCCAGTAGGAGTGTGGGGTCTGGAGTCATAGAAAAATTCATATATGCAGGTGTGGCTTTGAAAAATAGTCTGCGAAAATTATAGTCGAGAAAATAAATAGATCAAAATGTTATGAGAAAAGAAAGGAAAATATTTTAACAATAATTTGGCGTATAATATGTGTTTTATGTAAAAAAAAGATCTGAATGAATTTTTAAAAGAAAAGATAGCTAGAGATAATTAAATTAGACTAAATAATAAACAAACAACGCAGAAAATTTAGAGAAAAAAAAACAAAATGAAAAATAGAGGAATAAAGTGGACGTTTCTCATCGCAAATATCTCTCTTATGCGGTGTGAATTATGCCCAGTCAGTTTTGCATTACTATCCTTAATAGTGGGACGAGAGATGATGGCCAAACGTTTGCGATAGAAAAGTCCCAAGTCTGGAAAAAGAGGTAGAATTGGGGTAATTCCGAGTCATCGAGATCCCCGCCGGTTCGGAAGCTAATTCACCCACTTCCGAGATGGCGGCTGCCGAAATGAGCCGAAAGAAATAGACTTCAAATTTGAGAGAGAGAGATGTTCCTCCAAACGTAGATAAAGTGAGAGAACGCATAGAATTGAGATACGGAAAAGACGCAGAAATTAAAGAAATAGTAAATATCCAGTGAAAAAGGAAGAATGAGAAAATGTGCTTCCCATCTAGCCTTGGATCTTCATGCATCCATTATTATGCAAAAATTATGGGCCAGTCAGAGTATGTATTGCATCATGAAAACATAGCGCACAATTATAATTCTAAACAATGATGTTGTCTATGCGTGAAGACAAACGAGATTGCTCTCTATGTATCAACAAATCAGAAATTATATAGGATTTTTGTTGGAACTTTCCTCTCATTCTTGATTATACGGTAATTAATAAAAGTAGTATCACAAAAATAGATTTAAAAAATATCATCATACGCATTGTCTTAGCTGAAGGAGTTTGATTTCCACCATTCCACTACCCCAAATCCCTGCCCTATACCCTATAGGTAAGCCATTACTATTTAAATTGACCCAAAATATGCGCATTCGTTAAATTGTTGTGGTAGTACTACTTTTATTAATTGCCTGATTATACTAACAAAAAACTGAAATATTGAAAACTTTAAAGAACCTTTATAACATATCTGGAAAAGATACGAAATATCACGAGTTTTTGGTGATATTTCCGTTCCGTGCTGATAGATGATGGCTATTTTTGCCTGATTTGGTTTTTCTTGCATACTTAAGAGGTGATTTATCTCTATATTCACCGGGATATGGATATTTTATTATCTGAGTGAATTTGAAATATACTTTTCTCAACTAATAATAGGAGATAGCATCCAAGAATCGCCTGGTCTATTTGAATTCGAGGTCTGGTTTCCATGGAAACCTACCAAAACTACTAAAATCGACAATATTCCGAAACAAAATCTGAAATCACCTTCCTCGAAAATTGAATATCTCGGGATTGTTACCTTTTCCTAGAAAGTTACTACAAATTTTCTAACTTGTGTTGACCTGCTGACTATTAGAAAACACAAGAATTTTATAGGTAAGTACAAACTCTGGAAAGAGAATTTTCAATATTCGATTACTTTAGATGTCAAAAGAGAGCAGTAGTTCCAGGTCAAATTCGAAAGATCTAAAGGAAAAGTAAAAATAGTTCATTTGAAAATAATAAGGAAGAAGATTTTCAGAGATTCCAAGAGATCTAGAGATAGATCCAAGGAGAAGTCGAAATCCTCGAAATCCAGCTCTTCTAAGGAGAAGAAGAAAACCTCTAGTAAAGATGAAGTCAAGAAAATCAAAGAAGTGACACCAGTGCCGAAACAAGAAGAATATGCATACGAGGTAGGCTTCAGAGCTATTTAGGTTAAATATCGTTTTAAAAATTAATAGTGCCCTCATTTTTCTATCTGTCTAAATGATTCCAGTAACATGATGTTACTAATAAGAATTTTAAATTATGAAGCGTGATTCAAAATGTTATTGTCTCAATTAAAATGCTCAACCATTCAGTCTTAGTCCATTATAGGGTGCTATTATAAATTTAAAATAATTAAATATTGCGTTTCAGGACGATTTCGAAGACTACGAAGAGGATTTTGAAGATGATATTGAGGAAGAGACTCCGAAGGTCGGGCAACCAATTCAATCTGAAGTTCCACAAAGAAAGCCACAAAGTGACGAAATCAAGAAATCAGTAGGATTAAAATAAACGGCCTTTTGTAGTCCACACCCACTTTTTAAGAAGAGAGTAGGGGAGGAAGGTAGGGAAAAAGAAAAAAGTGGGTGTGGGTGTGGAATATAGGAAACCAAATAAACAGCTTTTCCATTAGATTCTTTCAGAGTGATCCAATATCAGAAGAAACCCCAATGCTCCGAAGATTAGCTTCAAGACAAGGTGGCAGGCCTGTAGAAGAGGAAAAGAAGGAGAAACCAAAAGTTAGTTGGAAGAAAATCTTGTCCTTCAAAAAACTTTCTTAATTGAGAAAAATTTCGTCTATTAACAATCTCCGAAAAACAAACTTCTGAAAGATTATTCCATTCGAAAAACATTTCCTTTACTCAGCCCAATGAGAACTTCGTCAGACGAAGAAAATAAGCGGGGAGTAGGTCGCAAGAGAGAAATTATAGCTATGATACCAGGTCGTACTGGCAAAAATTTTAACTAACTGCAGGCTATGGAGAGAAATTTGTTAAGAAAATATACTGGGAATAGGTCGCAAAGGCCTTCTGATAATCGTCCTCCTTAGGTCTGCTTTTCCTAAAAAAAAATGTTCAGAAAGTCCCATTAAAAATGGACCGAGTCCTATCGGCCTCCGAACGAACCATAGATTTTTCAAGCCCTTACACAACCGACTACGAAGCGATGAGCGACGCGGAGAAGAAATACCGCAAGTTGAGGGAGATGATTAGTAGGGTCAATTTTATTATCAAAAATGCCATAGCATACCTCTCCATATAAAGGATACTAATTTAAAAAAGGAAAAAAGCGTTCTAATTTAAAAATGACGAATTTTGACCATAATTTGAGCTTCTTACATGATTTGTAGAACATTATTCGTCTATTGATTAAGATTTCTCACTTCAAGGCTTATGACAATGGTATCACGACTAAATTTAGCCCTTGAACGAGTGAAGTTCATAATCCTGGATCAGCCTCCGATGAAAGACTATGATTACTACATGGAAATGTTCGGGGCGGTGGGGAAGGCCCAGGTTTTTGCCTTATATATATATATATATTTTTTTTTTAATAATCAAGAAAATCGACCATTTGAGAGTGTGTCAATATCGCAACATCACAACTTGACGAAATATGATGTAAGGGTGAGGAGAGTGTAGGGAAACGCCCTCACTTTTGCTTGCTATCTCGTCAAGTTGCGACATTCGCGAATTGCCAGAAAATCTAGAATTCCTGTCAAACCGGAGATGACGATTTGGACGAAGAAGTTCAAACGGACGAACCGACCACTGAAACGAAATGGACTATGCACCCGGCGAATGTGAGCGTCCATATTTCAGAATATTTACACCATTTAATATTTTTAAAATAATAATACAAGTTTCATCGGAGTTGACCTTCTTTCATAAGCAATATTGATTCAAGGCATGCTTGTGTCTACAATAGTTCTTATAAAATGAAATATAAACATCAAAATTTATAATAATTTATTTAGGACAATTTCGGTTGGGGTACGGAAGGTGGTGGCCGACAGATTGATGCCGCTGAAGCTGAAGAAGAAAGGAACTTACAAATGTTCCGAGAAAATCATCTACAGAAGGAGAGGTTGAAACAGTTTATGGAAACTGCGGGGCAGGTAAGATCTCTTTGTTGGACTATTCTATATAAATTTATATGCTATAATAGTAGGGACCGCCAGCCATTCTGCCAAATTCACTCTGGCACTAGGTTTTCTACATTTTTCAGGGACTGAGGTGCCCCTCTAAACATCCTCACCGAAAAAACCGCGAAAAAATACGTCACTGATAAAAAATTTGATAAAATTTAACGCGAAAAATCGGGAAAATCGCTCCTTTTCGTGGACAAGGGAAAGGGGCGTGGTCTGTCTGCAAAAGGCACTATGCCGCTCGTTCCCCCCTTTCTTTCCTTGCCTTTGGGGGTCTTTTTCTCTGCACTCTCTTCCATTTCAGCATTGGCTTCTTTTATATTTTCGCTGATTATCAGGATCTTAGTTGCTCTACGCAGGATTTTTCTGATTTTTTCATCGAAGATAGACAATTGACCAACTAATTAAAATATCAAATAAAAAAATATGTGCCTTTCAAAATATGCCTAGGGCGGTCCAATTTAGTAAAAACAAAAAAATAGTCATTTTGAAATTAATTTTAAAAATATTTTTTGATAAAATTTCGTTTTTTTCTTTCGAGTAGCATAATTAGGGAGTATCAAATTTTATTTTAGTCAAGTTTTCGGACGATTTCAGTGATCCTTTGTCAAGATACAGTACCCCAAAGGCGAGCATCTATTATTGCCTCGGAAAAATTTGCTCTACGCAGGATTTTTCTAATTTTTACATATTTTGTAGATATCAACTAGGTGTACCGATTCATCAAAAAAAATTAAATGTGCCTTTTTTATAACTCAAAATATTAGCATTGTCGTAGTTTGGTGTGCATTTGACGCGCATTTGCGGACTTCTTTCACGCCCGATCAATAAATCAATATCACCACGTGAAAGAGCGGTATCGAATTGTATAGTAGGTATCGATCAATTATTAAAAACAAAAGTAAAACAAAAAATATTTGCGATAATCGAAAGAGTTATCGGTTATGGACAATATTGAACCGAGGCAAAGGGGCGGGGCTTGGCGGTCCCTATATAATAGGTAAAATGTGCGATATATTTATATCGTTCCAATGCACTTTGTCCATTATTGATACCGAAATGTTGGAGGTCGAAAATGAGGGGAGAAGGAATGATTTTAGCCCAGTCTTTCTCCTTTTCGCGTGCTATTTCTCGATTTTCTAACTAGTAAAAATAACTGTACACCACTTTGCACGCCTCCCAGATTTCGGCATCAACAATAATATGCTTTCAGATTAAGTACTATTCATTTTAGATCATCATAGACCTTATTTCTTCAAGACACAAGAGATCGGACGATCATTTCATTATGAAAAATAAAAGTCTGGCCGCTTTCAGCGCCGGATATAATACATTCGAATTAGGCCCGGTGTCGCAAGGTATGTGTGTTTTTGATCTATTCTTTATAATCATAAATCCGCTGCTCCGCCTTACGGGCGGCGCAGCGGAAGTGTTTCATTTGGCATAAAAACGTGCGCCCACTTTTCTCTTTAAGTGCCGATTTTCATGACTATTTTAGATTGTAAGGTAGTTTCGATTACTTTGCACCCCCAGGAAAAAGACGTCCTACTCGTCGGATTTTACATTGTAGAATCACCAGCAGATGTTTTGATAAAAAGAACATTGCTCGTCGAATTTGACCTGCATAATAATGCACCGCCTAAGAGGTGATTTATGATTTAAGTTTAAACTTAAAGTCTATACAATGCTTTGAGTAACTTTTCTTAATTAGTCAATGCTTTGAGACAGAAAAGGGATAATATTAAAGCATTTTTTAGATTAGTGATTTGAAAATTGCTGAAACTCATGCCAAGATTCAGATTATTCCTCTCAGAAAACGAAGTTTGCGCAGTATCTTATACACACGATGCTAATATTCTATATGTTGGCCTGGTAAGAAACTATAACCGAATTTGAAGAAAATTTCAAATTTCAGAAGGACGGTTCAGTATGCGCTTTCGACTCTCACGAGCCTGAATCTAACTTTGAAGAATCGTTGCCCTGGATAGGTAGGTTATCAAAAAATGACCATTTTATCACCAAAATGTTACAGATAGCCCCAACGAAATCCCATTACGATTACCAGCCTTCGATTCATCTTACGCATCCGTAATGATTCACGATGGTAAAGTTTTTCCAATAGTGGGCATCCATGCCATGAAGAAAGAGAGGTTGCCACAAAGTTACCAAAACCCCAAAATGATATCAATTTTAGTTCATCCGGGGCTTTGTATGCACTAGATGAATCCGGTACTGTATCTAGGTGGTCACCAATGTGGGATACCGAAGGAATTTTGGGTAGACTATCAAATTTAGGTTTTTTGAAACCTAGAAATTTTAGGTACAAGACCCGGGGCCAGGTTTTCCATGCAACTCTCAGGAGTTATTAGACCGCATGACGTGGTTTTGAAGTATAATAAGGGCGTGTTCATATTCCGCTCACGTGAGCGTGAGCGGAGTATGAACGCGCCCTAAATCGATCATTTTTGAGAAATTATGATATTATATGGTTTTTAGCTCTTCATCCCAACACTCTTCATTAATGGTAAATTGTCTATTAGTCCATGAAGATTCAGAGCAATTTTTGATAGGTTAGCTCCCACAACAAAAAGTTTCTTAAGAAACATGTTGAAAATGTTAGGAACCGACATAGGATTTCTATGCAGTGTAACGAGAACTAAAACCACGAATTATGTTGGGCCGAGAATCTATAAGAGCAAAATACGTATGAAAGGTTACAAAATATTTTTTAAAAAAATAAGGATTTTAGATCTCTACGGAGAAATTTTATGCACTAGATTTTCACCATTCGATGAGTCAATCATGGCGGTAAAAACTTTCAATTGTTTGAAATTAGGATAAAATTTAGGTCGGTATGTCGAACGGCTCAATCGCTATTCAGAAAATTGGTCAATCTACCCCTCTAACCGTTCTAACTCCACCTAGAAAATCCCAATTTGCAATTACCTCCTTAGAATGGTCACCGATGTTAGTTTACCTTTTTATAAACTACCAAAATGGTACCCTTCAGAACATCGAATATACTCTATAGCATTCATGGCGGTACCATAGTCCTAGTCTGGGACATATCTATTGGTCGTATACCACAATCTATCAATGATCTGGCTGAAAAGGTATTCTAAGGCACCATTGGTTCTGATTATCAATTTCAGGCCCATGTTACCATTTTGGTGACGCATGCATGGAAGGAGATAGTCAATGGTCCAAACGGGATAGCTTATATGGTAGCCATTTTGCCAAATGGTATAATGATATCATTTTAGGCCTTGGGACTTTTGGATGGTACCGTGCAGGTCCACGCCTTAGAGCCACCGAGGAATAAGATAAATGACCCTTTGTATTCTCAACTGAAGAAATTCGAGCAGGGTATTTAAAAATCATATTTTTATTCAAAATTGCAGTTTCAAAAATTTACAAGTATCAAATTTAGAAATAAGGCCTCATATGAAGAATGAAATATAACAAAATCACACGATGTCTACAGATTTCCCGTAAAAAGATGAACATTTCAAGGAATTTACAAGGTTTCAAAGATAAATAAAAGTTTGAGAGATGTGACATGAAAAATTTTCCCTACTCTAAATTACCTCAACTTCGAGATTTTCATTTGGTTTTAGAGAGGACATATTATTTTTGAAATAGCAACCTGAAAAAATAACGCACGAAATCGTATAGGAAAAGGATAAAAATTCGTACTAATTTTTGCCTAGCCACATTATTTCGCAGGCTACTACATTTTTGCAGTAATAATACTTTCCAGATTTTCTTTTCAAATGGTGATAAAATAATAATTAAAATGGAACAGCTTTCATTGGCGTTTTTACCCTTTTCTTATCGTAGGCAGTTTTGAGCGGTTCGTATTTGACGATGTCGATTTCGTATAGTAGATTCACGAGGATGTCGATATCATCTGAAAATTATTTTTTATTTGAAAAATTTTATCGTATCATAAAATAGAAATCGACTGAAGCAACTCTTTTAAAATTCGCAGAACATTTCGAAAGCGATAAAGTATATGAAAAATAATGTGAAACAGTATTGTGGAATATGAGGTAAGGGCTCCTAGAAAAAGACATCGGCTTTTTTCTTTTCCTATCTTGCCTCCCCATAATATTTCTTAGAAAACCCAGTGTCTTTTTCTAGGAGCCAAAAAAATCATTATCTTTTTACCTGGTGACAAATTTTCGTTCCTGATTCCCAAAGGATTGACGAATCTGGACAAATATAGGAGGTTACCGATGCCCGAAATTTGGGCCGCAATAAACTGAAATTAAAAATCTTTTTGCAAAATTATATCTAATCGTATCTAGGCAGCGCTTAAGCCAGATCCTTCGTGCGGACCCCCCTTAAGACAAAATATTCTGCAAAGACTTATTGCGGACCCTCCTATACATCTATTTTCTATAGAAGAATTTGTATTTGCGGACCATCTCCCCTAGAATTTTTCGCTCTGATTGAAAGTGGAAAGTTGTCTGCATCTAATTTTTGGAATTTTAAAAATTAAAAATACCTGTATCAAAGAATCGTCCGATGGAAACCGTTTTTTCGTTTTCAGCGACGACAAAAGCACTCCAGAATAGGGACAGGTCAACTGAAAATTTATTTTTTCGAAAAAATTTGAAATTTTTGCAATTTTATCATTTCAAAATGATCAAAATAACGGCCTATTGTAGTATTCGCTCGATTTTTTGAGCAATAACATGGAGAAGGGAACAAAATCGAGAGAATACTACAATAGGACGAACATAATATTCAATTCAAATCCTAAATATCTCGAGAGTAGTTAGATAATCCCGTTTTTGCAGATAAGACTAGATTACGGTAACTTACAAGTCTAGATTCGTTGAGGTCGAAGATTACGGTAGGGGATTCTGAAGTCGACGACGACTGTAGGGCGACACCAGATGGCGATGTCGGAATTAGGGAACGAGACTGAGAGCGAGACGCCAGTTTACCGTAGATGCCTTTGTGGCCTCTGGAAATTTCGAAGTTCAAAGTTGTATAGGTTTCAAAATTTCCCAACAATATTTATCATTTCTATTGGTAATTTTCGCTCATCAAGACTGGATAAAAAATCAATCTTCGAAAATACCCGCTTCTTCATTTCTCGATTTGGAATTCCGGTGCCTGAGGAAATGTTTTCCTTTTCACTTTTCCGACTATTATAGTTCAGATAAGTACTAACTGTTTCAAAATTTCGCTAGAATCGTTTCAGAATTTATATGGATAATAGCCCTGTCTTATTATGTAAAAGGTAGACTAATAAAAAATCAGCCCTCACTTTTCATCCCTGACTTCGGAATCCCAGTGTTTGAAAGAGTGGTTGGAATAGGACTTGGGTCGAAGGAAGTTCAGCTTGTCCACCATATCGATGACTGTATCCTTTCTCTGCTCAGAACCGCAAACTTTCATGTCCTCTCCGGCCAAGACGGGATATAGGAGCTGAAATCTTCGAATAAAAGACTTCTCAAAATTCGACTCGCAGAAAAATAGCGCATCGTTTTGAGAGGGAGAGGGGGAAAAGAGGACATGTACTTTTCTCTCGATACGACACGTTATTTTCTGCGGGTCAATTTGCGGCTGAATTGCGAGAAATCTGATGAAAAATGAAAAGAAAATAAAATTGCGTTAGTCAAATTTTGAAAGAGCTAAAATTACTTCGAAGAAAAATCAAGTAAGACAGTTATGAAGCTCTAAAATTTGTAATAAGAAGAATTTTTCCAGAAAAATTGGTGTCATTTATGAAAAAGTTCGGCTTGAAGAAAAGTAAAGTTGAAAAAATCTTACATTATCAAGATGCTGAGTAATCGTCTTCAAAGTCTCCTCGTTTTTCGCCGTTTCGGTCACCAAACTGCAAGAATCAATGAATTAAAAAAAAAGCAAACAAACAAAAGAAAAACGTTGATAAAAACCACCTGCAAGCATGCTCCTTGATAGGCGATGAGTACTTGGGGAATCTCAAAATTGGCGTACCACAGGAGTATAGTACTCCCCTTCTGCGCTCTTTCTCAGAGACATGGCTCAGAATGAAGTCCATCGACTGGAGAAAACCGATGGAGGTCTGAAGATTCGAATATAATTACCCTTCGAATCAGACGTTGCAACGTCTGCTTAAAATAAAATAAGCACTATTTTCATGATAAAAATTCGCATATAGTCTCAATGCTTTGAAGGGTAAAGCTAACAAGATTCCATGCATTGAAAGCCAAGTCTAATTTTTTCGTTCAAATAAAACGCTGTGAAACCTACACAAGGAGCGAGATCCTCGAATTGGCATAGGGGCTGTTGGGCGTTGAGTTGCAGCAGCATCCGCTCACCGGCTGATAGATCTTCTACGGAATGACCGTGACAATCGGTTGTATCTGACAAAAAACTGTCAAATATTTTCAAACTTAGAAATTTAAAAAATATATTTTAACAAAATACGTATCTCGTTAAATTAGTATACATGGGTAATAGTTAAGATGTTTTATGAAAAACAATTAAAAACTACCATTTTCAGATTTATCCAGCAGATTTTTGACGGCTTCCATTCTGGGTCGTAATCTTCGGGCCTGAAAATTCTCAAATTTTTCCAAAATAAAAAAAAAACATACTTCTTCAGCGATATTCTGGACCTTTCTCGTCGTTGAGAATTTCAATGCTTCAGCGTCTAGGGTGTAGTAGTCATGTAGAGTGTCGTTTACTGAAAACAAAATCTTAAAATAGATAACAAAATTCGAGAGAAATATGTTCTGTTAGTAATTTTAAAATATCTCAAAATATGATAGAATATATTATTTTTCTAGACAAATAAAGGACGTTTAATTTCACGGTATTTCAAGAAGTGATGAACAATAAAAAAAATCGACCTGCACTCGCCCTGCTCCGCAAAATAGGGAATGCGCGGGTGCGGGTTGTTTTCTTGAGAAATCTGAAAGGGTGTCTAAAAAAATTGCCTACCAACTCCATCGGCAATCTTGAGCATGTCGGTGAGTTGCCTGAGGAACAGCCGTCGATTACAGACAATGACGGGGGTGGCCGCTTTTCGAACCGCCAGGGAGAACTTCTTCAGAGTCTCTCCAGTCAACTTCGTCGATGAAAGGTAGGCCACGCAAAATTGGCGCTGAAAATTGTGTTATTTTATTTTTAATTATCTAACTAATGTTTGAGACCTTAAGCCATTGTATCGGTGAAATTAAGCGACAATTCGTGTGTTAAAAAGAAAAAGTCTTGCGAGAAATGCGCGTCACGACTATGCGCAGAGAAAGGAGAGTCAGTGGGGGATATTAGAAAGAGATTGGTACGCAATGTCTTCTGCCTCTCTCGCCATTTTTCGCTATTTTTTTTTGCAACACACGAACGTTCACTTCGTTTGACCGAAACAATATTGTCGAAATTACATTTTCAACTGTTATTCATTAATCTGAAACATTTTTTCAGATAATAAAGACTGAAAATGATCAATTCCCTATGGATTACTTTGAAACGTATGTTTTGACAATTTACCTGGAATGCCCTAGCCCTGATGTCGTGCATGACGAAATAATACGACAGTGCGTGAATTGCGGTCTGTTGATTGTAGATCATCATTACGGTACCACTGAAATTACATTCAATTTTAAGCGCGAAACAACTAAGTCTGAGATGCAATTACTATATGACGAGACCTATAGTTATAGGGCAGGAAGAAAAGAGGGTGAAATAGCATAGGAAAAGATTGGTCTTGTCATCTCGTCAAATAGCAGTTGCCGTTTTAAGATAGGGCTGGATTATTGTTTTTAAAAATGACACCTCGTGGTTTCACAACTCATCAACCAGACTGACAGACTGTCCATGTCGAGGCGACGGGCGTCTGAAAATAAGCAAAATATGCTTCGAAGAAATTTGGGGTTGGAGGCGATTTATACCACAAAGGGGGTGGTTTGCAGCAAAATTGTAGTGACTTTCCTCGTATATTTTGGTACAAATCGCCTTCAACTCCGAAATGTGCGCTTATCGTAAATAAAGTGAAAAACAATCCGTTTTATTGTTGAGTTGTAGAACTTTTTTTTTGTTTCATAAAATTGCATGTTCATTCACAATGAATTCAAAATGTTGTTCGTCTGATAGATTTCTTTCAACTCTAAAAAATAAATTTTCATCTATCGCAAATGAACTGATAAATGATTTTATTGAGAAAAATGATCGAACCTTCCTCATCAGTGTAGAATACCTTCAAGGGTCTTGGTCCGACGATCTAAAATTAAGTTCGTCGATATTTTGAATTCAGATTCAAGTTAACTGAGGATTGAAAATTTCAATGATTCATTTTTAATACAAAGCTGATTTAACCACGAGTTTAAACGAGTCTCTTGTACTTTTTACACCTTTCTGGAAAATAGCAAAGGGAAGAGAAAAAGGAGGTAAAAAGTACAAAAGGGCTTTAAATGGTGATGAAGTTGGTACCTGACAGAACTCGACGACGACGACAACCGGCGAAATGTTGCAGCCGAACCGGTTGAACGGGTCGATGAAGCGACGGCCGCGGATCGAAAACTCGTCCGATCGAGTGGACATCGGAAAATTAAACTCACTAAAAACGATTTATCAAATAATATCGTTGATTGGCGAGGAAGTCGATATTCATTCCGCAAATTAGACATCGAATTTGTAGCAAAATAGTGAGTCGTGTAGAAGAGAAACGAGACGAATAGCGTGATTTTTGACTATCGACGTTCTCTCCAATTAATAATAGCTGAAATGCTATCAAATACTTGAGAAAAATTATAAAGTTTAGTGAAGCATAGTTGAGCCAATTTGAATAATCTAGATGAAAAGCTAAAAGATAAAAAATCATGGAATATTTGGAAAGATGCGAGGTTTTATGAAACAGAATATTGAACAGTGAATAGCCAATTCAGAAACTAAAGGGCAGCAAATTGCAGTAAGAAAAGTTGAAAACATGATAAATCTTCATGAAACATAAAAGCCGAAAAGAATAAATAATTGGATGCAGAATGAATTTTTAAAAATTGGAATAATTTTCACCAACGCCTTTACCATTTTCTTAAGAATCGACGCTATAAACTCAGGTCTCAAACTTAGGAAGTATGTATTGAATCAATAGGCAGCTACTACTCTCTATTGCTACGCTTCTGTCTTTTTGCTAACAAGCTAGCGGATGTCAGCCGGTTTGGCCAGATTTTTGTTTGCCCATTGAAGAATTTCCGGATTTTCGATTCGCTTACCCAATTTTTACCAATTTCTTACAGTTCTATTCAGTTTAATTGAATTTTCTTCAAAAACTTCACCGTTTGTAGCCTATATTTCTATACCAACCAGTGATACCTGATAAAAATACCTCTATTTAAAGATTTTTTAAAATTAGCCCATTTTTCTAAAATTACTAATTGAAAGTAATGTGCGATAGTTCAGTTTGACGATAATTTCACACACACACAGACACAAAGGAAGTAATGGAAAAAGGCGGCCTTTTCGATGAGCGAAAAATCGTAAAATTTGGCGATAACCGGCAGTCCTAGGGAGGAAGGACGATCATCAGAAACCCCTTGCGACCTACCCTCAATAATATTTTTAAACAAATTTCTTTATTCTGTAATTAGCCAAACTTTTCACCAGTGCGACTCGATATTATAGCTACGAATTCGCTCGTGCGACCTGCCCCTCTAGCTGATTTTCGTCTGACGAAAGTGCTCCCTAGGTCTGATAATCGGGCACAAAATGGGTTGATGGCGGATGACGTAGTGGTATGTCGTTCCGACTTCGATTTTTGGCTGCCGGGGTTGAAAACCGGTCTGATGCCGCATTTTTGCTATAAAAAAAGTTAAAGTTAATGCAACGTCACATAATCTTGACGGCGCAAAATGGAGGAAAACGCAAGTTGTCTCAGGGTTAAAGTTTATCGAATTAGCATTGAGGTACTGATGAGAACTGCATTGTTGTCTACGCATCTTTGTAAAGTTTGATTCTTTAGATTTTTTATCCATCGCTTTTTAAATTCTTTGATTTTTCTATTTCAAAATTTTAGATATATATAGTTTTATTTAAATTTTCATGCAATTATTTCTTGGAAAGGATGGTATATATTTTTTTTTAAATCATCAAATATTTCGTAATTCACATATTCCTGTTTTTTCAGAAGTTTCACAATTTTTCACGCTAAAATCTCCATTTTCACATGATTAATGGCATTTTTGTTTGCTTTTCCAAATCCAATAATTTTTTCCCCAAGTTTTTCAATCACGCTCTCTGGCGCATGCCCAAATATCGATCGATTTGTTTAGACCTTGGAGGAGAGCGAGAGATAATAAATTCGAAAGAGAGGAAAAGAAAGAAATACTGTTAACCATGAAAGGAAATATTACTGACAAATTTTAGATAAAAAAGAAGAAAAAATTTCGAAATAGTATTTGAAAACTAGAGATGGAAAGATAGTAGCAAACATTTTGGTGCCTACTTTCGGACGCATGGTACAGACGGCTGAGAGACTTCGATTCTGGTTCCCTTATTTCTCTATTCTCTCTCAGTTTAAAACACTATTTGTAAGCTTCATTATTCTTCCTTCTATCTTGATCTACTATGCTATTTCTCGCTTATACACTCTAAGATATTATTTTTCTTTTCCATCTTGATTCACCATGACATTTCTTGTTTTCTGATTCCCTGTACATCTCGTTTTTATACATCTTTTTTTTCTTTTTAGATTTTTTCTTTCCTCTTAATTTCCATACTATTTCTCCCTTTTCGAGTTCTTTAGTCACAGGCAATTTAGCATGCAAGCCAGTTGGAAGCTACACGTAGGTTTTATTGTCTTGCAGTCGACGTCTTTTTTCTCTTATTTTCCCATATTATTTCTCTAGTTCCTCTTTCTTTTCCTTAAAAAGAAATGCTGTTTTTCATTCTTTCTTTCTTTACCACCTCTTTAAAATTCACGTTCCTTTCATTTTTACTTACAGGGAGAAAATTTTATTAGTCCTTCGAAGAACACCCACTTTAATTAGCAAACTCAGTGCGTTCAATTTTTAAACTTTTTAATTTTCATGATATAAATTTGGTAAAAATAACTTAAATTATTGATAAAAATCGCCTAAAAACCGGAAAATCCTGTATTTTCTGTTTTGATCATGAATTCATCAGTTCATAATCATCATCATCATCATACTAATTTGTTTACGATTTACTGCTTTATAATGTAGTAATTATATTTTAATTTAGAAAAAAGTCTTCTGATCTAAATTACATTAGCTTTGACTTATAAGGAAATTTCGAATAACTGCATTTTTTTCTATTTTTAGTTCAGCCAAATGTTTAAACTACAAGTTTATAAATTCTTTTTTATGGACAAGCAAAATCTATGTTTCCTAATTTTAATCCAATTACTTTAAATTTTTCATGATTTTTAGCAAATTTTAAATTATTGTTGATGTCGACATCTAGGAGGCATGCAAAATGGTGAAGCTACTTTACTGATTAGAAAATCGAGAAATAGCATACGAAAGGGAGTGATTGGCTCAAAAACCCATTCTTTCTCCCTCATTTTCGACCTCTCAGATTTCGGCATCAGCCATACTGGTTCTCAATACCCAAATTTTAGATCTGTATATCCAAATATTATACCTGTCATATGGTTAATTGGAGAGAACGTCGATATTAAAAGATTACGCTATTCGTCTCGTTTCTCTTCAACGCGACTCATTATTTCGCTCCAAATTCGATTCCTAATTCCTGCACGAATATCGACTTTATCGTCAATCAACAATACCTAAAAATATCTGAACCATACCCGCAGAGATATCGATTTTCTTTCATTTCGCCTAATCCAATTACCCAAACGACGATCGATTGAGAGTGTTTTCTACCAGACGGCTGGTGCCTGTTTCGCCTTGTCCTCGTTTTCGTATTTTTCGCTCTTTCTCTCTCCTAAAATCGCGTACTATTTCTCTTTCTTCGCATCTTTTCCATACCATTTCTATCCTTCTTTCTTTCTCTCTATCCTCTTCCATCATTTTCCAATGCTATTTTTCTTTCTTTCTTCATCTCTAGCTTCTTTTTACCCCTCAATTTCCCATACTATTCCTTTATTCATCGTCGCGCATCAGTCACCACTGTGGATGTGTAGCGCGCAGTTAGAAGCCGCAATCCTGACGTCGAACACGTGTATTCCCATTAGAAGAATTATACTCCTCCTCTACGTCCCTAACCATTTAAGGAAAATATTATTGATTTTTGAGAGAGTACAGAGGACGAGAGTGATTTTTTATTTTAGAGTGTTATTATGAATAATGCTTTTAAAGTCATCGTTTTTAAACTTGGTTATAATATCTCTGCCCATTATTGGCGTTCATTTCGGCTTAGATTGCATTTTTTATTATTAACTCTGCTTCATACACCAATGCATTAATTAGATTTTATTCGTGAGATTTCCATATTAGCTGAATCACGCTTATCAGATGATCATTTTGGCATTCAATGATAAAGAATAGCCTTTGGAAACCGGCTGACATCAATTTTCCCATATTAGCCCTCATCAAAATGCATTATATGGTCACTATACACGACCATTTACATATGAAAAGAACGGAATCGTCAAATTTTTGAATTCAAATTTACGTTTTCATTTTTGTCTAAACTTTTCAACACCTTCAATTGCTTTCAAAAAATCAATTTTGTGTCTCTCGAAGGTATAATTTCGCCGAAATAATGACTTTCGCAATCTTTGAACAGCTTTTTCTGCTGAAAAATATATGGAGGCATTTCATAAGAAACGTTTTTTTTTTCTAAATTTCAACTCCGAATTTCAAAATTTCGCCGATTGAAACTTGTTTTGTTAATTTCTCGCAGAGTTGATCGGAAAAATTAGAGGTGGAAAAGAAAAGAACCAGAAAGTGGGAAAGAAAATGAAAAATTAATAGGCGAAAAGAAGGAAGAAACGAAAATCCTTGTGACCAAATATAGGTCGAAATAAGGGCAAAACATGCCTTATCAATTTCGAAATCGCCTTCAAATGCATTGACCAATTTTTGCAAGGTTCGGCAGAAAAAATCCAGAATCTATGTTTTGAATTGGTAAAGTACATAGAGGGGATATAAAACAAATTTCCTAAATTTTCTCGAAATTAAAAAAATGATACATAAATCATGAAATTTCTTCCAACTTCCTCCTGTTTCATAATATTACCTCGCGAAAGCTTATGTTTCAAAAATTTCTTCATATAATTCGAATCGATTTATGTGTTTATCGCGTATGTTAAAAGTTAGATCTAAAAATTTCAGCCCAATGTTCAAAATCTCTATGAGATGACTCCAAGACCTCGCCATGTACAATCAGCCCGGTCCTGTTCGTTTCCTTCGATTCTGGGTCTACTGCTCGTGGCCCTCAGCCTGCTTCCATCGCTGTTCATCGTCGCTCTAGCCGACCCCAGCAACCTATCAGTTACCTGGGACGGCGACGCTTCTTCCGCGGCTCCACTCAAGGATGGCGACGAAATACCCGTACTTCATACGGCGTTCGTCCAGACCGGAGAGGAACTGCACTATTTTAGGTAAACTTAGCCAATACTTATAGATTTGCTTAAAGTACACTACAATGGTTAAACATAGGGGATGATCAGGGTTGCCGAATAATTAGATAAGTTTCAATATTTATGAAGATAATATTTCGCTAATCGGAAACAATCAATCCGTTTGCATTCGAGTGCTGTATTATAGTCATAAAATTATCGAGTTAATAAAACTCGAACTTTAGTGAGTCAACACGTTTCGAAGCGGACCTCTTCGTCGGTCATAGACCGCACCCGAAGACGTTCACGTCGTCGCCGGATTCTCCCGATGCCGCATTCGGAGACTCGCTGCGAAGCGACAGAAAGTACCATGTCAAAAAGCTCTCCGGACGGGAGAGCATGCCACTCGACTTCAACGTCTCGTTTGTCGATTTTGGGGATAGGTACAATTTTTGGTCCCTTGTATTATACACTGCCAGAACACCGACACCGGCTCTTTTTTACTATTGTTCCTCTTTACCTACACTCCATCATCCTAAAATCCGGTATCTAATACCAGACGGTGTCGGTATTCTGGCAGTGTATAATACAGGGGGCCGGTCCAATTTTCCTAATATGAAAAGACGAAGAACAACCACGTAATGAGTTCTGGGCAAACGCTAAATGTTTCAGTCCTGTCGGCATAGCGCAAAGCCAAAAAGTCCTGATTCGATCTCGGCTTTCTCGGCCTGTTATTTTGGACGCGATCGTGGGAAACACCGTCCACTTTCAATCGTCATTCTTCGACGCCAACGAGTTGTCGAGTTTCGGCAAGACCACCTTTGAAATCGCCTTCTTACCGCGAGAAGAGGGTCGTTTCACTGCACAACTTCATCTATACACTTCCGTCGGGATTTTTATGTTCGAGGTTCAAATTTTTTTTAGAAAATCCTCAACGTGAAGATGATTTCAGGTCAAAGGCAGCTCTTCTTCGAATCCATACCATCTGCCCAGGGTCGTTGGCTTCAGAGTGCCATTCAATGGAAGTCTCGCTAAGGACATTACCATCCACAATCCCTACCCGAACACTTTGAGGATTGTGGAGGCAAGCTGTCGAAAGAAGTTTCAAAGAAAACTCAACTTTTTAGGCCTTTTCCTCTGGAGGAAACGCGCACTTTGAATTGGCTCACGAGGTGGACGAGAAGGTCGCCGGAGAGTTGCCACAGTACTGGGTAAACTCGAGGAAGGTTCATCGAAAATTGACGAAAACAGCATTTTAGGACATTCGACCCTTCCAAACCAAGACGATTGGTCGTGTTCGAATAGTTGGAGCGTCTTGCGAAAACACGACGTACTTCGTGCAGCTGACTGCAAAAGTCATGGACTCGAATGGGAAGTCCACTTCTCCTCCAAGCATCATTCGCCTGCCTATTCCTGTAGAAGTGACTAAGAAGAGCGGAATCTTCACGACGAAAGATTTGCTGGATTTCAGGACTTTGAGGTGAGTCGATTTGTTTCAAGAGAAAAAATAACACTTCAAAGTCTAGAATCGGTGAGCGCTCCGAGCCCCAGATGTTCTCAGTCTATCAATCGAATATTAACGGCGGTCGCATCGACTTTGAAACTCTGTACGTGGAAAAGGGCGATCATGCTGGAATCTACATGGAGTTCGCAAGTAGCCCTCCGATCGCCGTACTTCCTGGCAAGCATCTAACAGAGCCTGGCCCACCGTCTGACCTCGTCAAGGTGGTCTTCGACGCGTCGAGGATTTCGTTTGACGACGATTCTCCTTCGATTAAAGTCATTTCTGGAAGCATTATTGCGGTCAGCCGAGGCGGAAAGTACAACATTTCCATACCATTTCGAGCGACCGTCTACCAGGGAAACTTGAAGTCCGTTGGAAACGACATGTCAATTCAGGAGGAAACCAAGGTCAACCACAAACGCTCAGTCCGACTCCACAACAGGATGCCCTTCGACTTGGCTGTCTGGAACATCTCCATGACTGCCGATGCGAGGCAATACTTCTCCATTCGACTCTTCGAAAAAGCCGTTGTCCTACCGAAGAACGAAGTCCGACCAGTGTTTCTGCTAAAATACATTCGAAAAGTGCCAGATACCTTCAACACCGCGACATTCTACGTCTATACGAATGTCTCCAACTACCGAGTCGAA
This sequence comes from Diploscapter coronatus, assembly GCA_964036155.1. Classification (NCBI taxonomy): domain Eukaryota; kingdom Metazoa; phylum Nematoda; class Chromadorea; order Rhabditida; family Rhabditidae; genus Diploscapter; species Diploscapter coronatus. The sequence goes on along the minus strand of OZ038423.1, from coordinate 80,432,556 downwards.
CTGTCCAGGTATAGTGGTCGTCTGAACATCGAGGTGTTTGGGATGGATGACGATTTCAACTTCGGACTGGTAGATCGGAATCAAACTCGAACGATTCGATGCGATGTGCACAACCCAAATAAAGCTACACTAACCCTTCATCGTCTTCGCACCCCCAATCCATCAATCTATCGCATCTACAAAGTCGCTTCGATGAAGTTGCTGTCTTCGAGAGGGCTGGACAACTCGGAAGCTGAGCTCGAAGAGATCATTCAAGGAACGGATATCGACATCCCACCACAACATCACATGATTCTGGACGTCGAGCTGAAGGCGCCTATGGATGGCTCGGTGATCGCTGGCGTTCTCGTCTTCCAAACCGAATACGAGAGCAAGGCTTACGAGCTGTCGTATCAGATTGGCACTGGCAACGTGATCGCCATTCCCGAAGTACTTCACTTTGGACAAACGTATCCCGGAAAAGTCGTCTACAGAACGCTACAGATGTTCAACACCTTCGACACCGACATGACCGTTGCTCGTCTGTCGACTCTGCACAACGATGAGCGCTTCTACTTCGAATCGCTCGACAACACCAATTCGCCAGTGCTTCGCTCGGGTCGACTGACAAATTTGGGTCGACTGATGTTCCGGCCACAACTCCCTTGCCTTCCGTCTGACGAGGACTGCTACCTCGGGCTTCCATTGCACACTCCCGACGGGCAGTGGTTCGTTCACGGCCTCACTCTGCCAGCAAACCTCGCGGAAATCGATAGCTACCTCTACAAGAAGCTACGCAACAAATACGATCACCTCGTTGCGACTGGCAGAAACAAAATCAACACCTCCATCATAGTCAACACAAACATGGCAAAGCACATCAAGGTTCGATCAAAAACAAATATTTTGAAATAATCGTCATTATATTAAATTAAATTCAGATTCGTTCATCCGCTGAGCTTACTTGGCCGAGACTTCTGACGCGAAATGCGGTGCATTTTCCTCTGACAGCATTAGGGAATTTCACTATCGTCAACTTAACGCTGGCAAATCCGACGTCAATTCCTGTAGCTGTGCAAGTTATTCCACTGGTCATCTATCCAGATGCTGAAGCAGTCGTGGATTTATTCCGAGAGCACCTAATCACTCCGTTATCTGATACGGTAATAATCTATTATGAAATATCTCTTTTAATGTCGAATTTTTAGGTCGAAATGAACGAGACTTTGATGTTCTCTTTGAGAGACACCGAACTGTTCACTCTAAAGCCTGACAGCCCAGTGCCCAAGCTTCGAGAGGAGTTCGAGAAGATCGTGCCGAATAATATTCCCCGATTCACTCTATCGATGGTGCTCAAGCCGTTCATGAAAATTCGACTTCGGCTTGGATTCTTGCCTTCTGACACTCATTTAAGATCGTCTTTGCTGCTTATCAGGTACTTTGCGAATGCCTCAATCTCCAAAAATGATTCAATTCACTTCAGAAACAACCTAACCGTGATCGAGCCTGTGGTGGTCTACGGAAAGGGTGCTCGAATCGGCATGAACGTGGATGGAATCGAGGCCAGGTCGAAGCAGCCACTGCTCTTCGAGATCCTGCACGACCACTTGGCTGATTGCAACAATCCCAAGCGTCTGATGCACCAGCTGAAGACGACTCTGACCGTTCGACGTCCATTCATTGTCAGGAACATTGGTGACGTGCAATTCACTGTGGTCAACATCTCCATCAACGGGGTACACTGCGAAAATCGGGGCTTCCGAATTCTTAACTGCTACCCGTTTCGACTTCCTCCAAATGAGACCTACATGCTCGATGTCGCGTAAGTTATTGCAAAATTATTTTTGCAGTCTTAAATTTTCCCATTCCTATGCAACTAAACGATATTGGTGTTGGTGAATTTTCACATTTTATTATCTTTGAAAATTTTGAAACACAATTAATTGCAAGATGAAAATCTATAACGTAAAGTATTTTTGAAGACCATTGATCATTTAACGTCAATCAGAGTCCTTACTCGATTTGTAGAAATTGCTAGAATTGGTATTTTAGATACACTCCAGATTTCCTGACAACCACCAATGAGGCAGACCTTCAGCTGTTCATGCACATGAACATGTCAGCTTGGATGTTCCCGCTCGTAGCTACCGTGCCTGGTGACATGATCGCCAAGTGTCATAGGGCGTTGCCGAGACCGCCATTCGAGAACCTCATGTACTACAGCTGCGTCACTGCGCTTGTGTACGTTTCATCTTAATCTTGCCAAAAAATATGGTTCGACAAATCCCGTAATAAGAGCACGTTTTCTCCTTAGTAGATTTTGTTTTATCGAGTTTATGAAAATATACAAACTCTTGAAAAGAACTAATATCTAACATCTTATTCCTACCTTTTCTAAAACATTTTTAAAAATCTTCCTGGTTTCAGCTTCTGTTTGATATGCGTGATGGCGTGCGCCTATCTCGAGGGCGATCGAGCCATTGGATGCGCCATTCGGCAGCAGTTTGCAGCTCGAAACGTGTTCGATCTCAACAATCTCGATCCGAAATCATCTGCTGAAGGATCGCATGGACAGTTGCCGAATGGAAAGCAGAGAGAGGACGAGAGCAACTCGAATCGGAGAAGATCGAGTAGGTTTCGGTTATTAGTTTCATAGCCTTAAGCTATAATTATTGGAAATTGATCTGACTTCTGTTTGGATAGGGGAATTTTATGGGAAAAGTTTAGAAAATAATGTGTTCATTTTAGATGTACCGCAAAATTCCCAGCCGTCGAGTCTCCAAGTTGGTGCAGACGCCAATTTCGTCATGCGTACCTTCATTCGAACTGCCAATGCGGTCGTTCTGGGTGTGCACTGGGTTTGGAAGTGGTCACTGATGATTCGGTAAGCAGAGGAGCCATATATTACTCAAATGGAAAAATTCTCAGAGGCAAGCAGTCATCTCCTAAGCCATCCAACAAGAAGAAGAAGCGTGCCGTTGCGTCGGCATTGAAGAAGGACCAAGTCCAGGAGATTGAAGGAAGAGGTACGCTGTTTCACACTTGTTTTTCACTGGGCATAAGACCATGGTCAAATAGTCGAGTGGTATGTGGTTAGACCCTAGTAGTTTACACAGCAATTTGATGCCGATGATGAAAGACTTTGAATTCCTCGTTTGCTATGCTCCCTGAGCGTTACCCTATCCCACCTGAGGCATCATTCAAATACAGGCTTTTACCCCACTGCAGGATCTCTGTAATTAGAGAGCGCAGGTTCCGCCCACGCAGCGAAGACGAAATCATAGAGCGATTTTTCGTTAAAATTTTCAACAAATTCTAGAATTTTTGCGAAGCTATTTTTCTTATTTCTTCCCTTAAAAGGCCATTCTCTCTCTCTCTTTGAAATAACCTTTGGTCTATTTTGCATGATCCTTGCGAAAATCGTCAAGCAAAAAGAGATTTTCGAATATCATCCTCAAAATTTGATATCTTTGGTTACACTGATCCGTCTTTCGTGCAGTGTTTGCTATTAGCTACTCTAGCATGAAACAATTCTAGAAAGTACCTTTATATAACTTTATCTTCACAACGGAAATTTCAGCTGCGCTCTCTAACTGTGATTTAAAACAAACAATTTTAGGCGATGACTACAAAGAGAACGATAAAATCGAAGACCAAATGGTCGCAGCCAAGGTTCAGCAGAACTCCATCCAGCCACCAGCCCCTCAGAACAACAACAACAATCAGCAGACGTCGAACAAGAAACAACATAACAGCGCTGCCAACAAGCAAAAGTAAGCATTCTTAGAAAACGAATCTTCAAAACTGAGTTTCAGTAAATCTCCCAAAGCTGCTACTCAACCGAAAAATCCGCCGAGCAAACCAGTCCAACCTGAAAAGGCTCCGGCTCCTCCTAGTGAAGTAGGCTTCAACACAATTTTTGAAGAAGATGGAGAATTTTAGCAGTTCGGCATCCGGAAGCGAAATGAAGTCGAGAAGAAACTCGGAAAGACCCAGAAGATCATGGACGATTATTCAAACGACGACGCGTCTGCGGCAATTCAGAGAGCTAGAAACGCTCCTGTTCCGACTCAAGCAGACCCACCAGAAAACGCTCCTGAACCAAGAGAACCGGCAATCACGACTGCCAGCTATCCAGCATCATTCAACCCCCACGTCACTAGCACTCCAGCAGCTCCACCTCTCCATGCGATTAATCCTTTGGCCATGCCACATGGGTTCATGTCGGACTACGCTATGCTGTCCAATCTACCCGGATTATCACTATTTGGTGCTGCACATTTGCCTGGCTACCAGCCGAGACAGTCACTTACTCCTCAGCAGGCAAGAAGCATTTGGAATTTTTGAGATTACTCAAATTTGATTATTTCAGATGGCAGCCGCAATGAGTCTGGGATTTGGAGCTACTGGCCAGCCTAGTCAGTTACCCGGAGGAGTCCCGCCTGCGTACGACGAGACTCTTGCGCAGTACATGGCTTCGGAAGCGTTCATCAGACAACAGCAGGCACTCGTCGCCTTAGCAGCCCAGGGTGCAACCGCTGACCTAGCGAATCGACTCTTGCACGTGGACATCGACGACCGCCGCATGCCGCCAACACCCGCACCAAGTCTGGCGTCTGTTCCTCCCACGCCCTTGGCTTCCATCTACGAACAGGCTAATCTGGGATCAACATCTGCTCGTCAGCCAGACTCCTTCGACCAGCTGACTCCACCACTACCGAATCAAACTCGAAGAAGCCCCAGTGACGCAGATCTTTCAGCGGCTGAAAGTGAAACTTCGGCTGCACCAGATTGGATGGATACGAGCGTCAACACTGATGCAGGTAATACTAAAACAAATCCTGAGGTAAAATACTATCTTTAATTTTAAGCCAACGTCGACGATGACTTCTCGGCTCTCGTTGATGCATCCGAGAACATCTTCAATCTTTCCGACGATGCAAGCCGCTCGAGTACACCTCCGAACCAGTCTAATCCACTCCAACCAAAGCCCAATCTGACCGCCAAGAGAAACTCAACCGATGATGGAAGCCAAGATCGTAGGCCAGCCAAGCAGCAACAACGACGACGTGGCAAGCGTCGTGGGAAGAGCAACGTCAAAACCCAACAACCAACTGCTAGTGGGCGCCAAAGTAGTGACAGCAGTGTCGATCCGGTAAGCTTAAAGATAAAAAGTTTCCAGAAATCCATGTTTTAGAATGGATCTCGCTCTAATGCATCATCAGACAGCTCCAAGAAGGCGATCGGAAGTGAGCGTGGAGAGAAGAAGGCCTCGATGCTGGCCGAGCTGCAGAAAGAACGCCGACAACTCGAGCAAGAGTATCTTAGGAACAAGAATATAGGCGGAGGAGGTAAAAATGTTCATTTCTCTTTCAAATTTTTCCGATCAACCAATTTTACAAGCTGATAAAAGCATGAAAATAAAAGAAAACGATTGATTGAAGGAAAAAAAAAAACCCTATTTTAGGCGCTCTTGGTGACTGGCCGATGCCAGATTTTCGTCTGTCCAGTCTATTGGAGACCTCCGATGAACACCGTTCTTCTACTAATCAGGCCAATCTGGCCAATGGTTCTGATGCCAGTCCCTACTCCGCAGCTAACCCACTCCTGCCATCTTCGCTTTGGCCTGACTCGTCAACAAGTCTGGGGGCGGCTTCAAATTTGTGGAACACCGCGACTTCCACGGCTACACCCTCGACGCCCCTGACGTCAGTGACCTCGATTTCGCGACTCGGACTTTCTTTGGGTAACTTTTATTATCTTCTTTTATCGTTAACTGGAGAGAAAGCCGACATTCATGCAGCAGCAATTAGATAGCGAATTTGGAGCAAAATAGTGAGTCGCGTAGAAGAGAAGCGAGAGACAAATAACGTAATTTTTGGATATCGACGTGTTCTCTCCAGTCAATAATATAAGAGAAAATAATTTTTTGAAGTGTATTAAGGCACAATTTTAGGTACGAGTATTAGCTCGCCCATTTCAAGGCCGAATGACGATGGTACGGGGTACGGCTCGTCTACTCTATTTTCCGGGCCATACTTTAACCTTTGGGCATCCGGGAATAACCCAATCGAAACGACGTGGCCTGAAGAAAAGGATGACAACGATAGCGAGAAGGAAACCTCCAAAAAGACCTCAAAATAAAATCGAATCTCGGTATTCTTGATCTGCTCGAACCGTCATCAATTGAAGGATAATAAAGATTCTGACTGATTCCAAAGAAAATTTATTACTTATGAAAGAAAGAAAGATTCTCCACCAACAAACTCAATCGCTCAACAAAAATTTGAAAATCAACAATAAATAGCGAAAAGTGCTCGCTTTAGATTCGAACTTTTGAAGTTATGACGGCACTTTTTGTCATTTTTTCTAGAAATATTATCATAACTTTTAAATCTCTTATCCTAAAAGAAGAAGAAAAAAAAATCTTATCACCGCTTCTTAGCATCAGAAAGGAAAAGAAAAGATCTCTAGGAAATTTTGCTTTCACTGAAAAAAGAAAAAAAACGTTACTGATACCCCAAATCGAGTATAACTGGAAAAGGAAGAGTTTGAAAAATAAATGAAAAAGACGAAAAAAATAAAATTAAAAAAGAATAAATTTGAGAATGTTTAATGATTGACGAGCGTCTCGCCGAGCGCTTCCAGCACCTCGCGTTTGTAGTCATCAAAGTCTCCGTCGATTTCGGCGATGGTCTGAAATCAAAAATTTTTAAAATTTCTAAAATGGAAGAAAAAACCAATTATATCTGTTCAATTCAATAAACGTAGAAATAGTTTTAGAGCGTTCATTAATTTTTATATAAAATATTTTCGATAAAGATAAAAAGTGGGAGAATTAGAAAAAGTACCTGATTCTCGACGACCCAGAGACTGCAATCGGTGCGTCGGACGAGTCGCTCGTCGTGGGTGACCATGATGACGCCGCCCCCATACTCCCTGAAAAAAACAATTCGTCGTGTTTCGAATTCATTTTAAGGCTAGGTTTAAATATTTTCCAAGTTTGGTACCTGATCGCCTCGCCTAGCGCGTCAATCGACTCAATGTCCAGGTTGTTTGTGGGTTCGTCCTATAAATTGTTATTTTTTTTTATAGAAAAAAGTACGGAAAAATATTATTAAATAAATAAACCTACATGTATTGGTTGGTTTAGAAATTCATATTTTTAAAGAAAAATCTAATAATATCCCTTTCAAAAGATTGTTTTCAACGTTCTTTCTTTATTTCTCAAATGAATAGGGAGTAAATGTAGATTTTTCAATATAATATAAAGTGAAAATCGAACCAGAATGATGATATCCGGTGCTCCCAGACCGAGCTCGGCAAGAGCGACTCGGGACTTCTGTCCGCCAGACAAGTCCTTGATCTTGACGGTGTGCGATTCGCCAGGAAGACCAGTCATGCCGAGGTGCTTGCGGGAGGTCTGCAATTTGAAAATTTTCAATATTTTTTTCTAGAAAGAAATTTTCTTCCAGCAAAACAATTTTAAAGTCCAATGAATTCTAGGTTTTTCAAATTTCGTGCATTTTGTGAGAGTAAAACTCATTTTTTATTTTCATAAAAAATAATACGAATAAATAAAAGAAAAATAAAAACCTGCAAATCGATGTTGAATTTGGTGCAGAGGTAGTCTGCCGCGGTCTGTTCTCCGTTTAAAGCCTCATTCGAGTGCTGGTCGAACCATCCGATGCGTAGCTGACGGTGACGGCGCAACTCGCCATTTTGCTAGAAATTTTTTTTTTAATTTAAGAAAAAATAACATAAGCATTTCTTCTTGAAAAAATAACTTTAGGAAAAACAAAAATCATTTGTTCGAAGATAAATTTTCTCAAGATTCGATTTTTAAAATATTTAGTTAAATTACCGGTTCAATTTTGCCGACGAGCAGCTTGAGGAGGGTAGACTTGCCAACCCCATTCGGTCCAACAATCGCTATGCGCGAATCCATGTCCACGCCGAAGTCGAGGTCATTGAACAGAACCTGATTGCCGTAGCCGAATGTCACGTCTGCAAATTTTATTCTCAAAACACAATTTTAGAAAAGTAGAAATTTTTCATTTTATTATTGTTCCAAAATTTGTTCGATCTTTCATTTAATCTTCAAACACAAAATTATAGTTAAATTTTAAAAATGTTATTTTTCAAATCTCTTTTCCAGGATTTGATTTTATTTTCTTACTGTGCAATCCTAGAATGGGCGGGTTGATTTTGGTGGTTTCAGGAAAGAGGAACTTCACCATGTATTCCTTGATGCGCTGCAGAAGCTCGGGTGGAGGCTCATCATCTGAGAAAAAACGACTAGAAATTTGAAAAGAATTTGTGTTATCCTTGACAAAACGTCATTAAATCAGTGAAACAACTATTGATTTTTTCACGATTTCTAAAATACACCATTTTTTGGAAATGGCTGTACCTCACAAAGGTGGCCTGTATTTACAGACGGATGACAACACACAGACGGCCCTTTCCTTACTTGCCCGCTTTTTCTACATTCTCTACCCTCCCTACTTGTCTGTAAATGCAGGGAACCCTTTGCAAAGATGATGAATGTTATAAAAGCATGTATTATCCTACTCTCGTCGCCCATGCTACTGGACTGCTCCTGCTTTTTGCCCTTGCCACCCGCTTTGTTCGCCTTGTTTACCATGTTCTTCTTGAGCTCTTCTTCAGCCTGGAATTCAAATGTCAAAGAGCCGACGTTTTTTACATTTTTACTTGTTTTGCCGATTTTCCGCCCTTCTTAAGCGCGGTGAGCTGCTTCTGCTGCTGTTCGTACTTCTTCACGTGCTCCTTCATCTTCTGGTCCCACATCTTCTTGTACATCGCTGCAAAATTGTTCATTTTTGCGATAAATTTCAAATTTAGGGAAGTAGTAAATTTTCTTATTATCTTTTCCAAATTGTAAAAATTAATGAAGGTCCCGAATTTGTTTTGTAAGCTTCTAAGCTGCAATTTCGAAATGTATCAATTCAAAATAGGTTTTCAGATTACACGATTCGCGGTCTTTATAGTAATAAGAAAAAAAATTTACAGTAGTTGCCCTTGTAGTAGTAGAGCTGCTTATTGAACAGCTGGACGATGTCGGTGCACACGGAGTCGAGGAAGCCTTGGTCGTGCGAAACGATCAGCAGGGTTTTCTTCCAGTTCTGCAGATAGCTGAAAAGCAACTTTCTTTTGGTAATCTGGAAAAAAACAAGACGGCAAAATAGTAGTGGAAAAGAAACATCCAAGACTCTCCCCCTACCCTATCTTATACTAGATATGTATGTCTTGTTTTTTCCAAATTGCTTTCTTTTTCAAAATGACAACTTTTCCATTGAAAAATTCCCTATTCTACGCTATGATATTCATCGTTTCAAATACCTTGTTTTCTTAGAAATAATACAAATGCCCAATAAACCCTATAGTTTTTCAATATTGAAAGAAGAATAATTTCGACAAGGTTTCTCCCAAAAATACTTTAATAACCTAGTTTTAGTTTAGATAAAATCTGACTTGTCCAGCCAAATGACAGCGTTCAGATCGAGGTGATTGGTCGGCTCGTCAAGCATCAGCAGAGTGGGCTCCAGGAACAGGGCTCTCGCCAGCGAGACACGCATCCTCCAGCCACCAGAAAATGCCTGGAATTTCTCAATTTTTTTCTAAAATAAACTTTTGACTTTCTATCATTTTACCAGGAAAAATATTTATTTTCGCTTTTAAGATTATTTTTGGCTTTGTGAATTTTATTTTCTAGTTCGCTTTTTTTCCAAAATTGAACAAAATTTGGGGTTCCTGCAGTTTCCGCTCTCTATGAGAATTAACATGGGAAAAGAAAAGTGAAAATACAATAAGCAGTCTGAGATTCGAATTTTTATACCTCAACCGGCTTCTGCTGCATCTCGGCGGTGAATCCAAGACCGGCCAGAATTCTGCGGGCTTTCGGCTCGGCTTTGTCCGCTCCGATGTCGCGCAGTTCGTCGCTCACCTTAATTTTTTAAAATTTAAATCAATTCAAAATTATCAAGCCATCATTTCTACATCTTTCTGCTGAATTTCAAGTCTACTTTTTTATTTTCTAATAAAACATTGTATATTTCTTCCTGTAAGGCTTTAACTCACCTTTCTTAACTCACATTTTCTAAATCAAATTTCTCTGGCGAGTCGATTTTTAAATTCTTAGAAATAAAAATAACCTCCTTGAGCCGTTCAGTGACGGATGTGTCTCCGTCTTCAAGCTTCTGGGTGAGTTCCTCCTCCTCTTTGAGCAGCCGGAGACGCACTTTATCCGAATTGACGACCGCATCGATGGCCGGTGTGGAATCGACGGCGATTTCTGACAAAAATACATATTTTTTTTTCAGATTTCTCAAAATTCGACCCGCAGAAAAAATAGTATGCCATATCGAGAAAGAAAAAGAGCATGTCTTCTTTATCTCTCTCTCTCGCTCTCGAAAAGGTGCACTATTTTTCTGTGGAGGATGGTTTGTTGATCGCGTTTTGAGAGGTTTTTTTTTCAAAAATTAAAATATTTGCGATTTTTTCGGATAATTTGAATAGAAATGCTTATTTTCTATAAGTTTGAGAAAATGTTTGAAAATTTACCCTGTTCGCAGTAGAGCAAATCGATGTGGGTGGGGATGGCGAGCTTTCGAGCGGCAATGTGTTTCAGCAGCGTGGTTTTGCCCATTCTGAAAAAATGCGAATTTAAAAAAAATAAATAAACGGATCAAATTTTTTAACTGAAACATTTTCCTAAAATTGGAGATACTTATCTCATTTTCATGCAAATTTTCTCACCCATTAGGGCCGACCAGCCCGTATCTTCTGCCCGCGACGATCGTCAAATTCGCCTTGCTGAATAGCATCTTGCCTTGCGCGGCGATGTCGAAGTTCTCCACCTGAAACAGCATGTCTTTCTTTTCTATTTTATCAACACTTCCAAATCATGTTGTTGAGACTTGAGACTAAATTTAAATTACTTTCTTCCAAAGCTGATATATTTTGAAATAGAAATTAAAGGGAAAAATATTCATAAGAATTTTATAGAAGTTCCTGTATGCTTCAGAAAATGAATATTTTTTATGAACGTTATTGGCAAGAATAGAGTTCGTTAGCAAATGAACTAGTACCCAGTTTAGCCCATCATACTGCAGATTTGGGTACTGGTTAAAATTCGTGGGCTTCTTGTAAAAGCCGTGCACTAGCAAAATAGGAATAAGGGTAGGGGCTCGGTAAGTTAGGCTGCTTTTTCTAGAAATACTCTGCACATGCTGCTCATCATTTTGAGACTAACACATAGCCTACCTCTTTTATAGTCATAGATTTGAAAATTGTGCGGCTTTTACAAGAAGCTAATTCGTCATTTACAAAAACGTGTCTTATGTAGTTTCACCAATACCTTGATATCCATGCTGTTCTCCATCTGTTGCGTCTGGCCGGAGCTCTTGGCCGCCTGCGAGACGCTGAACTGCCCGCCCAACTCCGCACCCGAACCGATACCCGCGACCTCTTCTGAAAATAACTCATTACCCAATTCAATCAAGATAATTAGGTAATTAAATACGGATAAAAATTACCGATGTTTTCCTTTAAAGAACAAAAATTGCAAAATTGAAGCATTACTAGATAAATAATATTCTGATTTTGCAATTGGTTAATTAGACAATTAAGTTGAGATAGGTACCGTGATTCTTGGAGTGCGCCTGGTCGTCGCGACCCTCGACTTTTCCACCCATCGCCAAGATTTGCCGCTCATACTCGTCCCGCTTCTTGTCCTTCTTTTTATCTCTGGAATTTTCAAAGACCACCTTGTTTTAATTTCAAGAACTATTATTTAATTTCCTAAAATTATTTACTTCTCAGAAGAAAAATTTATGCGAATTATTGAAAATCATTTTTTTTTTTAATTTCTTGAAGATTATAGAAAATAATTATTTTGGCTCTTAAGTTAAAATTTTTGAGAAAGGTATAACTTTAAACTCGGAAATTTCTAAAATTTAGAATCTCGTTCTTTTGTATCCATAAGATTGCCTACTTCCTAGTTTTGGCCTTGGTGTCCTTGACCGTCAGGTCTTGGACGGTGTCTGCTAGCTCCGAGTCGGACATTCTGAAATTTCGAAAAATTAATATTCAAAAAAATGAAATAGTAAGAAAAATAAATTGTGAAGCAATTCACAATCCGCTATTTCAACCGATTTTCATAAAATTAGCAATGGAGCGCAACGCAATGAAATAAATTCATAGCCAAGAGAAAACAACAAATACAATAGCAAATTCACGATATAATTTTTCAAAGCCCGGAATTATTATCAAAGCCATATATAAAACTAGTTCAAATTAGAAGAAGCGTTTTGAGTGACTAGAGGGTGAATATTTGGGTTTTTGGAAAATTCGCATTTCACTTTTGATGATGAAATGATGTTGATAAGGAATAAATTGGTCAGCTTTCCAAAAAAGGCGAATATTTGAGATGATTCAAAAATCAATATAATCTAGAAAATGACTGAAAATTTCATGATTCCGCATTTCCTGGATCTGGGTTTAGACTCACTGCAAACCTCAAAATTTTAAATATTTTTCTTGTAAACATTGAGTGAATTTTATAGTGGCCAAAAACGGGATCGAAAAAGAATTTTGGAAATACAGAATTATGAACTATTCAAATAGTCTGAAAGTTCGATTGAATGCGAGTTTAGAGTTTTCGGATTTCGAATAAGACTTGTAAATTTTCAAACCCCCAGGTGTGAAAATTTACAACGTCTGTTGTCGAATTCCTAGATTCAATATTCTAGAGCTGCCTAATGTTGTTGTACAGTTTGATGGGCGGCGCGTCTTGGCCGGAATACTGGCAAATGTCCGAGTTGAGGAAGACGTTGAAATTGTCTGAATTTCAGAAAATTAAGATAAAACATCTTACCGACCTAGGCAATTTTTAGGCCAGAATGTTGTAATTTTCCGACAAAAATATCATGAGTTTTAGTCGTTTCAGACCAGAATACTACAACTTTTAGGAGCTGTCTGGAATGGAATACTCTAAGTCCTAGATTAGTTTTAGATTAGAATACTGTAGATTTGCAAAATTCCAGAATCCCCAATAATTCGTGAAATTTTGATAGAAAATAGGTTAGGAATAAAATTTCCTGAAAAGATTCAAATTTTCATGAAAAATTCTGAAAACCCACAATAAGTGGTGGGCAGGCCGTAGAGGGTCGCTTTCCACTCCTGCTCCTTGGGGAACATTTTCTGCATTTCGAGGTCGGGAGTTTTCTCTGAAATGAAGGATAAAATCAAGGTTTATTGAGGCTATCTCCAATATTAGAAGATTTCCGTCTTATAAAGTATTGAAACTGGAAGATCAGAGCTATTTTCTAAATAGTAAAATTTCGCTGAGTCACTCACTGGGTTTGGTGCTCGGTCTGACGATACCCATCTTCTTCCGCCTGTCGCGGCACCATTGGCGAATTTGCTAAGAAGAAATTTTAAAAAGTCAACTATTTTTCAGGGTTTTTTTTTTAACTTTCGCACCTTGTCAGTGAGGCCGATTTGTTTCGAGAGCAGCTGGATGTCTTCACGTGTCGGGTAGACTTGTATTTCGAAGAACGCAAGGAGTCGATCTTTCTGAAAAGTAAATTTTGCCTTTAGATTTTAATCAAATTCTGGCTCAATTTTTTTCCAAATTCTAATTCGAAGGGATTTGAATTTCATCAAATTTATTCAAATCAAATCCTCGTTCGAATTTTTCAACAAAAAAAAAAAAAATTCTCGCGAAACTTGACACAGTAAATTCCGATTAGGTTTGTTTTCAAAAAAATTGACTTTACTCAATCTTTTTTTGTTGAAACCGACCTGTTCACTACTGAATTTCGGAGCCGCCGGACGCCGCTGGGCCATTTTTTTGAATTTCTGAAAAAAAATAATTTTCGGAAAAATCTGAAACTTTCAAAGATATTCAAAGGCTTTCGAACCTTCGAAACCGAGATAAAAATACACGAAAAATTTATTCATCCCAGAAATCATCGTGAAAATATTACATGCTGGGGAAAACATAAATTTTGTGTACAAGAAAGAAAAATAAAAACCAATTTTTGAATACAAGAATGAAGATAATTTGAGGTTGGTGACAATGACGAAAACCCATTTTGAGAAGAAAGAAGCTCAATTTTGAGAAAACCCGATATACAAGAAAGACAAAAAATATACGAAAAATGTCATACAGATCTGAAAAACCGATAAATTATCAAAATCTGATGAAAAATGAAAACTTATCGATTTTTCACAGAGAAAATTGGGTGAATATTGATTTTCGTTTGACCATTTGGTCAAGAAGTGGTGTAGCGAAAAGTCAGATTTTCAGGAGAAAAATCGGAAAACTGAATGCCCAATTTAGGCGCATGAAAAATTGGAGTACATGAAAAATGAAGGAGAAACTAGGCAACTTTGGCATCATTTCATAGCTACCGTACTCTCAAATTAGGGGACAAGAAATGTGAAATGATAGGAGAAATAGGGGAAAATGAAATGAAATATCATGATTATGACAGCTTGGTTGCCGTATTTCAATTAGGACAATGTGCATTGATAGGGGAAATAGAATGTGGGGGAAAGGTGGTAATGAAACTGCATATCAATTACCGTATCTCCATTATGGTACATGAATAATGGTGAGAAAGTGGTGGGGAACAGATATCATGATGTGTGTTGGTGTACTGTATTCCTTGTTGTGTTTCGGGTGCTGACTCCCAAGTCACTGGATGTAGTCGTACGGATTGTAGGAGATCCACTCGTAGGCTGCCGCATTCCAAGCCTGTTCGACGGAGGGCACGTGCACGTACAGCAGCTCCAAGGCCGATCTTCCTGCGAAAATCGAGATTCTTTTTTTGTTTTTTAGTTTCCGACTTTTTTCTAGAAAATCTTAGCTTTTCTCCAAAAAATTAATTTTTCGTTAAAATCCAATTTTGTTTTTTTCGCAATTTCACATATGAAAATGAGAGATCAAACAATTCTCCACAACATTTTTTCAATTTTTTCCATGAAATCTTCGAATTTTTTTATTTCAAAATAGTAATTTTGCAAAAACTCAATTTCCCCACCATGCGGCTGGACTTCATTGAGCGTGGTGAGCGTGTAGCGGTCGTGGGTTGGACTTTCCGATTGCCCTGCAGCCTCAGTCATGTACTCGTCCTGCTCCCTTTCTGCCTCCGTTTCAGTTTCAGTTTCCATCTCCACTTCCATCAACGTCGTGTCTAGCGAAGAGGCGTCCACCAACGAGTTCACGCCTTCAGCATCACTCTGGCTGAAAATTCGATTTTTTGAGAAGATTATTGCAATTACAGTACCTCTGGACGTGTTGCAGTCCGGGCATGTCTTCATCGTCGTCGCTGAAGACGGAGGCAGACGAGACGTAGGTCGACAGGATCGGCACATCGTAGTTTCTCTTCAGGGCTGCAAAATTTAGCATTTTTCTAGGAAACGAGGTTTTCTGGAAGAAAACGAAATAATTCTCTGCAAAAAGCTTAGATTTTCGTGAAAATTGGCTAGAGAAGTTTTATGGAAGAGAAACCGATTTCTTAGCAAATTTTTTAGATTATCATTAGAAAAGTGCTCAAAATTCTATTGTTTTTTTTTAGAGAATGGCTTTGAAAATAATTGAAAAATGAGAAAATTTTTACCTTTGGCCTCCTGCCCGTCATCCACTACGAATCTGACGCGCTTCTTCTGGGCCGCACGGTTGGCTGAAATTTATTTTCTTGAATTTTTTCCAAGAAAATTTGCACCTGTCTTGATGCAGGACTTGAGAATACGACGCGACGCTTCGGACGCGGCACTGCGGCGAGGGCAGGGCAAATTCGGGTTGCTCGAGAGGCGCCGCACCAACTGTGGGGTCTGGGGCTTATTGGTGCTGCTGTGGCGACGTCGATAATATTTAAACCAACTCTCCACTTGCTCAAATAAATTTTTAAATTCGCCACCTAACTTCGACATATTCACCTTTTCCGTAAGTCGAATTCGAGCAGCGAGCTTTTTGCGTTCCTCTGAAGTCGGGTAGGTGTTAATCGCGTAATAGGCGAGCAATTCATCTTGCTGTCCAGCTTCAAATTCAAATGCTCTGCGACGCTTGGACTGAAATAGTTGCTCTTACGAGGCTTTCAAAGGGATTTTTTCCTACCTTATCCACTCCAACCCGCCGCTGTTCTTGCATGAAGGCCTTCAGACGATCCTTGAATCGGAGAAATTCCTCGAGGGAACCTAATTCAGATCGAAGTGCCTGAAAAAATTAGATTAAATCTCCAACAATGTAGTATAATACCAAAAAGTATTTAAGAGGATATTCATCTGTATAGTTGCTGAAAAATCGGCTGTTGAAGTAATTGTTCACGTCCTTGTACGTAGTCCCTGCAATTGCAAACGAATTTATAGAAAAAGCATCAATGACTGAAAAAGTTGCAATATGGTGGGAATAAAACTTAGAAGATCTTAAAAATTAGTTGGCAGATTTCCATTTCTAATAAAAAAGTAGCTGAACTTCAAATCTTATTTTTTTTTAATTTTCCAAAACCTACGATATTCCAAGCGAAATGCCTTGTACTCCTCGATGACTTGGCTGAGTTCAGCAAGTGACTGGGAATCAGCATTAATCTTTTTGTGATGACCCATTTTGGAGATTTCTGGAAAAAAAATCATAATTTTGAGTTTGAATAAGCACATTTTCGGCGAAAATCTTGTCTAGACAAGTCACAAAATGACCGCAATAATTAGGATTTCAAATATTCAATAGATATTAGTGAAAGGTAAGGATATTACAGAATCAATTCAAGAAAATTACAGAATTAAAGTAAAAATCAAGAAAGTCGAAATTTTGAGATCCAATAATCGATACTTGTCGAAAATGACGTTGTCGAAGATAAATTCGATAAAACGTAAAGCAAGTGTCTATTCGGTTAAAATCGATCGATTTTTCATTTCTTTCGTTTTTTCCATCACTTTTCACGGCTTTATTCTAATTTTTGTTGGATTACTGTTCTTTCATGTGAGAACGGAAGACCAACTTTTGAATGTCTGCTCTTCTCCGTATCTTTGCAAAATGATGTCATTAAAATCGAAGTCTCTAAACATTTCTTCTTGTATTCGTCGTATTCTTCCTGTGAAACTTATCGTTTATTGTTCAGCAAAGAATATTTTTTACAAAAGTAGGAGGAAAGTGATCACGTGAAATGAGAGATCATAAGACGCAGAAACTGCGAAACATTGTTTGTAAATCCTTTGAGCGTTCGTCTTCGGGCTGGTTTTCCATTTCCGCCTGCGTCATACCATCATGTTTCTTGGGACCGAAAAGTAATCTTCGATTTTTTCGTACTATAAATTTCGTGATTCTTACCGCTTTTGGACGTCCAGTAATCCGTTTTCGACTGTTCTCTCCTTAATTATTTTCTTCTAAATATTTTTATTTTTCGACATTTCACGTAAAACAAATATTGCTTAACGTTTATTGACTCAATTTTAGCTCTCTTTCATGCAACTCCTCTTTTCTATAAAATCGTGAAATTCATGTGTCTTTCAGCAATTCACTTTTTCTCGTTTTAAGCATACTTTTCGAGATTGCAATCTATTTTTGTACTATTTTCGAATCAAACTTCAAAAAAAAGTATTTGCCACCATTTTTAACTTTTCTTCAGCTTCATATAATGCTCTAAACTTTTCTAGTTTGGGTGTTCAAAATTGCATGTTCGGCCTCTTTTCACTTTTCTGTAATCCGAATTATCCGATCCGGTTTTGCGTCTATCTTTCAGCATTAGAGGGAATGTTACATTCTCTCGCTCTCTGCGCGTCAGTCTATTGCGCCAAGTCTTTATTCATTAGGTTGCCTTTCCGTCTCTAACCGCCTGTATGATTAAGAATAGGCTAAAGAGCCAAAATCCAATGAGGTCATCAGAATGGTTTCTACCCGTTGGGCGATATTCCAATTTCTTTCTTTCTGCCCAAAACTCCGCCCCCTTTATTTATGCGTAGTTTAGATACGATCTGTTTCAAATGTTTCAAGCAAGAAATTCTCTCTTGGTTGCAAATCTCTAAAATAAAATTATCGTAATTTAAAAATATCGTTTTAGGCGCAGTGAGTCTGGGATTTTTCAGTTTTAGAAGACATTCTTCGATCGGGCTTTTATTCTCTTTTATGACACTTCTTCAATTCTATTTTTAGAAGCCTCGCATTTCGTCTTTAGACTGTTTCATTCTTTTCTCCTTTCTGAAAGCGCGTACTTTTACCCCACGCTTTGTCTGCTAAGCTATGGAGAAGTTTGAATGAAATTCTTCTGACTGTTTGATTTTTTCTGAATTTTTGAAAGTTCACCTATTTTGATCAAGAATTTTCTTTTTCGAGTAAAAAAACGTTGCAGTTTCAAACATCTGGAATCACTTGCATGTTTAATGAATTGTGGGTGGGATGTTAGTGGTTCCAGACATTTTACATTCAAATCCTTTATCCTTCTGTCATCCAGATTAGTCGTTCGATCAAGTTTTCCCAATTCGTTAAATTTATCGTGCATCAGCGCTTCAGATTTTTCCTTTGCATTTTATTGATCTTCTGATCTAGATTTTTTTCTCTTAGCTATAAATTTTAAAATGATCATTTGCATGTTCCATGCTAAATTTTAATTAAGAAATGGCTACTTTTCTCCAATAACTTTCAATCAAGGTGTTCTATTCTCCATTCGCTGTTCATGACTAATCTTGAAGCGTAGGAAGTTTACCAGAGACCGAAATACTTGTGATATCAACACGCAATGATTCAACTATTTACGCGACATATTTTGGCATCAATGTTTATGTTTCGCTCTATTTCTCGTCGTTTCTGACCATTTGCCTTTTCGAATTTGTAATTTTCCACCCTCTCTTTGGTATTTTCACTGCCTTTGTTCATTTTACATCATGATCACTAGTCTATGATAGCAAAAAATGACGAACTATGGAAAGGAAGTCATAGATAAGGGCAAATATAAACTAGAAACTCCCACAGCTATAAAATAAAGATACAACCAGTTGCAAGGTTTCTTCTTTGTCATGTTTCATCATTTTCGCAAGTCTTCTTTTTCTCACATGTACTCGGTGCAAAATGGGCGCTATTCATAATGTAACCTCAGGTACTTATGCTTTGGGTTAAATCGATTTCAGGTTCAGATGCTTTTGGGTTAATTTTGTTCTACCCCAAACATGATGGGCTGATTCTTTCAAAACCCTAACTAACCTACTTTTCATTGATGTTGACTCATCTCTCCCTCAGGGCTGCTGTTCTCATGCATTGTGTTTGAGGGCGGGAAAGAGACAGAGCATGCACCGAGAAATCGATTTTAGCCTATTTCATGCATATCCTTGTGCGTCATTTCATCATCATGTCTAATCTAAATCCATTTTTATCTTGTTATCCTTCATTTTTATTTTTCTCCTGAAAATCATAATTTCACTATTTTTCGTTCAAGTTTTTCTCCACAATTTATTACCCGCTTTTCGTCCACCACACAATGCCACTATTTCATTTCGGTTGCTGCTACTTTGTTACTTTGACTCTGAAACTTTTCTAGTTGACCAATTATCTCGTTAATTACCCTAGTTATCTTCAATTATTTCAGTTTTCAGTCGACCCAGCAGAATGACGGTGTTGTCAAAGTCAATGCTCGCCGCAAGGACTATGACTAAAAGTGGGGCTTTGGGAAATTTATGATTGGAGAAAAAATCATGAAGATCTAAAAATTGAAACTTTTCTGTATACTTTGGTCAAAAATCTACACTTGCCGGAAATTTAACAAGAAAAAAAAAAAGAATAAGTTTATAAATTTTAGCGGTCCCAATATTCAACCCTGCAGCTAATGTGTTGTACCACATCGCGAAGACCAAGATGGACCGAGAGCCGTGTTTCAACATGACCAAGTTGTGCGCTCAGGATGACGAGCATTTCAAGGTACTTGTTTTTTGTTTTTTTTTTATCAAATTCGGCATTATTTTCATTTTTTCGAACCATAATCTCAATATCCATAGATATTTGACACTTTACTTTGTAATCGACTTAGTTCACATGTATTTTGCCGTCTTGAAAAAAAATAATTATCCGCAAAATTTCAGGGTCTCGGCTGCAACGTCGGGGACGCGACGCCCTATTTCGATCAGTACCTTCGCGACGCGCTCCGCTATTCCTACTCGATGGTCGCCTACGACGCCGAGGTACCCGTGGGGATGAGGTAAACATTTCAAATATTCCATAAAATTCCACGTAATGAGCATAATATTTTCCAAAACTATTACGCTAAATGGAGGTATTGCTCATGATTCGGATGTTTTATTTATTAGCTTAAAGATTTTATTATTGATGCTGAAATCTGGGAGATTGAAAGTGACGGAAGAAAGAATGGTTTTAGGCTAGTTCTCTCCTTTTCGCACACTAATTTCTCGTGTTTCTAATCATCAAAAATAACTGCGCATCACTTTGCACGCCTCTCAAATTTCGACATCAACAATAAAGACAGCGAATTTCAGTCTGGTGACGGTGCGCAATCGCGAGAAAGAGCTCGATGGGATGAACACGCTCGGTGCCGCTCCGGCCCGAACCAACTACACTCCACTGGACGACGTCCTTAAGCACTGTCAAGACATATTCTGGAAGTCTAATCCTACTGTCTATAGGGTGAGCTCGAAATTCGTATATGTTGTTATCATTGTCTACATGTAATCAAAGGTTGGATCTTTTTCAATAATCACGAAAAGCTGATCTTCATTCATAAAAACTTGATGACTTCAAGAGTACTTTTTTCTCAATACAAAGAAGAAATAGCGTAGGAGAGAAAGGAAAGTGGAGTAGCATCTGGGACAAAAATACTCACTTCAAATCTTCGAAACAAAAGTACTCGTAGCCGAATTTGAAGAATTTCATAATTAGTTCAAATTTACAGGTCTGGATGACGTCGATGCTCTACGTGCTGCCTGACTATCGTCGTTTCGGCGTCTCCTCCATGATGCTCAGTCTGCAATACGAGAAACTCAGGGAGCTCGTTAAGGTGCATTTCTAATTTTTCAATTCATATTCGGGTTGGAGACGATTTGTGCCAAAATTGTAGAAGCTTTTCTCGTAAATGTTGATACAAGTCGCCTCAACCCCTCATATTCATCGGTCTAATTTACATATTCCTGGAAAATAGAAAGTTGTCGTATTTTAAACATAATCTGTCCTATCTCGCATACAACTACGCAATGATTAACTACTTCTAAATTGCTTTTCTTGAATCTTTAGTTTATCGACTTTTATGAGTGATTGATTTCAGAAGGGCGAAAACGTAGACGGGATGATTTCGATTCCGACGAGCAACGCCAGCAAACAGCAGTTCCTCAAATTGGGCTACACCGAGATCTACACGGTACGAACAGACTTTTCGAAGCTCGATCCGCAAAAACCCGCAGAAAATCGACCCATAGAAAATAGAACATCGTTTCGAAAGAAAAAAAAAACCACATGCTTTCTTCCTCTCTCAATACGACACACTATTTTTCTGCGGGTTGAGTTTTTGAGAAATCTGGGTACGAGTTTTACAATCTGTCATATCTCTATTTTTATCGTTCGAAAGTAACAAACCTGTAGGATTACATGAACATAGCCACTTTCGCAGGAACTAGATCGTATGATATCATTCTACTTGATATATATTATGCGATTATTTTGGAATTTTTTACCTTAACAGCGTGAAAGTTCGCTATTTCATGGCATTTTTATGAGCTTGATTGATCAACTTTTGTTGATATGACATAACTATAAAATTGCTGTTTTTGTTAAAATAATGCATAGAGTTTTGCATTTTCAGGCTCCTCCCTCGATCTACAAACTTACTAACGGTCAGCAATGGCAGTCTGTCGATCCCGAGCACCCCACCGTCTCGCTTATGTTCCTCAAGCTTTAATCCCTCAGAAAGGGTAATTCGGGAACCTCGCAATCTCGGAACTTTAACGTACTATACTAAAAAGGATAGAATTTATCCATTTACTAACTCCTCATGATTTTCATTGAGTTGCGTATTTTCCACATATTCTTATCCCCATGAAAAGTCCCTAAAATAGGAGACTATTTTTCGGGCTCGTGTCATCCACCACCCGTTTATCCATCTTTTTCGGGTAAATTTGAGTCGAAAGGACGAATTTCTACGGGTAATTTTACTCATGTAACCCCATTTTAGATAAGCTAGCTAAATTTTCATACTTCGACTCAACTTTACCCAAATGTATGATATCATTTCATGCAGATCATATCATGCATTTTAAAGCGAATTTTTCTGATCACGATATTTTTGAGATCAGAGAAATGAGCCTCTATTTTCGTGGATCTTTCAAATCCCCTAACTTGTCGCATTGTAACGAGAACACGAATTCTCCCTAGACTGTGATCTCAAACAATTTCTTTCATTCATCGTTTGTCTCAATGAGTAATATTTTGCTGTAAACGCTGTTTGGCTATTTATTTTTGAGGAATAAAATGATTGAAAATGAATTATTATCGTTTTTTCTTAAATCGAAGGCTTAATTTTGAAAGATAAAGTTAAGTAATGGCAATATATTTACATGTCTTTGTGAAAGTCGTGGAAATATTTGATTTTTATTGGTTTTCGTATTTTTTGAAATTGAAAGAATCAGTTGAAAAGCAACAACATTATAAACAAGAATCATTGCAATAATGAGTTGAATTTTTACCAAATTTAGGCAGTAGAAAAGTGCTTTTAAACAAAATGTTATGGACTGAAATCTCGATGAGACTTGCTCTTGCAGAAAATATAAGTATTAGTCCTAGAGGTAAATTTCGAGTTCGTAGTCACCAGATAAATTGAAGTTTGGCTTCAGACGTGCTCAGATAAAATATGAACTTCAATGTACCCGAAAAATACGATATTTGTTGAATCTAAATCTGAAAATGCCCGTGTGTTTTAGTTAGATCTACTGAATAGTGTCATTGGTTCAACTAACGAAGGAAAACGACAAATGGCGATTCGGAAATGGTAAGAATTTTTTTACGAGAAGATTTAGAGACTATTGTAAAATTGAGAATAAGTTTGGATAAGATGGGATTGATCTTGCTATTTATATGATTTTAAAGTCGTGTTATCAAAAAGTCTTATCATTTCCGATTGGCCCGATAAATACACTAGTTCTTAAACCTTAATGGAATGGGCGTAGCGCCGTCGACAAGCGTACTTGAATCCCATAGCACAACCTTCCGAATCACGTTCTGATACCTAAAGAGATTGAATTAATATCATCAATTTTCAGTTAAATATAACGTCCTGAGATAAGTCTTAGTGAGAGTCAGAAAGAGTTTAAATTCATCAGTAAGGGTAGATGCAAATGAGTTTAGGTAAAACTTAGTAAGAGTAAGATGATAGCAATAGCAACTCCCTAAGACTAGGAAGTTTCAGATGACACCTTCAGATTGTAGGGAAAATCATTGATAGCTAGATCTTAGTTTCAAGTAAACGTATGAGTTTATAGCAAGTCCCCAAGATTAGGAACTATTGCTTGAAAAAGGTTAACGTTAGAGATCCTATTATTTAAACGCAAGAAAAAGTAGGATGTTACAAATTAAGAATAGCTTACGACATAGTAACAAGTGCAAGAGTTATCAAGCGGTATTCCAGGTAACGACATGGGGCAGGAGTGATCGTGTTGGGGCGAGGCGACACCGTCCGTGGCAGGGTTGAGTATTCGGCAGTTAAAGGTTGGACCTGTGTATTGGATTAACCCTGTTGAACGTTATGATAATCCTAGTAATTCAAGTTATCGTTTTGATTATTCCAGTTGAAAATTATCGTTTTCGATTAATTTAAGTTATGGCGAAGGTTTGATTGATTAATCGAGGAAAGTCGATAGATTTGATCATCGTAATTTTGATACCATGGTATTGTCCAAGAGGTCGGATGATCATCGGCTTAGGAGCGGCGGTGTTACCACGTCTCATTCCCCAAACGGTATTGATATTATTGCTGAAAATTGAGGTTCACTAAAATCAGTGTTTTTTTTACCGTAAATACTTTGTAGCTCAAGACATGCATGCAATTCTATCGTATCTAATTAGAGAACACCATTTTCTGCTTCCATGAGCTAATATCGCATGCGCCCAGAAAATTTTTCTCTACTAAAGACAAGCAGGCTCTAATGCTAAATGTTTGTGCGTCTTCTTTTACTCCTTCAATTTCTCATAGCAGAAGTGAGGACGAATCATTAGCATTCAACAATAGGGCATGTTTTAGGAAGTCCAGATTTGTGGATGAATGCGATATTCACTATTCTATAAAGGTTTTATGAGGGTTTTCATGCTGCAACCCTCTCAACACACAGATGATATCGCTTCAGAGTTCACCTGAACTGATAATAGCGTCGTTGTTGAGCTTGAAGAATGTTGTGATAGGAGCCATCGTGGCTAAAATGCGACCATTTCTTTACGATAGATTAGACTACATTAGTATCGCATGCACTACTCGATCTACGGTGGGATCAGCTATTCTACCGGTAGTAGGTCCGCGTGGTGTGCGCCTCGGTGGTGAGTTCCGGCGTCCACGCCGGCGCTGGCGTCGTCCTTTCCTCTGGGGAAGTTCTCACGAGATAGGTGTTGGGCAGTCGGTAGACCTTTGGCAGAGATCTGTATTGGGATACTGGTGGTTGATATCGGGTGGTTGGTGCTGTAAATTAGTTGAATAGGAATTTTCGGGTGATTCACTTGGTGCTACCCGGAGTATACGTCCTTGGAGGTTCAGTGAATTTGAGAGGGAAAAAGTTTCGCACATTCATGAATTGGCCGACAGTAGATGGTTCTCGTCGATAGGTTGTGGTTGCTGGAAATTTGCTTGGTCGGTAGTTTGAATTTACCAATACCTGGAGTGGTAGTGAAGAAGAGTCGATGTTGACGAGTTACCCAAGGTGGGATGGTCGTGGCTGGAAGATAAGTTTTGCTTTTGACGAGGGAAAGTAGTCTTCCTTACGGAATGTATTGAAGAACAATCGTCGTCTGGTTACCCAAGCTGGAACAGTTGTGCCTTCGGTTGTCGTTGGTTCTGTTGTGGTTTCTGAAAAGAAGATCTTTAGTTTCACATCAAGCACATTCATTCGAGTTTACCCTGAGTTGTTGTAGGTTGGAAGAAGTTGTTGTTGACGCTGAAGACTGGAGCGCTCGGCTCTTGCACGGGCGATTGAGTTGGCGCGGTTTGAGATTGAGAAGCGAACGTTTCCCTCGATTGGAACCCATCCAAACCCGGCGTGACTCTGGGCAGGTGCTCGAAGTTCGACGGGCCAGTTTCCCTCATCGGTGACGGCTCGGGTTCGGGGGTTGGTGGAGCTGTTTCGGGAGTGGTCGTCGTCGTGGTGATGGGTTCCTCGGTGGTCGATGGGACGAGGATCCATCGGACGGTTGCAGGTGGATGCCATGGTGGTGGGGTAGATTCCTGGTCAGTACGACGCCATCCGTTGAAGTAGTTGTCCTGAAATTTCATCGTCAAAGAATTCAAAGATGAAGTTTATTTCTTTCTGTCGAGAATAGCTCTTCTGATTAGAAGAAAAAGATTCTTACCGAAGGGTCCTTCCTGAGTTCAGTTTCAGCAGCTCTGTCCCAGTCACTGGAGATGACTGGAGGCTCTGGAAAAGCTCAATAGTATTGGAAATCATCTTGTTGCAATGAAACCTGGTGGCAGTCGAGTCGTGAAGCCCCATTCTCTGTTGTCGTTCAAAGCTGCTGGCAGAGGTGTCGTCGACCAAGAGATGCCCTTTTTGGGGAAAATTGGGACCTGAAATTGGGTTTATTTGAATTTCTGCAGACTCCGGCAAGGATTAAGTTAGATTCCTTTTGCGGACCACTCTTATGTATCAGTCTTCTTACGGGAAAAGGGTTATTTCACTAGCCCTCTTCCCTATGATTTTCCATTTTAGCTGATAATGGCCTTTTCAGGTCTGATTTTTATATCTACACATATTTTCACACGTTCCTACACGGACGCTTTTTGCCGCAAAATTTCGATTTTTGAGTGTCAAGCAGCGCCAATTGTGTGGAGAGATGGCAATTAATCGAAGAAAACTATGACCGGGTTAAAGGTGCTGCCGGCTAGATACTGCTGCTATTGGAATGCGATTGTATTGCCACAACAAACCCCTGGCGAACTGAAACGGCGTTTTTTCCCGCATTTTCCTCTATGATGGTGTGTTTGAAGTGATTAAATTCATCGTTTCTGACATGTCTCTGAACTCTTAGCGGCAAAACTCAATTCTTGATCGCGCTCTCAGATAGTTTTTGCGGAATTCTTAAAATGGTAGTGGCTTTAATTGAAATTTCTTCGGCAAAAACATAGAAAAAATTATTCATTTATTTTTTCTAGAGGATGGTTCGACGAAAATGCAAAGAGAGTCGACATTACTTGAGGTTCGTTTTGATCAGAATGCCAAATTTCAAATAAACAAACGGAACTTGATTTTGTTTTTACTTTTACGATAATACATGTTAGTCACACTTTGGTATTTATACTATCCCCATAAAAATAATCTAAGTCGGTACAATTATTTGCAAATTGGCGATAAATGATATTTTGCAATTTTCTATCGTAAATATAACAATTAATAATTCCGGTCACAGTCGAGGAAACATTTGGTTTAGCCTCGCGATGTACGATAAAACTCCTTCCTATTTTACGCTAGAACAATGCACTTCTAAAAAAATTTGATTGATACTAAATGACAATCGGGTTTTTCGTAGGCCGCACTATGTGGAAAATCGGAAAAATGCGGTTTCCATTCCAAAAAATATCCACGAAAAAGTCAAGCGATCGCACCATGTTTCACTGAACTAACTTCAATCTTGACTTATGGCAGGAGTTTTCGAGAGATATTTTTAGAACGTTACCCCATCTTCTATATCTAAATCTTGAAAGGGGAAGTTCTTGAAAAAGAATTGATTCGAGATATTTTCGTCAACTAAAAGTTCAAGTTTGTGCCGACTTTTTCTCAAACTTGCAAATTTTCTTAATGCACTGTCGCGGAACTGGTGTTCGCTTTGATGCAAAAAAGGTGCGACCTTGGCGGATATTAGGTGTAATTTAGAAATCCATTATTTTCGAACCTTTCCAATCATTGCTACTAATCCTATTACTTCTATAGCGTTTGAGTCATTGCTATTTTTCCGAATTTTCAACGTCTCGAGTTTTTTTATCCCTTTTCGCGCGACCAAACCAAACTAAATCTTGTCACATTTAACAAAATTCGTGTCAAAATTGGTTTGGCAAGTTTTTGCGCACTCAAAAAGTACAAGTCTGATTTAATTGCATTGCAAACACTATTCAAGAACAAAGACGACTTGACGCATTGTTGTGGCCTAGGATCCATCATAGGCTTATTTTGAAGATAAAGAAATGGAAGTTAAGCGGCTTTATCGAAGCATGAGGATAATACAGTAAATTAAGCGAAAAGTCCTATAACAGCCTATGATGTTCACATTCTTGCATACTTTATCCACCAAACTATACCTAAGCCGGATGAAGTTTTGTAAACCTATTCGCCCTTTAAGGTATGTTATCATTGAAAAATGTAGCCTAGATTCGGGTTAATAAGATACAAATTATTGGAGAACGACGATACGTGACAAAACTTTCCTTCCCGATCAACTCGATATAATGGACCTTTCAAGTAGAATCGAAAGTGAGCAATAAAAAAGAAAACTCACATGAACCCATCCTTTATCGATTCCGTGTCTGTGAAGCATGTATTGAGGCAGAAGTCCAAGGTTTTCATCGTAGGCATCTCCAAAAGTGGCCTCTTCATCGTCGACGGCGTCTTCATAATTCAACGACTGAGGGTTCGAGAACGCGACTTCGTCAGTGAACTGGAGGCCTGGAAATGGAACGCATTTTTCTGGCCATAAACGGAAAAATTACCGTATTTTTTGAATGATACAATCTTTTCTTTGGGATCCTTGATTTCTTTCTTCTCGACCGCATAGACTGTCGATAGGAATAATAGATAGAGTAACCGATACATTCCTAAAAGTAGTATGCAAATTAATTAATGTCTAAAGCATAGAAACGAGAAAAACATGAATAGATCAATAGGACAACATGCCTCTGAAGGAAACTAATTTATCGTTTTCATAATATGATTATTCTCTAAGAACAAACTAAAAACTAGCATATTGTTAATTTTCGACACTTTAACATTGAAAAATTCGTATCAACATGAAGCATGAAAATTTCCTATTCAGGGGAAGATGACATAAGTTAGCTTGAACAATGTAAAAATTAGCACATGCCATAATTTGCGCAAATAATAATCAATTGTAATTGAATTTATATGATGATAATTTTTCGCCGCGTAGGGAATTGGAGGTGATAGAGACATGCCGCCGTCGGCGGAAAGGAGGAAGAAGTCGAGGGTCGCGAGAAAAACGGGAATGACGCGAAGGGAAGAGGTAAGTAACCGGACGGAGAAAGGGAGGGCTGACCTCCTCGCCCCCACCCCCGAGAGCTAAAACGAAAGAAGAAGAAGACGCAGCCCGCCGACGGGCGCTTTAGCGCTTCATTCAGTTGGTTGTATCAATGTTTTTCACGCTCTGCGTAATGCGTTTTGGAAATTCAAAATGGAGATGCAAATTTTTCACCTAATGCAATTTCGAACTAACAACATGCTTTTCGAATGTTAAATTTTGAAATTCCCAAATATTTAAGTCGACTTTTTTAACATATATTGAGAAAACAGTGAAAATTCGAAATTCAGATAATTCATGCAATATTTCTTACAATAATAAAGTAGTAGTAGAACTAATGGTGTATAATCACTAAGAAACTGAGACTGATTTATACTCCTTGCCAGCAAAATAGTGGAATCATGATTTTTGGATAGGTGCCCTTTTCCGTGATAATTATGACAACTGATACAATTGAGATCGAACGATGATAGCTAAGAAATGATTGATGCTTCTTGTTTCCGAAGAACGTCTTAGCTGGACGATATTGTTCTGCGATGCACAGTTCTCTCGAAATGCGCGCTATTTTACGACATTCCTTCCTTTTATCATTTAGGAGGACAAGAGAATTGTCGTAAGATTGTGGCACAAAGATAAAAAGTGTCGTAAGATCATGACAAAAAATGAAAGGAAGTAGCATGAGAACTGCGCCTTTCAAATGGAACAAACGATAGTACTCATTTGGTGATGTTAGTAAATGATACAGATATCGAAGCGAAATTGGCCATTTTTGGCGTAACGTATTTGGGAACGAGAGTAATTTGTATGTAGATAGCCTGGTAGTATGTTTTAGTTGATTGATGGTTCTCTGGTAGACGATTGTGAAT
Source organism: Diploscapter coronatus (assembly GCA_964036155.1). Classification (NCBI taxonomy): domain Eukaryota; kingdom Metazoa; phylum Nematoda; class Chromadorea; order Rhabditida; family Rhabditidae; genus Diploscapter; species Diploscapter coronatus. Next base: position 80,403,255 of record OZ038423.1, on the reverse strand, counting down.
ACATGATAACTTATAAAGAAAATATCAGATAATATATTTTAGAGGAATTTATTAGATTGAATATTGAAATTCCATTTAAGTTAAGATCAAAAGAACGAAAATTATTCCTACAAAATGTAACCGTCGGAATCGTAAAGCAACGAACTAATAGATAACTATTTTAGTTATAGATAAAGGTGAGTATATTCAATTTTAATTTAAACGCAAATCTTCCTAACTCAAAATAATGTGTATAAATCGAATATAGGCATGACCATAAACTATATCTGAATGAAGAATGAATGATAACATCAACCTCAGGCATTACAGTGATACGCTGAACTTAACCTCATGCATTTTTCCAACATTTGATATAAAATGGGAAAAAACTGTCGTCGGTGTATCTGAAAAAAGGCCGAATATAAGGAAAATGACGCCCATTCTTAACGTGGGTGAATCGACTATACGTTAAGAAATTACTATTCTCACAACTTGATGCAGTATTGTTATGCTGAAGGCATAAATGGCAGTCATACCCTATAGTAAAAAAGTAAAGCATTCTTCTTTCGGGCAAAATTACCCAATAAAAGTTGAATCGATGCAAAATTTCATGTTATGCAAATTATTGTTTACGCGCGTGTGTGTTTGTAGTTTATTGTTTTCAAATGAATGCACTATGTTAGAAATAAAATACAGCAAAGTCGGAAATGTAATGTAAGGTTTATCACATTTTCATGTCGCATTTGTAAAAACGCAAGGAACACTCGTAAAAACTATAGACATTTTTATCATTTTAGCAGATGGTGTAATTGAGGTGATTTGTTGAACGTTAACAGGAAGAAGCGATATTATTGTTCCAGTTTCTTAAACACTGATTAATCCATAAAATAACTTATTTTAATATAGTGATTCATTTATTACGGTGAAGCATATTCTTCAACTGATACTAATGATAAAAATTCACTGATATATGATCAGTTCTACCATTTTTCGCCCCTAATCAATAGGTTAATTACGGGCGCTGAAACTATCAAATAATTCGACGACTATTCATGAAAATCATTCCTTATCATTCAATCGCTCCATATCAATATCAAAATTTTCCTATGATAACTTGTTTCGACTTTCGAATTCCAAACGCTTCAAAGTTAAATTTTAGTTTCCCTGATCGCAAAAAGTCCAGTTTCAAAATAAAGGAAACTTTCCTGAGACAGGGGTTAAAATAAATATAAGTTTTTTTCGCGCATAACATAAAATGTAAAGTAAAAGTTCACCAGATGGCCCCCCGACCAAATAAATTGATTTTCGTCTTTTTACACGCGAATGCATAATGCTTATCAATTTGTGTTCTACCCTACGCCTTATTCGATGCGACCACTTTTCATTCATTCAGCATTTATAGATTTTAGCTGAAATGTCGCGTCTGAAAAATCTCCTGTCCAAATTTCCGCAGCCACAACTTTTCGGGATGATTCATGTGCCGGCATTACCTGGGTAAGATCTTTTCATTTAAAAATTGATATCGATAAAATTCACGTAAGCTATGAAATTGGTACTTATTGAGACATTTAATCGACCTCTATTTTGTCTTTAATAACCAGATAATGTTTGAAACCTGTAGCTTAGCATAGGTCTAATTTAGCACCCCAAACAGCGTCCACACCATTCAACAGATTCTCGATAAAGTCAAACAAGAAGCCGAGGTTTACGCAAAAAGCGATGTGGTAGTTTATTATATCTATATGAGCTATGTTATACATATATAGTATAGTTTCTTTTCTACAAATCTAAAAAAAAAACCCTTTAGACTGGCATCATCGTGGAAAACATGCATGATATTCCGTACATCCGAAGTCCAATTGGCCCTGAGATCGTAGCATCAATGACGATGGCTTGTGATGGTAGCAATTTTCTTCTTATATATTTTAAACAAATTTTTCTAAATTCAGCCGTCAATCGAATTCTCGGCAGCCGAAGGGACGATTTCATATTGGGCGTTCAAATTCTGGCTCAAGGCGGCCAAGAAGCGATTTCCGTCGCTCATTCTACAGGTAAATTGGAAATTAAGAAAAAAGCCACGTCTTCAAGTCATTGAATCTTTCATTAAATGAATTCTCTATTATACGTTCGCTATTTCCGGATTCGATATGGTCCGATCGGAATGCTTCGTCTTTTCTCACGTGGCTGATGAGGGTTGGATGGATGCAAATGCGGGTGAACTTTTGCGCTTTCGCAAGAAAATTGGAGCAGATCAAGTAGCAGTCATTACTGACGTCAAGAAGAAGCACAGGTAATTTAACTTATATAGCTTGATTCTGGGGTTCAGAATTGTGTCTAAACGAGAGTAATCTCAGTTTTCGTCTAAATTCAACTCAATTCAATTTTCAGCGCTCATTCCGTTACCAGCGATCTGACCATCGGTGACATTGCCCACGCTGCAGAGTTCTTCCTGGCCGATGGAATCGTGGTCACTGGAAAAAGCACCGGGAAGGAAGTTTCGATGACCGATTTTGAAGGTGCGTCAAATAAGCAGTTTTTTGACATTTTTTTAAAAGAAGTTTGGTAATTACAAAACGACAAAACTTGCAATAGCTTATAGAAAAACGTCTGGAAAGTGTCTTGTCATTTGCTTTTTCAATGCTACTTTGTCGTCTTGTTGTCATGTACTTTCCAGGTTTCCATTTTGTAATTCGGTCGAAAAAACGCCTTTGTATTTTTGTGGCCGTTAAAAATGCCGGTACATGAATCGTTGTGTAGTTGAATTTGACTTTATAAACTGTGACCATCATTGGTATTTCTTGATTTCATTAGCTAAACCGAACATTTTTATGCACTTTCACTATGTTTAACATTCAGATGTCTGTTCCTCGACGTCTTTACCGGTTTTTATCGGTTCTGGAGTAACTCATTCGAACGTCGGTGCGTTCAAAAGTGCAGCCGGTCTGATCGTCGGATCAGAATTCAAAAAGGACGGAAAATGGCAAAATGATCTGGATGAAGCAAGAATCCAACGATTTGTTGAAGCTTTGAGAAAAATCTCGAAATAATGCCTAGACGTTATGGTTTATATTCAAAGATTATTATGGCAATATTTATGTACAAAGTCGGTAGATTTGTGTGATGTTAGCAAAACTTAGCGCAAGTCTTCTTAGGATCCACACGAGCCTTGACGTATTTGATGATCTCGGGTAATTCAGCCTAAATTCTCAAAGCTTTGGTTAATTTATGTGAATCAAGAAAGGTATGACTGTATCAATTATCGTTGGCTAATTTACCATATAAATTGAGTTGATTTGAAACATAGATTAACTCAAAAATTTCAATCCTACCTTGATAATGCTTTCGCACATATTTTCCTTTTCCTTGTCGTATCCGAAAATCTTGACGCAAACTTTGTCCAAAATTTGCTCTTCAGATGCCTAAAACTAATAAAATTGCAAACTTTTGAAAAAAAAATCGTGAAAAATACCGCATGGTCCAAAATCATCAGCCGAGTAAAAGCGACAACGTCTTTGCACACTTCACAGATGCAACCGAGTTTATCGTTTTTCTGAAATCAAGTACAAACTTCGATAAGTGTTAGATCAACAGAATAATACTAACGCTAAAAATATATATATATATTTTTTAATTTTAGAACTTATTTAAAAATTTTTAAAATCTTACATGCATACAATCCGGCTTGTTGACTTTGAACATGCCATATTTGACGAGCTTGTTCTTTTCATCTATCGGTAAACTTGTGATTAAGAGGCATACTAAAAATTATAGATCATTTCTGAAAACATCAAAGTTATGGAAATAATCGAAAGTTTAACGAATGAAATGAATGACAAAATCTCTTGTGGAATGTTTTGCAAAATCTTATCAAATTATCGATTATAAAGGTCGGATGGGCAAAATCGGAAACATTTCACTTAACTTACCGGATAGAAGTAGAAGGGCGGGATAAACGATGAAGGACATAGCGAGATTGGGGCGAAATCTCGAGAGAAAATGGGAATCGCAGGAAGATAAAAGACTGACCCATATTTGGTAAGAGAGGAAGAAAAAGCTCGATATATTGATAATAATATCATCATCAACCAGATTTTCTCGGATAAAAATGATAGTTTTGATAAGCTATCAATTCTTGCTTTGAAAGATATTGGTTTACCCATAATTAGCTTAACGATAAGAATTGTTAAATTTAGAAGTCTGGCAAAAACTTGAAACATTTCAAGATCAGTTAATATCTTGGCACATGATGAAATAAGAAGTACTTCAAAGAAAAGTATACTAAATTGGATAAATTTGAACTGATCGTTTCAAGGTCACATCAATTCGTGAATTTCAAGAGGAAATCCAAATAACTCTGGACAATCATGAACTATATCCCAGATGAGTTTGATAAGCTATCTTTCATCATAGAAAAGGACACATTCTCAGGCAATCATGTGGATAAGCCGAATCGAAAAGAATGAAGCGACTCTGAAAGACCTACTTTCGAGTAACAGTCCGCGCAACTTTCGTTTCAATTGCTATCAGTTAGATGATCTTCCTTTCTTTGTTGAATCGAAGCAGTCATTTATCAGGCCGGCTATCGATAAATGTTTTACTGAATAAGGTCAGACCTGAATTCCGGAGATTTTTTAAATTTATCATTATTTTTGTTTTTCATTTGTTTCATAGCTTTCAAAAATTAACATAATCTATTGCCTATACAAATAACTAATCGCACGGCTTCTTATTGATTACTTTATAATTATAATTTGAAAAAACTTTCAAAATCTTTTTCCAATACAAGAATTAAATTCCAGATTATTTTCTGAACCAAAAATACTAGATTTAGACTCGTTGACCCAATTTGCGTCCGTTTTTGGAAAGAGGTTCAGTAATTTCGGAATTCGCTTTGTCGCGTTTTTCAATCGACCTTAAACTCGACCAATTTCAGCATGGTCACTTCTCAGAAAGAAGATATTGCCGCGTTTTATCGACTTAGATTTAGCCACTGAACTTTAGATGCCTTCATTTTTACTTCGAATTTGCACCTTCTATCTCAAATATCAATATAGCTTTCTTTGAAAGCTTTCATCATAATACTTGGGGAATTAGATGTTGATCTTCATCAATAAATTTCATCTCAATAGCATTTTTCTTCGATCCAAAATAGATATCCATGGGAGTCAGTCGATTATGGACTATATCAAATTTAACGCCTAATTTGACTTCGGATATGAGTTTCGAAGCATCGTCTTCTTGCATGAGAAAGCACCTGCACGACGAATTGAGGTCGTTCTGTGCGCCTATCCTTCCTCCTGTCTCGTTGCGTCGTTGCATAACTGCGTTATCCTCAATTTTCTTCACTTTTTCCTCGCATTTTTCCTACTTTCCCACATGTTATTGTCACTTTTTCCTCATTTCACTGGATTTTATCGGAAGATGCTTTGAATTTCTTTGAATCTTTAAGAGGCTCAGTGATAGTTCATTTTAGGCCGTTAGATATTTCTGAATTTCGTCTAAGAACTTTCCTTCATTATTTTAAAGCCTTTGTTTTAATAAATAAACGGATAAACTTCATCTTTTTCGGTTATTCTTTTTCCAGCTTTTCTTCTTTCAGATGGTTTTTCATCTCATACTTGTAACCGTCTCAATATTTCACATATCTGATGGCAGTAGCATATTGAGCAAGACTATCTACGCTAATGGACAAAGGGGTGAGCGATTACGATCAATACACGAGGAGTTTCGATAACCTTGAGATGAACCCTCAAAATCTTCCTCAAATCAATCAGGTTTATTTTCAGATTTTCATGTCGTTAAAATGATCAAAGGCAACAAATGCGATTGTCAGTGCCGGTGTATGCCTCCGGAAGGAAAGTTCCAGAGCGTACTTAGCACGACGCTAGAGCCAAAGATATCCCTTCCGTTTTCTCCAGTGAAAAAGACATCTCCAGACTCTAGCGAGGCAAGCCCTTTGTAATTTTTTTTTAAACATTCTACTTCAGTTTGAACAAACTGCGACATCCGCCAAAAACTTGGTCCCGAAAACGGCAATCAAGAACGAGGATCCCAGTGAGGTAACTATTCTATATTTTTTTTCTGAAAAAGCTCATCTTTTTCAGATTGAACAACCAAGACAGAACGTCAAAGAAGTCAGCAACAAGTCTTTCTCAAGTGATTCAGAGGATCATCACAAGAAAGTTGATATCGACGATGAACGTGTCACCGAACCTGCCTACCGTGCGATCGACGACAAACATCCGAAGTCCCAATCACCAATTTCCAAATTCGCTCAAGAAAACCTGGAGTTTCTGCAGAAGGTGAAGAAAATCGCCGAGACCCGGAAGAACCACGGTCAATCTGAGACGATACAGATCTCCGCAGATGGTATCCCAGTGAAAGCGACGAAGAAGGTTCCTGTGACAACGGAAGAGACTAGTTCTTCTTCTTCTTCTTCAGCTTCGACACTTAATCAGGAATCCAGCACCCATTCTGAAACAACGAAGCAAACGTCTATCAGTACATCTGAGGAGCAGCCGGAAATTCTAACGACTCCCCAGGTTGATGATCCTTCAACGCTGCCAGCAACCACTGAGGAAACAAGCGAACATACGACTTCAAAACCGACTGAAACGACAAAGCCTGAAGAGGTCATTTTGAGCACTACCGAAAATTTCAACCATCCTACGTTGGGACTATCCATCAACTTCGATGAATCAATGGACGAGGAGCAATCGACAGTGATGTCGGAAGAAACAATGCCTGTGACGACAACTAAAAAGTCGAAGGAGACCACCACAATCGAGAAACACATTCCAACCATTTCGAAACCTGAAACTACAGAGTCCACCCAAACCACGATTCCTCTCAGTTCTACCTCACCTTCAACGACAGAACAAACTACATCTTCTGAGATCACTGAAACTTCGTCCAGCTCCACCACAGTCACATCATCTCAAAGTTCTGAAACCACGACTAATATTCATAAGTCTCAAGCGACGACAGAAGTTCCATCTTCTTCAACAGCGTCACAACAAACTCAAACTACATCCAGCCAAGAAACTTCAAGTCAAACAACATCCGAACCTTCTACCATTCCAGAGGTTGAGTCCACGGGTGCTGAAACGACAAGCACAAAAGTTCAAAGTTCTGAACTTCCAACAACAACAACAACAACAACAACGAAAGAGCTTCCTTCTTCTACAAATTCCATGACAACCTCAAGCGAATTGCCTGAACCCTCAACTACAGCAACTGTAGAACCAGAAACTTCAACAAGTTCTATTCCAGCTTCAAGTCAAAGTTCTGTGACTCCATCCAGCTCTACAACGGGACAAATTCAAAGCTCTGAACAAACAACCATTTTAACGACCGAACTTCTCACCACTCCAGAATCCAAACCAATAGAGAGCCCGGCTACGGTCGTGAGCCCTTCAATCAGTGAGGAATCAGATGCCGAATCGTCGATGCCAACTGAAGTTCGACAAACGACAACAATCTCTGAAAAGGTCGAAGAAACGACAGCGAGCAGTTCAGAAGTCATCAGCTCCACAAAAAGCTCGACTGAGCAGCCATCCACTGAGCTTCCTAAGAGACATGAGGATAGCAACGAGGTTGAAGACTCTGGAAAACCCAGTTTCGTACAAGAGCCGGAAAAGCCGGGGAACATCTCTAAGAAGGAAGAACATGTCCTGGACAAGATCATGGATGAAATGAACATTAATGAGGCCGTGAATGTTTCAACTGAAGCACCGAAGAGCAGTTCAACTGCAGGTTAGCCTCAATCTGCATTTCTCATCAATGCATGAAATTTAGAACAAACCACTAGCTCAAAGGTTGATGAGATTGAGACCTCAGAAAGCGCTACGACAGAGGGTTGACTTCATTGTCTTCTTTTCAAAACTAATCACGGTGATTTCAGAATCATCCACCACATCGAAAATCAGTGAAGAGGAGACTACGGAAAGCTCTACTTCTACAGGTTTGTTCTAATTATCTTTTCTATCAAACTATGAAATTCAGAACAATCTACGACGTCAAAAACTCTTAAGAGCAGTACTTTAGAAGACAAAACGACTAAAGGTCTGTTGCAACGGCAATTTTTCAACAAACAACTATATTTCCAGAATCAGTTGCATCAACCACAGATGAAGTTCGTGAGAGCGAAACAGCCATCATCACTCAAAAAGATTTAGGTAAACTTTGTGAATGGAGACCTTGAAATCTCTAAATTATTGCAGCTACTGAAACGCCCCCTGCTCGCACGACGATCAGCAGTAAGATCGACGAAGAAACGACTACTTCGAATCTTCACAATACCACCACATCACCCTCTAATTTGACCACTACGGCTTCGAGATCGGAAAAGTTAGTTGATTTGAAATTGGCCTTGAAAACGCTCTCGAGTATCATGGTGTAAAGATTAAGACATTTATCGAAATCTCCTTCAACTTGTTTGACAATTCAGATACCGCGAAGCGATCGAGCAACTTCGTGCTCGACTGATTGAAATCATCAAAAACAAACAGAAACTTCGCCAGGAGATGCGTGAGAAAGAGAATATGTTAAGGGAACGAGAGAAGGCTAAGATTCAGGTAAGCTTTACTTCTACTTCCTATCAGGACATCCCTTTTCAATTTCAGCGATTAAAAGAACTCAATATCACCGAGTCTACAGAAGCTTCTGAAAAGAGCAATTCAAATGAGAGTTCAATAAATTCAACTACAACCAAAGGAACAACGATCAGTCAGAAAACTAGCACAGCTTCTGTTAATTTGAATCATACATCAACTGAACCGACAGAATCATTCGCTACTGAATCAGTCAAGGAAGAATCTTCTACTTCTGGTATGATTTAGATCATCTTTTATTGACAGAATTTAACTATTTAGAAGAACCAAGTAGCAGCACTTCTTCAAGCTCAAGTACGAGTTCGAGCAAGCCCGACGTGCACTGGTCAGACTCTGAAGAGTACGAGGAGTTCACTTCAGCACCTGAGCCAAATTCATCCATGATGAACGGTATTTTAAAAGCACCCAGGGAGTATTTTTGTCAGAGGGAAAATATGATTGGGATAGGTTCGCAAGGAGTCTCTGACGATCGTTCTACCTAATTGCTTAAGCGTGATTTCAAATTTCATCTTGAATTCTAGGCGAAATTCTTCGAGCCACAACTCCAGCGATCTACTTCAAGAACGTGAGTAACATTCCTGCTCTCGAAATTGCGAAGGAGAATGCTAAGAAAGAATTGAAGAGCTTCGAGACCGACAGTGGAGCTCCGGAGTAATTAACTCTTCTAATTAGCCTAATTGGGGCAATTATCATTTGATTAAGACCCTACGAGGACACAATCAACAAAGATCCAATAACCGAACTTGTGAAGGGCATCCTGAGTGCTGCCGGAAAAGGAATTATTGGGGAGAGACCAGAAGCAAGGTAGTTAATCGGTTAATTTAGGTGGATAAGTAAGGTGATTCTTTAAGGCATGGCGCTTATTCTGACACAAATCAACGAAAATTGAGTACCGCTGACGTGTTGATGCATAGACATTCGGTAAGGGAAAATATGAACAAGGAATTTACACTCATGTTTGAAGAAAGGAAACCAAAACCTTCTTTTGCTGAAGGATTAGACAGCTTTTCTCTAGCTAAACCTGAATAATATCGAAGAAATCTTGTTTGATTTTAAGATAACATATGTTTTAGCCCTTCGAAAGCCACGGAGGTTCTGATCGGGACATGCTTCCGTTCGTTACTAACGAAATTCGAAGATCTCAGCCCAAACCCCCAATTCCGACTATGCCAAACGGAAAACTGCCTTTGACGATGGAGGAAGAAGACGTAAGTTTTCATAATCTATCAATAAATTAAAGACCGTCTTGTGGTAGATCATAGCATGACGTGTCTTCCTAAAGTTCTTTAGAAGGTACTTTACGAGAATGAGATTTAGGTCGAAATCGCTCGTGAGCTCCAGAAAGAGCGAATGTTGCGAGAAGGCTTGGAGAAGCGAAAGAAGACTTTGGAAGAAATGCTGAAGAAACTGCGAGAGGCTGAAAAATTGGAAATGGAAAGAATTCAGAGGGAACAGGAGGAGGTTGGATTTTTGAAAGTTGATTTTGAATTTAAGCGAAAACGTGCCGACAGAATATGCTATAAAGAGTACACTTTTTAAACACTACTATACTTCACGATGGATTCTTTTAATTATTCTATTGAAAGAATCGAGGATTTCAGGAGCGCAAGAAAATCGCTGAAGAGAGCCAGAAAGAAGTGGATCTTGAATCACTAACGACGCAAACCTCTTTGATAGATGAAAGTCAAGGCATGCCGAAGATTCGGTATCGATTAAGGCCGTCTCAGGTAATATCGCTGATTGGAGAGAAAGTTGATATTCATGCAGCGGCAATTGGAAATCGAATTTGTAGCGAAATAGTGAGTTGTGTAGAAGAGAAACGGGAGATGAGCAGTGTAGTTTTTGAATATCGACGCGTTCTCTCCAATCAATAATAAAAATAGTTTTAAGCAAATAAAAGACTTCCCGGGAAGTTCACCCAATTTTTATGTGAAAAAGTTCTGGTCAAGAAGAAAGGCGGGTGAACATTCCAAATTGATGTGGTTATGAACTGCTTGACCTTTCCAAATGTCCAAATAAATTTGAATAATTTTAGTGCAACGCCATTAATAAATTCACTCGGTTATTCAACATTGAAGATCCTTCGGAGTGGATCAATAAAAATTGCAATTTCGCAAAGAGGTGAGTTTTACTTCATTTTTTAGAAAATTAGAATATTTAAATTCTCAGATATTTCCCACAAGCATCGTGTACGCAAATCGAGGCCTTGATATCTTCATGTTTCGTTTTTATTTAATTAATTGATCTATTCTTCTTCCAGTTTATATTTCAAAGTATCTCATCACATAGTCGTTTCACTAGAAATTGAAAACTAGGCACTTTTAAAGGTTAGTGAAGCGATTTTGTGAATTTTCGCCTCAAAACGAAGCTCAGTGCCTTTCAAACGTGTAAATTCCCGGTACTTTATTATTCGATATATTTACCGTAAAATCGAAAATGGAAGTTCCATCCTGAATTCGAGGACCCCTTAATGGGAATCCATGAATGTGTCTATTTCAGGTTTTACGGTATCAATTTACAGATTTTTACGGTGATGCGACATTTCGTCATATCTTTATGCAAAATGTAATAAAAGTATAGTTTATCTAAGTATTATTATCATTCGTCTCATGCCAACATGCCAAATTCAGTTTCAATAGATTTGCGGTTAGTCAGCTTTTCTCACAATAGGACATGAGATTGGCAGACTTTTCGCAATATGCATAGAAATGCAAGCCATATAAAAGACCTAAAATTTCTAAAAATTCGATTTCCTAAAATTCGAATCTAAATGTTTCCCTGCGTACGTCGTAAGAAATCCCGGAAACGTGATCAGATGGTATATTTCCAATTTTTCATTTAAAAAAAAAAATTTTATCTCAGATATACGATGCGCTGATGCACCCGATGAAAAGTCGGTCTTCATCGTGGTTAAACCTATTTTATGAGCCCGCTAGATACGAATGGGCTCAATGTAAGAATTAGAAGAAGAAAAGTCCTAGAAATTTGAGTCTCAGTTCTTAACCAAACCAGATAAACAATTTTTAGTACTCAATAATGCATAAAGTTGAACTTTTTAGACATTAAAAAATCCAATTTTTAGGCAACTTTATTCCCGAGCCTAAATCGATAATTAAGCCTTCTGAAGTATGCTACAATAAAGAAAGGACAATTTGTTGCACCGACATGAATTGTCCGATTAGAAGACGAGAAATCAGTCGGTCTAGACGCGATTCGAGAAGTATGACGTATTTTTAAAACTATCGTAGCTTTACTTCGCCGTTACAATATTATCTCATGGGAAATTTCGTAAATCTAGAAAATTTTAAAATTTATTTTTGCAAAAGAACTCTTCCATCTATTAATATCAAAATATTTCTAAGTTCGAAAATTTACTTTTTCATTTATTCAATGAGTTGATCAACTTTAAATCTAAACTTAAAATTATAAAGTAAACCAAAGCCAACTTTAGGAGACTACGACATTGGCTATGATTCGCCAAGACCTATTCGTCGTAGGGCTAGATCAGTGGATTGTCGGCCTGAGAATAACTATAATAATTATCGTCGACCTCAAGTCTGCGCTAAATCACCATCAACCAACAAATGCAAATGCTTCTATTAAAAATAATCGATTTTTTTCCGCTATCCGGAAACCCCATGACACGCGCATGACCTCATGACATGCGAAATAGGATGTGGTTTAAGTGGTAGGCTCTCTTTTCCCACGCTATTTTGCATGTCATGAGGTCATGCGGTTTTCAAGTTGTCGATTTTTTTCAAATATTATTATTTTTGAATAATTTTGTAAATAAATGTTTCGGTGCAAAAGTATACTGTGAATTTAGATAAAAGTTTTATAATTTCGCCAAAATTTTCGAAGAATGTAATTGCAAAAGCATGTTGTTTTTGTAATACATTCTTCGATGAATATGAGCATGTGAATCTTTCATAGAGATCCTCCAATTTTTTCGGCAACATACATATTCGGAGAATTTTCGATGAAGTGGCCCTCTTTCATTCCTTTTCATTAATTTTTGCTCTCTTCCTCTCTCTTCTTTTTAGTTTGCTTCTATGCGTCGCTTTTGCAGCCCCAAGTTCTATTGAAAAGTGGGCGGGGCTTGCTTTATAACTGCCATCAATTTCTCTCATTTTCATCGAATTTCACTTAACTTTTTCCCAACTTTTATGATTTTCACCTTTTCAGTACCCTTCTAAAACTCTATCTTTGCTCATTTCCATTACAAAATTCCTCTAAAAATTATCATCATTATCCTCCCAAGTTTTTTCATTGTAGTTTGTATTTTTGGTTTTATTTTTCGATTTCTTTGATTATTTTTGTCAAGTTCTTGGAAAGTTTACCCACTTTTGAGGTGAATAGTATTAATAGAGGAGAGAAATGGATGAACTTTTCTAATGACTGATTGAAGAAATGGGTAAATTTTTCAAGAAAAATTTGCAAACGGGAAATTTCTAAAAGATGCACTAAACAATTTTCAGGAACTAAAATGGACCGTCTAAGTTGGTATGTGGCTGGCGAAAGCATGGAGGAAATTCTCATCCAGTCTGGGCACGTCAGCATTTATGAGGGCGACTCTAAACATGTTCGTTTTTATTTTTATTTTTCTAGGTTTCAAAAGTCCTAGAATTTTTCAAGAAAATATCACCGATATTCGCGCTTGCGATCTATTTCTTTTAATATAAATTTTCACAATAAATAAATGAAAAATAATTATTTTTAGACCGAATTCGATCAAGGCACGGCCTCACTAACCTGGTGCCGAATTATTTGGGCCGATCCGAATGATCCGGTATTTGTTATTTAATTTGTATTCTTTAAAAATATTTTTTCAGGCTCGTCGTCTCGTTCTTCACCACTCCCTGATTCGATCGATGGAAAAGCACAACAAGTCGATGTTTTCGAGGGGTGGTAAAATCGTGGTAGGAATTTCTTTTTTTTTTGGATAATTTAAAAATTCCCAATTTTTCATTTCAGTTTTACCAAAAACGACTTGTCAAAGACATTTTATTTCACAATCTTATCATTTTTATTTTAAATTTCTCTAAAATGATATTTTCGTTTTTATTTTTACTTCCTAGCTTCACCTCGACTCTCCATCTCCGGGAAATCACGGCCCGGTGAAAAACAGTCCACACAACCTACTTCGATTTGTGTTTCGAACTGGTGGGGAAGAGGAGTTCTTCAAGCGGTACGAGGAGGCGATGAAACGAAAATCGTGGCAACGCTCCAGTTCGGGATCCTCTTCTAGCGGGGTAATTTTAAAATCAGTATAATTTCCGTACTTATTTTCTCAAGTATCGAGTAAAACTACAGTAATTTTGATGTTTTTTTCTCTTTCACAAATTATAAATTTTCAGTCCCGAGCCAGTGGAAATCTTCGCTCAGTCGGGATTTCCGGAATCGAAAAGCGACTCGCCGAAAACCATATCAAGACGCATGAGACTATCACTCAGGTATTTTCCTAGTGTTATATTTTTATGAGCTATTTTCTAGTTTTTCTTGATATCTTTCAAAATACAAATACATCCTACACTCGACATTTCATTTTTGAACGCTATTAACGATTTTTACATCTCTCTCATGTTCGTTAACGAAGCACGTTTCCCTGCACAATGGTTGCAAGGTGTTAGTGGGCGTGACTAAGCGCTATACCATTTCGGTTTCATGTTTGATTTGAACCATTTCGTGCCTACCCCGTCCTTTATCCACGATTATGAGTGATTCTATTACATTCTAAGTCATGTCGCGCTTTTGCCTTCCTTCGTTAGCGAACATGATAGAGTGCACACTTGGTCAATTGTTGGAATGACGGGATGACGTGAGGACGTGCGCGCTATAGTTAGGAATAGGCAAGGGGGTGAAAGTAGGGAGAAATAGTGTGGGGGAAATAGTCTCACGTCATCTCCGGTCATTTCTTGGTTGCGTCTATACACTTGAAATTGCAGGCGTTCGACGACATGACCCGCCTAATGGAGTCTGCTCGCGAAATGGTGAAACTCTCGAAAACTATTTCGGAAAAAGTTCGGACTAGGAAAGGTGAAATTACGGATGACGAGGTAAGCAATTTTCAAACAAAAAATCTTTTAATTTTTGGACAAGATTTTTTTACTAATTAACACAATCTATCAATGGAGCATTGGCAATAATAATAATAATAATAATAATGGTTTTATTTTTCTGAAACCTATTTTACTCAGTTTTTGTGCAAGAAATATCTGATCAAGCTTAAAGATGTGTTTCACGAACCAATAACCCTTTAGCGATATTCTTATCTTGATTCATTATCGATATTTTTGAATTCCAATTTTCTGAATATTCTACTTGTGTTGGTCAAATGAAGTGAAACTTGTGTGTTGAAAACATAGCGAGACAAGGCGAGAGGCAGAGGAAATTGCGTATCCCACTCTCTTTTCATTATCCCCTGCTGACTCTCCTTTCTCTGCGTGCATAGTCGTGACGTGCAATGCATACGTGCACTTCTCGCAAGGCGCTCTTTAACACGCGAACTGTCATTTCATTTGACCGCTACGATAATTTTCAGACGGTGGCTTTCAAGTCGTATTTATTGTCGCTCGGTGTTTCGGACCCGGTGACAAAGTCAGCGTTTGTCGGCTCGGACAGCGAGTATTTCATGAAACTCGCCGAGGAACTCACCAATGTTCTCGCGGAACCGCTCAAGGTTACAAATTTGATTAAAAAAATAATAGTTTTGACTTGATTTCTTTTTGCAACAGACATTGGGACGTTTTCCACCGCAAATATCCTCCCTTATGCGATGTGAATGTATTCTAGTCAGCGTTTGGAATGACTATCCTTAATAATGGAATGAGATAGATGATGAACGAATTGTTGCGGTGGAAAGCGTTCAACGTCTGGTCAAACTCATGAAATTCTTGAAACCTACAAAAAATTGGATTTTCTATTTAAACTTTCAATTTCGGAAACATTAAAAGTTGGCTAAAATCTAGAAAGCTTCATTTTGTTTTCTTAAAATTTGTAGCTTTCTTATAAATTCTACAGGAAATTGGTAAAAATGTTCATTCTTCAGGAGTGTGGTGGAATGATGGCTCTGCCCGAAGTGTATTGCCGGATCAACCGAGCTCGCGGACTGGAACTGCTTTCTCCCGAAGACTTGCTGCATACTTGCGAAGCTCTTTCGAGAATCAATTCTCCATTGGAGTAAGATTTGGCGCTTTTTGTATGAATAAGCTTCGAAAATTTATTTATGTTTTAGCTCAGAAAATTTTAGTATTAGATTTATAGCAATCAACACAATTTAGATTTTATTCCTAAATATATATCAGATTTTTGATCAAATTTTGTCAGAAGAAATAAATTTTCCAGGCTCTTTTCTGAAGCTGAAGTCTTTTTTCAAATCAACATCTTTCCAGACTGCACCATTTCCCCTCGGGAGTATTTGTGGTGCAACTCAAATCGGCGTCGGTCGAAAATATGGTCGATGTGACGAGAGATTTTGTGGAAACGAAGGGAAAGGTGTCTGCAAACGATTTGGCAATAGATCAAGGGCTCACCGTGATTTTGGCTAAAGAGAGGTTGGCTTTCAACACCAGACGTTGAGTGTTTTCCACCGCAATAATTCGGTTATCATCTCTCTCGTCCCATTATTATTAAAAGTACTAATGCAAAACGGACTGAGATAATTCACCACATAGGGGATACTTGCGGTAGAAAACGTGCCAACGTCTGCAACACTTGAAGAAATTGACTAATTGAATTTGAAATTTATAAATGATTTTTGAGGCATATTATGAGTTTTATGGTGCTACCTCGAGTTAGAAGACTAATTGTTTATTATTGCATTTACGAGAGTGTCTGATTTTTGGCACATATTAGTTTGATTCTTAGAAATACTCGTCCTTAAAATTTTCATGCTTCAAATTTTATCCTGTTTGGAATCAAATTTATTTCATTATTTGAGTGAGGATATTTAGATTTAAGAAGGAAATAAAGTCTTCCAATTTTAGGTTGCTTGCCGCCGAGGAGAAGGCTCTGCTTTGTCGAGACGAAACCGTTGAAGGAGTCGAATTCTATCCCAACAAATTTATGGAAGTTTCAAGTCTTTGAAAAAATCGTTAGTTTGGAAAATTTAGAATTTTAATATTTTTTTCAAAAACCTTCCCACAAAAATAGTGCATCTTTTCGAGAGAGAAAAGGCGTAACCTCCCAATAGGATAATATTTTGTGGGTCGCGAGTTTTGAAAAGTTCGATAATTTCCAAAATTTCTATCATAGATGATATCGAATTGAGTCTAGATTTTGAAAATGATAGCATTTTATTGGAGCTTCTTGGGACGTTCAACCATTGTATCAAGCACTCGTTTAGAAAATTCATACATTTTTCTTCTCTAGCAACATTTCAGATCAAAATTTAGTAAGCTTTCCAAATGAGTGGGTAGTCGGATGAACTTGGTGAATTTTTCAAGAAACCGTTTTATGGTATTTCGTAAATATCGTATCCTTCACCGTTTTCAATGAGCTTACGATCTCATAATCTTGCCATTTTTTAAAAATATAATTATCGTAATTTTGAAAAGTACGCTCTAGGAACTTAGCGTATTTTTCCGAAAATGTTTTCATTATAACTTGTGTTCGCCTTATTCTAGTGTTTGCCCAAGAATTCTCGACTTCATTTACACAATTGACTTTGTCTATTTCTAGTCATTTTATCGTGTTTTTCGGAGAAGTAAGGTTTTTTGTGGTAAAGTGAGTGAACTTTACAGATATTGCCAACGACGAATAAAGTGCTCATTTTTATTGTATTATTTTTTGGGGAAAGAGTTTGAAGCTCTTTTTTATATCTGGTTTTTTCTCGATTTTTTAAAATGAAATCAGTTTCCAGATTTTTAAAAATGGCAGATCTTGAAATGTCTGAAGAGCCGCTCAATGCGGAAAATGGAGGGCCGCCGGATCAGGTTGATTTTTTAAAATTTTGCAATATCTTGAAAAATCTTTAGAGGGAAAGTTCTTATATTGAAAGACGAATTTTACTCAATTAGGCTCTTATATAATTTTTATAAGTAATTTTTTGAAACATAAATTAAAACAAACAAACAAATCAGGACTCGATGCAAGAAGCGCCCGGTCAGGGAGAAGGTGTTCAGGAGAATCGGGAAGAATTGGAATCCGGACAGATTGAGGATGGATCGGATGATGGTATTTTTAATTATTTTATTCTTTATTTTAACTCGTTTTATTTGTATTTTTTTTAATAATTTATTTTTAAAATTATTTGCAGGAAGCTCGCTTTTTGGCTCGGATGATGACGACGATAATGTGCAAGTCACCATTCAGAAATACGACTCCATCAACGTTCCTTTTACGGTATTTTTAATTCGATTTCATACGCTTCTATGACGATCAAACGCTGGGACTTTTCCCACCGCAAAAATTCGATCATCATCTCTCATTCCATTATTAAATATAGCAATGCAAAGCTGAGTGGAATAATTCATACCTCATAAGAGGAGTATTTGTGGTGGAAAACGACGACATCACATTACTTTGTAGCTCTTCAAAAGTTGGTATCGAATATGTTGAAACTTATCTAAATGACACTCGCTAAAACATATCTTGATTGAAATCGAATTTTTGCGGACATTTATGAATTTTCCAACGCTAGGCTATATTAACACAGCAATTTCCGAGCATTTTTCATAACATATTTTGAAACTTACATTTACCCTTCAGAAAAGCGCCGCGAGCGGTCAGCAGCATCTGGCCAACAAGTTGGATTTGGACCATGTTCCCACGATCGGTGATAAGCCTATCTACGATATTGATTTGGCTCAGGTTAAAGAAACAAGTATTTGAAGAGGGGTAAAATTGCGAATTTCAGATGGAGGATCGTCCCTGGCGCAGGCCCGGAGCTGATTTGACCGACTACTTCAATTACGGGTTCACCGAGGGTTGGAATTTGAATTATTTAGTTATTTGTTAATTGTTTAATTCTCAGAGACTTGGAACACGTACTGCGAGCGTCAGAAGAAGCTGCGAGTCGAGTTCAGTGGAAATCAGGTGGAATTTTTACGGATCTAAAATTTTGAAAAAAAAACGAAAATGTTCAGACTCAGGCCAACAAGGCTCTGTTCAGTTCGATCACTCTGACACATCCACTGGCTATGCCTAGTAGGTTCTAAAAATCATCGTTTTTTCCAATTCTCATCTTTTCTACATTTTCAGAAAATAGGAAATTTTTAAACTTTTAAATTTCGAAGACAAAACCTGATTTCCAGAATCGACGACCGAAGGAGCCACCGGGGGGCTAAAAGTTCTGACGGACAACGGAGGAAAGTTCAAGCCGTATCAGTTCAAGGGCGATAGTCATGAGGTGTTTGGATTTCTGCATTTACAAGACTAATATTAAATCATAATTGAGATTTAACGAAACAACGACTGAACATATCACTTTATTATCTGAGAGGATAATGATACTCGATTAATTGAAGCAGACCCGATCCTTTCTTCAGAATGAAAATATGACTTTGAAAAATAGCTATTGCCGCAAAAATACGTTATTTTAGATATTCACTAGGGAAAACACGATAATTTGAAACGTATTTAATTTTCAGCCGATCGTTCGTACCGTGATCGGCACCAGACCTGGACAGGTCTCAGCTTCGTCATCGGCGAGTTCTCTGGCTCCTCCGGGAGTGGTAAGACAAATTGTATCTTTTTCCAGAAAGCCTTAAAAATATATTTTTTTTAAAAAACAACTTATCTTTCATCTCGAAGACAAAAATCTTGGGAACTACATTTTTTGCAAGAAAAAATCAGAATGAAGAGGTTAATTTTGATTATTTTTGCCAAAAAGTGGCTAAGCAAACAACTTACCACTACATCATCTCGCCAAGTTCAAATTTCTATTTTCAGACACCCTCATCCTCTCAAGCTCCGATGGTAGACTTCAGCAGGCCGCCCCCGAATATGACCATCATTCCCACGGTCAATCTCAGTCAACCTCCTTCGGGCCCACCCCCTCAAGCTAATCAGCCACCACCTGGGCAACCGCCTATTCTTCCCGCGGGTAGGAGATTTTATTTTAATAATCAAAAAATATTGAATTTGAATAATTTAATGTTTTAAATTTTTACAAAGCCATAAAGTTGGGAGAATATCGTTATCCGCTATTGTTATAATTAAAATATCATCAAATAGGATTCAAATTTTAAAAAAGTCTTTGAGAAAGAAATTTTCGACGTTAGATAGATCTTATTTGACCATATTAGATATTTAAATATATTTCAAGAAACTTTTCTATAAAATTAACATTTTCATTGTGATTAGTGCTGAGGAAACCTGAAAATTATTTTAAAAAAAACATATTTTAGAGCCCCGTGCCGATG
This sequence comes from Diploscapter coronatus, assembly GCA_964036155.1. Lineage (NCBI taxonomy): Eukaryota > Metazoa > Nematoda > Chromadorea > Rhabditida > Rhabditidae > Diploscapter > Diploscapter coronatus. Next base: position 80,383,301 of record OZ038423.1, on the reverse strand, counting down.
CTCCACCCGGGGTTGACTTGCCGCCAGGGGTCGAAGACTCTGCTAGCACTCCGGTTTCGTCTGCACCTCCTCAGGTAAAAATTTATACAAACAGTCCTAGGATCAAAAAATCTCGAAGATAAAAATAAATAACAATTCCAGGGAATTCCCACTCTCTCCGGCCCACCTCTCAACATGAGTATGCCGCCGCCTGGGTAATTTAAACATTCTTTTTTAAAGATATGATATCAACGTAAGAATAATCCTATTAAAAAGCACTTTTTCCGATAAAAGTCTACATTTTTGTGAAACATCATTTTTATCACAAATGAATGGATCACGATTTTTGCTATAATAGTTTGAAATTTTTAAGTATATGATCTTTCCATAATAAGCCAAAATGATTCAAGCAATTTTTATCGATAATAACCTTCATTTCTTTTGAAACATATCACTGTTTTACCAAAGGTGAAGAATAATGATGTCTTTTTTGTCAAATAACTCGAAATTTCCAGTTTCAATCCCGCTCTGCCCCCTCCGATGGTACGCGGCCCGCCCCCGATGATGCCAAACATGCCCCCGCCTCCGTTCAACACGATGCTGCCTCCTCCAGGTTTGATTTACAAAGTTTTGCTTTTTTTTAAATCACTTAAAGACTTGTTTCTTTATTTTGGCTATTTTTTTAAGATTTTTATTTTTCTAAGAACTATTTTCAGGTTTCCCGCCTGGCATGGGTCCCCCTGGGACTGGCCCGCAAAGATTCCCACCGCCTCGTGAGAATTGTTTCAAATTTAAAATTAGAAAATTTTCAAAATTAAAACTTTTGAAATTTATACAAGTTTCACAACTTTCAGAAATGGGCCGTGGTCCCATGACGATGCCGCCAGGAACGGCAAACGAATTCGATAACTACGCGAAGAGAGAGCCAGATTTTGGGGATGATGGGTATGTTTCAAAAATTTGACCAAGTTTTGAAAAGAATCATTTTTCGATAAAGCGTCTTCAATGATTTGTTTGAAAATCACGGCCTTATGAACCCTATTCCCTGATAACGTCTTATGATTACGTCCGAAGAAAACATGCCTGCGAAAATGAAGAACAAATGTGAGAAAATGAATGCATGAAAACGAGAAATTGTCTCACTCAATTGCCAAAATCTGCGCAACTGACAAAGAGATGCACAACGCCGCAGCAGGGTTGCGGATGAGCGGAGCTAAAGCCTAACCATAAAGAACATAAGGCCGTGAGAATAAGAAATTTTTGGCTGATATATAATTTCTAGAAGATATATACTTCTGCATAAAATATATTTCCAGAGAAGACAAGAGACGAGCCACTTACAAAAGGAGAAGTCGTTCCAGATCGCCGAGCAAACGAGATGGAGGGAGGTTAGAAAATGTTTGATAGGTCTCAAATTTTCGCGCAATTATCAGAGAATATTCTCTAGGCAATGGTTTAATTCATCCCGATGCTTGAAGTTAGGTTCTAAAAATTGATTTGACTAGGTTTCAAAAACTGGTTTTCTCCATACATGATTTTGTCAATTATTGGTTTTTCTATTATTGGCATCCATAAATAATGGAACAAAATTTCTTCCAAGTTTTAAAATGGATAGGTTACAAAATTAGTTCATTTTTCGTAGAGATTTATCCAGTATAATGTATAGTAGTCACGCATCTCTTTATATCAAAAAATGAAATAATTATTTAGAAAAAAAAAACAAAAACTTTTTTCAGACGACGTGACCGCGATCGCGAGGATCGTGACAGGGAGAGCCGTAGTCGCCGGCATAGAAGCCGATCGGGCAGGTAAACATTTTAAAACTCACGACCTTTTGTCTATTCCACATACACTCTTTGAGAAGAGAGTAGGGAAAGAAAATAAAAGTGGAATATAGAAGGTCAAATTCACCCTATTATGTTCGCTAACGAAGGAAGGCAAAAGCGCGACATGACTTAGAATGTAATAGAATCACTCATAATCGTGGATAAAGGACGGGGTAGGCACGAAATGGTTCAAATCAAATATGAAACCGAAATGGTATAGCGCTTAGTCACGCCCACTAACACCTTGCAATCATTGTGCAGGGAAACGTGCTTCGTTAACGAACATGAGAGAGTGAAATGATTAAATCAAGTCCGACTTAAAGTTTTCAACTAAAATTATGGACAATCGAAAATTTTAAACTGAATTAAGAAGTTATCTTTGAATTTAAAATTAAGATAAATCAATTTTCAGTCCCTCTGAATCCTCGTCCAGAAAGAAAGACAAGAAAAGGGACAGACGCGGTGATGACGACGAGGGTGGAAGGAAGAGGAGGTAGAATTTCGAAATTCTAGAAAAAAACTTTTTCTAACCTTTTTAGTTAGCACCCTCTTTTTCCGAAAATTAGTACGGAGAAAAGAAGAAAAAAGCTGGTAACTACAATGAGTCACTTTATCTATTTCTTCTTTTCAATTTTATCTGCATACGTGGTCAAAAAGAACAATAACGATATATCTTCATGTGAATTTACATTCTGTTTTTTGAAACATAATTTATAAATTAAGAAAACAAACATTTCCAGACATCATCGTGACGATCGGGACGATGAGAGGGAAAGCTCGTCGAGTCGTCGACGAGGCAGAAAAGACGACCCCGATGAATTCGCCAGTGGAGGCGGAGCTGGTAAATTTTAAAAATTTTACTTTTCGCCCTCCTCGAAAATTGAGAGTTTTCTTTATGAGAAATAGTTTTGATAGAGAATAATTCTTTAAAATTTGTCTTTTTTCATTCTTGTTGAGGAAAAAGTTTATAATTTCGTTTTAAAAATAGCTCATTCATATTTTCAGAAGAAGTGCTAACTATAACAAGATATTAATTAGGTTGAGAACTTGAAAAAGCTATCATATGCCATAACAATAATGAGAAATACCGCAATATCTGAAGCCTATCGTATTCAATGTTTTTATTCCGAATATTAAAAAGTGAATTTTTTATGAATCAAATAATATTTCAGACGGACCTCCTGGCGTCGATTAACCCTAAGGGGATTGTCAAATTTCGAAATTCCAAATCCCCTATTCAAGATCTCCAAAATCTCTATTTTATGCAAACACCATCGTAATTTTCGTTGTTAAGGTTTTCTTTTCGTCGATACAATATCGATTTTTATTTATATAAACGTTATAGATCAAATATAATTTATCAAATTTCGGAGAATATAAAAATGGTACTCGTTACCAAGTGAAAATATTTACAATAATTTAGCCTACTTTATTGAGCTCCAAGTAAAATTGACAACGAACACTACCACCAGCAATTTGTAAAATTGCTAAATTTATCAGAATTTAGTTAGGAGTGTAGGAAAAGAGGAAAACTTGCTGAATTTGATAAACTCTGGCGGTGTCTTTGAATTCTACATGGGGCAATTTGGTGAAATTTCGCGATAATTGGAATAATTTAATTTTTCTTTTAGAATTTTCTCCTGAGCTTCCGAAGTGGACCGTCCTTGGCTACGGCGTAACAGAAGAAACCGTCCGTATCGACCTGGGTAATAACATAAATTAAACAATGACGAAAATCCAAGTTTCTATCACTTTTGAAAGATTCCCAACGAATTTTCTAGAATTTTTAACTTTTGTACAATTTTTCTTCAAAAAGTTGGAATCTGTCTATAAACTGGAAGAATTCTATCTTTCAAATAATCAAATTATTCGGAAATTTCGAGTTTTTCTTCACTTGAAAGAAAATGAATCACTTTCCATATTATTGATTTGTTTATTTCCAGAACCCCTCACCAAGCAGTGTTCCCGCTTTTCGTCGTCGAGAGGCGCCAAATCGTGACCGCACGCCACGTACCACTGACTCAAGGTTAGTCGAGCCTGAAAATGTTTGAAGTTGTCAATTTTTTTTTGGATTTTCAAGTTTGTTTCGTACATCAATCAAGTAATACGGAATTTCTTGAGCATTTGATAACTTTTGAGGATCAACATAAGGAAATGCTATAATTTTGGTTTCGCAATTTGTACTTCAAGAATCTTGAAACATCTAATTTTTAAATGAAATCTAATTATACCCCGCCCAAAAGGTTGAGGGCAGGGTATAATTCTGAGAAAATTTCGTTAGAACTATTCTTTAGAAAAGTAATTAGAAAATGTTGAATTTTCCGAAGTTTTCTAAAAAAACTTTTTGAAAAGATAAAAATTTCAGACAAATGCCCAAACCAACCGCTCATCACGACGTTGTTGACGATGACGATCAGCAGGGATACACCTGGGAAGGCGCTTACGAGGGTAAGTTTGAGAAAACATTTCTGATTTTCGATTATTGTTGATGCTCAAATCTGGGGGATCGAAAATGGGGCAAGAAAGAAGTGATCTTAGACCAGTCTCTCTCCTTTTCGCGTGCTATTTCTCGATTGTCTAACCATTAAAAATAACTGCATCGCTTTACACGTCTCCCAGGTTTCGGCATCAACAATAGCTTGTCAGATCGTTCAACATTTTCTAGTAACATGATTAGATATTTGAGAAAGCGTGAAACGTGCAATTTGTATTTTTACTTTTCTCTGGTTTTATCGGGGCATTTTTATACAAAAGCGGAAGTTGAATTATTCTTTACCCAAGCTTATCTTTCATCAGAAAAAAATTGAAGTATATTATATTCATAAAAATGAGAAAATTACGAAAAAAATAAGAAAATTCAGGCATCAACATCGGCAAAGTGCTGGAGGAAGATGATATGGGCACGATCGAAAAGTCCATCGCCAAAGTGGTTCTCGAAGCGAAAAGACGCCAGCGGGCTGCGAGCAAACCCGCGAAGATCAGGCTGGGAATTGTAAAGCTTTTTTTTTATTACTAAATTGTGTTTTTTTAAGGAAAAAATGTTCTGTGAAAGTTTCATTTTTCCACGTGATTTCCGAAGAAAATATAGATCGTTTAATTTTGTCATCGAAACTTTTTAAAATAATTCTTTTCGTTTTTATAGCTTGGTAGAAGATAAGAAATTTGAGATATTTGAAGAATAAAATTTTAGATGCGCTACGTCTACATCGTGATCGATTGCTCGAGGTTCGTGCTTCACAAAGCCATGCCACCTTCGAGATTTTTCGTCGCTATGAAGGTAGGCTTCAGAAAAAACCCAAACAAAATTTTATCCTAACAATTATTGCATTGATCTGACTACAAATGGTAAAGAAATATATATTTTTTTAATATAAAGTGAAAAATTTCGAAATTTGCATGTTTCAGATCCTTCAGCAGTTTCTCGACACATTCTTCGAGCAGAACCCAATCGCGCAAGTCGGTGTGATTCTGTGCAGGGACAAGAAAGCAGAACGATACGTCAGTTTGACGGGTTAGTTTTGGATTTAAAAAAATAAAAATGAGGTATTGTACTATATACTCAAGCCAAAGAATCGAATATTTCCACTAAAAATTGAATTTATTTTAGAAACTTTGAAGTGCATGTGAAAGTTTAGACTTTTTACACGTCTTTGAAATGAAAATGATCATGATCAGATAATATTCACAACAAAATTTCATTAAAACCTAAAAAGTCTCGAAACTTACCTATGTTTCAAATTTGAGGAAATGTCCGAAGCATCAAGGAATCCCTTTCCAATGTTCCTGAAGTATCGTGTTGCGGCGACTTCTCACTGCAAAATTGCCTCGATTTGGCATTGACTAATTTGAAGTAGGCATTTTTCAAAGTTAATTTTGAATTTATGTTTTAAAGAAATCCATAGATAGCTAATTATCAAAGAGTAGCAATGAGTTTTTTGCAGCGATTAAATTGGAAAAAACAAAATTATTCTATAACAGAAAATGAAATTAGACATGATTCAATTCGTTCAAAATATACAGAACGAAATGTGCTTCAAAAATGGCGCTAGAAAATCAATCGTCAGTTTCTTTATGGATGAAAATGTTAAATACTCGTTTCAGAAGCCTTCCCGGACACGCGAGTCGTGAAGTCATCGTTGTGATGGCGAGTCTCTCGACGGTGGATGCCGGAAATATCTACGGCACTTTTGAGGTACTCAACTTCATCAGATGTGGGACGTTTTCCACCGCAAATATCACTTATGCGACATGAATTATTCCAGTCAGCTTTGCAATTACTATCCTTAATAATGGGGCGAGAGATAATGACAGAATTTTGCGGTGGAAAAGTCCAGCCTGACTTCATTTTCAACAAAATCATAGGTTTCAAGATTTTTCAAATCAAACGAGAAATTTCTAATTCGATACGTTTGACCATCGCATTTTATAAATTAGTTAAAAAGTAAAATGAAATTAGATGCGTTTCAAAAATTTCTAATTATCACGGTTCTTTTTCGTAAAATCAATTAGTGAGATTTGCTGTTGCTACGAAAAAGATTTGAATTTTAAAATTGGGAAAATGATTTAGCGTTTTCAAAATCTTGTTTTATTTTTACCTCTAGTTTTTTTAGAATCTGCGTCAAAACCGTATCCGCTGCTCGGTGATCGGCTTGGCTGCGGAACTATTTGTCTGCAAGCAGCTCGCTAAGGTCACTTCCGGTAAAATGTTCAAATTTTTAAAGGAATTAAATTCTTTTTTTTTATAAAATAGAATATGTTCTACTCGGAAAAGGCCTTAAAGAATCTTTTTTTTCTATCGGAAAATAATAGATGAAAGTAATGGTTTCTGCAGAAAACTCAAGGATAGTAATTTTAGAAGGAAAAAGTAATCGAGTGAAACAACATTTCGAAATCTAGGTCGCTACGACATCGTGCTCGACGAAGAGCATTTCTCCCTCGTGCTGAACGCACACACCTCCCCACCTCCGTTCTCCAAGCAATTCGAGGCTTCTCTGCTCAAAGTTTGCTTCCCGCCACATCAGGTAAAAATGAAAATGCCGCAATCCTTTAAAAAACCATTAATGTCACCTCTTAACCTCATGAAAATTCGAACAATTGTGATAGGTAATTCTCAAAATACGAACCATAATCAAACATTTTTTTCGATTGTCAAAGAAAATTACAGTAATCTTAAACGTCGTGATTTGTTTTATCTCTCACTTGTCATTTTAACGTCCAGGTTCCCGACTCGCCCTGCTTCTGCATCTGTCACCCAGGAGTACCGATGTCCTCTAAGGGGTTCATGTGTGTTCAGGTTCTAATTTTTCAAGATTTGAAACGAAATTCTAAATATCTAAATATTCTAAAATAGCAGTGTTTCGCGTTAGAAACACATGGTTAAATAACCTGATTTGCGACGTTAAATCGAATTTGATTACCTCAAAAATGAAAGACTCTTCAAGTATAGATGGATCTAAAATGTGAGGTTTTATGTGTTTTCAGTGTGGGGCCAGACACTGTTCAATCCCAGTGGAATGCCCGATTTGTAAGCTGACTTTGGTGGCCGCACCCCAGCTTTCTAGGTATCCGATTCAAAATATCCAGATCTAGGGAGGACGATCGTCAGAAACCCTTTGCGACCTACTCCCTATAGTTTATTTTCGTCTGGCGAAAGTGCTCCCTAGGTCTGAAAATATCTCATTTTTAGCCAAAAATAAATCCATGCAATGCTTTATCTAAGGATTAAAGCTATTTTCGAGCTAAAATTATTGCTATGATTGCAGAGTCTTTCGCCATCTCCTTCCACTGCAAGCATTCCAGGCCACCCCTGTCGATGTCATGTAGGTTTCAGGGATTTTGAAGCTGAAAATAGTCGCATCTGACTTGTTCTTCGGAAGTTTTCTATCTTCATTTTTTAGATGTTTCGAAAATTTCGAAATGAAGTCGAAATTCGAAAGAAAAATTTATCACACTTTAAAAATAAGTTTCAAAAAATGTTAATTTTCAGAAATTGTACCGGCTGTGGGGTCGCAGTGAAAACGGAAGCCTATGCTTGCACGAAGTGCTCGGGTTTGTTCTGTTTGGAATGCGATCTGTTTCTTCATTCCAGTCTTCATATATGTCCCAACTGTCCGTGATTATTCAAAATTACAGGGTGAACTTAGGGCGGATTTTAAAAAAATCTTTCTAATCCAGTCTCGTTGTCAAAAGACATGCTATTTCGGGGTTCCTAACTTAGAAAGGATTTTTGAAGATACATTTTCCTGAGACTTATAAATAACAAAATTGAGAGATCTATTTTTTTCCCAAAATATTTATTCCTAATTTTATCCTATCCTTAACTATATAAGCCTCGTTATTTCCAAGTTTTCTTTCTAATTTATTCGAGTTTGGTGAAAACGATGATCTGTAATTTTTTTTAGATTTATTTTTCCGACTTGTCTGGACTTGGAATTGTTTCATTACGGGTGGTTCTCTAGTAATTTTGGCCTTTTTCGTTGATGAAAATAAACTACTTTTTAATTTTTCGTTTTAGAAATTACGGAGCAAAGTCGCCAAGTCTTTGGAATATTGCTTGATTTTTTTATTATTGTTTGGTGTTCGTGAAGCACAGTATTGAAAATTTCAAATTCATTCTAGAATCGAAAAATTTCCAAACAAGTCCACGCTTTTCCATTTTCTCGCTACGCTTTTTACTCCACTACGCCACTTTCATTTTGAGTGCTTGGTTTTTACGCACTTCATTTTATTTCCTCCCCTTCATTTTCGAATTTATTTCCCCCAATTATTTATTTAATTATCCCGTGACTACCCTTTAATTACTCCCAATTATCTCCCTAATTAGTCTTCAAATTCTGGGCCTAAAATTTGGCCGAAATTCTTCGAGTTTACGTTCATTTTGAAGTTAGAAAAGTCGCGCTCTTTTCTGTTGATGTTTCCATTGATTTTTTATCGACTTTTTACTGAATGAATATCGATTTTTAGGGTCGAAAATTTTGAAATTATTTTTTTTACTTTCAGAGCTGAAAATGTCTCTGATTTGTTCGATCAGTGGCGAGCCTGCAGAGGAGCCCGTCGTCTCGCCCGTTTCGGGTAAATTGGAAATTTCGTTTTTCGAAAATATAAATTTCAGGAGTTCTGAAATCTCAGAAATTGATAAAATTTTGCTCCCCTTGAAAAGACCTCTTGATTGGTACCAAATTCACTGGAAATTTTCGAGGAAAAATGTCACAAATTAAAACATAATTTCAGGCCACATCTTCGACAAGCGTCTCATCGTCAAGTACATCGCCGAGAACGGCACTGATCCGATCAACCACGAGAAGCTCGATGATAGCCAAGTGCGTTCGAAAATTCGAAGATTTTGGAAAGGCGTGAATTGAGATCAAACAAAAAATCGATTCGTTCATTCAAATTTTGAACCATTTTTGAAAACATCAATATTTTTCTGTGAATTCAAGAAGAGACGTTCATTGCCCTAGGGAAAATGTAGTTTGTTCTGTCAAACCTTGAAACCCACATTTTTAAAACAAAAAAGCTTTCAGCTGGTGACGATCCAAACGGACACGAAGACATTGGCGCCGCGGAACGTGGCGGGGACTTCGATTCCATCCCTATTGAAGATGCTGCAGGACGAGTGGGACACCGTCGTGCTCAACAGCTTCTCGCTCAGGTGCGCAAAATAACAAAAACGACATATTCTACAACTTGAAACAGACTTCTCAAACACGCGATCCGCAAATCACCTCGCAGAAAAAATAATGCGCCTTTCCAAGAGAGATAAAGAAGACATGCTCTTTTTCTCTCTCCTTTTTTCTTCGCGTTCTCGCTCGTCTAGTTTCCGTTTCGTTTTAAAAACGGATATTAGGCGGACAAGAAAGAAAAGCGTGTGTGAAGCAGAGAAAGAGACTCTCTTACCCAGAAATTTGCATACAGCCCTGTTCGGAGCTAAGTTTGAAGTCGATAAAAGTCAATTTTTCAGACAGCAACTCCAGACGGCCAGACAGGAACTCTCCCACTCGCTCTACCAGGTTAGGACGTGTTCATACTCCGCTCACGCTCACGTTAACAGAAAAATAGCATGTGAGTGTAAGAGACGCAAAGAAGACATGCTCTTTTCCTCTCCCCTCGCGTGCTATTTCTGTTTGCTCGCGTGAGCGATGTATGAACGCGTCCTCAGAAAGTCAAATTTTGCGAGAATGCAGATACCATCAGTAGTACATTGTTACTTGAATTCTATTGAATCCACTTTTCGTGAAGCACATTGCAAAATCTATTCCTTTATTTGTTGTTTTTTCCCGATAGATGTCCTATCGAAATTCATCAATTTCTTGGATTTATTTGAAACTTATTAAAACTGGCGATTTCAGCACGACGCGGCGTGCCGTGTCATCGCCCGCCTGACGAAGGAGCTGACTGCGGCACGAGAGGCTCTGTCCACTCTGAAGCCCCACATGAAGCAGCCAGGTGAAAAAACGATGATTTAATTCGAGCTTAAGTTTGAAGTTCAAATTTTGAATCCCAAGTTACTCTTCATTATAAACGAGAGCGGATTTGCCAGCGAGAGTACCCCCTCTTTCGCAGGGGTACTTCTGCCACACACTGCGTCTCTGCGCCTACTCTTAACCATGCTCAACGGGGATGGAGAAGCGAGCTAGGCAATGGTTAATCATAGATGCAGAAATACCGACAATGACAGGTATCTCCGCGAAAAAGAGGCGAGTCTCTCGCTAGTAAATTCGCTCTCGTTTATAATGAAGAGTAAAAAGGAAAATCGTGGGAATTGTGCTGAGCAGCAAAGAATGTTGTTGTTGTTTTTTTTTTATCTTGAGACAGAAAGGCACGAGGAAAGAAGAACAACATTTGTGCATCACGATAGAATCTATCTCAAAACATTGAAAATAGTCATTCTTTTACGAAATAAAAAACAGCGAACTTCGCTGAGCGAAGGTCGCAATTTGCGACAAATTTCGAACTTTAAAATTATCAGATCTAAGGAGGACTTAAGTCGGGATGACTCCGCGACCTACCCTCCATACTATTTTCATCATATTTTGCCTCTAACCAGAAATTTCGCAAAATGTTTGCTATGCGTGATGACGTTGTAGCGTAAATTTCTTTCGTGCGACCAAATGGTCTCTGGGTTTAAAAATTATGCTCGGACTTTTAGTGGGCGGTGGCGACTCTGAAAGGGACATCGACATGGAGCAGTCCGTCGATGAATCGGGCATTTCCGAAAGTGTTCAGGTTGATCTTTAAAAAAATAATTTTCCTGGAAAACGACCTTAAATTTATTAAAAATTATAAATGTTTTAGAAAAATCTAAATTCCATTTTAAAATCCTGAGCTTTAATATGTGAAGTCTTCTAGAAATGAAAACGGAAGATAAAAATGATTTTCAGAAGAAACTCGACGAGACCTCCAAACAACTGACTGCGGCGAGAAAGGCGAGAGGAAAGAACGCCCCAGGTACGATATTCTTGGAACCTTTATTCTTACACATCAAATTAACATTGATCAAGGATAATGTTTCAGAGGGCCTGGCCAAACCAGAGGACTTCGATGCATACAGCAATAAGATCACACACACTGGGATTCACAGCACTTCCGTTCCCGGAATCACTGCGCTCGATGTTCAGGTAAAAATAGGCCTCTTGTAGTTTTACCCCCTTTTCTGAAGAATAGCAAGGGGAAGAGAGAAAAAACGGGAGTAAAAAAGTACGAGAGACAAAAATATATCAAATTATATGATACACAGAAAAGAAAGTTGATTAGATATTTGCGATCGAATAATTCCTGAAAATGGTTAATGTCGACAAATTCGATGGAACAATTTTTCCCCTGAATACGTCAATTTGAATTATTTGAAAGGGAAAACCAGGACGAAGTTATTGTATTAATTTTTGCTCGGAATTTGTGATTTTCTGAAACATAACTTAAATGTTTAGAGTTGATTTTCAGGGAGATCTGGTTTTGACGGGTGGAGTCGACAAGACCGTGGTCCTGTTCAACACCACTAAGGAGCAAGTTGTCAATACATTCAAGGGGCATCAGGTATTCTTGATTAGAAGAAAACACGTCGATGTTCAAAAATTACGCTATTCATCTCGTTTCTCGTCAACGCGACTCACTACTTCGTTCCTCCAAATTCGATTTCTAATTGTGAAATGAATATCGACTTTCTCACCGATCAACAAAAAAATTTCAGGACTTGACTTATAAATCGCACGTGCACTAAGTCCCACCATTATATTACGTTAAAACGCTATCTTTTGAATGAAATTTATCAAAGTGCAAGTGCAATTTTCAAATGTCTTTCATTTCCAGTCTAAAAACCTTCGCATCAATCAGTGAAAACACTAAGTTAATGGAGATATAAATTCTGAAAACTATCAGAATAATCGATTTTTTGTTTGCAGAAGAAAATCACTGCCGCCGTGCTGCATCCGAATCAGAAGACGGCGATTTCGGCGTCGGCCGATGCGACAATTCGCGTCTGGTCGGGCAGTGATAACGACGTCAAACAGGTCATCGACGTGCATCAGGCTCCTGTCACAGGTAACGAATTATTTTGGTTTCTTGTAAGAGCCGTACACTAGCTATTGACAAAACGGAATCGATATAAGCAATAGCATGAAAATGCTAAATTTTTTAAAAATGAATTGAAAAATTTCAGACATTTCCCTACATGCCACTGGAGACTACGTCTTGTCTGTCTCGGACGATTCGTTCTGGGCTTTCAGGTATGAAAAACGACTAAATGTTTAGATACGCGCATGTGTACATGCATAACAAGATACCATCTTTTCGAGAGAGCATGCTCTTTTCTCTCTTCCTCTCGAAAAGACTTTATGTGTGTACACACGCGCGCGTGTCTAAAAATTTACAGCCCTGATAAAAAAAAATGTGAAAATAGCGAAAATATAAAACAACAAATGCCTGAAATACTTGCATAATTTCGGAAATTATCTTATTTTCAGTGACATCACCACTGGGAAATCGCTGTGCAAAGTGGCCGTGGACAACGACAATCGGGTGGCCATCAGCTGCGGGCAATTCCATCCGGACGGGCTCATTTTCGGTATGTTTGAAAACGGACCAAACCTAAGCCGAGCTTAGGTCAACAAAATCTCCGTGCATATCCCCTCTTAAGTTAAACTATTCTGCTAAAATCTTGTTGTACAACATCTCTCTCCCCTATATATCAACTTTCTCTATTGAAAAATGTTAATTTGTGTATCTCTTCCTCTATAATTTTTCGTTTTGACTGAAATTCTGCCAGGTCGGTAGAGAAGCCACTTTTCGAAAAATGGGTTTTGCTCAATTTTTACAAATTTTTGTCCTTTCAGGCACCGGATCCGCGGACGCGCTCGTGAAAATCTGGGACCTGAAGGCGCAGTCGAACGTCGCCAATTTCCCTGGACATTTGGTAGGATTTGTTTCTGTTCTCTTAAAGATGCGCTCATACATAGCTCACACTTACGCGAGTAAACAGAAATAGTACGCGAAGGTGAGAGGAAAAGAACATATCCCCTTTGCGTATCTCACCTTCACGTGCTATTTTTTCTGTTCACGTGAACGTGGGCGGAGAGTATGAACCACTCGAACGATTTCTCTTAAATCTTATCATAATAATGTGATATTATTTTTGGAGCATATTTTAAAAAAAAAAAAGTGGTAGAGTTTGATATTTTCAGGCCTCGGTTCGAGCGATATCGTTTTCGGAGAACGGCTACTATCTGGCCACTGGGTCTGAGGATGGCGAGTTGAAGTTGTGGGATTTGAGAAAGCTGAAGAACCTCAAAACGCTTACTGTCGATGGAAACACCGTGGTATTTTGTTATTATTTCATTTAAAGATATGATATTTGAAGTTTTTTACAGTTCAAAATAATTCAAATGTTTCAAAATTATATGCAGGGTATTCGGAATTTTGAAAATAGTGCTTAAAGCCAACATGTTTTATATATAAAAAAAATAAAAAGAAAAATATTTGAAAAATTAGAACCTCTTTCAGATCAACGACATCTACTTCGATAACAGCGGAAATTATCTGGGAGTGGCCACCAACTGCGTTCTCGTCGTCCATGTTAGACAGTGGCAGGTACATAATTTGGGCCTCCTGCATTTACAGATGCGGCTCGTCTTTCGTATTTCTTCTTTTCCCACATTCTCACCCTCCCTATTCGTCTGCAGATACAGAGAGCCCGTAATTTGCATCGGACTTACTGCAACTTGTAAACCACGCGCGATTAACTGCAGGAAACCAGATGGCGCATCATTTCGAGAGACCAAAAGAAGACGTGCTCTTTTTCTCTACCGAATTGATACACTGTATCTCGTTCTCTGCAGTTAACCGCGCGATTCGAAAACGTTGCAATTCTGTTCGCACTTTTGAAATTTTTATATCTTATAAGTTTAAGCCGCCAATAAGTCGCTTCAAAACTATAGAATCGCAAAAAGATTTGAAATGATATATCTGTGAAACATATTTTTTAAATTCTAAAAGTTGAAGAAAACTATTTCCAGACCCTCGCGACGTATTCCGACCACACCGCCGCGGTGACCGGAGTGCGATTCGGGGAGAATGCGAAGACCGTCCTCTCAACCTCCATGGACAAATCGCTGCGCATCTACGGCGCGTAAAACCAGGACGGAGAGATATCGTAACCCTTATTCTTGAGAGATCACTGTAGCTATTTAAAAAGGTACAGTAACTCTTGTTCATTTTAGAGGATACTGTAACAAGTTCTATTTTTTAAATCTGCTGTAGCAATCTAACAAAGGAATACGGTATCTCGAAAATCCTGAAAATAATCTCATTATAATTTATTCCTGTTTCATTTCACCGTAGTTGTCTACTTTTTAACATCTCGAAAAATTCATTTTTCCCCAAATTTAATCTTTTCGTTGTTATTTGAAATGGTCTCTTATTTTATTCCGTGTTGTTTTTTATTTTTATTCGAGGTGGGTTCGTGAGTATTTTAACACTTTTGAATTTCACAAAATTTTTGCCCTATTTATTTTAGGGTGAAAAATTTCGTTCTTCCGAAATTTTTATGGTGAAAATATTACAATTTTGATAAGACTTACTATTTGTAACCAGCTTTCTTTCCTCTTCGCTGTTACTTTTATCCTTAGTATCATTTTATCCCCTCTCGTTGTTGATAATATATGATGTTCGTGAAAATTTGTAATTCTCGATTTTATGAGATTTTGAAGATAGCGTCTTATAACGCTTGGATATCTCTATTCTTTTTTTTAGCCTTTCTAATTTCCTCTTCAACTCTGCAAAGTTCAATATTGCAAAAAATTATTTGAAATGTTGCAATTTTCAAATTTGTAGGGAAAATTAGACTTTTATATACTTTTTTTTCAAGAAAACTCAAGAATTTTCAATTTTTTCAAGGAATTTTTGAAAAATTCAGCTGAAGCGCATTTTCGGAACCCCCGTTCAGCCTCACCATCCGGTCGCTGTCCGGATACGGAACATGGAGGCTCAGGTAGAAGATAAAGAAAAAAAGCCCATAAAATATACACTTCTTGAAAATCTCACGAGGTTGCGTTGTCATATTTCATGCCACTTCGAAAGTGACCTTCCACAAATCTAGAGATGCAAAATTTTTATTGAAATTTTAAAATAAGTTGTCTAGAGCTAAAGTAAGTCTAGAATTTACAAGTTTAAAAAGAAAAAAGCTGATTATTTTAATTTTTAGTAGGAAAATGGTAGATTAAATTTCAACTGAAAAATACGAATAAATTTAAGTAAAAAGGAGTCAATTAAAGTTTAAAACCGAATTTTCAGGAGGAGGAAGAAGATCAAGTGGGCTCACTCGAATCGACCGGTTCCTGCTCCGCGCAGGCCCCCGAGTCGATGGACACCGGCGAGCCGCTGCCCAAAAAGGCCCGATTCTCACTCAGCTGGCTCGACAAAATCAGAGCCGTAAGTGAATGGGTTTTATGCTAATTTTTCGTATTTTCTTATAATATTGAATAAGGAAGTGCTCGATATCAGCGTTGCGCAATGTTTTCAAACCGCGCGCGGTTAACCCCGCATGAAACGAAATAGTGTGCTTTATTTATCGAGAGACGAAAAAGCATTCCTTCTTTCCGTCTCTCGAAAATATTCACTATCTAGTTTCATGCGGGGTTAACCGCGCGCGATTCGAAAACATTGCGCAACGTCTGATCGATATTTTGAAAAAAAACATTCGGGGAAAATGACCCACTTTTCAAGTTTTCATTAGCGATGTTATCAAAGAATGCAATTATTATCGGTGTGAATTTTCATCAGTGTCTTAAGAATTTTGATGAAACTTATTTCAAGAATTTCCAGATCCCGCAAAACCTAATGGAGTATACGTACAGCTCGTTCAACAGGCGCCACCCCAGAAACGTTCCGGGTAAAATAAAAAGTAAAAACAATCCTGGAAAATTTTGCCAAAAAGTTGCTGATTTCTATTCAAATTTTTCTAGTCTTGAAATTTTGAATTCAAAATAACAAAAAGATTTAGCAGTCATGGAGCCCACCAACTCGAACCTATCCAACAACCCGTTTGGCAACCCCCACCCCCATCAGCCCAGATTCGATGCGTCCGGCGACGAGGTTCAGTCCTCGTCAAACAGAACCACTCCGTCGGATACAGATTCGGGGAGCAGACCTCGTAAGTTGCTTGAATTCGGGATCCTATTTTTTGAGTTGATCAAACTTCAAAATAATATCTGGTTTCTTGATAAAATAAAAAGCGCTATTAAATCGATAAATCAGAACTTTAAACTCGAATAATGATTGCTTTTAGCCGAAAGCACGGGCAAGGCCAGCAGCACCGGAATGTCGACCACTTTGGGAACGGAGAAGATCGAAGTAAGTGGATTTTATTTATTTTTTAAAAATATTTCATTTGCCCAAAACAAAGAAAAGAACGAACGAGTACTACAATAGGCCGTGATAAAACGTCAAGTTTTAAATCGAAAGCGGGAAAGATGACGACTAATTGAAAAAGGAAAGAAAAGCAAATTTTCAGGACATTCTGGACAGGATGAACAGCATCACGCTGAGCGATCCGCAAATACTCAGAGATTATGCTAAGTAAATGTTAAAATTTTTATGCAAAAAAGAAAACTTCTCGTCTTTTTATTTTTTAGTCTTCTCAAAACGTGTATCAACTGAAAATCATGTTTCATAGATATTTTACTCGAAAAATCTAGGTTTCAGAAGAAACTCGCTATTTCAAAATTTTGCAGGTTCGTGGAAGAGAGCCAGAATGCGTGGGTGGAAGCGGTCGAGGGGAACGTCGAGAACGATATCCGCCAGCTCTCGCGGCTACAGAAACGGTAAATTTTGTATGAAAATCAAGGCATTTGATATACACCTTCTTTGCTGGGATATATAAAATCCGGATTTTACATATGTTCGGTCTTTCTCCTGGAATATAGAAAACTGATATTTCATATAGTTTTCCTTGGTATTTAAGATCCGTTGTTAAGAAGCACAGTTAGAGGTGCCAAATTTCTCTATGAAACGACCAATCTGATTTTTAAATATGTTGAAACATCTGATTTAAGAAAAACGAAAAGTTTCAGAGATGAAATCGAAACGCGCCGCCGTAAGCTGCTCGAGGTAAAAGGAACGCGTTACGTCCCTAGACCAAAGCCCAAGAACGAGTTTCCTGGTGAGATAAATTATCTGCGTGTTTGTTTCTTTTGAAAATTCTTGAACCTGAAACATATCGAATTTTTGCAGAACTCGGACTAATTTCAGGAAAATTCACCAATTTTGATTTCTTTCAGCACTGCCCCCGGAAGCGATCGAATTGTGCAAATCCGCTTGGACAAGGTCCCTACCGCACGACGAGGTCTTCTCGGAGGTAGTTACTTTGTTTAATTTTTGGAGCCTTATCTTCTATGCTTTTTCAAATTTACCTCTATAGCCATTTTATTTATAAAACATTTGAAGATGGCATGAAAATGCCGAAATTTTCAGGCGTTCTCCATCAAAGTGGCCAGGAAGGACCTGCTGACGTTGAAGGGAGCCGAATGGCTGAACGACGAAATCATCAATTTCTATCTCAACCTCGTCGTCGACCGCGCTGAGAAAGACGCCAGCTTTCCTAAGGTTAACAGATTTTGTTCTACCAATTTTTGAAAAAAACTCAAGTGATGGGTTTCATTAAAGTACGATTTTTTCTTTAATTTTAAGAATTTTCTTTCGAGATCTTACTTTTTGACGGCGAGGTTTTCAGTTTTTTTCAAAGTCAAATTGAAAAAAAAACGTTTAAAATTTTGAATATTCCAAAGATGGCGAAAAATGATGTGTGTTTTCAGACCTACATGTTCAATTCGTTCTTCTTTGAGACTCTGTTGAAGCGGGGCTATGCGGGCGTGAAGCGATGGACTCGCAAAGTCGATATCTTTTCGTACGATATCATCCTCGTCCCCATACACCTCACCGTTCACTGGTGCATGGCCGTGAGATTTTTTCTTGTATTTTTCGAAATTTGAACGAAAAAATTAGCCAAAACAATCGTTTTTATTGAATTCTCATTTCTACACCCCTTGAAACCTATGTGATTCGGATGTTTCCGTGGTCAAGTGGTAGTTGGATGGCCATTTTCAAGCAGTCTACAGCATTGGCCCGTTTCAAATTTCAAAACGAGTCAATTTCTAAGGGCTGCAAGATCAAAATTAGGACTTCACAAAGGCGAGGCTGCAGTCAGAAATACTGTCGCTTTGATTGAACTAGTCTACATTTTATTATATTCGAAAAAGTGCATTTTTAGAAGAATTGCGTATTCTTTGAGGGCGCGCGATTATTTCAAATTTTCTAGAAATTGGAAAATAAGATTATATCCATAAGGAAGAAAAATTTGAAGCTTATTTGAATTAGAAAACAAATAAAGATGACGAATAGAAGTTAAAAAAGTTCAAATTGTAAAAATTAAAAATTACAATTTTGAAATAAAGAAAATTGGAAATTTGCCAGATCATCGATCTGGGTGAGAAGCGCATCGAGTACTACGACTCGCTGTGCGGCGACGACCGAATCGGCATCCCGGAAAAATTGCGGTAAAACTAAATTGCAATAATTTAAAAAAACATAGAAAGATTTTTAAAAATACTGAAAAATGAAGAGTTTGTGAAAATAGACATTTTCTCAAGCAAAAAATTACATCTTTTTCAGTGACTACCTCGAGGCAGAATCGCTGGACAAGAAGAATACCGAGTTCGACACCTCCGAATGGCAAATCGGACAGAGATTTGTGGGCTTTTTAATTAAACATTTTTTTGTTATAATTTTTCTAGTTCTTAAAATTATTTTTTCATATTCGAAAAAACAATGTCTCCATGAAACAACGTATGAGATCTGTGCTTTTCTGAAACATACGAACCCAAAATAATGGATTTTCGAAAAATTTCAAACATAAGCTTCAAGAAAATGCCTTATTTCAATGCAATTCTCGAGAGCTATTATTTAATGGTTAGAGGTGTTATCTGTAAAAATAGTAGTAGTCAAAAATATGCAAATATACCTTCCCGCCAAATTGATGGTCTATGCTAATTTTCCAGGACATCCCACTCCAGATGAACGGAAGCGACTGCGGTGTGTTTGCCACCCATTTTGCCGATTTCGCTGCAAGAAGAGCGGATATCCTCTTCAACCAGGTAAAGATTGAAAACTAGAATTAATTTTTTTAAACAGAAAATCAAAAAACTTGTTTCAGTCCCATATGGACTATTACCGTCGTCGGATGGTGTACGAGATATGTACAAAGCAGCTGATGTGAGGTAGGGGAACGTTCTGTCTTCGATCAATTTTCTGTTTTCGAAAACGTAAGCAAATGAAAATTCGCATATTGTTCTAAGAAAGAATGAAGATTGAATGTTTTTTCCTTCAAAATAAAATAGAAAATCCCACTTTTCATTGACGAAATTCTTGAATTATTCATTCTTTCCTTCTTGTTTACACCCCCACATTTCTTGTATCATGAGAAAAATCAGTCCTTGACCAGATATAGAGTCAATAGTATTGTGAAATGTTTTGATTTCGGCGAAAAGAGGAAAAGGCAAATGATAAACGAATTGCAGGGTACAAATAGAGGGCAGCATGATGATGATGCAATTTGGCAATAAGCGGTTGTTTTGGAGAGCGTCGTTCCAAGACTTGAACCTAGTTTTATTTTTGCATAGATTCGCTGGAGAATTGACTTATTTTAAAAACTTCATCTATTTTAAAAACACTTTTGAACGTTTAGTGAAGTTTTAAAATGTGTGAATTTTATTTATTCTTGACCCTACTCATCTCTCGAATATTTTTCTTCGTGAATCTACCTAAATTGGGGCATTCGAAAAATATGACCTTCAAGAATTCGCTGTCATCAGGAAATTTGAAGATGTTTTTTGAAATCACCATTTTTTGGAATTTCATTATCAGGCGAAAATGCAATTTCATTTCCGAGTTTATGACTTGTTTCTCGATTTTATTTCCCCCTCAATTGATCTTTCTTCACATGATTATCAAATATTCTTTATTGTTTCGTTTTTTTTCTCGTACGGGTGAGCGTAAAATATCTTTCCATTCCTTTAACTTCAGATTTAGATTTCTTCTAAAAATTATGGGGTTAATTTATTCATTAAAATTTTTTGTCTTCATGCCGAATTTAAATTATGCTGCGGAGATATATTTATTATCATTAATTTCTCAAGTTGGTCTCATTTTCTAAGATTTTTTTTGGAAAAGTTCAAGTAAATCTTATTTTTCAAGGGCTAAGGCAGCAATTTTTATCCGGTTTTCGCGACTTATCTGAAAATCTCATCTAAGCAATTGACTTTTCGCACTGAATTTATATCCATTTTTACCCGTTTTCTTGAGCGGGTTATTGAGATTTTTCATTTTTCAGCGATTAACGAAAATTATTTTTTTACGATAAAGATGTTTTCTTCTACTTTCTTCAACTTTCGGAAAAAATGGTATTTTACCGCTTGATACATGTACATTTTTGTTATTTTCGTTATGTTTTAGGATTTATTTTGTATTCTTGAATTCCCCAAATAACCTAGAAAAGTCACCAGGTACAAAATAAGTACGTTTGTGTAACGTGATTGATCTTTGTCTTCGTTTATCTCTTTTTCCTTTATCATCAACTCATCGTTCCTTATCAGTTGCATCAATTGATAATGATGCCAATATATTGCAGATCGCTAAACGAGTTACGTAGGGAGAATGAAAAGGGACGCGTCTACGCCAGGGGCGACAGGTAAAATTCCAATGTAACGTTTCAACCTTCTGGAGCAGGCTTGTAAATTTTCAGACCCGCATTAACGAAATAGTGTGCCTTTTCGAGAAACCGAAAGAAGATACGCTCTTTTTCACTCGCTCGATAAGGCACACTCTAATTGCATGCGGGCGAGCATCCCGGGTTTGAAAATTTACAACGTCTGCTTTTTGAAGTTGAAGTTAGAATTCAGAGGTTAATTTGGCATTATCTTGAGGCTTTATTTCAGACCCAAAATATCTAATCAATTTTACCTAGTAGCATAGTAGATTTTAAAAATAAAACTTCGAGACGATATAGTCGACTTTATCTTGAAGTTAATTTAACTTTGGAGTTACTATTAGAGTTTTTAAGTAGATCAATTCTACGCTAATTTTTCAGAAGGACATGCGTCCACAAGTCACGCGGCCGCCTCGCATATAAAGGATGGCGTCATCGATCTGATCGCGGGAACGCTCGGTAGGTTGGAGAAACTTGGTTCGGAAAAACGACTCGATTCTATTAGAAATGAAAATTTTGAAAAATGTAATGAGATATTCTGAAGCCTAGCTGCTTCTATAAAATTCGCTTAGTTTCGAAGGTTCATTTTTATTTTTGAATTCGGTGATAAATACGACTCCCAGGTTGGAGCTAAATTTTCTAGAATTTAAAAATGATTTGCAATTTTTTGAAACCCAAGAAGACATAATAGCATAATTGGGTTCTTCTGGAATTTCTGTCTACGTGGAAGTAACTTTAACAATGCTATATCAGCCATTTAAAAAATTTCGAAACATAGAAAATTCAGCTTTTTTGGTTTCTTTTACTTTTTACCCCCGTCTCCTGGAAAATAGCAAGGGGAAGAGATAAATAGAAGGGAGTAAAAGAACAAGAGGGTACGTGAGGATAGCTTCGTGGGTAAAAATACAATAGATCCCTTTGTTTTCTTGGAACTCGCTGTTCAGGTGGCACAGCGAACGTGTACGCGGGTCAGCCATTGGACACTGCGAAGGTTAAGCTGCAAACCTTTCCCCATCTTTATCCGAATTGGGTCTTCTGCGTCAAGGAGACCTACAGACTCGAGGGCATACGAGGACTTTACGCGGGTTCGTATCTTTATTTTTATTTTTATTGAAACCAATGGAATCTCGGCAGCACTTCGAGAAATACACATTGAATCCTTGAAATGTTTCTCAAACATCAAATATTGTATGAAAAGAAAATTACACTTGAACGAGTTTCTATACTCTCTATGCACGTTTGTCTTTATAAGTTTTGCACATAAGTTTCCACATGATTAATCAAAAATCGTTATGAAATCATCGGACTATTTTGAAACATAGGCGCATAAAGCATAAAGTGTTCGAATTGAAACTTTTTCAAATAACCCTTTTCATGCGATTTTACTTTCCTCAATCGAATTAAGTACTCCACAACTTTAGCTTTGATTTTGTCAAACGTCGTTTTTTCAACTTTAAGTTTCAGGAACTATCCCAGCGCTCGCCGCGAACATCGCTGAAAACGCCGTGCTCTTCACTGCCTATGGGTATTGTCAAAAGGTGATTCATTTCAAATTCAAATCACTGTTTTCACATTTAAACATATTTAATATCTGAATTTTTAAAGCATATTTTAAAAAATGAGAAAAAGGTAAATTTTCAGTTAGTCGGCTTCGCTCTGGATCGGAATGACGTCAAGGACATGTCTTCGGTGGAAAATGCTGTCAGGTGCGATAGATTCTACCATATTTTTCTCTTTAAATTAAATATATATATATATATTTTTTTTTAAAATCTTCTTTATGCACAACTTTTCCTAGACTATCCATAAATTAACAAAAATTCAGTGAATCGTTACGTAAAAGTATTCAATTTCTATTCTATAACATTCAAGTTTCTTTTGTTTGACGAAAAATTTGTATGTTTTAATAATCTTTTACTAATTTTCAGTGGCTCTCTGGCGGCAATTTTCGCAGCGACCGTTCTCTGCCCGACGGAGCTCGTCAAGTGCAAGCTCCAAAGCGCCAGGGAGGCCGGCGTGAAATGGTACGGGATTTCCCCCTTCAAAAATTTGAAAATTGAAAAATCGTTTCCATGGCATGGTTAAATTACGAATAACTCATTTCATTATGAGTTTGCATTAAACATACTTTAAAATATGATTTTATGATTATTTACTTCTAGCTTTCTTTCATTATTGAAAAATTTAGGCTTTTATCATAAATTTATCGAAGCATTTTAAACGAGTTTTCATCATTATTCGCTACAAAATCTCTATTTTGTTATGAACTTCCTTGAAACTTACATTTTTTAAATGTTAATCAAAATCTAGTTTAGCACCCCGTTCTCGGTGTGCCGGGACATTGTCAGGGAGCGGGGTCCGCTCGGGTTTTTCGTCGGAATGACGCCCACGTTGGCGAGAGAGGTAAATGTCAATCTTCCATCATTTTCAAAATTTATTCCTTGTCTTCAAAAAAGTTAGTTAGACAAGAATTCCAATTTTTTCCGAAAATAGTTCTTACTTCCCATTATTTATATTCTTCAACATTTCTATTTCCAGGTACCCGGCTATTTCTTCTTTTTCGGCGCCTACGAAACGACGCGGTACATGTTAGCGAAAGAGGGACAGTCTAAGGACGATATCGGTAAGAATCAAAAATAAAGGCAAATAAATAAGCATAAAATCTTTTCTAGAAAAAAACGAAAATTTTCAGCTGAACTGATATTCTCTTAAAAATCGTGTTACTCAAAGAGCTCTGTGTAAAGTTTTTGGATATGTTTCGAAAGATTGGATAGGAAATCAGAACTTGAGGCGATTTGATAGCCATTTTTTTATAAATAAATTTGTATAAATCAAACTCTAAAGAGTAATATTAGGAAAAAACTACAATTAAAAAAAGGCTAAAAATTTTAAACTGCAGGTCTCCTAAAAACGGCGATTTCCGGCGCGATGGGTGGTATGGCACTGTGGACGGCGATCTTCCCGGCCGATGTCGTCAAAAGTCGGATGCAGGTGCGATCTCTTCCTTATTTTTGGCCCCCTACATTTATAATCCAAAAAAATTTAGATTTTTGAAATGTTTTAAAAGAACTGAAGAATCTAATAATCGAAGAAAGAGACCAATGCTTCAAATGTTTTTAAAAGTTTTCAAAAATAATTTCTAAATCTAACGAGCCATTGTTTTCCCGATTTCTGTAGATTAAATTATGCATTCAAGAAAAAGAACTAGAATTCTAATGTCAGGTGAGCGGCGGAGGCAGTTTCTCGAAGATTCTGGCACAGGTTTACAAGGAGCAAGGTAAATTTAAAAATAAATGAAAGAAAATAATAATTTTAAAAAAAATCCTTTAAAAATATTTTTGCAAAAACAACTTGAAAAATATTCTATAGAAATAGCTTTAAAAAATGAAAAATAAAATAAAATTTGCAGGCATCCGCGGCCTCTACAAGGGCCTGATGGCGACGAACATCCGTACCTGCCTCGCCTCTGGAAGCTTATTCGTCACTTACGAAGAATCCAAGAAGCTCATGCACTCCATTTTCTAATAAGGGGTTTTCCCCTAAAATTCTAGAAATTCGAGTATCCCTCAAAATATTTAGTTATAATTTTTTCAGCTAATATTTTTGAACGAGAAGTTTGCTCAAAGCATATATCAGGTTATTTGAAGAACAAAGTTGTCTTTTTCGACATATTTGTAGGAAAATTAAAATTTCCTCGGAAAATAGCCGAATTTTCTTCTCAAATAAGTGAAACATCTCCATGACATTTTTTCACATATGGGTGCGAACTGGCTCTTTAAAAACGAATTTCATTAGTTCAAATTTGATATTTTAGAGATTTCTATTATTTAGAGCTTTATCTATTGAATTTTCTAGGATTAATAGGATTTTCTTAATTCTAGATTTTCTAACGAAGCAATCTGTCATATATTTTCGTTTAGTTTTTATGATACTTTGTTGAGCATGCAATAAATAATAGTAGCTTTATTCTAATTTACAGCAGGAAAAAATCGCAATGAAGTGAAAATTTATCAAGTTCAGAAAGATAAAGTCACATTACTTAGGGTTAAGTAGCAATTTACTTAGAGAGACTAAGTAAATAAATTAAGGTAATTGAAAAGACCCATTTCTTAGCTGAACGAATTCCATTCCGGCGGGAATGGAAAAATTCATTTAGAGGAATGAAAGCTTTCACATTACTTTTCATGCATTTTTTTCAATGTTTTCATGCTAATAAAATATTTTGCTGTACGAAGATCAACATCTCACAATTTTAAATCACATTTTATTGCTCATCGTGTTTGACAAAAACGCACTATTTTAGAAATAAACTACAATAATTTTAGAGAGGAAAGAAAACTAGAGCTCGTACACCATAAAATAGGCAGTGAAACTTGGCAACTAGAAAATCAATAAATTTCCTTCTATGTCAAATTTCCCTGCCCTAATCAAAATATGATTATTGCTTGATACTTTGCAAGGGTGAGGCGCGGTTTTCCATGCCTGGCTCCGCTCCATTTGCAATTCTTCTTGATAACAAAAAATACAAAATACATACACACAAGACGATTCAAAGAACTCGACTGAGACATGGACCCAAAATTAGCGATGATTTCGTTAAAATTAAAATAGGGAATAAAATTACAGAGCTCACGATTTTTCGTGAAAGAAATGAATTTTTAGATTTCTTGGAGAGTTCACCTTCTAGTCTTTTTCAAAAGGGGGATACATCTTCGATTTATTATCTGAGTGATCTTTCCAGAAATCGAACAATTATGGTGATGAAAAATTCCAAACATCAGAAAGCACCTATATGAGGAAAATTTCGCGAGTAGGTTTACAGGGTTTTGACGTCAATAAAATCGCTAATCCCATGTTGAAAGATATGTTCAGACAACTGTCTGGGATAGTTTAATTTTCAAAAACCCTGCATAAATTCGAATTGACCCGCCTGAAATGGAAATTGAATATCCATATATGAGTCAGTTAAATTAGAACCCTGGGGAGACTTCTATTAGAAGGAGGGGAGTCTTCTAATAGATCAGAGGTGGGTGTTGATGTTGGGTTTTAGAGTATACGAAATTCGGGTGACATATATATTTACCCAAAATTTTAGGTGAGATGGAAGGAGTAGATGAAACGCAAAGCCACTTGGAATCGTTCACAGAACACTTCGTAGGAAGAGTAGGCGGGCACCTGAAGATATTTATTTTAATTTCAGTTGAATAGTTTATCGCATTTTATCGATACAATTTAAGATTTCTATTTCACTGAAACGTATTTTCGAATTTGTTTGAATCTTAAAGAGTTACTAACCAAGAAAAGGAGACTCAACCAAGGTTAGAATTTCAGAATAATAGTTAGTTTTTCTTGAAACGTTTTTAATTCGCTTTTTTTTCGAAATTTACTAGTTCTCTCACCTTGAGATAATTATAGCAAGTCATAGCCGAGGGCAACTCGTGATCGACGGGGCCGTGCGCTCCACCACCGCTCTTCCTCACCACCGTCAGAGGGGGGTTGAGAGCTCGCAAACCGCCAACTGGCAATCTGGAAAAAAAATTAAAAATCATCGATCAAATTTACATTTTTTCGAACGCAAGTTGTTTATGTTTCATGGAAAATCACTTTTAAAATGTGTAAAAAACGGAATGTTATCGTATTGATGACTGGAGAGCAAAGTCGATATTCACGCGACAATCAGAAATCGCATTTGGAGCGAAGCAGTGAGTCGCGTAGAAGAGAAATAACGTAATTTTTGAGTATCGACGTGTTCTCTCCAGTCAATAATACCTTAAACTGTGAAGCAGAGAAAAGAGAACTTTCGTCGCTCGTTTTCCCGCACTATTTTCAAAAGATAATGCATGTAAGACGGTGTATTTTGAATTCTCACCTCGGCGAGCCAGTGACAAATTGAACGAAGTTCCTCTGCTGTTCCCTGCCGAATGAGGACAACATCTGCGCCAGCCACTTGATCTGATCCGAGTCGTGGTTGTAGCTGGAACAAATATATTTCATTTTTAATTTTGTCGTCATTTTTAAACATTTTCTTGTGTAACTTGGATTTTTTTTAGAAATTTTTCATCCAGGCTTTTGATTTCTGATTTTTTTTATTTCAATTTTTTTGGTTTAAAATTTCTTGAGTGAACTTTTCTCGAAAAACCTCAATTTACCCGTGATCCGGCTTTATCGCCTGCGCAATGGCGCTCTGGCTCCAGGTTTTCTCCGAATAATCGCTGGATCCGCAGAACAGCTCGTCGAGCTCTTCGGGCAGGAAAACCGAGAGCAGGGAAGGACTGACGACCTAAAATTTGATTTTTTGACATTTTCTTACTTTACAGTTTCTAGTTTTCTGGAAGAAAAGGCATTTTTATAAAAATTATTTTTTTTAGTTTCATACCTGCGAAAATCCCCTCCGCACAGCCTCCATCTCGCGGTTCACGCCCTCGTAGAGTCGCCAGTGAGAGACCAGCTGAAAATTTTGTGAGTTCTTTACGAGGCAATTGAAAAGTTAGAATAATTATCATATCCATCGATTGAACAAAGTTTTCAAACTCGACCCACAGAAAAAATAGCATATTGTTTCGAGAGAGGGGAAAAGACGACGTGCTCCTTTCCTCTCTCACAACGTTTTATTAAATTATTCAAGCTCGATTTTTGAAACATATAAAACAGTCTGATAACACTAGCATATCAATTTTAGATTTTGCTATCTTTTGAAACCCACTCGAAAATCGGGTATTTTTAACCTTCAAGAAACTACCTTGATGAACTGGAGCGCATTTTGCTTGTTGACTGCCTTGTTCTTGCCGCCTTTCATCAGTTCGAACGACTCATCGCCGGGCATCGTGAAGTACGTCTCAAGGAACTCGAATTCTGCCTCATCAGTCTAAAATCAAAATTTAAGTTGGTTTAGCTCCATTTGTTTAGTTCGAAATTAAAATTAAAATTTCAATTTATAATGTCTTACCAAAGACAAATTCCTGAGTGAAGTGTAGAGATGGGGGTCCAGCTGCTCCAAATGAGACAGCGAAAGGTGAGACGGTTTTTCGGCAGAGAGCCTGAAAATTGCTCGTCTTAAATTTTTGATGTGTTTGAATTTGACACCGATTCAATTTTAATGGATCTAGCATTACTGCATCGTAATTGGAGATGAGAGTAATAAAAACTGGACAGATTTCAAATCTTCCTTTGATAAAATTTTTGAAAATGGAAAACGTTGAAAAATTGTATCTTCTAGATATTGCATTAATAAAGAAAAAATCTTCAAAAATAATTATTTTAAAAAATAGGAAAACCCGAACCAATGCAAGAAGATCGGTGACAAAGGCAGGTCGAGCATTCGGCTGTCAACCAAGGCCTGTCCCATCAAGCGGCCCATCATTTCGAATTTTTTAATTCTTTGCGTATCTTTCCGGACGTAGTGCGACCAGGCCTGAAATCAGATTTTTTAAGCTTGAGTTCAAATTAGGATAGAGAATTTTTAAATATTTTACCTGAGGATAGAGACCGAATGGGGCTACAACGTATTCCTTTGCGACTCCTTCTGAAAAATATAACTTTGTCGAATTCTAGAAATATCAAATGAAATTCTGAGACTTAGATGAAAAGTGCTGTTATTTCCGTCATATTAAATTGCGCCAAAAAACGATTCTCTATCAAATCAATGAAATTCTGACAGAAGACGGAAATTTTTGAAACATCTATTTTCCCCGTTAAAATTCCTACCTTCAGTTTCCATCGTGGTCTCTTTCGAATGCCAAATGTTGAGGACGGCATTTTGCAGCTCTTTGGAGACCATTGTGTAGAATTCGAGAGTTGGTCCGAAGCCCGTGCCTGCTTCTCCCTCGAAACTCACCTCCAGCATCACTCTGCAAATGTATTCTTCCAATCTTTTTTATCTTTAAGAATCAGTGAAAATGTGATTCAATGGGAATTTCCAAGCAAAAGTTATCACAATTTTGAAACGCATCTGAAAATGCGAATTTTTTAATGTTATTATGAAACGGTTGGGGGGAATTCGTGAATGATTGATGTGGATTCACAAATTTTCTCAACTTATTAAGCTTCTTTTTAAAAATCGAAAATCCAACCTCGAGCTAGCATTATTCGCGAGGGCGGCTTCAGACGTCTTTAGAAGGTCATCCCTTTTCACCAGCAACTTCCTCTTCTCCAATCGGTGTGTGAGTCGGCCGCTTTCCGAGTTTTCACCGTGACCGCCCTCGGACTAAACAACGAAATTTTTAGGCTCGAATTAAAAAATCATATTGGATCTCAAAAATCTATTTTCATTTTTTATTTGGTACCTGAGAGACAAGGTGCATTAGGGCCCGATCCCTGCCGAACGACGTGCAGTAGATGAACGAGCGGCGCAAAGAGAACGGGAACAGGAACGGGCTAAACATTACTCTTTTGCAAATTTTGTAAACAGAGCTTCAACAGACTATCCTTTGCCTTGAAGATATATTTTATGTCATTTTTGAAAAATAGTTTAGAGAAGAACTTTTTTGATTTTGAAGAAAATGACTTACACGAAATTGACCAAATCGGTCGTCCATTGAGGAATTTGCTGAGTGGCGACGGAAATGAAGTCCGAAAGTTGGCGAGTCACTTTAGAAGACAGCTTCGCGGAGTGGAAACTTCTGAAAATACAACACATTTGAAAAGTACGATTCCGCGT
The DNA here is from genome assembly GCA_964036155.1 of Diploscapter coronatus. Taxonomy (NCBI): domain Eukaryota; kingdom Metazoa; phylum Nematoda; class Chromadorea; order Rhabditida; family Rhabditidae; genus Diploscapter; species Diploscapter coronatus. Next base: position 80,353,591 of record OZ038423.1, on the reverse strand, counting down.
TTCTTTTGTAAATGCACTTTTTCATTTGAAAACATTATCGACGCTGTACTTTTGGGTGCAGCAACAATTTCAAATTTTCCTCTTACAATACTTCTAAAATTCTCAATGATCTAGAATTGCGTGTGAACCAAATTTCAAAATATCAACTAATTTTCTGAAAAAAAACATTAGCTAAAAGTTTTAAAAATATCTATTACTTTTTCCGAAGATCCAGGTTTGACTACTTTTTCAAAAAGTAAAAGAAAAAACTCACGCAGGCGGTAGAATCGGGGAATAAGTAGTTGGAAGGACGTTTTCATCTTCGAACAGAGCGAACCAATGTCTGTTCAGGCCGTATAAGGCCCTGATGAGTTGCAACGAGGGCATCGAGGGATCGGCTAGAGAGTTTCCACTCTCAGTTGGCTGAATTTCGTATTTATAGCTTGGTTTAATCATTGATAGTGATTTTGGGCTTGAAATGTTTGGAATTCTTTACCGTAAAGTAGGTTAATTTGGTCTAATGAATTAAATTTATCTTTTATATTTACCTGGGCATCCAGATACGACCACAGAAGAGAGGGGTGACTGGCTAATTCGCCTTCTGAAAATTTGTTATCTTTTACTCTGAAGAAATATGTTTCAACGCTAATTATCTTAAATGTTTACTATGTATTTTATCAATCAAATTAAGTGACAGTTCGCGTGTCGAAGAGTAGCGAGAGACAAGAAATTGCGTACCACTCTTTTCACTGTTCCTCGCTGATTCTTTTTCTGCCACTCTAGCCATCCTCTTTACGCATAGTTCATACGCGCATTTCTCGCAAGGCGCTCTTTAACACCACGAACTGACACTTCATTTGGCCGATACAGTAATAAACAATCCAGGTATTGTTATGGTTTTTCCTACAATTTTAAAGCTTTTCCAAAGATTCTAACTTTAAAAATAGGTTTCAAAGAATGCGCATAGTGAATTAATTGAGATCTTCCTCATTCATTTTAGTCCCCCAAGAACTGAATCTACAACGAGTGCAAAAACCTCAATTTTTACAGAAAATATCCTTACCCTGCCAAACCTTATCGTTGGTTTTGTGCTTCTTCTCTTTGGCAGTCTGTGTCTGACTGGACTGAGGCGTAGGCGGAGCGGGAGCGTTCGTCGAGCGATACAACAGAATGTGGGTGTTCATCCACAGCGCATTGCCAATCGAGGAATCTTCCAGCTGATTGGAGTATTGGCGGAGCGCCTGGAACTTGCAAATTAACACAAATTAGCATAATTAAAAAAATATATTTTTGTTATATCAAGATTTTTCTTCGATATCTAAAAGTTTTGTTGTTTTCCTGATTCACCAGCTATGATTTTTGTTAGTGCAATAATTTTCTTTGAAACATGGATTTTGCATTATTCCATGCGTTTTTCTAGATTTTCTTCAACTTTTAATCAATATTGGACGAGCATCGAACTTTGGAAAACAGGTATAAAATTATCGGAATTTTTGAAACACTCCCAAGTGTTTACCTGCAGCACGCTCATATGGCTGGGTAGCGGAGTGTCGCCAATCAGAATCTCGATTCGCGTTTCTTGACCGCCCGCTTGGTTTGAGCCACTCCCCGAGGCCTGATTGCTGTTTCCCGAGTTGACCTGAAAGACCACCATTTTCCATTTCAATAAGTATGTTTCCATAAAAAGTAGTGATTTTCAACATTATCAAATACCTTCAACTACACGACTCTACGCAATTTTAGCTTTCATCAAACGCCGAATTCTCAAATTTATGTCCATTTATGGATACTCAAAAATGAGTTTAATTCGGCTAACGGCTACTTGGAAGGTTGAAAGTTTTCTATCAAGATTATTTTCCTCAAAAAGTTCCGAACTTTCTATTAACCCAAAATTTCGAAACATACAAAATCGAGTCTGGTGTTGTTTGCAGTAAAATTTAGAGGAACCTTGTATTCTTTCATAAATCGTTCCAGGTCTTAAAAATGCGTCAAACCTACCCCCTGGTTGTCTCCCCTTCTGGGTTCTTCATCATCGCTCATCTCCTCTCCACTCGAATCCTCGCCGGAATGCGCTCGGTGGATTCCCTTGTCGATGAGGTACTTCTCAATTGCGGAAATCGAGGTGAATGGGTCAACCTGAATGTTTTCAAATTGATGTTTCATGGAAATTTGCATGTATCAGTTTTCGAAAGTAACAATTATTTAATAGAATATCAATTTCACCATTTGATTTCAAATATGTTCCATCAAATCACAAATAGAAAAGCTCTGATCTTTCAATAATACGTGTTGTAGAGATGGTTAGATTCAAAAATAAAAACCAGCCCTGATGATCGTCAAAATATTCTATTTTCAAGCTTCTAAAACCCGCCTTAATCGTGCTGCCTCCATTCCTGTGGTACTCTCTGAGATCGTGGCAGTCGGGATGTCGTCTCAGCAGACACTTGATTTGATGGCTTTGGAAGAATCTCAGAGCCTGGGCTCCTCGCAAACAACCATTTGCTCCTGTCACGATTCCACCCATGTCGTTCACCTGAGAAATTTGATTTTTAGATTTCAAAAATAATTAACTTTTCAGAAATTATGATAAATTTGGATTTTCGCCAGAAATAGCTCCTTACCTTGACTTGGAACTGTTCCAACTGAGCCACGGAGGCGAGCAGTTTGGAAATCAACGAGGAGAACACTTCGAAGCAGCCGTCGACTCCGGAAGGACGCAGGTTGTCGGGCTAAAGAAGATAATTTTTAGAAAGTTTGATAAGTTTCAAATTTTTCTAAACTAATCAAGTTTCAGGAAATGGCAGTCGTTAGATAGAGCATGGTGTATAAAAATTTGAAATCGAATTTAATTTTATTATAGCTTTGATAAGTTTCAACTCCCTTTAATGAATAGACTCTCGAAAAGTTAATATATTGGATGAAACCGACAAATTAAAATAAAATTTAATGGTCTCTGTGACTTTGATAAATTTAAAAATTCATTCTTAAAGATAGAGCGCCGCGCAAGATTCTTGGTTGTTGATACTTGAAGAAAATAAAAATAAAAATGCCTACCCTCAAATGCATGAAGATGGCGACGAAACGCCTGAGTCTCAACCTCCTCGGTGGTTGAATGTGGTCACCTTCCGACGTCAAATACTCGTGCAGTGCGGAGATCACCCCGGAATGAGTCATTTCGAATGCGCTCACGTCGTCCTAGAAAAATCGTTATTTTATCGAACATAATCGAAAATTGAGTTAAAGGAAAACGCTATGAAACTTCCATCATTTTCTTTGAAATCCATCAAAAATGTCGACATTTTTAGCTTGTCTTTCCAATAAGCGTGCTGATTCGTTGATTTAAGCGCATTAATGCAGAAAATCTACTAGTTTCTTGTCAATTTCATTGAAACAGTTTTTTTCATAATTAAAGAAGATCTACCGTTTTCAAAATGTCGTACAACTGTGTCAAAGGCGCCGTGCCGACATCGACGTCCTTCTTGTTCAGCTCGCTGGCAATCCACTCCAAGCACTCCAGCACTGCGCCACTGCCCGCGTCCACCAAATACGTCTTTAGGATTCGCTCCGCTAAATTGGGCTATTTTTGTTAATTTTAAAAATTTTCTTGGTGATAACCCCAAGAAAATTATCATTAATTATGTAAAAATATTTGCGCAATAAGTTCATAAATGTTCGGGTATTTTTTTGCAAAATCATCATCTATTTTTTCATGTTTCACAAAAAATAGTAAAATCGAGAAATGAACATTTGATGCTATTCTTGGGCTTTCTTCGAAATAAAATATTTTCCGAATTCAAGTATTTCAACGTACACTCCTTCCTGATCCAGATTTTGATTTTATCGATGGACTGCTGAGAGAGGGTGGTCCTCACGCATCCGGACGACGGGGAAATCGTCGATGACGATCCGAATGGGAGTCGGGAATTTGACGAATTCGAAGATCCTCCAGAGGAAACTATCTGCAATCAAATAGTTTTTTTACTAGAGATTCGAATTTATCACTAAAATTTAAGTATAAACGCTAATAATGGTGCTTAGAATTAGCTAAAATTTTTGAAAAAATGAAGATTTTTATTCGTACCTGAGCGATGAATGAGTTCACAGCCGATGATGAATTGAGTGTAGAATGAGTCGGTGGGGTAGGCTGGCTGGTGGACGGAGAGGATGAACTGAAAACATTTGTATAAGTTTCAAAGCAATACTATCTATATCTGACTAAATGAAGTTGTCGGTTGATTATGTCCTTCATATAAATAAATATAAGTAATGAACAGACCTCTCAAAACTTGGCCCGCAAAAATAGTGCATCTTTTCAAGAGAGATAAAGAAGAAATGATCTTTTTCTCTCGATATGACACGCTATCTTTTGTGAGTCGAGTTTTGAGAAGTCTGATAATGAAATTGATTATTTTACAACAATTCATGTTACAGACAATTAAAGAAAGAAAGCAGGGCGAAAGTGTGGGGGAAAGATAGGTCTCGTCATCTCATCATCACGTCAAATAAGTTGTCAATGAAATTACCTCGGAGGACTGTTTCCACTCCCTGATCCTGGGGCGGCATTCTTCAGCATTCGCAGCGAGTGCATCAGAATCGACGACTTACGACGAGGCTCTTTCTCCTTTTTAGAGTTCGAACTGAAAAGTCAATAAATCAACAAATTCAATAAAATAAAGCCTCACCTCTCTGGACTGCTCCTCTTCCTGGTACGCATGGCAATGTGCTCTTTTTCGGGGGTATTTGCCTCGTCCTGATTCGTCGAATTTCCAGCCTCTTCTTTCTCCTTCTTCTTTTCCTCATTACTCGATGCGGCTGCTTGTCTGACACGGTGAGAGCGCGTCACGCGACTCGTGTCCTGGAAAAATTGCTATTTTTTTAAAGTCAATCAATAATTCTTCAACGAATTTTTCATTTAAAGAAAAAAGATTTTTTCAATTTGAGACTCTTTTTTCTTCGAACTTACTTGCGAAGTGCTAACCGCAGAAGTGGAGGGAAGATTTTTCGTATCGGTCGTCGAAAAAGCGGCCAATTTCGCGAGCTCGTGAGCTACGCCCTCTTTGCGGAACAGCGGACCGTAGATGTCGGACATTTTCTGGAAGAAACATCACTTTATTGACACATTGAAATTTCTATGTTTCGAAGCCAATTAAAATAAAGAAGCATTTTTCAAGTTATTATAACGGACCCGTGAAGGCTAATAATCTACAAAAATACAGTAACTTTAATAAAAATATCGAACACAGGTTCTTACCTCCAACAAAATATGCACCATTTGAAGGGCAGCCACGACAGTGCTGATGTCTTTGTCCATCGGAGATGCCAGGGCGGAAGCGATGTTACTGGACAGAGGAAGGGGGAAGAGAAGTACCCTGACAATTATGAAGGCTATTTATCTTCGAGTTCAAGTTCTATCGTTTATTTATCTATGGGAAATCATTTCCAGGGCTGTAAATGTCTAGGCACACATGTGTGCGCGTGTGTGCACGAATAACGAGATAGTGTGTCTAAACATTTGCATCCCTGATCATTTCTAAGTCCAGTACCTGAGTAAAGAAGGCGGGGTCGGACAGATCATTCGCAACATTGCACGCATGCACTCGAGACGGAGCGAGACGGCGGACTGCAAAATAATTTATAATCAATTTTGACGTATGTTTCAATGTTTTCTCATATCACCATTTTATTCCGCCTATTTAGCGCAGATGATTCTGGTTAATCGTATATTAACAGATTATTTTTTCATAAGCTTCAAGAAAATTAAACGTTTGTAGGCAAAATTATGCCATAATTCGAGACGGTTGCCTTGAGTCAAAATTAAAGTAAACAAAAAACTAAATTATTCCAGCTAACCGATTCTCCTTCGATGAAGACGATCGGGAAAATCAAGGAAACGACTTTTTCCATCAGTACTTGATCCGACTGCAGCAGAACCAGACGCTCGTCGTCTTTGGACACTGAAATTCGGAATTTTAGCAAAATAGATAAGTTTAAAGCTTTCCCCTAAAATTTTCAATAATTTCTCAATTGATCGTGTATAATGAAGGGCGATGGGCTAATAGAATATTTCGAAAAAAACATTTCAAAATGATTCGAACAAGTTTAGAATCTTCTCAAAAAATGTCGAATATTTAAAAATTGATCCGCAACCAAGGAATTTGTACATTCATTCAAATAAAAATACAAAAAAAACTAATCAAAAATCTTACATTTCGAGTGAGCAATCTCCCTTTTGACGGGTCGTTCCTTGTGCGTGACGCAGTTGATTTGGACCATTTTCTCTAGGTCCACGGTGTGCATCGTCGGACCGATTTGCAGCTCGACTTTCGAGGCGCCGCACGACTGAAAATCCATATTTGAATAAAATAGGAGACAAGTTTCAAATTTCCGGAGTTCACTATCATCAATTCAATTTGCAATTTCTTATTTATTCAACGCTTATTTTATTTGAAAAAAGAAAGCTCGTCGATTTTTCTCATTTTTCAATACGTTTCAAGAAAGTGGATAAATTCAAAACGAAAAATTGTTATCGATAACAGTATTGGAATAGGTTAAACGAAGTGGCAGTTCGTGTGTTAAAGAGCGTCTTACAATAAGTGCGCGTATGAACTACGTGCAAAAAAGGAGCTAAGACGCGAGAAAGAAGAATCAGCAGGGACCAATGGAAAGAGTATGAGTACACAGTTTACTATGTCTTTCGTCTTTTCTCCCTATTTTTTTTTTTCGATACACGATCTGTTCATCCCGTCTGACCAGCATAATATCCATTATTTTCTCTTTATAAAAATCTCAAATGCCCACCTTTTTATGCTCGAGTAATTTGACGTCACTCGACTTGAAGGGGTTCCATTTTCCGCTGTCATCAGCCCAATACCACGTCGCTGGCAAAGAGGTATTTTTCGAAGGGAAGGCCACTTGGTCGATTTCGAAAATTCCGGAGGTCGGCAATTTTGGGAAGAGTTCTCTGAAAGAAGCCGATTTTTATTCAGAAATTTTAAAATTCTTTTAAAAAGTGAAATCTAATATAAAAATGCGGTATTTTCAGAGAAAAATCGATAAATTGGTAAATCCGTACGCTGCCAAAGCGACCATATCCTGTAGCTGATTCGCGGGTCGCTCCATCATATCGCCGTTTTCTCCCGGAAAACCATCCGAAGTACCCATGAACAGGTTCTTCAGCGTCGACTGCAAGTTGAAAAATTGAAATCATTTTTGTCACTATTGTTGATGCCCAAATCTGGGAGGCGCGTACAAAATGGTGCACGGTTATTTTTAGTGGTTAGAAAATCGAGAAATAGCATGCGAAGCGGAGAGAGACTGGTCTAAAATCGCTTCTTTCTTCCTCCTTATTTTCGACCTCCCCAATTTTGGCATCAACAATATATATTTCATGAAAAATTAAACATATCTAGAGCACTTTTAAAGTGATTTTTTAATTTTCAAATTATCTGCCTTTGGTCAATTTTACAAAAATCATTAAGCTCTTCACGTGATAATCCAGCTGAATCAAGGTGGCAGCCAGATCGGGGCAGAGTTTCGTCATGGTGTGGATCATCTTCACCAAATTGGCGAATGTGGTGGAAGACAGGTGGTTGGGCTGCGTCACGAGAAGTTGTTGCACCAATGCAAACAGTCTAGAAATATTCCACTTTTATCCAAAATGATCGTTTTTAATTCGTTGTATCACTTATTAATAGAAGTTTTCTGAGGAATCTCCCAATTTTATTATTTCAAAAAATGGGACTTTTGGAAAGTTTATACGTTTTAGAAATGAAATATTGTTGGGTAAAAATCGAAACACTGAACGAACTTTTCAAGAAGCCAAATTAGTCCATTTATAAAGAAAAATATATTTTGTGGACTCAATAACTAGATGCGTTTCAATATATTATAAGAGAAAATATGAGATATGAGAATTTTGATGAATAAAAATTTCGCTAATTTCAAATATGTTTCAGAATATTGTGCAAGGTAAGGAAGAACTGTAAATCGATGATAATTTGAGTGCTTAATTCTAAACAAAACTATACCTGGTATTAGTCCCGGCGATTTCCCTGAGTTTCTCGGGATAGTGTTTCATATTCTCCACGAGTCGATAGAACAGCAGGCACACGGACTCAAGACAGCGTTTGTCTTCTGGAAAAAGTCTAATTTGCACTTTTTAAGAAATAAAAATCCTCTTAAATTATCTTTCGAAAGGAACATACTACTCATGACTCCTTCAACCCTTCAAATCGGGGAAGAAAAGTCTCTTATTCAATACTGAAACATCTGAACACACAGAAAATTGCTCTATGATGTTATTTCACTACATTCTAGACGAATAGATTAGTAATATTGCAATTTTTCTCTAAATCTCGAACAAAATTTTGAAAGATAGATTTGTTTTCAAGTGCGTCAATCATTGAATAGAAAAATTCGGATAAGTTTTAGTGATTTTTGTGAAACTTATAAAAGTCGTGTTTTTCTCAACTAACCGATAGAAAGGCGTTCGGTGAGCTCTGGAAGGGAATCCCTGAAATTTTCATATATAATTTGATCAAATTCACGCGTTTTTTGTTAATTTATTTTTTTCGTTGACCTAAAATTTCAATGACTCAAAACATACGGGAAAGTAGATTTGCCATTTTTCTTGGCGAAATACTATAATTATTGAAATTTTTGTTGACTGGGGTTAGAAATTTGGCTTGCTGTATTATATACCGTCGGTATATCGACACCGAATTTTATGGTGAGGGGGAATTTAGATAAAGGGGAGAGGTAAGAAAGAGACGGTGTTTCGGTGTTCCGGAGGCGTATAATACAGGAGGTCGAATAATTTATCGATTTTTACCTGACAAGATGGAACTCGGAAGCAGTGAGGTAGAGAGCGCAGTTTGAGGCGATTGAGAAGGCCAATCTTTGCGAGGACATAGAGAAGAAGTCCACGTGCGAGATACAGGCTGCGATGCCACCCTGCAAAATTTGAAATTTCGGTTCCAAATTTTATTTTTCATGATGCGACTTACTGCAGTGAGGATAGCCTTTGCGTTGTTTTTCTTCGAGAGTTCTTCCAGTGCGCAGAGCGATTGCTCGGCCACGTCGATGCATTCGATGCGTTTCAGCTGAAATAAACGAATATTTTGAAACAATTCAAACACAATGAGTTAGTGACTTTTTCAAGAACTTCACAAATATCGATCTTTTTCTGAACTTACCTTTTCCAGCAAATAAGGCACGGCGTCGATCACAATGGGATGGGAGCGGGGCATCGCTTCGAGGAGGTTCGTGATGCAGCGAGCGGCAGTCAACATCTGCAAAATCGTATTCAATAATCTCATATTTGTTTTTCGACTAAATCAGAGCTGTCGACAGAGTAAATTATTATCTAGTACAACATCCGCAATATCTAATATCATAACCACTTTTGTCCTTCCCATGCTTTATCATGTGATGAGTGTTTACAAATATTCGTCGGCTAGTTCTCTGCCAACAGTCCCGCTTGAGATTCATGTTTCATCACAAATTCAATAGAAACTTATATTCAGTTCGCTAATAAGAACTCGTAATGCTCGTTTAAGCAATAGTCAACTAGTTCTTTCCATACAAAAGAACTAAATCAATTTTGAAACCAGGTGTCTAGCCAACAGACTTCTCAAAACGTGACCCACAAGAAATAGTGCACCTTTCTGAGAGATTAAGAAAACATGCTCTTTTCTCTCTCAATATAAAATTATTTTTCTGCCAGGTCGAATTTTGAAAAGTCTGTTCGTCAATTCAAGCTATCGTTTCAAATATAATTTCTATTAATTGAAACCTATGTCGTTGTTTTTTTTTCTTCAATATTTCCTCTTACCAATTCAAAATTGTGCTCCTTGAGTAATAGTTGAATGAGAGCGTGGGTGATATCCCTGAAATATTTAATTTATTATTTTTCAAACTAAGTTTACTTTAGCCTAAATATCAATCAAAAACGTCATGAAACAAGCCTAATAAAACTCAGTATTTAACGCGAAAAACTCTAGAATTAGCATATTCCTGAATTTGTCCTACCTGACAGGCAAGTGCGCGGGTAAAGTGTCTTCATTGGCCATGAGAAGCCATTCGGCCAGTTCCGAAGCGGCCTCCGCCTGCCGCAACTCGTTCGAAGATCTGAGGCCATCCACGATGTTCGTCACTCGCGAATCTGAAAAAAAAATGAATAACGAGTACTTTCTAGAGGACTCGTTCGAAGGAATTATTGTTTCGAACGATAAAATTAGTCTTATGATTTTTTGAAACTTGTGCATTTTTTCTCTAAATTTAGAGAAGAGTTTTAAGAAAATTATTGAACAAAAATCATTTGTATGTTTTAGATTACATTAATCGCACATTAGTATTTAATGAGTTTTCAAATTTTGATTTAACTTTCTCTAAAACATATCCCGAAAATTTATTCGCCCAAACACTTGGTGCAATTTCCGTATTGTTATCTCAAGTTTCACTACCATTTACGCACAAAATAGGACATCAAAGTTGACGGAAAAATACTCTGCGTCTTTACACTTTCTATACTGAAACATAGGAAAAATCAATCGTAAAACCGCCTGCCATATTTTTATAAGAATAAATCAAATTACTCAAAACCGGATTGTTCCCGATGGTCTGATAGAACCCCGGATTGTAATATTCGGGTAAATAATAAATAGAAGATGATGTCATCGAATCTTAGACTAGGCTAGATCGCTCAAAACCTGGAATTCTTTACAACTGACTAATGATTTTCTATCCTTCAAAAATTAGCTTTCGCAAACGTCACTAACTAGGTGAAAATGACCACTTTATTCAGCTTCTAGGCATTTTCACCTTTATTTTTTAATATCAGCCTGTTTTCCTTGCCTATTTTGAATCAATTAGCCGTAAACATGACGAATATGGTGTGAATTTTTACTAATAGTAAATTCCCCCTTATTTGAAATGTTGAAACTTACGGACTGAATTACGAATTGTATGATGATGGATAAAGATGAAAGGGCTTGACAATCGCATAGCGCTTTAGAATAGCCATTCAAAGACGGCTAGGTTATTTTTGAAATATTTTCGTTGCGAGACGAATTTACGCTTATCTCTTGAAAAATCATTACTTCTTCTCATGCCTCTAACATAATAACCAATTTTATCGCTAATCAGTAATTATACACAGGCTGTTTTTTCGGTGTGCTCTTTACTGCTTTTCATCTTTCTTATCAGTATTCCTCAAAGTTGTCAACTTTTCATTCTCTTTTAACAATATTTCTATAGAAAAATGCGTTTCTTTTCCCCTTCTCAATGTTTTCCATACTATCTCTCCAAAGTGAAACTCTGATCAATAAAGCAGGGGTGGTGTTCTGTTCTTATGAGAATCCTCCCGTATCTCATTTTCTGTTTATCGACCTTTTCTGCCTTTTCCTCTCTTACTTCCCTTTGTATTTCGCCATTCTATACACCGTTTTCTAATATGACAAAGTGTCCGCGTACCGTCTCTTTATGTAGAGCTAGAGAAAGGTAACGGGAGATACCGTAAAGTCTAATAGGTCTAAAAGCAAGGCCATAAAATTATGTCTATTTCTGAAAAGGTATTCAAATTTGTGCTAATTTTTGGAAAAAATTTGAAAAAGTAACTTATCTTTGAAAAGTTGAAACTTTTCTCCGTTTTAATTAAAAAACTACAAATTTTCCTTCCCTTGAAAATCCGAGATCATAAATTTCTCTCTCCTGATAAAGACTAAATTTATCCATCTTCCGTATTTCTCAGGTCTAATAAATAAAGCTATAAATCATGTCATAAAATCTCCTTTCAAGGATAAATAAAATCTTTATCACATGCTTCAAGTATACTGTAGTTCGAAAACCGCAACACAACCGCGTCGCATGTAAAAATAGTGTTTTTTTTAGATTTTTACACTCGCACCATTTTTATTCAATTTTGCTTGCCGTTGTTTTTGCTATGTGTATTTTAGTCGATTCCTCCTGGGAAAGCGAATTTTTAGAGATCATGGAAAATGAAGAGAGTAAAAAAGAAAAAAGTGGAAGAAAATTTAAGGGAAGGCCGAAATTTTGCGTTGCTGCCGAATTCTAAAACGAGTAAAGCCCTGGTTGTGAAAGAAAAGAATTGGTGTATGTCAAGGGCGAAATAGTACGGAAAATCTAGAGAGAGAAAAGAAAAAATAGGTAGAATGAGGGGGAGAAATAGCGTGGAATGTTAGAGAGAGAGTAAGTAGAGAGAAAAAAGCATGAATGGGCAAAAAGGCACGTGCGTAGTAGGGAGGCAACCGCACGCTAGATCATATGATTCAACACCCGTGGACTTTGAATAGTTAAAGTTACAAATAGAGAGATAAGGATCTTATTTTGGGATTTTAGCACGTGAAGATGGCTTAAATATCGCATTATCATATGATTTTCGCTGTAAGTTTCAACCAAATTAGGAATCTTAATGTCGAAAATAGTGTCATTCTCGTAATGGCTGAGATTCTTGCAAGTTTATGAAAAATTACCGAAATATTGCGTTATCTGATGAAATTGCGGAGATCTTATTTAGGCTTTGCAAGATCTTTTATTTCGTCATTTCTTGAAATTGCCCTGTCTTAAAGAGAAGAAAGGGAGTATCTTTGCTATAAACACGCGAAAGAGCCGTCGTCTTCAATCATGTGATGGCACAAAGAACCACTAAACCAATAGACACTGGGGAGTCTTTTCGAGTCCTTTAGAATCTTTTTTTGAGAGTTCAACTTTACAAAAGCGAAGACAGTTTCTAGGCTTTCTTACGTCAAAACTCACAACTTTTTACACAGAATCGTAAGTTTCAGTGTCAATTTTCAACTTTCCTGTTATAAAACAGCAATTTTTTGTAATTATAAATTCGTTGAAGATATTAGTGTCAATGACCGATAAAACTTGAGATAAAATAAACGATGCGCACAAATTCGAATATGCATTTGTATGCATTGCATATGCACAAATAGTCGTCAAAGTCGTTCCTTGAATAAATAAAATATCGCCTATTCGTTTTGCAAACAACGCGCTAATTTTCATGCCTCAAAATTGCTTTAGTTCTATTTTGTCTCAAGTTATCGGTCATTGATAATATCTTATTTCCAAATAGGCACTATGACCTTCCCCAATAATTTGACCTGTAATTAGATAATTTGCTATTTAGACACACCTCGATAGTGTGAAAATGCGCGCATGATACTTAGTTTCAGCTTGCTAGTCAAAGGTTAATGACGCATTCGATTCTCATAATTTTATTGTTAGGTCCAGAAAGCTAGAGTTTCTATCTTTTATTATGAAAAAGCCAGCGATATAGGAGAAATTATTTCTTTTTTGTTTATAAGTGCTAGAGTCTCTATGCTTAACTAGAGGAAAAGTCAGGAACGCAGGGGAAATTCGTTGGTGAAACGGGATTTCGCGTATATTTCAGAGAAAGCTTGCCCCTGGCATAAGGGAAAAGCGAATTTCTTATTCGCTATAGCAATTTCTCAGATATTGCTGCAGATAGATTATTGTCATGAAGGCAAGCTTGAAATCATGAAATCGACGCATTTAACCGAAGATCCGAAAATCTATTGGGGAAAAATAGATAAGAAAGAAGAGTTGCAGAAAATACGATAATGAAATGATAGGTTTCAAGAAATTGTATAGAAAGTTGTTTAGTTGTTCAATGGGAATATATTTGTTTGGGTAAACTATAACCGAAAGAAATATGTAAATTGAAATAATATAAGTTTCCGAAAGACTGATCAAATGTTTCTGTTAACTTTATAGTCTCATTTTCAACGAATTCTAAAATAGCTAGAATCTTCAACTTTTTTTTTTTTTTTTAAATACTTCAAAAAGAAGTGAAAAAGTAAAGTTCACAAGAAATCAAGTCAAATTGGAAATGTTCTCTAGAATCCTACCTAGCAGATTACGAAACTGCCTAGAGTCGGTGATGTTTCCGATGAATTGGAAGGATGGAGATGAGGAGATGCTGCTGGCATTCGACCCGCTCTGACTGCTGCTTCCACTCTCCACTTCCATCGGCTCTTTAATCCGGAGCGATTTCAGTCAAATTTAGCCGAGATATTCAAGAATTTGATAAAGGATTGATCAATTTTGTTGGGCTATTATTTATTTATTTATTTTTTTTAAATCATGAAAGTTCGATTTAAAAAGATATAGTTTGTGGATCTTGCATTTTCTTGCCGAAAGGATAATGCCTAAATTTAGGATAAAGAAATGGAGACCAATCCCTTATTTTCAAATCTCGAAATAAAATAGCAGCTTTTAAAGGCGATAAAAACAAAATTATATCAACAAGTGACGATTTTCACAAAAATTCATCAATATTACTAACTTTTCCTACTCGATATCGCTCCAAAAGATATGCAAGATTGCGCCATTTGTCGAAAATTTCGAAATTTCTTATCGATTTTCACCACCTTTGAAAACTACTATTCATTGCTAAACTACGGTAACTACCGCCGTAATTTTCTACCTGGGTCATTGGACCGGCTTTTCTGGGCTTCTATTGAATCCTCATCGTACATTTCTTCGTCGTTGATCATTTTCAGGTCTTTAGTAAGTAAGTAAGGTGAACAATAGAAAATAGAGAATAGAAAATTACGAAAATCGAGAGATAATTAGCCACTAATTAAGTAATTAAGTGCCGAAGTTAATTAGTCTAATTATCTATAATTTTCATCTAGTATCATCGTGTTTTCAAGATTGGAAGAAGTACGGTCAAGATAATTTCTAGGGAACCGAGCATATAGATAGTGAGAACCTTTGCATCAGCTGACATTCGCATGGCGATGGACAACAATAAAGGCAGAGACGCAGAGTGTCAGAGAACGGAGAAATACTGCTGGGCTAGAGGGAAACACGAGATACGAAATAGTATGGAAAAGTTAGAGATGGAGTGTTAGAAAGTCGAGAAATAGTGTGGGTCCGAAGAAAAGGCTAGAGACAGATGATTAGAGCGAAGTCGGCTGGCATATTCGGGGGTCAGAGACGGAGAGTAGGCAAAGCGCAAATGGGAGAAAATAGTGGTGAAAGGGGGCGAAAATAGAGAAATGGTATGGAAATTCGAGAGAGTGAAAAAGAAAGAAAGACAGAAAAACTCACGGGCACTGCGCATTAGTATAAACGAAAGGGCCAATAGATCCCCACTCTTTACTATTTGAATGACAAGGGTCAGATAATATCTCTGAAAAATAAGGGTCAATTTGATAGCGAATAGATAAGATATGGGGGATTTTTGCTTAGGCTAATTCGATAACTAAACAATTAGTTGGGGTAAATATAGAGGTAATTGGCATAATTAAATCAATTTGAAAAGACCATTGAATAATTGAGCAATTATCTAGGGGTAACTCGAAATTTCGGCGTGAAGAGCGACTTTGTGTCAAGTAAATTTGAGAGTAGCATTTTTCTCTTCGTTGATAGAAATTTTAATTGTCAGGTTTGTGAAATATTTGGAATTTCCAATTGACACCTGTCTATTTTCGTCGAATCAAGAATCAAATGGATTATCGATAATTATCAACTATTTAGAGTGAAGGTTTCTATCTTTGGAAAATTTGCTATTATAAGCATCTTAAAATAAACACATGTAGATTTTTACATTTCACTATGAAGTATTTTGAAACCTGCTTCAAAATTTCGCTAAAAATGTTCTTTCAAAAATTGCCCACGTTATTTCGTAATTTCAATTACCAAAAATGGAGTAGTGGAAACTGCTAGGTTCTATTTCAATTTTCGTCTTTCCGTAGAATTTTATACCCCGAAAATCGATCGATAACCGGAAATATCTTCGTTTTTTTCTATTTTTTCTACACGTTATAGAACAGGAGATGACTCTCGAGAAAATAAATATGAATTATAGAAAAAGCGTAGTGTTACGAGTAACGCGTTAGTTTGCTTGTAACTGATAGACAAAATTTCGAATCAATACAGGTTGAATCATTTTCAGGGAAGTATGACATGGCTTTTAAAGGGGAGGAATGATATGCTTCAGAAATTTGTTCATTCCACATTACGTTTTAGTAAATCAATAATGCAAGCAGTACTTCTATAATAGTAAGAAATACATTTTCTAAAATTATTTCTGTATGTTTCAGCAAATTTCATATTTACATTACTACTCTATACGCTCAATGAGTCGTATCTTCAAGCTTTTTCAAATTTTCGATATAAAAACGCAAAGTATCCTCCTCACACTCCGCTTTGTTTTATGGATTTTGCGTAATTCTTTGGATCAGGAAAAACGGATGTATGGAATCTGCCCACCTTGTTGTAATATTTTGTGGCCTCCCAGCAAATGCTGCATTCGGGGCACCAGACCATGGATAAATTGAGACGCGGCCGATCTGAAAATTAAAATAGCGTAATTTTTAGAAATTCAAAATTTAACTTCATTTATTAAAATTTTCTACCTAAAATTAAAATATCGTATTATTCTTTCAATTTAGCAAATAATCTAATTTCCATTGGCTTTTCCTCAGTCTCAATTCAAATTTCGTAATTTTTTAGAGTTAGTTTCCTCAACCAGAGACTGATTATTATTACATAGGGAAATCCAATTCATATCAAATTTTAAAACATAATGAAAAAAACTATTATGTAATTAGATATAATATAAATTCTAAATCACTAAAGCATATAATTTTGCAATCTACCAAATGAGTCAAAGTAGGCATGAATTATCCGGACTTTGCACTATTCCTCTCCTTCTCCCTTCTTTTAGATACGTAAAGCTTCAAAGTGCAATTTTAGTACCAGTTCCGCCTCCCTTTTGAATTTTGTTCTAATTAATATCTGCGTTCGATAGTTCAGTTCAAAATGATTATTTGTCTTTTAAAGAATCATCATTTTTCTTTCATCAACTACTTGGTCTAAAATTTGACTCACTACTTATTTGTAAAATTCAGTTTCGTTTTTTTTCATTTAGCCACATTATGTCAGTTCTAAACTGAATGAACCTTCAAATCAAAATAATTATGTTCCAGACCCTCAAAACTTTCGCGTTCTTAAATTATCCGGAAAATTTGGGAACTGGTTTTTCAAGAAAGGTAATTTCAAAAGACGAGCCTTATTTTGCTTCCATACAAAGTTGTAAAAAAATCGAATGATGTAACGCCGAAAGTAAGTACTCTAGTAGGGTTAGTTTGTCGGGGAAAATTGATGATTTCAAGATTGCGATCGCGAATTTTTGCTGTCTGTTCAAAAAATCGACAAAATTTGTGTAAGTTTCAAAAATCTGGCCAACTGTCATGAAAATGTCGATTGGGTTTGGATTTTGCAAAAACGTCATTGTTGTCTTGTTCAATAAAGAACAAAATTTGGTGGGTTTCAAACAAATTCAGTCAATCAGACGTTGAGACGCTTTTCACCGCAAATATCCCTTATGCGGTGTATTATCAGTCAGTTTTGCATTACTATCCTTAACAATGGCAACGAGAGATGGTGATCGAATTTTTGCGGTGGAAAGCGTCCCAAGTCTGAGTCTAATGATACTCAATTGTTCCTATTTAGAGTTCTAAGTCAACAAATTTTTACAATCCTTTTAAATTTTCAAAATGAGCTTCATTCTTTCTAAATTCAATTGGATGAGACGAATCGCCATATCATGAAATTTTAAATATTTCAATATAAACACGTTTCAACTTTTACCGAGGGATAACATATTTTTTACTTATTCAATAGTTTCGACACCTTATTTTATTAGACTAGAGCAGAATTGCAGTAACCCATAAAAATTACTGTACCTCGAAATAGCTCTATGTTGGGCGTTCTGCTGAGCGAGAGGGTCGAATAGCATGCCGGACAGAGCGAGCGGGACGCCGTGCGGAAGGCCCAGAGACGATGACGTGGGTGGGTGGATGACCGCGATCTGAAAGAAATTAGCATAAATTTGAAAAATTAGATATTTTTTTAGTTTTTTTCTGGCATCTAGAAAATTTACGGCATTATAACCCTACAGCTTTAGGAAGTGGCGTGTAGTAATAGGAGAGGTTGGAAAATCTCATTTTTATACATTATTTTTTCACTGTAATATTGTAAGGTGTTCAAGTTGCCACTTTTTCGAACTTATTCTACCTTGCATAGTTTCAGAGTGAAAAATATGCTTTAAAGAAAAAAGTTTAATTAGAATTAGAAAATTTGCAACTTTGAAAAGAAACTTCGTGCAATCTTATGATAGGTTTGATCATTTCGAAAAGAAGTATTAGATTTCTAGCTATAATGATGATAACAACATGTTTGTAATTTAGCGAAAATCCCTAATTCTAAGATAATTTACCGGAAAATTTCAAGATATGCTTCGAATTTCAGACAGGAAATGAATTTCTTAAGGAAAGCAGGGAAAATCCCGAATTTCATATGTGCATATTCTCCAGAGCAACCGAAATGCAAATAAATTGGCGCATTGGTTTTTAAGCTAGAGTTTTTTTCTTCTTCAATTTTCCGCGTTTTTAAACTCGTGAGTTGAATTTTCGCCTAGAATAATTGCATGTTCTGATGAAGGTTAATTTTCCCTATACTTTTTCAAAAGAAATTAAAATCACTTTGCAGAACTAAAAATTTATACTTTTCAAAAAGATCTGCCAAGGTGTACAAGAACTGAGTACTTTTTCAATGAATTTCAAGAAAAGTTAAAGAGATCCCCTGATTATGCAAAAATTACATCATCATTTAGGATAAAAATGGATATTCATAGAGGAGCTAAAATTCTAAGCCACTTCTATGCTAGTCATGGAATAACTGACTTTCTCTCTGTCTCTTCTTTCCCTTCTTTTCCACGCTATTTCTCATTTCTCTGCATCTTTTACCGTCTTTCCTAATGAATCATAAAGCAGGTACTCTTTTTCTCGCTCTCTCTAGACACGTCCTGCGTTTGTCCAAATTATTATTCTTTAGGGTACAAAAAATGAAAATTTGGAGAAAAAAATCCGTAATTTAGTTAAGGTAGATGCAATGTTAACAAGTTAGAGACAAAAAAGATTGAAAATTAAAACTGTTAATGGAAATAGCGTGTAATTTGTATGGAAAATTGAAAGAAAAAGATTCAGAAATTGAAAATAGCATGTAATTTCCAGAGAAAAAATCAGAAAATAAAAATAGCATTTAATTTTGAGAGAAAAAGACGTAGAGACTGAAAGCACGTATGAAAGTAGCGGAAAGTGCAGTGCGAATTAATAACGACGATCGGTCGGGAGAGAAACGCGCAAAGTGCAAGTAAAGGAAAGGAGAAGAGAGGCCACCATAAACGCTTCTTCAAATGGAAGGGCGAGGGGTCTAGACCAGCCCTGGAGAGGAGTAAAGGGTGGTTGGTGAATGGTTAAAAGGGTGCAGCAAATTGGTGAAAGTTCATCAACTTATAGTTTGAAGGCCTAAATATAGCATGGAATGGGACAGATGTGAAAAATGATGAAAGCTGTACAAAGATCTCAGAAAATTAGAGATTCCTGGTTTTCTGTGCTAGAAAATTGTATCCCAAAGAGTTAGATGAAAAGATTAAATGCTAATTTTCAGAAAAAAAAAATTTGCGTTAATAAAGAAATCAGCTAGAAGTCATCGATAGAGGATAAATGTCGTTAGGAAATGCCATAAAGTTTCGACGTAACGACTTTAGTAGTCGGTTTTTCTACCCCACTTGAGAGGGAAAGGTGGATGTGTGTTTTTGCATAACTTAGATATTAGCTAATAAGGAGAATATGCCATAAATGCTGAAAAGATAAAGGTAAAGCTTGAAGATATAGAGACGTAAACTAATGTATGAGTTATACGAAAGAGATCCAGAGAGTGAATTACCTAGGGGAGTTTTTAATGAATCCACTATTTTAATTTGAACATATTCTGCCATAAAATATAAGAATTTAGAAAAGAAAAAAAAAAGCATGTTTCAATCTTTAATAAATTCGCAGCAGTGCAAAATTGGAATATGATATAACATCCCATATGAGATCAAACTTATCCTAATAAAAAGCCGATTGAAAAGATTCATTTCCCAAAACTTAGTTGCCGACCAAAGTACTACACCTTCCCCATTTCTATACCCCGTGCATACTACATGACCGGAGCTAGCACACGGCCACTAGGTTATAAATTATTCCAGCCAAGTTTTGACCCCCATTCTTCAATGCAAGGAAATACCGAACGTTTCCAAACCACCTTCCGGAATTTAGGTTTCAGAAATTTAAATTAGGGCGAAAACATTTTTCGGATTTTCAAAATTCTACGGTTTTTTTCCGCGGGAATCGTTTAGCGAAAATTGGGCAATGGTTGTTCAGGAAAATGGGAAAATCATGAATTGTTTATTTTTGAGGTCTGTTCTCTGTAGCTTTTATCAATAGAACATCGGAATTTAAGTAAAAAATCATTTGCTATATAGAAATAGCCAAACATTTAGAACCTTTAAAAATCATAGTATTTTTTAATGAAAATGTATGCCTGATAAGAAAACTATCTGTTGAAAAATATCCCAATAAAGGAACTGGAAAAGTTCAAAGCGCTAATAGATTGAAGCGATAAGTTTCGAATCGATATTGGGAAGCTGCGGTTCAAAAATGGAGCTATCAGAAAACGTGCTGTAGGGGGAAAGAGCCCTAAGCGTCACATGACAAAAACATACAGGAAACATATGAATTGAACAGACAAAATGTGGTTCAGAAAATAGCCATTTCAAATAAATAATTGACAGAAAACGTGATAGATCATGAAAATAATATCTTTTTTTATAATAAATTTGTGATTTTAGAGCCTTATTCTTTAAAAGTTAGAAAAATAAACATGAAAAGCCTTTTTTCATGTTGGCTTGTTTGAATTTTGTTTACAACTATTTGCGACTTAGTGATTTTTAACTTTGAAAAGTTTTGAAACATAACTTTTTTCAAAAACCTGATATCAAAATAGATTTTAGCAATCAAAATCAAATAGCAAAAAATGCTTGCCAAAAATAGAAATAGTCCTTCTTATATTCCAGCAGGAAATGACGCGTATCTTATCAAATAGAAGTCCCTCAGAATTTGCCATCCAAAAATAAATTCCTCAAGAAAGATGACATTGCCAAACTTGCTGATAAAATCAGGCAAGTAGCAAAAAGCTTTAACGATTTGAGAAGTAATAAAATTAGGTAGTTAGAAAATGCCTACTAATTTTTAAAGTATTTCAAAGTTGATAAGGTTTGAATGAGAATTTTGAGTGTTTTTATATCATTCAAAATTTGGGTCATAGCTAGAAATTGCGAAAATATGCAGAACTTTTTGCAAAATAATAAATAGGAAAAAATGCAATCTCAAAAATATATTAATCGTCTATAGAAGACGCTTCTATAAAATTCAATTTTTCGCATGAAATATCGTAGATTGGGTGCTTGATATGAAAACAATATCTTTCCTTATGAAGTGGTGATGCAAAAGAGAAAGAAGGATAGAAAGGAGTGAAAGAAAATAAAATGCCATTTTAGTCAAGGGTTGTGCTGTTTTTGTTGTTCATATTTTGCGCTGAATAAATAAACGACCTGTGTCGAAAGGCGAGAAATAAGATGTACTGCGAGCAAAATAAGAATATACCAGTCGGTTTTTTGACTCCTATTCTTAGACATAAGTTAGAGATTATTGATGTTTAGAGAAAAGTCGGTTTTTCACCTAGGTTTCAGCAAATAAGAGAATTGTTCAAATAGTTTCTACAAGTAATTATTGGAAGTCACGAGGTTACGAAAAAATATCGAGATTTTTGCATAAGTTTAAAAAAATTCGATAAAACTTCCGCTAAATTTTCTGTATAAGTAGGTGAGTTATTCGTATTCAAAACCGAAACTGATAATTTTATCAAAACCATAAGCGCGTTTCACATCTACTATTAGGTGGATTTCTTTCCATCTTTTCACTCTACTTAATTCCTTCTATCTCTCGTCGCATTACTTTGCCTCCCACTCTCTAATAAGATTTTCAACTAGAAAGTGAAGGTTCATCAGGGCTTGAATTAGGCGGGTTCAGGAAAATATGTCTCCAACGTTAAAGGATATAGACTAGAAACGTCTCAGATATTCAAAATTTAGAAAGTTTAGGCAAAATCTATCTCCAATGATGAGGAATAGAAAAGTAAAATCGTTTTGGATATTCGAAAATTAGATGGGGGCGATATGAAATGAATTTGCAACACAGAAGCGCGCATACGCTTAGAAATGAAAATGAATTGAGAAATTGAAAATTTGCAAAACGCATAATTCGGAATTTCGTCGGTCAAATGGCAAAGAAGACAAATTCCGAATGTGCTTCAAAAAGTTGGGATCTGATAAAAAAAAACTATATTATTGAACGTTGTTGAGCTGCATTAAAACACAAATCTTCGAATAATGAAGCTTAATGAAAATTTAAAAAAGAAGAGGATATCAATTAAAAAGAAACTAAATAAAAAATCCCGACCTGATTAGTCCCTGAGCTGGTAACAAAAGGGTCCACCAAGTGAGAGCTGACCGCGGCCGACAAGGTTCTCGCGACGTCTGTAATCAAATCTTTAGCTATTTCGTAATTATCTACGTTTAATTTTAGCTTTAAATTCAAATCGTGAACCTGTCATTTATTCCACAGCAAATTTTATTATTGATTGGAAGAAAACGCGTCGATATTCAAAAATTACGTTATTTCTCTTCTACGCGATTTACTCTATTTCACTCCTTCCAAGTTCGATTTCTAATTGATGCTGTATGAATGTCGGCTTTCTTTCCAATCAACGATAACACTTGAATTAACGCATTTGATGGAGAAATACCTGCAGCCGAAATAGCGGTGGCTTGCGATTGGATTAGATGCCAACTGGGCGGTGCGTTGCTCGACGATGAACCCGGACCCGGCACTGCGGAACTCGTGTTCACTTCGGTCAGTTCACGAAGGTCGAATCTGGAAAAATCGAATTGTCATTTTTCTCTAGTCCTCAAATCGTCAATGCTGACTTTTTCAACTTGCATTTAAAAGTTTTTTTTAACTTATTTCGAGGATTAATTATTTTGTCGCATCTTAATTCAACATAATGCTGCAAAAATAATTCGATATTCGCGAAATTTTTCTTTTTGACTTTGTAATTGAAAAAAACTCACTGCCCAATTCCTTGATTTGTTGGATTAGACGAAGTGGAAGAGCATGGCGCGTCGGTCTGCGGTTGCAAAGTGGGAGGAGCCTTCTTGCGCACGATCGGGCGAGACGATTTCACACGGGTTGCGCTGAAATTACAGTAATATTAAATAAAAAAACCCTGAGATTTTCTCGAAATGTACTCAATAGTCTCATAGAATGGATACAAATGTGTTCATTTCAACAATTTCGGAAACGAGCGTTTAAAACATCAACAATCAATCTTACGTCGAATCTTGCTGAGCGCTGACAGTGCCATCGAATCCCTGGTGATCAACCGCGTTGTTCCCACCTGTGTTGTTGTCCAATTCAAACTGCAACAATTGTTTATCATTATGCCAAGGTTTGAGGTCGGTCGGATAAATTTGCAATTATCATGGTCAATAATTAGAACATTTTGAAGCCTCTTTATTCAGACTTTTTTCTAGAAAATTTAAACTCCAGATACTTTAAGCAATAATTTTAGAAAGCACATCAATTGTACTCAGGAAATTTGAAACCCATTCCACACGATCCTGCTTATTAACGACTGCGCAACCCATGCTTTTCTTGCTCCCAAAATACGTGTATCGCGAAGAAAATATTCCAGACGGCATGGAACCGCTCTCTCTTTCCCCTCTTCTGAAAAAAGCAGAAAATCTCTTGCTGTATTGAAGCCTGGATGCGGGATAATATATTTTATATTGCGTGAAAAAGGAGGCGTGTCAGAAATGAAGACTAGATGGATGCCTAACGTTGAGGTACGGTATTGGCGGAAATAGCAGTGGCCCTTCGCCTCGCCTACTTTCGTTAAAAATCATCGGAATCTGCAAAAAATTTCCCAGACAAGAAGCTTTCGTTAATGAACAGGACTGAGTGAATTCGTCTTTTTCCCCAAATTCAGGGCTGTAAATTTTAGACACGCGCGTGTCTAACACATTTACAGCCCTATTCAAGTTATTGAGTTCTTTTCAAAATTTACCGGCGTGTGAGGACGGCTGTCCGGATTGGTTCCGCCGATGCGCGACGCGGCTCGCGAACGCGTCAGACGACCCACTCCTGTTTGCTGGTCGGGGAAAAAGTCCGTCTAAAATTAAGGCTACAGTAATTTGTCTTCTTCTTCTTCTTTGGAAATACTACAGTAGTCTTTTCTTTTGTGAAAAGCTATCGTAAGTTTCTTTCTTTATACAAGTTACTATGATATCTTCTTGATAAAAATTACAATAACCCTTATTTATGTGCAAAATAGAATATTTTTCATCTTGTGAAGCTACTGTATATTCTTTTCCTGAAAATGCGAATTTTCCCTACCAAATAACGCAGTTCTCTTCCGCCGCTGGTCTGACTTCCACTCGAAACTGAAGCGTCTGCGCGCTGCTCGCCTTCAACAGAGGATTGAGACTAAAACGATTGAATTTGAAATAAAAAAAATCTTTTTTTCATATTTAAAAACTTCATGAGTGTTTTTCAAGGCTTTTTCGATAGATCTTGGTCATTTCAAATCAAAGTATTTACAAAAAAAATTCAATAACTATTGTTATGTTTCAGATATTAAACAGCCCTTTCAAAGAAACCTGGTTCGCCGTTCTGTCGTTTTAAACAGTTTGTTTAAAAATTCTTAAATTTTTGAAATTTTTCATCATGTTTCACAATTTTACATATCAAATTGTCATTTCAAATTAATTTGATACCTTTTTCCATGTTTGGTTAATAATAGACTTAAAAATACCTTAGTAGTTTTGGACCCAATTGGAGCGGTTGTATTTGCCGAAGTGTTAGCGATGACTTTTCTATGTTTGGGCGCGCTTGGGAGTGCGGAGCCTTGTCCGATGGATGCGGAACTCCCTGTAAACATACTCATAGTTGGTTTTAACTTCGAACGTAATAATTTTAGACTATATCAAATGAATTTAAATCAGACCTAGGTATTTCTAAGCTAGGCTCAAGCTCTCCCCAGGTCTAACCTTAGGAGTCCATCTGTAGTAAATTAAGCTACCTGCGGAACCTGTCGATCCGGATGCGGAACCGCCGCCGCCGCCCGCCGAGCCACCAGACGAGGTGGGGGCCAGGCTATTGCCGATAATTGCTTCGGCTGAAACGTTTGAGATTTTTGCAACTTTCAAGAATGTGTTCAATTTCGAAAATAATGCAATTGGACGGTTGCCCAATGCTGGATAATATAATATTCAAGTTTTCCCCCGACTTACTGTTCTCAGGCGAGTGTCGCTTCCTCGTGGGATAGGCCGTGTGCTGAGGTGTGCCTTGACTGGCTTGGCTCTGCACTGCTGCGTCCGATATTGGCTGCTCACCCGAGTTCCGAGATTGCATTCAACAATGTTCCTGCAGAAATTGGCATTCTTTCTTGAAAAAATTGAAAGCATCGAGATTTCGAAGAAATTGAAGTGTTTTTCTTAAACCCGTCGGAAAAATCTTACAAATTGATGAAATCTAGCCATTTTCCATACGATTTCACCAAATTTCCCAAGAAAATCCGAAGAGGCGTAAAATTCCTTGAAAAATACTCGAATTTTTAAGAAATCCTGTCATTCTTCCGTCTCTCAGCAAGGCTCCAAAATCCCGGGTTAAAATCAGCAAAAATCCCAAGAAACTCGCGAATACCCGACGAAAATCGAAAGTTCTAGAAAATCGATAAAAACGCACACACTTGACTCAATGAGCGAAAATTGATGAAGCTGATAAAAACCGCACATTACTTATTCACGGATTTATCGATTTTTGCCCGTTTTCTCTCGATTCCCTCGAATTTCGAAACTGTTTTCATACCGGATTATCATGTTCATGCAGAATCGCGTCTTTATGACGTGGAAACTTTTAAACATACCCCATAAAAACTGAAAGTCCCTTATCATTTATCATTCATCTTTTGGTCAATCGATAGATTTTGTCCCAAAATTTGGGGACTTTTCGAAAACCTCGTTCCCTGGAGGTATAGTTTGGAAAAATCGAATACCTTGTCAAATCGACGCGGAACCGATCCCGACACGACGAGACTTGTGTGGTCCTCTGGAATCCGAGACTTGTCAAATTTTGAAATTAGCCAAAATCGAGATTTCCGTCGATCTTTTGCACAAGTTGAGAATAGGTCAACGATACCTGAAATTATCGGTCAAAATCTTCAATTTCCAAAATTTCCCCAAAATGCCACGAAAACCAAAATCCATATCGATTTTCCGAGCTGCAGCGCGCTTCCTCCAGCATAGGGAGTCGGCGTTTTTCCGGATCTACAGGAAAATCGATATGCTAATTTCTGATGGTGCTAGTTTTTCTCGAAAACATTGGCTAGAGACGGAAATTGTGGGGAAAATCGGAATCGAGAGGCCCTGGGTTTGTCCCCCGGCGTGGTTGGAATGTACTGGTCCGCCGGCGACGACCGGTCAGAGAGCGCTAGAGAGCGAGAGACGCGGCCGGGGCGCGGGCCCCGTCTTGTCGTCGCACAGAGTGCGGCTAGACGGAGAGACGGAGAGGAACGAAGACGGAATTTGGGCCGTTTTCGTCTAGCCTCTTTGTCTTCCTCTCGAATCAATGTGTACAACGCACCCCCGTCCCTCTATTTCACCCCACTTTTTCTTTTCCGCCTCTCGAAATACGGCCTATTTCGCCTACAATTTCTCTGCGTCTCTGGTTGGCTAGGACTTTTGCCCACTTTTTAGTCTCTCTGCGCCTCTCCTCGGGGCTATCTCTTGGCCTTTCGCTCTCTCTCTCTCCCCCCTGTGTCTGTGTGTCCCGTAGCGCTTCGTGACTGGGCCCATTTTCTGGCCAGACCCCCTACCCCTACCCTTTCCTTCTCTACCCCTTCCGACCGCGCAGCACCGCGTACCAAATATCCTCCTCGCGAGCGAGAAAACCCCAGCACCAGATTTTGGCCTTGCGCCCAAGAAACAACCCAAATTTCGGTCCGAAGAAGTCGATACTCATTTTTCCGAGACTGTCAATATTTTCCATATAATTTCCGCACAATCGTTAAAACTTTGAAAACATTTAGCAAACAAAGTCGACCATTTTTTAAACATACCAATCTTTTTTCAAGCAAAAATTTCCCAAGTATTATAAGTCATTTTTTAGTTTTATTAGTCGTCAGAAAGGTCCATTTTGAAATCAACTTTTATGACGTCACTTTGAATATTTCGAATACGATAATGTGATGAAATCCTGCGCAATGCCTCTTTTATTTTTCTTTTTTTTAAATCGATAATTATCGATCGACACTTTCTTTTCTCCTTTCATTTGCAATCCCCTTCGAGACGTTCCTCTTCGTTTCTATCATTTCATTTTCTAATTCACCTACTTTCGATGTTTTTACCTGTTACTTCCCTATACATTTTTTCTTTAATACCCTTTGAATTTCAATTCGGAAAAAAATTGGAATCGGAAGCTGAGTCGGAATTTCGAATACCTCCGATTGAAATTGCTCATTTTTATCAGTACTTTCGCGTTTTATCCCAAAATTTGGCAATTTTTAGCCCCCTGTAATTTTCAGAAAGCATCTCAAACTCGTACTTTTCACGTTCGTGTGTATTCTTTTGATGGAAGCAGCAAGAAACGGAGATCATGGCAGTCGCAACTCGGCTGTGAATCAGGGCGGTCAGGCTAGCGGGGGCGGTCGCTACGTGCCCCCGCACCTGCGGGGCGGACAAGGCAAGTTTTAATTCATCCTCAAACATCATCAAATTTACACATTTCTGCTCAACTATTTTCTTAGCTATTTTGTACGAGTTGAAATCCTCTTTCCGAAGCAGACGTTGGAGGTTTATCGATCCGATATATTTGAATGTCGCTGAGAAATATCGTAGCCTACTTTCAATTCATTGTTCGTCATTATGGATAAGAGAGCATTAGACAATGACGAGTTTTATATCGGATCGACGACACTTCTTCCAACGTCTGTTCAGAAGTCGTAAGATTGACACATTTTTGCTCAGAAACACTTCCTTACATTAGTCTCATTTGGTCACAAGTTTAGCAAATTCTAGTACAAATTTTCAACGCGTGATTTTTACTACAAATTTGTGGGAATTATATCTTTTTCTGGGCAACTCGAAGTAAGATTTATAAAGCACTAGTCCTTCAGGAAAAACATTCTTCGAGAAAATTTTTTAGGGCGCGTTCATACTTTAGTTGCAATGCAACTTGCAATTTGCAACTCGCTTGAAATAGCATGGGAAGTGAAGAGAGCGCGATTGCACCATTTTTGTGCTCTCCTGATTTCTCATGCTATTTCAAGCGAGTTGCAAATTGCAAGTTGCATTGCAACTAAAGTATGAACGGGCCCTTAGCTTTTAGAAAGATAAAAATAAATGACATTTCCAGAAAAAAATTCAGGAAAGAATCTGAAACCGAATATTAAAGGAAAGGCGCAGAAATTTCGAGAATCTAAAAGTGAAATTCTAGGCGCCGATTCCGACGACGGTCACCGCGGTGGTGGGGGCGGACACAATCGCTTCGACAACGGCCGTGGATACGATGACGACAGAGATCACGGCGGCTATAACCGCAACAGACGCGGTGGCAATGCGGGCGGAGGCGGCTACAATCAGGGCGGCCAGGGAGGTCGTCAATACGACAGACAGTATTCGGGAGGTACAGCAGAATTTATCGACCTTTTCAGATAATAGTTTTTTTAATGAAAAGACAATTGCATGCCTATCATTTCCGACTGGTAAACATTGATATATTCTTCACGAAGCATATTTTTCATGGAAAATGTACAGAAAACTTGTGAAGTAAAAAAAATGAAGAATCGATTTTTAAAGCAAATTTTTAAAAAAAAATCTAGACTTTCCAGGACGCGGCTCCTACGACGGCCGCAGTTCGGGTCGGCAAAGCGGAGGCGGCGGCTACAACCGGGACAATCGTGACGGAAGGGATGACCGCGGGTATTCGGGCTCGAATCGCGGCGGAGGCAGCCGTGACGGCTTCAACAGACCCAGGAATGGCGGAGGGTATCAGGGCCGCGACAGCAGAGATGGATACGAGAGCCAGGACAGACAAGACAGAAATGAGGGCGGCGGGTAGGATTGGAATTTTCAAGAAAAAGCTATTTTTTGTAGGAAAATTTCATATGAGATCAATTTTGCTCTCGTAGTAGGCATCATTTATTCAGAGAAAGTAAAATTATTTTTTATCCAGAGCATCTATTTCTCTCAGTGCAGCATTTTTCTGATTCTTAAATAATACTATCTTTCCTGAAACATAATAAACTTAGTAAAAAATAGACGACAAATTCGAATTTTGCAGCCGCTGGGCGAACCTGCGTGACGACGCACAGCCTCGTCGCGGAGGAGGACATCAATCCTCGTGGGAGGAGCAGCTGCCCAGGTACTGGATTCAACAAATTTGACACTTAGGCTAAAATGTTTAAATTCACGAAAATTTCGAACGTTGAGTTGAATTTTACTGAAAGATTTAAAAAAAAAACGAATTTTTTTATTATAGAGACGATAAGCTAGAAGCTGAACTCTTCGCCGGACAGGTATGGGATTCACAAATTATTTAGCACCTCCTATCAGGATAATTTTCCTGAGAAAGTAAAGATAAAAACTCGTTTGATTTTGGAATTGAGTATGTAAAGAGTCATGTTATTCTTAACTAAGATAAATTGATCTAGAATAATTTCAGAACTCGGGCATCAACTTCGACAAGTACGAGGAGATCCCTGTCGAGGCGACTGGAGACAACGTCCCTCCCCCGATTGCTAACGTAAGCTATTCTTTTTGTTGTTGTTTTCGACTCGTATATTCCGAGATAGTTGAAAACATGCAATCTCAATTATTCTCCCAGCACTCTTGGTTTTTTTTTCGAAACTAAACCGGACCCTGCAAAATTGTTGCTAAACGATGAAGCTTACTTAAAATCTATATGGATGCTAACCAGATTACTTGGAAAGAGTCATTCCAAACTTCGAAACTTTCTGAAACATACAAAAATGCGAAATTTTAGTTCTCCGAGCTGAAATTGCACCCGTGGATCGAGGAGAACATCAAGCGCGCCAACTACGGCCGCCCTACTCCGGTCCAGAAATACTCGATTCCCTCTCTGCAGGTGAAAAACGACCAAATTGAACTGAAGTTAAATTCTTCAAATTTTTATTTTTAGGTTGGCAGAGACCTTATGTCCTGTGCTCAGACCGGCTCCGGAAAAACCGCCGCCTTCCTCGTTCCAGTTATCAATGCTATTCTTAGTGTAAGGCATTTTCTTAATGGAACCAATTTCAAGTCTGAAGCTGACGAATATTTTGAAATAACTTTCCAAGAGAAGTTTAAAGTTTCTTTCAAGGGATAGAACTTTCGAAAAATATCAATTCGAAACAGGGAACGTATTTTGAAGTGAATATATATCCAAAGCATTCGGCAACGGTTGACATATGTTTCAAAATTTCGTTTGATTCATCAAAATGACCTTGAAATGATATCCTCTTCTTTGTCTCTGCTAAATTAAAAACATAAATTTCAGGACGGTCCCCAGGCCCTTCACCAACCGACGACGATGCAGGGCGGTCGCCGTAGGCAGTACCCGGCCGCGCTCGTTTTGGCACCAACACGTGAGCTGTCGCTGCAGGTATGTGAACAGGCGTTGCGACGTTTTCCACCGCAAATATCCCTTATGCGATGTATTATCAGTCAGTTTTGCATTACTATCCTTAACAATGGCAACGAGAGATGATGATCGAATTTTTGCGGTGGAAAAGTCCAAAGTCTGGGTATAAAATTATAATAACTTTTCAAATTGAAAAAAAAAACAATCTTAAATAGAAAAAGTTGTTTGGAGATGTTAGGGCATAAAAATGAAAAATTATAACAATTCAAATAGTTTTCAAAATGCAAGACGTCTTTTTTTTTGTTCAAGATTTAAGTGTTTCCAGATCTACAACGAAGCCCGCAAATTCGCCTACCGTACCCCGATCACATCGGCGCTCCTCTACGGAGGCAGAGAGAACTACAGGGATCAGATTCACAAGCTGCGTCTAGGCGCTCACATTCTGATTGCCACACCCGGACGTCTGATCGATGTGATGGATCAGGTATGTCGATTCGTACAATTTGAATCCTTGGCATAAAAGCTCTCCATTTCCCATGCTCTCTCGCCTCGTCCGGCCAAGCGCATAAGGCAAAATGCGAGTTTTCCCCCTCATAACGGTGGTGTAGTAGTGGATAGCGAGTTGGATCTTTGCTCTTTCTTAGCTGATAATCAAGACGTCTCCAATTACAAAGGCGTAGAGAAGTTTGAAAAAAGTCAACTTTTTGGGAAAGCTAGGATACTAAAGAAAACTTTTATTCAAATTCAAAAATTGAGAACACACATAGAGGAGGACTTCTTGTAAAAACCGTACACTTATCAGCTCTATATGACTGCATACAAAGGGTAGGAAAAGATAGGCTATGTTTGGTCTCAAAACGATGAGCAGCATACGCAGAGTATTTCTCGAAAAAAGTTAGCCTAACCTACCGAGCCTCAACCCTTATTCCTATTTTGCTAGTGTGTACGGCTTTTACAAGAAGCCATAAAGAAATATTTCAGGGCATGATCGGCCTGCAGGGCTGTCGCTATCTGGTGCTCGACGAGGCTGATCGCATGCTCGACATGGGTTTCGAGCCGCAAATCAGACAGGTTCGAATTATTCAGCTTCTTTAAAAATGGTAGCCTGAAAAGTCAGTCGCAATATAGTTGTACATCGTTGCATACGAAATAGTAAAGGAAGAGAATCTTTTCCCTTACCAAATTCTGTGCCATTTCGCATGCAATGATGCAAAACTACTGTCTTGAAAACTTACGATTCTTCCCATACGAGTCGTGAGAATAGAAATTTGCTTAATTGGCAAAATTCAATTTTTCTGAAACTTTGCAAAAATTTACAGATCGTCGAGCTGAGTGAAATGCCACCCAGGGGCGAGCGCGTGACCGCTATGTTCTCTGCTACCTTCCCCAAGGAAATTCAGGTTCGAATAAAAACTATCACTTTTCTTTTAAAAAAAAAACGTCATCTCTTTTTCCAGATTCTGGCTCAAGACTTCCTGATGCCGAACTATGTGTTCCTGGCAGTCGGAAGAGTCGGTTCAACCTCGGAGAACATCATGCAGAAGGTACCTTTCAATTTTTTAACACGTTTCACAAAATTATTTTGATAGATTCTTAAATTGAAATTAACTTTAGCGTCTGAAACCGATCTATGATAATAGAATATTTTAAAATAATTCTCGACTTTCAGGTCGTTTGGGTGGATGAGCACGACAAGCGCTCTTATCTGATGGATCTGCTGGATGCTCAGGTCTGTTGTATTTTTAGGATGGCTGTAATTGCAGTAATCAAAAATTCTGAAGCAATTGCATTTTAATCTCATGAAACTTTCTTCAAATATCTAGAATGAGAATAGTGTTCAAAGCCAACGACAAAATTATTGAGACCTTAAACAATGACAAAGACATCTCGGAGTCTTAGAAAAAGCTAAATTCAGAAACAGAATACTTTGTTCATTTACTTATTATTGTAATTTATATTCTAATTTCCAGGGCGATGACTCGTTGACCCTGGTGTTCGTGGAAACCAAGCGACTTTCCAATGATCTGGCCTATTACCTGCAGCAGCAGCGCTACAGGGCCGTCGCCATTCACGGCGATCTCAAGCAGTCCGACCGAGAAGAGCATCTCGATATGTTCCGGTTGGTCTAAAGAGTTTCTTTAAAAAAAAAGACCAAAAATAGCAATTTTTCACTATTTGATAGTTTTTGAGTTTTTTCCCTTGAGATATTAGATGACTGAATTTGAAAACAACGAGTTTCTCAATGCTACGCCTATATATATCATTTATTTTGGTTGGACACTTTTATTTTTTAAAATTTGAATTATTTTTTTAATTTCAAAATTTTCAGCGCTGGAGACGCCAACATTCTGGTGGCAACCGCGGTCGCGGCTCGTGGTTTGGATATCCCCAACGTCCGTCACGGTATGTGCTATTTCTCACAGCGTCATTACCCAGACTACGGCTTTGTAAACGTCATGCAATTTAAAAAGATGCTAATCCTAAACCGGCTGGAACATGCATATTTTAGTGATCAATTTCGACCTGCCGACTGACATTGACGAGTACGTCCACAGAATTGGCAGAACGGGCAGAGTCGGAAATATCGGTAAATTTATTGGTCTTTTTCTCTGATATTGAAAGATAGTCCTAGAACAACGGATCGAATATTTTGCAACAATGTTGACTTTTAGGCCTGGCAACGTCGTTCTTCAACGACAAGAATCGCAACATCGCTAAGGAGCTCATGGACTTGGTCGTGGAGGCAAATCAGGTAAAAAGAGTGTTTTTGAAAATTGGCGACTTATCCGGAACCTCGAAATTTTCAGGAACTTCCCGAGTGGTTGGAGCGCGTTGCAGGCGATTCTGCAAGATATGGAGGCTCCAGACCGGGCATGCGCGGCAAGGGACAGGGCAACAGATTTGGAGGTAAGGAAAAACGTTCTCTACGAAATTTTGGAACTCTGATCAAATTTCTCCTTTACGATTTTGAAACATTCAAAAACGTTTATATTTTGAAAAACTCTAAAGAAAGTGACTATGTTTCATGGGATGGGAGATCAAAATGACCATTTTCAAGTCTAATTCCCGACACTTACGATATCTAAGATTATTTAATTCGGAGCTTATAAGCCGTGCTCGTCGTCAAAGGTGTTGATTAAAATTCACGAATTTCACCATTTGCAGGTCGTGACCACCGTGTGCAGTATTCGAACGGCGGTGGCGGTGGC
The DNA here is from genome assembly GCA_964036155.1 of Diploscapter coronatus. Lineage (NCBI taxonomy): Eukaryota > Metazoa > Nematoda > Chromadorea > Rhabditida > Rhabditidae > Diploscapter > Diploscapter coronatus. Next base: position 80,319,762 of record OZ038423.1, on the reverse strand, counting down.
GGTGGCGGCGGCGGCGCCAGCGCCAGTTACGGCTCGAGGGACACTCGTTCGAACGGGGCTGGAAGCGGACAGAGCAATCAACAGACCAGAAGGGCTGCTCCCCAGAACGATTGGTGGAATTAGGAGAAGGAAAGATAAGGTAGGGAAAAATTTATCTTGTTTTAAATCATAGTGTATTTATTTCCAAAGGGTTAGGATAAAATGCCAGAAATACATATTCTCGTTTTTTTTTTTTAAATCTCGAAGAAATTTCGCATGAAAACGTGATATTTTTGAAATCAATCGTGGAAAATTGATGCTCGAATTCATGTGAAACATAGCAAAAATTCGCATGCTTTTTGGCGTTTCCTTGCTTTTTCATTGATACGTAATTTTGCGCATTCCAGGCGAGCAATTTGAAATATGCATGTTCGAACAAAATCGAAATGCATTGTGGCCTGTATAAACACATTGGTGCATCAAATGTAATGTTTTCAGAGTAAATAGGATGAGATATTGAATCAAATAATGAACCAATCCCATGAGTTCTTAAAACATTAAATTAGCATATTTCAGGAGACCACCACCATTATATTGGCGAGTGCACCATCATGTCTTCTCCAACAACTTTCCGTCTTTACAATAATCCCATCTTATCCTATTATTTTCTAAAACTACCGTAACTCTCTCTATTTTTTCTTCTACCAAAATTTCCACCCCCAACCAACCACCGAGTTTCTCCCCACATCTACCCGTTGTCGGTTTTGTAGGACCTAGGCGCATCCGCGTTCGGCGAGCTAAGTGATCGTTGTCTCTGTATCGTCGTCGACGACAGACTTTGTCATCGTGAAGACGCGACGCGCCAACTTTTCAAATTTTGACGTCAAAATATAAAGGTTTCGACGTTAAAACTTCAAAGTTGGACGTCTTTATTTGATTCTAAAAGTCTCGAAATTCTACCAATTATTATACGACAAAGTCGGTTGTCCAAAATCTAGGGGCTACTGTAAGACTTGAAATGCGCTCTATTGCAAAATCATATCTACCAAATACGCATCGGAGCGCAAAATCCAGGTATTTCAGTAACCTAAAATATCTCAAGTCCAGAACATCCAAGGACTAAAATCAAACACTCACACGATCACTAATGTGCTCTCCAAACTTATTAAATTTAGGGATCCATCCCTCACTTACACATCATCAGATGTGATATAAAAGATCTTTCAAGTTAAAAACAGCGCCATTTACGCAGAATACGGCTTAAATCTAGGACAAACGGTAAATGACGCTGCTATATTGTACAGTCAAATTGAGTAAAGCGTGAATGAAAATACGCAATACCGCGTAGACGCAAGTACACAGAGTAAAGCCCAGATTAGTCGCCGAAAAGACCATGAAAAAGAAATGTATTGAAAATCGACGACTAATCTGCGTACTTTCGCTTGCGCGTTATTGCGTATTTTCCCCATACTTGACTCCATCTGACTGAAACAATAAATATAAGATCATGATCTTCTAGATATTCCAAAATGGCTGTTTCTTAGAATATTCAATTTCATTTATTTTTTATTGTTATCTTTTTTGATAAGATTTTAGTTAGTTATCATCATGTGCATTTATTTTCTGACACATCTTGTCATAACGCTTTCTTCTTTCTCGAAGATAAGTTAAGTATAGGTAAGTTTATTTTAAAATCTCGTTAAAGAGTCGTTTTTCGTCTTCAAAAAGTTTGAGTTTTATCCTTTTGTTTGTTGATTTTATTCTATGATAGATAGCCATTTTATCATTTCATTATCATATAATTATATTATATCGATGTTATTTATTTACCGTTTAATACGCGGCGCGTCTAATAACACCGGGACGACGGAATCTCAAATCTAGTACGGGCTTTGCCCCGTACCAGAAACTCAAAGTAGTATGGGCTTGCCCCCGTACCACGAGGAGTTTCTGGTACGAGGTTCGCTCGGACCACTCGAATTCCACTGTCCTCTGGTCTCTCCTACAATCGGCAACGGGTTAAAATATACAATTAAATCTTTCTTAAAACTTACGTCTTTTTAAAATATCTTGAGTTTTATTCATTTATTATTTTATGTATTCGTTCGTTTTATGCAGTTCTTTTTCTTCGGTTGTTATATCCGATTTTTACTAATAATTCTATGCGCATTTTTGCGCATCTTTTTCGATTATCTTATCTGTCGTAAAAACGCTGGATTTTCTTTTCTTTTCGAATGTGGTGGAATAAATTAATTTTTAAAGATTGAAACATGTTTGAAAAATGAGTAATTGTAATAATGAAAAGGTCAGTTGACCACGTGAAGTATCTTATGACTCGTGCATTCAGCCGATAATATATCAACATGAATTTTCGTTTCTAACAATGAAATATCTGAAACTTATTCAAAGTATTTTAAAACTTCTCTATGAAAACGATACGTTTTAAATGTAGCCACCTAAAAATAACCTTTTTTGTTGATAAAATAACATCGAATATGGGATCTGTTGTATTCCACATCCACTTCCCGAGATAAGAGTAGGGAAGGGAGATAGAGGAGAAGAAAAGTGAGTGTGGGTGTGGAATACAAGAAGCCCTCTTCAGGATACTTTTTCATTTCATGTCGCTACTTTTCAGCTTACTTCTTGGCTATTTTATAAATTGTCGTTTAAAGAGGATTACTGTCTTTTCAAAAGTTCAAAAACTACCAATCTTTTCGTCCAACCACTGCCAATGAGGACGTCTGGCGACAGACGTACTGCAATTAACGATGCAATTCGAGAATGACGGACAGGTGCCTGTGTTTCTTTCCACTGGAGAGGTAAGCATTACTAATTCTAAAAAAAAATACCTGAAGAATACCCGCATTTTGTATGTTTACCTGAAATGCTGTAGTTGCTATTTTGCTAGTTTAGATGATAAGGGAGAGTAAGAGTATAGATAGATAACTTTTATATCAAGCTTTGCAATATGTTTCAAAAAATTTCGGATAACTTTCAACAATTAGTACAAATTGAAATACATTTCAGAAAAGTTCGGTCCAGTGTTAAGAAATTTCAAGAGCTAATAGGCGCGGAATAGCATTAACCGAGTTAAAACTCGATTTTCAGATTGAATTTCATGCCGACGAGGCTCGACCCCGCTCAGTGTTCACGCTCTACAATCCGTTTGGGTATGATCTGTCGTATAAAGGTTAATTTTTCATTTTGCTGAAATTTTAGGCAGTTTCATCTTATTCGATTATTCTCTATCTTTTCTTATTTGAATGTTTAATCTTGAAATTTCCAGTTTTATGCACGGCACCGCAAAACTACATCGTTTCCGACTGCAACGGGTTTCTGAGGTCGAAATGCTGCAAAGATATGTGAGTTTTTGACCTGTTTTTAGAAGTTTGTCTATTTTTACAAGTTTACCTACTTTTATTTAAGAAAGAGAATTTTCAGAGTTGTCCGGGTCAGAAACCGCCTCCCAGTCGGCACGATCGATCGACTGAAAGTCGAAATTCGGAAATTCGGAGAAACAGAGGTAGATCGATTGTTCATATTCCCAAGGCTTTCTTGGACTCAACCATAAGTGCCTGAGCTAAAGAACTATATTTTCCCGAATTTACCTTCAAAATTTTTGCAGTTCCTATTGAAGTTCGAGTTTTCATTTGCTTTCAATACGATTCTTGAAAATTATCCATAAAGGCAATTAATAAAAGTAGTACCGACAAAAAGCCTATCAAATTATCATCATATGATGAATTTTCGGAGCTGAAAAGTTTGATATCCAACATTCTATTACTAAATCCCTACCCTATATCTTAGGGTAAACTATTAATTTTTCATTGACTCAAATACGTATATTCGTTAAATTTTTGCGGCACTACTTTTATTAATTGCCCCTGCAAATACGACTTCAATTGTTTAGCTTCACGGTCACCGAATCATCGACATTCGAATCGTGGATGTGATCAGAGATCGGACCGGGCAGCAGTTTCAGGTGCCACATTTGTATAAATATTCGATCGTAAATTTCAATTAAGGTCAAATAGGAAAATGTCTGTACAAAACATATATTATTAAAATTATGTGCTCAGAGTTAAATTCTACTTAAAATGCGAACCCTAGGCATTGAATGTTTACAGGGAATGGGAGACTCGACGTCGTCCCTTTCCGGCGTCGGCATGCAGCAGTCCACCTCCAGTCAACACCATCATAGGGATGAGCATTCGCAGGTTTGTTTTGTTAACAGCATCTTTATCGATATCAACGCATTATTCCTAATTTATTTTAAAACATATATTTTTCCTATAAGAATTGCGCTTTCGCGTTTGGTAAAACTGGCAATTTTCAAGCTGGATGTTTCAAAGAACACAATGTAATGGTTCATGTTTTAAAATAATAATGGTGCCTCCATGTAAAGTCATAAAGTGTCTGAAAAGATAAGTACTCTCCATTGTCTCCGAGATGAACCCTTGCAAATCAAGGGATAAGGAGTACCTGCGAGCCTTAGTCTCTGCGTCTCTGCACTCTATACTCTCTTCTTTCCCTTCAGTTCTCGATGCGCCGCGCTCGCGAGTCATAGACGCAGAGTGCACATATGACAAGACTCATATCGAGGACAATGGAGAGTAAGTAGTAAAATTTGAGTGGGCCTTCGTCCTAGCAGCTTTCCTCTGTGCCTTGGCCTTGCTGGCCCCCACTCACGGCGATGCATTCGCTTCCCAGTCCATCATCCCTCACGTCCTACATTTGTCAGTGCCTCAGGTAATGTTTTGTCTGAATTATAAAATGATCAGATGTTTCTTTTGCCAGAAATTTTTGGTCAAATTGATTTTTTATTTTTAAATGAGTACTACCTTTTCTTTTTTATAATTTCTCGAATTATCAAACCGATCCAACGATTCGATTCATTAAGTGTAAAATCTAGACTTTTAGTATGATAATTTTTGAAACCTAGAGAAATAATTTGGCTTTCAGAAACTTGTCGCGGCCTATATTCTTGGTATCGTCACAATTCTCATTCTCCGGCCTTGAATGATCAAAATAAAAATAAAGAATCCTATTTTTTTCTAAAAAATTATTTTTAACACCCCTAAATCATGGGTACTCATTTTTCTAAGGCCATACTCCCACTGAGCTGAGCATTATATAGGCAAAATTAGGGATAATTAACATATTTTGGCAACTATATTCAAAGATACCCCCTCCTCCGAATTTGTGATAACCCTTTGCATTTTGTAATTAGACTTCTTCGACTTTATTTGGAAAGTTCGGGCACGTAATTTAAAAAAAAAAATGAAAAATATGCCGAACTTTTCATTTTCAATGACTACGCTGTGCGAATTATTTTCTTTATAAAATAGATGATCAATTAATTTTATGAGGAATTTATTATGTAAAATCACAACCAACTTAGAGGTTACTGTAAAATTAAAGTGATTAGTGAAATTGGCATATCCAGCGATACGAAAAGGCAAGTATTGCATAGCTCATAATCAAATTAAAAAAGAAAAAAAACATGTCACATAGTCAAAGGCACCTATGAGAAATATAGTTGAATTGATAAAATTCAAGCATTATTTGATCATTAAAATTCATTCCGATAATTTGCAATTCGCATTTAAAGGATAGAAAATAAAAATGTAAATAATCTTATCTAAAAAGTTAGTACGAATAATTCATAAGGGTTCGATTCGATAGTTTCTGGAAGATATGAACAAATTAAGCCATGGTTATTAGAAGAGAACACGTGATTATTTTCTCATTTTATGATTTTATCAAATCTGTGTGTGTAATTTTACTGGTTACTTTCCGGAGCCGGCGAACCGGTAGGTTGCTCGTTGGATGGACTTTGTTGTTCGAGATTTTGCGTCGCATTTCGAGTTTCTTCCTCTTCCATTTGGCATAATTGCACCTTAATTTGGGCAATTAACTCGAATAATTGAGAGCAATTAAGTCAATTATGTAGAGTAATTATCTTTCAAAGTTCCCGGTTGTTGCACACAACGATCTGTCCGTATTGGAATAAGAAGTATTTTAATGAGAGTAGTTAAATCAATTAATTAGGCTAATTGTGATAATTAACTAACTGGGTCAGAAGGCACTTTGGGTGGTGTGGTTTGCGGCTGTCTTGGGCTAGACGTTGTCTTTTTCAACGGAATTCCAATAGTGCTGCTACTTTGGTTTTGATCCGAAGCATGATTATTATGAGTAGAGGTCACGTAAGGCGACGGGTAAGTAGTCGAGTGGAATGCGGATGCATCTTAATTTTGGAAAACATTTGTCATGATCGATGAAAACTGCAACTTTAAGTTTCTTAAAAACCTTTTTCATTTCAAAAAATTCACCCAATTTTCTTTATCAAAACTATTTCATCTCCAAAACTCGAATTTTCAAAGTATCTGGACCCTTTGGCTTACCCCCACTCATCAATGGGTTGGATTGCCAAGCGGCTGCAAAAGTGTGGGTTAGAGCGTAATTGTTCGGGTCCGCGATTTGAGCAGCGGTACCGTAGGGTAATGCCTGGAATGCCGTGCCTGTGTAACTCGAAACAGCACCTAAAATCGTCACAATTTTACATTTTTGATAGATTTTTATCTTCGAAGTAGTGAACAGATTAAACCATACAGCCTTCTTGCAAAGCTTATGTTTAAACTCCGCCTCTTATTGATTGGATACTTACTGGTGTGATTATTTCTATTCTCGGCAGTCGTTGTAGAATTCCCATTGGCCTTCTTTTCCCTAGTTTTCTTGCCTCCACCACTACCATCTTTAGGCTTTCGTTTTCGGGTCTGAAGTTGACCTTCTTTCCGCATTGCCACCGGTCTCTGCACGTTATGCAGCTTGAAGTAGAGACCACAAGCGCTAAACTCAAATTATTACTCAGTTCCTCTTTCAAATTTTTTTTCTTCAAAATTCTTCTCTAAAATATTCCTTTAATCTTAGATATCGACATCGATTAATAGCGCTAAAAATTTCCACCCGTTCCTTTAAAGCTTATACATTTTTGGCTAGTCGTCAAAGAGGTAACTTGAAAATCTCGAGCTCCTCAAGCCATGCGAAATAGCGTAAGAAAAGAATCGTTTTTCCTACCATTCCTTACCCTATTTCGCATGGCTTGAGGACTTGAGGCTTCCAAATAGCCGTCAAAGAGAAAATATTCTTCCTACTTGCAAACCGGGTCTCCTTCCGAGTTTCTTCGCCATAAAGTCGTATTCGTTCCGTTACAATTTGAGCATACCAGACCCTGTCTTCTTTGAGGATTCTAAAGTTCGAGAATAAAGCGAAAATTTTACAGATGATTAACCCCGGCCGAAGGTTTCTTCGTCGAATTACTGCTTCTTGGCGGTTTTTGAGTTTGCGCAGGCTGTTCTGGTCGAGCCGGTTCGTAGAGTTGCTAAATTTACAACAAATTTTAAGAGTTGTAAGTTTCAGAAAATCTCCGCTCGACTATTCATTTTATCTTGATAATGTTTTATTGCAAATGTCGTTTATAATTTCACCGGATGGCGATTGTGCTCCAATGGCAAGACCGGAGTATGAGTAATAATCGCTTTCCGCTCATTTCCCATCAATTCTTCGCCAAGGATCGTGATTTTCTTTAATAAAATGTCCGAACATGTTTGTGGAGAAGTGGAGGGCGTGCGTTGCCCATCAAAATCTTTGGTGGACAACGCTACGGACTCTGGAGAAGTCACAGTCTCGGGGAAAGAATGCTGGGAAATGATTGAAAAGCGATATGCTTGTAAACGATTGCTACTACTCACGCTTCAGTTTTTTGTCACTATTGGAGCACAATCGCTCATCCGCGATATTAGGCGTTGTATTTATTACATAACAATTCAGTATTCAAATTGAGTTTTAGAACCCATTTCTTTTATAATCTAGATTCCCCAGAACGGTTGACTTTTTTTCGAGCTTCCCTGCACCCTCTATTTAATAAATCTCTTGCTTATCGTCCAGGAAAGGTAAAACATCTAACTCGCTATCCTATATACCACACTACCATGAGTGGAGATTCATTTTTGCGTTATGCGCTTGGTCAGTAGAAACGAAAGACCATTAGAAACGGAGAGGTTTAGAGAGACTCGAAAAAGGTAAACGTTTCTGAGAAGGCTTCTATAGATGATGACATGATTACAACCTACCGTATTAACCTGAGTAGCCGGTATGATCGTGGCCGGCTGAATACTGTTAATGCTAATATGGCTGGTCTGGTACGGTAGTTGTTGGGTTTGTTGAGCGTGACATGTTTCGCATAAATAGCCGCCCTTAAAATTTAATAAATCTCTTAAGATAGGTTTTTTGAAACCTGGACTTGTCTGGATTCGCCGCAAGCTTGACCGCATCCGAGACACTCTCGGTGCGTGAAGACGTATCCCTGAAAATAGGACTTTAATCTTCTTTAATTTTTATGACTATTTATATAGGAAAACACAAGCACAATATTATCTGATATTGATATCCTAGACTAACAAACTCTTGAAGTCTATTCGATTTTTATATATATTTAGATATTAGACTACGTTAGCTAGAGTCATATTCTCAGCAACAAACTGCCCGTTGGCATCGGTCGATACCGACGGACAGTTTTTGCTGAGCTATTCATGATTTCGACATTTCAGACTAACAAAGTCCCGAAACTTATTCTCTTACTTGATGAGTAACACTATGTCCCACGTCAATATTCGTGTCGATATAGGCCGGATAGGCTGTCGTGGCGTATAAACTGAAAAATTTCAAATTCAAGAAAGGCTTAGGTTTTGGAAATACACCTATTAGGAAACGCAGCCTGAGGGATCGTATTCGTGAACATATGTTGATTATAGTAATTCAAGGAATGATAAGGTATGATAGCTGGGTCCACGAAAGCGTACATGTTGCTCGATGTGGTGGCGTTTACATCTGAAATAATATGGCAACGAAATGAGCTTCACGATCGAGTCTGTTTTTTTTTCCAATTATCCCTCTTATTTTTTAAACATATAATCAGTCAATTTGGTTTCTCAATAAATGAAGTAAATGCTTGATTGAATATTATGATATTCTGGCAACTGAGAAATGACGGAATGACGGGTTGACGTGAGCCATCTTTTCCCACACTTTCTCCCTACTTTCTCGTCCTCTTCGACCTTTAAGTATAGGTCATATCCTCACGTCATCACGTTATTTCAACAGTTTTCTGATATTCTCAATAACCAGAGGGGGATACGATTTTAGATTTATGATGTTTTGACATTTTGACTCACTACTCAAAATCGAATATTCTGACTTGACGTCGACGCCCATTTGTGCTTGGACCGATGTTTCTATCACTGATTGTCTAGCCGAGCTCGACACGTCTTCTATTTTTACTGAATTCAAGCATTTTTCAACTTGATCGAGATTCGAGAATAAATGATGCCATGAAACGCCACATTTTTAGGAGATTGGCCTTTCTAACTCCTTTAAAAATGGAAAAAACCATGCCCCTAAAGTGTGCGGCAGTGCACAACATCATTTATTTTGAATTCTCGATACCAGTAGCTAAAGTCTCCTTAACATGGTCTTTGACGTCGATTGCTTGCAGGGGTAATTGCAAGGTGCTGGCCCGTGGGCCTTCCGTCGTCCAGGTATAAGTTACGTTCGATGGATCGACGAAATTCTCCATCCTATAATCACCCCCAATTAATTAGGATAATTAAGCAATAAAACTAGGTATATTCGATAAAATTATTCATATTAGAATTACAGTTAGCCTAATTATCTAACTGAAATAATTAAGACATAGTTAAATCGAAATTTGAAGCTTGACTATGATTCATGGAAAATGTGATGAGAAGATTATGAAATTTAGATGCGTTTCGAAAAGTTTCAAGAAGATAAGGCGAATTTACAGAAGTAATTTTAGCATGGATTCCAAGGCAATGACTGACACAATTATCGTTAATTAAAAGTGATAATTACAAGTATAGTCTCTCAATTGCACTCTTCGCTTTTCCCATCCTCTCAAACTAGGGCGTGCCTAAAACTTTCTCGTCCAATCATGGTTTGCTCAGGATTACTGTACCAATTTCCAACTCTTTCTTAATAAGATGACTAATTCAATCGATAATTAACATAATTATGCTAATTGTCTTGGTTTCAAAGCTATTTTGATGATTTATTTATGTTTTTATTGTGGAGTCGGGATGCTATGATTAAAGACGGGTTTTGATTGATTCTGATATGATAACGACGGGCAGTACACCGCCGTGTAGATTTTCAGATACGGCACTAGAAGATAAACGCCATGCGCGAGGTATGGCAATAATAATATTAACTGATAAATGACAACGATAAACAATTAACAAATAAATATACACGTGGGGCAACCGGATTGATAAAAATTATCAGCGGTTTCAGGCAATTCAAGTAATCAGTGAAGAAATTGCGCACTCTTATCTTAAATTTATCGCGAAAGATCATAGGAATTATAGGGTAAATTTTTTAGAACAAAATTCAGAACTTGTCTTTAGATTATGACAAATTCGCAAAAGAATATTATGCTCAGTATCGATTAGAAATAACTTTTAGAAAATATATGTTTCAAAATATAATGAAGATCCAGATATTCATTATTTATTGCAATTAGTCGAGATATGATAATGGGAACTTAAAATACATCAAAATAATTAAGATTTTGAATATTGAATTTCATTTGCTTACGAATGTAAAGCGAACCAGGAAAGGCAAATGCACACATATTAAGGAAAAGCTAGCGGCCTACGAGCAATATAAATGGGAAAGGCTACAGTAACCCGCAATGAGAGAGTGGTATGTTGACAGGCTCAGGGGAGAAGGAGAGGGGCGCTTGGGATTGTAGGGGGAAAAATTCGGCCAAGGAAAGAAATTTGCTTGATCAAGACAAAGTCCAAAAATGTAAAGTATCGTTGGTTGGAGAGAAGTCGATATTCATGCAGCAATTAGAAACTTAGAGTGAAATAGTGATCGCATAGAAGAGAAACGAGAGACGAATAGCGCGTAATTTTTGAATATCGACACGTTCTCTCCAATCGATAGTACTTATGCAATGCTTCATTATGGTATATCATTTGACAGGAAACTTGTGCTGTAATAAAAAATCAACATCTGTTTCGACTCCTAAAAGTAAGATCTGTATTTCATACCGTTTACGTGCAATAAGCGAAGTGACAGAGTTTTAAGTCATATCATGAGAAAGCCAATACGCTAATGGTGTTATTATAGAAAACTTCATTTGGCTTCGTTAAATACAAGGCAAGTTATTCGGATGTGCTACGAACTTATGGATCAATCCAATATAAGAGTTTTCGGAAAAGTGTTAATATTGGCATTTTATGCTATTAGCTATGATAGTTTGATATTAGATTGAATTAAGATGAAAACTTTAGAGATAGGTTATAAAATTCAAGTTATTTGATATCGATTTCCCAGAGATAATAGTTGTAAATTCGGTCGAACATAATTTCAAGATAAAATATTATCTCCTGGCAAAATTTCGCACCTTATCGTTGTTATCTCGCCTTGTCTATACCGACTTTTATCTTATCTCGTCCTCAAAAGCCCCTAGGCTAATTACCTTCTGATTTGTCAATCACAAATTTAGACGATCAGAAGAATTCTCCTCGTATGGTTAAGTGTAGTGCGAAGAAAGGCGCCTGCGATAATTCATCGATAATTGTGATTCTGATATGACAAAGCGCACTCTCAGACAACATTAATGATTAATGATAAATGTGTAAAATGATAAAATTTATCTAATCAATAGGTACAAATAGTCGGTGGGGGGACTGATATTGGCACGGCCCTTTCGCATTGATCCTCACCGGGACGGCGTTATCAATCGTTTCCCTGTACTAACATTATTGTTATTATCGTTGTTTTTAGACTTTCTGCTAAATAGCCTTACTTTATATTTTAGGATAGTGGCTTCAGTTTTTCGACAGTCGATTTATTATGCTTTAAACTATCCGTAGTCAGATTATCATTGATTGGAGAGAACACGTCGATATTCAAAAATTACGCGCTATTCGTCTCTCGTTTCTCTTCTACACGACTCTATTTCGCTTGTCCAAATTCGATTTCTAATTGCTGCATGAATATCGACTTTGCTTTCCAATCAACGATATTGTCAATACCGATTACTTGGAGTAAATTATACGGACTCTTGATGCGCAATAATTAGCGTGTTGCTTGCAGTTGACTTTTTCGCTATTATGTTATGTTCAAGGAATAAGATAGACTATTTGGGCATACACAATGCACATTTAGCATATTCGAATTTGAGTCATTTAGTTCGTCCCAAGTTATCGGTCATTGACGATACCTTTCTACGTCATTCAGTGTTTCTGTCGTACATTTGGTTGTTATGAACTTGTAAAATTTCAGAAACTCACCTATTTTGTATGTTTCAACAATTCATATCTGAGATGATTAATCACTTTAGCTATGTTTGTTCGTTTATTTTCTGGTGGAAAATCACTTACAAATTTTCAAGTCCACAACACTCCCACATAATTCAAATCCAAACTTTAACTAATCCGAAATTTTCTCTAAAACTAAAATTAGGAAGCATTTCTAATTCTTCCCCTTTCACTTCTCGCGCAAGCTAGATTCATGTTTGGCTCAATAATTTGCTCCTAACTTCCAATACTATTTCTTAAATTTGTTTCTCTCGCATTTTCTCTTACAGTAACCCTCTTATCAGCTTTGTAAACGGCGTCGTCGCTAGTATTAATCTCTAACTGTCTAAGCAATACTATTTCTCAAACCCTTTTTATTTGCCACTCTATGATCTACCCCTAAATTTGGTATTATGGAGCGAGAAGAAAAGAGTTTAAAACTTGAGAGAAAGAAGAAGCAGAAAAGCGAACAACTTTCGTTTACAGCTTCAATATTCGAAAGATGGAACCATCCTTTATTTGGATTTGAAAATTCTCGAAGAAAAATTCAGAATTTACAATAGGGATTTTGAAAGTTTTTCGATTCGAAATAGAAAACGCTTACATGTAAAAGCGATCGATAAAATTTAAAGAAATATCGATTTATGAGTAATCTAAATCTAAGATCATGTCGTAAGATAGGATATTATGAATTTCAGATCATTTCTTTAGTGTTAAATAACACCATCTAAATATTAGATTTTTAAATAAAGATTTTGAAATCAATAGTGTACAATTTCGTATTGATCAAAATGTTCCACGAGAAAATCAACCTCCTTATTAAGAAAATAAATTAACTCAATAATAATATGGACCAAAATCCGTCTATACATGTTCCACGGGTTCGATTGCGCGAGCAGCCACATAAACAGTGGTTCCATCGGTTGGCGCTTCGGTTTGAGATTGTTCTGAAAATGTTTAACCTATTGGACATTTTTTAAAATTAAATATGATTCAATAAAATACAGTCTGTAACAAAAATATAGACGGATGCATTTTTCGCCGATATCGCCTATAAGGAGTGGATATAATGGGAAATCACTATCAAATTCGGAATCAGCGGTGTCGATAACCTATATTGGAAGCAATAATGATCAGTCATCATTATCTAATTAGAATATTTTTGCAAAACATTGATTTTTGACTGTAACATAAATATAGACGGTTTTTGAAAAATAACAATTTAACGGTTTAAAAAGTGGTAAATTATCAGAAACCGATTTATAATAATTGCAAATGCGTCTGTTACGCTGGAGAACTTGGGTAATGCACTTGGGTATGATGTCATAGAGAGAAGTAAGGTAGGGAATGTCGACGGTCTTACAGGCCGCGATAATGGGCGGGCGTCCATCACGTGATGAACAAAAACCACGGCTACTACATTAAAAAGAGGCCGGAGAGGAAGAAGAAGCTGTTTATTGCTGATGAGCGTCGAATCAGCCGTTATTTCTCCAATTCGACCGTCTCTTTGCGCACAGCCACCACCGATCTTCACCTGACGCGTCGTTCATGACGATCCAGCACGCTATCAAGAAGAACCCCGAACCTCCAACACCAATAAATGAAGTCTGTTCCAGCTCTCACAGACGCTCACAAGCGAACTCGACTCAAACTTCTCTAGAAAAACCTTCCGAGAGATTGGAAGAATGAGTTTTCATCTCGTAAAATGCCTAAATTTTACTTCTCGTCGAATGCCTTTTTAAATGGTATATTTTAGTTCCAAATGGTGTCTACGAACGAGAAAAAGTTCAATTTGAACGGATGGATGCATTATTGGTGGGATATCAGGAAGAAGGAACGCATATTCTCGAAGCGCAACTTTGGCGGAGCCTCGTTGATGATTTGGAGAGGCGTTTCTGCCTCGGCACCCTCGATCTCGCATTTCTCACGACCCAAATGAACTCGACGTAATACCAGACCATCCTCTCGACTAATCCTACCCCTTTTTTCCGTAAGTACCGCTCTAAGAAGCTCCCTCTGATCCAAGATAACGCCTCGTGTCACGTCTCTTGTTCGGCTCTCGACTTTCTCGCTGCCAAAAAATCGATGTCATTGACTAGCCCGTTCTTTCTTATAGTCTCAATATCATGGGAAATGTCTGTAGCTACATTTCTCGTGAATTTTACGCCAACAGCAAGCAGTACAGGACCGTGGGTGCGCTCAAAAGGGCCATTATCGCGGCCTGTAAGACCGTCGACATTCCCTACCTTACTTCTCTCTATGACATCATACCCAAGTGCATTACCCAAGTTCTCCAGCGTAACAGACGCATTTGCAATTATTATAAATCGGTTTCTGATAATTTACCACTTTTTAAACCGTTAAATTGTTATTTTTCAAAAACCGTCTATATTTATGTTACAGTCAAAAATCAATGTTTTGCAAAAATATTCTAATTAGATAATGATGACTGATCATTATTGCTTCCAATATAGGTTATCGACACCGCTGATTCCGAATTTGATAGTGATTTCCCATTATATCCACTCCTTATAGGCGATATCGGCGAAAAATGCATCCGTCTATATTTTTGTTACAGACTGTAGCTGGAATTTTATTTAGTTAATCTCCAATGTATCAAGGAAATCTTTTTTCTTAGATAAATACACCTTTCACTAAACTTCACGCACTTTTATAGCTTGAAGATGCTAAGATGTTCTATTGGTTTATAATAAATTCTTATGTGTTCCAAAGATTTTATATTACATAATAAAAATCAATTTTATTCGGCTGAGAATTCTGACTGGGTCTCTTGTATTCCATGCCCATTTTTATTTTCTCCTACTTCCCTCTCCTGCTCTCTCTCCAAAAAGTGGGTGTAGGTATGGAATGCAAAAGGCCTTCTGACTCATAAATCCAGATTTATTTTACCTGTAACTGAAGCTCCCGTCGTAGTCGTTGAAGATATCGGATCCGACGATGGCCCCTCTGAAGCTGAATGCAGCGTCGTCGTCGTCGAACCAAAATCGTGGACTTCGGATTCCCGAGTCGACGTTAAGGACGATGGTGCTCCAGTCTGAATGCAAGGAGCTAGATTTGGGTGGTGCTTCGCGCCGCCCAAGTCTAAGGTCTTGCTGCATAAGACCCCCAATCTAAACCCATCTACCCAATCTATGCCTATTTACGATCTCCAAATCCAATACTTAACTTAAAATCCATTCATCCCATCCAAATTTGTTTAATTTACCCGATTTCTATCAAAATTTTGAAAATCTTAGCAAATTTAACACGATTTGAATAAAAGTGCTCATTTTCCGTTCTCTTTAATTTCCCTTCCCCGTTCTGCTTTCCCCTTTTCATGCTCCGAAATATCTCTCAACCGTTACTCACATTCGTCCATTCGATAATGAATGCTTTATGATAAAATTTTTCATCCATTCCATTCACTATCACACGATCTTATTCATTAACGAACGCAGAACACGCCTTCTTTACTTCCAAAATATCATTATTACTCAGGATCAAGCGGAAATCAGAGTTTGAAAAATTCGAAACCGAAACCAAAAGTGGTTTCTGACTCTTGAAAAATTTTTCGAAACCGTAATCGGAACTTCCGCCCATCCCCTGTTATCAACACTATTTCTATTATAAAATAAGTCAATGAAAGTAACTCAAGTTTATAGTAAATCTAAAAAACATCAATAATTTTTACTAGAATAAAGATAAATAAAGGTTTATTTTAAAACGAATAAAACTAGGATATTTTCATGAAACATACCACAGCTTCTGATTGATGATGCTCCGTTTGGGAAGAGGGCGGATTTTGCAAATCGGCTGCTTCGTACGGCGAAAGGGACGATGATTCTCCGTCCGAATGCCCAAACACACCGTCCGTCGCTGTGGGGTTTCTGCAAAAAGTCCATTAGAGGGGCAACAAAACTCGTTTTTTCGAATTTAATTTATAATCTATCTTATCTATGGCAAAAACCTACTTGTTCTGCGACAAAATAATTTTAAAATATATTTTCTATAAATTTAGCAATTTATATATGGCTACTTCATTATCAATATTAGTACTTTTTATTTATAGATGCAAATCTTTGAAACATATGTTTAATCATATGGGAAAAAAATTCAGGAGTGTTTCAAAAAATCTTGCCTAATATAGAAAATCGACACCAGAATGGCCACAACAATTAGCACTAGAACTGCCAGAAATGGAAATGCTACTCTTGGTGTTACTATTTTATGTAGGACGCCGTCGCTCATCTAAAAACTCAACATATTTTAAAGCTCTCCCATTTTTGTTTAAACTTGGGTAATTTTCCAAATAGGGCTACCCGCAAGTACTAAAAATCGTATCTTACCTTGCCTTTATCTTCTAAGTTTTACCTACCTGTACTTTACCTTTCAGAGTCTCTTCTTGTTGGTAGCCTTATTTTAAAATTAATTATGAAAATCGGACGTACCTTTAAACCAAGTCGATATTTCGTATATCACCAAATATCGCCTGATAATGTGTTCAAGCGAAGCTTCGTCTGACTCTTCATCGGATTTCAAATTGATACAGATTACAGCTTTAGTGGAATATACAAATATAATCAGTAATAAAATCCTCTGTCAGGGGAAAATACACCATCTTATCCTAGGATAATGCGCATTTTGCATAGACGCTAAGATTTTATAGATAAGAAAAGAGCGTTTCACGCAGGCCTATTCATCGGCACATATAAATAATCTTGTAAATCCTGAAAGCGTCAGAGCATCGATTTAAATAACATCGAGAGAAGATGTAAAACGATACTGAAATTAGTCAAAATTAGACCTAGGCAGATTTTCAGCCAAAGTGAAAAAGTAGGGGTGGGGATATGCAAATTAAGTTTTTCTATAGAAATTTGATACATAGGGGGTTACGCAACAAGAATTTTTCAGAATACTCTGGCTTAAGAGGAGGTACTCTAGAGCGATCTGGCTTTTAAGCTCTACCTAGGTCGGCGGAAAATTAACATCTAATAGCAAAGAATATTGTGAATGGATATTTATTTTTAAAACATAATATTTTGCATATTATTAAGAGGCATTCTTTGTAAGAATCGGATATACCTAGTACAGGTATAAAAAGTCCTCGAAAGCCAAAGGGATAATATGGTTGGATACGCCCATGGCCCCTAATCACAAAAATGGAAAGACCAGACTTCACCCCCAAAAGTGGGCGGGGCTATGTTAATTTGAAGTTTGAAAATGATGCCCATCAGAAGGTACAAAGAAAACTTTTTGCTTATCTTTAATTTTAGCTTCATCATTCCTCTTCTGTTCTAAATCGATGCAAGTGAGCACTAATTCGTTGCCAGTTTCGTCTACCGAAATACGTCCTGAATCCAGAGATAGAATCTATCTAACGCCTTGGAAGAATATGAGGTCATCATTATGAAGAAAATCAATTTAAATTTGAGACATTCGTCCCGAAAATAAAAATCAAATTGATCTGACTTCTCTGAAGAGTGTTAAGCAACTTTATCAATGAATCATAGCTTTCGATTTGTTGTCATTTCACTTTTTGATAAAAATAAAAATTTATTATTTGTACAGTTTTTATTTGAAAAATGAAATGTCAGATAAGAAGGATAATCAAGGGCATGGCACGGAAAGCCGTTCGTCCGTTTCGCAGGCATAGTCACGAGGAAAACTGTCGCACTAAATATTGAATATGATTTTAGGAAAGTTTTTATAGGATGCGTGATAGCTTCTGAACTATTTTCATATGCCTTTAATAATCAAAAAGTGATATTTCTTTAAAATTAAATTTTCTTTCTCTCCTCTTTCTGATTAGAAGATTTCAGTTAGCAAAGCATATTATACAGATTTGAAAATATTCAACCCGATAGGTTACTTTTGATGGGAAATACCATTGCCAGTGTTCTTGGATCATTCGTCATCAGGATGTAAGAGAAGTAAATAGTAACGAATCTAATATCAGGTCAAATCTCCCAAATCTGATCATACATATTCTCTCTTGCCTTCCATTTTTCTAGTTATTTTTAACTAAAATATTTCATACCGTAAAACCTGTAATAGATGCCTTGGAGTTTTTAATTTTCAACCTCTCAAAAATAAAAAGATTCTATTAGAGAATTTACGGTATTCGTATTTTTAGATTAAACTTAATCTTACAAAAGAGTCGATCCATAATCCATCAATCCCTATCTAAAATATTCATTATAAAATACGCATTTGGATTGTTATTAATTTCTGCATTTAATGACATTTAATTCAGTTTTCTCTGATCTAACTTCAAAATCTCTTACAAATAGGGAAGTCGAGTACATTTTAGGAAATAGATGATCACGGCAATTCATCAAAATAACATTATTACAAACTCTCAACAAGACAAAATAGTTTCTAGATTTTCTAAAATGATCCACTCGCTATAAATTAATTCATTTTTGTGCAACGATATATTTTATAAACGATAAACATTTAAATAGATTAAAAATATGACTCACACGACCACAATCCTCAGCTCCACCAGCGTTATCTGAAGGAATTTAGTAAAGCGCATCGGGAAATTGAAGAGCTGATTTTCATAAACGCACTACTATAAAACATGGAGATTTAGTATTGCGATATCTGTGCATTTTTGAAAATCAAATTCTTCTTCCGTTGCAATTAACTAAATTTCTTACCCGGCTGTCTAAATTAATTAATAATTATCCACTAATTGAAAATTCAATCATCATTATATCTTATTCTTTTTATATGTACTCGAGGCCTGAATTTATGTAGTGATCATGACTTGTGCTGATGCGCGCAAATGTTCGAGATTCGTCGCGATCGCCATACGAGAATCTCGACCAAGTCTTAACATTCGCTGGCATCAACACGAGCCATGTCCACTGTTCCAATCCAGATCTCTAAGAGTCGAGGGTACTCTTGCTATAGATTTTTGATTCAATTATCCAATTAAGACCGTGGTTACAGAGAAACTTTTTTACTTACCCAGGCCGCCAAAAGGTACACTCAGATTCATATTCTCGGCCATCACTGTCTTCGATACGCGTGTTCTAAATTTTTTATAGATACAAATACAAAGCGATAAAAGTATGAAAATATATCCTTGACTAATCATAGTGCTCAACCCGGAAATGTAGAACGATAAATCATAGGAACATACGAAATAATATGGTAAAAGATGCTCTAGCCTACCCTCCCCTCTCCTAATCCTTTACTTTTCTCGTATGTTTCTATCGTCCTACTTTACAAAATTGCCTATAAATAGAATGATGACTCACAGTGGGATCACCTGCGATTTGATGTATATCAATATGAACGGAGACGAAAGAACCAAAATTCGCAATCACTGAAAAAGAAAAATCAACAGACGATTTTAATTATCCTAATTAACTTTTAATAAAGCTTAGTTAGCAAGAAATTTTGCCCAGTTTCGACATAATTTGCATGAGTTTTACGTTGAATTGCATCTTTTAATAAATAGCAGACTGATTGCGAGTTTATTGACCGAAAAATTCGGGAAGGCTAAAGCAGGAAAGGTTCGCTTTACAAAGATGGTCATAGCTTTACTTAGGATAGATTGTTTTCGGAGATCTAAACAGTTTTGAGATCAGCATGAATTCGATGGCCAGACTGATACCAAGTTTAAACGTTAGAATCAATGTTGAAAATTGATTTGGCCTCTCTAACCATTAGCTTCCTTTGTGAGTAGTCTTATTAATGCCGCAAGATGAAAAAACGCGCAATTTAGAAATCGAATGTTCCAAATAAATTTATACATTAATAAATTCTCATAAATTCCTTACCATAATCCACTAAGTCCATGTTTTGCTGTGTGCTGTAAAGTCTCGGTAGATGGCACGTTGCACATAATCCCATGCAGTTCGCATTTGCTGCGTTCCAAGTGATAGTACCAACAAAAAACTAAAATCCTTGCTATTCACAAAACGAAATTAAAACGAAAATGATATTCAACGATCACCTGATAGCATTTGCCGCAAACAAAATCCCAGCCATCAGGACATTGTTCAGCTAGAATTGTTGAATTTAGATTTGAAAAATGTTTTTTTTTGCTTGAAGAAGAAGACATTTTCCTTTACTCTTTAATCATAATGCATTATTATTGAGGAAGAGTAAGATCATGCTATTTTTTGAAAGACGATTTAGTCGCTTATTCATGTAAATTTGATATTGATAGTTAGGTTCGGTTAAAAAGAAGTGATAACGCTTTCTTTATAATTCACGTACTATTCCTACAAACTTGATGTATGAATTTTAATCGAATGTAATGAATGGATATGCTCTCGGAACATACAGTAGTTTTTTTTCCAGAAAACAATGATTCCTCCGAAAAAGTCCATGAAATTTATGGACTCGGGCAATAGGTTTCCTCTCGAGTTGATAATAAAATGGTTGGCTTGAAAATTGTTAAGACTTACGACATTGAGCTAATG
Source organism: Diploscapter coronatus (assembly GCA_964036155.1). Lineage (NCBI taxonomy): Eukaryota > Metazoa > Nematoda > Chromadorea > Rhabditida > Rhabditidae > Diploscapter > Diploscapter coronatus. Next base: position 80,298,956 of record OZ038423.1, on the reverse strand, counting down.
GAGCTGAATTTGCGAAACAAGGATCGGCACCTAAAAACCAAAGTTTAATGTCAATTTTCAAGAAAATGATATGAGAACATTTTCATAGATAGTCTACCAAAATTTGAACTCAAATTGTAGCCAGAGGCATATATTATTTATTTACATAAAATTTGGAGTCGAGCGATACCAATTTTGGTTAGCTTGAAAAATTGTTAAGTCTTAGGACAATTAGCTATTGGACCTGCATCTGGGACACATCCGGCTGAAGTAGTTGTTGTTGTAATACTGGACGTAGTTGTTGTGGACGTTGATGAACTGGATGTCATTATGAATGTCATCGTGGACGAAGTATAGTCAGATGTTATGTAGGTCGTGATGGCTGTCGTTATCGAGGTAGTGGACACCGTCGAATCTATCGAAGATTCCGTCGTATCGATATCTATTGTTGTCGAGCTTGCTTAATTTTATATTTTACTTTAGACTTTAATTTCGGTAGCTTGAACCGGCTTGATTATGAGATTTTACAAAACAATGTGATGGTCGACTTGCCAAAAAACTAGACCAAATTGAATTATAAGCCCATTCCACATTCATTGCGAAGAGACAAAATTTAGAAAAGCCATATGTAACTGACTTCTTCAATAGTAGCAAATTCATTTAATGCGCAGTGATAACTTACTCATGTCAGTAGTTGTTTGCACATCAGGTAGCTCTATATCTGGGACCGTTGGTACACAGGAACTCGAACATTTGAAGAGCCACAGAAGAATTACGAACTTTATCATTTCAGTTGACAGTATTGTGACCTAAAAGTCGATGGTTTATTCTTCGAACTTTTGGCAATTGTAATTTTGAGATAAATATTTATAATTTTCCTAAAGATATCAAGATCCACGAAAAGAACATTTCTGATAGCAGATGTGAGAGGGTACAAATTTTGAAAAATTTAATAATGAAGACATGTTCGAAGTCTTGGATTTTATAATCTTCGAAGACGAAGTTACGCCCACCATTATTTGATAGTAAACTACGTCCCACTCTAGTTATTCAAAATAAATACGATTGATGGGAAGATATAAGAAAAGGTAGTGAATGAATTCGCACTTTAGAATTAAATATACCCAAGGACGTTAACGCCGCCCACATTAGTCCTTGGCTGATGTCTAGCTTTCTTTTTCGCATCGATTCGATTTTTATTAAAGATTTAGCTTTAGGAGCGAGAATGGAAGGGCTAAAATGACATACGCAGCTGATATCACGTAAATCGAGTTTGCTTCGTACTCGATCATCCTACTTTATCAATCAGTCATTTGCCAATCAAATTCTAAAAAATAGCAGGCGTATTCTGTTCATATGTAAATACCCACAATTGTGTTTAAAAGTGGAAATAAACTTCCGATTCAGATTCCCTGTGCTTGGCTATCCTTTTCCATCAGTTTTTGTCATTTTCTCGTCAAAAAATGGATTTTATCATTAAAGTTTCGGGGGATAATTTTCCAAAAAAAAACTTTTGAGCTATGATTGCATTATCATAGCTAAATTCAGTCGTGAACACCCGCCATGATCTGTAGACGAACCTCCACTCTATCCACTCGATTACGTCGCTATTCACTTCCTATGGCCTACCACGCATCGTGCTGTTCTTCTTGGTGGTTTTCTCCCTTCCTTCCCTCTTTTTCACATTTTCGTTAAGTAAGGAAATGGTTTTTTTTACGTTGCATACCTCCGGAAAATTCTGTATCCAGCCATATATAAATCATCATTTTTTCTTAATTTCCTTGAAGTTGTAGAATTAGAAACACAGACAAACACACTCATGAGAATTACTAAAGAGTAGATAGATGTATGATAAATAAAAGTTAAATCATTGAAAACGGCATAAAGAGCCATTTGAAAAGAACGAAATGATCTGCAACATGTTTCATCTTGGGAAAGAAAAAGATATTTGCGTCGTAGAATCTTAGTGATGAACTAGAATGTCGAAGTCCGAAGATAATCACTCGTCTGCATTTGCTTCTTCTGCTTCCATTATTAGTTCCCTAATTTCACTCTTCATTCGAAGTGCATATGCGCATTCGTCCTTTTTCGTGGCTATCTAAATCTAAATGCGGATAACGCAGATAAGTGATAATGTGTGAATGAAATTCAAATCAAAAGTGCTATTTTTAAACATTTCAAAGAAATTGAACACGATTGATATGTATTTGTGGTTACTGCATATTTTAGCAGCTGTTCTTGGTAAAATGCCAAAACAAATATGATAAAATTGGTACTCAATAGCGCAGGAAAAAGAATGGAATATCAAATAAGATTTTCCATGTGCAGTATAATATACAGGATGCGGAAAAATTATTATCGCACTTATTATCTGTTGCCATATGCATAAAATTTACTGCCTATGGCTCCAAATAATTTTTGTAGAATCTTTAGAACCCACAAATCATAGATTCATAGGAAACTTTTTATAATTTTGAAGTATGAATTTTTGGGGTTTATCCAGGAAGTTCCGGAGAAAAATATCGTCTTCCTTTTCCATCCGTTGTGAAGTTGTTACTGCTCTTCAAAGTGGCGAATGTGATTTGAAATTCTCAATTTCTTAAGAGACATTCCACGAATAAACGGAACAACTGTCAAAGGGAGTCCGAACAATTGCAAAAATGTCCCGGATCCGAACCAAACTTATATGGTGGGATACACCCATGGACTCTAATCACAAAGATGGAATATTTTCAAATGACCATAAAAGGCGTTACACTAATCTGTTTTTCAAGTAGTTTTCAGCATATTGCTCAGCTCGATAAGGACTTTCGTTTGGTATATAACATCATGAGTATTGATTACCAAATGGTAACTTGACTATATGGATCACTACCATTTGGTACAATGCCATGTTTGGTATTGTTCGACTTCAAATTGAATGGGGATAAATAATAGATGTCTCTAGCTTCAATTTGAGCCCAAATGTTGGTAGACCACCTATGGAAATATCCTTGTATCATTTTCTTGAAAATTGACATTAAATTTTGGTTTTTGAGGTACCACTCCCAAACCATAATAGATAACCATGAGGTGCCTTCACAAAAGTTGCTCAGTTTGATGAGCTCTATCGAATGATATATGATTTGGATGTCTAACTCAAAAATTTAAAAATTCGAAATTTTTCGATCCGACTTTGAACCGTTATATCTCAGGTGATCCTCCCTAGTTCGGGCCAAATTTGGTATCATTTTTAGCTACGATGTCAGGGATCATTTTAGTAATGATTCAAAGACCCCGTTCGTATCTACAAGAACAAAAGAATTCATTTTTCCCCGACGACCCATGATTTTTGGGGCTTTTGCACTGTTTTTAGCCGTAACTTGTGATAGGAAAGTCAGATCTGAAAAATATTCGCACCATTCGACTCAGCTCGTCGAACTGAACAATCTGATATAGGTTTTGGGGTGTCGGGATGACTTTTAGAATTTGACCCCCGGACCCTGGTACCCGAACCCGAAGTTGAAAATGTCGGAAAAAAGCCCGGAATCATGATTTTCAGGTAGAATACAGTCAGAAACAACTAAAAAACTCCGGGAAAACGAAACTCTTGTCACTGGTCACCCCTCTCTCCATAGAGAGCCGATTCTCTCACAGACTCTGTCTTAAAAATTATTTTTGGCGGGAAAAAGTTATCCGCAGCCAAATCAAAGAGGGACTATTTGAATAAACTGAGAATTCGAAATCCCTGGAGCGATTAGTACAATTTTTAAAGAATAGGAAATGACAAAAAGAGAAGGTAGTATCAAAAATCTCATGGGAGTTTATTGAGTATCAGATGAGAATGCTTATTTTAGTTAAATAGGTAATAAATGTTACTCCTAAATCCACTTTTCTTACGCCAAGTGCTTTATAAAGTCGGGAGCCATTTTATTCAACGTGTACTTCGTGATTTTTCAATTAACCCAAAATCAAATCATTTGTCGCATTTCTTCTGATGCAATGCACTACCTTGTAGTCCATAGTTTGATTGAATCAGTGATAGGAAGGATGAGAAGAGAAAAAGACGTTGCAAAAGAAACAAAGAACAGCCACATCTCTGAAACGTGCACTAATTTGGACTCTCAATTTGATCCAAAATTGAGCGACATCGAATGAACAGTAATTGACACTAAATTTCGAAATATTAGAGGGAATTTCGGAATTAGCATCATCGAAGTTAACTTGAAATAGTGCAAGAAAACAGATATAATTTATTCATCATTATTTTGGGTAAAGTACCCGTAAACACATAAAACGTGTATTGCATTGCAATTTGAATAAATAGTCCATTGAAAACAAAAGAATCAGCTTAAATACCTCTATCCCATTAATAATTCACATATTCTAGAGAACCCTTTGATGCAAAAATATTTGGATTTGTTCAATAATATCTTTGGAATTTTCACAAAATTGAGGATCATAATTCCCGAATCACTGCGATGATGAGTCTCTTCACCCGTTGATTGATCATTTTGTTCCCTGGAAGAAGTTTTAAAAAATACGGAAACTGAAAGCATACTGCTTGGAAGTTTCTGCCAGAGTGTGAAACACATCTTCAAGTGTCGCCTGGGATAGTGCAAAGTCTTCTATCGCCCATTTTTGCTTCACCTGAACTTTTATGAGATGAAAATTTGCAAGCTAGATTTCACTTCATAGACTACGTGAAGAATCTGGGCAATTGAAGATTTTGATCGATGTATTCGAACGAAGATCTGGGAGTTTTTTTTATTATTGAAAGTTATGATGATGCATTATTCTCACATTGCAACAATGAATCAACTGAATTCCATCTATTTTGCTACTCAAGTAGTCAGCAGCATGTCGAACATCTGGCAGGTTACGGAGTTTCACTGTCAATGAATAGCCCTCGCCGAATCTGAACATGGACTTTCGTTAGTGGAATTATTCGACTAGGCGATCATTAGCAAATAACAATCACTTGTTCTTGAGATGCTGTTTCGATCCGATGCAGCGGATCTTGCCCTGATCCATGATGGCAATTCTCGTACATAACGCTTCGCATTCTTCCATCGAATGAGAAGTGATCACCTTGAAATAACACGTTTTCATTTCAAGACTAAAATTCTCACGATAGTCTTTCCGTTTCTCCGTAGCTGCTCAATGATCTTCCAGAGAAACTGTTGTGAACCTGGATCCATTCCAGCCGACGCTTCATCCTAGACGTTTCAGCTTTTTGTTAAAAGCTTTCTTGATGCTTACCAAAAGAAGAATCTTGGGTTGGTTGATCAACGCAATAGCAACGGAGAGTTTCCTCCGGTTTCCTCCAGACAATTCGCTAGTGATGGTGTTTGCGTATGTATTCAGATTTAGTGAAACGAGAAGTTGTATGACCAGCTAAAATTGCTCTATTGAGATCTGATCATACAAGTAATAATGTTGCGCTTGTTCGAGAGGATGGACGGTTATTTTTTCTGGAAACGTTTCACCTTTTCTAAAAGAATAAAAATAGACTCATTACCAAAAGATGCAAACTTTCAGGAATACTAACTGTTCGAGTAAATGGAAGAAACAAGATTCAATGATGTTTTTTTTATCTCTTGAAATTTTTACCGGCTCAACTTCGTCTGGTAAAAACCCTCGAATATTAGCATAGAAAATCATGTTCTCTTTGACAGTCAGTCTCATATTCAAAGCATCAAATTGAGGACAATAACCGATTTGGCTGAGTGCTGGTGAATTATCCGAAGTCACGCTAAATCGAGCTTTATATAAAGAATGAAAAATATCATATTACCTGCATCCATCGATGTAAACCGATCCAGTTCCAGATGGAATTTTTCCAGTCAGCATTCCGAAGCAAGTCGTCTTGCCGGCTCCATTCAATCCCAACAACCCGAAACATTCTCCTTCTCCGACTGCGAAGGAAACCCCCTTGACTGCTAACTTATTTTCGTCATAAGCCTGAGAATGGTTTGAAAAATATTTTCTCATAGCAAAAATGCAATACTTTAGCGAGATCCTTGACCATCAGAATTGGACTCATTCCAGTCTCATTCATCTTTGCCTCCAGTCGATTGACATTTTTCTGCTCTTTGATTATATCCACGTCATCTTCATCCACGATTAAAGAAGGTTGCTCACAATGATGATTTGTTGAGATTGGTCTTCTTTCTCGAGTGAGGAGTTTCCTTGTAGTCAACATTTCCCATTTTCTGGAAACGTATGAATTTGATATGAAACTAATTGCAATAGTCGAGCACAAAATTATTTCCTGGTGATAAACTTGACAAATGTTATGGATTCTACTTGTTCATCATCAAAAAGTGTCCTCAAGTTTTAGCAATGATCATTCAATAGTTCTACTTACCTTTTCAACCCACTGCCAGCATTTGATTCGAGTAGTACGAGCAACGTGAAAGCAACGCAAATATGCACTATCTGAGTAGTGAGGTACATTCCTAAGATTTCCCATTCTAAGACGTGAGGTAGAGGTAGATCATCATATAAATCGGTGCGATGAAGATCTTCTGAAGAACAACATGAAGTGTAAAATGAATATGACAACAAAATTACTTACTCAGGTAGCTCTTTCCGACATCGTAAACATGGTAATTAACTGCTCCCCTAATGAACGCCATTCCTAAGCAATACTGTGGGAAAATTTGAAAGGCTCTAGACGTGAATTGGTTGATGGGGTATAAACTTACGTCCTAAAATCATGATTTTGAATAATAACTATAAAAAAAAATAATCCAAAAACTAGGAAATAACAGGTTCTTTGTGGCAAGATAATAAATTGAAATTAAAAACTCTTTCATAGCTAGAGATACTTCCAACTTATCCGACATTCCCTTGTTATATTTTTGTTTCATTTAAAAATGCAGATGTTTCTATGTGCAAATATCCTTACCGTTTTCATATAGATTTCAAGGATGATGGTAGTTGCTGTCAGAATGATTCCAAAGAAGAACATAAAAGCATAAATTACGATGAGTGCCAGAACGGAAATGCTGAAGAAGCGCTGCAGAACGTATGCATACAGGATTGCAGCTATTCCATAGGTCAAAAATAATGTAAGATAGGCACTGAATGTCGGTATATTGTAGGTGCAATCCTTGACGTCGAATGAAAAGTAGATCAACATAAGTGCCATTATCGACATCGTGTAAACGCCCTAGAATAGAAATTTTAAAATAATAAATAGTTGAATTTTTTTTGGATTTTCTGTAAATTTCAAATTTAAAGAGGGTGAGATATTTTATCAGTATTCTTCTATTTTAAACTTGAAATAGAATCTATTTCGATTGGTTTTCAAACAAATCGGAAATTGTCGGTTATTCACCGTTACAAGTAAGTTTATTCTTGATCCTATTTGAAGGCATAAGAAAAATTAGCGCATTTTGCAATTTCTTTAATTGGATAATGAAAACTCTTCATAATTACCATGTCGTAGGTGAACTGAGCGATCCAGTATGTCTTCTTCTTCAACCCACTGATAATTTGAAGATGCAGCGATTCAGAGACTCGATCATCAATGATGATTTGAATGAACGCAGCTGGGATCATGCACAACGTCGAAATCAGCACGAACGATCTCATAGTAACGATCTTTTGTCTGTTATAATTTTGCATGAAAATCATTTTGGTCAGGAGTAGATGCAATTTTAAAGTTGAAATAATGATGTTGATTTGTAGGGAAAAACTTACATAGCAGTGGCGTCAAGAGCATCTTTGACAGTGACGTTCATCGGATTGTTATATGTGAAAATTCCGATTTTAGATGGATCTCCAAGATAATTATTTTTAACGAATTCGTTATATGCTCAGTAAAATCTCAATACCTTCTGATGAGATCGTTCTAAGCAGTGCATTTGTAATCTCGTTATTCTGAATGGCTATTGCAGGCCAAATTTTGTTGTTGAACCAGATCTGTAAACACCTGCTAAACCAATCAGGCGATTTTGAAAAACCTTGATATTCTCTTTTGCTTCCATTTTCTCAAGGAGTGCATCAATGAGCATATTCAGGTCAATTCCTGATGTGAGCGAATCATCCGAGTTTGTCATGTTGCTATCTTCATCAAAGTTGATCTGTAAGATTTCAGCGGAGCTCTTCAGCGACTGCTTCAAATATCTCCATCCCTTCTTCTCAGCTGGCAAATCCATTGGTTCCGCTCGAAGACTGGTATGACCCAGAGAAAATCCACCAAGACTGAAATTGAGCATTTGAATAAGACTCAAACTGTTGTCGATATAAAAAAAGAAAACTAATTGTCACATCGGCCCGATAGACTAACACTTTAAGAACAATGATCTTCAAATTTCTTGCATTGAGCTAACTGTTACATCAAATTTTGATATTTATCCCAAACTAACAAGAATAGATCGCCTTTTCGTCCATGCACCACATTCTTCTTGTTCCATCTAGTAGTCATCCTCAACTGGGATATGTTTCGATAGCTCATATCCCAGACACGGTCAGTTGTGTTCAGCATCAACATCGGAACTGTGTCCAGTGGAAAATCACTCTGAAGAATATTATCAAATACATTTTGACTGCATCAGTATGATAGTACAAAAGGCATGTCTCCCAATAATATGACGCGACAACTTTTCAACTTTTATAAAATGATGGTACTCTTTTGTAAAAATCAATTCATCACTTTGTAAATAATGTAGTCATGTTGAAAAAATATATCATTCGTAGTCATTTTGTGTCTATTTATTTTCCACAATTCTAAAATAACTTATGATACCGATGTGCAGTTCCATCCAAATATCGGCAACGACTCGCAATGCACACTTCCCTCATTGTAATCAATTTTACTACTATTCTTTCCAAAGGTGAATTTTGAATTTTCTGATGAAGTATAGTCACAAGACAAGCTTTCCAATTGTCTTAATTGTGGAAGATTAATCAGATGAAATGATTTCATTGGATGAACCTGCTTATGTGAATTCGTTTTCTAAAGTGCTCTTGAATGGAATCCATATTTAGATTGACCTTTCTAAGATATATTATTATGTTAAGAATTTTAATGTTATCTAGGAAGATTGCACGACTTACCGAAGTAATTGTTCATCTATGCATCGCACTCCAATTCCAGGTGGTTTTATCAAATTTTCAGCTAAACGGTACGACATCGACGATTGATTACGATCCCATAAACTGAAGTTTTAATTTTGCGTATATAAAATGAAAGACTGATTTTCTAATCAAATATCACTTGGAAAATAAGTATTTGTCGAATGAAAAATGGCATTAAATGCAATAATTAGGAATGGGTTAAGAAACAAAAGTAGATGAAATAGTTTGGTAAATGCGTTTCGTCATTTCGTCATATCTTCAAATATTAGTTACCAACAAACCTTGGCAGGACTTAAGCGCTATCTGCGATGAGGACTACCTTTAGCTAAAATATTGTTGAGAACTTTCCTATGAATCATTTTTCGATAAAAAATACTATGTCTCCCCTTCCATATAATTGTTCATTTTGAATTCAAATCTGCGTCTGGTTGCCAACCAAGTCCATTTACCTAACATAGATATCAGTCGAGTTTCCGAGTAGAGATCGTACGAGAGGTAGATTGTTCTGTGCAGCAGTGAGACCCTCAGGAGGTGCGCCGGCTAAGTGCATCACAGAGATGTAGATTTCACACCACAAAATCGTACCGATAGGAACTATTATCTGAAACGAAATCACGTTAATAAAATTATGAAAAAGTCTGGCAAGATCAGAACTATGGTATTTTTCAGATATACTGAATAATTATGAGAAGATTCGACTGATATCAAACACACATATTCCATTCATTCCATTTTAAACTACTGTTACCTTCAATGAGAATGGTTTACAGAAATTCGACCTATTCGACTTCACTTATATTTACGAACATTTCAATTATTTTTCCTTCGCCATATTTCTGAAGATTGGATACTCACTTGACTAAAAATGTGGAAAATATTCCGTCTCGACATTGTGAATCTGCAGGATAGAAGAGCAAAGAAGTGGGACCAGAACAGAGGCCAGCCAGTCAGACGTGATGATGGTTTGATTTCTGTAGAATAATGAATATAAAATACTTTCTCTACAAGTGTTTACCTGGAAGTTCAGAAAGTGTATCCAAATTTCCGTTCGAACCAGGTTTCGGCGAGTTTTCTCTAGATGATGATTCGGTTGATGTTCTGGTAGAAAATGGTCCTTTCCTCTTTGAATGGATAGAATTATTTTCTTCATCCAAACTAAATTATTTTTATCAGTATGACAATTTTATTTATAAAAAACAATGAAACCTTTTTTCGACTTTGGTCTTCAATCCCGAAATCCAACCTAAATTCTCTCCATCCTTGACTTGAGGTTCGTACTGTGGTGCCAAACGAATGAAAATCTAAACCTATGGTTTGAAGATAAAGTCGGAATACAATTACATCGTTCAATTTTGGAGCCGAAATTCCGTAATCGCCTAATTTCAGCTGCTTACAACGACTATCCAACCAAATGAAGAACTTTTCCATGACTTCAGATTTGCTGTTGATTGGAATTCTGAAAAAAGAAGAAGAAGGCATAGAGTTGAAATAATAATAATTACTGAAGAATGAGCTCCTCATCGTTTTCGTCATACAGACGAACAGGCAAGATGGATTGCGAAAGTACTTCTCTAATAGCTCTAGAGTAATTTGCTGATCGTTCCTAAAATTCTGAAATGTAATTATTATTGACTCGTTTTTTACATTTTTGCAGATGACGAGATTGAGATTCCGTCCGAAACGGTTTTTAAGGAAGACAGATGATCCAAGAGAAACAAGTTTGCCTCCAGAAAGAATGGCGATGCGATCCGACAGAATATCTGCTTCATCCATGTGATGAGTCGAGAGCAGGATAGTTCTGCCTGAAATCATTAGTAGAATCAGAGAAGAGCGATATGAAGTATTCAGCTAACCAATTTTGTTCCTTTGCAGTAAGGTCCAAATATCCTTCCTTGCGGTGACGTCAACGCCAGCAGAAGGTTCATCCAAAATCACGAACTTCGATCCCCCAATCATCGCTATTCCTATCGATAGACGTCGCTTCATGCCACCTATAATTTGATATTCTTCAGAAATATCAAAATAAAACGTTTGTACCTGACAAGGCTCCTGCTTGAGCATCTCTTTTGTCAGTCAGACCGACGCTTTCCAGAATTTGGTCGACTTGCTAGATCAAGCCACTTTGAGATTTTGTTAAAAGATTCATACATGATCAACATCAATGTCTTGGACGCCTTTGATGATGGCAAAGAACTTTAGCTGCTCAGCGACTGTCAAACTGGAAATAATTTAGAGATATACTAATTGAAATTCGCGATTCTAACTGAGTAAAGAGAATATTATGCTGTGGACAGAATCCGAGATCGTCTCTAATGCTGTGCATGTCTGTCCGAATATCGTTTCCATAAACTGCCGCAGTGCCTGACGAGGGCTTGTAGAAGCCACAGAGAATGGACCTACGGTGAAATTAGAGTGAAACATAATCTAATAATTATGTTCTCGAAAACCCACATGGTTGTAGTCTTGCCAGCTCCATTATGCCCTAGCAATGAAGTGATACTCGATTCGTACAACTTCAGATTCAAATTTTCAAGAGCCTCTGCTCCACTGGGGTAGATTTTCGACAATCCAGAAATTTGCACTGTCATCTTTTGACCAATTGGTTCAGATTCAAAGAAGTCGTTTGCTAAAATTTCATTCAAAATAGACTGGCAAGTTGTGGTTATACTTGGTGACTCATCACGATCTTCGAATATCTTATAACTCTCTTCATCTTGAGACTTTGGAAACCAGTACGACAACGTAAACGGGAAATACCACTTGCGACCAACATTATATTCGCCTAAATCGAATGCCTTCAACTTTTCAACCATTGCTTTCAGATACCTGGGAAAATGTTGCTCATGTACCATGAACCAATGGCGAAGAACACAGTTTGGCAAATCAATGATGTGAATATATCGGTTATGCCAAACTCGAAGTCTACAATTTTGTGATCTTTCCTATCATTATGTTGCAAAATGGGTTTCAGATAACTACTAACCTTGGTGATAAATTTTATGGAGCTTGTCCCAGCGTGCTTCGTCAATTTCGTTAGCCTTTGAGATCAATGTAGATCCGAAACCGAGACAACTTGAAGGCAACATCAGCTAAAAATCAGATGTCATTTTTCCTAAAAACCCTCTTCGAACTGAAAGTTTAATGTAGAATGGACTCCGGTGCTTCCTGGCAAAGTGATATGGATAGCCGAAGGTAAATGTGCAGAAGCAGCTAAAATGATCAAATTAATATAAATTTAAAGAATATCATATTCAAAAATTTGTCTTACGACGCGATTCCTGCATGATTAGAATTGTTGTAGAAAGTGGTGAGGAATGACGAGAAAGAAATCCAGGAGAACATATAAAGGACGTAGAGTGTCATTAGAAGACTGTAATCTGTATACTGGAGGATATGACCATACTGAAAAATATTCGCGATTTATTCTCAAGAATTAGAAAAATTGATGAAGAATTTAATAAGAAGCAATGAGCTGAAAAATTTGGAATTATAGATTAGTCGTGAAATTCGTGAGGTTGAAACCGATAAAATACAATGTATGGCTAGGAGAGATTAGATAAACGACGATCACTTTTCACACAATTTTCCAAGTAGAAACGTCGAGATTAATTCTAATTTCACTCATTCAAATGATTATTTTTAATTGACTTACCACCAAGAGCATGGCAACAATGGATATACTGATGAAATTGATTACAAATGAGACCGTTGCCCAAGAAATGAAATGGATTGAATCGCCCAAACCCATGATTCGCATATGCTCCTAAAAATTATGTAATGAGCAGCCATCAAAAGTTGAATAGAGTTCACATTTCAATTATCTTGAACAAAATTTGAATCATTACACCGATTTTTATTATTTTTAAATTTACTTCGATTCAATTTCATGAATATCATATCTTCAATATTTCCTACCTTCAACTTCATTTCCTTTTCGTGCACGATATTCTTGACCAACATCATTCCAGGAACGATGAAAGACATCAGCACGTAGAATCCGAGGAAATTCTCTACTGCGAAGCTGTAATGTAAACAAAATAAATATTGCTTTGTTTTGAAGGTTAATCAGTCCCAAATTTTCAATTCAATTTGAAAAAAAGTCTTACACATCTTTAATCGAACTTGGAAATGGTTCCTGTTGAACATAGACTCCCAAATCGGGTTTAACACCAGTTATCAGTTGGATAATAGCACGATCCACTGCTTCTGAAGCCAAACAAATGTTTTTTCTTTCTTTCAAAATACAAAGGAACCTTGCAAGAAAGAGAATCCATATGTCAGATACCGCAGGCCATAAAAAGGTGAATTTCTGTCGAAAATAAGTCGAGGGTGATCTTCCATATCCATCGTCGCTAGATTTATCGCGTTCGTAGAATAAAGTGAAAATTGTACTCACAATCAACCATCTGCGTTACGTGTCGAATCTGATAAGTGGTGTTCATCGAAAACTTTTCCCCGTCAGAATTGTCGAAATCGAAGACCAGTCCAGAATAGTAGAGATTGTACTGCTGTAGGCAAACAGCTGTTTCTTCCATTTCATGCGCTGTTGAAACGAATCGAAAACGGTCCAGAGACATGCACTAAAATTATATTGGCATTCAAAGACAGTTTTTCTAAATTTTAATTTGAAAAAAGCTTGTGTTGGGCAGTCTCTCCTATATAATCTCAATTCCAAGCCTAATCCAAACTATCATACATTATGCACATAAATCCCCAACTATCTCACTCCTCCATAATCCTCATTATTTGATTCGTCTTCTCTTCTATTGGCCACCTCCACCTCTCTTCGACTCAATAAAATGCTTAACCCAACTTCGAGATTGCCCTTATTAGACCACTCACACGTGGCACAACGACTCGAATGGTCATTTATTTGAGTTTAATCCAATTAGTTTACATCCAAATATGGTGCCATCTGCTCGACTGCGGTCATAGTCAAATTGCCGAAAGAACTTGGATCGGATATGTCAGAGAATGCATGCTCGAGAAACGATCTGAGTTGACTGAACCAGGAGATGGACTGCTGAGACAAGATATCTGTTGAGTCCAAAAATATCAGCAAGTTCTGAAAAATCTTTCCTAAATCAGGAAATTAAATTATTTCGGAAAAAGATACTTCTGCAGCCTTTGATAGTTGACTCTGATGAAGTGCTTTCTGAAAATCGGTTGCTTTTCCAGGATACTCCAATAACAGTTCTTTCAGGTAGGCAAACTGGCGGAATGGCTCATTTAGCTGAAAGTTCATGCAATATTTATTTAGTGAATATTTTTTAAATCGCAACTTCTAAGCTTTTCAAAATCGATTGTAAAGTTAGGAGAAATTAGGTAATTTTTTCCTATTTTTCTATCTATTATTTTCCGAATGGTAAAATTTCAAATTTTTCCAACCACACTTCTTTATCATAATCTAGCATACCTACCAAATCGACGAGTTCTCTCGTAGCAGGCACATCAGGAGTGACGAGAATATAGCCTTGTATCATCGGTTTTAAGTGTCGCATGAAGTACGAATCAACTGATGCGCAATTCTCTGAAGAACTAAAACAGTAACTTATCTTCAATAAGTTTTACGATATTGGATTTGAACGTTGAGACAGGCCTTATTTTTGCCACCATCATCTCCTGGAACAACCTGCTTGATGTACCTGAAATACTCTTGGTGCAAATTTGCTTTCACAATATAATTCGAATATATGATATGGTGGATTAACTGATGTTCAGTATTTTTTTTTTCGAATAATGACCAGTTCAATGCCAAAAAGTTGACTGAAGTCACATCTCTTATTCAAACCAGTCATACTTTCATATAATCTATGAAATATCCTACTCGATGAGCCTATTCTTTAGGTGATCGTAAGGCGTGCCAATTTTTCCTTTGTCGCCATCATCTCTTGGAATAAAATCACTCATAAAAAGATCTAAAGTTCGGTATAATCTGTATAATTATTTTTAAATTTTCTAATTAGCAACTAACCTTTTCCGTTGACTCCACCGAGGATGTGATCGTAAATGTTTTCCATTCCAATATTCGACCATTTTTGGATTCCTCTGAACAACGGCTGTTCTTGTAGCCGCATCAAATTGAGCAGTTTTGTAGCGAGATAACTGTATGAAATAGAAGTACCATTCAATAACAACATGCCCTAAAATATGAATAAACAGAAAGTTTTCAAAATTAAGTTGTAGTAAAAGAAAAAAACGACGAATGACGACATACTATTTCTAGGAAATAAGGTAAAACTATTTTGTGAAGAATGATATGATTTGATAAGAATTTTGCTGTCATAATGAAGGAAACGCTCTCCTTCCATGCCGTCAGAGCCACCATATTCATGTTGCTTTTCGAAATCGATTTTTATTCTTACCGCTTGATTATTCGCATCTCTTTGTAACTTCATCACGACGTTGATCCAATCATTTACCCTGATTTTGCAGAGTTTGTTGAGTTCTTGATTTGAAATTTCGATACTAAAATTCGATAGATTTTATAGAAAATGGGAATTCTCCTAACCCATCGGGGAAAGATAAACTCTTTTCGAATAATGAGCGACTACACATCATCGGCAGAGTCTCATCAGAACTGCCAAACATCATATTCATCGTGTTGTAGTTCTAAAGTCACTGTTAAGCTATTTTAACATGAAATTTCAACACCATTTCGCTCATCTTATCTACCTTAACTTCTAGCTTCACTTCATTTTTAGTGAGTGAAGAAGTTCAAACTAAGCCTCTAGAAATGAGCTTGTAATACTCAACTGGGAATTTCACTAATTAACTGATGAAATTTTCTTACGATATGAGATATTTGATTGAAGAATTCTGGCTGAGGAGATGCACTCAGCAGTTTTGCTGCCAAATCTGGAGACAGCTTCAGAGATGACGCTGACCGATGGGCTGCCCGACTTGAATTTAGAAACAACTGAATTTTTAATTTATGAAGAAGGTTTATTTTAATCTAATAATGGCTCTTTTCACTGAACACTACATTATTTATCAGATGAATATTTTCATTGGAATAGGGACGCGTATCTGCGAGCTTGACGCATCGGCACTGGATGGAAATAAGAGAGAGCAGAGATATAGTTAAGACTCGTGGACATCCCTTCTCCCCTCCCTTTGCAAACGTTCATCTCGTAAAGAATGGAGAGTATTACCTGACTAAATTGCTTTGGCATCACAAAATTGATCATATTTAACTCAGCAGTAATATTGATAAAATCCATGATTTCCGTCATCAATCTTCGAAATTGTCTCGGATGCTTGCCGATCCATTTTAGCTGGAGGGTTGAATAGTGAAAGAATTCTACCATTCTGAAAAGGTGAAGGCTTGCATCAAAAATAATTTTGTTATTGTATTCTGCAGGAATTTAAATTCATTATTTATGTCAAGAATTATATTAAACAACAAAAGGGCTTACAGAGATTCATCCTCCTTTCCAGTGGCGTTGTTGATGTATCGCATTTCGTCTCCAGTAGAGGGCGACAACTTGCATTCATTCGAGATTGAGCAGAGCATCGAGTGCATAAACGGCAGTAGGCCTGCTGACGGAAGAGCCTTCGAATCGTAATGACCTGAATTGTCGAATTTTTCGAAAACTTCTCACGTGACTGAAATTTTCAAGGCTATCAGTAAGACATTTTCCTAAGCACAAGAATGTTTCCTGAGTCGGCAAGAATTTCATATTTCTTTGAGTTTTCACTAGAAAACTGTTCACATTGTGGAAAGATGACGGTGAAATCTTTCGTCCGGATGAGAGCCAAAATGATGAAGAATGTAATCGGACCAAATACTTCGATTGTCAGCCAGACCTGAAAACATGTAATTAGCAAAAAAAAGCATTGTGCTTCGCATGATTTTCTGTCAATTTAATGCTGAGATGAAACGATGATTTATTTTTTGACCCTATTTATCAAACTATCGTTTCTAAAATTTCCCTTTTTTCCAAAATTCTGATGTTGATATTTCACCAACTGTAATCTATTTTGCATACTGCAGACGGATTTAAAAATGGTTGATCAATTGTTCAAATTTGATTCAAACGACTCTAATCCAGCGAAAGTTTAATGCAGAAATCGAGTTTTACTAAGGAAAGCGTTCAATAAAATGCTTACTTTCTGTCGCTTTTTGACGAGAATATTCTTCCAAAGCAGCCAACGGAATTGTCGCCAGAAAGTCGGCTTCACTCTTGTTATTCGATGTGAAGTTGCTTGATCCTTTTCAGACTCGGGGATCAAATTTGATGATTCACTGCTATTCTGGAAAATATCTTTGAATAAATAAACATAATGGGAAATAATTTTACATCAGGCATGGGTTTTTTCTTCCTGTTTCGTAAATTTGTTACATCTTTCGAGGTTCCGTTATCACTTTTCGATTTTGCTTTTTTATGACCCATTATCTGAAAATGTTTTGATAAAACACAATAAAAATAGCATAAAGTGAAGATAGAGTAACAAATACAGTGGCAAGCAAAAGTTTTGCTCGCCATTGTATGCTCCTACAATAATATGGAAAAATTCGTCGTTAATTTTTTTATCATAAACTTTCTTGTCACATTAAAACTAATAATAAAATAAATAAATCTAAAAAGTAACTCTTTGTCCTCATTTGCCTATTTATATAGTCAGCAACTATTGAAATTATCAATGTAACATAGTCCAACCAGACATTCCATCCAGACAGAAAAGATTTCTGACTTCATGCAATTCTCCTTTCCATCGATCTGGCGTTGAATATTTTGAAAATCGGATTAGAGTTGGTTCGGTTAACTTTGCATTTGAGTATGGAAAGTTGTTATCGATTAAAGATGGATTGGGTACAAAATAATTGAAACTGTTTCCAAATTATCAATTTATTCAAACGTCAATTCTTTATCAAGTAATTTTTAATGACAATTAAAATGAACCTAGATTTATTGAACAACAGCTGTGATGTCATTTCGTGTGGATGCAATGATTTCGATACTTTGAACTTGCTGATTGTTTCTAAAAATACAATTTGCTTTTAAATGCCAAATAAGTAGATTCCACTTGCGGTAAAAAATCCTTCACACCTTTTCTTCGCTTTCTCGAGTTCAGCAAAAATGACAGCGGCAGGTTAAATGCCATGACAGAATTTCAGTATAACGTAATAACATGTAACATAGCTAAAGAGCGTAAATAGTTTTTCAGACTCGAGTTTGATTGAATTTGGGCTAAGCGAGCTTAAAGAGTGCCCTCGAGAATACCATAATCAAGATGAACTGTCAGAAATGGTCCGAACAAACCTATTACGATAATTGCCAAACAAATGTCACAAAATATCGTTTGTAAAATGAAGAATCTAGATTCAATGAATTGTCGTGTATGTTTTCACGCAACGCACTAAATTAAATGTATAGAGTGCGGAAAAATAATGGAAGCACTTATTACTTGCTGCCAGGCGCGCATAATCTGGCGCCAACTACCCCATATAATTTTTTTATCGAATCTTTGGAGCCTACAGATCATAAATTCATCGGAAAACTTCTATAATTGTGAAGTATGAATTTTTGGGGGCCACGAAATACGATTGGTAAAGGTTCATAAGGCACGCTGTATAACTGAAGCGAAAAAATCAAATATGGGCATATAGTAAGCAAAATTCAAATTTTTTCATCTCTAAGATAGCTTGATTCACCAAGCATAACAAACTATTTTTCAAAAACTTTCTAAAGAAATTTCTAGCGTAGCTATGTCACATAATGCTAAAATCAATTTAGAAAATGATCCAAAATTATCTGAGCTTATAGTTCTCTAGTAATTAGCACACGAATAAGTGTCTCCATAATTATTCCGCACTCTGTATTCTTTTCTTCTTTCTTCTTCTTCCATGCGGGCCACTTGCAGAAATCTATTTTCGCTTCAAAACACGGCTTGGCCATCGTCGATTTTTCTCACAGTGGTTATTTCTTCGTCTCTTCCTTTTCCTGCCTTGCCTTTCTCTTTGATTGTTTGCTTCGATTAGATATCAATTTATCACTCCTTTATCACAACACCAATTTTCTTGATCAAAGTTGCGTTCTTTGATATTTCAAATAATCTATTATTATTTGCGAATATTCGTGTAATCTTAAGTGTTCTTCTTTTAAAATTATCAAAAGCTTCAAGACTTCATATTTCTTGATCATCCTAAAATGAATCTTTGAAACTTCTATTGCAGATTGGAGAGAACGCTGATATTCAAAAATTACACTATTCGTCTTTCGTTTCTCTTCTATACAATTCACTATTTCGCGTCCAAATGCGATTTCTAATCGTTGCTGCATGAATATCGACTTTGCTCTCCAGTCAACGATACAAATTTTAAGGAGTCGAATTTTGAGTTGATTGAACTTCGAGTGCACTTTTCATCCCTCGCCTCAAAGTCTGAAAGTCGAAATTTTTATCGACCGCCTCTCCCAAGTCTGCAGCAATTCTCCAAATCACAACTAACAAGAAGAAGAAGAACATTTCGATGCGCGAGGCTGCAAACTAAGAGAACACAAGGCGTCAGCAAATATCGATAGGAAATTATAAAGCTGGTGAGAGAATTTCAATGATATTTTTTCCTATTTCATGCAAAATATCCTAAACTTGGAAGCATAAATTTTGAAAACGCTATTGATTTGAAAGATTTTTGAACACGATTATTTCCAAAGAATAGTAATCGTTAGCTCATTTTTGTCAGTTTCAAGATTTGATTTGACGATTTCTAAATGTTATTTGAGTAATGACGTAGGTCTCGCTGCCCATAACCTCAAAATTTCGTAGCGATTTAAAATATCTATTTTTCTGAAATAAAATTTGCAGGCCCTCGTCACCAGTCTGATCCTGCCGTCGATAATGGAAAACAATGTCCAGCCGCAGTCGGTCGACGAATTTCGGAGTTTTCTTTACTCGGTAAAATGTTGAACTTTTAATTTTTTCATTTTCTAAAATGACTTTATTTTAAAATTTGCTATTTCAGGCTCAAGGCATTCGAAAAACGATCATTCAAAAGTTGCTGAAAAATGAGCCGATCGAAAATGAATTGATCGATCGGTTGAGGCATGCTATTGAAGAGGTGTTTTTTTTTTTTAGAATTTCTTTAATCTCTAAAAGTTAAAATTTCAGTTGACCGACAACCGGACGAAAGGAGAGATGCGCAGCGTCACGACGAAATATTCCCAGTTTTCTATCGATATTCGGGACGAAATTAATGGGCTCAGGGTATTGTTTTGTTATTTTCTTCTTATATATTCTAGAAAGTGATTCTTTCTTCCAGAAAGCTAGATTTTTTATCAAAAGACTCGATTTTCATACTGTTCTAGGGACATTTTGTGTTATAGAAAAATTAATTCGTATTTTTGTTCCAGAAAGACCTCGCCTTTCTGGGACAGCTGCTTTCTTCTGGGTCAAACAATTATTCTGATTGTTTGGAATCGGTGGATTTCGTCAAAATTCTCGGCCCCTACCATCCGAAAAAGGAAGAGCAGTTCAAAGTCGAGTTGGAGGATTGTGTTAGGTAAATTTTATCACGTTTTTTTTCTCTAAAAAGCTGCTCTTTAAATAGCACATTTTTGGCATTTCTTTAGAATTCTTTTTTTTTTTTTTTTAACATTTTACTACAATCTGATACTATTTTCATCAAATATCTATTGAAATTTCTATTCATTTTCAAGTTATTTTTTTGGTAAAAGTGAATTTCCAGATTCCTGACAGGTTTCGTGAGTGGCTCGGAAAACGGTACCAAACCGATGTTCATCACGGATTGGGACGGCACCATGAAGGACTACTGTTCGCAATACGCAACTAATATTCAGGTTTTTTTTTTTAATTATTTAATTGTCATTTTAAGGGCAATCACTATATGTCGTGGGGTCGTGCGCTATAGTTAGAGATAAGAGAGCGAAAGTAGGGAGGAATAGTGTGGGAAAAGATAACTCACGCCGTCACGACACATAGCAGTTGTCCATTTTAAGCAACGATACTAGTGAATTCGTTTGTTCAGGAATCTATGATTTTCCTTGAAACGTTATTTTCGCATGATTACTATAACATTTTTCCATAATTTTTAGAGCAAGTTTCAAACTTTTATGCATCAAATCTATAATTATCTTATTTCGATAGACGATCCAAGCTGTAAATGTTTATACCCACACGCGTGTTCAGACATTTACATCTCTGGATAGAGCGTGACGATTTGTAGCTTAACAACATTTTTCTAGCCAGTCTACAGCGCGTATCTGATGGGCCGTTTCGCACGCGAGTACACTCGTGCCACAGCCGTTCTGACTGCCGGTCCGCTGCGAGGCCCCGGGATTCTCGACCTGACAGCGCTACCCATTAATGGTCCGGTTATGTTTAGGTATCATTTTTCTTTTTTTTTATTTATCGAAAAGCAGACTACTGATCGGAAAGTCGAATTACTTTTCAATTTTATCAAACCTATATTTATTTCAATTATACATCCTATCTCACAGAAAATATAGCATTTTAGCGCTTTTACTTTTTGAAAAATTCGAATAACATATGACATTTTTGATTTGTTGTTTGAAGATAGAACTTTTCGGAAAAACGGACATAAAAAGTTGACCTGGAAATAATAAATATCCAGTAATTTCGAAGTGGCTCGTGGGGTCGTGAGTGGTTTCTGAAGAACAAGAGAGTCGTTCACGATGTTGGGATTGAGGATGAGGGATTCGACGCCATCTCCAGGCTCAAGGATGAGGTAGGTCTTATTTTATGAGTGGAAGATTTGAGATTAAAATTTTTTTATAAATAAAGGAATTGGTCTCATGACGGAGCTTTTTCATTTTGATTCCTTCATCCAAGTGAGTTAGATATTAAAAATCACTCTTCCTAGAATATTTCTAATGTATTCTATAAAAAGATGTCAAACACTCGAATTCATTTTCGACAATTTTGCCCAAAACCCGGTCGCATGTCAAGTATGAAAACGAAAATCAGTTATGAATTTGAATTGTTTAGCTGAACGAGCTATTTGAGGGCGGTGAATTCTCGCAATTCGCCCTAGTCGGAAGCGGTGTTCAACTGAAAGTCGATCGAATCACTTTGGGCGTACAAACGGTGTTTTCCCATGTTCCGGAGGACTTGAAACTTCGTTATATTGACGCGGTCAAGGAGCGAATACACAGGGTCGACCCTTATAACCGGGTAATTTTTCAAATTTGTATCTCCTAGAAAATCTTTTCATAACATTTTGCTCTACTTTTATAGAAGGAGGAAAAGCAACTTTTATATTATTGATTGAAGAGAATGTCGACATTCAAAAATTACGCATTATTCGTCTCTTTTCTCTTCTACGCGATTCACTCCATTTCACTCCTTCCAAATTCGATGTCTAATTACTGCTACATGAACATCGACTTTGCTCTCCAATTAGCGATAGAATAAAACATTTTCGCTGATTCATGATTTTTTATTTCTGAAATTTTGAATCTTATATTTACAAGAAAAATCTTCAAGAGCGCATTTTCTCTACTTTTTTTCGATAAAAGAAAAGTGATCTTAAGAATTTTTCTTTATTTTCCAGATCCTTTTCCTAGAAGAGGCCGGCTCAAAATTCGAGATCGAGATTTGCCTGAAATCCTCAGGAGAAGTTTGGAACAAGGGCAATGGAGTGGACGCTTTGGTGGAAACTCTGAGGGAATCGTTGTCGAATGGCCGAGTTCTCGTGGCCGGCGACACGTTCAGCGATTTGCCAATGCTACAAACTGCTATACAACATAATCAACAGGTCTGAGATTTGTTCCATTTGATGATTTTGTGATCAGTAAAACGGGCCTCCTGCACTAAGTTACTCTCAAGTTACGTCTTACCCTTCTGTAGAAGTTACCCGCCTTTTTTCAGAAAAAGGGACAACTTTTACAGAAAAAGGTAAGAGTAACTCAAAGGTAACTAGTGCAAGGGGCCGTAAAACGACGCATAGTATTGATTTTTGAATTTTCGATATTCAATGAGAATTTTTTGAAACATAAAAAAATATAATGCTTATGAGGAGTTGCTTCTAGGGTTTATAATGCACATAAATAACTGCGGCATATTATCTCTTGAAGGGATTGACGTTGACTTCCAAATAATTGAAGCATAGACAATTCTTTCAACCTATCCAATAATATATCATTTTGCAAACTGTCCTATTGTCGTATCGATCATTGAAATTCTTAGAATTTATAAAACTGATTTCCAATAGTTTGAAGCCTAATTCTATTTCACTTGCTTCAGAACGTGTTCGCTCTATTCGTGGGTCAGGACGAGACACTCCGCGAGAAAGTCAGACAGATGGTGAACGACGAGAAGCGTGTGTGTTTTGTTTCCTGTCCAGGTACGATAACTTACAGTAATTCTTATTTTATCGACTTTTTCAATTATACAAATTATTCAGATCTATTTTTTTTAATTCTGCCTCCGCTTAAAAAGTTTTAGATAAGATGAATGTTTGCTATGATAAAATTTCTGATTTAAACATTTTTTTACAAGGATCTCTTAGATATAACGAGGGGTTTTAATTAAAGTAAATACTGTATTACAAGGAATTTGATTTTAGACGTTGTTCACGCCGCCTTTGCCAGTTTACTAACGATCAGTAAGGATATTGACTGAAAGATTACGGCAAAACCACTGATAAGGTATCACCAATTTCTAGCACTTCTTATCAGTTCTATGCCACCACTAAGAATAATATGAGACGCTTTGTTTTCTAAGATTAAGGCGTTTCAATGATACTAATTTTATTCGTTTTTTAATTCTAGAATATCCGCTATTTCAAATTTTCGCAGATATCATTTTCATACTCTCCATTGTCCCCGAGATGAGCTTTGTCATATGCATTCTGCGTCTATAATCGGCGAGCGCGATGCATCGAAACTAGAGGGAACAGCAAAAACGAGCAGACAAATAGGCTAAAGCTCGCAGCTACTTTTTGCCTCCTTTCTTTGCAAGGGTTCATCTCGGAGACAATGGAGAATAGAGTCTAACGTTTTGCCGATTACGCAGTAGATCGAATTTGACAGTGTTCGTGTACGTTCTAGCTCACCGGGTTTTAAATTTATTTCTGTTAGAATATTTTTATGAAACTTTTAAAAGATAACTTTTTGATTTGAAAACTCTATGACATTAGATCTGTGATTCCGGCCTCGCTTACATGCGATTTTCTCAATGTTCCGATGACATTGAAAATCTTCTTGAAAGGATTTTTAAATAGATTTCTTTAGACAAGTTTGATGATCACCCATTTTGAAATTTTACGCACTTTTTTCTTCTTTTTCGTGACTATTTTACTTCCAAAATGGGTGAAAATTTCAAGAAATTGCTATTTAAACTCATCATGCTATACTCGAATTTTCTCGAACAAACTGCTTGATGCTTGACGAAAATTTAGCCTATTTATTCAGATTTAGAGATTTTATAAATTGTGATCATCATTGAAGGTGAATAAATCGAGGTAAATTACCCGTAAACTGAAATTAGGCACCTAAAATTGAGCTAGAAAAAAATGACTGATTTAGGATCGAAATGTATGCTTTGCATGTTCCAGGAAATGGATATATTCGATTCTTTGGATGTCAAATCATCTGATCCAAGTATCATATTATATCGGCCAAACGAAGTGAAATATCGTATATTTAAAAATAGCAAGAACGCGTGAGAGAGCAAATTCCATACCACTTTTTCATTGTCCCCGCTAGCTCTTTTTCTGTGCCCTAGCTTCTCCCCCTGCGCATAGTCGTAACGCGCATTTCTCGCGAGGCGCTCTTTAACACGAACTGTCACTTAGTTTAGCCGATACAATAAAAAGAAGTGGTCTAATTTGTTCCAAGAGCTGCCAAAACCGCTCCGGCTGAAACCACTAGGGCTAGCGCTAGTAACGCCAAAGATAGCGCTAGCAAAGTCCGTAGTCTCCGCAAATCTTTTTTCCGCTGCGACCAAACCTCGTAGTCATAGAGAGGACGGGGCAAGGGTGGGCCTAAAATTGTGAGATATTGTTGAAAATTCATCTTGTTATGATCTCTTTCAAGTCGTATTTCAGATTTTGAGAAATTTTGAAACATTTTATCTTAAAAAATATACAAATTTCTTACCATATCGGAATACTGGAGATCGCTGCGCGTATTTTCTAGGACTTCCAACTATCATTGTCGGAGGTCGACTAGCTAGAATTTCGAATAGTAGGTTAGGTTCATTCAAATTCGACGGATAACCTCGAGGACTCCACTGTGGTTGTGAGAAATTCAGTCGATGAGCGCTAAGTAAGGTATCGTCCCGCCGAGTTTGAACAGGTACTGTGGATTTAGGTAGAACTGGAGAATAAGGTACACGAGTTATTCGAGCAGTAGACATACCGCGGTTACAAACCTAGATAGGGTAACTTTTAATGTCTCAAAATTTCTATTGATCATTTGAATATTTCAATGAGCTGATATTCATGTTGTGTTTAATAAGAAAAATATTGAAAGTCTTGCATATGATTCGAAATTTTATCATACACATTGAAAATTTGAATGTTCAATACGATACTGCGATTTTTTGCATTTAAAATCATTCAAAATTGAAACTAACCGGACAAAACTCCCCCATCCTTAAAATCCTATCGGCGCATACGTCACATTTGTCATAGAACTGGGCTCTCCTTAGCAAAGTTCTAGGTCGATAAATTGGTGGCGAGTAAGCTGCCGAAAATGGAGGCTTTCTAAAATTCGCTTAGCAATTTTCTGAGTTGACTTTTTTACTGTTTTTTCCTAGCATTGTTCCTTATGTGGAGGATCTGCTACATGGGTCTTATCCTCTCACTTCTTTCTATCTCTCGCATCTGTCATGTCTGTATTCACGATAAAAGTGGTATTTTCTAAGTGTCGACTAGCCTTTCATATTCTGGATTGTGCGATACTGTAGGCAGGTTAGGTTGAGAGTAGGCGGTTGACGCACTCGGTCTGAGAATCGATTGGGAAGGGGCTGGTCTGAATTTTGAAAAAGTAATGATTTGTTAAAGTAGGTAATTGAATTATGAATATCATGCAAGTTTCAAATGTTTTTAACATAAAACAAAATATTCACTTAGTACTAACCCTAGCGGTTAATAGCAGAAAAATTTACCTCCTCAACAACCTCATACTCCCCGAATCCAACGAGTCAGCTCTTCTATACCTTCTTCTCGGGGGTGAAGCATCGTCTACCGGGGGTCCAATTCTGGTCATGGCGTAGATCGGCTCGGGTTCAGAGGGTTGAATAGTTTCTCTCCCATAGGGACTACCTTTGATACGTTGGCTTTTCCATGGGTCTAGAGAAACAATTCTTTTTTAATCATTTTGATGAAGTTTACCTCTACCCTTCCGACTTTCATCGCTGAGACGTTTATCCCCCCGGATTTCGTAAACCGCTTCTAACTCTCCTTCCTCGTCTCGTTGGGTTATCACTCGTTCCCTCTTATGCTTCACTGGAATGGTAGGGATTTAGACAGTTCTAATATTCGTCAGTTGGTTACCGCCAGAATTTTCCGTATCGATAAACCGAAAACTATCTTCGACGACTTTCCGACTCTCTAAATTTTCGTCATCGGGACGACGGGGATTCTAAAATCATCTAGGTTATTGAATGACATAGACCCAGGGAATTAGTCAAGATATTTTGCAAATTTTAGCTTCATTATTTTGAAAAGTGTCCAACAAAATGATGCCACAACTTCATTATTTTTGCCAAAAGATGATGATGTTTAAAAATTTTATTGAGCTAATATCAGAAGATTCCATGCCAATTTTGAAACTTCTTCGGCATCTAACTAACTTTATACGAATCCAAGATCCCTTTGTGAACCTTGTCGTTCAGTCTATTGATCGTCTGCAGTCTCTCGTCATCGTTTGATTTCAGATCAGTCCGGGAAATACTCCTAAAATAGTCGATCCTCCCAAAAATGAAACCACTTTTTGCTCCCAGGAGATTTGGGAATAACTCGAACTGACTGGATTTGAATGGGGGTAATTGAAGAGGACGTCGACGCGTCCAGCAGAATCCAATTGCTCGTACCGGCGGCTGGAAATAGAATTTGAGATATCGCTTTATCAAAGCTTACCATTTTGATAGTGACATTATTTTGAAGATAGAGTTTGTAATGAGGAAATTTGAAACTGATTATTTGGTTTAGTTTTATGCTTTTTTCGAAAGTTCATTTTAGCCTGGTAATTGATCTATCGTTAATCTTATCGTACCAGTCGAATCGATTCCTCCTATGTCAACCCGACTAATGCCCCTCGAAAAGGCGTCGTCAACTCGGCGCATTGATCTTTGCTACGATATTGATGAGATCATCCTGTAAAGTTGGATGTTTTCGTGATTTTGGATAGTTTTGGACTTTCATTAATTCGCACACCTAAACACAATGAATGGGGAGACTAAAATAGGATATTGGGAGTTGTATAGATTGAGATTCTATTGAGTTATTGAAGGAACGTGTAGGATATTGTAATGGTGAAATAATATACGTGTAGAAGTGAGCTTGAATTAAGATGAAATGAGAGCGCGAAGATAACAAGATTTGATTGAATGGAGATAATTTTGATTTAGATAAGCTGCAAAAGAGTTTGCATATATTGAATATACGAATTTAAACTAGTACTCTGGTTGGAGAATAATCTAGCAATAATAAAATTCAGAAAGTTTCAAAATAATCTATAATGTTGATCAAATAAAGAAATATAAACGTGTGAAAATGATTAAGTTATTGAATAATGAGATATTTTGATTTGGATAAGTTTCGAAATAATATGTATATCATGAAGATATTGAAATTGCTCACTCAGTTATTCGAAAATGACTTTAATGGTGATCTAACAAAAATAAAAAGAAGAAAACGTTTCAAAATAATCTGTACAGCGATAATCAGACATCGAGATGTTTTCCATCGCAAAAATTTGTCACCATCTCTCTCTCCATTATTAAGTATAGTAATTGCAAAGCTGATTGGAATAATTCACACCGCACAAGGGACATTTGCGATGGAAAGCGTACTAACGTCTGGTGATAGTCGTGAGTTTTGAATGATTGATTGTGAGTTGAATCGTCTTTGTGTTTATAGATATGAGATAACCAGGTGAAAATCAAGAGATTCTGAGAATCAGAGTTGAGAAGTCCGGCTAGACGGCGAGCAGAAAACGGTACGACTGAGATAAGTTAGAGACTGGGGGATTTCGAGAGGCTGAAAAGACGCGGAGAAAGGCCGTTGCAAGAGATAACAAATAAACAAACAAGACGAAAACGCTGGGCTTGAATTCTTCGAGAAAAGAAGAATCGAAAGAAAGAGCCTGGCAAAGCCGCGCGCGAGCACACAAGTGGACAAATGCCCGCTGCAGGGAAGAACCTAGGCAGACCCGAGGATTTCAGGGGGATATCGGTGGATTTGAAATTTTAGGAAAAAATTTACTTTTAAGGAAGAATATGGTTAGGATCCCCAAATGGATATGCCAAATCTCATTCTTGGGTAAATTTTTTTTACATAAAAAGTGATCTGGGCTGTAAATAAGATTTCTGCGAAGAAAAACTTTTAAAATCTTCTCATCATTAGTTTCCTGCTTGTGTGTACTCGGAAATAGCGATGATTTCATTTATGAAAACATATCTAGAGACCACAAACTCCTCCCCTAGCATTTTCCGTTTTTGTTCAAAAACGGTCATTGAAAATCCCAAAAATAGGAAAGCAATTCCTCTTCAAAACTGGTGTCCACAAAAGATCACTATCAGAATCGATGAACCACCCATAGAAGTGGTTGTTCGTTAGAAAATCCTGTCAGGAGGTGCGTGTCCGTTCGCAGGTGCTCGCGAGACTTTCATACCGAGAGATCGCATGCATTCTCTTGGTCGATTTTAGTGGTACTTTTCGCTAAAAAGTGGTTTTTATTTTATTTTTTTCTTCATGAATAAACATCTTAGTTACACGTTGTATTTGATTGTTTAGAATAGAAAAGTTTAGAAAACTAAACTATGTAAAATCATTTGCGGTCCCTAAACGTAATCTCAACATTCTTTCCCTCTTCGTATTTTCACGCCAAACTTTAGCTGAATGTTGTCAGAGTCCTTCCCGCTGATTAGCCCCATTTCTACCTAGAAAACCCCCGCCGATATTTGCGTGTTTTCCAAGCTTTTCATCTAAAATCTCTTCCCGTAATCGGGAATATATTAGGAAATTAGCTTTCAATAAAAATTTTTTAGCTCTCAAACTTGCTTTTATCCAAAAACTTTCCCTCATTAGCGGAAAAATGTCATTTACAATTTGGTTAGCCGAATAACTCTTATTGCAAATGCATAAAAAGGTAAAGTGCGCGGAAGAATCGGAGCGATGAATTAGTGAAGAACAATATAAGTCGTTAATGTGCTTGATTGAGTACACTTTTTGGCTTTTACCTAAACAAATCATTAGTCTTATGGTTAAGGATAAGCTAAATAACTTGGTTGGGATATTATGGTTTACTTTGGGACTCTTTAACGTCAACAAATCATTAAACCTATAGCTAAGGATAGGCTAATGAATCTGGCTGAGACATTTTGGGTTTCATTGGGTACTCTCTTCCATTCTTTAGTGCATTTATTGTTAGGGACGTAGAGTGTTGTGTTGTGCATTAGAACTTTTATTGAAACATGTCGGTCCTAAGAAGTTGCGCACCCATAGAGAGCCTCAAGCCAACAACGACATAGAGTCTATTCCCCAGAGAGGGAAATATTTGAAGAGTCCGGAAAAGATAGATACAGACGAAATATATTTTTCGGCCGAGAAGAATTGTATAAAAAGATAGAATATTGATGAAGGTGATGGAATATTGTTAGCAATGCTATTTTTTAAAACTATTTTGATCCATGAGTCCATCCTATTGATCATCTTGAATCTCGAATTTGATTTGAAATTTTCTGAAACCTATATTTCTTTGAAATAATGAGCTATGGCCCTCTTGTATTATACGCCCGCCGGAACATCGACACCAGCTCTTTTTCTGATTTCTTCCCTTTGTCTACACTCTCTCACTCTAAAATCTGGTATCTAATACCAGACGGTATCGGCGTACCGGCGATGTATAATACAGCAAGCCTGAGTTATGAGACAATACTCTAGGATTATGATTTTCTGGCCTAATGTAAGTTAAAACACTCGCAAAAACCGTTGCGAAAATACATTCAATGACTGAATTTCATAAAATTTGAAACATATTCATCATAAAATGACGAAACTCTTGCAAATAATACAAATCTGAGTAGGATAGTCTTTTCCTCCTAGACACGCCCGTAATGCAAATAAATAAACAATCTCACTTCTAAACGGTTTTTCGGCCTATCTTTCAGAATTTCGGGGACTTGTAAATCCTAAAAAAAAAAACGAATTTAAAATATCCTATCTTTTCATTTCTTTTGCTTGCCAGATTGAACCGATTATTTCTACGAAAAAGAGGTTTTTGTGTTGCTAATTTTCTTGTGCTAATCCACCTCCCTCGTGGCAAAATGTGAAAGTTCAGGACGGATTTCCCCCGCATAAAAGATAACTAGAATTTAAGAGGTATCATAGATAAGGACAGATTAGAGATAAACAATGGGATTATGGGATAGGACTAGCGATGCAAAAAACGGTGTCATTCATGCGAAATTTAATAAAAAAAAAGAAAAAAGCGCGATTTCTGTGCAGTTTGAATGAAACAGGATGATCTGCTTGTTTGTGGCGGTTTTGTTTCTTTTTTCAATTTTCAGGAATTTTCTGTTTTTTAAAAAGTATTTTGTAATTTTACGGATTTTTTAACTTTGGAATTGTTTCTCTAAATTTTCGTCAACTTTGCCTCGGTCATATGCGTCCTACAATTCTTGTCTTCCTATAAATTGAGTGGGCGCTTGAATTTATCGTCAATATTTTTACCGCCCCTACAAATTTAGAGACTGGGTGGAAAAGATTCCTTCGAAGAATTTTCCCTTGAAATTCAAAAATTGCAAGGTGCGGAGATAGCGTGGGATTTTTGAGAATTAGAGAAAAACGTCGCGTGTGGAATAATGTGTGTGAAAGCAATCAATTTGCACGTTCGGAGGGAAGAGTGAAAGAAAGAAGCGGAGTAGAAGGAATGAAATAGACGGAGAGAAAGAAGGAGAGAAAGAGGACCACTGGACTCGGCATGGGAAGAGGATTGAATGAAGCGGCAAGGGAGAATGAAGCCTTGAAGCTTGCCGGCGCTGGAAGAGATGGAATGAAGAATTTCAGCTTTCGTGATATATCACCGGAAATGCGACCAGCCTTATCATTTTTTATCAGCTTTCTGCAAAACTTAATCATTTTCGTATGTTTTAGAAGGTTTCGAATCGAATACTTTGCCATTACTGATTAGTTTTATTGCGTAATCGGAACATATCATCAAATTTAGTCGTAATTTCACAAAATGCCTACTCTGTGAAATTTATCCTTCGAACAGACGTCGGAAGTTCGTCGATCCGATATATTTGGATATTGCTGAGAAATATAGTAGCCTACTTTCAATTCATTGTTCGTCATTATAGATAAGAGAGCATTAGACAATGACGAGTCTTATATCGGATCGACGACACTTCCAACGTTTGCCTTTGAATGTTGGCTGTTCGATGTTAAGCATATTATCATTTTAAAAAATTTGCCAAAGTCCACCCCTTTTTGTTAAACTTCTTCGTGCCTAATTCGTCTTCCCCTCTGCAGAAAAGCAGAGAGTGCCTAGGGTGTTGATTCTGCCGCCGCCGCCGCTGCTGCTGCGTGCATCTTCTCTCTCGTCTTCTCATCCCAAACTCACAAGCAGGCTGCTTCCCCTCCCTTCCCTTTCTGGGCTGTGTGGCGGAGAGCCCGTCAGCAGCAACGCCTTCCGACGAGCCCCCACTGCCAAAAAAGATGCGGGAAGAAAGGGGCAGAAAGAACTGAGAGAGGGAGCGAAAGGAGAGAAAGAACTGGAAGAGAGGGAGGAAGGGGAGAGAGAGCAAGAGTACGAAATAGCTCGAAAGCAAAAGAGAGCCCCAAAGGAGGAGAAAGAGAGCTTCTTCTTCCCTAATTGGCTTCAGGCATAGAGAGCAGCGAGATTTTTCCCGTTTTTTTTCTCGCACACCCTCCCATTTTCCCAGCCTATTTTGCCTGCTGCTGCTTCTTCAACTTTTTGTCTGCGCGCCTGCCGCTGAGGCTCATGCTGCGAAAAAGGAAAGGATACTCTTCTATCTTCTTTCGGAGAAGAAGATTCTGTTATTTCTTCGCATGAAGTCTCATCTACTGTACCAAAGTGGTACTATTTTCGTAGAGAAGGATGGTGGCGGCACCACTTAGGTCCGTGAAAGAGTATTGGCGGATGGTTTTTGCTGATATGCCCGGTCTCCTTCTCGAGCTTCATTCATGCACTCTTCTAGTGTGCGAGTGTCGGCCTAAATCGATATTCTCTCATTCCGATCTCTCGTCGTCTGCGGTATCTACTAGCGGGTTGACTATTTCTCCGGCTTCCCTCTGGCAGCATTTTTTATCTTTGCACTCTCCACATTTCTATGCGTGTCTAGATGGACTCTTTCCATCCTCCCGTTTTCTATTATACCATTTTTCCACATGTGTATGTATATGCTCCAAAGCATATACGCTCACTCTTACAACGAACTTCCAAATCTGAGCTTTTTGTCAGATTCCTTCTTTCGAAGTCGAATTTTTATCTTACCATGTCGAATTTTTGTTAGAGCTGAAAGATTTTAACGGGATGAGCAAGATCTTCACTTCTTCTCCTATATACATTTGATTTTTTTTTAGGTATTATACATGTGGTTACTCTGAACAATTTTCTAGACAGATTGTGCGGCTTGAATTTTCCTCAAACTTAACGAATGATTTTATCGTTTCTGCTTCAAACATCAAAACGAAAGTGATATGACAGAATCTCAAAATACTACATCCCCAAAATATGTACTTTTAAAAAATGCCCATATCTTGTGTGTCAGATTTAGAGATTCTAATGTTGTTCGTCTCTGACCTTTATCATAAATAACTTTAACTTTGCAACTATTTTAACCCCACGTATTTTGGGCGCTTTGCATTTTAATTTCCTGTATCGATCGCGCTCTTTGTTAGATTAAAATACCCCACACGTAAAGGACGCAGAGAATGATAGACCCCGCCCACTGACTTTACCCGTTCTTGAATGCAACTATAAATTTTCCCGAGTTTGCGCTATCTTTGCACTATCAGCGATAGAAAATACTCTTCGGTGTAAAACACGGTCTATTATTAAATTTCTATTTATGGATACCACTGCTCTTCTTCTCTTGGAACTTAGACATAGGAGGATATGGAAGATTTTGATCAGCTGGGCATATTTTGCATGCGCAGACTATTTACATGTTTTTATCGATAAACTCTGCTTACTGATTTTTCCATTTTTAAGATTTTTTAAAAGTTCATCACTTTTGATACTAACAAGGCAAGTTTTTGAAATGTCCGTCTCTAATTTGGCTGATTTTTGAATCAAGGTATTTCATGGCGCTGATCATGAAATACCCTCTTGATCCAGGAATCACCAAATCGGAGACGGGAATTTTAAAAGCTTACCTTATTAGTAGCATTAGAATAAAGTGATGATAGATTAGCTTTTCACATGAGTTGATTGATGAACAGGTTTGTGCAGAGTGCGGTGCGCCATTTGACTGCATCGCAATACAGCCCTGTTATTGAGCTGTTTTAACTTTCCAAGAATCATCTGAAATGGCCGAAACGGCTTCCTTGTTTTCGATTTTTAACCAACTCGTCATAATGCGTATCTGTATCACAACTTCTACGGAAAAAGTCGGAAAAATTGAGTGGAGCCTAATTTTCTTTTCTTTTCGAGAGAGATTACCTATTTCTCGTCACTTGTTTGATCAAGGACGGCAAAATTAGCCACGCCTCTTTTCCATTAGTTTTTACGCTCGAATAAATGAACCATTAGTCATTCACGTTAGGATATATAAACACGTGCCCTACGCGGAGATTCAAACCGTAGATTACCTCAAACGGCTTTTAGTTTTCATCATAACGGCTATTCTTTATCACGTGAGATAAATTTTATTTGAATAGGTAATTTTCAAATGATGTGAGAGAACATATGAGTTATGCTTAAGGATAAATGATGAGCCGAGATTTTGAGTTCGGTTTCAAAAATTTTCGCATTTTAACACCGCGAATTCAGTCATTAATTGAGTGTAGTCAGAATTTATGGGGGGAAACTATTATTTTGAATTTCGCTTCAAACATTTCCTAGCTGAATCTTTTTATATTCACGGTAGTGAATGGAAGCAAATAGCAGATATTGGTATAAATTTGTGTAACTCTTGATATCATCATAGAATTTTGTCTGCCTTCAATCTTGCATCCTAACGTCAAAATGTCTTCCTCAGATTCGAGTTTCGCGCGTCATTTCTCAGACCATATTCTCGCTGCACTTCAATCAAAACCCCTAACGTCATTTGCAATCTTCATCAATTATCATTCTCGCCTAATTAACGCACCTTTAATCAGCTAATTTAGTAAATTGCGGCGGCATTTGTCTCTGCAAAAGTGCATAAAATGTAGGCGGAGTTTTTGTCGTCCATCTTGTGAGCGCGACAGCGCAGCCCGAGGGCTTCCATAAAAGTACAATTACATGCAAAAATGCACGCGGCTCAGCTAAACTTTTATCTCCCGGCACATGCTATTGTTGAAATTATCGGGATGAGGCTAGGAAAATTGAAGATGTATACATTCAGCGCATGCTTTGATATTAGAATAATTTTGATGATGAACTTTGTCATTTTCTATCGTCGTCTTGTCGTTTAACGATTACGATCAGGGCTGCCAGCAGAGTGTAAATCCTTATCTGGTATATAAAATGCGCAATGTCATAACCACTTTGTCCCTTCCATGCTTTATCGTGTGACGAGTGTTTATAAAAATTCGTCGGCGAGTTCTTTGCCGATAGCCCTGATTACGATATAGGATGATAAAGTTCAAACCTTAAAGTATAAAAGAATATTCGACTTTCGTGTTTTTTTTTTTCGAAAATACCTTTTCTCAAAGTTCGTTTATATCTTGGTATTTCGACTTCCTGTACAAATTTTCAATTTCAATATTTCGGAAATTTGATTTCTGAAAAAATCACCCACTCGCTTAAAGTGTACTGTTTTTGTAAGCTATACAATTTCCTATTTTCATGCGAAATTTGCAGACCTCATGTGATTTTAGATCTACTTACCGTATTCATGAAACGCCATCTTTTAGTCTTCAAACATTCTGTGTAATATTTCGATTTGTACCTGTTATTTCGTTCGTATGTATTTTAATATTTGTAAACCCGTGCGTTGCTTTTGCAAATATTCGAAAAGTTACAATGTTCAGGCGCACAATGTATCGGTGATATTGTTCGACAATGATACAATGACTTAACTAGGACACACATCCAGCTCGAGACAGTGACAGCCAGCGGCCACGCCCCCACGTGTAGAAATATCTAGTGAGAGAGCTTATTTAGAATACCTTAAACTTCAATATAATAAAATTCTATCATAACATTGCTTATCAGAATGATATTCACTCACAATGTATCAAAACTATTTATCATATGCTACAAAAATCGTTATGTCGAGTATCAAGCTATCATTCAGCTTTGGCGTTTCATGTAGTAGATTAAATTTAAATTAATATCTAAAATACATAGATAGATAGATATGTTGATATATTACAATTATAACCTGAATTATATACTATATATTATTTTATAATATAATATTTTTCAGATTGCTATGGCAGCTGAGGGTCACAACGTGGACGAGTCGCTGTTGTCGGTGGGTCAAAATCATGGACATTTCTTCTCGGTAAATATGTTTATATTATATGATAAATAATATATAGAGATTTAATAATATATATTCTATCTAAATTAAATATATTATTTTAGAAAAAGACGTTCGGCAAACCGACGTACTGTCATCACTGTTGCGACAAAATATGGGGCATGCTCACGCAGGGATACTGCTGTGAAGGTATTATATTTACATTACAAATTATACGTCTGGTCGAAGTTTTGCATCTACATATTTTTATATTATTGTTGATGCCGAAATCTGGGAGGCGTGCAAAGTGGTGCACAGTTATTTCTAGTGATTAGAACACCGAGAAATAGCGCGCGACAAGAAGAAAGACCGGGCTAAAATCATTCCTTCTCGCCTCATTTTCGGCCTTCAAGATTTCGGCATCAACAATACAAGATGACTTTCAACTATCAAATATACAAAATTTCTCTCATTCCTATGATATTTGAAAATTTATTTCATGAAAGAAGTCATCGTATCTAAATTTCTGTGAATACTAAAATGCAATGAAAAGTCGTCCTTTATTGACGTAATTACCTAATTAGCTATATTTTATTGGCCAATTAATTCTGCTCTTCATCTTTCAGTATGTAACTTCGTGTGTCACGAGAAGTGCCTGAAGACGGTGGTCTCCTATTGCAGCGGTGTCGCTTTACAACTCATTAAGGTTCGTTATTTTGTCGACTAAACGACAAAAATAGATATTCGAGAAAAAATATTTGAGATTTATATATATATATATATATATATATTAAATTAAATAAAAATTAGAAGAATATAATTTTAAATAGTTTTTTTTTGCAATAAACCGATAGTAGCAACATAATAATGTTTGAAGAGAGTATAATGTTCTTGGAATATTTTGAAATATAATTGTTAATTTAATTAAGATAAAGTAAAATTTAAATTAATGTGAAATGAAATGATTCCAGAACCCCGTAGCTCATACCTGGTCGCAACCCTCGTACATCAAACGCAAGTTCTGTTGCGTATGCCGGAAGCGGACAGACGAGGCTCTTTCCGTCGAATGTGAAGGTATTTTTTTTTTTTAAATATCATTTTGTGATTATATTTAATATTAGTTTTAAGATAACTTTTCATCGTTCAGCTGAAATCATTATCATTTGTACTAGTGCTATATGTTTCGTATATCAATTAGCATCAAACTCGAGACGTTTTCCATCGCAAATATCCATTATGCTGTGAATTATTCCAGTCAGCTTTGCATTACCATCCTTAATAATGGTGACGAGAAATGATGGCCGAATTTTTGTGGTGGAAAACGTTCCAATGTGTTTGAAATTATTATCAATCATTTGTTACCCCTCCCCATTTACCTGAGAATCAACTTTTATATAAATAACAATTTTTATATAAGCTCCAAGGAACTCTTAGTATCAGTCGTTTGATATCATTACTAATTATAGAGCGTCGCTCTGTGTTATATCGCTTATTATTTTCTATTTTCTATCAGTATAAACATTTAAATTATATTTCTTTCAGTCTGCGACTATTTCGTGCACGTCGATTGCCAGGATCTGGCGGTTTCTGATTGTCGCGAGGCGGCAACTTTTGTTCCCAATTATCTCGAATCGGTAAGTTCATGTATTGCTGATGCCGAAATCTGGGAGGCGTGCAAAGTGGTGCACAGTTATTTCTAGTGGTTAGAAACCCGAGAAATAGCACGTAAAAGGAGAGAGACTGGCCCTAAAATCCCCATTCCTTCTCGCCTCATTTTCGATCTCCACGATTTCGGCATTAACAATAGTTTCCCTTTAAATTTTGAAGGAAGACTCTTTCAATATATCATTATTTTTTCTGTTCTACATTTCTGAAAACTCATCATATCCATTCTGACGAAATGTGTGTTAAAAGTGTAATTATACAGATTTTTGACTCTATTTGCACAATGTATTACATTTTTCTTGCGCATAACGTAACGCGTCATTAATTAAGCTACGCAATCCCACGCGCACTTGCGGACTTTTGATAATTAATCTGGTGGTGGATTTTGTCGATTATCTTTGAATAATTAAATCCTCACGATTGCCACGTAGATCAGACCATCTTTGCCTAATCCGAGATAGCGTTTGGATTTTGGAGCGTAAAAGGGAAAATAACGGGTAAATGAAAAGTAAGGGAAAGGAAGAAATAGTAAAGGAGAAAGAAAGGCAAAAAAATGACGCAATACACGAAAAAGAGAAGAAAGAGCTCATTAGGGAGAATCGATATAGAAGGCACACACACACACTCACTGAATTGGGAAACGATGAGGAGAAAACGGGGAAGAAATAGCGTGGGAAAAAGTGGAAGAGACGGCGAAATAGTTTGGGAAGAGAGAGAAAGAAAGACGGCGAGAGAGAGCTCCCCCAAAGGCGAGAAACGCGGATTGTGTGCGGCACGCAAAGTGAGAAAATTCTAGAGTTAGAAAATGCGAGAAATAGTATGGAAAAAGTGGGGAGAAGAGGCAGAAAGCGAGAAAATAGTGTTGGAAAAGAAAGCTGCCCGTATGAGGGAAGGCACAGGAAAGAAGAGGAGAAAAGGGGAAAATCGAAACTTAGAGCCGAAAGCCAGAATGAAGCTTGGTTCAGCGATAAAAATAGCTGCAATGGCAAATGAAAGAAGCGGAATAGCATGGGGATTACGGAGAACGAAAAGATTTGATTTGAGAAAAGAAATAGTAAAGAAACAGATCGAGAAAAGAAGAAATAGGTGGGAATTTGTGAGAGGGAGAGATATAAGAAAAGAACAAGACAAAGAGTCGGAATATCTCTAGCGTCCCCACATTAGAATGACAAAACGAATAAAGGAAGAGGGGAGGGGAAAAAGATTGCGTGTTTGGTAACTGATATATTAAATATTATGGTGGCAGACTAAATGAGATACCGCAGCGTAAATGATGATGCAAATGTGATGTCACACCGGATATGAGAATGATACATGGAAGGGAATGCATGAGTTTCGGAGATTGAATGGAGAATATTAGATATGAGAGAATGAGTTTCAGTAAATTTGGGAGCATAGTGAGAAAAATGAAAGTTGATTGGTAAAACGATTATGGACGATATTCTTAAAAATTTAATTAGAAAAAACTGAAATTTTTAGATACGAATTTAATACGTTTAGTACGCTCAACTGATTAATTCAATAAGTATAGCATGGAGATTTTAAATATCTCGAAGCTTGTCAAAAAATCCAAATCCTCCTATTTTTAAATCCCTGTGCCTATAAGTTTATTTTGAAATAACTCAAGACCTATCAAAAATTGAAATCTTATATGGCCCGTTCAAACGTTAGTTGCAATGTACAACTTCCAACTTGGACATCGCTCGAAATAGCATAGGAATGAAGAGAGCACAAAAATGATGCAATCGCGCTCTCCACATTTCTCATGCTATTTTGAGCGAGTTGTAAGTTGCAAGTTGCATCGCAGCTAACATCTGAACGGGCCCATATATTCCAGAGCACTCATGTTCAATACCATCACATGCGCGAGGGCAATCTGCCAAAGGATTCGAAATGCGTAGTCTGCAAGAAGTCGTGCTTCTCTACGGAATGCCTTGCGGGAATGCGCTGCGAGTGGTGCGGACAAACGGTAAATTTTACGAGTTTTAATATCGACGAATCAACATAATTTATTTTCAAACATTCAGCTCATTGGATTTTTGAAGCCTACAACATTTTTAGTCATTTTAACGAATCATTTATAGCAGTATTAGTATCGAAAAATGATTTCAAATATGAAAAATTCTGTCAAATATTTTCAAAAATAGAAAAAAACACACGAACTTTAGATGCATAAGCACACATAAAGATAATAGGCGAAAAAAATTCAGGCCCATGCGATTTGCTTCCGTCAGATGTCGCAGGAGTGCGATTTTGGTGTATTAAGGAAGATCATGCTTCCCCCTGATTGTTTGACGATTCCCCGCACTGAGCTGCCGATGGAGCAGTTGCTGAACATCACCGCGCAGGAGCCACCTCAGTCTCGTAAGGGTCAGATCATACGGCTATGCTATCCCCACCCACACTCACTAATAGAATACTGCTTTCCTTTTTGTTTTCTGGAAGGCAACTTGGGAACCTCAAGCCCTCAAGCGATGCGAAATAGTGTGAGAAAAGAATCGGTTTTCCTTGCCATCCCTCACCCTATTTCGCATGGCTTGAGAAGGGTTCGAGGTTCCAGGTAGCCTTCTGGAAGAGGTTTTTATGGGTCTTGAAAATATGTTTTAATTGGATGATTTTTACGATTATCGTAACGAAAATGTATACGTTTCGAACTTTTGCAAGTTTTTGATGGTGATATTCAAGTTTAATACCGGTGTCTAACGGCAACTACTGTACTACGCACCCCATTCTACTGAATGGCGGAGTTTCTTTCTTTTCCAAATGCTATTTTAGCCACATTTCTCACTCATTTTTAAAAGAAAGAAACTCTGCCATTTAATGAAATGGAGCGCGTCAGTGTGTCATATATTAGTCGCCGTGTATAACAGCAATCTAAAGAAAAAACCAAACTATAAAATTCGACCCATGAAAACCTTTGATCCTTACTCCTCCTCGGTTTGAAATTTAACAAATTATAGAACATTAGTGGTTTCTACTAAATGATAGTGTGCATTTTATGAGTTTTTCTAGCTAGAAACGCACATAGTAAGGTGGGGATACCTAGGTTTTAGGCAAGGTTTGGTTTGTACAGTAGAATAGCTTGAATCTAGCATTTCTTTGAATTTGTTTTGCTAGAAAAAGCTTCTACGGAATGCCTAAAATGGCTGATAAAACCTCTAGTTTGAATGAAAGGAA
Source organism: Diploscapter coronatus (assembly GCA_964036155.1). Classification (NCBI taxonomy): domain Eukaryota; kingdom Metazoa; phylum Nematoda; class Chromadorea; order Rhabditida; family Rhabditidae; genus Diploscapter; species Diploscapter coronatus. The sequence continues at coordinate 80,258,279 of OZ038423.1, read as the reverse complement.
TGTGAAATTTCAGAATGCAAGACTTTTGGTTACGATATAATTTATCTTCTTTAAATAGGGTTGTTCGTGAAAAATTGGTTAAAAATTTGTGAAAAGTCAAAATGGAAAAAGAAAAACGAACAACCCTTGGTTTCAGTTGCTTTAGTTTTCTTTCTTCTTCATTTCCCCGTTTCATTTAATTAGGAAAATTTTAACTTGTGAATCTACAGTATCCTCACCGTCAAAAATTCAAACTGACGACGTCAGCTCTTCTGGAGACGATTCGAAGGAGAAAGACGACGTCGAAATTCTCAGAATTTTCGACGGAAATCGGTCTTTGAGAGATCAGGTATGTAAATCTGATACGTTTCACAACTTTCAAAAATTAAAAGTAAAGTATTCAAATAATACTGCCCTTCCTGCACAATGACATTAAGTTAATTATATATAATGCGAGAAGAAGATAAGCTAATTCAAATGCTAAATTGACATGAATTTATCTGGAGCATATGGAGCTTGTAATTTGACAACTTGGAAACCGCGAGACCTCGGGATACGAGACATTGAGAAATAGTGTGGAGAAGAAGAAAATCTATCATGCCCCATACCCTACCCTATACTATTTCGCGCTATGTCTTGTGTGTCTCGCGGTTTCCAAATAGCTTTTCAATTTTAAAAACACTATGGGTGTAATCCTTACATTCCACGCATAATTGCGTGGTTTTTAAAGAAATATCAAAATATGCACTGTTTGTTTTAGATTAGCCGCACAGCGAGCGTATCAAAGACCGCTTCCGTCCAGCAAATTCGGGTAAACTTAAATTAAAATTAAAATACCAATTTAAAGAATTCAGGACGCCGCTTTAAGGCGATTCCACATAGTCGATAACGCAGACAATTACTACGTTACTCAAGTCATTAATGATGGTGAGAGTTTAAGAATTATAAAATGGAGTATTTTAAAGTGCACCTATTACATGAAATGTGGTATAGAAATCTATGTATCATATACACTTCATTTCATAATATTTTATAGTGTGAATTCACTAATGCAGTCATAATAAAAATCCAAAAATAACTCTTTCTATTTTATAACATTTTGAAAACGACAATATCTTACTACATTTCAAATAATAAAAATTTGATAAATGTTAAGAATTAAATTTCAGCGGGTGAAGAGGAAATGCTCGAGGATCCGGTTCCGCTGCGGAACGTCCGGCGTCCAGAAGGTCGGCGGGCGCAAATATTCCTACGGCATAAAGATGACCCCGAGAAAGACACAGTCAAAATTTATGGAGGCTGGCTGAGGTGGGTTTCAAGCGATATGATAGATATTTCATTATTATGAATAACCATTGCGACAATTATTGCTGATCCATATAATAAAAAACGATATTCTAATAAACGACTAATTTAAAAGTATCATTTCAGAGTCCCAGTGACGTTCTGCACGGTGAACGTCACGAAGGATACCGTCGTCCAGGACGTCATTTCCGAGGCTTTAGAGGAATTCCAGTTAGATAGGACCAACTGTAACAGGTAAAAATATGGCTATCTGGAAACCGCATAACGCACATGACCTCATGGCATGCGAAACAGAGTGGCTATTGGGTGATAGGCTTTCTTCTCCCACACTATCTCGCATGTCGCGAGGTCTTGAATATCGTGCGCGGTGCTTATAACGTTACCAACTTAGCCTGATATTTGTAGGTATAATTTGATGGAAGTCTCCGTCGAGAGAGGCGTGGCTGAAAGAACTTGTAACCCCCAGGAAAACATGCTCCAATTGGTCCGGAATCTTAGAAAGGTCAGAATTTTCTTAATACACTGCAATGTAACCATCAAATGTTTCTAACCGCTAATTCTTTCATTAATTGCGCGGTTACGATTAAATTAAACTCGATTTGATCAAACGTTGGAGGTTTATCGATCCGATATATTTGAATGTTGTTGGGAAATATCGTAGCCTACTTTCAATTCACTATTCGTCATTATGGATAGGAGAACATTAGACAATGACGAGTCTTATATCGGATCGACAACACTTCCAACGTCGGAATTTGATTTCATGTATAAGTATCGTTACTTTTGATTGGTTCAACAACATCAACTGAATTATAATGAAATTTGATATTTTGAAGATTAAATTTTCTGAAACGTAAATAATCGAAATCTCAAAATGATAGAACATTTTGAAGGACTCCCTTCGTCGCTATCACGTCGTTCGATTCTACGTCCAGGAGAAGGAGGACCCTCATGATCACGCCGTGTTCGTCGGCAACCTGCCTGTCTCCCTGCAGCAACGACAGTACGAACGCATTCTGCTCAAATTGCTCGGCACTAAGGGGCAAGAACCCGCTGGTGAATATTCATTAAAAACATTTAAATCTCAAGCTAGGTTTCAAGCTTTAGAAAGGATCGAATAATAGTTTAATATCTAATAAAATATCGTTTTGACTAAGTAATTCCCCGAAAAATCTTTTATGTAAATTATAATAATGGATGATATAATTTTAAATTTAATATTATTTCCAGAACGCCCCTTCACTAGCATCGGTCCGATCTACTTCGAGTACGGATCCCTAGTGATTACGTTTAACTCGTCGCGAGCCGCCACATCGGCGGTGCAGAAATTGCAAAACGCGATCTACGAAGAGAAGAAACTTATTGTGCTATGTCTACCGAATATTCAGGTATAGTTTAATAAAACATAGGTTTTTTTTTAAATAAATCAATAGTCGAAAATTGTATTATATTTATTCATCTTTTGAGACATTTGTCCATTTTAGTCCAAAATACCATTTTTAGGTAATAGCTATATTTTGAATACCCTCTGTCATTTAGTAGAATACCCACTGTCATTGCTCTCCGTCCTTCGTTATATGTAACTGTCAAAATTTCAGCCTAAAATGCTACCACCCGACTCCGAGCCATTGCTAGTCTTGGTCAATGTTAAGAGTGGCGGCTGTCAGGTAAATATAGTTATTCTTATTCTTATAATATTATATATTTATGTCCTATAACATACATTAATACATTGAAAATAATCGTGATATTTTAAAACATAACATAAAATTTTTAGGGTACCGAATTAATTCAATCCTTTCGCAAACTGCTCAATCCCTTTCAAGTATTCGACGTGCTAAAAGGGGGCCCATTAGTAGGGTACGTAATTATCAATATTATATTAATAAAATTTGCAAGGTAATACAATAAGGTATTGATATCTCTAAATACCTGTAATTTTCTACTTTTCACACCTTTTTAAACTCCTTGAATTGTCTTTCGATGCCTTACAAACTTGTTAACTTTATCATTCGTCATCATGTAAATATTACTCTCGATATTAAGTATATTTACGTATTTCAGATTATATGTATTTCGTAAGATACAACACTATAAAATATTGGTGTGTGGAGGCGACGGCACGATCGGCTGGGTGCTACAGTGTTTGGACATCGTGAAACAAGTAACATTTTTTTAGAATTGCTAAATTCGACGCCAACCGCGCGCGACAATCTAACAAGCAAAATATAGCCATTTTATGGATTAAATTTGATAAAACATGATATTCGTTGAAATTAATTCATTCTTATTCGTTCTTAAATCAAATGACAAAAATCACCAATATTAGGAGCACAAAAGATTGATTGCACTACAAGCTTGTTTAAAAAGTGCACACCACTATTAAAAGTCTCTGATAGCAATTGTTATGATAGATGGAGATAATTAAATATAATACTACTTAGGACTCCGAGTGTTTTCTCCCGCCGTGCGGAATCGTTCCTCTCGGCACCGGTAACGATCTGGCACGAGTGCTGCGTTGGGGCGGCGGCTACACAGGCGAGGAGAATCCCATCGACATTTTGAAGGACGTTATCGATGCCGACGAAGTCCGACTCGACCGATGGGCCGTCATCTTCCAGGAGGAGAAAAGTCAGCCACCACCGCAGGTAGGTTTCCGCAAAATTCATGTGAAAATATATAGGGGGTAGGTCACAAGGGGTTTCTGACGATCGTCCTAGGTCTGTAAATAGAGCATTTTCAATTTCATCTTGCAGCAATAATTACGTGACATTTTTCCATAAGTTTCAAGAGAATTCAAATATCGTGTTTAAATTACGTGAAACTCTTCAGTTGAGTAGGCGCGATTCGATCTAAGATATAGCATAATTGCCATAAAGTTTCAACAGAGCTCAAGTAATATCAAGAGTCATGGAATAATGGACGTGGAAATTCTCGAATATTAGAAATTGACTTGAGTTTAAATTCCTCGCTTCCAGACGGCCGGTACGAGTTCCGCAGAAACCGATCAGACGATGAGCAACCCCGAGGATCAGACGAGCATGATCATCATGAACAACTATTTCGGCATCGGCATCGATGCGGACGTCTGCCTGAAATTCCATAATAAGGTAGTTTTTCCTCTCAAATAAAAACAGGCAATTACTATATGACGAGATGGCGGAGATGATGAGACTTATGGTTAGAGATAGGGGAGGGGAGGAAAGGAGAGCGAAATAGCGTGGGAAAAGGATAGGTCTCGTCGTCTCGTCAAATAGCAGTTGGCATAAAAATACGAAATTTTGATTCAGAGAGATGCGAACCCAGAAAAGTTCCAATCCAGACTCTTCAACAAAACCCAATACGCGAAGATCGGACTACAAAAGATGTTCTTTGAAAGGTAGAATTTGCCCATGATCTTCAGCACACCCAACAAAATGATTTAATCATGTTTGAATATATTATTTCTCGAAACTTACCAATTTTTACCTTCAAAATGGTAAGGCCGGACGAAAATTTCATTTTAGGAGGATATGTTTCTGTTTTGGAGAACAGTTACAATAAAAATATCTTTAGTTACATCGTATTTGATAGGCAATTCGTAAATGACGAGACGCTATAGTTAGAGATAGGGGAGAGAAGGAAAGTAGCGAGAAATAGTGTGCGGAGAAGATAGATCTGATCATTGACGAGTTGCCGTTTGATAAATTTCTATAAAACTGATCAATTTCAGAACTTGCAAAGACCTGTGGAAGCGTATCGAGTTGGAAGTGGACGGTAAGCAGATTGAGTTGCCGAACATCGAAGGAATCATCGTCTTGAATCTGCTTTCCTGGGGAAGCGGCGCAAATCCTTGGGGCACATCGAAGGAAGAGGGCGTTTATCAGAAACCCACACACTATGACGGATTGTTGGAGGTTTGTATTATTGATTGGGAGAGAATGCCGATATTAAAAAATTGCGCGCTATTCGTCTCGTTCCTCTTCCATGCGATTCACTATTTCGCACCCAAACTCGATTTCTAATTTGCTGCATAAATATAGACGTTCTCTTCAATCAACTATCATCATTTCAAATTTTACTTTATGTTCCAAAAAATGATACAGAAATGTTTAAGTTGTAAGAAAAAACGTGGATGAGTGTTTGCGAATGTGTTTATATTATTTAGAAAGTTATTTTATATTTCAAACAGTTACATCTGATTAGCCAAAATTTTAAAAATTTCGTCTATTGGCAAATATTCTAAATAATTTTTTTTAAATCTAGCTAAAATTCTTACTTGATAGTTTATGTTCAGGTTGTTGGAGTGTCCGACGTCTCTCGACTTGGTCTGATTCAATCTAAACTCTCTGCTGGAATACGAATAGCGCAGGGTGGAAGTGTACGTCGGAAAATATCAACACTTCAACTTTTACCCCGCTTTTTTGCAGATAAAAATCACGACACACGAGGAGTGGCCCGTTCAGGTGGATGGTGAACCGCACATTCAGCCCGCTGGAACCATCAATATCATCAAATCCGCACTTAAGGTCGGTCCTTAATTTTCAGATATCAAAAGTTAAGGAAACCATCTAAACGAGGGACAACGATTATCAATATCGTAAATTTTTAAGCGAATGTCATTAGTTCTGAGACAGATATTGATAATTGCCTTCTTCGCCATCGTTAATAGAAAAACGACTTTTAAAAGCCATATCCCTCCCAAAATGCCGTGATAAGTTCCTCAGTGCCTCTCAGCCGTTCTTGTGCGTGTGCGTATGTGTGTGGACGTGTGAATCGTGAGAGTTGTACTTTTTCTGGAACAAATTCCGAAAATCTTGTCAGATTTTTACCCCCAGCAAACCGGCTGCCTGGCTTACGCTGATTGCGCATCACGCTCTCATCGGAAAAAAATCTCTGATTTCTGCTATCTTATCATTTATCAGGATAATTTTCGAAAATATGCACCTTTCTAATGGAAATTAGTCTACTAATTATTTTAAATTTTGATTGCCTACAGACCTAGGGAGGACGATCGTCAGAAAGCCCCTGCAACCTACCCCCTGTATGTTTTCCTCGGCTGACGAAAGCACTCCCCAGGTGTTATTGTCTAGGTTCCATAATATTAGTGCTCTAACAAGTGGTTTAATAAGACAACACGGGGTTATTACTCGGGTTTTATTCATGAAAACACTTCAAAGGCCTTCTTAACTTCATTGTAACTGCGCCGTTAGATATGCTTCTTTACCCTCGTTTCAACTAACCCGTCTCATTTCAATTCACACAATCAGATACACTCGCGTGTGTCCTGATCTATGAGCTTATTGTCGATTTCAGGCGCAGATGCTCAAAAAGGCGAAGAAGTCTCGACGCGGGCCGTCAGGCACGATCGGCAGCGCGTCCCAGGTGCGGGCCGTGGCGAGTGAGGGCTCCCCACTCGGCCATCTGGGTGTGCCGTCGTCGTTGGGCGACAACCCCGCCCACAATCGATCGACGCCGGACGCGCTGCAGGATTCCGACGAAGAGGGCGATGCGTTCCTGTAAAAAGGAAACTAAAGAAGTTTGGTTGTGAGCCAGGGGTTAAGTTGAGAAAGCAGCTGCTAGTTGACGAGACGACGAGACCTATCCTTTTCCCCACACTATTTCGCCCTGCTTCCTTTCCCTCGCCTACCCCTAGCTATAGCGTCTCGTCGTCTCGTCATATAGTAATTGCCAGTTGGAAAGGAGCCACTTTGGTTTTTATGTTTCACGAAAAATTTACTAAACATTAATCAAATTGAAATGGTTGTTCCGATGCTCAACTCCGGTAAAAATGATTGTTTTGAAGCCCCCTCCCCCTTTCTTCTATTTGACACTCATTTGACAGCCAAACGCCTTCGTTGCCGAAGTCCCGTACACACCATTTGCAGAGTGCATGTGAAGTGATGTCTTAAGGGATAAATATCAGTTTTTTTTTTCTATAAATTAGCGATTTTTTCGCTCCACATGCATTTCTGTAATACAAGAACCATAAAACGTACTCGCTAATGCTCTAATTTGCCAAATTCCTGTATGAAGTTGATGATATTCTCTTATATGATTTAAAAAAAAAAATGTTTTCTATTTTTACCTTATTGATTTTTTATTTGTATCCACAACGCAGCCAGTTAATGTATAGAAATTTGATTCTTTTCCGGTGATTTTTCGTCACTTCTTCAGAATTTTATGAAGTATCGGAAAATTGGAAGACATGACCCAATATTTTCCATCTCAGATATAGATTATTTTTGAAGTTGTTGATTTTCGATGCATTTTTGATATTTCAAACAAACAGTTGTTCATTGATTTCTTGTGAATTCAAATTTGACGATGATCATTTTTCCGAACAAGAATTTCTCCATGACTCGGACTTCGCTACGATCAAAATTTCCTATGCATTCGGTCCTCTTTTATTGCTTTTCAGAATAATCGATTGTTATCATCGTAAGAGTTCAAAGGATATTAGAATTATGGACCTGTATTCAATGTTTTTAATCAGATGTTGAAAGTTTGTCGATCCGATATAAGACTCGTCATTTTCTAATGTTCTCCTATCCATAATGACGAATAGTGAATTGAAAGTAGGCTACGATATTTCCCAGCAACATTCAAATATATCGGATCGACAAACTTCCGACGTCCGCTTTCAATCCTTTAAACTCAGCGATATTTCTATTTAACTTCTCTTGAAACAGAGGTTCTGTTTAAAGCTCCCGTACTTACTGCGTAAGCGCTATCCTTCGCCAGTAGTCGTTACTCTCCATTGTCTCCGAGATGAGTCTTTGCAAAGAAAGAAGGTACCCGCGAGCCTTAGCTATGTTCCTGCTCGTTTTTGCTCTCAGTCCCCTCTAGTCCGATGCGTGCATCTCGCAGGTTATAGACGCAAAGCGCATATGACAAGACTCGTCTCGAGAACAATGCAGTATATTTCGAGAATATGCAATCATCAAAGAATTAAGCATGTGAAATTCAGGTAAAACCTGATGATAGCATATTATGTTCTATCTTTCTATCATTCTTGTTCATTTTTTCCGCACAAACGACTTTTTCCCCGGTGTCTCCTAGAGTTTCTATCACTATCATCAAATCGATATAATTCTAATCCCAGTGAAACTTATCCTATCCACAAACCATTTTGCAATGAGATTCATGTCTTTCTCTTGATAAACCCCGTCCACACAAAGCCCGCGTCAAATTTAGTACAATTAGACCCTTCTAGTCATCTCAGCCTAGGCATTCGTTTCTCTGCAACCATCCCGCACACTTTGTCGCTCCGCCCACTATTCATCATGGTTATTCATTCTCTTACACTCTTACTATACAACAATATTGTATTTTTTGAAATTATTATTGCACATCCATCCATTCCTAATTTTGATAAGCCACTTATGATTTTGCGTTTCTTCTTTTGATCTGGAATTTTTTTACTGTTTTTTGTGAACTTCAACTCGATAAATTTGCATTTTGGTTAGTTTACATTCTAGTTTTATTGTTTAGGTAGATTTCATAGAAAATCAAGAACAAGGTACTGAGTATAAGAATATTTTTCGAGAATGATTGAAGGAATTATCGAGTTGAAGTATAGATTTTCTATTTGATTATTTGATTTCGACTATTTTACCTAAATTTATGACTATATTATATTATATTTAAATATTTGATTTTATTGGATTTTCGATTATTGTGTATTTCATATTCAATATATAATTTTTGAAGATCGAATTCAGTTCTATGCAATAGCTTCAAATACCCTATTTTGCCAGCTTATGCTATGTCTGCTCGTAAAGTCTCCTTAGCTCTATAAAAAATACTCAAAATCTTAGAAAATAGATTAGATTTTAGACTAATTTCAAATTTAGGCTCAAATGTTACGTAAACCTCGACGCCATTTCCAACATCGGCGATATTTGCTTGGTCGAGGCAGAAGTTCATCCAATCTACCGACCACTTCAGGTATGAATTATAAAATTTAGGAGAGTTGGAAAAGTAGCTGAAGTAGTCCAATGCTGAACAGACGTTCAACGTTTTCGAAGCGTGCGCGGTTAACCGCATGCTTAAACGAGATAGTATGTGTCTCATCGAGAGATGAAAAAGAGCATGCCTTCTTTTCGTCTCTCGAAAATATCCACTATCTCGTTTCATCATGCAGTTAATCGCGCGCACGGTCCAAAAACGTTGCAACGTCTGATGCTGGATATGAAATAGTATGGAAAGAGGATTTTCCGTACCATTCCCTTCATTACATGCAAAGATGATACAATGAAACGATTTCTCTAAATTTCCGAAATTAAAGACTAAATGAAATATTAGCAGCAACAACAGCGCATCGAACAACCACCGTACCGTTGGCCTCTCCAGAATACGACAAGTATGAGAGCACGACAAGGGTGTTCAGTTTCAGCAAGCAAATCGGAAGGAGGATTGGAAAGAGTTTAAGCAGGTAGAAATAGCTTTTAAGATTATTTGAATAATTATAAGAAAAATGCTAAACGGTTGAAATATTTTATGACAAACTAGATAAATGTTTGTGAAAAATAATTTTTTATTAAGATATATTAAAGCCCCATTGAATCATGTTATCACTATATTCGATGACCATTTGACGATTAAATTCGTTGAAATATACAATTTTACTACTACTTTTTATAGCCCTTCAAGATCGTATTTTTGAAGCTTTTTTTTATCGTTTGAGCATAAAATCTTCTAAAACACAAATATTCTATATTGTAATATTTAATTATCGTTTGAACATTGAATTTTTAAAACATAGTTATTTGCTCGAAAAAAATCGAGAATTTAGATTCGAGCGACGTCATTCTCTAGGCAGAAATGAGAGGAAGAAAACCGAACATAACATTGGAAAAGAGCATCATTCCGCGGTCGAATTCGAACATTCCAGCACGTCGACTCACTCTCCGATTTTGTAATTTTTATGCTCATTTATTTTAGAAATGCTTATATTTAGCGTATAAAAATATTGTATTCCAAATTAATACGACTTTAAAATTTACGCTTAATTCATTGTAAATGAATTTTGAACATTCTTAAAATATAGCTTTCACTTAAATCATACTTAGATCTATTATATTCCAAATATTTTTATCCATGATTAAGGCATGACGAAATTCCTGTGAAATTGTGTTAAAAATATGGCGATTCCGAATTTTATTTATGTTTTTTTTTTTTAATTTTGTAAAATTTAATCGTAAGCCAGTTTGGCGCTATTTATGATATTTGAAGACGCTCGATATATTATATTTATATTTAATGCGATGTTTATGTGTTATGTGCAATAATAAAGTTTTATATGAAGCAAGCCAAAACAAGAACTCGCAATATGCCAAAATAACATTAATAAAGTAAGTTTTAAATTGACATATTTAAATCATGTAATGAAGATAAACTCAAAACATAAATTGTGACAAAACTAAGCGAAACCTTGAACACTTCAAAAATCGCTGAAACTTGATTCGCTTCCACGAAAGTGGGAAATCGGTTCCGGTTATGATGCCGAGGGTTTATCAATTGATTGATTACGAAAAAGACTGTGATAAGGGATAGTTGTGAAAGGTGAACGTCTTCTCCCAAGCGCTAGACGAAGTGCGTGTTTGCAGACCCTGGTCCTGGGTTGGACCTGAGTTTTTCTCAGTTCGTTCTTTGGCAGATACCACACAGACGTGTGATTGCGTTCAACGAATTTTACGCGTCTACGCGTCAAGTTCATCAATTCCATTTCAGTACTTGCCTTCTAGAAAACTCACTTTCTTTTTCAGGTAGACCAAGGATTCCGACGGTATTTAATGATTATCCATAAACTTCTCGTGATGTTTGGGCTGTACAATTCGGTTCTCTGGTAAGGATCAGCTGTTTATTGTGATGAATTGATTTTCAGCGACTATGATGGACCTGCCCAGTCGCCATATGGTGGAGGAAGTAGCTATGGCGGAGGTCAAAGCAGCTACGGAGGTGGCGAGCCGTCATTTGGATCGGGATTTGGGTCGTTTGGTAGGCTTCTTTAAAAAATGCTAGGTTTCACAGAAAAACTAGGATTCATGCATATTCTTGTTATTGTCTGTCCGCTGATTTGATCAAAGCTGTGAATGTTTAGACACGCGGTTATACACGCATAACGAGATAGTGTGTCTTTTCGAGAAAGAGAGAAAAGAGCATACTATCTTGAAAATATACACTCATTGTGCGTGTCTAAGCATTTACACTCCTGGATTTGGTGACTTCTGTTAAGATGCTCGAAGTTTAGCACGTTTTCCATTCAGACGGCATCGAAGGCTTCAATCCAACGTGGTTCCGAGGAAGCGCCGTAGCTCGCGGACGAGGATACAAGAAACCGAACGCGTACAATAACCCCGGTATTAGCCTATCAAAAACTTGAGACTAACGAATCCTTCAGTCCCTCCCGCACCAGTCGACGACAGCTATGGTCCTCCGAAGGCTGGATACGAAAAGCCCCTAGGCATTCCGGCGATTGAGGCTCCCCCACCGTAAATGGGCAACTGAGAAATGACGGGGATGACGTGAGGACGATGAGCTACCTTTCCCCCCACACTATTTCTAGCTACTTGTTTACCCCTCGCCTATCACTAACTATAGCGCGCACGTCCTCGCGCGGCTCATAGAAAAAGACACCGGGTTTTCTAAGAAATAGTATGAGAAAGAAAGAGAAGAAAAGAAAAAAGCCGGTGTCTTTTTCTACGAGCCCCTCGCGCCACCTCGTCATTTCAACAATTGCCCCCCTAAATGATGCATTTCAATTTGTTTGGGTTGACGGTAACATGTTCAGACCTCCACCAGTAGTGGTAGTCGAGAAGAAATATGAAGCACCCCTGCCCCCTCCGTAAGTAATTTTCACTCGCTATTTTTCTTAAAACTCGTGAGCTGCAGACCACCTCCAGTCGAGAAGAAATACGAAGCTCCCTTACCACCTCCGTAAGATTGATGATTCTTCAGCAAAGTTTGAAACTTCACGCTTCAGACCTCCACCCACCCCCGCCTACATCTCACCGGAGACGACGCCGGCTTACGTTCCGTAAGAGAAGTTTGTCAAGGATTGGACATTTTCAAATTTAGCCCTCCTGTGATCACAACGCCCGCTTATGTTCCGCCACCGACAGAGAAATACATTCCACCGCCTCCGTAAGTGCACTTTTCAGGCATAAAAACCAAGGAAACTTTTCAGACCACCGCCTCCCACTCCTGCATACGTTCCGTGAGTTGGTTTTTTTTTTTATTGAATTGGACTTTATCAAAAACTAATTTCAGACCACCCCCGCCCATTACAACTCCAGCCTATGTACCTCCGATCACTACCACGGAAGCTTATGTTGCACCAACGCCGGCCTACGTTCCACCTCCGTAATAAGAAAATACTCTTTAAACATTGTAAAAAAAGAAAACGCTTAGGCCCTCACCTCCACCAGTGAAAAGCGAATACGTCCCGAAGTAGGTTTCAAGTTTGTTCAAACCCGAGAATGATTTTTTAAAAAGTCAATAATGCTACCTAATTTAGACTTAAAAAAGACTTTATTTCCTTCAGGCCCATGTCGAGCTACGGACCACCACCCGGAGGTGAGCAGAACGGACCAAGCGGATTTGGAAGAGGAAGTCTTCTGTACGGATTTGGGTAGACTTCTAGAATGTTCTGGGCATTTTTGAGAATTTCAGAAGCAAAGACAGCTACGGCCGACCGTCGGCGTTGGGTGGATACACGAGGAATTTCGGACGACGATGATGCTGAACTTCATCAAATCGAATAAATTATTGTACATAGGCTTATCACGCAACGGTTACAACACAGCAGCATTTCTCATAATAAATCGTGTTTCTTGAATAGATCTGAAATATATATATATAATATACATTTGAGATATCAAGGAACGGCTTTCTTTCAATCAGTCACTTCTAATATTCAGCAACATAGTTCATATAGAATCGTGTCAGTTTGCTACTCTTTGAGGTTATATAATTGTTTTTATTTACTCCCGAATACCTTCGAATAAGACTTGCCTATCTTTTCGGTCCCTTATAATTGCCACTCTCTTTCATTCTTTCCTCCATACTATTTCTAAGAAAAGAGAGTGGTAGCTACGGCAAGCCTATCCGTTTCAACTACAATCTCTGACTAGGGGTTGAACATTTTGATCTCTTCCTCCCCGGGGCGTGTCTGTCTGACTTTTGCTATTTCCAACAACCGTGTTCGCATCGTCTTTTTCTCTCGCTTCCCTCTTTTCCTCCTTCTTTCCTCTCCGTGATTCCCATCTCCCCACTTGCCTTCGTGTATTTTGTTTCAGGTCATTTTTTCGAATGCTCACTTCGCGCCTCCTTCTAATCGACTCCATCGTATCTTTCGTTTCCGGACTGGTACTATTTTTAGCTCCTCATATTGTTGCGGGAGTTATTTTTGTAAGTTTCAATTTTAATTAGCTTCTTTTTTTTAATTTTCGCTCTAATTTGATCTTCTTTAGCAGTTTTTTATTACAACAATCAATCTAATTTTGTGATTTTCGGAATAAAGTAGCCTCCAATATGTGACGGTTGAAAGGCAGCATGCGCGAAAACTCCAACCTTCCCCCCTCGTTTTGCAATTGGGTCAACGTCGTCGTCCTTCACCTTTATTCTCTTTCGTACCCTAAATCTTTCGCACTCTCCGCGATTCCTTTCACCTCTAACCTGTCTCTTTATTTCTCTCGTTTTCTTTGATCTTTTTCATCAACTTTCGCATCAATCGATTTCGAGAGATTGAATCATGCATTTACTGCTAAATTCATGACCTCAAAATACAGAAAGTAATTTCCTAGTTTGAGCACTATCTGAAATGAAAGAAAACTCTGCTGAACAAGAAAAATCTCGAAAATCTTTAAAATCGTAACAAAATTGAAGATTTTTTTGTTGTAAAAATGCTTTTTGAAGAGATTTTTGCGATAAGGGGGCTTTGAAAACAAAACTCAATCAATTCTCATATTGAAACATGACCCCTTTAAAAATTCCATAAAATTTCAAACATAATACGATTATAAACCTTGGACTTTTCAAATGAAATAGGAATCATGATATTGGCCATTTCATCTATGCTAAAATAAATTTAAATATTTTTTGAGTATTTGAAAATTCCTCAGATCCATAATCTCTCAATTTAACGTAACTATATTTCGGATTAAGGGAAGCTAGAAAAGCGTTCTGTCGTTTTCACATACTGTCTTTTGAAATTGCAAAATTTCCCAATAGACATATTTTCAAATAATAATGAAATGTTTAAGAACCGCCCTACGGATGGAGTCCACTGGCACTTGATTCGATGCATCGGAGGACAAATCATCGCGAGTGCCTACGCGCCCTTCAAAATGCGCAAATCCACGTCTCCACCGACGCAGACCGTCTGCTATCTTCTCAGGATTATTGTAAGATCTATCTTTATTCCTAAGCTGTCTTTCGATTCTGAATGTTTTTTTTATTAATCCATTACACAGATTTGTGAATTTCCGAAATATAATGAGTTTATCAATAGATACCATCCGAAGACAGAATTGTTTCACATCGAAGATTTCCAAAATGTTGAAACATAGTGAATTTATTAGCTTTGAAATGTGCGAATGAATCATTTTCGGTTTAATTGCAATGATTTCACATATTTTGAGAAATAATAAGTTTTAATTTCAGCCATGTATTTTGTTCCTAATGCTTCTCTTCCACTGTCGATCTCAAACTCCGGATCTCATTAGTTTAAAGGTATATGATTTTTCGTAGTTTTATTTTCATAAGTTTCCGAATTTCTCATATCTATTTATCCCATCTAGTTTTTTTATTGAAGAATGGAGATTACGAACATAATTTCAGTATTTGGAATGGATGAAATACTTTTTATTCGCTAGTTTGGCTACTTATATCTTGGCTTTAATCGGCTCAGGGTGGCATGTTGGTAAGTAGTATCTAGAAAAATGAAATTTACTAATATTGCGAGATAACATTATCGATTTACAACTTCATTTAGAAGGTAAATTTTTAAATGCTTAAGGCGTGTTTTCTTGAGTCTAGTAATGCTGTCTTCTAGAACGTTTTTTAGAGGCACGTTGGATTTTCAATTTAAAAATAATTTATCAAACTTGTTGATATTGGAAAAATTTCAGGATCTTCGTTATTCACCGCCAACCGGATCGGAAATGGTCTTTACCAATTCGACTCTTTGGCCTCGGTTGCCATTGGCGCAACATGGATGGCGGTTCCCAAGTGGTTGCTTCATAGACAGGTAGAATGATTTTTAGCCTAAATTTTAATCGGAACGTCTGAAAGGTACAAAAAATTGTACCTAAGTTTTTCTTCCGTCAATAAATTATTGCACAGTTGGGCATGTAGGCTAGCTCTCAGCTAGGCAACCATGCCCACGACGTGTGCAGTAGTAGAGTAGCGCACCCCACGGAGAGGAGGAGTCAGGTTCAACATTCTGACTGTGAGGCATGGGTTTTGCATAAAATAACCACTCGCAACGGATCCAAACCGAGGTGTACCGCTAGACCACCGTCATGCAGTACTTATGCGAAATTCTATCATAAATTAGCACTCTAGACTATTTTAGAGGTTGATTACTTCAGGTAGTTGTCCCTCTGGATGAAACCCACGAGTTGTGCGGCCGAATCATGGGCTCGATGTTCGTCGCGTCCTACATCGTTGCCACCCATGCGCTCCACTGGCCGAATCAGGGAGACAGAAATCTGGCAGTGGATTGTAGGGTTATTGTGAGTTTTATTGCTTTGCTAGTTTAGGATGATTACGATGAAAAACAAGTCATCACATCATAGTGTGATAATGATATAGTAACCAATTGAAATTTTTAAACGTAATGCACAAGTATAAAGGGCGAGTCTATCAAAACATTTCGTATCATTAAGTCATAAAGGCATCAAATTATGTTTCAAAACTTTCACTATCAAAATTTTGAGATAAACTTCCAGTTAGCGGGCGCTTCAACTTGGGATCAACTTAATTGTGAACTTAATTTATAATTTTAGTGCTGCTTGTCGATACTTTCTGCTCAAATATGGTCCCAAATCGCGTATCCGGGTAATTTTCCTGGTTTAATCAATTTTATCATTAGTATAGTGATATTTCAGAAGCCTGGTCCGGCAACCATTGGGTTGGAATTTCTCTTTTCTCTACTTGGGCCATCATCGCAGTGCTCTACAAGTTCTCATTATGGGTCTCGAAAGCTAAAACTAACTGATATCAAATTTAACCTTAATTTCAATAAATATCTTATTGACATAGACTTTGCACTAAAGCTTATCAGAATGTTTACATGAAAGCCGGTTCTATTTTTGAAACAAGCACCTATAATCTTCGAATGCATGGCAAACCGAGTTTTTCTGCCATCGATTTGACCCTATTCAGCAGTTGATAAATCACGAGCGCTTATACTTCCGAAAATGCAGAATTAGCTGCTTCTTTAAAATTCAACTCTAAATAACGAAACTTAATTATAACCTACCGTCCTCACTTCTCAGACATGCAACCTAATTTGATCGGTGATTTCAAAGAATTGGAGTCCGATATCAAGTCTGAATACGTATGTAAGTTTCATTAAGATCCTACTCT
This sequence comes from Diploscapter coronatus, assembly GCA_964036155.1. NCBI lineage: Eukaryota > Metazoa > Nematoda > Chromadorea > Rhabditida > Rhabditidae > Diploscapter > Diploscapter coronatus. The sequence continues at coordinate 80,241,419 of OZ038423.1, read as the reverse complement.
TCTCAATTTTAGAACACACTATTAACTTTCATGTATTATTTCATTAGTCATTTAAATTTTTGTTTTTGCCGTATTTTCCATTTCCGCTCTATCGAGGCATTTTTGCCGACCCCTCATTGATTTGACCCGTCCTCTCTGCAGCGTCCCTATGCCTTATCCAATGAGCCCCTAGCCCTCTATCTTGTCGGGTCACCAAGCTCCGCCCTCGAGACTTATCTGCCCTAGCAGAGTCCCCAACATCTCTATCCCATGTTAAAACATAGGGCTCTAAAACAGTCGCAGATAAATTAGAATATTTGACCCCGCCCTTGCTGGTCAGTCCCGCTTTTCGCTGCTTATCTGGCCAGAACATTCTCAGCAACAACCACAGCTCTAAATGCTCTTGCAGATATTTTCGCTAGCTTCTAAAAATTCGCTATTTTGGTAAGATCTACCATTTTATGTGGTGTTGATGGGATGCTGCCTCGGTCGGGCAGATCGTATGTGGCATGTCACCGGGTAACCATTCCATCAAAATCTCATAAATTACCATTTTTGTTACGATTTGAATATCATTTATTGCCAAAATTCGATGAGCATGAAGTTACAATTGAAAGAATTGATTGAAAATAAAACTCGTTATCAGCATGACGAATGTTGTGCCGATCGATAGTGACATACGTGGGGTCGATTTCTGAAATTAAGATTTATTTAAAAAAAAAAAAAAAAACAAAAACTGGCTGGATTGGAGGAATCAGGTATTTCAATTTTCTAAAATGCTGCTACCTAAAATGTTTAAACTTACCCCAGTTGTGGTTGAAATATCAGATGTAGTCATAAGTTTTGAGGTGCTACTGATATGAGTTGTGGCAGGTACTTCAGTAGAAGTAATATTCGTATTCTATTCAGCGAAAAAATGAGATATTTTTCCTTCTCAAAATATCTCTACTTACAATGGTAGTAGCTGTGATATGCGTGCTTGGGTTATTCGATGATGATGATGCAGTTATAACTTTATTTGTTGATGAAACGTAAACCGTGGTTGTTGAATAAAGGCTACTCAAGGTGTTGGGCGTAGAATTCGTGCTCTATACAAAGAAAGATGTAGTTTTTTTCGAGCTTTTAAGAAAGATGATATTGAGAAAGGATCAGAAAACGATCATTTCTTTAGAAGAACAGAATGCTGCTCAATAACATCTTTCCTTGCATAAAGGCAAAATTTCAAAGACTAAACCCACCCAAACTGGAAGATCCGGAGGCTGAGTAGTACTGTAATTTTGTTGAAGGATGAAGTTGACGAATACCTGAAAAATACCGTAGCTTTTTGGTCTTCCAGGTATAAAATTCATGCCTGCAGAGCTTCCTTCGGTTTTTGGTTGGTTGAAGCCGGAAAGTGTCCTCCGCCTTTGATCGTCAGAAAATCGACGCCTGAAATTTAACTTGTGTGTTTCAAAAATTTTCGAATTGTTTTTAAATCACTATAAATCATTAGCTGTGCAACTTCTTGCAATTTAAAAACCTCAGTTGCAAGCACTTTCCTCCATATTATGTTACAGTACTTGAGGGATTTTATGACTGCCCTCTTATGTCTTTGATTTTGTCAGTCGCGTTTAGTGCTCTGGGAAATTGCAGGATAATATGGTCGGTTAGAGAGCAAGGGAATTTGAGAGGTAAAGAGGAGAGATAAAGAGCCCCTCGCTTGCTTTCTGTCTAGGGGTCTTGTGGTTCAGGGTCCTGGGTCAGGGGCCGAGGAGTACCTGTGCAATAGGGCCAGGACGCGCTTGCGCAAAACAACAAAATACCGGAGGATTGCAAAAATGTGAACGACTTTTCTGGTGTTTCGGCGATAAGATATGCGTGTATAGTTTGATATCGTAGAGGAAAAATGTTATAAAAAAAAGCTTAGATATAGTCGAAATATTTGAATTAAGAAACACTAAGCCAGATGACTAATTTCATATGCAATGAAACGTTCAGGTTTTCTTGGAACGTATCAAATTTCTGACAAAAATATTATGAGCAAAATTGTCAAAGTTACATCGTTGACAAATTGCTGATATGCTCAAACGGGAAAATCCCTAAAGATACACGACTCTTCAGAAGAAATGAGCTTTCAAGAATACCTTTAAACGCATACATAAAGTTTCTGTCGATTATGTCTTGTGAGATTACCTTGATACTGAGTCAGCATTCCGATAGCATCGGGGAGCTGTGTTTCATCCGTATAGTAAGCTGCAGGCATCGTTAGATTCAGACCGAGCCCCCGAACGAATTGCGAGTTTTGAGCAACGTTGCACATCGCGTCAACGTCGCCATTGAAAATTCCGACCTAAAATTTGTTGGATTCAAAATTTCTCGCGAAGAGTTTGCCGACCCACAAAATTTCGTCGGAATTACACAATTATCAGACATTTTCCGGCGATTACTATATGGCAAGATGACGAGACCTATAGTTAGGGATAGGTGGGGGAAAGAAAGCAGGGCGAAGTAGTGTGAGAAAAGATAGGTCTCGTCGTCTCGTCTAATAGCAGTTTCCACATGTTCCTACCCGAATTCCAGCCTTGACCAACGCCAGGACGTTATCCTTCTGCGATACCGTATGCGTTCCATCATTTTCATCGTAATCATCTTCGACGTAAGCGCTGGAAATGTTATAAAGTTTGAACTTTTCAACAAAAAATGGAGACTTTACTTGCAACTTTCGTATTTGGGCACGTTCGAAGGGATTTTCAGAGCTTGCCTAACCGTTGGATCGTTCAAATAGTTGATGTAGTCGTCATGATGCGAGCAATCGGGTACGATGGACTGAAATTGTGAAAATGATTGAAAAATAAAAATTACAAATAAATCCGCCTTGTTTCCACTAGGATCAAGATAGCACGAGAAATAGAGGAAGTACGGATCCAACCCAGCCATGTAGAACGCATACGACAGCTGGTTGACCTGAATTTCCCGATTTTGATTTTTTGTATTTTGGAAAGGAAAAGCGAACTAGATCAGTGCATTCCGAAGCGTTTTGTCGGAAAATCGAATAGAAGTCGCAACTCGCGCCTTGGGGCTGACAGCAAGTGTCGATGGTAGTTTGATACAGGCTAAACATCGGACAAGTTTGCATTTTTAGTGTAGATATGTCTCAAAATTTTCGATAATAAATGACTTAATACTAAATCCAATTTGTTCTATGCGTTTGTTGAAATTATTCGAAAAATACGTTTCATCCACCAGCCCGTGATAGTAGGTGTAGTAGATTTGGGTGTTGAAGTTGATCTGATCATCCAAAAGTCCATTCCCGATCAAAATCCCCTGAAATTTGGATTTTCAAATTTTTAAAGAGAAGACGAAACCTTGAAATTCGCGATCGAAACGTTCAGAAGTCGGACTCCCAACGTAGGAATGTAAATCCCGGCATAGGACTCTCCCATTATGTAAAATTCGTTATTTTTCCGTTCCGGGAATTTCTGTAACTGATTTTTCTTTGTTGTTAATGACCGATAACCCGAGACAAAATAAACGATGCGCACAAATTCGACTATGCAAAACGTGCATTGCGTAATTTTAAATAGTCGTCAAAGTCATTTTTGAATGGAGGAATGTCGTTGAGCGAGTTGTAAGCGACGCGCTAATTCCATACATCAAATCTTCTTCACTTTTACTCTGTCTCAGGTTATCGGTCATTGATAATATTTGATCCTAAATTTGAAAATTCACGTCAAACCACAGCCTCAAGGCTTCCAGATTATCATCAGCGCATTCGCCGTCCGTGTAAGAATGCCCTGTCTGATTATCGGTTCGGTACGATAGACCAACGCCAGCGGGCTGATCCAGGTAGATTATGCTAGCGTACTGGAAATTCTTATGTAAATTCCCCAATTTATTCAAATTTTTCTAACTCTATTCCAAGTGTATGGATTTCTAGTGACGTATTTTCCAAAGTTCATAACTCTGAAATAATCATTAAACATGGGAGTGCGTGTTTTATTATTATTTATACCGTAAAGGGCCCATTTCTATCATCAAGCCTTGTAAACTACTACAGCCGGGACCTAAAGTTTGTCAACTTTAACTTTTTTTTGTTTTTTATAAATTGAAGATAAAACCTCCATTCAACCATAAAACTACTGGATCATTTGCAGGGTCAGATTCCGATTCGACATACCTATAATTAGAATAAATCATGATATTTGACTATCACGATATTCGATCTATACCAATAAAATAGTCGTTTTTCATTGGCTATCGGAAGATATCCCGCATAATGCTTAGATCGGAATGGCTCTGACATATTGGGGAGATTAGTAATAAGTTCGTCATCCGGGGCACATCTTGCCAACGCTATTAAACTAGTTACCAGAATAATTAGCATAATTTTACAAAAATCTAAATTTGAGTATTTAGCGGAAAAGTATGAAGAAAAATTGCTATTTCATATGAATTAGCATAATTATGTCAGATATTCTATTTATTATTTCGAAAAAAATTAATAAATTACATCTTAAGGTAATAAATTAGGAGTGATTATTTGCAAAAATGCCGAAATTTGCACTGAAACCCTATTGGCCAGTGTTTGGTTTATTTAAGCGGCACAATTTTTATCAGCTTATCAGAAAGTCGACAATGAAGCACACACATAATGCAGATTTTTCTAGAAAGATTAATGACAAATGAACTTTTGTCATCATTCTATGGAAATTATTCATTATGGATTTAATTTTGAATTTTCGCAAATTTGTTTCGCAATGGCAAATTGTATGATAATCTTCAGATGCATATTTCCTTGATTACAATTTACCTCACTATTCATTATAATCTTAAACTATTTTCAGAGATTAAATATTTCACAATACATGCGTTGAAGATTTCTATTTAAATGATAATGATTTATTCGATGCATACACATGCTTACAATTTGCACATAGTATTTCATAGAAATATAACTAGAATTTAAATTATTAATGTTACAAAACTACACGTTTTTGCTGAATTTGACTCGAAGTTGATATTGCAATACGCGATAATTTGGTGGACTTGAAACCGGACAAATCGGTATTTTATAAATCCGAAAAGAGATCACTGAGTTGAGCAAAATTGCCGCAAAATCTAAAATAAAAGTCCAAAATCTCCTATTTTTGATGTCACTTTGAAGTGATAATTCGATTTTAGATTTTACGTTTCAGTTTATGAAAATTACTGCCCATTTTAGAATAATCGATAAAAGCGCAATAATTTTCATTAAAATAATATTTCATTATTGGTATTTTACATTGTATTCCTTTCTAAACCGAACATTGTCTGAATCGTTATGGACCCGTATTTTACATATTGAATCATATCTAAAGATCTCAAAATAACAATAATACTCTAGTTTCAATAGTTTGGCACGTCAATATAACGTTTGTTCTAAAATTATTTCATGAGGAGGTTATTTTCAATGACTTTTTGTAGGCAATTTTGAGCTATTTGAAAATCTAAGCGATTAAATCTCTTGAATTAGCATAATTTCAACATATTGCAGGAGCTCTGGCATTTTTAAGTTCAAGTAAATCCGGAAGCGTATTTATGCGGTTCTTCATCTTCGCTTATCTGAGGGTCGAAATCAGATACTCTAAAATTCATTTAAATTTCAATTTTAATATAAAATTTCAACGTTAATTTTACCTTTCTACTTGATCAAATAAGTTATAATGGACTTCGTACTTGCACGTCTTCTCATTCATCATAACCATTGGCTTGAATCTAAATTTTTAAAGGATTAAATTCATTCTAAGTTATTTTTGAAAAATAGAGATGCAATGCGAAACTATGCTAAAATTGATGAAATTCGTAATGTTAGCTGAAACTTACCGGTAGCCCCACTGAATTTCATCCGGTAGAAAGGAAGTTCGCGCTTGGAACGTCATGCCCGTGGCTTCAACGATGCCTTCGACTGTCATTATCAGTTCGAAATTGCCGTTCTAAAATTGCATTCATTTTTGATTATGTTATTTTTAAAACCTCGATATCTTGCTTGCTCATCCCATGAAACGGTGAGTTCTCATCGATCAAATGTCGAATTACTATGGGCCTAAATATTCGAATTTTTGTTGAAATTTTTACAAATTTATAATTTCTATACCATAAAAGTAGAACTCGATCCCACCCAGCATCGTATCCAACGTTTATGTCTTTAAATCCGACTAACTCGCGATCACCGTTCTGAAAATTGGCAAATTTACGTCTTTAAGTTGACGAGTTAAAATGAGGGATTTAGGTATTAGTGTCCGAGGATTAAATATGATCTTTAAAAACGAGCAAAGTAACAAACTTCTCTGAGGTTGTAGTAAATTTTACGACCTTACGCGCACTCTATTAAAGTTATTTATCAAATGATTATGAATTATAAAATTCTGTATCATATCAACCTAGATATGAAAATAGCAAGTGATAAAACCTGATCAAGGTCTGTGAGTCTTGGAAAACTTTAAAGTAGATGTTTGTTGATTATTTTTCTCTAGTTTCAAATCCAAAATTAGCTTATTCAACTCTCTATTTTTTAATGAAAGAAAGACTATTTGGAGACCGCGAGACATAGCGCGAAATAGTATAGGGCGTTATGATAGAGTACGGGGGATGATAGCTTTCTTTTCCCACACTATTTCTCAATGTTTCGTGTATCTCGTGGTTTTCAAGTTTCCAAAAGCAAAGAAAGTGAAATTTATTTAACTAGGTAAAAATTGACCTTATTTAACCTGCTCGAGACCATATAGAGCCTGACGTGAGATTCAGCGAGGAATAATTTCTCTTGAATGTCGGCCAGTCGAATCATCAATGTGGGTGTCTGATCGTGCTCGTTCAACGGACCGATCACTGCCAGCCGGGAAAAGCGCATTTCCTTAAATGCGTTGGTAATTATCAGCTGGGGGTTGTGGTAATCAAACTACTTTATAAATTCATTCAATCTTGGGATTTTTTAATCATAGATAATTCACATTTATGATATATTGCATAACATAGGGACGTTTTCATATTTGCATGTTAGAAATATTAATTTCATCGTTCGTTCGCATTTATATCTATTGCGCGAATTGTACACTTTGTGTTTGTTAACAAGGGTTTTATCCACAAATATTTTAGTTTTTCTTTTGTCTACTTTAAGCTCGATTATTTTATTTCAGAATGACTAGCCTGCCGTCGCTTCTTGGGTCTCAGAACTTTAGCTACGACGATTCCAGCTAACATCGTCTGCAGAAACACGCCGCAAATGCACTGTAACGTTAGAGTGAACACTGCTCCAGAACATTGATCCGTCATGTACCTAAGAGTTGGTTTTTATTAAGATCTACAATCTCATGAATTTAATGATGAAGAGTAAAATACTTATCTAAAATTGAAAATTCTTACCGAAATCCGAATCCTATTGTGTGTTGGGCTTCGACGCTGAAAATGAAAAATTAGAATATCTTCAAAACTCCATTCCTGCGTCCTTTAAAAACTCTTTACTAGTTCCTCCTACGTCGAATTTTCTAGTTCCGATCCCTTTATTTAAAATTTGTCTAGTCTGCTTTCCTGATTCGAGGACTCACCCCACCTGACTTGGCCAGAACTTGAGCTGTCTAGGATGTGACTTGAAAGGGAAATTCCTTTTTCTTCTTCCCTTCTCCATATTATCTTTCTTTTCCCTTATCTTTTTCAGCACTATTTCTCAAAAATCTGCTTGTTTCCAGCTCACTTTGACTTGTCATCCATGCAGTCCGCGTGAAATGCAATTCCTTATTCGGAAGTTTCTAACTTCTTTCTATCTCTCCTCATTTCCAATGCTATCTCGTCCATTCATGGGAACGCCCCTTGCTACGTCACAATGTACAGCTTGAGAGAAATGAGCTGATCTTTGGAGAGGATAAGAAAAAAGTTAGCCGAATATTTGGAAAAGAGGTAAAACATGCAAACTCCTTTGTAGGGAACATCTCAAGCATAAAAGATAAATCAAAAAACTGCAAAAATGCTTTCCAGAAGCCTAGAATGAAGTAAAGAATAATAGAGAAATAATTGTTGATTGTTTTATGGTTAAAAACTGGACGCGAAGGCCTTTTGTATTCTAAATCCACTTTTTGAGGAGAGAGTAGGGAGAGGGGTAGGGGAAAAGAAAAAAGTGAGTGGGTGTGGAATACAAGAGCCTGGATACAGAGATCAACATGAATCATGAAAATCCCATCCAGCAAAGGTATTTGCAAAGTTGTAGAGAATTTTAGGCTCTTCAGTTTTTAACCTAGAGGAGAAGATCGGGCGTTGTATTGAAACAATTGCTCTATTCTTTGACTTCCGAGATATTTTGCAACATATTTTAAGAGTTTACCTGAATAAGAACGCAGTGATAAGCGAATCAACATTTTCTATGCACGTTACGTTGCCTTCCTAAAATTTGTACAATTATTTTAAGAGTTTTCAAATTTCACTACTTTTGATTTTTGATGCGCTTTAAAAAGAATTCCTTGCCCCAAAACTTTTAAAATCATCACCACCTCTATATTTTGAGTGTTCGATTTTCAATCTTTTTGTAGTGTTTCTGCAATATTCGTGGTGAGAGGAGCGGGTTTTGACGTGAGTCGAATAATTAGGCATTCTCGTTATGCGGTGCTCGTGCATAAAACATTCGCCCTTCGAGGTTTCAAATTTTCGCATCGGACGAAAATACGCACGCGCGCACATTTTAGCAGCGAATGCAAAAGACAATACAATGAAACATTGATGATTGGCGGTGGGCGTGATGAAGCGATTTTGGGGGAGTTCGAATTCTGACATGATGAAAATAAGGGTGAATCATGATAAATTGAAGGGCTAATTCTGGCATGAAGAAAATACCAGTTATCAGGGTTACAAATTTAGACTCGAGTAAAACCCGATCGGGTCTTTCTCTCCCTCCTTCACGCCTCTTTTGCACTCTATGCCTCCTATGTTATTTCGTCATTTTCTGTCCCTCTTTTATCATGTCGGGTCCCAATGCCTGATCGGATCTCAAATTTACAGCTCCGCCAATTATTAAAGATACGTTTCATGAAATTCCTTGATGACATGAGACTTTACATGACTAATAGCCCGCACCGCTTAGAATACCAGATTAAATTTCAAAATGGTTGATATCTGCTAACTCCTCCTAGATATGTTTCAACAAATATCTCGACATTATAAGATTTGCAAAGGTTATTACAGTATGCCCCGATGCGCCAAAGTATATTTTGTTAATGTCAAGCCAGTAAAATTGCGATAAAATGATAAGCTCTACCTTTTTATACCCATGATGCATTGTGATAAGGTAATAGCAGAATCCGAAGAAGCTCCAGGAAAATAGGAATCCGCCAGCAAACAGAACCGTCACACTTCGCCAGTTGCATTCGATCACCAAGTGGAACCAGTTTCTGGAAATTTTGAAACATCTTTTAGAGTATTTAGACATGATATCCAAATTTGAATTTGTAATCAAACCCCAAGCAACGGAGCAGACGTTGCGCAGCGTTTTCGAACAGCGCGGTTAATCGCATGAAACGAAATCGTGTGTCTATCCGAAAGAGAAAGAAAAAGAGCATGTCTTCTCTTCGCCTCTCGAAAATATCAACCATCTCGTTTCATGCGGTTCGAAAACGCTGCGCAACGTCTGCAACGGAGGAACTAATAACATAATATTTTACCAGCAATTAAGTTAGAAATCAGTAGAACGTTTCAAAAAACTACGAAAGAAACTGAATTAGTGCTTATTATTGGAAAGACCTCTATTGTACAATATTTAACAACACGTAATTTAAGCCTTACTTGAGAGTGACCCGATATCTCTCCGGCAGTTCGACATTTTTGTAGAGCGTCCGACCGTCTTTGGCTACGAGCCTCGCGCGAGGCACTCCAGGCGCTACGCTCTTCGAGGAATTCCAGCCGTCTGACAATTGATTTATTCATTTTTTAGAAATAACATTATTTTCATACATGTTTCAGGTTAATACTTATTAATTTCGTGTAATCTTTAAACTATTAGTTGCTTCGCTTTGGCTATTACACTTAAAATTTGAACAGTGCCATCATTTAAAATGGATTATGAAAATCTGAATTTGTGTTTGAATTACTTTGCTATTGTTTTGCCGATTTTCAAAGTTCATATTTGCAATAGGAATTTTCTTGCGCTTCGAATGAATTTCTTCTCTAATTTCGGGTTCGAATCAATCAAAATCTCTATCCTAATGCTGAAGGATATAACCCCAAACCCGATTTGAATGTATAAAATCCTCTTTTTCGAGGAACCCATTGAAATAAGATATGAGCTAGAGACGTGATGAATAAAAACGCTGAATGACTAAAGAAAGTTAACGAAATATCACGAGAAAGCCACGTAATAACTAGAAAGCTCCATCTTCTCCTTGGGAATCTCAATTTTCCACGGTATTTCCAATTTTCTCTGACAAATCCGATATTTACATTCATTTTTAAAGGATACGCTAGCTGAAATTCGACCAGATACAATTTCAAAACTAAAGGAATTCCAGCATTTTGCCCGGATTTTTGCAAAATCCAAAAAAACCATTTTCGGCAACAATTGGAAACGATCATAAGCATATGATGGAGTGACGTAAAATTTGCATTAATTCCAGGATTTATTGAGGTACCAGAAATTGATAGGAAGTATTTTTTGCTAATTTTTAGGATATAAAATGACTTAAAGTGTAGTTTAATCTGATCTATATTTCGAAAATTATATCTTAAAAAGTAGGCGGCGAAATGTTTTGATTTAATGATAGGCTTCGCGCAGATGAAAAATCAGAAATGGTGTTGTTTGAAAATTCTAAACCCGAAAATACAGCAGTTTTGTATAAAATAATTAATCAAGGTCTTTCATGTTTGCAGAAAATATCATTAATTTTTGCATTCATGTTTAAATTTTTAAACGCTAAAAATTCAATATCAACTAATCAGCATGTAGATTGCCAACTTTCGAAACTAGAAAATAAACCATATCTTTAAATTTAAAACATGCTTAAATTTAACTGTTTTGAAACAAGACTATCTTACTTATAAAGTTTCAGCTATAAGTTCAAATTTGAAACATTTTAAATTCAAATATATATTATTTAGTAGTAAGATTGATTGACTCACTTAATTCGCACTTCTCGGTCTTGTTGTTCTCTTCGTGATGGTCGTCCTGCGCTGCTGAGAGTCGTTCCAGCTCCTCGGCTATGGTCATCAAAATTCGGGGGCCAATTTTCGTAATTTTCGCCCGAGATCAACGGAAAATCACTGAAATCTAACGATTTAAGATATCTTAACTCCGAAAAAGTTTCGTTATACTAGGCGAAAAGCGAAAATCATCGGAAATTTAGGTTTTTAATATATTGCTGCAAATTAAATTTAACACATATATCATTTTGGGCTAGATAATATAATAACTTGATAAAAACGTAATCAATGAAGATCAGCTTCAAAACACGAATAATAGGCATCAATCAATGTCCGGATGGAATTTTCATTTAACTTGACATACAATATTTGTGCCTGTTAATATTGTTAATCATTGAAGACCAACGTTAAAATACGAATATTAATCATAATGTACAAATTTAAGATTAAAGCCGCGAGATTAAAAGATAGGAAATCCTTTGCAACTCAATCCGAAAGTCTTCAGTTTGTTCCTTCCCCTGATTGACTCGATTCACAAAGAAAGACAAAAAGTCCCAACCGCAGCAAGAATGATCATTTCACACGTTCAAGAGAAGCGAGAATATTTGAAGACGCACGAAAATAGAGACGCAGAAAAACGTGGAGAGCTTCAGGCAAATAGAGGGATTTTTAGAGGTAAAGATTTTGAAGAGAGAAAAAGTGAAGAAGTTAAAGATAAAATATAAAGAAACAATTAGAGGGTTCAGGCATGCCAAAATATTCTATTGATATATAGATTTTTGCGGAGAACAAAAGATAAAAATGCAAAATATTCTGCAAAAATTAGAAGATTAAAGAAATAGAAATAGTTTAGAGAGAGATTTTTGAAGAGAAACATAAAAAAATTAAAAGAAAGGAAAAACGTCTGAAATAAGGCAGGCAGTTAGACACTGATGTGGTAACTAAGGACGGCGGAATAAGCTAGAAAATGAGATCAGAATTCGGACTACAGATAAAGAAGTTTGAAGAGAGAATGGAGAAAGTTTGAAAATTTGAAATTCAGAGAGAATAAAGATGAATATGAAACTTTTTGGAAAATGCAAAAATCAAAAGGTTTAAACACCACATAATATATATTATATAAATTGCTCCAAAAATGGACTTTGAGGCTTTGAAAAATAGTAATCTGAGATAAAGCATCTCCCAGATGTTAGAAAATTATTTGAATGAATGTTTTTGGATATAAGAATTCCGGGAACTCGAAGAAAAATTCGAAAAAAAAACTTTGTTCAAGATTAATCTTTAGGAAAAAGAAGGTTCAAGATATAGAAAGTGAGATAGAGATGTTGATTTAAAGAGGAAAAAAGGGCTTTAGAGAGCAAGTCGCTTTCTCAGGCGTCAAGATTCGAGCATTGAGGCATCGAAAAAGACGCGCCTTCTTTCAACTTGAAGGGTTTAATTGGAACTTATCTTTCGGCAACTACATTCGTTGAAAAAAGTAGCCATAGAAATACGCGGATTGTTTAAAGATTCGAATAATTAAAAGGCGATTGGGAAATTACTACAATATTTCGATAAGACATCGAATTGTGTGTTCAAAATAAGTTTTTGAATTTTTTTGAAACCTATAAATTCTCTACAAGTTACTCTAGAAGGAGTTTAAAGGTGTACGAGACTTTTTAGATTAATCGACTGAAAAGTTTCCATAATAAAGTTTGAAATTTCCGGAACGTAATTCACCATTTTGAAAAAAAAACATTGAAAATCAGTATGATTTAGCGTAAAAAATCCTGAAAAATATAATGAATGTTTGGAAATTCCGGGCCGAAGTTTCCATGATTTTCCTCTGCAAATGAAGCCTCAAGCAAAAGTCTAACTAATGGAAATGTATAAACAAACGTCGAGAGCAAAAACGCCTGATGTACGGGAGAAATAAGCATCAGAAAGAAAGCCAAGAAAGGTCCACGAATGTCACGCAGAAAAGCTGACAAAGCTTTCAAGAAGAATGGAGTTTAAGAGTGGAAATTTGGAGATTGAACATTTGTGAAATTCGCTTCAGGAATGTGGAAGGTGTAGGTAGCGATTGGATATGATAACACTGGATTTACAGACCTTAAAGTTTTGGACACTCTCATGTTAAAAATGACAGCGAGAAAAAAGAAATAGTATGGGAGCGCGCGGTGGCAGACAACAAGAAAAAAGATGCGAGTTTTTCTCGTTGTCTGCCACCGCGTTTTTCTATGCTATTTCTCCTCTCTTCTCGCTGTAATATTTAACATGGGAATGCCATAAATTTGAAAGTCTGTCGGATTGCTTCGATTGATAAAAGTGATGATAAATTTTAAATTTAAATCCACAATAATTTGAACAGACGCTGGAAGTGTTGTCGATCCGATATAAGACTCGTCATTTTCTAATGTTCTCCTATCCATAATGACGAATAGTGAATTGAAAGTAGGCTACGATATTTCTCAGCGACACTCAAATATTATCGAATCGACAAATTTTCAGCGTCTTGAACTTGAAGCATCTAAATTTATATCATTATATACACATCTTAGACCGAGAGGGAAATGAGAACTTCACATATGTTCCAAAAGTCCTAACTATCCATCAAAGTAAATGATAATAATTAGCCTGACGATAAAAAAATGACAAATCAAATCATCTTGTGTTGAATATCAAAATGCTACGATTACGATACTACTCATAAAATGTCTAGAAATCGAATATAAACAACTTTCCCCGCTAACAGGAAGTGCGCAAGTCGGGTAATCGAATGAGTCGTTCTGGAAATCTTCGAGATTAGGGCCATGGACTTGGGGACTTATCTGGATTTATCAAACTCTCCCCTCTATATCCGAAGCCCGAAAAGGAGTGCCAGAGCGTTTCCCTCCTCGCTTCTCTCAAAAAGCGAACTCCTCAAATCCAAAATCCCATTAAACGGCAATTTTCAGACTTCAGAGGGTCATGTCGGGGAAAAATTCGAACAGATGACATTTTTAAATGTATTTTTGAAGACTGATAAAATATTAAGAGTATTGGATTATTTTAAAATATGAAGAATTTTGCGAGGGTAGTTTTTTTTTTTAAATGAAACTGGTTCTATAAAATGAAATGCCAATATTTTGATATTGGATTTCCTGGCTAAAATAATATCGAACCTAAGCTCAGACAAAAACAATTTAGATTCTCGATAAAAATATCCTTCCAACTTAGATTTTAAAATACTGCATTAGGTAGTAAATTGGATTATTTTCAATCTTATGGGTTAAAACATTTAAGATATTAGAATTCAAGTTCAAAGTTATTGAATAATCCTTCGATATAATAAAAATATATATCTCAAATCTATAAATTTTTAAATATTAGGAGTTGGGTAAAGTTTTGTCTGGCAAACTGGCTTAGGTCTTATCTTCTCGAGGTTTTCTTTTTTAACATTTTCCTCGGCTTTTCCCGTATAATCGAGTCAAACGCGGGCACTGGATTTTGAAATGCGACAGAGAAAGCGATTTTCCCACTGTCGAAGAAAATATTAATAGGGACCTGACACTCGACGAAGCACTAACGTGGCCATAAAATCTATTTCATAAAAAACTATGTCAACAGAAAAATAGCTGGAGTAATTTTATGAGTGGATTATATTTTGATATTTTTCTGTGAGTATGAATATTAAAATGAAAGATTGTTGGGATAAGTTTGATAAGTTTCAACTTTTCATAATTTTGAAAAATACCCAATATCTTATTATAGATAGCAGGTTAAAATTGGTTGCTTTAGATAAATTTTAAAGCTTATTTCTTCGATTATGATTTATTTGAAATCAATTCAGAGATTACTAGAGTAATAAGAAATAAATGTTATGATAATATCAACGCGAGTTCAAAACGAATTACGGGAGAAATGAGTTGCAGGCAAATTGAAAATTGAATCGGAAATGAAAATTATGATTGCAAATGAAGACGAAAAACAGAACATGGCTGGGGAAATTATCCCGCAGCAAGAAATTTGTAGCTCCCAGTAAATATGTGAGAATTTGTGTGGGTTAATAGCGAGAAAAATCTTGCGTAATTATTAAAAATAACTTTAATAAAGTAAAAATAACTCGCGAAATATGCTTTAAAATAATATAGGATAGTTTTGGGATTTTCATTAACTTGATAAACTAAGTGATGACGTAAAATTGAGCAAATTATAGAGTGAAAGTAATAATGTTTGATGCCAAATAATTTCACTTCGGGCGCTTAATATTTCAATCCTCAGATTTTTTTTCGAAATTATTGATCTTTATAATTTATACGGATCACTTTATGGATAAAATATGACTAATATTCGGAACCCCCGCCTTATAATGAAATATTGAAACATACTTGACTTGCATTCCAAACAAATTGAATACCCCCGCTTCTAGAGACGCGACTTCATTCTACACTCTGATCTTTTCTCTGTGCTCTCTCATATTTATAGTGTTAAAATATACTCTCTAATGAAGATGTGGTCAGACATGCAGAGAAATATGCAAGAATGCGGCACACGTTTTGTTCATTCTGTTGCTCAACTGAACCGAAAAGAGAGCGATTATTAGATGGAGGATTAGGTTACTAAGCAAAGGAACTAAGGACAATGAAAATATTACCAGGAAACGAGAGGAAATGAGATTAAAAATAGGAAAATAGTGCTGAAAAATTGGAGACAGAAAAGACGCAGACGGATGAAATATGATTGGAAAGGATGAAGAGCGAATTTTGGAACTGCGAAGTAAGAAAATGTGAACTTTAAAGAGGAGTTTTAAAAATCCTTGAAATTTGAGATAACCAAAAATTAGAAGATTTTAAAACTCAATAATTAAAATCCAAGGTTTAAAGGAAAATCCGAAGAACATTCATAATTCAAGATGAAGAGCCTATTTGAAATAGATCTAGCTCAGGGAAGCCAAAAGAATGAATAATATCTGAAGTGGAGCCCGAAGGAACGCATATCCATATGTAAAGGGGAAGCGCTTTTGAATATGAGCTCAAACAAAAGATAGCTGTGTTGTTAACGCTATGTTTTAGGCTGTTAAAGGGAGCTTATTCCTCGCTGAATATGGCGGAAGCGCAGGAAGCTCCAATAAAAGCAAGGGAGGAGCCAAATAAGCAAAGCCCACATTTGGACTAAACGCTAAAATACATTTTCTTCGCCGCTATTTCTTTGAACGACGCGACTTTTATTGAGAACGAACATATTTTTGCCGTTAGAAGAATGATTGCATAACGATAAGTTTTGGAAAATAACTTGAGAATTGATTTATGAAAATTAACATTGAGCTTTTGCAATAGACAAGTTATTTATTCTAAAATTATATAAGAGTTAATAATGAGTTTAAAAGAATAAGTTTCAAACAAACCCTTGGAATTATCATTTGAAAAGTACAATGACGTCTTTCAACGGACAGAAATAAATCATTAAAATTAGAAATTAAAATTAACTTTAGGATTTAAACGGACTTTAAAATTCTAACAAAAATTGCCACTGAAAATAAAATAAAGGTTAGGAAGTGAGACTTTCAAAAGGCTCAAAAGAATCGAATAAGCCTTTTAGAGAAGGGACTCTTTCTAAACCTCTCTCTCTCTCTCTCTCTCTCGAAAATGACTGCGTCAGGAAATCGGAACAATTTTAAAGTAATACTTTAAACTTGAAATGTGATTTGAGATTTTAGGCGTCACATAGTTTCAGACTCGGATGATTCAGATTTATCTGCAAATTAAAAGAGAAAAAGACGAATATTCCTGCAGGTTGTAGGATAGACATCATCCGTCTATTATATGCATCAATAGGGCATAATAAGGTCTAGAGTATGTTATGATATGTTAAATGTCGGAATTACTCAGTGGAATAAAAGAACCAAATTGTGTAAGAGACCGATTTACTAAACCTGGAAAACCTGGAGAATGTTGAAGCACATTGTTGTTTATTTTTAATGTTAATAGGGGATAATAATGTCTAGATACTATGATATTTCGAATTTAAGAGTTATATTTTGCGAACTAAACGAGACAAATTATTGAGAGGTTGACATATCAAACTTGTAAAATTCTGATGCATATTCAAAGCACCAAAACCAATGATCTAATACGTAGAAAAGTCAGCCAATCCAGTACAAGTTCAACTTTCATGCGCAATATAATTCGAAGATAAGAAACAATAGTTTCTGGCAGGATTAAATTGATTCGAAGATAATTTAGTATGATGTTTGAGCACGTTTTGTGGAGAATTGATTCTAAGAAATGGCAATAAAGTAATAGGAAAAGTTTATACGATTTATCGAAATATTTATTATAGATAGGCAAGATTATGGAATTATAATGTCAAATTGTAGCTTGTAGCCTCTAAATCCTGAAACTCACGTCGGAAACTGAATTAGTAGTAAAAGTAAAACTATCTTAATTTTTGGCATTTAATTTCGAAAAATACACTTTACCCGAACGAGTTATTATTCAAACCAGTTATTGCATATAGTCCCACATTCCGAAACCTATCTTCTTAAGTGAATGATTAAACAATGTCGAATTAGGACATTTTTAGGCAAATTCTCAATTCATTGAGCTCAACATTTGAGCGACATAATGCGCAAAATGCGACCGAATTTCGTATGCATTCGCAGTAATTTCCGACTAAATTCGTTCGACGTCACAAACACTAAGGAAATTTGGTCGAAGATAACAGCAAATTGAGTTTTCTGGAATTTTTAGGACATACAACAAAGTCTCATAGTTATTCTTCAATCCAAAACTAAATGAAAACGTGTATAAAATTAACGCAATTTCCATCTAATAAGTGATGAGACTTATCAAACTTTCAAATATAATTTATCGGCAATTTATAAAAGCAGTCGCTTTGAATGGAATAACATTATATAGAAAATCTCTTGGCCGTACTATTTCGTTCAAAGTGGCAACTTTTGCAAATCGCTTAATTTATCAGAGAATAGATAAAATTTGAAAAAAATTCAAAGCCTCTCAATTCTCACTTAATTCGAATGTACCTTGCTTCAATCATAAATACGCCTCATGTTCCTGTTTTTTCTCAAAGGGACGCGATAATTGAGTGAACGCGCGGCACTTTTGTCGTTCGAATGCGAAATTCGAGCTCCGAGAAAATCGTCGATAAAAATGAGAAACGCTTCGAGAAATCCCCGCTGAAAATCAGAAAAAAGTCTGACCGCGTGAAGGTGCAAAATATATCGAATGAAGTCGAGCGAAAGAAAGAGACGGGGGTGCAAATTTCTGCAATTCCTAGAAAAGTGAAACGCCGAAGATCAGCTTGCAGCATTTCGAAGGAATTCTCAGATTTGGACATTGGTATTTGACTCATTTCAAAGAGCACACGTCATAATATCTAGTGAGAAATCAGAAAAGTACCCCCAAACCCAATGCAAATAAGCCTCAATTCGAACAGCTTTATCATTATGATATAGTGCTGATAATGAAATTGGCCTTTATTCAGTGGGTTTTGTGGGATTTTTTCCGAGCTATCATATTACGAAGTCAAAGTCTAAGGCTATAAGAGGATCTTTCCTTTTCAATAGTTACTCTTTAAAAGATGTTTGATTGATTATCGAAAAAAATTTATTTCCGATGAATTCTGGGTAAATTGAACGAACTGGCAGATGCATTATGATTTGTATTATTGTTGTCATCCAAGTTTAATCTATCAATTCGAGGTCCCACTTTGAAGTGACTCGACGAGTTCGAATTCGAATGATTGCTTTTCGTCGATCCTCCCGATTTAGAGCGCCTCATCCGATTTGGAAGCAGGTAAATTTGGACGGAGCTAAGCAAGTATTATCTTTTAATTTATCCAAAATTGAATGTAATATTTCTGTCATCTCTCTATCCTTGTCTCACACAGACCTCTCAAAACTCGGCCCGCAAATCGACTCACAGAAAAATAGTATGCCATATTGAAAGAGGAAAAGAAGAGATGCTCTTTTTCTCTCAATATGGCATACTGCTTTTCTGTGAGTTTTTGCGGGTCAAGTTTTAAGAAGTCTGGTAGATCCATAAGTTATTATCGTGAAAGTAAGAAGATCTTGTTTTCGATATATATATGACTCGAATGCTTATTATGGTATGCAGCTGATATTTTTCCTATTATATACTAACCTTTCTCCGTCAATTTCCGTTCTCCTTAATCTAGCAGATCTAACTCCATAATGCCGTAAACTCATATCACAATAAGCCATGAGTTTTTGCAGTTTACTCAACACCGTTCTTTCCGATGGAAATTTCAAATCAGCCACGAAAAATAGGAAATGTAGGAAAGCGTGGAAGGGTAGGCCTAAAAATGATTTATTTATTCTAAATTCAAATTTCAATACCATTAATAACATTGGTTGCACTACCAGTGAATCCGTATATGATTTCGGAAGCTTTCTCGTCGACTTTCTGTGGATCGATTAACGTTGAAAGGCTGCATTTCCTGAAAATAAAAGAAAATATTTCTTAAAATTTAAACCTAAATATCGTATATCCTAAGTAAATTTATACCATTATATGATCTATTATGATTCTGATCAAAATGTTTACGACAATTATTAAAGTACCCATTTATAGAGTATTCTATTCTAAATATAAAAATAATGACTAAAGCACCTCACAAACTGTTTCAGACCAGTAACCGTTATATTAACGTTGTTCTTCAACTGCACGAAATGCATATAAATATACATTGCTTTGTCCAAAAATAGCAAATAACTAATCGGGGACCCGTAGCGAGAAGGGAAAATCGAAAATGTTCAATTTCAATTTTATGCTAATTAAAATATCTGAACCTGCGATAAGTGAGATTCCCTCTGCGCGTTTAGAGCTCCTAAATCGTCTACTGAACGGGTGGTTCGTTCCATGTCATCTCTAAAAATCAATGGTTATTATTGAAAATATATATTTAGAAGCATAATGCTTTGAGCTGCCCGACGTCATTTTTAGAGGGCTTCGCCGAACAAAGTAGAGAGAGGGCAAAGCACCGAGAAAGTAACATTTTAAGAAATTTCTTACATAGTCTCAGTCTCAATTTGATCGTCCAATATGCCCAATTCCAATAATATCGTGTCTCTAACAAGTGGCACTTTTATCACCTAAATGTCAAGGTTAATTTGGAAAATGAGAAAATACTATACTTCATCCACGATACTCCTAACTCGCTGCCCATCGTCTGTTACAGTGTGGTCGATAGTTAGTGAAGGGGCAGCGTTAACTTCTAGCAATATTGGCATACCGTCTTCTTTAATCATTATGTCGAATCCGATTATCTAAAAATGGCATAATGTTTGAAATAGTACAGTATACGAGCTACAATAAATACCATATCTATATGCTCTATCTATTAATCTTTAAACTTATATAAACGTATCTGGAAGCAGCTTATCATAAGGATCTAGCTGTTGATTTGAAGAAAAAACAATGCAAATATATAATAATAAATGCTATGATTAATACCTGAAAACATTGTGGAGCGGGCGAATCATGAAAATGATGCTCATAATGTAGAATCATCTCCGGTACCATCGCTAAGACAGTTTTAACGATGATCAGTTTAATTTCTTTCCATAATTTCTTTGTGTTAAGGCCCTTAGCTGCCAGCTGATGAAATACGGTACTCAGGAGGCGTTTGGAGCCTAAACTATCGCTTATTTTCAGTTTTATCTTATTGAAAATGTGCACTATGCTCACTGACAGCAGATTTTGAAAATTCACCCGCTTTAAATATAAAACAGTTGATTAATCAGAAAAAGTGATGAACTTAACAATAAGCAGACATTATGTTGTGTTTATTACCTCTAGCTTGTTCTTGTAATGAAGAACTATGTACGTAGTGATGATTTGACTTGTTTAGGGAGTAATTCGTCAAATGCGCGAATAAGTTATCGCTATTGTCAGGAGTAGGTGGTGAATATTTCTCGGTACAGAATCGGGCCATTCCTTGAATTTTTGGAAATTAGATATATTTCAGAAAATAGACTATCAAAATTCATTATCAAATTATTATTATTATTATGCTTATCCACGCACTTGATACTACAATATAAATTGTCACCTTCTCTAGCCACATAAATTGACAGTGGATTCAGACTCCTTATCACTCCATAAACCCGGAAATCGAATTTCAGCTTATCCGACATTAAATATGGATCGGCTATGTATTCCTGAATTCAGCATCTATCAAAATTCGTATGCTTTAAATGGCCCCTTTTATTCCACACTCACTTATTCCCTACCTCTCCCTCAGAAAGTGGATGTGGACTACAAGAGGCTGTTTCAACTAATATGATATTTTTTATTGAAAATTTACTTTAGTTAGCCCATGTAATTGGTGTTTAATATAAACAAAAAAACGATATTCTTGCCTGAATGAGCTGCTTTTGCTGGGGGTTCTTAATATCTGCTGGATCTTGGATTAGAAAAATCCCCGTTCCTTGGGCTCCTGAATCAATTATTTCCAAAATAGCATGGACTTCCGCCCACCTTCGTCAGGCTTCACGATGAACCACATCTCCGGTGATTTGTTCATCCTTCTTAACCTTTCCTTTTCCAGATGATAGTATTTCTGGAAAATGTCATGTTCTCTTTTAATTTATTTTGCAATATATACCTGAAATTCATTAAAGTGTGCCGGTAGAAACCACGATTTCGGATAGAAGGCGTATTCTTGGGGAAAAATTCTTTGCATAGAACATATCGAATGTGTCAAGGCGATTTTCTTGGCCAGTTCGGTCATACCTAAGTTGAACTAGTTTACAAAAACTAATCGATAGGGAACAATACAATTTAATGATAATATATTCGGTACTTATACGATTTAAATTTATTTACCATTCGTTTTTTCGGAGATTTTCTTACCCGGGAATTTATTAACTTTCGAATGGCTGCTAGCGACCACGTTTTTCATGTCCGAATACACGACGTTATGCCAGTAAATATCACAGAAACGACCGTCCGATCGACCTTCGGGGTACTAAAATTTGATTAATCCAAAAATTCAATATTTATCAAAAATACCTCCTCAACACCCAATTTCTTCGCACACAAAGATACCACTGGCTCATTCGATTTCGCCCTGGACGTATCGATCGAAAAGTGACGAGCCAAAGCGCGTGTAGAGGCAAGACTGAAATTTTGATAAGTAAAAAATTAGGGTTTAAGAGAAAAACAACCATGAAAATCTGCTCGGTGGCCGATCCATTAGAGAAACTATCGAGGAAGACCGAGTTAAAGGTCGGGGAGAGGATGGTAAAGAAGGCGTTGGGTAACCCTAAATGTATCCTATGTTCAAGAAACATCATCTTCCAGCTAATTTTATTTTATTATTGGTTTAGCGACTTTAATTGGAAATTCCAAATATAAACGATTTGTTTGTCTCTTTATAAAGGAGCAGGTTGAAACCTACAGTCGACGGGATATAGGATTCCTCGAGTATTGTGTGCAAAGGGGGCAGCGGTTGTCTGGGGACTTGAGGCGGAAGTGTGCGAGATAAAATGTGGCTATCAGAATGACGCGATGAAGTGGCTGAGACCTGAAATCCATAAAATCATAACTATTTTCCGAAATTCCCATATTTTGAGAGCAAAGTTCTATGTAAATGTATAGTCACTTTCTTTAGACAAATCACAGCTACAAAATATGGCATGAAAATAGAGTTTATCTCGTCTGCTATACACTTGAACGTCATAACATTTAAAATCAGCGATATTAAATCAAAAGAAAACCCTACCCTAATAGGAGCTACTCTTGCAGTGGGTCTGTTGGGTTTTTGACTTGGTGGTCTGAAAATGAAAAAATCAAATAAAAGTGATTTACAAGTTAAAAATGCCCATACCTTCCAGCCGAAGTGTAATCATGACGGATGTGTTTCTCGATGCTTTCGATGACATCGTCTTTGGGCGGAGCAGGTGCGAAGGTCGACGCTTCGCAGCCCATGAACAGCTTTTTCCAAATTCGGACTATTTTTATCTTCTTTTACGCAATTCCCGATCTCACATGATTCCTATAATACTCGACAATTTTCTAAAAATAATCACGAAAAAACCTAAAATTACCCCAAAATGATATAAAGAAGAGAAAAAGTAGAACGATCAAAGAATTTCTCAAGGAAAATTGAGAGCAATTTGAATAGTTTCGCAATTGCCGCGCATAAAATAACGAATATTTATGTAAAGAACGTGTGCCGGAAGTATAGCAAAAAATTGGTGAGGTAAGGAAAAATGTACGGACCAAAAGTGACCGGAACTATAAGCGTTGGCTTTGAATAATAGGAAAATAACTAGATATATGGCTGAAGAAATAGGCAAATTAGTTCCGAGTAGTAGTCAAGGTTCAAATGTGCGTTTCAGGTAATGAGGTATGAGATGTTATTGCAGCTTATGATACTGGGATCGACATAAATAGCTTGTAAACATGAGCAGCATTAGTTTCAAAAGATCGGACAGCAATATGTGTTATGATGCACAAAATTATAGTGCTTTAAAATTCGACATCCCACGTCTCTATAATAGGCTCAAAGGTAAGATTATCTATGAAGCATGAAATGCAGGCTAAAATGTGATATCATATCACAGTGGTAGAATGAGGATATTTAACAAAAAATTTTTAATTTGATGCTTCAATAATTGCGAGGGCGTTAATAGTCAAAATAAAGAAAATCAGCAGCAAAAGTTAAAAATCATATGCTATGAAGAGATCCGTATGAAGATTTTACACTACATGTCAAAATAATTCTGAAATGCTGAAGCCACAAATTTGCGAGGGCGGTGGAATAATCAAAAGATCAGTAGCGGGCGAGTGAATGCGTTTTCAGGCCTATTTCAGCAGCAGCCTTGAATCTTTGCGGTTCGTCTCCCGTAACAAAGGCCTCCTCGTCCATGGTTGCTAAGGGAAATGCAGCGAATTAGCCGGGCAGCAAAGAAGTGGAGATCTCAATGAGTTTGAAGAATCGGGGGAAAGGACAAGCCATTGTTAAAACTGGACACCAAAAAACTCACACCAAAGAAGGAAGACAGGGGATTTTGGGAACGTGGAAACTAAAGTTTTTAAAATTTAAAACGTAGCCATTCTTGGTATGCTACAAATTGTGTACCCAGAAATAACAAGAATCGTTTTTGGAACGTTCAACTAAAATTTGAAAGCGTGCACATTTTTGAGTATGTTACAGCCTGTGCATCCAGAAATTAAAACAAAAAAGCATTTTTCGGGGACCTTGAAAGATAATCTTTGAATACGAACATTTTTGGAATGTGTTGCGAAATTTTACAATCCTTTTCATTAATTCAAATATCTTTAGTTACACTTCTGGCCACTTGCAAATAATATTTGATTGAAATTTCTGATCAAAGATTAAAGTCGCTGACGTATGGTCTGTCAAGATCTTTGGTGACGAATTTCTTGCGATTCACGTCCCCAACCGGGTTCCATCGCTGCGGTTTCTGTTTCGGTTTCTTGCTCTGAAACATAGGCCTTAAATCTTTGAAATATGAAAAACCTCGACCTTTCCAGGCTTATGCTTCATCATAGGTGGTTCCGATTTTCTGGGACGCAATTCGCTCTCTGAGATGGCTCTTCTCATCGGTGGCGCATGCTTCTTTCGAGACTGCTTCTCACGCTTCCACCGATCGTCCTAGGTGTCTCAAACATTTATTCATTATATTAAAATATTAATCATTTTTGTTACACCGTGAGAACCTGCGCCAATAAAATTCAATAAGAACAGTAATGAAGAGTCTGTGCATTGACATAAACAATCTTGAGAATTACGTTCGAAAAAAATTGAACATCATTGTCTTCAAACCAACCAGCAATCCAATCCGTCGTGGAAAGGACAGTCATAAAATTTCGCCAACACTTACTCTCTGCTTCATGATTTTCTCTTGCTTCCTCGGTGGTATCGATTTGGGTCTCGGAGGTCTCTTAACGGGCTCAACCCTTCGCTGCCTCGATCGTCCCTCATCCCTTATTCTTCGTTCTCTATCGATTTGACGTCTTCGTTCTTCGTCTTCTCGGCGTCGACGTCTCCTTTCTTCTTCTTCTAATTCAAGACGACGTTTCTCACCTTCATCCCAGGAATTTCTGCAATTTCATTAAAACAATGTTCGCAGATAGGGTTTTTTTTTTTTTTTAAGTTTTTCCCCGACTTGCCTTCTTTTAGGTTTCTTGGGTTTAGGTGTTCGTTTCTTCGGAGGCGGAGGAGGTATATAAACTGGCGGTGAAGGTGTCCGTTCTCTCGGATAATATTCTTCAGGTGAAAATGGTGGGGTTTCTTCTCTGAAACCAAAAACAGCCCTCTAAAGTTTTGAACTTTCAAACCTTTCCGGTGGAATCCAGATATCGACGTTCGGAGTTTGATGTCGAGGGGTCTTGACGGGTCTTGGAGGCGAGTGTCGCCTCGTTTGTTGCTGACTTTGAGGAGTCCTTGAACGCCTTCTGACTGGTTCACGTTCAGGAGATGGAGAAGGTGAACGACGACGTACCTCGTCACCGGCGCTCCAGCTGATTTTTTAAAATCTTTTCTGGGAAAGAAGCTCAGATTTTTACCTGATTCGCTTGTTGCTTCGCGGTCTAGGCTTTGGGACATTACGTCTTTGCGTGTAGGGGACAATTGCTGAAGTTTACCTTTTTTCGTGAAGTTCGAATTTTCTTTCACAATAAATTTTTGAGGCTTATCAAGAACCATGCATTTTCCTTGATGCATATTTAGAGAACAATCGAAATTCTGTTTAGAAATAGCAGAAGAGTTGTTACGCAAAATGTCTGTCTCATGTCGATTCTTCTCTTTGATATGGTACATCGGTCTGGAAGGCGTAGCCCCGATTGGAACGTCTCCGTCGAGTTTTATTCGGTGCAGGTAGCATCTTCGTAGGGCTGAAATAAAAGAAACAACAAACTGAAAAATGCATTGACTGTCCACTTGAAAACTCACTATTCGTCGTATCATACACAAATTGCTTTAATTTGATCTTTAACAACTTAATAAAATATATCTTAATTTGAACACTCTAAAGATTGAATAGCCAAAACCAACCTGAATCAACTCTGACCATACTGTTTCAGAGTACGCAATAAAATCAATACAATTTGGCTTTCAAGGCGGATATTTTCAGACTTGTTTTTTCTCCTTCAAAATTCAAAAATTCCGTCTTTGTTTTGTGTAACGTCGCAACAACGGACGTTCATTAGGCATTCAGAAGATTTAAACTTCTCTTCGAAGAAAAAGCCTAGAAAGAAAATTCATCTTTTTGCAACAAACTTCTGGAGCATGCTTTCTATTATTTTGCTGAAATAGATCATTTTGAATGGAAATCCATTTATTGATTATCAATTGATAGAATACTGTAACTATGGGAAAGAGTAAAGTAGCAATAAGATGTAGAGCAACTACGATCTGGCGTCATGACGCTACTTTAAAATATCGATTTATACTGACGTCGTGACGTCAAGGCCGAGTTTCAGTTAAAGTAATGAAACATTAGAAATTAGAACAAATATCACCAAATGTATAATGAAACCAGTAATATCACAAATCAAAGACAAGATATTTTCGATTTTTGAACATTATTGCAAATTCGAGAACTCTTTTGAAATATTGATTCCGCAATAATTTTCCCTTTGGAATTTTGAGTTTACGAGTATTTGAACGACAAATTTGAGGAACGTTTTCTCATGGAAAAGAAATAAAGTCGAACGGCAAATAATGCGACGAAATGATATCAATGTTTCAGTAAATAACCAGTGAATTTGGGAAAGTTTGACGTAATTTGAAACTACACTATCGTCAAAATACTTCCCCAGAATTCGAAATCAGGAGCGATAAGATCAGTATGAGTAGTGATAGTGACGATAATAATTTCTGAGGGTTTAATATTGGGGTCTCCTGTATTTACACTTGTTCATGATGCTCTCAATTTGTAAATTTCACCAAATTTCATGCTAAGGAGTTTAAGGGAAGAAAAGGGGAACTAGCGAATTGTACAATATGGGTTCATGGTGAACTTATGGAAAATACAGGAGGCCTGATCGCAGAAAGGCTATTTGGAAACCTCAAGTCATGCGAAACAGGGTGAAGGATGGTAAGGAAAACGGCTCTTTTCTCACTCTATTTTGCATCACCTAAGGTTTTCAAGTTGCCACAGCAGTTTAGGTGAAAGATTGATGAGTACCAGTTTGTTCGAATTACTTGGAGCACTCCGTAGCAGCAGGTTGATTCTGGGGAGGTAGGCCGTACGGCCGGGATGACGTCTTTCCGGGCAGATTCATTGGTGATAGCGCGGAAGGGAGCTGAACATTGGCAATTGATAAGATTATGAACTGCTTTTTTTTTTATAATACTTCCGTTCGAATATGATTCAAAATTGTGGAAGACGTTAAAGTTGTGATCAAATTTGCTCTATTAAAACACTTTCTAGGGCAATTTGGAAAAGTAAAAGTAGTTGCATCGTAGCATCGTGCATACGAGATAGTATGAGATCTGTCGAAAAAATATTCTCTTCCTTTACTATTGCGTATGCAACGCGATGCAACTACTTTTCCAGATTGCTCTTTCTAGTCGAAATCTTCAATAAAAATTATGCATAACTAGATAGTGGGTAAGATAAAAAGTTATGCACATGTATCTTTATGGGTGGATACCAGAGCTGAGACGAAGTTGAAATTTTCAAATTCGAGGTCGAAGTCGAAGTTGGCTTCTCAAAATTTTCGAAGTCGAAGTCGAAACTTCGTCTCAGCTCTGGTGGATACTAAGTAAAATAGCTGGATAATCATCATCGACCCTAAATATATTTTGAAATAAACCTACATTTGAGGTTTGGAGCAGAAAATTGGCGTGGTGATTGGGCGGAGGCGATGGAACTCGCTGCCTCGGGGCCGAAGAGGGTAGCTCACAAACCGGGGCGCCATTCTCGTCGGTAACTTGAATCACACAGGCTGTCTGCATCTTTAGCAGGAATATGCCGAAGTTATATAGAAAATACCGAGGTTCTTTAGAAAGCAAATACTGGTATCTGAAGAAAAAAAAGAAATTTAACACGAATTACAAAAACTATGATTAAAATACGAACGAATGAGAAGAACTGGGGAAAAATGATCAGGAATGAAGAGCAAAAATAGCCATGAGAGTTTGGAAAATGAGACTAAAAGACGAAAAGATGTGGTTTGAACCGACAAATTTGTGAGATCTTGAGGGTGGAATCCATGAATCATATGATAGCTTTGAGCTTTCGGCACGCTAACTCGGAAAATTACAAATTTCTCGCGGAGATCATAATAGCGTGATATATTCGAAGTTATTTGCAGATTAATGCTAAAAATAAACTAAAAGGCTATATCCGGATCTGAAAAATTCCAGACTCGACTCCTACAAATAGCGTGGCATAAATTCGAGCCAGAAAAAATTGAATATGTAAATAAATTAATCGGCAAATTCGAGGAATAAGGTGAAAATCTGCAGAAGTAGTATGGATTTTACTATACTGGGAAGAGTTGAGTTTTTAAAGTGCTATAAAATAATCTATGGTGTAAAATGAAAGATAACATCATTATGAGCCCTTATATGATGGTATATATCGTAACTATCATAGATTAATAGCATAGATGACGATATTTGGCAATGAACTCTACATGATAGAATCGTCATTAGACCATACTATTAGTTCGGAAGGATTATCTTTCTTTCATTCGTTCATTCGCATCAATCGATGAACATTTCGAAATAAACACACAGGACTAGTTAATGAGTAAGCCATTAATGAAGAAAAGGAATTATTTGATAAAACATTTCCTAACCATTCGAAGACGTTCATTCAAGTATAAAAATAGCAATAGAAAGCCTTCATTAAAGTGGTTAGTCACGCTAAAAGATTGCTGAATTAACAAGCTTTGAAACATTAAATAATGGCTTGCCAACGAATTTGATCTGAAAAAAACGTTGCAATGTTGACTCATTAAGTTACTAGGACTGGTTAGGCCGGAAAGCTTGGAAATTTTATTGGAAAATAAACGAGCTTAGATTAGATTGGAAGAATTCATATTTCATATGCTTATTGCGTTGGAGAATGATAGCATAAGCGCAATGAAAATTTATCAATCATTCCAGCATGATTAATATCACGTTTTGGACCTTAAAAATATTCCGAGAACTTCAAAAATAAGCGCAGAATGTCGAATTTTCGCGTATCATGAAATCATGATCTCGAAATTATGCACTTTTTGTTTCAATGGGCGAATTGTAGTTCAAAAATCAGGAATCAGGAAAAATGAATTTCGAGAATCACGATTATGCACGATTTGTAATTCAAACCTCTATTTTGTTCTGAGAGCTGAAAGAAATCAACAACTCTAATAGTTGAAGTCTGATAAATGTCATTGCCAATGAGTGAAATTCACGAGATTTGTTCCCACTAGTTGTTCGCAAGCCTTGCATAAACTCATAAAACCCTTGCACAAGCTACAAACGAGCCTAATTCTAACGCGCTTTGTCGGAAAAATATTCGAAGTATCGATAAAATAATTAGAAAATAGACTCCCATGCAAAGTATGCTCTATTACTAAATTCATAGCAAAAACCTAACCAATAATTAGCATTGAAGCATGTTTCACATAACCCTGTTATTTACGAGTTTCTTAAATGAGAACGTCAACTGAAAATATCTGAATAAGTAACTATATCATTAAAATTTAGGCATTCTCTCGTATGCTTTAATATATCCTAAGCGAGTTATTTTTCGAGAAAATATAAAAGTTTGCCCATATTTGAAGAGCGCTAGCGCGTTTTTCCACGAGTGTGTGCAACGTTAATAAACCTCGTGAATGTTTATAGAGAACTTGGAGGGAAATAACAATCCGTTTTGTAAACGAACATTGAGAAAAATGACCGATAACATCATAATAAAATAAATATTCTGTAAGTACAGAGTCCTTTAAGTTAATATTGGCCTTTGGAAACTAAGATCATGGCCAAGTTTATGTTAAATTTTATTTGCAGCTTAAGAGAAAAGAAAGTATACATTGAATGAAGTCAACCCTGCAGATTTCTTCTAGAGAAATGAATATTTCTGCCAGAATAACTTGATAATTTTTCGGCTTTTCTCACGTCTCGCTGCGTGAGAGAAATCCATTTCCTGAGGTAGAATGAGACGTTATAAAGGCAGGGAAAAGGCTGAAAAGTGAAGGAAATGTTTGCGAAAACAATTTTGAAAACAGCAAAGCCAATTTCCGAATTTATAAAGGAATTAAGACAACAAATGACAGGAAGACAATAGTTACTTTGATGGAAGAGCGATCATAGCTCTTTAAGGTTATGATAAAATGTAGACATTTAAAGTTCCGAATCAAAAGGAATGTACAAGTAAGATGAGCAAAAACTTGCAACGAATTTCAAGCGCTTTCAACGATGATCATCAGTAAATTTGTCTAAACAATCGAATTGCAAATTGAACGCTGCGAAAATGGTCAAATGTCCTGGAAAATCGCATAAAGTTCAAAATTTTGGGCGTCGATAAAACTTTATCACGATTTTCGTGCTATAATCACCGATTAAACTTGGAATTTCGCGGCCAACGTATTAGAATAGGGGCGCAAAACAGGTTGCAATCATTTTATGAGAGGTATTTGTGGAACGACGAAGGAGAGTGGTTTCTTTGAAATCATTTCGTCAATGGATAAGTTAATTTTCAGGGCTATAAAAGTTTCACTCTAGACGGTTTTCTGGGCTATGTTCTAGCATGTGATAAAAATCTCTGAAAAAATTGCAATCAGAAGCAAAATCACGATCAGATTATTATCATTTTATCAGAGAATTTATTATTCACGTGTGCGCAAAATAGAAGGTTATTGGATTATTTTACTGGTCATAAAACGTCTGCAAAGTATGCAGATTTTTTGAAATATCATGAAAAGTTCAAGCAGTGTGGTTTTCATATGTAACATTTATGAAAATATTAAAATAGGAACATTAGTATGAGTATTTCCTGCTCAATTAGCTGGTTTAATTCTCCAAAAAGCAAGCCTCTCACGCTTAACTGACTTTTCACTTTACCCAATATTAAGAGCACGTATAAAAATCATGCAGGGTAAGTTAAGGTAAAAAAATTGTCATCATTAAATTTTAAGAAAAATTAATTTTATAAGGGAACCTCTATGGATGTTACTTAAATGTCCTGTTAAGACCCGCATAGTTTTAAAGTACTCGGCGAGTTAGAAAAGCTGATATGCGGTGCGCGCATTTGGCGCGTGCAAATGCACTTTTCATAGTTAAGAAACTAACTTTAAAATTTTTAGGAAATCAGAGAGCCCATATTTTCTATTACTTCTTTCGTAAAAGTTGCTCAAAATAATCCCCCCTATCGATTGGTATCGGATTTTATTTCGAGTAATTTCTATAAAAAAAAAAGTAGTGTAAAATATCCATTTCATGATTTTCTAGAATTTGTTGAAGTTGGCTTCTTAACCTAGCTATGGGAGGTGTGCATTTGTACGCTCAGAGTGTGCATACTGCATATCAGCTTCTAATGTTTATATCAACTTTCCTAATTTTCGCCGAGTACTTCAAAACTATGTGGATCTTGACAGGAAATTCGAGTACACACTCGAGAAGGTTCTCTTGCTAAAAAGTAATCTTGTAACTAGAAAATTATATAGTCCTACCCCATAAAAGTAGTCATGAAAAATTCATCGTCCTCTGTAAGAGATCAGATTTTATTATATGCAAACCTATTTTCCGGGCAAAACGCGTAGAATAAATCTACTTTGCACAGAGCGAATGAAACTAGAATGGGCGGAAATTCATTCAAAATAAATTAAGAATTGGCTGAGATTCAGACGCTTGAAAAAGTCGGGGATAATGAAAACTTCCGGATGAGGATAAATGTGGTAATTAGAAATTTAGGTATCTAATGAATGGAGGCGATTTTGGGTGGGTATTTGGATATATTAGATCCCACACATCTGAGCTGAAACATAGTAAACGTCACTCGTATAGATGATGCTAAAAACTAGGATCACTCGATCTCGAATAAAGTGGAATTAACAAAAAATTCGAAATCATAGTCAGAACCTAAAATTTATTTGATAGTCATGATCTTCATACACTGAAGAATAGTTGGTGAACTAGCTAAATAACAGCTTACTATTACGTTATTACGTCCAAAATTCACAAGTTCAAACTTACACACGCACAAACAGGCTAGTTACGATTGGTGAAAGTGCTAGATTTACACAGCGAAACAGGTAAACTTATGACGATATATGAAAATAGAGCATCAGCGAAATAGCGCTGGAAAAGATCCAAATGATCGGGAACATAATATCGTTTCTAGAGCATAAAAACTGGAAAAATGAGAGCGTGTTCACGTGAAATATGCTTTATGATAAATGGTAGTAAAGTGAGAAGGAAGGTACTTTTTAATGTTTATATATGGAGCATGAAAAATATAGTCAATAGATAAAATACATAAGGCCGGAATCATATCGTTTCTAGAGCTCATTTTGAGAGACTGTGAATTCAGCTGTTTGAGTGCGAAGAGGAGCCAAATTTCGGATAAAAACTGTACAGTGCGACAGCAGACCGGTTGACGCTATTGAAAGGAAAACGATTGGGCTGATCTTTTCGGAAAATAACCAGAACGTGATGTGGAAAGATTGGTGATTTAGTCTGAGGTCTGTTTCAATGCAGAAGTTTATTGTTTCAAAGAAAAGGTCTGACTCACCAATTTCTAGCATGGATGAGTGATGATATAATTCAAATTGAAATAAAACTCTTGAATTTTTGAAGATATTATTTTAAAACAGTGCAGAACGGTGGCCTAGCGATGCCTAGGCTGGGTCCGCTGTAAATGGCTATTTTATACAAAACCCATGCCTCACAGTCAAGATGCTGAATTTAATCCCTCACCTCTCCGCGGGGTGCGCTACTCTACTACTGCACACGTCGTGGGCATGGTTGCCTAGCTGGGAGTTAGCTTACATCATCTAGGCTACATTCCCAACTATAGGTAGAAAGCGCAAGCAAGCTCACGAGAACCATATTCCGCTATTATTTTTTATTCAGGAAGATGCATTCTGGTGTAACTAAGACTTCTGATAAAAAAAATCGAATAAAAATTGATCTTTAACGAAATAATCGGCATGCCTCGGACCCCCAAATGAACACGTTGTCGCAAACTTTAAACTGGCTGCAGACTTTTGTAGAGAGAAATTATATGCCAATTTTTGACACAGAACTGTTTTAGAAGGGGTATCGTCGATTTAGTTTGAGTTTTTGATGACATGCGACAGTTGAAGGGTGTTGTTTCCTAATTCGAAGATTCTCTCATTATCACTTTTGTTGCATGCCGCGCATTTGCAGAGGGGCAGCGTTTGCGCTTTCTACACCTAGGTTGAAAAATAACAAATTGAATGCAAACGTTAGGTTTGATTCGGTTATTTTGTCTAACAAAATGTCTTATTGAATTGTGGCGAACCCCTCTAACAATTTCTCAAACTCATTCAACAACTCAATTTTCGACAGAGTTGTTAATCTGAGCGCGTTCACTTCGAGCCGAAGTTTACTTTGCTCGGCCTAGCGGAAATAGCATTAAAATGGGCCGTGCAAAATTGGATGTGGGCTGTGTGCGCAAACCGCGCTCGAACTCTGAAAAACATGAAAAATGCTGTCGCAACCGCGCTGAAAAGTCATTTCCTTCAAAAATTTTCAATCATCCACGCCTAATTTTGAGCATAACAATTCTTCTTTCGAATTTTTATTGCCCCGGATTAAAACATATAGGAAGAAGAAGGAGAAGACGATTGCCTTTTGTGGAAATATAAAACAGCTATTTCAATCGAAATAGGTCTCGTGAATTGAGAGCAAAGTACGTGTCTTCGAGAGAATAGGTGCGGCAAAAATGGATTGGATAGGAAACAGAAAAGTCCTAAAGGGTGAGAATAAGTCAAGTGGTTGTGAAGTTAGTGTTCAGTATAAAGCTAATAAAAAAAAAGCTGCTGCAATGATCAAATTTAGAGGAAAAATGAAACTTATCATGAAAAATTCATGCAAATGATGGAATGTCTGGCTCGTTAATCAAAGTTAAAACGTGGGTAGAGCGTGAAGCATGAAACATCATTCTTGACTCCCCCAACCCATTGCACGGATTTTCGCAGCCGCAGTTTTGCGCATTTTCGTGTGCAAAAGCGCGTAATGAAATGCGCATTGCGTCATAGTGAAGGGGAGTTCTCACGAAAATCAGCAGAATTTATGCTTGAGATCCGGGAAAAGTCGGGATTTCTGGGATGAGTGATGCTCCCTTTGGCTATGTCAAGAGGTGTATTTGCGTAAAAGCGAGAATATCCGGAAAAGGGTAAGCATGTGTTAGGGAGAAAAAATGCGTAAGCTAGAAGTTCTAAGGTTAGCCTGAGAGATTGAAGATTTTTCGAGACGAATGCAGGAAAAGTCGATGAGTTTGTTTGGAAATTGACAACTCTATTTTAAAAAATGGATTAAGTTAGAAGAATTTGCGCAGAAAACTGGATGAAGGTCCAGAGAATAATGTAATTCAAAATGCAAGAGTTTATAGGCTTTAGGGAGTTTCTAAATTAGGAAATAAGAAAAAACAAATTAGGTGAAGGTTCCGATCCTCTAAACAACTAATGCATCTTTAAAGTTTTGCAAGATGTTTGAGCAGTAGGTTAAGACGCTCTCAATTAATCTAATGCTAGGTACAAAGTAAAATCGCATGAAATGAATAGCTCAGGAATTTCCTCGAAGGCCACTTTTTCATAAAGGCAGTGAGAAATCGAGAGTCGGACAAATTAGAAATTAGATATGTAAGAAGATATCCTGAAAATAAGCTCATAGTTTAGGATAGGAGATTAAAACTGGCTAAGACATTCATAAATAAATCCAGGATTAGCTATATCATGAAAACATGTAAAGTTTTCCGAGTCTATTTGAAGAAACTTGAACAAACATAATTATATCGAGATTTTCGCAATTCATAATAAAACTAGTTCTAAAAATGGAAACGCTTAAGCTATGAATAACCAAAAGGAATTTATGTGTGGAGGCAGGAGTTTTATGTTTTTCTAAAAATTGACCGAAACTCGTCATGCACATTTCATAACATCATAGAGAATGGTCTTTATAAGACAATCTGACATTTCATAAGGCAGACCATATTCTTTTTAAATTTCATTGAAAAAATAATTGGGAATTTCGGAATGACTGCAGCAGAATGATGGTGTGGCGTAGTGTTACAAGAAAATAGAGCAGTGATAGAGAGAGAATTGAGCGAAAAATTAAATAATATTGAAGATTATGAGATTCCAAAGAGTTATAAAATTCAAAAATAGCATTGAACATTCGAAAAAAAAGAATAAGAAAATTTGTATATTATTGAAATTTATGAGCTTTAGGGAATCAAAAAATTATGAAATATCACAGCGAAATGAGAGTTCGAAGAAATCTAGAGTAAACAACTAAAAGAAGCGATGGGATGACGCACAATGCATCGGGCAGAAAGAGAAAATGTGAACGGGAGGAGGTGGTGCAAGGCCAAAAAGCCTTTCTTTCGCTCGACAGAAAAATGCGCAATCTTCCAAACGACTCGGAAAAATGATGCTATTCGGAAATTCGTCTTATTAAAATAGACACCACCCTTTGGTTTTATGATTTCTAAAGTTTAGAAAGGCGTGGGGCAATTCAAATTTGTAAGAATTTCTTTCTTTGCTATAAGCATGATTTTTTAGAAGGCTAAAGACGTGGGAAATTGAAAATTGTGTAATATTTGTTCATTTTTATACGGCACTAATAAAAGTAGTAGTACCGAAAAGTCAATAAAAAATATCATATGAATTTTCTTAGCTGAAAAGTTTGATATTCAGTATTCTATTACTAAGTCCCTACTCACTATAACTTATAGGTAAGCTATTACTATATTTACATTGGCCCGAAATATGCATATTCGTTGAATTTTGTGGTACTACGTTTATTAATTGCCTTTTTATACAGAAGACAATTTTCAAAAATCAAAAAAGTAGGGGAAGTTAAAATAAGTAATTTTTATCTTTTGGCTGGAAAACGACTTTTGAAAATGTAAAAGGTGTAAAAAAGTAGAAATTTTGCCTTTAGTTTTCATAGCTAAATGTTTTGAACCATAGTTTCATTCTTTGAAGTCATTTAAAATTCGAGGTCTGATCGTGCTGAGTTTGAGTTTTATATAAAATTTCAAATAAACTCACTCAGAAGGAAAATTCAGGTTCCGGGTCAGGCTTTATAGCTGAAAATGCAACATCTAATAAAGGTTAATGAGCATATGTCTGACTAAAAATAGCGTGTATTCACGTTCTTACTAATGAGTATAAAGTAGGCGTTCATCATATGAATACTTCTTGTAAATATGTCTAAAAGATTCATATTTATAAAAAAAAAAATAGAACTAAATTTATTGTTAGATACACTTGAGATAAAAGTTGTGAATGAAATTGCTAAAATAGGATTAAAAAGTACTCTGCGTTTTGAGACATTCATTCACACATTTTCCCCATAGAAAATAAGCCTTTCGACCTCATTAGAGGCGTATTTTCGTACGGCGAAAACACAGTGGCGAATCCCGGATTTTCTCACATTTCACCACAAAAAATAGCGTGTTTTTTCGAGAGGACATCGGGGATTTTTCTCGACTCTCTCAAAAATACGCGATATTTTTCGAATCTAGACTTTTTCGGGGATATTTTGCTCGCTTGTACCAGCCGACTTCCGCTATGTGAAAAAATGAAAGATTACAATTTTGGCAGAAAGTTTACTTTCATTCAGCGTTGAGGAATAAGGCTTTAAGAATGGTTGGAATATAAAACAATAAGCTTGAAAATAAAAGTTCATAATGTTTGGCTTCTGAGATACTTGCAAAATAAAAAAATCAACTCTGAAGGAGGAGAGTTATTTTTATTCAGATTCATTGCATATTTACAAGAATAAATACGAGTCACTTAAGAAGAATAAATGATTCATTGAATGTAAAGCCTTATGAGTTGTTGATTATTCGAGGCCAGACCAGTTACGGGGCACCTGAAAGCAAATGGTTCTTATTTTAAAGATTTGATGATTTTATAGGTATTATCATTAATTTCTCGATAGCTCTAGGTCAGGTATGTAACATTTATTGGATTTTTTGCTAAGCGCATGGAATTGTTAAACATAATGTTTTGTTTGGAATAAATGTAGTTCAAATAATGGAAGATAGAATTCGTGAGCATTGTTTATGTTTCAAAATAATATGGATCAAAATGGGCTAGAAATGCTACTAATTTCTAGCGGCCTCTTGTATCCCACACCCACTTTTTGAGTAGGAGAGGGAGGTAGGGAAGAGAAAACAGTGGGTGTGGATGTGGAATACAGGAGGTCAAAACCTACGCATTATATCTCTTCACATGCGTATCGATGCAGTTGAAGCAGAAGACGTAGCCGGAAACTGACAAAACCGTATCATTGACCCTTCGTTTCAAGCACAGAGGACACTTGTAAGTGTCTAGCGATAGGACTTCGGCTTCTGATAGTAGCTGAAAAGTCATCTTAAAATCTGAATCAAGATAAAAGTGCCCCTAAATTAGGAAGTATCCGAAATTAAGGATCCTTATAAACTAGAAGTCCTTTTCATGAAGATCGAAAATAACTATAGAACTATCTCCTATGAAAATGCACCCATTCAATAAAGGGCGATATTTAAAATAATTAAAAGTAGAAGACCATGATCGTATATGTTAAAGTAGACCAATTCTATTCTCTATAATAAAAGTATCAATTACGTAAATGGTGATTCTTTAAGGAAAAAATAAAATCTCCCGAGTCTTTTATTTTAAATTAGACTATAACTTTACCTTATGTGGTGCAGGAGGAGGCGTCCATAAGGCATTCTTTTTCAAAATCGTATTTCCCATATCGGAATTGTAGAGGTAGTCGATGAATTGGAAGAAAAATAGCGAGTACGCAAATAGTCGTGACAAAACACCGGGAAGTCCGAGGATGAAGCGCCAGAAACGGTTTAGGATTCTGAAAGTTACTTTTTTTTAATTATAACGAAGTTGCCGCTAGTGTAAATATTTTATTGATTTAAATCTGCATGCTTTAATTGTTTGAAAGATATTTTATATACTTATATGGCATATCATTTGTCTCTGAGGCCATACCACCGCGACTCACTATCCTTCACAAAAGTATATTTTCTGTTCTTATAATTTGAAACATGCATTTTATTGTCGTACACACAAATATAAATTGAAGAGAAAACTTACCCAGATTGTCTCAAATGAATAGGAATTGATTCAAATGACTCAATATCGGCTGCCGTCAACTTTTCCAGCCTCACTCCAGCTAACCACAAAAATGGCGAGTGAATTGTGGTTCTACTTGTTAGGTACCTAAAATCCTATATCTTGTTAACGTGAAAGATCTTCTTTAATAGAAATTGCATCTAACAAAAGGAGAGGTTTCTTAACTTCAATTAAAGATTTTTTTCATTTTTAACCCATACTTACCCCAAATTTAGCAAAATCTTAATCAAGACCATAAACGATTTGAACCACGGCCAAATCGCTAAGAAGATCTTCTTTAGTTTGTCCTTTGGAGACTAAATTTTAGGTAATTACAGAATTTTAAGTCAAATAATTACGCAATGAGTCCACTGTCGGTAATCAAGCAACTCCTTCCATCTGTCCGCAAATGAGTCGAGCTTATCGTGAACGTAGGGCCATAGTACCTGAATGAAGTTTTTTGTAGGTTTCAAAATTTAACAAATCAATCAATTTTGAATGAAATATTAGTCTTCGACTTGCTGCGTTCTTTTGGGAAATAATAACAATACAAAGAATATTTTACCAAAATCGCCAGACACCGAATCCGATCCCTCAATTCCATGGGCATTTTAGCACTGCCTTGTACGATTCGTTTCATCGAGTAAAAATTCTCCGAAAATGAGGCTCCTGAAATTGCATTTCAAAAAAATTCGAAGCAAAAAATCACAAACCGTATTTCCTCAGAAAATAGTTCTGGAGCACCATGTCGAAAGCCAGGTAATATTCATCGAAATTTTTCAGAAACGGAGCAAATCGCATGGGGTTTGTGACTGTTAGGAACTAAAAAAATAAAAATACCTTCTTTAAAAGTTCACTATTTAAAAAAAAAAAAAAAAAAATGAGAAAAGCAGAAGTGAAGGAGATTTTAAAAATACCTTCATGATATGCTTTAGAGCTGGTTTTATTGATGAGGCCAGATTTTCCTGGGAGTAAATATCGAATATCGTTGGTTGGTCATCTGGAGCGGCTCCGATAGAGTGGAGATGAGCATTGTGCACTGAGGTGGACATTTTCTGAAACTAAAAATGTTAAACGTAGATTTGTTGGGATATATTGGTGCATGTTGCGAGATTGGCTCGTTAATGTAATAGAACTTTGAGTTGACTTATATTATTGATGCCGAAATCTGGGAGGCGTGCAAGTGGTGCAGTTATTTTTAGTGGTTAGAAAATCGAGAAATAGCACGCGAAAAGGAGAGACTGGCCCTAAAATCCCCATTCTTTTTCCCCTCATTTTCGATCTCCACAATTTCGGCATCAATAATATTATTTTGAAGCTAATCCAAATAATTTTGAGCAAGTAGCACGATAAAACCAAAAACAGAAATGCATTAATAAAATCGAATCATTGATTAATTTCGAGGAATTTGGAACATTCAATAAGTTTTATCAACCTTCCTGTAATTACGACTATTAATGAAACGAAATCATAATAAATTCGAATAAATTTGGAACAAACGAATAGTTTACTATTAAAAAACATAACAAGTCGTTGAATCTTGCAAAGAATAAATTTCCAACCACTTGATAAAATCGAATTGATCAATTTCCGTGTATGCCAATGGATTTGTAAAGCAGACTACAATGTAGCCTTTTCTGATAGAATTCGATAAGACTACGCATTCTATTCTTAAATAAATGATAAACTTATATTTAAAACGCAATTTGATATACGTAACTATGATCGTAGGTCGAAAGACTACAGTGGATTTAAATTTTGGCCATCCTACATTCATAGTTCCTTTATATTCTGAATCTGGGAGTAAAATGCTTATCAGAATATGCCCTAACTTTACAATATAAGATGGCCACTTTTAGTGGTACGGATGAGATGAAGTCCAGTTAAATTTTAATCGCAAGGTGCTCCAGCATAGTTTAAGATTTTTACTATAAATTATTTAGCAGCATGAGAATCAACGTCAAAAACTGGATAGAGTACATAAAAATCAGCCCAATCGGCGGACCCCTGGAAACACCGACTTTGGTCCATCCTGACATTCACTCTTAATTTTTATAACGAATGACTATTATACAAACCGTATTACAATATCATAATACATTTATTGGTTTCATGCTTGAAACAACATTAAATAAAATATACATTGTATATATGTATGATGTGAAAACTAATATTCAGAGGATAAAGAATAAATGCAGATATTCTTTTTTCATTTCTTTCCCACACAACTACCATCAGGAAGACAATAAGTGGAACAGCTGATATTTCCGTGTGCATCCTGTCCGCACGCAGGTTTAGCCATCGCCGCATAGATTAGGACGGAAATGACCAAGGCAAAAGTCAGCAATTTGACAAATTGACCAGCCATTTTCTGGGTTTTCTTTTAGAGTTGAATAGACTTGATCCTTCGTAGAATCGAAATTTTTCAACTTTTATACTATCAGGGTCTCTTAGAATTGATAGTGGATCCATAATTTAGAAACCCTCGAAACAAGTATCATTAGTAAGTATTACTTTCAAATCGTATTTTTATTTGTTAATGTCATGTGTAATGATTATTTTATTTGCGTTTTGCTGCTGGAATCCAGAAAATAGAATTGATGAAGGAAATGACTTACTCATTTAGTACTAACTGCTACATGTACAGGGTGTTTCCAGTATTTTGACGCAATGTGATTTATGTCGAGGTTTTTCTTATTTGTGCCTGTTAAACTCATAAAATGTTCTCCAATTATGTTAGAAGCGGATTAGTGAATAATGATTGTTGGTGAAAATAGTGCAACTATTTTTTGGCTAATCGATATATGTATATATTTATTGTTGAAATTAATTGATATAACTTTTAGAAACGTCATAGTTACATTATGAAGATGGTTGGCAGGTAGATTGTGTGAGGTGAACCAAGTGTAGCGAAAATCAGGCAGTTATATAGATTGGCAATGGAATACCAATTTATTAATCTCAAACGTGGGTAATTAAACCATAAAAACAAAAATGTAAAATCGAAAATAAAAAAAAAACAATTTCTGGTAATTGTGTTGAGCAGCGAGGAATTCTGCTTTTATCTTGAGGCAGAAAGATGCGAGGAAAGAAGGAAGAAAAACATCTTCTTGCATCAGGCATAGATTCAATCTGAAGACAGAAAAAATATGATTTTTCTACGAAATGGAAAAAAAACGAAAATCACAGTTCGCGGCACCGTATGGAAAAAGACCATTCCGCCATTTCATTTCATCAATTACAAAAAAAAGCGTTTCGCCATTCCGTCATCTACGAACTGTCGATAGTTATCAAAGATCACACCTAAGCAATTACCTCTATTATATATTTTTGGTTTCACTTTTGTTTTGGGTATTTTCATGAAAAACTAAGCGCACTTTTACAATAATTCCTATATGGAGAGCTCGAAAAAATTATTTCGAGTCATTTTGATCTCGAAAAATCGTCGAAATTAGCATAGGTGGGACAAAAAAATTTCGTCATACAATTTTCCTGCCCGAAATATTCCCGATAGGCCGGAACCATTTCCAGGGCAAGAAATTGCATGACGAAAATTTTTTGTCCCACCATCTTATTTCCTTAAATGTTTCATTTTTTATTTTTTCAATTTTAGATCGTTTTGACAATTCCGCTTCTAAAGTTTCATTATTTTATCTCCTCAAAAATGAAAAGTTCAATTCAAATCGAAATCATTTTTAAATTTTATATTTAGAGCCTAGGCGGCTTCTCAAATTCCATCTAGCATGGCCAAATGTGGTATCAAAATATTTGTGAGGAAGTAATAAGGATATTGACAAAGTGATTATCAGAACAAATTTATTCTGATAAAAAAATTAAAATAAAAAACTTACAAGGTGACGCTTTAATATTTTGTAAATATTTAAAACGCACAGGAGGAAAGTTTTAATTTCAGCAAGTCCTAGTAGAGATAAAGTAAATTGTCATAAAGTTAACAGAGAAACTAAATCACAGCCAACAAAATATGAACACCAAATTCAAATCAAAAATTTAAAAGAAGGAAACAATTAATTTCCTCGTATTTAGGAGGAGTTTGAAGTTTTGACAAGGGAAACTATCCAAATGTTTGACGCCAAATCGCTTGGTTTTGTATGCTCGGGGTCTTCGAATAGCAATGTTTACAAATCTGTACTCCAAAAGTCCTGACGGTTCCGTCAACACGATACGGGACTTTGGATTTTGTCTTCTGTTCACTTATACTAAAAGTGGGAAATAGGAAAATTTTCAATTATCTCATTTGAACTTTAAAAATCTATGCCATATTACAAATCGAATTGAATTCGATGATTTCATTTATCATTACTTGGATTGCATCAATTGGTGCTTCTTGTTTTCATTTACTAGTTATCAAGCTCGTAAGAAAAGGTGGAGTGTGAGTGAACAATCAGAATGAAATGATGCAATCCAAGAAACGAATAAAATCATCGAGTTCGACTCGATACAGCAGCATTAAATGGACTTTTAACGCTAAAAAATGAGATTATCGAAAAATTGCTCATTTCTCACTTTCACTATCAGCGAACAGAAGACAAAATCGAAGTTACATACCTCGTGCTAACGGAACACCGTCAACACTTTTGGAGAACAGGTTCGGAATTACGATACTCGAAAACTTCCAAGTACACGAAATCAACCGATTTTACATCACGCTTGGGTAGCTTCTCTTGCGAGGGCCTAATATTATGGGATTGAATATTTAGAATGAAAGATACGAAAGAACCGTAAGGAACTACCGTAATAAAGGAATTTGAAAATCTAGAGGAAACATCGAATTTCTAAAAGTGGAGTTTTAATAAATTGTTTTATCATTTTCTTTCCAGTAGGATTTTCTAGAAATCGATTTTTACCTGATAGAGAATTAGTCGAAAATGCTGAAGGCGGAGTTGCGTGGCGAGAACGGGGACGGGGAGAAGAGCTTCACGGGCGTTCCCGGGCAGGCAGAACCTGAAAAATAAGATTATTTTAAAAATACGTTTTACGAGTCTTTTTTACAAATCTCGAAAGCAGATCGATAATTCCGAATTTTTCCAACCTTCAATAAGTTTTGATGCCTAGTTTTTTGCATGTCTTCAAAAATCATTGCGATAACAAACCTGCCGAGTGAAATGTCGGCGTGAGAGAGGCGATGGCCGAAGAGTGGATCTCGGACAACCTGTTGTAGAACTGCAACATTTTCAATATTCTTTTAGAATTTCACGGCTTATTCTTACAAAAGAAGACATTTTCTCAACGGAAAAATAACACTTTATTCCAACTAAAA
The DNA here is from genome assembly GCA_964036155.1 of Diploscapter coronatus. NCBI lineage: Eukaryota > Metazoa > Nematoda > Chromadorea > Rhabditida > Rhabditidae > Diploscapter > Diploscapter coronatus. The sequence goes on along the minus strand of OZ038423.1, from coordinate 80,197,754 downwards.
AAACAAACCCTCTCCATATCGACTGGTTCCTTGAATCCGAAGCCGTAGACGTCGCAGTTCCTGTCGAATTTGTTCGAGACGAAGTGCACGAAGTACGGGCTGCAATGAGTCCGAGTTAAACTTGAATTCATTCAAAGCTGAATCAGGGAACCAATTCCACCTCGGAGACGAAATCGTGAAGTTCGATGACAGCGGCACGTTGTTGACGATCAGCTGCAAATTTTGGAAATTCATTAAAAAAATCGAGAAAGCGAGATAACTCTGATGATTTTCTACTTCAAAATCTTGTGAAACATCGAATAGAGAATTTTAGATTTCTTTTATTTTGTAAGTTCTTCTGAGTTGGCTAGTTGATAATTTGGAATATTCTTACAATATACATATAAAACCAATTTTCCGATACTATTTAATCAAAAACTCACGTAATGATTGTCATCGAGTGCGAGCATTTTGGTGACGTCTTCCAGCTGCAAAACTCTTTTCTAATCTTCGGTTCAGTTCTACTTTCAAACCTGATCATGAAAGATGTGAACGAAGACGGGCTTTGCAGTGAGTTCCTTCCAATGGTCGAGTTCTTTCCGGAATAGATGCGAAGACGTCGTGAACAGGCGTTTCATTCTGAACAAACAACTTTTTATTTCCATTTTCCGATCTTTAGTTATTGTATCGGTCAAATGAAGTGACAGTTCGTGTTAAAGAGCGCCTTGCGAGAAATGCGCGTATGCATTGCACGTCACGACTATGTGCAAAGGGTTAGTCAGCGGGGGCAATGGAAAGAGTGTGAAGTATGCAATTTCCCATGCCTCTCTGGTCTTTTCTCCTTATTTCTCAATACGCGATCTTCCACTTCGTTCGACCAGCACAATAAAAATTAAACATTTGGGTAACTTTGGCCGAGCTTTTCATAATGTTTTCTGACAACTTGCATTCTTCACTTGTTTACCCTATTAGCTGCCAAGTTTTCTCGCGGCGAAATTAAAAAAAGATAAAAATCGCGCCGTTTTTCTTGTTCTATGTTCTACCCACCTTCCCGACTGCAAAACCTGAGTGATCTCGTCCTTTTTGGCGAATGCCTTTGACATTCTTGCACGCCGATGAAAGTGAACCTGAAAAATTGAATAATAATTTTAAAAAATAAAAAAAAATAGAAAATTACAAAGTACTAGTCACCGCGTTTCCCCGCTAACAGTCAAGGAAAGGAGTGTAGTGTTGAAGGGGTAGGGACGCAGAGTTTTTTTTGGAGGGAGGGCATCAACGTTGTGAGCGTTATTTTGCGGATAAACGCCATACGACAAGCCCAGTTTCGAACTCTTTCTCGATTTTCTTCTAATTTTTTTCGTAATTATCCTCATTTTCAACAGAATTTTGTGCATTTCATTCAAGAATTAACTAGTGTGAATGAAATTAATGGCTTTCATGGCTGTTTTCTTGAAAAATGCACGAAATTGGAAATATTTCAAATTACAAGCAGCATTGCAAAATTTTGGGTAGGAATGAAATCGAAGCATGAGAAAGATTAGAAATTAGTCAAATTATCCAAAATTCGGGAAAAAATAAAGAAAATTCGAAAATGAAGGGAAATTCATGAGCGCAAGTGTAAAAAGGCGTAAACACCGAGTGAAAAGGCTAGAGCGCCAGAGAAATGGAGGCTGTTAGCGGGGAAACGCGGTGTAGTGCGAAGCAGTGCAATTTCGTGACAAAGCGAAAGATAAAATGTCTTCGTAGCGTCCTGTGATTACGCTCGAAGAAAAGAAAGGCCTGCAAAAATGGAAATAAAATGAATGCATGAAAACGAACAATTATCTCGCTCAATTGCCAAAATCTGTGTGATTGCACGGAGATGCAAAACGCTACAGCAGGGTTGCAGATGGGCGGGGCTAAAGCCTAACCATAAAGAACATAAAGCCGTAGCCACCATTATTCAGAGCTGAAATTATACAAGAATTAAGAATATCCAGATACAAAAACGAAATAAATTCGAAAATAGTAAAAAAAAACGGTAAAAAATCGATAATGTTTGTTACTTTTGCAGTTGCATTGGATGTTCATTTGCCTATTTTTCAGCGTAACTTTATTCATTATTTACTTCATCGCTCGTCGATGTTTCGTATTTTTTTTCTCGTTTTTGAGACTTTCTTTGAAATTTCCGCTAATTTGAGAATCTCGCAACATTTCAACTTGATTAGATACTACACAAAAGTAGAAGATCATTTCGCTACTTTTTTCGGCTTAGGTAATAGTTGGCGTGGTTCGCGGGCTTTTCATGTCTAGGTCATACTATTTAAAAAAAAAAAAAAAGACTCCGCAAACTGATTGTGAGCTAAGCCGTTTCTCTACCCTCTCCTTGCCCTACAATTTCGTTTAGTTGCGAGATTTTCAAATACTCAGTAATTTATGTTCTGGGCCAGGGCTGTTGCGGAAGTTCCGATTCCGATTTTTTTTTTAATTCGATTCCGCAACAGCCCTGATAATGCTAATTTTCGCCCAAATTCGAAACGGAATTCTGCGACATGAGAAATGAGCAGAAAGGACTCTCAGTAATCTTCCTGGGGTTAGTTATTGGTTGGTTAATAATTAGTCGACAAAGAACAGACAACTGAACTACTAACAATGGCTTTATTCAAGACGGATAAAGCACCGCTCAATCGCGATAATCTTTTTAACACCGAAAAAAGGGGAAAAGCTGACCGGGCGAAGAGATAGGAGAAGAGCAAGTCGCCCGAAGAAAATACTGTTAGAAAAGAAGAAATAAACGAAAAATGTGTTGCCATTTTGGCATAAGAAATATCGTCTTTTTGAAACGAAATGTCGAGAAATGAAAGAACAAGTTCTCAAAAGTCAAAATAAAATTCACTGAACTGCAGAATTTTGACCTCGTGACACTAACACTGACATTAGGGTCAGAATTCAGTGTCAGTGTCAAACACTTTAAACCCTGATTGTGAATTAGATAGTGCTAATTTGAAATATTACGTTTTTATCATCCGAAAATTATAATTTTCCAAATCTCGGTTTCAAGAAAATTTCGAAATCTTGAGGTTTTATTATCATCCTCCAGGTTTTCCTCAGTGACGGTAGATTATTTGGGTCGACTGGCAGAATCTGGAATCATTCGTACTCAAATAGCGGCGCAATACTTGAGAATTACTTCAAATTGATTGTAGATATTCGCTAGAAACAAGAACAATTCAATTTTGGCAAGACTTTCACCCAGACACGATCTCTTTCCAGCTCCGAATGGCACAAACTAAAAAGCGAAGAACGTCAAAGGAAACTTCTTTCATAAAACTTCTTCGATTTTCTTCAAATTGCCTCCCGAATCGATAAATCGCTCTGGTTTAAATTTATACGGATCAGGAAATACCTGAATGTTAGGGATTTAAACAAAATATAGGAACAGAACAGTGCTTAGGGCATGTAGGTGTGGAGTGACTGTTATTTGCAAAATCTCGATCCTAGGAGGAATTTAACCTCCGTCACTCAAATCCGAGGAGTATACTACCAACTAGACTGTAAGATCATGCGAGATAAATGTTAACTAGCCTGACCTATGACATACATGCCCAACTAAAGTTCAAAAAATCATTTGCCTTTTCATCATACAAGATCGTAGTAACTTGTGGAGCAACTATTGTATCCTTTGGAATGTGATATCCTCTGACTACGACATCTCTTGTCGTTGAATGTAGAAGGGGTTGAAAGACTACATTTCCGAGGCGCAGTGTTTCCTACGAAGGAGTGAATTATTAGGATGTCAAAATGGTTAGGATTTGCAGTTCCACTATTTTTGTATACAAAAACTTTTTTTTATCATTCAGACCTCACACAGTAATATCTGATATACTTGCGTACATTGATAACGGCATTGGTATAAGGCAATTTGTGCTTGTCGTCCAAAGTGACAGTTCGATCTCCACATATCTTCGAGTCCAATTCTTCTCGAATTCGGCGAGCGACTTCAGGATGGTGCAAAATGTAGAGTATTCCCCACGAAATAACATGCGTCGATGTTTCCATTCCCGCGCTCCACAGGTCGAAGCAAATGTTTTTCAGTTGCTGCATTCTAAGATTCTTCAATTATTCATTGTATACCAATGGCAAGGGTCGAAGATGTTTAGAATTCTATCAAGTGTTGGAAAAATAGTCATTTGGAAACCTCGTGTCATCGTTACATCATGACATGGCTAGATAATATAGGATAAGTGAAAGGTTGGATAGAGTAGGGGTTCTTTTCTTAAACAATTTCGTACGACACATTGTCATGATGTTACGAGGTTTCTAAATTACTAAATAAACTCATTCGATTTTATTTTCAAATTTAACGCTCTAAGCACAAATAATCAATATTCGCTAACCCAAATCCACCGAAATCAGGCTCATTTTCCAATTTCTTCATCTCTTTGAAATATGCTTCCGCAAAATCAGTGCTTTCATTCGATTCATAATCGATATATTTCTGGTGCTCCAAAATTTGTTTCTCAAATATTCCCATGATTTTACTACCATTGTTTACAAATGCTAAATTCATCAAATAGAACTTCACGAAATAAATTTTGTATATACTATAGACATCAGTGCCGAGGCGAAATTAATTTTGAAAAAACCGGAACCGGAATTCCAGTTGGATGTTCAAAAGTTTTTGAAATCAGAATCGGTCAGATACAATCGAAATTTCGGAACTGAAGCCGAAACTCCATCTTGGTCCTGATGTGCATTATTTATTCCTTACCTTCATACTTGCCATTAAAGTATGGAAGATAGCGAAACCATGGACTGAATAGCATCACTGCTTGTGTAGGTTCACCAATAAATTTCGCCATTTTAGTAATTATGTCGTTCAATTGATGAAATTCGTGAATGTTCGACTACAACACTTTCTTTTTTAACATATAGAATTGTGCCCATACATTATCATATCGATATCCAAATAGAAAGCTATTGATGACTGAAGCAATTCCGATTTCAATATACGAGCATAAATTAATTGACTTGTCCAAATTTTCGCGCTTTAGACTATCAATTAAGTATCGCACATCAATTAACACCTTAATGAGTTTTGTTTGGCAGTTTGTAAACCTCGTGGCCGCGTGGCATACGAAATAGTGTGGGAAAGGATACTCTATCCTACCCTACCCTTCATCTATTTTATACTATCTCGCATGTCACGAGGTTTACAAATGGTCTTTTATTTTATCGGTTTTTAGGAATGAAAATTCGTGTTGGATGTTTTCAAACGCTTTACTCCCTTTAACCGAGACAAAAGCCTTCAACCAAGTGGCTAAATTATCTCATGACTAACCAATCCTTGAATAGGCTATCGAAGATCGGAGAGGAATAAGGGAAACAGTGGATAGTTAATCTAAAATTGGATAACTTTCCGAATAGTTAACTAAACCACGTGGTTAAAGTCTTTGTACACGACTCCAATCTCTATTGACACCTACTCTCTGTTGAAGAACATCACTTCCCATTCCGTAGCTCTTTAAAAACTGCAAAGTAAAGCGTTTGTGACTTTTCCAGAGTTCACCATTCGCTTCAAGTATGCCATAGCTGCCCCTTATAATCGTATTATTATGATGGGATTAAATTTCATTTTTTGCAAATCTCATATCTCGAAATTTTAAGGTGATTGGATAAATCGGTCGACCAACGTAGGTGTCAGCGTCCTTGATGAGCATTTCCTTCATGATTTCCCAGTCCGCAACCACTATTACATCTGTTAAAGCGAACTTGAGTGTAAAGATTCCACCGTATTTTTGTCTGAATTATATGGATAATCTGAATTGATTGAACATGCCAACCTTAATTTCAGCAGCATCTCATATCCTGGTTCTCTCGCCGAAATTAGAACTTGAAGACAATTTCCAAAGATGGGCAATGGGAGTGGACCGAAAAAACGTTTAATGATTTGCATACGAAATGAGAAGTTAATGTAAAAACGGTGAACAAAGTTCTCTTTCAAAAAGTTTGAAACTGACTTCGAAGTCAAAGTTTAGATAAACACTCGGGGGAGAATTCTTTCATATGCAAAGCTCAAAATATTGACTTAGGCCGAGCTCAGTCGAGATCCACCGATATGAATCGAAAAGGGACTTCCTGTATTCTCCACTCCTTTTTTATCTCTAATTCACATTATTTCTCAAAAAGGGGGTGGAAAATACAGGAGGTCGAAAAACGTGATTTTCATGGCGCGAGATCGATTGAAGCCTCTGTCGAGGAATTTTCGCTCCGAGAATGACGGAGAGAATTTCCTCGTCCAATCTCTTGATATATATAGAAATTTAGATTTACCTAATTGGACCGAGCTCAGCCAATTTCACTCGTTCTCGGTTCATTTCTCTCAACTAAGCTCAGTTGACGACTCGGTCGAGTTCGGATGGAGTAAAATATTCTACAGACCTAGGCAGAACTTCAGCCAAGCTGAAGAAATATAGGGAGGGGGTACGAAAGTGATAATTTTACTATGAAAATACTATGGTAAACTGATAGGTACACGAGGGTCCGCAAAGGCTTTTGATCAAAAATTTTGACTGGAAGAGGATACGCAAGAGGGTTTTGGCTGAAGCTCTACCTAGGTCTGATATCCTATGAATTGCGTGAATTACCTGGAGGCAATTTACGTCTTCGCCAATACATTTGATGGAATGAATACATCAGAATTGCAATAAATATGATAATCAACATTACCTATTTTACTGGAATTTGAAATTATTTTGAGGTTGAAATATCTAACAATGAATTATGTCGAATACTTTTGCATTTATAACTGATTTAGGTCCAGGTATTTCATTGAATAAACTGGTTGTTGTGAAGTTTGTGAACTCTAAAACTCATCCATCTGATTCTATCTCTGCTATATAATCTGACAAGAGGACAACAATGTAAGATTATGCAAATTTCCTAGACGTCTGTATGAATTGTGGACTATTCGCCAGATATGCAAGCTTCATTTATATACGAAGTAATAAAGCGAGTTTTTTTTTTCGAAAATCGAGCCGTGGATCCACAAGTGAGAGATAACTGAAATTAGAGGGGAAATAAGAAAGGGAGAGAAGAGATAGTGTCATTCAACGTTACTGCAAGCGATGCACGGTTTTCGGCAAAGTGTCCACTTTATCACTTCGTGCAGATTTATCGAAATCAAGAGGCATGTTCATGATATTCTTACGCTATACAATGGAGATGCACAGTGTTAAAGGAGTTGCTAGGTGCAGTGCACTATTTTATTATACCTCAAACAACCCTGCTGGTGACTGAATAGTCAGGAGCGAATCAGCGGATCTCTCGCATCCAAAGACGAATCGTCCCTAGACAGAACTCAATAACCTCTACAAAACACATCCACTTCCTACTTGTCTCAAAACCCGTACCGAATGACAGAAACAAATATACATTTTCAATAAACCATAACTAGAGCATATTTATTGTTATAAAATCTGACAAGCAATCATGTTCAATGTACTTTTGTATTCTTCAGTTCATATTTCCCGTCTCCGTGTCCCGCCGCTTGCTTTTTAATTACATCATCGGACACAATTTTGAATATTTAGGTAAGTTTATAGGAGTTTCAAAATGAAACATACTTTCGGTCATAAACAAGCCCCATCTTCGCGAAGAGATCGATGAGTTTTCCGGTAGAATTTGAAGCCCAAGGAGATTCAGAAGCTCTGTAATCTTGTGGGAAAACGTGGTGGTAGTTATGACTGAAAATTGAACTCATTCGTATTTTATGATATCATGCATCAAGTTATTCTTTAAAATTTATCCCTCTCCCTGCGCAATGATATTGAATATGTCAGCTTGCACAGCACTAACCGTCGAATCATACGGTTTGTAGCCAAATCTAAACTTATAACTATGATATTTCTGGATTTATTTGTGTAATTATATTTTCTCCATTGCGACTTAACGTAATGCCCTGATTTGTTATTTAGCTAAGATTGCCTAGTGCTGAGCTCCGTGGATGATGAGGAAATACATTCTCCTTCACCTTACAATGGTATCGAGAAATGTAAGTGTTAGGGTGCGTTCATACTTAGCTGCATGCGACTGCAATTTGCAATTCACGTGCAACTCGGCGAAATAGTATGAGAAACGCGGAGAGTGACCAAATTGTAGCAAGTTGCATGCAATTTTGTCCATTCATTCTTTCCATTTCCACGCTATTTTGAGCGAGTTATAAGTTGATTACCGGACATACAAGGGCAACCATAACAGCTTTATTAAATTTCATGTTTGAAAAATAAACTTTCACAAAACGATATTCTATTCGTCATTTCAATGTCATATTTAACCCCAAACAATAACGAATTTGCCTCCACTTTATTCGATTTTGATTTCTTCTTTCGCAATGAACTTGGATAAGAATTGAAGTTTCTTCTTGCCACCTCGAAGGATATGTGTTTGTACGAAATAGTTGATATACTGAAGATTCAAATAAAATATGAAAAAATCAGACGTTTACCAAAAGAAGGAAGCTTAGATCTATGAGCACTGAAATGTTTAGAACAGTCGTGTCGATTTCACATTTTACCTAAACAATTTCATTGTTATTTAGGGTAAATAAAAATCAAAATCATAATCAGAAGTGAAGATGATTATTTTTGGAATCAAAGTTTCCTCTCTCATAATTCCTACTGCTAAAGAATTAGCATTATGTAAAATTGATTTTTTTACCTTGATTTTTAAAGGCGTCACCATTTTTTTTTTTTAGATTTTTATGCTACTAATTTTGTGAACATTTTTTTAATTAAAAATGGTCATTTCACCTTTTGCCAATAGAGAACGTAGAACATATGAGTGAAGCCGTAGAACCCTACCACGAATTGGATGATCTGCATGGAGGTCACGATTATCGGCACTTTCGCAGGAAGTCGAATTTTCAACGATCGAAGGAGATAATAACTGAAAAAAAGAGTTGCATTCTCAACTCAAAAGGTTATTCACACATACGTGTACGTAACGGAATGAATGGCTGCATTGACGAACACAATATATGGAACAAATGCTGGCTGATGAGAATAAATGTAGTGGCCTTGAACTACCGTCAGGATATGATGATACCTAGGAAATTGCTGATCGTAAGAAGCTGTTCAAGGAAATCGGTTCGTCGTTAAAGAAACATCAAGCAATGATTTTTGTCATTGGGTTTTTTTTTTTTTTTAAATTTATCCTTATTAGCTTTTTCGTGTTTAAACCGGTTTTGGAATGTCAACAATTTTGCTATCAAATTCACATGCGACGAATTAAATTTGGTCATGAAAATCTAATTCAGAAGTATTTAAGAAATTTGTACTTATGCTCATTATTTTTACCATTGCCAATCACTAATAACGATTTTACCAGTGCAAAAAAATGAGCGGTCGTTTTCGTAGAACTATGAAAATAGTATCGATGAATTCAAAGAACTTTGACATCGTGAATATCCAAATCCAATAACCGGATTCTCCTTTATAGGACTCATATCTATAGCAGAAGGAATCTAAAAAGATATATTTTATGAAATACAGACTATAATAATATTTTTAAAATGAAATCTATCGCTACAATATCACAAGTTATTCGTTTCCCAATTAATTTTCAAATTTCTATCCTTTTACCCTCCGAATATCTTCGATTGAAGAGTTATGAAGTCTATTCTCAATAAATTTAGAAATAATTGACGAATATCAAATATTCCGAAATTATGATACAAGACATTTGAGCAATTGATTTACTTACTGACATATCCGTGATTAATGATCTTGGAAACGAGCTCGGGGAAGATGTTGAGCGCAGCAATAATCGAAAATCCAGCCATTAAGAAGTTCCATATGCTGAGTGGGATGAACAGGGAGAATGGTTCGCGATTGCGCATGATGTATTTGACCCCGAAGATGACAATCAGATACATTATTGAAGCCTGAATTTAGATAAACTACCTCAGAATAAAATGATTAAATTTAGAAACTTGGGGCTATTTGGAAACTGCGAGATACTAAGACGCAAGGAATAACGTGAAATAGTATACGGTTAGGAGAGGTATGAGATGGTAGGGGCAAGAAATCTTTTCCTACTATTTCTTAACATCAGGTTTGGTGGACCAGGTTGAGCATTTTGAAAATATTGTCGAATCGAATCGTAACTTTTCCGATTCACCAACAAGCTTGCCCAATATCTCATGTCTCGTGGTCTCACGGTTTCCAAGTTGCCCAACTTGAAAGATCATATTCTATGAATGTGTAGAGAATATTTCATCTGAGTTTTCATACAATTTTTATAAAAAATTTGAAGTGCCCAGTTAATAAGTGAATTGTTTTACTTGCAATGCAAATACAAAATGGTCAGATGTGAATTGCACCGCTTCCTCTACTTCAAAATACTTAGTGCCATTGAAGACGATAGTGAAGAATTTACTAGCGTCAAATTTGAACTGCTTTAGTTGATCGAATGATAATGAAGTGTAGTTTGGTTGGCTCATGTTTACCTAAAATTTCATTTATTTCAATTTCATGACTAAACTGAGATTTCGAATTGCGAGATCGTGTTCACACATCAAAATAAGATGATAAGATTTCAATTAGTTTCTTATTTGAATGATCATAATAAGTATAATAGATGTTTTGGAAAAAAAACCAGACAAATCAATATGTAACGCGAAAATGCATTCGTTCGTGAATAAAACGAATAGGAGGAAACAATGGCTGGAGTACTTTGAAATATGTAAATTGTCTGCTCTCGATTGTTACAATGAACTTTCCAAATAGGATGCATAAAGTTTGTTTCGAGATTATCAGTAATACATGATTTTATTTCCATCTTTGATGCATAAATTCAATTTTTGCAAAATCTACATTCCAGATGATAGTTTGAACAAAATCATAACTGGTGAGAATTCTTATGAAATTTTAATAAAATCAATTTCAAAATTCATAACACGACATTTTCATCAGAATATTTTTAGCTTCATTATATTTAAAAACAAAAAGATTTTCTAAAATTTTCACTCTTATATATTACGAGCCTTGATCACGCAATTCGCGTGTTTCCTCGGGCTTATCTTTCCAAACATGTATAACACATAGGGGTCAGACAAATCTATCATAGAGAGCACAGAAAGGCAGGCAAAAAACAACAAAATACTAATTGTTTAGATTACAGTCCGATTACTTAGTTAAGATAAAAAAGAAATTTTACACGTGAATAGTAGTCAAGTTCTCGGAGAATTTTTGGCTCCATCTGGATACCGAAACTGCATCGGTGCAAGCGATGGAGCTAATTTTTCTCCTGGCTGTGCATCGCTGACTTGCACTGCTAAAGCGGGCCGACTTTTCGCATTTGCATAGATATTTCATCAGTAATCTTTTCAAGAGGAAAAATTATAATTCCACACAATGTTATTTCGTTCGTCCAGACTGCTTAGGCAAGTTGATGTAATTTTTGAATTGGTTTTTGCATGAATTTACGTTAATCCTAACTTTTTCATTCCAAAAGTGAGAAATACCATAGAATAATAGTTCAAATGGGCATCTGTTTCAAAGTCCAGGGACTGATTATATCCAATATCTCAGAGTAGCATATCAATATCATTAAGAAATATCTACCATTTTCTATCTGAACTACTATATTATGTTAAGCAATTATGCTTACTGAAATTCGTATCGTTTTTAGTCTACGATGATATTTGTAAACTAAGCTTGGAAAATTTCAATGGCTGAATTTTATTCTCTGCAAAAAACAAATTAGAAATCACAAGAGCTACTAGAATCACGTTATGAAAAAACGACTTTAGAGAAACAATAATAAAGGCATAGTTAGAGTCTCCAAATGGGTTGCAGGAATCACTCCCAGGAGGGGAACATGGTATAGTCGATTGTGAGTAAGTGAATATTGCAATCGACAACAATAATATAGTGAATGGTTTAGTATACCTATCAATGTTTATTAACATATTAGCATATACATATATACATATATAATACAAGCTCGAAATGTTTGATTTTGGAATGACAACTTTTAAAAGGATTTACATCAATGCTAACCATTAAACAAAAAACAACAACAACAATAGAATTTCAACAGATAAACTTAAGCGTATATTGCATACTTCATCAGTGATAACTATAATCTAAGAATTGCACTTTCATTCATGAAGGGAAGTGAGGGATAACGAGTTTCGCCATACTTAGCAATAAATCAACTCCGGCCGGGAGGGATACCTCAAATAAAATATTTTAATTAGAACGTTCAAAATAATATGTCTAGCTTGGTTTCAAATATTTCCATCGAATATTTTTAAAGGTAAACCGTTTAAACCTACCAATTCATTAAGGCTAGATTCACCGGTAAAATCGCTGACAGTTTTTCGCAAATATGTAAAGACCTAATAATTAAAATATTTTAAAATATAAAATATGAAATATTTATACCTTCGCGAATAAGTACTGTATACCGACCTCCCTCATATTTGAATGACATGAGGCTAACATATCATTAACAATTAGCCTTCCATTATTTGTTAATGGAGCATAAATTCCCTTTCTTTGAGCTATAAAGATGTTTTCAATCTTTTGCTGACGGAAACGGTCCTGAAAATTAGAGTATTTAATAATAAAATATCTGCTTTTTAAATAGGAGATTTAGATCCTATATTGTATTTAATGATATTAAAAGATCAAATTACCTTGTGAATAACAATAACACACTGCCCAATCCTTAACTCATCGGCGTAAACTGCATTTTTTGGGATGGAATCGATGTATTCGTCGTAATAATCTTATGATTTTTATTGCTTTTTAAAAATTTTGTTATTTAAATACCGCCACACTCATTGATGTACATTAAATGTTTATCCGTGAGCCTTAGCGCTTTGCCAAACTCAGTTACGATTGTGATGAAGCTAGCATTGATTTCGGGTTCTTTGTGCAGCCACATTATAATTGGTGTGAAGTATATCTAGAATATAAGGTTAAAGATTCAAATCAGCTAAATAAAAATTTTAATTTGGCAATTTGAAAATGCACAACTATAGAGTAGTAAGAAACCTATGCTTTCTCAGGGCTGCATTATTTTTTCTTCCTTTTTCAACTATTTTCTAAGGTTCTGCATTCTTTAAATTGATTCAAATAATTCGAACAAAAGCAACAATTAAAATAACTTAATAATATTGAACACCAATTAATATATAATAATTGAAATATTTACGTGAGTCTGATTGGCAGTCAAAACGAAGTCCCCGACATCGATCTCGTCCATGCTCTTCTTGCCACTTGGAGTCGTCACCCAGGTATCCGATGAGAAGCACGACGCCCCCGAACCGGTCGCAGGGTCTTGACTACTGCCGCCTCCACCCGCTATGGGCGCAACTGAAATATATGACTTAAAATTTCGAAAAAAAATCAGATATTCTTATATATTATGAATATTCGGATTTTTGAGGGTCCATTTGACGAAAATCAATTTTGCATTGAGATATATCTACTATCTCACATCACTACTGCATTAACTTCACAAAACCATGTTCATTGATAGTCGATGCGCTAAACTCAGAGCAGGCGATAGGAGAGTAGCAAAAAAAAGGATAGAAATACTGTGCTTTCTTTTTCGAAGGAGAAAGAGCAGAGCGCAAAGAGGACAGACGATAAATTGAGCTGTTTTTCACTGTTAATAGGCATGATTCTGTGAGTTTATCAAAACTTTTAATATATTTAATGATGAAGATCGCCTTTTCCTTCAATATTGTTTCAAAACCAAAAATCGCCCCTACCGAACGGCGGTTGTGGGGGTGGAACTGCGGCGAAAGCGTTGGCCTGTGCAAACGCGTTTCCTTGGCCAAAACCCTGTCCTTGTCCCTGGCCCTGTCCTTGTCCCTGTCCTTGGCCTTGACCCTGACCCTGACCCTGGCCTTGACCCTGGCCCTGGCCCTGTCCTTGTCCTTGACCCTGGCCCTGTCCTTGGCCTAAAATTTAATTGTTGCTAAACTATTTGTTTCAGACTATTTCAATAGTTGGTAATTTTGAGGTAAAAATTAGGAAACTTTATTTTAAATATTATGAAAAATGTCTATAATTTTAAAAATAGGAAATTCAGGACTATCTTTGACATAAAATTAAATTTTTTTCTGCAAACCTTGCCCTTGTCCCTGGCCCTGACCCTGACCCTGTCCGGCTCCTTGACCTAAAATAATTCAGATTATTTACTAACTTAGGCCGAATCTAATTAGCTTACTAGCTGCCTGAGCTGCGGCCGCGGCCTGTTGTTGAGCCTGGAGAGCAGCAGTAGCAGCAGCCAATTGCTCGGCCGTAGGCGGGAAGTCCGAAGGAGGAGGAGGCTATTAAATAGATAATTAAGGCAACTATTAATTAAATGAATATAGTCGAGTAATTAAATGAGGATAATTGGAATAATTAACTCACTAAATATGATGTTTGGTAAGTCAGGACGTTATACATTCCAGCGTCGATCTTACAAGCCCTATCACTGAATCTACCCGTTTGCCAAATGAAATCGGCCGGGGTTAGAATGGACTCGAATGTAGTGTTAAATCTTCTCTGGACTTTACGCAATATCGCCTGAAATAAAAATAAGTAAACCTATTTAGAATGTTTCATTACAGTAGCCATAAATTGAGTCTGATGCCGGCTAAAGCCCTCCTTTTGTTTCTCAACGTCGATAGTTTTGAACATATCATATTGCATAGTGCGGTCGCAACATATAACTCCTGAGTTTAATTTATTAAAATATTTAATTATTAAGACTTATGGTTTCAATATTTTAAAGAAGTTGAAAAGAATAATAGTTTATTTAATTAAATACCATTTAACTTCTCCAAGTCCGGAGGGCAATTCATAGGTTTAGCCTCTCCCAGGTCGACTTCTACAGGCCAATGCAAAGGATACTGTAACTTCAGTTCTTAGCTTGAACCATATTCTGCGTAAATCGCGTACCGTAATATTCGAGTTGGTCGTGTAAGCGAAGATGTAATACTTATCCACTCGGAATTTACAGATGGAATTATTAGCATGGTTGACATTAAAGATAAAGTCATCATAAGAAACGAAAACCTCCATAGAGTGTTGAAATAGCTCCTCGGCGTCCCATTGGAGCCTCTTAATTAGCATAATTAAGAGTCGATTACCCTAGTTATCTTTTTAATTACCCTCGAAAATTGTCGTAGATTGTACTGATGGAAGTTGGGAAGTCGAACAACTCGCCGATAAGCCTGAAGAAGCGAGTTGAATAACTCGACATTGCAACAATACGAGCCTAAATAGAGCAAGTAGTGATTTAATTAGGATAATTAACTATTTAATTACCCCTATGATCTTGATCGCAATGAGAATTCACGGGGAACCCGGCTCTAGGGCCTTCAGCTTCGATAGCCAATGGGGTATGAAAGTCCTTCATTTCAGGCAGGGTGATTTCGGTTGAACCCAAATTCTCTCTCTCAGCGAAATTAAAGAAGTATTCCTCAGCCTCTTTATAGTCAACATCATACTTAATTAGGGCTATTATTTGAGTAGTCTAATTAGCCATTTAATCACCTGTCTAGGCGTTGCGTAGATCAGAATGTAGAACTCCTTGTAGAACTGGTGACAAATAGCGTTTCCCACGTGATATGTCGCAAATGCAAAGTCGTGTCTGGACACGAAAACTTCGTATGATCGCTCGAACCGTCGTTGGGCCATTCTTTGGATTCTCTGAAGTTAATTGCCCAATTAAAATGATTAACCACAGAAATGATTTATTTAATTACCCCCGCAATGACGCCTTCATTTCCGGCTCCATACCAGGGGGAGGTCGATAATTCGGTTACAGCGTCTCGCACTGTCTGCGTTAACGCGCGATCGCAGCATTTATGGCCTTAATTAATTCAATTATATACCGAACGGGACTGTATCTCATGAACTATCATATTTTCGTAAACAAGGAAGTCTGTGCATGATGTCGCATGAAAAATGGGTTGGGCTTATTCTTTCTCTTTTTGAAAAGGGAAAGAAAGACTACACCCACAAAACTGCGATTTTGTAAATAGTCATTTTTATTGAAAGAAAGTATGCACGTTTGTAAATAAATTACCAGATCTTCGTCCTTTTATACAATGCGACTCTTTCGGGAACCGTAAATTCCACCGATAGTTATCGTTATCTTCCTGTTCTGCATCAGGACCTTTGACCTCATTTGTCGCTAGGATTTCGGTGGCCACAACAGGGACCTAAAATACAGTATTTCTAATAAAATACACCAATTTTTACCTGTAAATTAGCATCCACAGGACTTTGTGATCTACTGACACTAATCGTATTGGCTGCGAAATCAGTATCAAATAATCGGGTTTCGGCTCCTATAGACGAATCTATGTGGACTGAAATTTAAATATTTTGATTATTTTAGAATAATAGATAAAAGTATTTTCATTTTGATACCAGCAGCCGTTGGTGCACGTGTAGTAGTGTTACTTTTTCTCGTTACTGGGGTGATCGGTGCCGGGGTTGAAACTGGCAAAGGCTCTTCGGTGACTTCCTGAAATTATATTTCGTAGTCAAAACTCTGAATTAGCCTAAATCATCTATTTAAAATTTCAAAAATAGTTTGCATTTAAATTTAACTTAGTAATTATTTTAGAAGCTACGTGTTGATGAACTCAGTACTTGTAGCTCTTCTGGAGCATCAGTTATTGGAGCCTCCAGCGTCGAAGTCGAATTCGTGTCTTCAGCTTGCCGTTTTTCTTGTCGATTCTTCGAGTTCTTCTTTCTGGGATGAACCCTTTTCTTAGGCTTCTTCGTAAGAGCTTCTCCATCATCATCATCAACTTTATCTGGTATCTTATCATTTACCAAGGATTTAGGCTTTAGGTGGGTTTTTGCGCCTGAAATTAGAGCTTTTCGGCTTGTTCAAAATATTTATCTTAAGTTTGAGTTGTGCCATTAAAATTTTAATTTATTTTTTAAAAATTGAAATTATTACGATTATCCGGCATTTTGAAGAGGTTTTTACTGTTGTCGAGATTTTCAATCGGCGGTTGGGAGGTCAAGTCTTCTGTGAGAAAAAATGATAATATGCAATCCGGAATAACTATATTTAGCAAAATGATTCCCTTACCTCCAGCCATGGGGTCTTCTCGCCTGTCAGGGAAATATCCTCTGACTCCCAGGGCCTTGGTACCTCCTAAGTCCTCTTGAGTGTCCAAAGCAGCGAACCACTCTTCGAATTTGAGGTTAAATGGATCGTACTAAATTTGAAATATGAATAAAAAAGCTGAGCTTCATTATTTAATATCGTCGAAAATGACAAAATTATTGAGTTTCGTATATCAAATTTGATATCTTCCCTTACCCGATTAGGCGTTTGGTAGATCAAGATATGATATTTATCGGTCATGATCTTGCATGTCATGCACCCGTGATAATACGAGGCGATCGCGAAGTTTCTCTCAGTGATGATAACCTCGAAAGTCGTTTGGAACTCCAGTTGGGCCCTTCTCTGGATGAACTGGAATTTAAAATTACCGATTATTCTTCAAATTTATTTAGTTTTTTATTTACTTTAGCCGCATCGCCCAATTTTTCAGCGTTAATTCCGAGTTTTATTGACTCTTTCAAGTTCGCTTCAAGGTCGGAATCACAACATCGAATTCTCATTGTATGGTAGGGCTCATCCGGACCTGAATTTGAAAAATAGGCTCAAGTAAAAAATCGAAGTCAAGTACAGTATTATTGAATTTAAATTGACATTGATTGAGGTGGATTGAAGTTAAATGAGACTAGATTAAGGTTCAATTTGATTTTGTAAGATTTTCAAACTATCTTTGGAAAAGTATGTATTTTGTCATTCGACCAATTTCCTTTTCGAATTCGTCATACTGATCATTTTTTCAGTGAAACGGACCTCAGCATTGATTTTTTCCATTCTTAACTGATTTTTCTCATTTTTTGCAGAAAAATTACCCAACAACTTCTCTCCGTCCGTATCAGAGACGTTCCAAGCGCATAGCGGGAGTTTTCTGAAAATTTAAAACCGGTTTTTAGGTCTCCTCGAAAGTCTTATCTTTTCATCGCGAAACAAATATTTTCATATTATTATCAGAATTTTTTTCATTTTCCATAAAATTTCATACTATCAAAATCTTAATCTTACATTATTGGGTAAGAATCCAAGTTCGGACCCTCTTTATAAGTTGGAGGGCCTTCTCGATACTCAGATTGAGGGATGGAATTTTGGACGTAGGCTACCGGTGGTCCGAGGATCAAACTTTGGAATTGATTAAATGGAGGGAGCAGGGCCAGGGATTGAGCCTGAGCCGGAACCGGAACTGGAATCGCGTAATTCACGACCTGTGGATGACGATCAGCTTGAGTAATCCCGGCAAAATGTAGCGAGAGATTCAGAATTACCCAGGTAATTCGCATCTTAAACTTGACAATTTGTAAAAGTTCGAGTTTATTTCAGGTCTTTCAAGTTTTTCAATTACGGAAGATGATAAATGATAGTGTGACGGGATAAAAGATTTTTGTGCAAATTCTTTTCTATCCGAATCGCAAGCTCGAAAAAAATCATTCGAAAGAAAAATTAGATCCATAAATCTTTATCATGAGAAATAGAAAAGCAACCGTTTGTAATATCTTTTAGAAATTTGATGATCAGATATAAAAGAAAATAAAAGTTACATCCTAGACTCTATTCACAAGCAGTTCTTCGAGATCAA
Organism: Diploscapter coronatus; assembly: GCA_964036155.1. Taxonomy (NCBI): domain Eukaryota; kingdom Metazoa; phylum Nematoda; class Chromadorea; order Rhabditida; family Rhabditidae; genus Diploscapter; species Diploscapter coronatus. The sequence goes on along the minus strand of OZ038423.1, from coordinate 80,179,072 downwards.
CGTTAAAGGTCAAAGCAGCTTCATTTCTCTTTTGTAAAAAATAAAGAAAGGTATGGCTATACCTGACAGATATGCCACCAATTGGACTGAGGAAGGGAAGCGTGGCCGAGTGGACTAGGGGGGTGAATTAGCCTTCTTTTTCATACCCTTTCCCGCTTCTGAATCTAAATCTGCCGATACAGATCCTCCACTGGCAAGAATTTCCACCCTTGATCAGTCTCGTTTTTCTCCGACTACCCTCTTCTTATCACCTTATCTATCATTCGGATACACCATTTATGGCCGTCTTCTTTCAGCAGAGGTGAATAAGATCTTCTAATTTAACCGAGAGAAATAAAGAAGAGAAGACATCGAAAGTTTGACAAAAGAAGGGAAGAATCGCAAGAGGGCTTTAAAATGCAAACCTTGATGCCGGACTTGGTGCAACAACACAAGTCGGATTTAAAAGAAATTATTAAGAGTGAGTAAGCTTTCTGAAAGAGCACTCTCGCTATTGGGAACTGACCAATTCGGAACTCCCCGATTCAGAACGACCAAATTCAGAAGCGATAAAATCAAGCGCAAGATGAAAGAGGGCAGCGGAATTTGCCTGACGGTGAGGGATATCATCTGATGGCAGTTTTATAATGATAAAGGTAGCCATGATTACAGGGTGCGGAATAATTATGAAGGCACTTATTCGTGTGCTAATTACTAGAGAACTATAAGCTCAGACAATTTTCTAAATTAATTCTAGAATTATGTGACTTAATTCCACTAAAAATTTCTTTAGAAAATATTTTTATAAAATGAGAAATTTTTTTGAAAAAATAGTGTATTATGCTTGGTAAATCAAACTATCTTAGAGATGAAAAAATTTTAATTTTGTTTACCATATGCTCATATTTTATTTTTTTCGCTTCGGTTATACAGCGTGCCTTATGAACCTTTAACAATGATATATCATGGCTCCCGAAAATTCATACTTCACAATTATAGAAGTTTTCCTATGAATTTATGATCTGTAGGCTCCAAAGATTCGGTAAAAAATTATTTGGGGTAGTTGGTGCCAGATTATACGCACCTGGCAGCAAATAATAAGTGTCTCCATTATTTTTCCGGACCCTGTATTTTCTCGGAAAAATTCCCGAAAAAAACGAAGAAAAATCACGAAATGAAACAAAACTAAAGTCTGTATCTATAATTTTGTCTTAATTATCGATAATTATAAAAATCATGAATTAGAACTGTGATAACTTGCAACAATCGGTCGTGCTGATTTTGCAATTACAGAGTCAATTTGGTTGTTCCAAATTGAAATATACTATCTCTAGTAAGACATGCTGGAGGGTATAAATACCTGAGGATTTCAGTAGAGACCAATTCTCATCTTCCGCAGCAGGCCGAGTTCAGCCTAGGTACACTCGCTCCTGCACTCTACCCTACTTCCCTGGACCGGTCCCGTGGTTCTCCTCCTCTCTCTCTATCATCTCCATCATCTCTCTCTGCCCAATCGTTTATCTCGCACTTAGGCAATAAACGATTAAAAGCCCGAGATTGTTTGTAATTGATTGCGATACACAATTGTACATCTACAAAAAAAACATCGAAAAAATAAATGAAATTGAGAATCTAGTTTGAATAACGAAATTTGCAATGTATGCCACGACGCGTTCACAACGCCCCCTTGAGCAAAGGGCATTAGCAACTCCCAACTCTGTTATAATGGAGAATAGTTGGTTATATTGATACTATAAATGATTAAGATTATTGTGAATAAATAGGCAACTTAAATAGCCCAGTGGAATTGAGTTCCTTTCTTCAATATATCTCTTTTTAATTCTCTTTTTCTATTTTACGAACTTCAAAATGATACACGTGATTGTCTTTTGTCCATCTACTAAAAATTTCTGCTAAACTGATTATTTTCTTCAACCAAATCTAAGTCAGTCTTTTTTCTGATAACCATTGCATGGAAGTCATTTTTCCTTTTTCTGATGCTGATATCTGTCTTTTCCGCCCCTAGCCATTAGGCACCTTTCTCTATCATCCTGTTAGCGAGACGCGAATTCGTCATCAACCGATGTCGTTGTTCCGATGGTCAGCATCTCTCAAATCTTTCAAAGTTACTTGCAAATTTAGTTATTTCAAGAATTGGTCATTTGGAAAGAATGGTTAAATTTCTCTGGAATAAAACTATCTCTTGTCTTTTTAGAAAGTTTCTGCTGCCATTTTGAATTTCAAGTGACAAGATGACACTCTTTGAATCAGAACGAAAAATGCAAGGGAGCGGAGTTTGAAGTGCCTAGTTATGTTTAATAGATTAGGAGTGATAAAAATCTGTCATAATCTAGGTTTGGACATACAGACAAATTCAACAAAATACAAATTGCTCAAATGGCTATGAAAGTTGTGAGTAAACTCGCTCTGCTGTTGTAATGGCCGAGGGTGCACTTGAAGTTGTACTATTCCCATCGGTGCTGTGGGACAGAAATTTAAATAAACAACTGTAAAATCGAGATTAGATCATCAGAAACGTGGATTTCGAAATGTGCATGATGAAGTTGGGAAAAATCTTGCTTTTACAACATTTAGCGACATGTAATTCTAAGATCAAGTGAACCTCACCTGAGTCTCGTGTGAACTGGCCTAGCTCATGTGAGGGGGGACTTTAGTACGAACCCTGGTCCTGAAATCGATTCAACTTTCGAGCATTTCGAAATGAAAATTTAGACAGGATATGATGAAAGAAGCTTTGCCATGACGAGTAGCCAATGTCTTCTTCACTCATTTGTATGTATGCATATCTCTCAGCATATAACCTTGTTTCAATCTTATTTTCTCTTCCTTCAATTTGATTCCAAATCTATCATTATTACCTTTCTTTTTATTCTGCTATTATTTTTCCTTTTTCTGATAAAGGCAGAGGGATAAGAAAGGATCGATTCCTGCCTTCTTGGACGGGTTATCAACCCATCAAATTCGAAAGTGAAATTGCAGACAGCCCTTTCCGCAAGAATGCAGCGGCAGCTTGAAAATGCCGCAACGTCACAATATGAACATGTCGTAACTTTCATTTGACAATGTTGTGCCTCTTATAAAGCTGCAATATCAGCCATTTGGATTTTTCGCTATTTCGCCATATGGCTAGGATAGTCAGGGAAAGGGGTCTTTTCTCCACACTATTTCGTAGGATGTAGAGAGGCTTTCACCTGGCGAAGTGGAGTTGAATGGAATTACCGCAAAATCTACAATAATTTCCAACTTTATACGATGATGCAACTTCAACATTAAACCTATTGATCCATGCTAGGTAATTGCGGATCCGCAGAGAAGTTATATTGTAAATCAGTGCGAGCGAATGCAGAGCTGTATGTTACCTTACACGAATCGATAATTCACGACTGCCGACTCTTGCCGATCCATTTAGAGTGGTGGTTTGAACACTGAGGCATATTCACGTTACGGCATTGTGACATTCAAAGTTTCTGACAAAGATGTAATTCTCCTGATTAGAAGAAAATATCAGTCTTCATTCTCTCTTCAATAGTTTGTGGCTTAACTTGCGACTGTCCATCGGCTAATTTAATGAGAGATTTAGGGAAAGAGAATGACAAAAAGATGATAAGAATTAGAAGAGAGAATTTAAAGGCGAAAGATGAAGGACGAAAGAGATGCCTTCTTTGTCAGGAAAGACAGCCAAATAAAAAGAAATCCTGTCTAAAAAGGCGATGTTCGACTTATAACCTTCCGTAAATGTTCTTATAAGCATGAAAGACATATTTTGGCAGGGTTAGTTGGAATGAAATAGTGGGATATTGAAAATTTACACTTGTGCGAGACTTGTCTGCTCATTATTTGCATCGTAAACATATCATCTTTTTAAATGATAAAAAATATACTTGTGCCCAGATCCATAAATTGACTGAGAGATGACCGAGTTTCCATCATTTTATGGATCTGGGAAGTTTGTGCGGGGCTATTCAAGAAATAAGTTTCGAGTAGTTGTCCTGGTCTATTTCAGACAGAGTCGCTGGCAGTGAGATACAGTTTTGATTTTTTCCTAACTGAAAAGGACAAAGTATTCAGATATGAACAAATTTACCCTTCTCTTGTTAAGATGGGTACAGAGCATAATATAAACAAAAATGTCAGAATGCCAAAATTATAGATTAGAAATTTTCGACCACTTTTTTCAACCCGTCTGGTCGATTTTCTAGTTGATAATCATGGAGAATTGTTTTTGTATGATATACTTTGGATTTCTTCCTCAAACTTTGTAATTGGAAACTTTCTCCAAAATCCTCAAAAATCACGATTTTCGAATATTGAGACCTCGGCATCTTGATAAATAAGGACCCTCCAAAAATTTCTATATCAAACTCTGAAAGTAAGATATCGATTTGCCTATCACCTGTTTCAGCGTTTTTCATTTAAAAATACGCACGAATATGCATATCAAAGCTAAAAAATTTTCTCAAATGAAAAATCTGTGAAAAAATAGTATGTTATGCTTGGTAAATCAAACTATCTTAGAGATGAAAAAATTTTAATTTTGTTTACTATATGCCCATATTTTATTTTTTTCGCTTCGGTTATACAGCGTGCCTTATGAACCTTTAACAATCATATTTCATGGCCCCCAAAAATTCATACTTCACAATTATAGAAGTTTTCCTATGAATTTATGATCTGTAGGCTCCAAAGATTCGATAAAAATTATCTGGGGTAGTTGGCGCCAGATTATGCGCATCTGGCAGCAAGTAATAAGTGCTTCCATTATTTTTCCGCACTCTGCATCATTCTTTATGATCAATAGCTTTTTTTTTTTCTAAAATTAACATTTTTCCATTTTATTAACCGTTATTCGTAGCCTCTGGCAAACATGTAAATAATAAACAATTTTACATAAATTTTAACTGAAACAATAAATTAAACTGGAATTCCGAATAGTAGAACTAGACTTCACCATATAAAAATAATCGAATTTCTCATCACGACCACAAGTTATATGACACCAGAATCTTTATACAAATTTGATTTAGGAATCATAGAATCCAAAAATAACTATAAATTCTAAACAAATAGAGCGATACAAAATCTTTAATATAAAATTTAGTTTCAAATTCATATGGTCACTTTATCAAAATTATGCACCAATATCCCAACGTAAAAATTCAATTTGCCAAGCCTGGCTAAGAATCGCTTACATAGAAAGGAGGGAATTTTCAAAATTATCATTCTGAAGACATTGTGTGTATTTTTTGCGAAGAATGCACACAATAATAATTATTATTTCATATGACCTGATAGTTGGAAATTGCTGTATCACGGCATATGAGAATATAGATACTGTATTGTATACTCTTAGCAACTCGATTTTGCACACACACTCCGCCTTTTCCCTCATTATTCCATTTCTTCTCGCTCTTGCTTTCTTTTCGTCTCTCCGGGAAGGCAAAGAGAAATAGTGGGCGAAGCATGGGAGAGGCAAGTTGCGAAGAACATGCAGTATCTATCGCCTCTCATCGAGCCATATCAAATCAACTAACAAATGGAATGCATGATATTCCTCTTCCCGTCAGCTCATCAGTGTTTACGTAAGCAGCAGAACATCGCGAACCAACGAGTCGAATATCATCAAATTGAACAGATCTGACACTAGCGTCTGGCTCGACAGCGATTTTATTGCACACTGAAACACTATTTAGTATTCTGATAGCTGGAATTTATTTCAAATCTGGAACATTTTTATCGCAGTCAACTTCATTTTTCGCTATGATTTCAGAAGGAGGTTTCATTTAAAGTCGACTCACAATCATAAGACTATCCAGGAGATGATCTACTAATTTAGCTTAGGAAATTGTTCATCTGCCATGTTGCGGTTTTGGATAAATCCGAATAATTTGACTCACTCTTATACTCGTTATCTGTAGCAGTATGATCCCCAGTCTTTCAGGGGCATTGTCTGGGCCAACTTTGCCTATGCAATAGTCCATGGCTTCTTGGATCACTTTCGATTGAAGCGTGTCAAGCATGGACCGATTATCGCCGAAGTAGTTTTTAACTGGAACAAAGTTCTGACATAGTTGAGAAAAAGAATTTCTTACATCCTAGCAAAATGATCGTCTTTATCACTGCGCACTCGAACAAATCGATTTGATTGAGCTTCATCGGATATCCGACAGAAGTGAGCGCATCCTGGACGAACAATGGATGCAGCCTAGGGAATGTTATTGATGCATAGATATTCTGATGGATGTGCGCAATCAGGTCGAGAAGAATGATTTCAGAGGGTAGATAATATTATCCCTATCTTCCTCTCTTTATTCTCGACTCATCATTGATTCTCTTATTTCTCAAATCCAAGAATTTCAATAACAATGAAGAAGGCGTCTCTTTAGAAGCTAATTTCTTTGATTCGTTTTATTCATACACAAAATAAAGAACATCTTTAGTGATTTTTTAAAGGAAATTAACTCACTTGGCCTTCGTGGGAACCTCTTTCAGATGTACATCTTCTTCTGGCAGGCCACGATAGTAATCTGGACTCATGAACGTGTTATTTTGCAGAATCCATAGATCCTAAGTTTCCTCGAGTTTTAGCGCTATTCGAAAAATTACATACATCATCCGGCCTTTGCGCAGTCAAATATCCTTGGTCAATAAGAACGAAGGAGAAACTGTATTCTTTCAGTAGTGCTTTCTAAACAAACCATTATTTGAATAAGGTAATTCTGCTAACTTTATTCTGATGCGACATTGTTCGAAAAGGAACGAACTGGTTGGCCCATTCAGTCGCGTTGAGAATCCCCATACGCAGCATCGAATTCACGTCTACTTTTCGCGCTCTTCGAAATGGAGCATTGTGGATCTGAAAACAGTACTTTCTTTAGCTCAAAGATCCGCTATTCTAGGCACGCAGCAGAAGAATTATTTACATGCGCATACAAAGTATGCAAGTCGGCGCAAATTTGCACGGAGCCAATCCTTCCTTCTCTCCTCGACGCTTTTTCTTTTCCCCCTTCTCTTTCGCTCTCAGCACTGATGTCGTGCAAATTGACGATGGCAACTTGCACACTTTGTATGTGAATAATTCTTCCGCCGTGCGTCTACAACATTTAGCTTCCGATAATCAGATGGTATTAGATGTGATATTATGTCTTCGTTGACAATTTTAGCACAAACTAATGAATTTACGTGAAAAAGTGGGTGTGGAATAAAGATGAATTTGCACAACTCTCATCTCTTCCAAATTGTAATTAGTAAATTTATATCGTTGACCTAGTGAATCAGTAAACTATTCTCACTCTTTGTCGGATGTCATCGAACATATCCAACCCTTGTGAAAACTGTTCGTCCATGCAAAAGCTTGACATGTGTTCACTTCGTTGTCTATCCTGTAATCGAACGAGACAGTCCATAAGATTGACTATGGTGCGAGCTGAATCATAGAATCATCATTTCTGATACAAGTTCTTCAAATTTAACCATAATTAGATAATCTATAAATGAATATTTGATGGGAAGAATTGTGTGACATTTTGAAAAGCAAAAGAATAATATTGATGAAGTCCAAAGCTTAAAATGTTCAATTGAAAGGGGAAGAAACGATGAATCATAAGCAAAGATCATAAACCAATTAGTTCAGAATTATATTTGAAAATATCACACTATTGTTGAAATTTATTTGAAATAAGGGCCAGGGTTGCACGAAGCCTCGACTTCGACTTTGAATGTTGACTTCGCGCAGACCTGATAAGGACCCTATTAATCTACCCTTTTCTTGCTTCAAATTCTAAAACACATCAGTAGTTTCTTTTTGTCTGGTTAAAATTTAAAATTGTGGACCTCATTCTAATTAACCAAATTCAAGAAAAATGAACAATTTGATCATTTTGATCCATAAAAATTTATGATAACTTGGATTCTTCGCGAATTAGCGATCCATAAATTTCGCAACTCTTTTATGATAGTTTCATCGGGAATAGTGATCATTTCATACTCAAAATTTCCTATAATTGGTTGCAAAGTCGCATTGAATCCAAATGTTCAAAACATGATAAATGCTTACCGTAGGAATTAGATGCGTTTGCAGTCCCTGGGCAACTCATTCCGTTCGATTCGCCAGATTTCTCATTCATTTTCTCGAGCTTGATTTGATCCTTCCTCAATTTCCGATCATTTTGCGTTCGTGGTCCCATAATGTCTCGGATTTGGATCGCTAAAATATTTATTCTGTTGCAAAGTCATAAATTTAGCAAGATTTGTAAATCGTTATCGATGTTTATCATTTTGAATGATAACATTACGAGAGCAAATTGTTACACTTCAAAACTTAAAAGGAGAACATGGTGAACCATCTCCTGATGCGAATTTCTGTAATTCCCAAATTTAGTTTCGTTTTTTTCTGTTATTAGTTTGTCTCTGGCAAATTTCCTATATCAAAATTAGAATTAAATCAGAAGGAGATTACGTTTTATAGTGATAAGTGATGGTGATTGTAATTATTTGTAAAGAGAATATCGCTGCAAGTCGATAACATAATTGAACTTGGATATTTAAAGTGATAGTAACTAAAGTTGCAATGGAAAATTTCATGTCTATTTTTAGGTTCCCGATAATTGTCTCACATTTCTGACAACAATTCAAATATCTACCTGATGGATTCATCCCGACTTGGAGGCATTTATTCAATCGACAAAATCGACAAATGCAGCGAGTTTCTGAAATCTCACTATCAGCTCAGGATAAACTTGGAAAACTAGCTTTATAAAATTTTTTCAATGCAAATTTTACCAAGCATCTTATGGCAACTGAAATACTTTGAGAATATATAGATGGGAGGGCATCCACAAATGTCAGAATTTTCAACTTTTCTCTTTTACAAATGTGTGAATTGCCGTAGATTTTAAAAATCGAAACATCTTGAAAATAAAATTATTGCATCGTTGCGACATTTTTCAGTTCCCGGTTGAAATATGAAAACATGTTTCGATCTTTTTTGCATTTTCAGTACTATTTCATGTCGCGGTGTCGAATGATTTTCATGATTTTCAGTTCATAAAATCAGTTTTATCTTTATATTTTGTAGTATAATAACCCACGGAAAGTTATGTCGCATTGTTGGTCCTTGAGGCACTTGTATTTGAGTCTTTTGGTGATGGCTCTTCGAAAAAATACAATACACCCAAGACAGGCTGCCGCTCCATATCGACTAAAAATGTTAACATTAAAAATCGTAAGAAGAGATAAATATTACTATCCGTTCACCAGGTCTCCACACACTGTGCATGTGCTCTGAAACTAGACAAAATTTTTAAATCGTAATTTTGAACTTTTGAACTCATTTTGATAATGAAAAGTTATTGTAAAATGTTCAAGGAGAATATTTCTTTTGCTAAAATTAATCATTGTATTTTTATTTCCCGTACCGTTCTCATGCTAAGGAGCATACCAGAACTGTAAAGTAGTTTTTTAATAAAGAAATAGCAAAGCTAGAAAGGTGAATTGAGGCAATATGCAAAACAAAACTTAAAATTGAGTCGAGATTTTCAATAGTATATTATTTCTATGATGCGAAATTTTGCGGTCACGCCCCTCCAAATATGCAAAACATGATCATACAATTGTTGAGAACCTCAAACACTGTTATTATGAGGCAAAAGAGGAAGATTAAAGAATCCCGGGATAAAAATATGACTTGAAGTCAAATATTCTAATCAGTGACGATAGCAAATAATTGAAGTTAGTTAAAGATATCATGACTCAACTTTTTTTCCAAAATTTTCTTCTAGTGAAACATTCGATAGTTCGAAAGAAAAAAGATTTTAAGATAGACTTTCTTCAACGATAATGAGCTTTCCTTTGAGGCGAATCACAATTGTTTAAGCCAAACTATTCAAGACTTTTCTTGATTCTAAAATGATTACTCGCTCTAGAGAAGACAGCCAGCAACAATGCCGAAAGAAGTGGTAGTTCGAATTTCAGCTGCATCTAATGAAATCGTTTGATATTTGATTGCACCAGTATTCGTATTTTCATACTTCACTTTTCGGAGCGTTTTGTGGAAGTTTGGTTGTTCCTTTGAGGGCCTCAATCCGAAATAATTCCATCGATTCTATCGACAGACACTCGGATTTGCATCCAAAATCAGTTTACTTCAAAGTTGTCGAAGTCGCGGAATCATTATTTTTAATTCTCCCTCGAGCATTTCAAATAAGTGATTAAAGTTGATACAATTCGAGAAATTAGTTTTATTTTTTTGAAAAAATAGACATAAATGAATCAATTCAAAATAGGATAAGAATCTTAGCAAAAGCCTTCAAAGATAATAAACCTGAATCTTCAATAAACATAGTAAAATGCAAAATGAAAACTTTATATTATGTTTCTTATCAACAATTTATTAGGCAATTTTCAGCTAGGGAAAAATATCAACTTTGCTGGTAGTAATTAGTCTGAACGATTTCTAAATTGACAATGACACAATGATGACTGTAAGAAAATTGAAGAGGGAATTTCTAAAATCTCCTGTAAAGTGAGCATAGTTTTTTGAATAAGAAAATTTATAATTTATTCTTCATTTCATACTGTTGAAGAGTTTCTGCAAGCCATATAGTGGGAATAGAGAGTGTGTTGCTCTCATCTGTATATACGCCGTTCAGACTTGGGACTTGTCGACCGCAGCCGTGATGCGGTGTGGTTGCGGTGGGGAAAAGTTGAGTTGAGTTGCAGTAGCCAAATTTCAACAAAAGTCCCAAGTCTGGCGATGACCCCGTCTAATGAGGAATGAGTGAACTTGCACCCATCATTCACGAAGAAAATCTCTAGCGCATCATAAAGTTCGCTAGAAACAATTTGCTCTTTATTGATGATAATAAAAAATCATTTCTTCCCTGCAATTATCTGCTGAAAGATACAGCTACAAAATCGAATATCATTTATGGACAGTGAAAATCTAACAATTAGTAGCGATTTATTGAAATTACAAAAGTTGGAAGAATTAAGAAATTTTTCAAAAGTCACAGATAAGACAGTCAATATTCTCTGTCGGTAGATATTTCATCAGAGTTCGAGATTATTTTGGACAGACGAGATGATTTATTTGCCAGTCTCCTCCGGATGTCAAGTTCGATACTGCGTTCCATGAGTACATGAAGCAGTTGTCAGCACCGGTGGTGAAATCTGAAAAAAGTCCGTAATTATCGTTGACTGGAAGAGCAAAGTTGATATTCATGCAGCAGCAACTAGAAATCGAATTTGGACGCGAAATAGTGAATCGCATGGAAGAGAAACGAGAGGCGAGCAGCGCGTAATGTTTGAATGTCAACGTGTTCTCTCCCAATCAATGATATTACTGGTCACATCTTCAGAATACCGATTGTTGGATTCCAGGCGTATGCGACGCAGCCTCCAGGCAGAAAGATTGGATGGTTCATTGTGCAGAGACTGGCACATTGAGGGTCCTCGATAGTCAGTCCAATGGAAGCGTATCCATCGGGATATGAGAAGTCTGGTCCTGTGCTGGTTCCGACTGATTCCCATGTGCAGATACCGGTTTCCACAGTCGCTGAATTTTTTAGTCATTCAAAATGTTCCCTCGATGTTTGCCTACAGTTTGCGACGCAGTCCATGTCTTGCAGGTAGTACTTGCTCTTGCGAAGGACGATGATCTGTCGATCGATTTCTCCATACAAGACGCAGGGTGTGCCTGGGCCGGAGGACAGATACGCCCTGCAATTGAAGACCGTCTCGGATTTGCATCGTGCTTCGCAGTCTTGTTGTGCTCCAACTGCCTGAAATAAGTATTTTTGAAGCATTGAAAATTGTTTCCAAACCTTGTATCCCTTCGAAGAAATGTCGGAGGCTGGATCGACATTGTCGATTCTGCACCCAGTGGCTGATCCAGTGGAAGGTGGAGGCGTGTTTCCAGTGCCTCCCGACGAATTGCTATTTCCGCCACCAGTATTACCGCTGTCTAATTTAGTCAACTTCATGAAAAGATCGCTGAACTCTCTGCATACTGCAGTCGCCGCCTTCGCAGAGCATCGAGTTGGTCAGAGGTCCGTTCGTGGTTTCGCAAGTAGCAGGATCGCCAGCCTGATTTGATGGTTTTTTCCTTGAAAATTATTTTCCCGCTCACAAGAAGACTTCGAGATCTGCTGGACTGACAGCTCGCACTGCATGATGACCATTCAGTCCACGTTGAATACACACATGTATTCGTGTTCGTTTCACCTCCTCCATCCCCACTTCCTGATCCGTCCCCTGAACCCGATCCGTCACCGCTGCCTGAGCCATCTCCCGAACCAGAATTGTCCCCTCCCCCGGTTCCGCTTCCTTCATCGTCCCCGCACCCATCGGTCTTGACGCAGGTCTGAAAGACACGAATTTTGTACAAATTTAAGACATTCTTTAACCGTGGTATCTTCCAACGCTTCATTCTGACTGCATGTTGAATCTCCTTGCGCCACACTTCTCGTTCTCGTCTTGTACCCGCTGTCTCCGCAAACAGTCGCATTGCACATCGAGTACGGGCCCCAATCAGTGTAGATGCATTCGGCTGTGCAGGCCTATAAAGATCGCTAACCTTCCTATCAAATAAATCAACGAACTTGAGTTCCGCAAGAGCCAGTCTCGGTCTTCTCACTATCCATGCACTGGACTCCATCCTCGCTTGCTTGAGTGAGAATTTCTCGATTTCTTGTTCGAGTTCCTCCATCGCAAGTAACTGAGCACGAAGTCCACTCTGTCCATTGACTGTACTCGCAGTTCGCTGAAAAACGTGACATTGAAAAGTGGTTATCTTCAAGGATCACTTGGTGGAGGTCGGCAATCTTTTGTGTACAAGTTCTGGCTTCCTGGCTGAAGATCGGCTGGCGTAGTTGGATAGAGTGTGCAGGTCGATGTTCTGAATGATGATCAGTTCCTAAGGATTCGAAACGCTCCTCTCTTACTTATCAGCGGAGACAATGTAGGCGTTGCAATCCTGGTTACGATATCTGGAAAGGCAGAACTCGTGGCAAGAGTCCTTCGTGGTTGCGCCTGGTGAAACACTTTGTACAGCGGTGGTCAGGGCGACGTTTTCTTGCGTCAGCAGGAATTCGCAGTAACCGACTGCAGGCGTGGCCTGGCCTGGGCAGATTGTGATGTACAAAATGAAAGGTCGATCGTCGACGAACAGGTTTTGACTCAGATCGACCTAAACATTTTCGTTATTCACTAAAAAACTTCGATTTTCTTGGAACTTTGTCGAACAAGTAGCAATCGCCAGTTCCATCTTCAGTCGGCCAGAGAATCGCTGTGCAAGTAAACTCAGTCAAATCGGCGCACGCTCGCTTACAATCTTGACAATTCGGAATGATCTACGAAGCGAAATAACTTTTAGAAAATTCTGTGGCCTAGTTAATAGTTCACGGGCGCTTTTTTGGAAAATAGCATGGCCCAGACATAAAAAGCCCGCGAACTATGAACTAAGTCAAATTCTGCCTCAAACCTTCTTATTTGTAGCTCCGAGATTCTGAGAAACACTGACGCCTCGTAGAATAGGTTTCAGAGAACCTGAAACGGAATGCACCAAATCCGAAGATCATTAGTAAGAGCTTCTCAAAGAAAACTTACAATCCTGTGCCTGTGTCCATGATACTATACAAATTAGTGCAAGTATTAGGAAATCGAGAGATCTCATCCTTGGGCCGAGTCTCTCTGTGTGTTGAAACGAGTAAGATCGAATCTACCCGAACTACAGCGTTGAAAATTTATCGATCGATTTCGATTTCACCTGCCTCTGTGTCCAATGAGGTAAGAGGGGATAAGCGATAAACGGATCAACGGCGATGTGAGTTCACACCATCATTAAACGGGAATTTCGCGCGAACCAAATAATGAAAACTAGATGGAAAAATTTGAGTTGAAAATATTGGATGGGCAAAAAACTACCAAAAGTAAAAGTGGGATAGAAAGATTCAAACCATATGGCATTCAGTATATCAAAAATATTATCCTAAATTTTAGTTTTTTTTTTTTCAAATTTATAGCGCTTAGTTCTACTACTGTAGCAATAAGCTGAATATCAATTTTCAAAATCAAAATCCCTGAAACATTTTGAAATCCATCAATTTCATGCAGCTAGCCAGAAAAATTTATTTCTTTACTTCTAAACCATAAAAATCAGCACTACATTTAGAAATTTATTAGCCTTATATATAGACGAAGAAAAATGAATTGGAACTCTTGTTACATTACGAAGAAGCTTTGATCATAATTATGTAACAATGGTTTATTTGCGTGTGAAGTTCTGGATTACTCGTAGGCAACGAAAAATTTAATTTTCTAGAATAAATACAAAATTTATGAGAGAGCTTTAATGTGATTCGAGTGCTGCTGTTGTGGTCGCTGGATGAGATGGTGATAATTTAACAAATAGTTATCATCAGCATCGCTTTTTGACGACACTGCCGCTTCCTGGTGTGGTTTCAAATGTGCCTAGCTCGTACTGGTAGATGGTACACTTTCCTGAAATCGTGAATATTTCACAAAAGCTGAGGCCCTATTCTGAACCTCGGTTGTTCGGTTCATATCCGTATCCTATGCAAGGCAGAATTCCGTAGTCTCTGGCGCAAAGCTCAGCACAAGATGACTCGTACGTGAAGTAACCACCGAATTTGCCTTGCCCGCTGCTCGTCGTGTCTGCGTCTTGTTGGTACATGGTGAAGCCGTCGACGCATTCTGAAAACAAATAATTCCTGTACATCTTCGAAGGCATTCATCCTACGTCCTGGAGCAAGTGTGGTCGTTGTTTGTCCGGGTGCAAGAGTAGTGGTCTGTCCTGGCGCGAGTGTGGTGGTTTGTCCTGGATAAGCAGTAGTCTTCGTTGTCGTCGTTCCTCCGGGCGCAGGTTGTTTCGTGGTAGTGGTTTCTCCAGGAACGGGCTTTTTCGTGGTAGTGGTTTCTCCAGGAACGGGCTTTTTCGTGGTAGTAGTTTCTCCAGGAACGGGCTTTTTCGTGGTAGTGATTTCTTCAGGCTGAGTCGGGGCAGGCTAAATTTACCACGAATAAGCCAATAAAGTATGATTTTCCTTCACCGATGTTTCCTGTGGTTCCGTTTCTCCGCCAATCGATGAGCCTGAGGGCTGAGTTTCTTCGCTGGCACCTAAAACTTCAATTTTGAATAATATGTTCAAATTCGTTAAATTACCTCCCGGGGATGTTTCGCCTGGAGCTTCTGTTGCACCGCTTCCTCCTGCACTTGGTGAGCTTCCTCCTGGTGCTTCTTAATTTTTAAGATTCTTCCACCTTTAATAAACTAGTAATGTTCCAAAATATCCTCGATATAATAATGACATATTTAATTGCGTGCATTTTTCACGTAAACCAGATCCGTGTTTTCAACTAACCACTCGATCCCGATGGACCTGGGGATTGTCCTGAAGGGCTGGATTCTCCAGAGGGTGGTTGAGTAGCATCGCTGTTTCCGGAAGGAGACGACTCCGAGTTCGAAGGACTGGTGTTTCCGCCGCCAGGTGAAGAGCCGGAGTCAGGGCCTGCTGAGGTGGCGCCATCAACCGAGCTTCCGCTTTGACTATCAGTTTGGCCTGATGCAGGCATGGGCGAAGTCTGCTGATCCGTTGGATTTGATGCTTCTGGGCTTTGCGCGCCTGTTGAGTCGCTTCCTTCTGGAGCGGCACTCGACCCGCTCGGACCGGAATCAGTTCCGGGAGCAGGGCTGCCGCCACTTGAATCAGGCCCTGACGAGCTCGGCATCGGAGAAGTTGGAACATCCGACCCTTCTGCTGGGGAACTATTATCTGATGGAGCCTGAGAGCCACCTTCTAAATCATGAAAGCTCATGTTATGAAAATGTAAGTTTTTGAAAAAGAAGCATTTTCATGCAAGCCGACAGACGAAGAACTTGCTATAAACCTCATGCAGGAAAATCAACAAATGTTCTTATACAGCGATTGCGTAATCTAGGAGACTACCATTGATAATCTTTCTTTGCAAGAGGTTTACCTGACGATCCACCGGCTGGACTGCTTCCGGATGGTTCTGGGCTACTTCCACCTAATTAAAAATGAACATAGAAAATCATGAGAAGAAATTTCAAACCAGGTGCGGGTGAGGACTCGCCAACGGCTGGGCTGCTTCCATCTAAAGAGAAATCAAAATAAAGTAACTTTTCAGAAAGTTTTAACCAGCTCCAGGGGATGATTCTCCTCCAGCAGGACTGCTACCAGCTATAATAAAATAATTTATTCGACTTTTTCAAAGGTAATAGAAGTGTGATTTTACCTGCAGGCGATGTTTCGGATTCTGCCGGGCTACTTCCTGGTGCAGGGCTGCTTTCTCCTGAAATTGGCTGAATATTGAAAACATTATACAATGTTTCTTACCTGCAGGACTGCTCTCAGCTGCGGGACTACTTTCAGCTTCAGGACTGCTACCTCCTATGATAAAATAATTCATTTAAATATCAAAATGTCGTTTACCTGCAGGTGATGTCTCGGATTCTGCCGGGCTACTTCCTGGTGCAGGGCTGCTCTCAGCTGCAGGACTGCTACCTCCTATGATAAAATAATTCATTTAAATATCAAAATGTCGTTTACCTGCAGGTGATGTCTCGGATTCTGACGGGCTACTTCCTGGTGCAGGACTGCTTTCTCCTGAAATTGGCTGAATATTGAAAACATTATACAATGTTTCTTACCTGCAGGGCTGCTCTCAGCTGCGGGGCTGCTATCTCCTATGATAAAATAATTTATTTAAAAAAATCTTTTAAATATCAAAATGTCATTTACCTGCAGGCGATGTTTCGGATCCTGCCGGGCTACTTCCTGGTGCAGGGCTGCTTTCTCCTGAAATTGGCTGAATATTGAAAAAAAAATATACAATGTTTCTTACCTGCAGGGCTGCTCTCAGCTGCAGGACTGCTCTCAGCTGCAGGACTACTTTCTGGTGCAGGCGAGCTTACATCTGATACTCCGCTGGTAGCCTCCGAGTTCTGCGACGATGCCCCATCCTCCGTCGTTCCTCCCAAAGTGGTCTCGTCGTTGGGCTCTGTCGAAGAGACGAGTCCAGTCGGGCCAAGGGTAGTGATGTCTTCAGAGAAAATTATTTTTTTATAAAGCAAATAACACATACCAGGGAATGTGACGAAGTCATGTGTCGCGGTTGTTTCGTCAGGTTGTGGGCTACTGGACGTGAGCCCTTGAGTTCCACCTGTAGATGCGCTTGTCGATTCCTCCACAATTGTCGTCTCAGGACCGGATGTCGTGGGAACGTCAGTTGGGCCAAGGGTGGTGATGTCTTCAGAGAAAATTATTTTTTTATAAAGCAAATAACACATACCAGGGAATGTGACGAAGTCATGTGTCGCGGTTGTTTCGTCAGGTTGTGGGCTACTGGACGTGAGCCCTTGAGTTCCACCTGTAGATGCGCTTGTCGATTCCTCCACAGTTGTCGTCTCAGGACCGGATGTCGTGGGAACGCCAGTTGGGCCAAGAGTTGTAATGTCTAAAAATTCAAACTGTCACAGAAACTATCACATTATATCGTTGCTTGGAGAGAAAGTCGATATTCATGCAGCAGTAACTAGAAATCGATTTTGGACGCGAAATAGTGAATCGCATGGAAGAGAAACGAGAGGCGAGCAGCGCGTAATGTTTGAATATCGACGTGTTCTCTCCCAATCAATGATACCAGGAAAAGTAATTAGCTCGATTGTCGATTTGGGCTCTTTTGACTCTGTTATGGAGGCTGAATTCGAAAATTTACAATGTAAGAATAGATCAAATTTACGCGTGGTTGTAACGTCCGTCGTGCTTCCTCCATCCTCAGTTGTGCTTTCTCCGGCAGTTGATGGCAATATAGTTGTGCCCCATTCGAATTCAACTGTAGTATCAGCATAGGTCGCGTCTGAGAAGAGGATGGTTGAAGGGGTGCTTCACAAATAACTCAGATTACCAGGATCCTTGGTTGTTGTCGATTTGGTAGCTGCGGTTGTTGTGGTGTCAGTGCTGCTAACGCTACTCGTGCTCGTCGATGTTGCTGCAAAATGTTGCAAACTTGATATCATTCTTTCTAGTTTTTACTAGCCGAACTTGTGCTTGTACTGCTGGTGCTGGTAGAAACTGCAGCTGAACTCGTCGATGCCTCTGGAAAAAATCCACTCTAGAAATTATTAGTTTCATGATTCATCGTACCGGCCGAACTTGTGCTTGCACTGCTGGAGCTGGCCGTGGTTGTTGGTTCTGAAAACATTCCGCTCAATTACTTTCTTAGCAAAATCACCGCTGCTCGTGCTCATTTCCGTCGTGGTAGCGTCTTCCGTCGTGGTGGAGCCGGTTGTCGTTTCCTGCTCGGTCGTTGGCATGAATGTTGTCCACCATCGGAAGGGAACTGTTGTGGCCGCGTACGTTACATCTAAAATTAACTTTTCTGACAAAAACCACAATGGGCAATATTTCAACTAGGATCGCGTGTTGTTGTTGCTGTCGTTGTCGTCTCCGTGCTTGTCGTTGTCGTCTCCGTGCTTGTCGTTGTCGTCTCCGTGCTTGTCGTTATCGTCTCCGTGCTTGTCGTTGTTGTTTCTGTGCTTGTGCTCGCAGAGGTGGTTGACGCTAAATCAACATAATCACTTTAGAAGTCTTCTAGTTTCACGATACTTGAAAGCTCAGTGCTTGTGGAGTCCGTCTGCGTCGTTGTGACCTGAGTGGACGTGGTATCGTCAGGGGTCGTCGTTGTCGATTCTAAGTAAAATTTTCAATAAACAACATTAGGCATGAGTAAATGATAAGTACCAACAATTTAGGTAAAAATGACAAAGATCTGAATATGCAAAATTTGCATTGTATAATCTTTAAATTGGCATCCCAAAATATTCTGTCTGAATCATTGTAAATGTTACCAAATTTATAGCTGTAACTGATTCATTAAAGTTATCATCATCACCTATTTTGCCAGTTTATCGATCGCTATAGCATGAAAGGTGTACCTGATGTGCTCGTCACCGTCGTTGTTGAATCTTCTGTTGTACTAGGAGTGTACGTGGTTGTCGTTGTCGTTGATTCTGTTGTCGTGGACCCTTAGAATGCCTTATTTAACAAAATTCCTGTTCCACCTTATCACTCACATTCAAATGATACTGTTGTGCTCTCAGATGTTGCTGAAAGTTAATT
This sequence comes from Diploscapter coronatus, assembly GCA_964036155.1. Classification (NCBI taxonomy): domain Eukaryota; kingdom Metazoa; phylum Nematoda; class Chromadorea; order Rhabditida; family Rhabditidae; genus Diploscapter; species Diploscapter coronatus. The sequence continues at coordinate 80,159,915 of OZ038423.1, read as the reverse complement.
GTTATTTCAAATTTATCGATTTTATGGCATTCTCTAGTTCTCAATCTCATTATTAAACCAAAAATGCTACAGTATCCGCTTTCGCTCGCTCGAGATGTGAGAATCTCATCATATATTGGATATTGGAAAAGGGATTAATTGAGAAATGTGAGCTCAATGGAAGTGTTTCAAAAAGAAAATCGCACAGAAATGGGATTACAAAGATGGAAAATCATCAAATTGGCTATTTTGAAAAAATATTTACTCAAGGTAATTATGCTAATTGCATGAAACCCATACATGTCGGAACTGTGGTTTTCGTACAGTATTGTGCATTGCTGATCGGAATTATCACCAGCAGAAGAGCCGCTAACCATCGTAGCATAGCGACGCTCCGCCAGAAGACCACAAATTTTCTGAAACCCAAAATTCTCGGGTCCTAAATATGAAAATATCATCAAAATTGTGTAAAAATTACGAATAAAATGTAATAGGGAAAAAGTAATTTAAATTCTAAGAAAAGTTAGATGATTACGGTATTTAAAATGACTGATATACGAAAGTATCAAACAATTATGTAAAATGAGTTCGAAATTGGAATCAAGTGAAGGAGCAACAAATCTAATAATAATTGGTGGAAATTATATGACGTATCTATAACGAATTTAGTTCGATTCGATTCGATTCGATTCAATTCAATGCGCTGAAAATTATGGGAGAAAACGAGATGCGGAAAAAAGTGGAAAAAGTGAGCGGCTCAACGTAGTGGCATCAAAATTTGAGTTCGCTGGTTCCTTCGCGCTCTGGGCTCTTGCAACTGCTTCAATCTCTTCTTTATGAGATTTTTTCGTGTTACTCTCAAATTTACTCTCTATTTCGGGTCTATCTCATAAGTTACACACTATTTCACTCGTTAATTTGTCGTGTTCCCATATCAAATTGATAGATGTATAACTATTTCTGTGATTTTCGACATCTCTTGATGTAGATTCCAGCGCTATTTCAATGAATTAAGTATCTTTCGATACCTGTAAATCCGCTACTGGGTTTTTGTTTCGAACTGCCTATTCGTATCTCTTTATAGCCTCACATCCTCATCATCCTCTTTTCATTATCACTAATCCATTAGGCCCTCGATTCAAAGCGAGAGGGAATTTCGACAGTTTTCGCGCCACAAAATTGGCTCAATTTGAGGGGGGTTCGCAGCGAAAATTTGAAAAACTTCAAACTAACGTCAAGTATGTGAAATTTTGTCAGAAATTTATGTTAATTAAATATAGTCTCAATTTGCAGAGCATTGCCCGGGAAGACTTCACCAGGGAAGAAACATCTTGAGACTTCTCCCGGATCAAGCCAACAGCATCCAAGTCAACTATTAGATCTGAAAGCCATAGTTTTTAAAGGGCAGCTTGAAAACCATGTCCCCCAAGCCATGCGAAATAGTGTATGGGGAAAAGAAACCCGTACTTTCCAATACCCTCTATTGACCATACACTATTTCACAATGACTTAAAGGCGCTTATGGTTTCCAAATAGCCTTTTTCAAGTTATTTCCATTGAAAGATTTCTTGTGAGTTTCTTGTGGTTGTTTCTGTTCTAGTTCTGGATACATTTATTTTCAAAAAAGAAATGCTGCCGATCCAAAGCACCAATAAGATTGGTCAGACTGTAAATTTGAGTGTGCAAGATTCGTCTTGAAGCACGGTGGAATGCATCGTAAAATGATGCCGATGGTCATATCTCGGTTAGTGATCGTTAGCCAGAAGGCAACAACTAGCTCGATATCGACATTATTCGTCCCAACAAGTTGCGGCTATTGGATCGAGTTGATTTGTTCTTTCCCCCACTTTAATTTATTCATTTGTCCACTGTTCACATCGCTCTAAATTTCTATCGATCTACTGCTACCATGACTCCGATTCTGAAGAGCGTCGTCGTCACTTCTGACTCCATCATCAAGGTAAGATGAATAAAGAGTCACTGATGGAGACAAATTTTCAGAACTACACCAAACCCGGTGATATTGGCGAGTCGAAGATCACCGAAGCGTTCAAGAACCTGGTGCTGTCGATTGAGAACCCGACTTCAGAGCAATTTCAGTATCTCAAGGCTCTTGCCTCCGGAATCTCAAAGGACACGCGAAGATTCAGCGCTGAGATGGAATTTTGCATTGCCATCCTGCAAAAGGAGCCACTCCCCTTGGAGAGTGTAAGTGATCATTAAATAAATCCCACTTTCGAATTGTGAAATTTCAGGGACTCAACCGTCTTCTCGAGGGTGAAAGCGTGGGCTTGCAGAAGGCAATCAAGTCCATCCTTAAGGAGTCCAATTCTTTGAGTATATTGAGATTTCAGTATAAAAAAAGAATATGCCAATTTTTTAGCTGAGATGTGCATGATGCTCTGGGATATTCGATTGGCATTCAAGCAGGCCAAAAATGCGAGATCACTCACCAAAATCATCGAACACTACGCGATGAAAGACGAGAGCAGCTCCTACCCCGATTGGGAGAAGCCGAAGTGGGCTTAAAAGGGATTTTCGCGGAGAATGATCATTTCAGAAACGTCGAGTGGGTGTATGCAACTGTGGATGAAAAAGGAGTTGTGTCGGATGAGACCTTCACACTGTCCATCGACCTCGTCGATTCGTCACTAACTGCGGAATTCATCAGCATCATGAACGGCCAGAACAACTATGGCGAGAATGGAGAGGCGATCAGCCTCGTGGACACTATTTCCAAGCACGTCTTCACAGAAAAAAAGTCCTTGAAACTTACTTGGTTGATTTGAGGGCTTCTGGTGGCAACCTCGCAGCTCACATCATCTTGGACCTGCCTAGCGATTCTCCGCTGATGCTCAAGAGCAAGGACACCGTCGACGAATACACCGCTTCTCGCAAAGCGGGAGAAATTCTCTTCTCGGTCTGCAATCACCAGAATATCCAGATGCTGGCTATACAATTCGCGGTTCGTGATTTACTTAAATAACTTTCAAAACCACTTTTCTTTTATTTTCAGGGCAGTTCCCGCACTGATTTCGTGAAGGTCGGCGAGTTCAGCTTCGTAGAATCAGTGTCAGCTGAGGATCGCATCAAGCGAACGGTGATCAAGATCCTCAATACGACCGTCCATTACCACGAGTTCAAGTCGTATGGACAGAATGAGAAAGATGAGGGCTTCAAGTCGACTGTCTTCATTCCCCGAAGCAAGTAGTTCAATGTTGACAGATTTTCTTTGAGTTTTGTTGTATTTTTAAAAATAATATTTAAAGAGTTGTCCAAGTTTATTGAATAAAATTATTAGAAAGTACAAACAATCAGACAATTTACTGGAGAGCATAGGTATTGTATGTGCATCTTTCGAAAGTCGCCAAAATGCCGATGCGATCTGCCTTTTCGATCAATCTAGCCATCGTGTTGTCGTAGAACATGACGAATCTCATCGTCTTAAATAGTTTTTTTCCCGTTACTTTTAGAATAAGATCCGCACATTTTTCCTGCACAGGATCCAATAACCTCTTTTTTCTGCGTCACTAATAACGGAATTATCTATTAATTCAGTAGCATTTCAGGGCTTTGTACAATTAATATAATGAATAGTTTAGTATACTTATCAATGTTTATTAACATATTAGCATATACACATATAATACAAGCTCGAAATGTTTGATTTTTGGAATGACAACTTTTAAAAATATTTACATTAATGCTAACCATTAAATAAAAAAACAATAACAATAGAATTTCAACAGATAAATTTAAGAGTGAATGTCAGTAAGGACCAAAGTCTATATAAACAGGGGTCCGTAAATCGGGATGATTTTCACAGGGTTTGTTCAGTTTTTTACGCTGATTCTCGTTATGCTATCCGTTTTTCATAAAAATTATCGTATGCAGGATTACGGTAGCTTAAAGTTTTGACAGATCCGATCTCGGGAAAAATTAATAATTTTCTTATTTCTGAACCAAGTTGAATAATTCTTTCTTTATTCAGTAGATCTTGAGTAGGAGAATAGAGTAAAAATAACAAGGAAATTTTAGAAACTATTTTTGGCGGGAAAAAGTTAGCCTAAGTTACCCTATATACCCGTACTGGGCTTACGGGTAAATGGCGTCGGAAAAATTCGTCCTTTCAGTATGTTGTGTAGAATGACATGGTGAACAACTTTTGTTCCAGGATCAGTCTCATATTCATTACCGTATGAGCTCCAGAATTTTTTAAATGTAATAGCCAAATTCAACATAATGCCTTTTTATACATTATTTTCAAAAATTCATATCTCTGTGTGTGTGCACATCCTAGAATAAGTTCTGGATCAAAAGTTGATCAACTTGAAGAGCTCTACAAGATTTTATAAGAAACTCTGACGTTAACTCACATCACTATTGTAAACACAGTACGGGTATATAGGGTAAATTCGGATAATTTTTTTCCTATCAAAAATAATTTCCAAAAATGTTCTTTATATTTTTACTTTATTCTTCTATTCACAATCTACAAAATAAAAAAATAATCATTCAATTTGGTTCAGAAGTGAGAAAGTTATGAATTTCTTTCTGACTGGGATATGTAAAACTTGAAAGTAGCATAACTCCGCCCACTTGCATTTTTACGAAAAACGGATAGCATCACGAGAATCAGTGTGAAAAACTGAACAATATATGTGAAAATCAGTCAAATCGGCGGACCCCTGTTCCGCATCACTTTGAATAATACTGACATTCACTCTTAAGTAGCCCATATAATTGCCCATCTTTTAATATATAGATTTTGGGAGTATCAGAATGACTTTCGAAATTTGACCCCCGGACCCGGTACCCGAACCTGGACTTGAAAACTTCGGGAAAAAGCCCCAAAATCGTGTTCTCCAGGTCGAATATAGGTAGAAAACACTTAGAAACCCCTTCAAAACGAATTTTAAGCCTCTGGTCCGACCTCTTCCTTGGGATCGTCGAATATTACGGAGAATCTGTTTTAAATATTTATTCACAATAATTCTTACCAGTTGACAATATTCCTCTTAATAAATATAATAAAATTGACAGACAATTGAGATGCAATAATTTAAATTATGGAATAATGAGTTCCTAATAATTATATTTCGATATTTTTATCGAAAAACTATGGCATGCTATTCGCTGATAAGAATATCGAAATAATGCATGATTTACAAGTTAAATAAATAACAAATAACTTTATTTCCCCTTATTATGTTAACCAGCAGCCGGATCAAAATAGCAAAGAAAAGCTTTAATTGGATTAAAACCTGCATTACTCTTGAAAAAGCCAAAAGTTGCCGGGGTGCATCGAAAAGGAGTTAGGGCATTGAGAGCACTTACAGGATTTGAAAAACAACGAAGCCCACCACCCACAGGACGAGAGATTTCTAGAACTTTATTATAACAAGCTGGGTCGCAAGTTACAGTTTCGTCGCAGGAACTACTGCCCGGAATGGGAGTTATGGCTGGAGGCCCGTGAGTACCTGCCAGAATAGGACCTACGGCATTTATGCCAGTGCACAGGGTAGTCGATTCAGTACCACTCCAGTAGGTATCGTCCGTGATGATTTGCGTACACATAGGGCAGAGGGCTAAAATTTTCGAATTTTCCATAAAATACAAATAAATGACAAAGAAGTATTTTATTGCTAGAATCTTTCGCTCCCTATTTTCAGCCTCCCAAATTTCGGACCCGATAAATCAATTATTTGCATTTCTGACATCATAGCCTTAAGGCAAATTTCTACACAGTTGAACAAAATCAAACATAAGTTTTAAGGTAAAGTGAGGCATAAGATAATAAGAAAAAAGACGCAGAATGCATGTCAGATATAGCCTAATTATTAGGAGACTGGAATTTTACATGGCTCTCCTCCGGGGACGGTTCGAACACAGGGCGATACTATTTGTCATTGAAGGTATTAGGATTTGAGCGGCAAGCAAGATTTTCATGATATGACGTGATGAAGTTTTTGAAAAAAGAAAATTCCCTCGGAGATGGCCTAAGGCTTTTCTCCTCGGTGATTAAATAGTCATGAAACATTCTCAAGAACGGTATCAGCCGGAAAGATAAACCCCTATCTCATCTTTCCGGACATTATTGCGTGTTATTATGAAATGGGGTCCTCCTTCTCCCTTCTTAGATACTGCCTATTTTGGCGTTATGCGATTTGGAAGACTGATTCAGGAAGAATTTGATCTAGGTACAACGATAATATCTATGTGAGGGAATCGGCAAAAAATCAGTTAAATCATTATTGGGCATGGTTTAAAAAGACGAAGATAAATGTTGACTTACATGGAGGAGGCGTAGCAGTCGAGATTGAGCATGTCGATGTGGTCGTGCTTGTGGATGTTGATGTGGTCGTACTTGTGGACGTTGATGTGGTCGTTGATGTGGTCGTGCTTGTGGGTGTTGATGTGGTCGTACTTGTGGACGTTGATGTGGTCGTGCTTGTAGATGTCGATGGACTGGATGTAGTCGTTGTGATTGTCGTATCTATATCTATTGTTGTTGAGTTTGCGCAATTTTATACTTTATTTTAGATTTTAATGTCGTTAGCCTGAATCGACGGTTATGAGATTTTACAAAACAATGTGATGGTTGACTTGTCAAAAAACCTAGACCAAATTGGATTATAACCCCATTCCACATTCATTGTGAAGGGACAAAATTTGGAAAAGCCGTATGTAGCCGACCTTTTCACAAGTAGCAAATTCATTTAATACGCAGTGATAATTTACCTAGTTCAGTAGTGGTTTCCACGGGAGGTAGGTCCATGTCTGGCATTGGTAGACAGGCATTTGACCATTTGAAGAGCAACACAAAAATTACAAAGTTCATCATTCAGCTGGGAAGTGGCCTAAAGTTGATGATTTATTCTTCGAACTTTTGGGAATTTGTAATTTGAAGATATTTATAATTTTCCTATGGAGATATCAAGATTCATGAAAAGGAAACTTCGGTCTAAATATCTTCGCTAAGACTGGTATGGCAAGCACGTTAGCTCCTGCCCATTTGCTTTCAAATCGCGGGTGTTAGTTGGGATTTAGTTCTGGATGCAAGAAGTTGAATTAGTCAACTAATTCGGTATTCAGACAATACCAAAAAGGAGCAGTAGAAAGACAGTCAAATCGAGGAACCAAATAGAATCGAGAGATCATATTAAAGCAGTATCAAAACGGTATGTGAGAAGAAGAAGAAGAAGCCCAGTTCCCTACTCCTCTATCCCTTTTATATGATTAGAAGAGATAGCAAGGGAGAGGAGAGAGAAGCAGAACCTGACAGGAGGCAGATACGCTAGATCCTTGCTAGCGGAGAAACAATCAAAAGGATAAATGAATCAAATATTAAATTAATAATGATAATTTGAATAAAAAAAAGAAACTGCGTTGCACAACTGACCACTTTTATTATGTAACATCTAATTTAGATAGGCTTGTTGCGAGATCCCACTTTTAGAGGGTTATTAAAAAACTGGATATATAAAAAGTGTATGTCCTTCGCATTAGTAATTTTAATGGGCGTTCGGGTCGTATGATTTCTTTCCCATCAGGCCTTTAGATTAGAAACTTTTGTAATTAGTCTTTATTTTTGCGTGTTGAAATTTCTGATAGCAGATGTGTGAGAGGGTACAAATTTTTAAAATTTAATAATGAAGACATGTTCGAAGTCTTGGATTTAAAAATCTTCGAAGACGAAAGTTCGAAAACATTTTGCGATGAGGAGAATACACTTAAGAACTATTTTGGCATTTTTATTCATATTATGCTTTGTACACATCTTAATAAAAGAAGGGTAAATTTTTAATATCCCACTATTCCATTCCAACTAACCTTGCCAAAAGATAACGAAAGATGTCTTTCCTACTTGTAAGAATATTCACGGGAGATTATAAATAAACTATAGCCTTTTCAGACAGGATCTCTTTTTATTTGGCTGCCTTTCCTGGCAAAGAAGGCATTTCTTTCGTCCTTCATCTTTCGCCTTTCAATTCTCTCTTCAAATTCTTATCATCTTTTTGTCATTCTCTTTCCCTAAATCTCTCATAAAATTAGCCGATGGACAGTCGCAAGTTAAGCCACAAACTATTGAAGAGAGAATGAAGACTGATATTTTCTTCTAATCAGGAGAATTACATCTTTGTCAGAAACTTTGAATGTCACAATGCCGTAACGTGAATATGCCTCAGTGTTCAAACCACCACTCTAAATGGATCGGCAAGAGTCGGCAGTCGTGAATTATCGATTCGTGTAAGGTAACATACAGCTCTGCATTCGCTCGCACTGATTTACAATATAACTTCTCTGCGGATCCGCAATTACCTAGCATGGATCAATAGGTTTAATTTTGAAGTTGCACCATTATATAATTAGAAATTATTGTAGATTTTGCGGTAATTGCATTCAACTCCACTTCGCCAGGTGAAAACCTCTCTACATCCTACGAAATAGCGCGGAAAAGGATCCCCTTACCTGATTATCCTAGCCATATGGCGAAATAGCGAAAAATCCAAATGGCTGATTTTGCAACTTTATAAGAGGCACAACATTTTCAAATGAAAATTACGACATGTTCATATTGTGACGTTGCGGCATTTTCAAACTGCCGCTGCATTCTTACGGAAAGGGCTGTCTGCAATTTCACTTTCGAATTTGATGGGTTGATAACCCGTCCAAGAAGGCAAGAATCGATCCTTTCTTATTCCTCTGTCTTTATCAGAAAAAGGAAAAATAATAGCAGAATAAAAAGAAAGGTAATAATGATAGATTTGGAATCAAATTGAAGGAAGAGAAAATAAGATTGAAACAAGGTTATGTGCTGAGAGATATGCATACATACAAATGAGTGAAGAAGACATTGGCTACTCGTCATGGCAAAGCTTCTTTCATCATATCCTGTCTAAATTTTCATTTCGAAATGCTCGAAAGTTGAATCGATTTCAGGACCAGGGTTCGTACTAAAGTCCCCCCTCACATGAGCTAGGCCAGTTCACACGAGATTCAGGTGAGGTTCACTTGATCTTAGAATTACATGTCGCTAAATGTTGTAAAAGCAAGATTTTTCCCAACTTCATCATGCACATTTCGAAATCCACGTTTCTGATGATCTAATCTCGATTTTACAGTTGTTTATTTAAATTTCTGTCCCACAGCACCGATGGGGATAGTAAAACCTCAAATGCACTCTCGGCCATTTCAACAGCAGAGTGAGTTTACTCCGAACTTTCATAGCCATTTGAGCAATTTGTATTTTGTTGAGTTTGTCTGTATGTCCAAACCTAGATTATGACAGATTTTTATCACTCCTAATCTATTAAACATAACTAGGCACTTCAAACTCCGCTCCCTTGCATTTTTCGTTCTGATTCAAAGAGTGTCATCTTGTCACTTGAAATTCAAAATGGCAGCAGAAACTTTCTAAAAAGACAAGAGATAGTTTTATTCCAGAGAAATTTAACCATTCTTTCCAAATGACCAATTCTTGAAATAACTAAATTTGCAAGTAACTTTGAAAGATTTGAGAGATGCTGACCATCGGAACAACGACATCGGTTGATGACGAATTCGCGTCTCGCTAACAGGATGATAGAGAAAGGTGCCTAATGGCTAGGGGCGGAAAAGACAGATATCAGCATCAGAAAAAGGAAAAATGACTTCCATGCAATGGCTATCAGAAAAAAGACTGACTTAGATTTGGTTGAAGAAAATAATCAGTTTAGCAGAAATTTTTAGTAGATGGACAAAAGACAATCACGTGTATCATTTTGAAGTTCGTAAAATAGAAAAAGAGAATTAAAAAGAGATATATTGAAGAAAGGAACTCAATTCCATTGGGCTATTAAGAGTGAATGTTAACAAAAATCAAAGTCTTAGCAAAGGGGGTGTTTCCAGGAGTCCGTTGATTTGATTAATTTTCACGTATATTGTTCAGTTTTTCACGCTGATCATTATGGTGTGGTTTTTTTCATAATAATGATCGTATGCAAGATTACGGTAGCTTAAAGTTTTGACAGGCCTGACCTCGGGAAAAAGTTCATAACTTTCTTATTTCTGAACCAAATTGAATAACTCTTTTTTATTTTGTAGACTTTGTCGAAGAGAATATGGCAAAAATGAAATTTTTGGAAATTATTTTTGGCGGGAAAAAATTACCCTAAGTTACCCTATATACCCGTATTGTATTTACAAGGGTAATTTGAGTTAACGTCAGAGTTTCTTATAAAATCTTGTAGAGCTCTTCAAATTGATCAACTTTTGTTCTAGAACTTATTCTAGAATATGCACACACACAGATGAATTTTTTAAGCCAAATTAGGCAAAAACGAGCCATGACAACTCTTCGAAGAAGTGGCATTTCTTCGCTAGCGGGCAGCCTATAGGAAAACAGTCAAGTGTTTCAGAAACTAGAAGGCCTGGGCTACTTCCCGGTATAAATAACTCATGGAATCTGGGGCTTTTAAAGAATTAAAAATTAAAAGAAGCGAAAACTTAATATGACATTTTCCATATGTTTCACTATGTTCATCATAACTTCCTTATTCGGTGTCATTTCGACGAGATCTTTTCAGAGTCGTACTCAGCTGGTCTCTGCGAGCATTTTGATACCAAACTTGAATTTTTTCCATACCGAATAACGAAAATTGAATTTTTCGGAACTACCGTATGCGGACCTTCCGGAACATGTGGAACAAGTGGTCGGATCGGGTTTTAACCGTCATATTCGTCATCAGCGTAGTCGAAAACCCCCAGGAACAAAAAATCAGCTCGAATATTGAGGGTCAACTTCTTGGGTACCACCCCCCTTTATAGAAAACTCGATTTTTACGAAGAACGTGTCATATGATGTTCTTTTATGTTAGCAATACCTCTTAAATCCTAAACTCATCTTTTTTACGCCGTATTAAAGCAAAAAAGAACATTCATGAATAAAGTATTTTTAGAAATTCCGACCAAAATGATTCTGAGTTTTAATCGAATTCGGATGTCTCTTATTGATATTTTGATAATAACTACTCTATTATTAATGAAGTTTGGATTGCGCTTGGAAGAGAAAGAGAGTGATACGAACAAGCTAAGAGAAAAGACGCAGAACACAAGCGGACATGCGTCTCTACTCCAATGAGTTAGTTTGCATCACGCTTTTTTCCTCTCCCAAGCGCAATCCAGACCTCATTACGAGCCATTTCACGAATAACTGTAACAAGGGTCTGGACAATTGCAAAAGTCTGATCGATTACCCGATGTGGCCTTTGCGAGAAAAAAACTCTGATCAAGTCTTTATTGTCTGTTGCACTCTTCATCAATGGTCTGTTTCTAGACTGGAAGGTCTGATTTACTCTGATTCCAATCTGGATAAAGACCTGATCGGTAGGGATGATCGATCAGACGGGAATTTTACTCGACAGAGTGCCACAAACACCTTATCGGCCTTATAATTTTGTGCAGAAAATGATTGAAATTGAGTGGGTTGCTAATGATATGTTCGAGGAAATGAATGTGTTCAAATGTTGCAATGCCTTCGATTAGGAATAAAATTGCAGACTCTATCCTCTTCGATTTGGAAAGTGGTTTCCAAACGAGATGTTTCCTAACATGTTCGCAAAGGAGCACTCATCAAACATCAAACTAAATAAAATTTGTGGTATCTGTCTGGTCATTTATTGAAAGGTAATCATTAAATTATCATGCTGTCATTTTACAACAATATCTAAAAGAGCTGTCAAGATTCGAAATATAACGAGAATCGGAATAATTTCATCGAGAAATATCTAACACTTTTCTGTTATCAATTCCAGAATGACTATTTCAACCCATACTTGGATGTTAAAATTTAAATTTCGATCTTCATGTGTTTATTAAATTTCATGTTTGAAAAATAAACTTTCACAAAACGATATTTTATTCAACATTTCAATGTCATATTTAACCCCAAACAATAACGAATTTGCCTCCACTTTATTCGATTTTTATTTCTTCTTTCGCAATGAACTTGGATAAGAATTGAAGTTTCTTCTTGCCACCTCGAAGGATATGTGTTTGTACGAAATAGTTGATATACTGAAGATTAAAATGAAGTGAAAAAAAATCACGCGTTTACCAGAAAAAGGAAGCTTAGATTTGTGCACACTGAAATGTGTAGAACAGTCGTGTCGATTTCACATTTTATCTAAACAATTTCATTGTTATTTAGAGTAAATCAAAATCAAAATCATAATCAGAAGTGAAGATGATTATTTTTGGAATCAAAGTTTCCTCTCTCATAATTCCTACTGCTAAAGAATTAGCATTATGTAAAATTGATTTTTTTACCTTGATTTTTAAAGGCGTCACCATTTTTTTTTTTTAGATTTTTATGCTACTAATTTTGTGAACATTTTTTTAATTAAAAATGGTCATTTCACCTTTTGCCAATAGAGAACGTAGAACATATGAGTGAAGCCGTAGAACCCTACCACGAATTGGATGATCTGCATGGAGGTCACGATTATCGGCACTTTCGCAGGAAGTCGAATTTTCAACGATCGAAGGAGATAATAACTGAAAAAAAGAGTTGCATTCTCAACTCAGAAGATTATTCACACATACGTGTACATAACGGAATGAATGGCTGCGTTGACGAGCGCAACATATGGAATAAATGCTGATTGATGGGAATAAATGTAGTGACCTTGAACTACTGTCTGGATATGATGATACCTAGGAAATTGTTGATCGTAAGAAGCTGTTCAAGGAAATCGGTTCGTCGTTAAAGAAACGGCAAGCGATGATTTTTGTCATTGGGGTTTTTTCAAAATTTATCCTTATTAGCTTTCTTGTGTTTAAACCGGTTTGTGAGTTTCAACAGTTTTGCTATCAGATTCACATGCGACGAATTAAATTTGGTCATGAAAATCTAATTCAGAAAGTGTTTGAGAAATTTTTACTTATGCTCATTATTTTTACCATTTCCAACCACTAATAACGATTTTACCAGTGCAAAAAAATGAGCGGTCGTTTTCGTAGAACTATGAAAATAGTATCGATGAATTCAAAGAGTCTCGATACCATGAACATCCAAATCCAATAACCGGATTCTCCTTTATGGGATTCATATCTATAGCAGAAGGAATCTAAAAAGATATATTTTATGAAATACAGACTAATAATATTTTTAAAATGAAATCTATCGCTACAATATCACAAGTTATTCGTTTCCCAATTAATTTTCAAATTTCTATCCTTTTACCCTCCGAATATCTTTGATTGAAGAGTTATGAAGTCTATTCTCAATAAATTTTGAAATAATTGACGAATATCAAGTATTTCGAAATTACGATATAAAAATTTAAGCAACTGATTTACTTACTGACATATCCATGATTAATGATCTTGGAAACGAGCTCGGGGAAGACGTTAAGCAGAACGATAATCGAAAATCCAGCCATTAGGAAGTTCCATATGCTGAGTGGGATGAACAGGGAGAATGGTTCGCGATTGCGCATGATGTATTTGACCCCGAAGATGACAATCAGATACATTATTGAAGCCTGAATTTTGATAAATTATCTCAGAATTATAAAATGATTATTTTTTTAGCAATTTGGGGCTATTTGGAAACCACAAGATATCGAGACACGAGGCATAAGCAAAATAGTATACGGTTAGGAGGGATATGAGATGCTAGAGCAAGAAATCTTTTCCTACTATTCTCAATATCAGGCTTGCTGGATTCGATCCAACCCAACGAATAGGATCGAATTAGAGTTTTTGAATTGCATCATTGAATCGGATCGCAAATTTTCCGATTCGTCAAAAAGCCTGCTCAATATCTCATGTCTCGTGGTCTCACGGTTTCCAAGTTGCCCAACTTGAAAATATCATATTCTATGAATGTGTAGAGAATATTTCATCTGAGTTTTCATACAATTTTTATAAAAAAATTTGAAGTGCCCAGTTAATAAGTGAATTGTTTTACTTGCAATGCAAATACAAAATGGTCAGATGTGAATTGCACCGCTTCCTCTACTTCAAAATACTTAGTGCCATTGAAGACGATGGTGAAGAATTTACTAGCGTCAAATTTGAATTCCTTCAATTGATCGAATGATAATGAAGTGTAGTTTGGTTGGCTCATGTTTACCTAAAATTTCATTTATTTCAATTTCATGACTAAACTGAGATTTCAAATTGCGAGACCGTGTTCACACATCAAAATAATTATGATAAGATTTCAATTACTTTTTATTCGAATGATCATAATGAGTATAATAGATGTTTTGGAGAGAAAAAAACCAGACAAATCAATATGTAACGCGAAAATGCATTCGTTCGTGAATAAAATAAATCAGAGGAACCAATGGCTGGAGTACTTTGAAATATGTAAATTGTCTGCTCTCGATTGTTACAGCGAACTTTTTAACAGGATGCATAAAGTTTGTTTCGAGACTATTTAAGAGTATCTGTAATACATGATTTTATATTCATCGTTGATGCAGAAATTCCAGTATTTGAAAAATCTACATTCCAGATGGTAGTTTAAACAAAATCATAACTGGTGAGAATCCTTATGCAGTTTAAATAAGACCAACTTTAAAATTCATAATACGACATTTTCATCCGAATATTTTTAGCTTTATTATATTTAAAAACAAAGATTTTCTAAAATTTTCACTCTTATATATTACGAGCCTTGATCACGCAATTCGCGTGTTTCCTCGGCTTATCTTTCCAAGCATATATAACACATAGGGATCAGACAAATCTATCATAGTGAGCACAGAAAGGCAGGCAAAAAAAACAAAATACTAATTGTTTAGACTACAGTCCGATTACTTAGTTAAGATAAAAAAGAAATTTTACACGTGAATAGTAGTCAAGTTCTCGGAGATTTTTTGGCTCCGTCTGGGCGTCGAAACTGCATCGGTGCAAGCGACGGAGCTAATTTTTCTCCTGGCTGTGCATCGCTGACTTGCACTGCTAAAGCGGGCCGACTTTTCACATTTGCATAGATGTTTCATCAGTGATTTTTCAAGTCCAAAAAATTATAATTCTGTCATAATGTTAGTTTCGTTCGTCCAGACTGCTTAGGCAAGCACAGTGTAATTTTGAATCGATTTTTGCATGAATTTACGTTAATCCTAACTTTTTCATTCCAAAAGTGAAATATCATAGAATCATAATTCAAATGGGCATCTGTTTCAAAGCCCAGGGACTGATTACATCCAATATCTCAGAGTAGCATATCAATATCATTGAGAAATATCTACCATTTTCTATCTGAATTACTATATGACACATTCTTCGTAAAAATCGAGTTTTTTTTTCTATAAAGGGGGGTGGTACCCAAGAAGTTGTCCCTCAAATTTCGAGCTGATTTTTTGTCTCTGGGAGTTTTCGACTACGCTGATTACGAATCTGACGGTTAAAACCCGATCCGACCACTTGTTCCACATGTTCCAGAAGGTCCGTATCCGGTCATTTCAGAAAATTCTATTTTCGTTATTCTGCATGTAAAAAATTAAAATTTGGTATCAAAATGCTCACAGAGACCATCTGAGCACGATTCTGAAAAGACCTCGTCGAAATGACGCCGAATAAGGAAGTTATGATGAACATAGTGAAACATATGGAAAATATCATATCAATTTTTCGCTTTTCTAAATTTTTAATTCTTTAAAAGCCCCAGGTTCCGTGAGTTATTTATACTGAGAAGTAGCCCAGGTCTTCTAGTTTCTGGAGCACTTGACCGTTTTCCTATAGACTGCCCGCTAGCGGAGAAATGCCATTTCTTCAAAGAGTTGTCATTACTCATTTTTGCTTAGCCTGACTTAAAAAATTCATAACTTTCATAATTCTAAACCAAATTCGATAATTCTTTTTTTGTTTGATTACTATTGATATTCAGTTTATCAGACACCAAAAGATCATTTTTTTGAATAACGATTTCTGCAGAAATGCGCACTTATTTGCGCCATAATTGCACACCTTTCAACCTGTCCTGGGTTTACGCGTAAATGGCGTTGGAAAAATCTGTCCTTCCAGTATGTTGCGTAGAATGACATGACGAACAACTTTGTTCCAGGACTGACCTTGAATTTACATTTGTTTGAGCTTCAGAATTTTTTGAAGTTCAATAACCAATTATTGCAAAGTGCCGTTTGGACAATAAATTTCAAAAATTCATAGCTTTCTTATTTCTGAACCAAATTTCATGATTCTTTTTTATTTTGTAGATCTTGAGTAGGATAATAAAGTAAAAATGAAAATGAAATTTTTAGAAATTAATTTTGGCGGGAAAAATTACCCTAAGTTACTCTATATACCCGTACTGTCAAGTCCGAGTGGTTTAGTGAATCCGTTTATTTTATAATAAGAGTAAGCTGTATGAGTGTGATGTATGTAGGTAGTGATGAAAGAGTGAGCCGCCCCTGTAGGGTCGGACTATTTAAACCCTTAAGACAATGGAGAAATAGTTATCTTGTCAGAGATACATAGTCATTAACGAGTGACTTCAGATACATTAATAATCCTACTAACGATGTAATACCGAGGATAGGGAATAGCTAATAAATCAAGGAATATCGGTGTCTGTTTGATCATACCACGCATTGGCAATTGTTAGGATCTAATCACGAGATCAGTTGTTTCTAGATTAATGAGATACCCAGATTATGATAATCAAGCAAGTATCAAGTTGCTGGTTGCAACACGTACTGTATTTATAGATGTAATGTGAGTTAACGTCGGAGTTTTCCATGAAATCTTATAGAGCTCTTCAAGTCGATTAACTTTTGTTTTAGAACTTATTCTAGAATGTGCACATACAGGGAGATATGAATTTTTGAAAATTTTCTTTTACAAAAATCTGCAAAATGACTTTGGAAAAAATTGAAATTCTATGCAAATTTTAGGAGGTAAATTTTTGATGAAATAGGTAGTCAAAGTTTCATAAATCTTCTTTCTATTCACTATCGATATTGGAGAAGGGATTAAAATTTATAAGAATATTTTGAAAATTCAGACGAAACTCCAATTATTTCCCCTATTCAACTTTTCTCTTACTATAAATTATTTTGGGCCCTCGACATGCTACATTCACTAATTTGATTTCCAAACCGTTGAAACATCTATGATCACATGCAAATGCATTATTTCGCTCCATGTCGAGACTGACAGATTGATTCAATGATATTTGTCCATAAAGAATTATGCAAAAGAGTAGCGATGCCCTGTAACTAAAGACCGTCTATTGATCATTAGACTCTTCAGTTTGATCATGATAAGAATCTAAGCGAAATATAAATTATTCATATTATTAAATTTCGACAAATTTGAGTAACGTACAATTTGCAACGATAAGACTGGTTTTTGAAGTGGTGGTTCTGTATGTGTAATTAGGCATCACTAACAACTTTGAAAATAGCCATTAATGTCTCGAGACGTTTGTTATCATAAACTAAATATTTCAAATAAAGAAATATCTTCGCAACGCCATTTAGGACATGCGATTTGATTTTTCGAATTAAAGCTTTTGTATTCTAACCCATATTTATTTTCCTGGCCTTATTATTCCCCACTAGGTGGAGGTCGGCTACCCTCAACCCGTGATGAGACAGTTGGCCTATCCTAGCCACACAGGACTAGTGGCCCGGCCCGAGGACAGACTGTTGTTGTGTGCAACAGCCGAGGGGTTTTAGGCAAATTTTTCGTGGTTTTATCCACTACCAACATTCTCTAACCCCCTTGGTTTGGGTAGGAGCGGGGAGCGAACTTGGGATTATGCTCGACAGTGACATGCAGCCACTGCGTTAGACCGCCTCTCCTGATGTCATGACATATCAAACTATTTAAATTTAGTCATTCGATTCAAATTTGAAGTAATTTTAAAAAAAAAAAATGTTTGAATTATCTACTTCACAACAATATTTATTCATTCATTTTTTGGCTAGCATCAATGGGAAAATGAATACTACAAATGGGATTTTATCTCCTTCGGTTTGTAATTTCCGTCTCCGTGAGAAATCGCTTGCCTTCGAATCACTTCGTCCGCTACAACTCTAAAATTTGCTGACTTCTAAATATTTCATAAATAAAAAAAACCTTCGATCATAAACGAGTCCCAAAGACGCGCATAAATCGATGAATCGTTTAGTTAGATTAAAACTAGAAGCTTCACCAGTACGATAGTCTTGGGGGAACACGTGATGAAAGTTATGGTAGCTGAATTTAGAAAAAAAATCATAGTAATAATTGTAGGGATTGGATTCCAAATCTTACCCTTCACCAAAGCTCGCGATGTTGACTGCGTTTGTTTCAACTGATGAGATTTTCTCTTGATAAGGCTTTGATCCGAACATGAAATTAGCGTTATATGTATGTGGTTGCATTCTTATTTTTTCAATAAAAAATATTTTTAAAAAAACTCATTACCAGTGTGCAACACTATTAACACACCATGTGACGTGTAAACTGAGCAGGAGACGAAATATTACAACCATTGAAAATGCAATAAATATCGATTCGTTCCAGAAATGGACCGGAACAAGAATTGGGAGTAAAAAGGCTAGCAAAATCACTAGAGGAATGTAATTTCTGAAAATCATTAATTATTTATCAAATATTTGGATTTATCTAATGATCATACCGGCATTGCCATTTGCAAACGGGATCTTCGTAGAGGTCAGAGAGGTCCAATTTGGAGCCCTGCATTTTGATTTGAGGATGTTTTTGCACCATTGTCCATCCCATATGTGCAAAGAAAAAACCACGTTTAGAGTTATATGGATCAGCATCGGTGTCTACAAAATTAGGGGTGTACATAGTATCCCGATATAGTTGATTTTTGAGTAATTTGGAAAATTAGTGATCTAGTGATTTGAGAAATAATATGAGAAAGGATAGGGATGAGAGCATGTCTTTTTCTTTTCGATGTTCTATTTCCTAGAGTTCCTAGGTCATTTCATTAAGTCACTAATTTTCCAGACTGCCATTTTGATGATTTTTCGTTCCGCTGCACATTTCGGTTATTTTCTATTCGTTTCGATTTGCACATTTCGAATTCAGAAGTTATTTAGGATTTTCAAACCATACACAAAATGGATATTTTAATGGTTTTTGAAGAACATCTAACTTGAATATGCTTTATTAGTGCTTATAATTGTATTCGGGAGCATAAAATCATTACAAAAATTGAAGATTTCAAAAACTTTCAACGTCCCATTTAGGGCCAGGGCGGAATTGAAGTTCGAGCAATCGAAACCGGAATTAGAATTCTCCCTTCAAAAATTTCAGAACCGGAATTGGTCAAACATCGCGGGAATCGGAACTGAAACCAAATTCCAGTTTTGGTTCTAATCTCATTCCGTTCCCCTTCAAAAATATACCGTTCCGGACGATTTTTGGTGATATTGCATTCGGTTCTGCATTTGAATCATTTTAGGATTCACTTCTATCACTCATTTCGCAACGTACAATTGGTATTTATATTCCGTTAACTCGGTATTGTAGGGTAGAAACAATGTGGAGATTCGTTTTTAGGCTAAAATGAGAAAAGGCACCTTTTTTCTCTCATCTCTCTTTATCTCGCAGCTTCCGCAACGGACCAAACCCAGTGAATAGTGGTTATGAACCTCCACGTTATTTCCAATTAACAATACAAAGCTTAGATGATGAATTGCCATATATTCGGACCATTACCTGTCCACTTGTGATGGCACCGATGATCTCTTACCCATTCCATAATATGACCCTAAAGAATGTTCAGAAAATGAAATTATCCGACTGTCATCACGAATTTAGTTGCGAATCGGCGTACATAGCTTTTGAGTTTAAGCGAACCAACTTATGAAATCAGTTTCTGCAACGGTTTAAAGGCTGGCGTGATACCAGCATGGTCGTTTTGGAAGAAGGCTCATTGCTGCTACTGTTGCAGCACCTTATCTCTTTTTACTGCAGGAATAGGCTCCCCCGTCAAAGCGACCATACTGGTACCGCCCCAGCCATTGACCCGTTGCAAAACTGATTCCACTGATCGGTTTTCCTAATTTTAAATTTCAAGCATACGCATATCAATTTGCAACTAAATCCGTAATGAGGACCTACGGCACTTCCCAGGTTAGAAAATAAAGGAAAAATTTACTTGCACAGCAATGCAATTTCCTATCATCAGGAAAATGCGGAGACTCAACTTGGCCTTGTAGGATCGATGGCACCTGTAAATCTGGTTGCGAATGCTTCTCTCACAAAAATAAAGTGAATATTTTCTATCCCACATACTATTTCTCTCAGCTCCTTTTTTCTCGCGCTATTTTTCTCCGTTTTCTTTCTTTTCCACTGTGGGGCAGAAGCACTTATTTTATTTCGTATTCGCAATAATAAATCTTTAAAAATTATTTAAAGGTTCTAAACTCGTGAGTTATCTTATATCTGTCTCGCAATCATTATGCACAAATTCCCATTACACTTTGAAAGAGACTTTCCTCGTTCCTCTGCAAAAATGGATATGATCCTTCCCCTCACCTTTACGTTCCTTCCATTGTCATGCAAAGACGCAAAGGAAAGAGCTCTGTGTTTCTTTCTACGTTTTTGCATGATAATGGAAGAAGCGAGAAGGAGAGAGCAAAACTTATTCTTCTGCAAGCAAGCTGGAAAATCGTCTGTAGATTTATTTCCAATTAGCCACTCTTCAGCTTTTTCTAATTGTCCTCTTAATGTGGACTACATAGGATCCTTGCTACAAAAGCTACCCTAGAGACAGGATATTGATAAAAGAAAACAGATAGTTATATCGGGGTAATTTACCATCCTACTGTAACATATACAGTAGCAAGCAAAATTATTCGATAATTTGAACGGTTATCTCACATGTCAGTAGTCTCTTTCATCTCATAATAGTCTTCTTCAATATTTAGATCATAACTCATGGTATAGTCAAGCATTCCTCAAGTTCACAAGTTACGCTCCAAACATTTACTTACCACAGACGATGCGCACCTGCTGTGATTCCCAAATTTCCCCAATATACCATGAAGATGTCTAAAATATTTGCAATTTTCCGTAGTGAAATTCGAAAATAAAACCGCCTAAGTGTTAAATGAAACTCGATTATGACTTTTACTGATTGTGAGTTTGAAAATTTGGTGATTGGCATAAATATTAGGTTTACTCTCACGTGAATGCATATTTTTGCGTGCAAAAATTGAAATTTTATAAATCTAACAATAAGAGAATAACTTTCAGAAATTATTTGAAAAATATGCTAGCAATCAATATTTTATTTGAATTTAAATTCTTGAAAACCACTAAATTAATTTAGAAAATTTGCATTTTGGCACACAACAATGGAGATTCCGTCGGGGGAAACTAATTTTAAAAAAAAATTTTAAAAATAATAATAATAATAAAAACGTCATCTGACATTGAGCACTTCAAAAATATACGATAATTGAGTAGAAAATTAATTTAACACTTAGAAAGATTTCATGTGGAATTGAAAATACACCATACACCAAACGTAAGTTTGCCATTTTGCTTGACAAGTGATGAATTGATAAAGACCAATAAGTCCGAAAACGTGCAAGCCAAAAATCTTTAATATGCACTTCCATATTAATTTTGGTTTGAACGGAATCTGCAATATATTGATTTTTATTTTATTATAATCTTCAACCTTCATTTCATATGAAATTTTACATATATCATGCTATAAATTTCACAATAATCGAAAATAATAAATAAATTTCTTACTTGTTTGGATTCTTCTACAAGTTGAGCAATGTCATTCTCTTCTAGTGCCAAAAATTGATCTTCGTCGATTTTGTTAACAAATGCTTCCGACGTTTCTCTCGTTCGAACAGTCATCTCAGTGGCATATACTTTCAAAAGTAATATTCTAAAAGTTTTCACATGATTAGTCATTAAAAACAAATTTATCAACATTTCTAAAATAAAAACTGCGTGAAAAATCGACGATAAAATTTTCATAAAAACGAATTACTTTCGAACTATGACTATCCATAATTAGGGAGGCCAAGTGTCACCTTTTTGAAGGAGGGAAAGAATGCATGAAGTTTTCCAACGTTTCAATTATCATGAATTTATGCATGGCTCTCCCCATTTATAAATATCAACTTTAGAAAATAGATATTGAAGATGATATTTTATGTTATATATTTTTAAAAAAGTAGAATCTTAGAAAAAAATGAACTCATCAAAATTCAAATTCTAAGCACCAACAAATGGTTTAAAAAATCCATGAAGACATGGTGTGCAAACTACTTAGGGTGTATCAAGTTTAGGCTGTACTTGGGTTACAATAAGTAGAACTGCACGAAATAGGAAAGGTTCATTCAATTGGATTGGAAAACAATAAAGGTAAAACGAAATAGACGAAGTGAATGAAGTGAAGTAACAAGTGAGGGAACCGCTTTGTATATATGGCTCCGCCCTCTAACAGTTCCATCCTAACGTCTGCTTCTCTGGAAGGGCTCCCTACCTTTCCGGAATAGATTTGAGGTGATGAAACTCCTCTCTCCAACGTGTTATGAAATATTACAAGTAACTGATGTTGCATAAAAGAATTATCAAAAGTCATTGATGACACATGAATTGGAAAAGAAAGCGATATCAAATAATTGATCGCTAATGAATTTATCTGAAAACATATCCTTAAGATAGGGACTGCCGGCCATTTTGTCAAATTCACTCTGGCATTATGTTTTCTACATTTTTCAGGGGCTGAGGTGCCCCTCTAAACATCCCCACCGAAAAAACCGCGAAAAAATACGCTACTGATTAAAAAATTGATAAAATTTCGATTTTTTCTTTTGAATAACATAACTAGAGAGTATCAAATTTTATCTTAGTCAAGTTCTTAGGCGATTTCAGTGATCCTTTGTCAAGATACAGTACTGCAAAGGCGAGCATCTATTATTGCCTCGAAAAAATTTGCTCTATGCAGGATTTTTCTAGTTTTTAAATATGTTATACATATCAACTAGATGTACCGATTTATCAAAAAAAATTAAATGTACCTTTTTTATAATTCGAAATATTAGCATTGTCATAATTTGACGCGCATTTGCGGACCCTTTTCGCACCCCAATCAATAAATCGATATCACCACGTGAAAGAGCGGTATCGAATTGTATAGTAGGTACCGATCAATTACTAAAAACAAAAATAAAATAAGAAAAATCGGCGATAATCGAAAGGGTTATCAACTATGGACACTTTTGAATCCAGTGAAAGGGGCGGGGCTTGGCGGTCCCTAACTTTGTCTCAAATTGTTACATTGCGAAACCCTTCAAATATCCTAATAAAAATGAAAAATGGAAAAATGGAGTAGAGGTTGGTTCTTCAATCGTGAATTAGAAGATTTCAAAAATATCGTTCAAATGTGAAGGAAAATCTATCTCGAATATAAATTTCATAGCTTCTTAGCCTCCTCCTCGAGCGCGGCAACTTCATCCTCTTCCATTGTCAGGAATTGTTGCTCATCGATCTTGTTGATGGATACTTCAGATGTCATGATTGAATTAGGAAGCACTTCTGGTAAAATGGTCAATTTGCTTTCGATGAAATTTCAAATGTTGAAACAAATTTTGCATTCAAAACTCATCAATAAAATTTCCATATTTGTTTCAAAATCGACCGTCTATGGATTAGAGAGAACGTCAGCATCACAGAAACAAAGTGCTCTGAAAAAAGCAGACTTCAAACTTCTTTCCATTCCTGAATAATAAGAGTAACTGGGGCATCAGAGAAACGTTTGACGTGTGAAAAATAAATGAAAATAAAACTTTATTTGGGAAATAATAGATTGAAGAATAATATCGATTGTAGCGCACAAATATTATTCGTTGTGTTGCTGACATGGAGACAACATCTTCTTATGTTTATTATCAATAGGTCCTCGTAGAAGCAAAACGCACAAAAGGGGAGAGAGCAAACAATCGATGACCGTAATCTTATAATAGAAATTAATTTTTTTCTACATTTGACCCCCTCATAGCCTCGCCCACTTTTGGGGGCGAGACCTGGTCTCCCCATTTTTGTGATTAGAGTCTATGGGTGCATCCACCATATAAGTTTGGTTCGAATCCGGGACACTTTTGCAATTGTTCGACCACTCTTCATATTTTGTTCTGGTTACTCAAAGAATGCGTCTTAAAAGATTTGTCCAAGTTTATTGAATAAAATTATTAGAGAGTACAAACAATCAGACAGTTTACTGGAGAGCATAGGTATTGTATGTGCATCTTTCGAAAGTCGCCAAAATGCCGATGCGATCTGCCTTTTCGATCAATCTAGCCATCGTGTTGTCGTAGAACATAGCGAATCTCATCGTCTGAAGTAGTTTTTTTCCGTTACTTTTAGAACAAAGCTCCCCACCTTAGCATCCGAGCATCTTGAATTATCCCTTCTGGCTGGCTTGGCTCCTGCATTTTCTTGGAATTTCTTTTCCTCCTCGGTCATTTGCTCGTCCTCGTTCTTCACCGTCTCATCGGTGTTCGTCCTTTCCTGAAGTGCGAGTCTTCCTAAGAAAATGTGCAATTAGGCAGTTTACTATCATGGCGACAGAATGCAGAACTCCGACTTGGGTCCACTCGCCCTCAACCGAGAGCATGCATTCCAGAGGGAGTCCAGTGTCGTCCCAGCAAGCCGTCCTTTTATCATCGATGCCAGCCCTCATGATGCCATCGCCGTCATTGATCAGCTTCACCTCGATCTGCATCGATTTATTGCTCCTGGTGAAGTCTGTCGGCTCTGAGACGTTCACTTTGATCGTTTTGTGGTCAGAGAGGATACCTTCAACGCTCTCGAAGCCGATGATCCGGCACTTGGCCTCTTGCATATTCTCAATATCGACTGGTTGCCAAGCGGGACTCGAGAGGCTGTTGCTTAAAGGAAGACGAGCAACGCGAATTGGTTCAGGACGTTTGGGACACAGCTGAATGCTTATAATTTTGAAGAGGTGTTTTGTTTGTATTTCATACATTAACGCTCTTGACAGCGTGAATCCTGACAATGGCAAAGTCGCCCTCAGTGAAAAGTTCGAGCGCACCACGGTTCATCTCTTCTCCATTCGATCTCGTTATAATGACGACGGCTTGGTACCTTCTGAAAAATCATTGGTCGAATTAGACTGCTTTTCTAGAAATGGACGAACCCTCCTTCGTGGAAACATCGACTGGACGTGAGAACAGAGGTGGACGAAATGAGTGAGCCGGTACAGGCCATCGTCGAGTTGTCAGACATGTCTTGGACCAGGATCTGGGATTTTTCCCCGTTAGAAAATGAAGTCCAGCAAGATTACCTTGGCGAGATAGCCATTCCGATGCCAATCTATCAGGTCGCCTTTGTGGATGCCAGCTACTAGAGGTAGCAAAGTAGCTAGCAGAAGTATGGAATGAAGCATCTTAAGCTAGCAAAAACGTATGATCCAAGAATAATCAAAACACGATAACTCGAAAGACTTTATTGACGGATATCTGAGGAAACGAGCAGCTAATGAAATGGATATTTAAGGCGGATTACATAAGACTCTAAAGATTCAATGATTCTTCATAGGGATGAACGATGACTTCTTGAGTGGTAACGTGAGTTCTAGGTGGAGTTTGATGAATGAAAATGGCGGGTTGTGAGAGACGACGTTGATCAACAAGAAGGGGCTCTACCATGAGAGAAGATGAGTTTTGAGAGCTGGGAGGAGAGACTGAGCGGGAAATCGTAGCGGTTTCTTCTAGAAATCTCGGATAAGATGAAGGTTTCAAAAGAATGCGGAAAAAACTAACGATTTTCTCGAACGAGCAACGGCATTGAAGCTTTGTCTCTGCTGTCTCTCGCTGTGAAATGCACGCTGCCCGGAGGAGGCATAAACAGCGATTGTTTTCGATCCTAAGTGCGATAAGATAAGGGAATTCTTTCAAGTTTCATCGTCTCAAAAATCATCTTTTGCGTGGGAATGCAGAAATTCGAAAAATGTTATCTTTATCAAAATCACTCACAATCGTCTGAATTTCATCGAGTTTTGACTCAATGTGGGACAATTTGTTAAAGATATCATCGTGTTTCGTCTCCATCTGGTTAATCTGAGAGTAAGAATGTAACGAGCTTCTGCAATCTAGTCATACCTTTATTCTCAGTTGCTCAAGCCCTTCCTCATGGTGGTGTCGAGAATTGGCGATTTTCTCTTCCAAGTCGTTGATGACGTTCTACGATAACTGGAAACTTTATTTACTTCCAGAAATATTACATACCAAGATGTCGCTGATCTTCTGGCCCTCAGCCTTCACGCCCTCTTTTATCCTGCGTTCGTCATCATCTGACCTGGATCTCAGCTCTAGCATGACCTTCTTCATGTCTTCCTTCAGGATCATCATTTCTTTCATAACAGCTTCATAGTCTTTTGAGTGACGGATTTGATCTGATACGTGCTGAAGAACCCTTTTCATTGGTTAATTCTATTTTAAACTAACTGGAGGAGTTCGTTCAATTATGGAATTTGCATTTGACTCAGGCTGCTTCTTTTCAGAAGCTGCTACTTGCTTCTCCAGATTCTCCCATCTTTCGTCGTGCCTGTTCAACGTCTGCTTGATATCTAGCAGAGACGTCTCAACTCTCCTCCATCTTCGTTCCTTCAGCGACTGCCGCTCGAAGGAGTGATCGCTTGTGCGGAAGTAATTTGGTGTGCAATATATTTCCTGAAATAACATGAAATTTTGAAAGAACACAGCTTCATCAACCTCTTTCCTTCGACTTGGCCACATGGCTGCGTAGTCACCTTCGGCCTGATGAAGTTGAGATGGTTGAATATTTCGGGAAAACTAAAAAGGGAAACTAGAAAAAATTAAAAAAAAAATAATAATAAATAAAAAGATTATTGCATACATGATCAGTAATTCCACCACTAGAGCTCCTCTTAGTGATTCGATAGATTTCCGTCGTAGTCTTCGACTCGACAGGAATCATTCCAACGTAGTGAGTGTGCGCCGACTGGAGACAACCGCTGAAACTCGACCAGAAGAGCATTTCCCTTTCCTTCCTCTTCCTCGCTAGCTTTGTCCTTTCCTAACACTTCACAATTCTGCTGTGATTGAGGTTGTTTTGTTTCACACGTGTGCTGCTTCCTTTTCATCGCAGCGGTCTTTATTTTCAGTGTGTCATGTCGAATGGCATTTCCGCGCTGTATTCAAAGAGCAACATCATATCTCTGCTATATAAAATTTTTATTTGCTACAATTGTCTGAAACTAAATGCAAAAAATCTTGTATTCGACAATGATTGCTGAATAAGTTCATAAGCTCAAACAGATCGAGAGCAAGCTGGAAGAAGTGATCTTCTGTGGACCAAATATCTAATCAAATCATCGCAGATGCTCAGTAACCTGATCATGTAGGCATAATTTGGGACGCCTATCATATTTTATCAATCATTTCCTTTCACCTAAATGATAGCTCCTTTCATAGTATCTGCCAAAACTGGGGTAATGAAAGAGGCGGAGAAGGTTCACTTACTTGCGATTGACACCCATATTTTGGAATGAAGCGCTGCCTTTGTCTCAGTTCCTTATCAAATCTGTGCATTCTTATTCAAATATGTGCAAGAACAGCATATTCTGACATGACGGCACTTGGATCTACAACTGAAATACTTCCTTCCACGATGAAGTCTTGACAAGTGAGATGTACCAACCCACCGAAGTTTTGACAGCCCAAGCACCACCAACTACTGCTATAGCCAACCGTAAGTCACATTAATTCTGTTCCGGTTTTTATCAAATAAATTTGAATGTAGGCCGCAACGAATGTCTTGATACGCTGGTCATAGAAGTCTCTGCAGGAACTTAAACTGACATAATTGATTTCGCAGAAGTTGTTACGGGAAACACAGGAGAAAGCGTGGCAAGAATTTACACTTCTTGCCAAGACATGTGTCTTCTGATGCAGGTCAGTTTGTTAGAATTCTGGCGAATCTCGAAAAGTTATTTTCAGTTCAATGGCCTTGGAAGAACACAGTCGACCCAGTAGAGAACCTCTTCTTGGCCATAGCAGCATTGGCGTGCAATCAAAACGGACAATTTGAGCACAACCTTCGTGGAGACACCATGGTCACCACATCGATCCATGCCGTATCCATTTTTATAAACTATTGACATTTTCAAAACTTTATTTCTAAACTTTCACACACGCAGGATAGTATGAACAAGCGAAGATAGGAAGAATCGATAAAGTAGAAGTTTGATACTCAATGAAATATGATAAAGTATGACGTTTACAAAAATTGGAAATTCACACACCGACTAGCAACAATTCGTAGAAAAATACAGAATCGGAAATAGACAAACTCAGCTCTATATTTTCATGTGTAGATAATAATGAAAAGGTTAGCATTTTGGTGGGGCAGTGAAGATATGAAAAGTCATTATAAAAGAAAATCCATCAAACTTCGCCCCCTCTAACAAGATCTTACAAACGAAAATCAATCGAATAAATGATTCAAAATAAAAGCAATAGAGGGACCAAATACAAAAAAAAAACGCTCAGCTCAAAGATGGATTGAGCTAGAATGGAGAAAACTGCACTTGGATAGGGTTTTAGCACGTAGAAGTTGCGAAATTTGGGGCCTCGAAAGGAGGGAATGTTGATTCCGGATTCCAGAGCACTAGGTTGGAATTGGTTCCCGGCTTAGTGTCCGGATCTCGACATATGGACGCTTCTCATTGAGCTCTGCAACGATGTAACGATAGACCGCTCAAAGAGAGTCTACCAGCGATGTTAAGCTACCCAGTGTGATACCGGCGGACTTCTTCTAAATTGGGAACACATCTCTATTTCGCGAACCATTTAGAAAGTCACAAAAGGCAATAACGAGCTTTTCCAAAATGTTGCGCTGATCATGCACTTCGAGAGACCTATTGTTGAGCTTTCTGATAGAGAGAAGGCGCTTCACTTGTCCAAAAGCCACCCGATTCAGTGAGCACAGAAACAGGACAGTTATTAGTTTGGATATCACACTAGTCGATAGCTTATCATTGCTGCTAGCCAGCCAAATTGTTTACCGATTGCATGGCAGCTCTGCGGCTGCTCTCAGCGCCGCCGCTGAAGGCCCCTCCGCTGTAGGCGGCTTGACCACCACTGTAGCCTCCTCCGTTTCTGAGGATGCCGCCGCTGGTAGCCGACATTGGAGAGTCTACGCGGTAATCTGAATTTGCCGTGTGATTGTGCAAAAATTCGTAACGTTGCCTACCGCGTTTGTCTCTGTCGTCATCGCCAAAGCCGCGGTTGCGCGACTCGCTTCTCTCGTAGTCGCGAGACTCGGCTCCACGAGATGCGGAACGGTATCCTGAAATCAGATCCTTCACTTTCTGCAGACAAGCCTATTTTGAAAGCTCAAACTCGAACATTGGAGCTGTTTTCCAACAAATTTGGCGTTCCAATCTTCGAACCTCTGGTGCCAAATGCAAAAATCGGGTTATTTCATCAAGTGACATGCAGGTAATCGTGTTAGCGATAAATGTTAGGCAACAGAGGAGGGAACGGGTTTAGGATAGAGGCAACGAACTCCTTGGCAGAGTGGAACTGGCCCAGCGACCTTTCTCGAATCCTCGCTCGAACCTCTCCCGAATGGTCTCGAACACACCAGGGGCGGGTGAACGCTGCTCTGGGGGATAATCTGCAACACCAGTGGACATTTGACAAAGGAGAAGTATATGGAGAGGGTTCCGATAGAAATTGTATATTATGTATCAAATTGTCAAACAATCAGAAGTTCGTGGAAGAACACGTAGACTAACGTTTTTCGAACAATTTGTTATCACAACATCAAAACACAAAATTTAGTCCATGTTCCAGTCTATACAAACAGCCACCGACAAAGGTAAGATTCACAAATTCGCAGCGGCACTCCCAAACCTAGCACCCAAATCATTCGCCAAACTAAAGAACTAACCTTGGGCCTCTCTTCTGCCGTCGAATGAAGCTCTGCGGGAGGAGGAGCTGTATTGGCCTCCGGCATTGAGATTCTGCTGAGATCCAGCGTTATATTGTCCTCCAGCACTGAGATGTTGCTGAGACCCAGCGTTATACTGTCCTCCGGCGCTGTATTGACCACCGGCGCTCAATTGGCTTCCAGCGTTGTACTGGCTTCCGGCGTTGTAAGCTCCACGTTCGGTCTGAGCGTTATAAGCAGATCCGCGTTCCGCTTGAGAGTTGTAGGCTCCGCGCTCAGCTTGAGCGTTGTAGGCAGATCCACGGTCGGCCTGAGAGTTGTATGCAGCTCCGCGCTCTTGCGTGATCGGGATATCACGAGCACCGCGCATGTCGCGGTCATCGCCGCGAGGAGAGTCTCCCGTGCGAGTGCGGCTGGCACTGCGGTGGTAGCTAAAAATCTTGTTCACAAATGTGCTTTCAGAGATTTTGCTCACCTGTAGGAGCGGCTAGAGTAGCCGTCATTGGATGGCATATCCTTGTATTCAGGGCGGCTCTCACGGCCGTTGTTGCCGAAGCTGGTGTCCACGCGGATGTCGCGGGAGCGGTCTTTCTCGCGATCACGGTCTGCGTAGCTCGTATCAATGCGGATGTCGCGAGCACGGTCGCGTTCACGATCGCGATCGCTCGTCTCGATGTGCAGAGGCGAATCGCGGGAGCGATAGCCATCTAAAATGTTATTTTAGAAGTTTCGGAAAACTATGCCAAATGTTTAGTTTTCTCCACCGATTCCAACCAAGTGCTAGGATTATCGCTATTTCGATGCAGAATGAGGGCTACATTTAGAGGCGCATGAATTCATCACTATCATCATCAACCCAACTAGTTTTGGTTATGGGGCGAAAAGTTATGATTTGGCAGCCACCAGGAAATGTGTGCGAGCTCGAGGAAGCTTTGGAAAGGTACTGGATAGAAAGGGAATAAGC
The DNA here is from genome assembly GCA_964036155.1 of Diploscapter coronatus. Taxonomy (NCBI): domain Eukaryota; kingdom Metazoa; phylum Nematoda; class Chromadorea; order Rhabditida; family Rhabditidae; genus Diploscapter; species Diploscapter coronatus. The sequence continues at coordinate 80,129,044 of OZ038423.1, read as the reverse complement.
GAAGCTAAAGGTTCGTTCGCACGTTGCTCAAATGATTCAAAAACCACTTTCGAACTTAGATTTATTACAGAAGTGTTGCAAGATAACATATGATAATCAAATTTACAAGTATCAAACGCTCTTGAAGAACACAAGCGCTGGGGCTAAAGTGGGAATATACAAGAGTTCGTTGCCCCGCTTTAAAATCGATACTCTCAGAAATAGTGCCCTCTTTTGTCATTGTTCAACTGACTGGAAAAGCCGGAGTCGTGGCGGGTTCTTGGCGAGGCGGATGGAGTGCGTCTGCCGCTCGGACCCTCGATCGGGATGACTCGCTCGCGACCGGTCAGTTGGTTGTTGTTGAACTTCGGCGCCTCGATGGTCAGTCTTCCCTAAATTCGAATTTTCAGTCGTGTTTCTGATGCTCCATCAATGTCTACCTTGGCATCGATGCTGCTCTGAACAGCGCCCATGTCGACGTCTCTGGGCAGTTGGTACTTGCGGACGAAGTACATCTTCGTGAAGTTCTCGTTGTCCTTCATGTCCTCGTGACGACCCTCGATCATCAGGGTGTCGTCCATGGTTTTCACCTGAACTTCTCAAATTAACCCAGTTTCCGTTGTTTTTAAGCACCTGGATCTCCTCAGGCTTGAACTGATACGCATCGATGTCGACGGCGAAGCGGTCCGAGTCGTTCCGTATGTTGGATTGAACGTCGATGCCCTCCTTGAAGACGGGCTCAGCCCATTTCGGGTAGATGTCCATCCAGAACGGGTCATTACGCCAGTTGCGATCCAGACGATCGAGGTGGTTCGTAAACTAAATTACAAACTCACTTCAATGTCACCTTCAATATATCGTCGACATAAATACACTCCCATTCATAAGTCGTGACAAATCGATTCACGAAATTCTTTTGTAAAAGCGTCCATATTTTTCTCCAAATTTGTGTGCGATTTTATTGTTGTTTTCGCTGGAAGAAAAAATACTTCAAGTCCTTTTCTTCTCTCGCACCTCTTTTCGGCTTACCCTCATCGTCGGCGAGAATTATTCACTAGGGAAGCATCTGACCTCGCCTTGGCGATATGAAAAACGGATACCACCATCGTGTTCTTCATGAAATTCTGAGTCGAAATATGTAAAAATTAGCTGCCGCTAGTAGGGTACCTTCCGCGCTAGGACCCGTTGAAAAATTAACACGAACGTCATCGCTCCCTTAAGCCGGTCTTGAGGGAAAGAGGACATGAGTAGGACGGCGCAGTGGTAGTGAGATGGGGATGAGAGTGTGAAGGGGTACTATGCCCTATGTGATTGTATTTTTACTTTTTCAAGGATTGATACCGAATACTTTTGCAAAAATTATTCCGTCATATTTTTGCATAAATTAGCATGATATAATTGTGTAATGCCTCGACTTATTAATTTCTACACAGAAAAACCATTTGAATCAATGAGAAAAATAGTAATACAAAAAAGTGATGATAATTTAATAACGACGTATAATATATAATAAGTCGAGGCATTACACAATTATATCATGCTAATTTATGCAAAAACTATGACGGAATAATTTTTGCAAAAGTATTCGGTATCAATCCTTGAAAAAGTAAAAATACAATCACATAGGGCATAGTACCCCTTCACTCTCATCCCCATCTCACTACCACTGCGCCGTCCTACTCATGTCCTCTTTCCCTCAAGACCGGCTTAAGGGAGCGATGACGTTCGTGTTAATTTTTCAACGGGTCCTAGCGCGGAAGGTACCCTACTAGCGGCAGCTAATTTTTACATATTTCGACTCAGAATTTCATGAAGAACACGATGGTGGTATCCGTTTTTCATATCGCCAAGGCGAGGTCAGATGCTTCCCTAGTCAGCAGAAAATAGTGTCGGTTGAAGTTTTGGGGGTGGGAATTGGCTGGCGGTCGAGGAAAAAAATGAAAGAGTTTTGATCCAGCAAAGTTCGATGCTTGTTCATTCTTGACACTTTTTCCGAGGTCTTTAACTTGCTCGATTCAAGAAAGATACGAGTGAAATCGAGGTTTTATGACTATTGGACTGTGTACACAATAGTTTGCCAAACGCACGAATACTCAGTTTGTATGGCTTACAAAGGCAGTGTGGAAAATCTTACGTGGGCCATATGCTGATCCATGCTGCGTCTCTAACCTATTGCCATTCGAAAGAATAGTCCGAATAAGAGTGACAAATTGTTCAAATTGACACGGTCGACTCTGCTAGTCGTTTGTTAGCTCGAACGAAATTTTGAAAAAGGCAAATCACAACGCGTATGAAATGATGGCAAATAGTCCCGGGCCCAGCAAAGGTGCGCATGAAAAATGAAAATTGACGACAAAAACCCCCGGCCGACAGAAGAGGACTAAGCTATGCAAACACCAAGTCTCCTCTACAAGGAAAGGAGAAACGGAGTATCGTCAAACTCTTTGAGGGGGTTTGAGAAAGAAAAGTTGAAACCTCATGACTAATGCTTGAAAGTGCAAGAATTGGGTTTTTTTAAAGTTAAATTTAGCTAAATTCGTCTTGGCTTGCGAAAAAATGTTTCAAAATATTTCTCAACGTTCATTCACAGATATCAGTTGCAATGTGTTGGAGGTTTTATGTTATTTCATAGAATTTCACCCACATTTTCGAAATCTATCGACTATCGTTTCCTGTTTTGGTCAAGGAGAGCCTATGGCAGAGAGAGAATCTGGCGTTCGATCAATAGCAATTTCGCGCGATACTCTGTTTCACTTTCTTTCCGCACTCAACTTTCCCTCCTATTTTTCTAGTTTTGTGATGTTTTTGTCAAGGTTGAACATATTTGGGTATTATTGTTCATGCGTGAAAATCATCGCGAGTAATTTCCGATGACTTATAAAAATTGCAAGAAAAGTGTTTGACGTAGATCGAACGTTTCTCGAATTTGTTAAACGAGCTTACCCTCGGCATGATGGAATGCATCCGAGGCCAGTCCGAAGGCCAATCGCGCCACCAGTTGTCCGTGTCGCGCCAGAACTGAAAGTGAGATTCAATAACTACGAATTATTCGTCAAAATAGGGAGGGGTTTTAAGTAAATTGCTCATTTTCAAGAGAAAATAAAATTGGGAAGCCAAGGAAATGACTAATTGAACAGGGGAGCTTTTTTGAAAGGTTTTTGAATTAAAATAAAAAATAATAAATCGATTTAAATTAACGGATATTATTCAGAGGATTGAAACGGTTCAAAAGCAGATGATCAATCGAATCGCGAATTGAAACTGTGTGATTCATTCATTCAGATATGAAATGTCATAGAGACAAAGTGAATGAATGAGAGACGGTGTGTGGTGGAAAAGTGAGGCAATAGAGGGGCAAAGATGTGGAGAAATAGGAAGAGAGCCAGTGCATAACCAGATCGCCGACTGGATTGTCTGTTGTGAATAATGGCTAGAGATGTATGCGTGAATCTCTTTTCCGCCTAAAGGCCACTTACATCCGACTTCCCTTTCTCTAAAAGGAGTATCCCCTCTATGCCGCCGTCTCACTTTCTTCCACAAACAGACGATTCAGTGGATGATGATTTTTGACGCGCATTGTTTTGGTGAGAGCGGGTCAAACATTTGGAGGACGTAAAAAGAGCTATGATACAAGAAAGGGAGATTGAATGTTCATGGGTTATCAATAGACTAATCTTGGAACCATTTCGAGGATTCTAACTTTAACAGGTAAAGGAAGAAAAAACGTACTCTGGACATCACTTCTCTGGGATTGGGCCAGTCCTTGGGCCAATCATTCCAGTCTGTCAGCCAGTTGTCATTGCCCCAGAGGGAGTCACGATGACGCTTTGAGATCTAAAATTTACTACTGGCTTGAAAAGTCAAAACCAAATTTGAAACGATATATAACAACTTTTCAGAAGGTTAAACTAACTTGAAAGAGAAAATGTGGGCGAATTTTTATCAAAGTATCTTTGAAATTACCTGATTGTCCCAATCGTCAAACCAACGTCTGGTCGCCAAAGTCATTTTGTTCGCCTCTTTCAACAGGAGAAGTTGAAAGCCTGGAAAGTGAAACTGCTTAAAAAGTAAAGCGGATTCAGATAATTTCGAACGATGATAAAACATTGGTACGACAAAGAAGAGTAAAAGATCTGACTTAGGTCTGAAATTCTGCAGGTTTTTTTCTCTTTTTTCGATGTTCAAAGTGTAGATTTCAACAAAATGATGTTGTGGTAATAAAAATTCTAGCATCAAGGTTTTCTAAAAAATATCAGTAATGAGAAACGGAAGAGGAAGAATTTGTTTATAACCAGTTAATCAGCCGGAAAGAAAGCGTTCAAAATATTTGCAAATCGGATTTGAAATTTCGAGTTTCGTTAGGGGAAATTAGAAAAGTTACCGAATGACTTGAACCAAATCAGCAAAACGAAAGGGAATGGCTGATAAAAGTGACTGAAAAGGCCGAGGGAAAGGGGAATGATCAAAAAATACTGATAAGACACGGCAAAAATGGCTGACCGATCCAAACTCAACGCGAATTTTCTCGAAGGCAAAATTCTAGGGGCCATAACTCAGAGCGCAAAATTACAGGAAGAATAAATCAAATGGGAAGTTCGAATAAAACCAGAAAAACACAAATAAACGAATAAAATAACCGTTGGTTTGGGGAGTTGAGAATTTTGGTTTTGTGAGTTGAATGAGGCTGATGACGCGCTCAGGATCCTTATATGCCGGGAAAATTTAGGGAGGTAAGGAACAGGGCGGCGCCCCACACGCCCAAAAACTCCCTTGCTCCCTTGATCAGTCATCATCATGCATTAGTCCAGGTTCTTGGTTTTTCTTCAACTTACCCCTTCTATTTCTCCCAGATTCACTCTCTCTTTATCATATCTCTACGCCACTTTCTAACCTCCTAACCAATGTATTTTCAAGTATTTTCCGCCTTTTGACCCCGCCCATTTTTCAATTCAAAAGACTTTGCGCAATTGTGAAATAACTCAATGGAACTAAAAGGAAATGCGGTATATCGATAAAAAAGATGTTGAAAAATCGCTCAATAATCGGTTTTCTCGCCCGAAATAAATTTTGAAAGGATGGGTCCGAAACGCGGGCATTCAAAGGCGAATAAAAAAGCGAGTCCAGAAATGATGACTCATATGGGCAAAACATAACTCGGTGTAATTGAAATTTTTGAAATATTTTGAAACTGCTCCATTTTGGGATAGTTTTTCATTCAGCAATAATCCCAAGAACTTTCAAGAAAAGATTTTGAAATAAATTTAGTCACTGTAGGAGTTATGGGTGTTTCTCCATTTTCTAATTTTTCCAATTTCAACAAATTCAAAATTGAAATAACGAAACTTTAGTCTGTCGGAAAAGGGTCTTGAACATCTTTCATGTGATTTCGCCTTGTCGCGTCTTATTTTGCAGGACTCTAGCCCTGTAAAAACCTAGCAAATTTCATAGGTAAATATACGCCCAAGCGGTCTTGTCAATGAAATTCTGTACTCCCATTCAAAAGAATGAAAGGAGATAGAATCCTAGAGAAAGTGCCCAAGAAATTTTCTAAAACCCTAGTAAACATGTATGGTTTTAGACAATTCTCTGCTGCTCTTTGGCTTGTTTTATTTGACTCAGGCCAAAATGGTATCTTTAATCATTGAACATGGTTAGAGATGCAGAGTTTCCGATATTTCCTCCAGAAAGACTCTATGGTCTCTAAAATTGAAAACTTCGCCGGTCGGTGATTTTTCGAATTGTTCGGTTCTGTTTGCAGAAGCGATGAAATCGCGCGACATGGCATTGCATGAAAACAGGCAAATTTCGAGAAAAATTCCCCGACAAAATGGGGCTGAAGTAATAAAAGTGGGGCATGTTTGCCAAATCTTGAAAGGCAATTGCTGGAGAAAGTGAGGATTAATTCAAGTGCCCGGAATATTTGACTTAGGCCCACACAAATCTAAACTCACGGGTTTTGAAAAGGTTACTAATCCGCAAATTGAGAGCTCCAAAAGTTTCCTCGGATATTTGAGTTGAGGCTATCTTTAAGTTTTATCTAAAAAGCTGAAGTTACGGATCCAGAAATGTTTTCTGGGTTATTCGATTTTAGATCGTATCTGTGGTAACCATGGATTTTTGCAAAACTGTTTTGATGGCCCTGACAACGCCCTTTTCCGAACTAATTGGAGTTTGAAATTCGAAGTGCGAATGTTTGCGTCTGAATTTCCTATGCAGTTTTTTGTCAATTAACAAAAACATTTCGGTTTTCTTAAGAAAAATCACGCCGAACCTCAAAAATTTTAATGCACAATAATGCATCTTCGGAAATAACTTGCAAACTGTTTTCGGTTTATCAATGAGTCATGTTCACTTCGACCAGTTAACCAGTACTGATGGTTAAGAGAATTATACAAATTTTGCTAGAAATTCACAAATATCGTACTTTTCTCAAGTTTCACTAATCAAGAAATAAAATTGCAAATGTAAAGGCCATTATTTAGTCATGTTATGTAAAAATTACTTCATTTTGTCAAACTAATTTGAAAAATTCACGTTATCTGATGAACTATCATCTAATCAATTGGATTTACGCAACGTTTTCTCGTCATATCTTACTGAAACCGATTTCTGGTCGAACCTAAGCGATTTGCAGAAACCGACGTGATTTCCGAGGGAATCTTACTAATTTGCTAATTTGATGATGTATTAATGGAATACCGGGCAGAAGGCAATTTTTAATTTCGACAGCCTTGCGCCTCAAAGCCCTGGGTACTTTGAGACCATCGACCAAGTTGGGTGTGGTCTTCCTCGTGTTCGTTTATTTCCGAATTGCGCTCCCCCTTTCAACCCCTTGTCGGGACGCCTTTTCATTATTTCAAAAATCGAGAAAAAACGCTTGAAAATCAATCGTCTAACACTTTTTCAACCGGTAAAAATCGGAGTTACGAAATTCAGGGAAAGTCGGCGAAACTTGGAACGAATCTGGGATGTTTTTGTAGTTTGGTTGATAAAACGATTCAGATGCAGTCAACGGATAATCATTTAAAGTTTTTTCATGCAAAATCCAGAGAAAATTAGGAACATCCATGGATTTTTCTTGTAATTTGATGAGATCAATAGTTTTTGTCGAATAATCTATCCCCAATTTGCATTAGATTGTTTTTATTGCAAATTAAGTGAAAGTCCAGGAAATTAGGAACACACGACGATAATTCTTTTAGATTAACGATAAAATCTTTGTTCAGAGCAAACCAATAAATATCACTTCAAAATAAAGTCTTTGAAAAATTAGAAGGATATCTGATTCAAATCCGGATGATTCGAGTCTCGATCGCTGACAATTAGACCGTCCTTCAATGGCCATTCCACGTTGATGTCTCTGTCGAATGGATTGACTCCTGAAAGTTGGATTTATTTCAAAATTCTCGGTAAAATTACCGTATTCAGTCTTTGGGTCATAAACCGCTGTGCATTTATAAGTGACGTGAGCTCCTTGGGGTGAGAGACACTGAAATTTTCTTGTCAACTAGAGACGATGAAGCAATTGATCTTCGAAATCCTGTCATTTTCATAAGAGAACTTTTGAAACTTATTCAAAAATTTGAATTTGAAATTTGATAGAAATACTATCGTGCTCGTCGAATACTAACGGCTTGAGCACGTAATCTATCTTGTGAAAAAAGAACCTGAAATCCGTGTAAGAACCCAGGTGGAATCCAGAAAGCGTGCTTGTTGACATCGTTCAAAACCACTCCATGCCACTGCCCGAAAGTCGGACTGCCCTTCCGGACGTCAACCGCGACATCGAAAATTTCACCGCTAACCTGAATTTCCAAAATATTCGCATTTTTAATCCTCCAATCGGCTATTCGGAAACCGCGCGACATCAAGATCTCAAGACACACGCGAAATAGTGCATGGTTAGGGTAGGGTATTGGCTGATAGCGATTTCTATTCTCACACTATTTCTCATGTCGTGAGGTCTTGAATATCGTGCGGTTTACAATATTGCTTCTCCAATCAAATTCACCCCCAGAAATAGACGTAATTCCCACTGATTTCTACTCACTGAATTTTGAAACATCATTTTAATGAAACTGATGAAAATGATAAATTGACGATTTTGATAGCTGCACCATTTTTGCAAAAGGCTTCAGCGTTAAAAAGCTCTTGACCGTCACAGAATATCTGGAGTCAAATGTTTCGTCATCATTAGCCAAAATCTCTAACATTGTGCTAACGCACTACCACTCGACCACGGCGCAGCATTTACCGGGGAGGAAAATGCTCTTGTATAGCTCGAAAGAAGAATATTTTCCCAAAAATTTACCAATTGTCAGTCATAAATCAACAATTATTATTATTTTAAATTTCAGTTTATTTTGAAAAAATACCCACCACAGACACCAATTTGCCCATTTCCGGTTGAGTGTGCAGACCACGTAGAACGCCGTACTTCGAAAATGAATGATTGTCCTAAAATTGCACGGAGCATCGAAATCTATGGTCCGGGAAATTTACAACCATACTTGTTTGAATTCTTCCTTGAAGTTCAATTCCGAAGCCCATTCGGCTTTATTGTAGGTTTCCGAGAAAAATCCTCGATTGTCTGGGAAAACCTGAGAACATTGAAAAATTCAGGTAGGTTTTACGAAATTTCAAACAGACTATGAAACAAACATGTTGACTATGAGACGGCTTTGTTATATTATTATAGAAATGAAAATTTTAAATTATATTAACCTTGGGCTTGATAACCTTCAAGTCGGGAATATTCTCAACGGGTTCAATAGTAACTTTAGCTCTAAGTTCCACAGGCCTTTCAGAAGACATAATTCAAACGAAAAAATAATCGAAAATGCAAAAATATAATTTGTTAGTCAGTAAAAAACCAGACACTGAATACTAGGAAAATGGAAGAAGAGAAAAAGGCCTTGACCGGGATCTTGAAAATAATTCGACTCTATCACATTCTGCAATCTATAGCTGTCTACTGGTAAACAAGACAGAATTTGATCTTCAGAGAATATCTCCTCATCACATATTTATATAATTTATTCAATCCAAATTCAAACAATAAATAATCTTAAATTTGGTCATCCCCTGACACTTGTGGATTGGAATAGTCAAAAAGAATAAATTTCACATAAAAGGATAACGAGTGTGCATATTTTTTTGATTAATTCATAAAAATACAACTAATTCTATATAAACTAGATACAATTTTATACAATAACAAATTAGAGACAGAAAATAAAAAATATATTTGTCTTTTAATAAAATTTTCTAAATTTCTATTTTTCTCATTTTTAGACGTCTCCCTAGAGATTTTCGTATATTCTAGACCTAATTCGATTGTCACCCTCTTGAATAATGTATCTGCTTTTTCGTTTGATCAACATAAATTCTCAACAATTGAAGCTAAAATAGGCAATTATGTTCCATAATTTCTGCATCCATTTAATTTTAGCGTCAGCACGAAGTAATTTTATATTTCTGAAATATTTTGCTTGTCAGAAAATTTGTGGTCGATTTCTTTCTAAAGCATACCTGAATCGCAAAACCTACAGGATTCGCAGTTGCAGACTTCGTTATATTTGCATTTTTAGACGTTTAATTGCACCAATCGTTAAATCTAAACTTAAAGTCGATAAGGTTTCTAGCTTCTAAATACAATATTTTGATTAAATTATCTAGTTACTATCTAATAATTTGCATTTCTATTTCTTTCTAATTGTACAAGTTAGTAAATCATTCATTAACAAAATTTCTCAATGTACCCTTATGGTAAAGTTTTCCTTTTAAATGTCATTAAAATAAAATTTCTAATTCTTTGAAACCATTTCGTTCACATACCTGGGCCTTTTCAGAGCGAATACTATTTCATTTCTTTCTAAATTCGCGAGATTCGCAAAATTTCATTTGAATCGCCAATTTATACGGTCGAATAGTCTGATTTAGACAGACATAGCTGCGTTGAGATAGAATCTGAAATCCAAATTTATCATATTTTAAAACAATTTTTAAAAGAAAAGAAAAATGTGCAATAAAATTTCTCATAAAAAGAGAAAGAATTGAGAAATCGATAAACGAGGGTAGGAAATGTTGGGAAATAAACGAAAATGCGATAAAATAACGCCAATCAATATAAGACGGTCCACTTTTGAGCGCAATGGGAGAATTATGTTAAATATAGGACAAGTGTCTTTCATAACGTATTTGAGCTGAACGCAACTAGCTGATTCAAAATATTCAATTTAAACTCATAAAAATATGGAGATAAAATATAAAGTTGCAAATCCCAAATGCCATTTTATAATTCGAAGACCCTCCTGAGTTCATCAAATCGTAGGAATTTAGAACTCGGCCTCCTGTTTATAATATCGATTCGGTCTTTAAGTTTCAAATACCATATTACAAAAAAATATTGATTTGAATCTGACAAGTCTATTCACGAAGTTAATTCAAAATTATGCATTATATATTTAATTCCAATTCTAAAAAATTCAACTAATTCAAACTCAATTGCTTCCGCGATACTATTTTATAGGGTTGATTCGCCTTCGATGGTAGCATCGGACTGTATGGAGTTCTTTTAGAGAGAAAAAGACTTGAGAAATAGCGTGTAGAGTTCGAGTTCGATTGCACCATATTTCGAAGTTAACATACTATCTCCTTTTTCTTTCTTTCCCAAAGGACCCTGTGAAGAACTCTGAAGAGAACGCAGAAAACGAACGAATAGTATGTTAATATTCGCAATATGATGCAATAGAACTCGAACTCTAAACTATTTATCGCGTCTTTTTTCTCTAAAAGAACTCCGTACAGCCCTGCTCAAATAGCATCATCTAGTCAATTTTAATTATTTTATTTTTCAAACGTTTTGAACAAGTTAGAAAGTTAGAATTGATGATGTATCATTGAACAAATACTCGTATTTTCAGAACCGTCAAAATAGGATAAATTTCAAAGAAAAAATAATAAACAAATTATGAAAATCAAGTTGTTTTTGTAAAAAATGGATAAATATTGTTAGAAAAACTTAACTGTGTCAAATACCTGTATGAAAAATGGAAAAAAACAATCGATGATATTTTAGGAATGAAAAGGAAAAAGAAACTTTTTAGATTTTCAAAAATATCGGCTCAAATTCGCGTCAAATGTCGTCAACGTCTAGGTTCATTTGGTCAGCCACGAATTTACGAATCATCTGAAAAAATGCAAAGTAAACCAAGTTTCAAGAAAATAAGCACCAAAATAAGTTTTGAAAATAGTCAGTCAATATGCATTAGTTGATAATTTACAGAAAAAATCAAATATTTCATAACTTTCGAAAGACTAGAAAAAGAAATTATGTTTCAATCAAATTGGTATCAAAATTAACTTATAAAGTATTGATCCAGCTTCTCTTGCGAGAGATCAAAAACAATCATCTCGAAAATTCCATGAATTTTTAAAAATCTATTATGCTTCAAGAAATATTCCGTCAATAAGTTTCTTGACAAATTCATTCTTTCCCCTTCTTGAAAATAAATAACTAAACGAAAAAATAAAATGTTAACAACCGAGTCCGTAGCGTTGTCCACCAAAATCTTTGATGGACAACGCCTCACTTTTTTCTGAGGCGTTGTCCACCAAAAATAATTAGCTGAGGCGTTGTCCATCAAAGAATATAAAACTGAGGCGTTGTCCACCAAAGGTTTTCTATGCAGTAATCAAGTAGGAAACATAACTATTCACAAGGTATAGAATGCACAAACATGGAAGGCTGTCTTTATCTACCAAAATATACCGTTATCCGCTAAAAACTTTGATGGGTAACGACAGTTTTTGCTATATCGATATCCACCAAAATTATGAGATGCATGAGGTAGTGAAGTTGTAAATTCAAAATCTAGATAAAGGTAGGATAGATAAGTTAAAGAGTAGGAAATAAGGATAGGGTAAGATAGGGAGTATGACCGATTAGGGATATTTGAAATCTTTCATTATAACAATGATTAAGTTTGATTTAAAAATTACTATCCAAAAATGTACAAATTCTATTCGTATATCATATGCTACGAATTTTTGAGCTATTTTTATCCCGACTTTTATCAACTTTGCTCCATATTTTACAAATTTCAATCCATCTATACTAAAAATATACTAAATCTTGCTTTGGTGGACAACGCCTCAGTTTTATATTCTTTGATGGACAACGCCTCAGCTAATTATTTTTGGTGGACAACGCCTCAGAAAAAGTGCAGCGTTGTCCACCAAAGATTTTGATGGACAACGCTGCACTTTGGTGGACAACGCACGCCCTCCTTAACAACCGACCTGATAGACTTCCTGCTTGGTTTCGTTGCTGACGAGCCGTCTGGACGGCGTTTTGAGCTCCTCGAAAATCGCCTCTGCTGTCGCGCCGTCTTTGCCGATGCCCTAAAAATTTAAACAAAGACTAAAATGATGTTTTTCAACTTTTTCAAAAATCGATCCTTTGAAAAAAAAATTCAATATGGTGTCGATTATCTTTTCCAATAAAACATGCATTTGACTTGAAACATTGTACGTTTCAGAAATGTTCGAGTCCAGTCAGCTTGAACAATTTTCAATAATTGCTGAGGATCGGGATAAAATGAAAATGATTTTGTTTTTGGAAAGACCCACTTTTTCCTTGATGATTTTGTGGACCATCTTCTTGACCTCGTCCTCCCAACCGCCCTCCTTCAGACGCTTCATGAGAGTGTCCTGAAAATCGCAATTCTATGCGAAAATTCAAGTCTTTCGACATAACTTTGTTCAAATTTTGCATGGAAATATAGAGAATCTTCATGGCGAATCTTTTAATATAAAATTTGAAAAAAGAAATAAAAGAAATTTAGAAAATTCGAATACTATAAGAAAAATCGGGCAAAAATCTCACGACAATTCTCTGCTGTTCCCCAGACTCGACGAAGCGCTTCTCGACAGATTGCGTCAAACGATCCTTCGACATTTCTGCTGCAACTTTCAAAAATTATGGTCGAAAATAGAAATAAGCGAAAATTCGAAATAAAACTAAAACGCAACGACATGTGTTAAAAGATGCATTGCGAGCGGTGTAAACACCGACGCTTATTCATTCATTCCCGATTTTTTAGTTTCAGTTTCTGTGGGCGCGTTCATACTTTAGTTGCAATGCAACTTGCAATTTGCAACTCGCTTGAAACAGCATGGGAAGTGAAGAGAGCGCGATTGCATCATTTTTGTGCTCTCCTGATTTCTCGTGCTATTTCAAGCGAGTTGCAAATTGCAAGTTGCATTACAACTAAAGTGAACGGGCCCTGTCTGCTATTCTTTTTTTAAAGCATTTTCTTGTCATTTTAGTGGATTTTATGCAACGTTTAGGTATTTTCAATGCATTTTGTAACTAATCAAATCTTTTATTTTCGTTCAAACTAAAAGTTGGAAATATTTCTTTCGTGGTACCTGTAAGTGAGTAGATTTTTGTAAGTCACTGAACGATATGCTGTAAAACCTCTAATAGAAGCCCATGGACTTCTATTTTCAGTGATCCATTTTTCGGAAAAATCTAAAATTTCAAACCCCATAACTTTGATCTGATGATCGTAGAAATTTAGAATCAAAGGTAAATGCTCTATGCACTCCAAAAATGCATAGAAACACTTCACAAGATGATTTGAGTTGGACATTGGTATTGGATAGTTTTGGCATTTTGGAGAGTGGGCTTCAATTAGAGGTTTTACGGTAATTGTTTTAAATTTCATATAACATAAATTATTTCCGAGAATATACTGGCATTTCATTGGAAAATTTGTCTAGAGGATAATGTCTAAAAAATATCAAGAAATTTTGGACCCGAATTGAGATAATTGAGCATTGGGAGGGCATTTTTACAGGAAATTGATGAGCTATGCACAAAATGTCGCAAATTGCAAGCAAAAAGGACAAAAATCGCTATTTTCGAAAGTATTTCTTCACAAATTACGACATAAATCATGATCATTTGCATGAAATTTAGCTGATAAGTGCTGGCCTAAGTCATAGAGAATCTGGACCTTCCTAAAGTAAACGAATATGGTCATTATATATCGCAATTTCGTTGAATCTTCGCCTATTCGTAGAATAAAATACCCTAAATAGACGAACGTTTGATAAGACTTGTGACTAAATTACATACGGCGAATCAAAATAGAAGTTTAAAATAAAATAGAAAGTGAACTGCAAAGTGCAAATGCGTAATGAGATCGAATGTGACGAGATGATAGAAAGCGAAATGATAAAGATTTTCCAAAATCAGGCAAAATTTGTGCAATTCGAGAATATGACGATGAAGCTTGTCAATCATCCAACGGTTCCATGTAACTCAAGGGGGCGAATCCGACCTGAAGTTTGAATATTTTCGATTTTTTAAACTGTCGTAAAAATTACCGGCTCCTAGAAAAAGACATCGGCTTTTTTCTTTTCCTATCTTGCCTCCCCATACTATTTCTTAGAAAACCCGGTGTCTTTTTCTATTAGCCAAATTACCTTGTTATTCAGCATGATTTTCCACCAACCCCGTTCTTCACCAATAGTGTCAACCAACGTCACCAAATCGCCTTTTCGAATCGTCAAAAATTTCGCCTCCGAACCCTCGAAATCGTGAATCACCTTGTAAATCTGCAAAAATCCCATTTTTAAGAAAAGAAAAGTCAGGGCATGATTTAATATAATAACCTCATCTTATCAAATTGCATATCTCACCCCCGATCTCTATAAATACCCCACTCTATCAGTTAATAAACGTTTTCGCTCGCATCTTTAGTCTACCTTCTAGCCTCTCTACACAACATCCTTACTTCGTCTACATCTTTGTAAGTAGCAGTACATAATAAAAATGTTTTAACAAACCTTGCAATCCCTATAAGCACTTTTCAGCGTCGTATTTAGAGTGTTGAATATTTCAATGAGATTATGTACACGATAGTAATTGATCAATTCCTATAATTGCCAATTTTACAACTAATTTAACTCGAAAACACCTACAACTATGCTATCGAAATTATAGCCATCATCAAGATAGAACTGCTTGCCATCGTTTTGCTCGATGGCCATGTGCTTGACCTCGTCTTGGTAGCTAAAAATTTGTTTAAAAGTGACAAATTTAGCTAATTTTAAAAGTACCTTATGCTAATAGCATATGTCCCCCGATTAGGCGAATATCTGACGAGGAAGGTTCCATTGGGGGTTCCTTTCAGCTTCGATTCAGCATCGGACCTCTCCATCTGACCCATAAACCAAGATTGAGAGCCGATTTCCGTGTTCACGTATTCTTGGAAAGACTGTTGGTTTGACAAAATGCTAAAAAATCGATATAGCTGATTTTGTTTTCGAATCCTGACGTACCCAGATTCCCGATTCGGCCTTCTAGGCAAAACCGTGGACTCTTTCCGCTCGATATTCGAGGATGGGTTGCAAATTGAGTTCTGTCGAAGTTTCTTCACACAATCCATAGGCACGATACCCGTCCTAGAGGAGTTAGTCGATAAGGCGCCCTGAAATTAGGATATTTAATATTCTAAATCAATAATAGGGATGTTTCGTAATGGTGGTGATGAGTAACTTAGTTAGTGTGAGAAGGAAGCTTTAAGATTTGAAAATTGATACGAGAAGTCCGATGGAGTGTAAGAGAAACATTTCAAAACAAATGATATCGCGATAGAAAAAATTCTGAACGAATGTCGAAGCGGACCTTATTAATTAGAGGAGATATCATGATTTATTAATGACATTAAAATTGTTGTTAAATTAGACAAGTTTTGACTCATCAGGTGCAAATTAAAATTGCGGCATACTTCGAACGAGATTGCAAGGGCCATATGTCAGACTGACTGGGTGAGTGACTTACAATGAACGTTGAATCAGCAAGTGGCTCCTCCACGAGGATGACGTCATCTTTGTCGAAAGGCAAATGTTGGATCGTGGAAGGTGTTACAGTACGCAGTGCAATAACCATATCGCCTTTCGAAACTGGAATTGAGAAAATTCGATTAGGTTTAGAAATCTCTATTCTCCAAGATTTATGAAAATACTGTGAAGGTAGAGCGTGTGTGGGATTGGATTTAATTTGAAATTTCAATAAAATTATATAACTAATAAGTCAGATTACGATAGAAAGACTCAGGGACAGTCGCATAAAATAGTTTGGATTTATGAATAGTTTTTAACCCGCACATTATTCAGCACACTATCTTAGCAATTACAGACATAGTTAAAAATAAAATCTTTCAAATTTAGCCAATTTTAAAGCGCTAGAAAGAAACGTGTTGTCGAATGAATAATGCTTGGTTTCGCCGAATGTTTGTGAAAGCATTCACGCATTTTAACGGATTCTAGACATTTGGAAAAATCTTTTACAATATGGTTAAGAATAGGAAAAGAAAACAGGCCGATATAAGTTTTCGAGATATGACTTTAAACGATGTCACCATTTAATAAGTGACAAATCTATTTGATCATGTCACACATTTTCGTGGAATTCATAAACCATGACTCACTCCTTCTAATAGTAGCTATTTTACGATGTGTTTAGAATGCAACGTATCAAATATCGCAGCTAATCATAAAATAGGAAATTGATAATTCACGACTTTGCAATTACGTTTAAAAAGTACTCATCTAAAATGAACAATACAATTTCAAATATTGCGATGCCTCAAACATCTAACCGAAATTATTTATATAAAAATAAATAACTTCTCGAGTCTCGATGCTAAAGTGAGAGATTTTTAAGATAGAGAAATAATGATTTTTTATTTCCTTACATTCTCTACTAATCTCGACAAAATCGTCGATTCGAATCGTCCTCTTCCTTCGCGTTGGCCCCTCGTATTCGCTCCAATACATCTGTCCGTTCAGCTCCGTTTGCATCATATTTGTTATCGTCGATTCGCCAAGTGGTTGTATAATTTGACAATTCATTGCAGGCTGTGATACGGCATTCGGAGCGGCGGTGCTCAAAAGAGACTGAGACAAGGCGCTGGAATTCGTCCCGGTCAGCGCCATTGGAATAGGTGTGTTGAATAGGGAATTTACGTGTCTTGCGAAGATATGAATACTAATTTACAAGGTGTAATAAATCAATAAATAATCCTATAAAGTTAAGGCGGATGAATATATATTAGTAAAAATGATAATCTTAACAGGTAGATATTATTAGTAAGAAACTTGCGTCCTCCCACGTTTTTTCCCGTAGGAATTACTAATGGGAGTGACCAAATATGACAATATATTTGAATGAATCAAGCGGTTATGCTCAATTTGAAGCGAAGTTCGAGAAATTGTGTCTTTGGGTTAGAGAAAGAGGAAAAAGGAGAGAAAGATTAGGAGGGCTTGGTATGATTCATCCGCCCAGAGAGTGGGGAAAAGGAGAACGGGAGAACCTAAAACATGAAGGCGAAATAGTAGGGAATGTTAAAGAGAGTAGAAAGATGGGGAAAAGTGTAAAAAATGAGGAAGAGAAAGAAAGTTAGATAGAGAGGAGAAGACGACAGAAAGAGAAAGAAAGGCTGATAAATATACGCGGAATGAGAGAAGCTAGCTGGATTTCAAAGATGAGATGCGAAAATAGTGCTGGGAAATAATAGAGTCAGAGAAAATTTGCCCAGCTGCAAAAATTACTCACCGCAGCAGGAAAATTGAGGAAATGCTCTGCAGACGAGAAAATGGGAAACCTAACGGACAATAAATTAGAAATGACTCATTCGCGTTTGAAGGCTCTATTTTTCCGAACTCTGGTCTAGCCTTAACTATAGGAAAAGGTAGAAATGCAGAGCAAATACTCTGGCCTTTGGACTCTCTTTAGTTATGAGAAACGTTAATGACGCAGAGTAGGCAATTTTTTTCATCGAAGTTTCCTCGCAATTCAGATGTGTGTCAAATGTCGGTCCATTCAGCACATTTTATGGGTTGAAGTCTAGCAGAAATTCGAGAAAACGGGAGTTTTTCATTGGGTCCTTCAGCTTGAAACCATATTTTAAAGGAATGAAAGAAAGAAATATGGTAGTTTGAGGTCAATAAGTTGAAAAATTATTTTAAAAAAAGATAAATATATCAATGCGCAAAGAGTGATCACTAATTTCTAGCTTCGATGGATAATTCTTTAACTCTTTTGAAACAACTTATTTATAGCATTCTTATAACTATGACTTCACTTTCCCGTGTTTGGTTTATGAATTCCATGAACACCTCTCTGCGAGGAAAGAGCCGTGTCAGTTTGAAACCCAACAGGAAGTATTTACTTGTCTAAATGATACCCCGGCCTGTGTTTCTTTCCACATGCTAGCATATGACTAGGGAATTTCGAATTCTCGAACTTTTCTCGTTTGACTTTCGAAAAGTCGAGGTAGCCCCAATGAATCATCGCTTTTTCAGGAAAACCTTTCTCAAAGAACAACTTGCAGAAATGCATGAATGAAAACGAACAACAAAGAAAAATGCCCATTCGAAAATATAAAACTTCAAAACATAACCTACAATTTAAGAGGGGTGATGATTTCGGTCGGTTGAAACTATGACCGTTGGAGAGTATGCTTTTCCTGGCGTTGCACTTTTCGAGGGTCAGGCATTGTCGGTGAAGGAGTTTGTGGCAATCTTAAAGCGAACAATTGCAACTCTCCTCATAAGTCAGATCTTTAAGAGGTCAGATTTTTCTAGCTTTTGACGAGTGTTGATAAAATTGAAGGCAATTCTCACTCAAACATTCGTATCCTTGGAAGAAAAGTCCTTTGAACAACTTATGACAGACATGGCAATGCAGAGGCTCATGGGGACTGAAGCTCGTGTAGTGAAGATTGTGACTGGACATTCGGACTGCTTCAATCGGGTTCACGTTTGATCTGCAAATTGAATATGCATAATTAAAATAGAAGGTACGGATCATATTGAACTGGATAATGTTGCGGGGATACTTTCTCACGGAAAGCTAATTGAACAACAATATACGCTTCGGGACTAGGGTTGTCAGCGAAAAACTCGCCGACGGATTTAAAAAAAAATAATAATAAAAAAATAAACACTCGACACATGATAAAGCACGGAAAGGACAAAAGTGGTTATGATATTGCGCACCCTATACTATGTAAGGATTTACACTGCCGACAGCTCTGTTCACGATATGACTGGATCAAATAAGAGTCTTACACGGATGATCGAATATGTTGAATGTTTCGAATTTAAAATCAACTATATTTCATCAAGAGCTTAATATAGAACAATTTTAAGCTAACTTGCTTGTCGACTACCCTCCTACCCTTTACAAACAAGATATTCCAATATCATATAATAAGTGTCCTACTTTGAAAGTTCAAATTGCTGCATCCATCTTTGTTTCTGGGGTTCAGATTTGAACGCCATCGCGATTTGGGTGACTGGATCTCTGTCCTTTTCATTCGGTGCTTTCGCTCGATGAAAATGCAGAATATGTTGGTGGTTTCCCGCTAAGAGCTTTCTAAAATGTGCTTTTATAACTCTTATAAAATTCTTAAGCATTAAGAATACTTTGTAATCGTTCCTCCAGCGGGTATCGAGGAGTCTTGACTAATTGAAAATTCACACAGGATATGTGCATTCTGAAAAAGCGTGTTAAAAATCTTTTTACAAAAAAATAAGAAACAGTCCACAAGATGGCTCACTTTGTACTTGTAGGTGTTGTTCTGCAAATTTAAAATTAGAATAATTTTTGGAATAGTTCGAAATACCCTGTTAGCCTGGCAAATAATGATGACTTTATCGAATATGAACACGTATCGTTGCTTCATTTTACCGCTATGAGAGGAGTAGGTTTCGAGCAGTTTCACCTCACCGTCCAGGTTCAATCGGCCGTAGTCGGACAATTTGACATTCGTTGGCTGAAATCACATAACAATTTCCTATAGTTTGGAAACGATATTTCAAAATTTTAAAAGGAGTATTAGAAAGATATTAGAAACATTGAATTCGGCTATTAAAGCATAACGATAAAGAAATATTGCAAGTCAAATGAGACAAGATTATGACTCCCTATATTTGTCTGTGGCTATGGAGTATAGAGAAGAGAGAAATAAGAAAAAGAACCGTCCACAAATACAGGAGGCCAAGATTATAAATTTTCATTTCATTAATTGTAGGATTACGCTTAAAAATTTCATCTATCCTAATAGAGAAGTTATTTAAAATGCTAGTCCTATTGACTGGCAAGAATAATTAAAATTGTATGACAATTTAAAAAGAAACATTTTCATACCATCGTCAAATCCGAGATCGACTTTTCGACTTCATCGATGAACTGCATCATCTCGTGGTCTCTCTTCATTTCGTTAATGTAGGAATTGATGTCATCCATCGCTTCTTTGGCCAGATCCAACGATTTCCGATCAGGGGATTCGATTGGAGTGTGTTTGAGGAGTTCCTTGATTTTTATCGTGAAAAATAGCGAATTTTTCACAATATTTTACCTGCAGAAGTAACGAGTATTTTAGGATCCTTTGCATTGGTAGACACAGTAGATCTTGAAGTTTGAATTGGTTGTCGTTCGCCGAGGTGCATTCCTGAATTAATTAATTTTTTTGTTTTGTTTTTTTTCTTTTTTAAAATATCTCACAGAAATAATTAAGTACGAAATAAATTGATATTGTGCTAAGTTGACAGCTTTGTGTGCAAAAATGAATAACAATCAAAACATCGTATAAATTCTCAATTCTAACCAGAATTCTGGCCTTGGCGTTCGAATCGGATTTTTCTAGCTGCAGAATTCGCTCTCGAGATTCATCCAACTTTGTACAATAGGGCCCATAGGCGACGAATTTGTCTTTGTACCTGAGATTTAAAACACATCCAAGTTTAAAGGGAAATATTTACATTAAGAAAATCTCTCCGATATTCCTGCTTATCGAGATCGGACGACCATTGGATGACTCGTTCAGACCAAGGGTTCGAAGGATGGATTGCCGTAAATCGTTATGGAATTTTTGATGCAGCTCGTAGAGCTCCTAAATATTATGGCATGTGAGAAGGAAGATATTGCATTATTTTTGCAATTCTCTTTTGCACGAGCTACGCCCCTCATTCTCCCTTTTCATTTCTTTTCTTTTCCATCTCTTCAGCGTACCTACTATTTCGCAATGGTTTGAGGGCTTATAGTTTTCAAATGGCCTACTTACACTGATATTAATGAAAATCGCTTTGTGGTCATCCTCTTTCAAATGCAGTCTCAATGGGGAGTATAACCGACTCATGATCATCTGCAGGGCTTTATCCACGTAATTCGTCTCGGTATCCAGCAACTCTTTGATGCTGTATTCCCTCTTTGTGGTCGGAACGAATTTGTACCACTCCTTTAATAATTTCGAATTTTACTTTAAATAAAATATTTAGAGGAAATATATTACATCTCTCTCCTTCCTTTGACTATCTCTTCGGTTGACTAGATGCTCGTAGATAATGTGGGTCTCGGCTTCTCTGAACATTGAGTTTATCATCTCATGAAAAATAATACTACTCACAACCAGTCATCACGATAAGGTTATTTTATGCTACAAAGTTTTTCTTATCTTGAAAATTTACTTTAGAGATAATCGAGAATCAGATAGTTGTAGTTTAACACATTAAAGAGATTTTATTTGTCTTTCTAAATGTAAACTCTTACTTTTTATTAATATCTCCATATATAGCTTGATCGACACCTTCCACGTCTTCGACCTCTTCGTTGAGATTCCGATAGATTTCTTCCTCAACGACGTTTGCGCGGAGTGGACAGCAGGGAAGGGCAGCTTCATTTAACGCCTTTTCGGGGAACGGTCTGAAATTTAGCTATGTTACACAAAAAATGAATATATGTAATAAGGGGACGTTATTCGATGTTCGATGGTCGAAGGCAAGCTATCTTACAAAACTTGAAATTATTGAATCAAAGCTTACTGAATATCCCTGCACTTGGAATAGTTCGTATGTGACAGAATTGAAAGCGTCTGAAGCACTTTAACGAAATCATTGTAATGGTACAGATCCAGCGGCTCGAATAGAAACTCCTCGGGGATGTTGAACGTATTTCGGCAGGCGTTCAGGAATAACACGATATTTTTCGAGCTGATGAACTAAACATTTCCATAATGCCAATGGTAGTTTGTTTTAAAATTCGCAAATCTCTCAATCTCGCAACTTGAGTAGGGCCTCCTGTATTCCACACCCACTCACTTTTTTCTTTTCCCCTACCTTCCTCCTCTACTCTCTCTTCAAAAAGTGAGTGTGGAATACAAAAGGCCCTTGACACAGTAGACAAAAGTAGGAGAATATTTCTCTACCCTCCACTAACTATGAACACGATTTCATCAAGTTGTGAGATTGTGGAATTAACAACTATCGGCTATTTGGAAATCCCAAGCCTTGAAGCCATGAGAAATAGCGAAAGGGGTGGTAGAAGAACGGTTCTTTTCTCACACTATTTCGCATGATGAGGTTTCCAAGTTGTCGCAAATATCCTATGTTTACCTGAGACAGAAGTTGGGTGTTTTTCTGAATTTCTGGTGGCGTCGGAATGCACCCGGGACACAACATTTCGGCAGTTTTACAAAGAAGGACGCCATCTCTGAAATAACAATAAACATAAACACTACGTCATGAGTCAATATGTCATCATTTTATAAACTTTAAATCGTTAGCTAATGAAATCATAAACAATAGAGAAAAATATATGATTCAGAGCTATTTGGTCATCCTACGAGTTCAAGAAATTACAGAATGTCATTCTTTAACTTTTTCGTATTTTAGTCACAATAGCGAAAAATAATATGCAAAAAATTATCATCATGATTTAACTTTAACTTTAATAACTTTCTAAATAACTCTATAAAGACTTTTTTCCGAATTAAAAATTTCAGTTCTAGAAATATTTGATGTTTGTCTACTACTAGTTTTGAAGAACTCTAGAATAAGAGGAGTTTCAGGTTACGCGCAAACTTTTCGCTCCTTCGAAACAATAAGAATAGGCTAGAACGTGAACGCAGATATCCTATGTTTCACTCATTCATATGATGTCGTTTTCATAATGAAAAAAACAATTCTTTTTTCTTACCTATGATTTTACATTCGAGTAAAGATCATCATAGGCCATAGGATGATATGAAAGCTCATCTTTAATGTATGAAGTTTCATAGCTCATTTGAAGATCAACATTTTCTATGAATGACGAAAAAATTATATCAAAAGAAAACGCGTGGAAAAGAAGTCAATTGGAAACCGCGGGACCATGAGACATTGAGAAATAGTGTGGAAAAAAAATCTATCATCCCATACCCTGCCCTAGCCATACACTATTTCGCCTATGTCTCGTGTCTCGTGGTTTCGCAGTTTCCAAATAGCCGAAAGGAGAATAAGATAATGTAGAGATAAGTAGTAGTAGTAGGCGATAAAAATATTTTTTAAATAAATTTTACCTTAAAATAGAGGCGAATTGCTTGACCTTCAACTCATTTGTGGGTAAATGACTTCGGTCGATGACGCCTAAATCCAAAAGCCATCGCACGCAGCTCCGCCAGAGCTCCTCGGAGTCCGAAGTCATCTGAAAACAATTGTTTTTGATAAATTGGAATTTCTTATCAATTGGATTAAAATATCGATATTTATTTTCAAATGATTGTCTTGTGAATCGACAATCGCAGAAGAAGTCCATTAGAAATTTCAATAATTCAATGAGTCAGATTTTTTAAACCTAGATCATTTTTGATAAGTTGGGACCCCAGATACACAAAATCGACTGAAATTCATGTAGAATTCAATGATACGCTGGATTTTCTGAGACATAAATGAAGATGAGAAAATCGTTAATAAAATTGAAGATAAATTTTCCAAAATTCGGCAGACTTCAAAAGATGACTATTCCGGAAATTTTAGAAGAAAAAAACTAAAAATGAGAAGGAGGTCGTATTTTAGCCCTTGGCAAATTGTCAAGGGTATCGAATAGCAGATGGACGCTTGAGAAAAGAATATTTTGAAATTCTTTAACTCTCTAGATCTTTGTCAAAGCATGTGGAAAAGAAAAGCGTCTGAAATAAATTTGAGGATATTTGGAAATTCAAATGTTACTTGGCTCGTGGTAAAAATAACTTGCACAAAAGCTGGGAATACTTTTTCAGAAAAAAGCAAAGAGTAATATGAAAGGTTATGAAATCGCTATATTTCCTAGTCTCTAACAAAAATAAATTACGAATAAATTTTGGAGAATGATTAATAAGGCCAATATAAAAATGTATGGAGCGTTTAAAATATAACGCCTTTTCAAGATGATAATAATGAAATCCTTTCAAAAAGTGCAACCGAATGTTAATATTAATTTAAATTTTTTGTGAAAAATGATAGATTAACTTGAGAGTGTTCTGTGATTGACAAAATGATAGTGATGGGGAAATGGTCGAAATCTGCCCTCTGTGGGGCGAGAGAGTGTGCCAAATCGAGAGAGACAAGAAATCAATCGATAAGAGGAAGCGATCGAATAGCAGAGACAGAGAGGATGTAAGTGAGAGGGCGACGAGGCGAGGACAGGAAAGCGAGAAAGAACGCGGGAAAGGAACGAAAACGAGAGGAATAGTGAAGGAAAATAGGCGCAAAAGAAGCAGAACAAGGGAAAACATAAGACCATTGTCAGTGAATCTATAGGCAGACTAGAGGGGAAAAGCTAAGAATATGAGAAATATAAGGGGTGAAAGATAGAGGAATAAGCAACAAGTCCTTATGCCACCCTCGCTATGAGAGAGGGAGAACTCTCTATGCAAATAGTAAACAGGCCCCACAGGCAAAAATAGCCACCAAATATGGCGTATAATAATAAATTACCCCCTCATAAAAGGAAAATGATGAAGGAAGCGAGTCAAGGGGTTGTCATTTACATGCATAATTTTCTTTGTAACGCTAAGAAACTATTGGTTTCAGACTAACAAAATGATATATTATAGTTTTTCTCTATAAACTGTAGAAAATACTGCATAGATCTGTCTGAGATCGTAAAATTCGTGCACTGTGAAAACAATTCGGAATTATTTCTCAACAGCGACCTAGGGAAAGAGCGCAGAGAAGTGAAGAATGAAATGATAACAAAAAATGAAGCGACTGATAAGAATGGCTTGGGAATTATCTGTGAGAAACACACTGGGAGAGAGACTCGTCCATATAAAGTTCTGTAGGTTTGTAAGGAAACTAAACTATCGTATTTTATAAAATACCTTACAAAGTTGGTAAAAATCGTAAATATTGGCTAATTCCAACATTTCGTTCTCTATTCCAAACGCGGTAAACAGTAAAGCAAACTACACATTCACACTTCACCAAAATATCGAATGTTTTCTTAAGATTCAAGCAGAATAAACCATATGGCAGCACCATTCGGTATAAAAATAAACCAGAAAATGAATTTTAAAATTCCTTTTAATTTTTTATTTCCGATAAATTAAGATAATATTTGCGCAATTAGAAATTAATTTCAGTAGAAGGAATTTCAATTTCCGAGACAAAGAAGCGTTAAATTTGTCCTTTTTCGTCAATAAAGCGCATCAGGTTTCTGGGGCCGCAGGCGCTAAATTATATTTAGAAAAACTCACGCAATTTGTGGAGAGCGAGATAATTTAGATAATGCATTGCAGAATCAGTTTCTATAAATTTCAAACGTTTTGGAATCAAAATAAACCGCGATGGGAAAGCACTAATCATGTCATAATAATGGCATAAGATCATATGAAATTTTGAAGCATAACGATTATATTCAGGCTGTCGGCAGAGTGTAAATCCTTATCTAGCATAACATGCGCAATATCCAATATCATAACCACTTTTGTCCTTCCCATTTCTTATCATGTGATGTGCGTTTATAAACATTCGTCGGCGAGCTCTTTGCCACACAACGCTGATTGTATTGCGCTAAAGGAAAACTTTAGACGTATTTTTACTCACCCAACTGTACCCAAAGTGATCATCATATCTTCGCAGGCCTTTCTGCTTCCGTTTCGGTCGTTTTCCAGGACCCGGAGGCCACACAGCGTCATTCCAGCCGACGAGCATTAAGTTCATCTCGGATAAGTTTCGCAGAAACTCCTCCTGAAACTATTTTCATAATTTTATATGACATTGAGCATATTTTCGAGCTATAATAATACATATATAGCATTCACTATGATTGGTCTCATGAATTTACTACCTGTATTAATTTTCCAGTGTTTTGATATCTTAGGTTCCTCAAAATAAAACATTTAAGATATCCAATCTTGTCATTTTATCATTGTAGCATTTGGAAGCTTTACCTTTTCCGAATTCCCCCCGAAATCCTGGAATCCAAAGTCAACTGATCGACCGAAACCTTTTCTTCTTCTTCACTTCGAGAGCGTCTCAATCTGAAATCATCCCATTAGTCGAAGAAGTTAAATGTAGAGGCTTGGCGCCACATTAGAAAAGTCTCGCAGCTAGACTCCCTCAGGAGGATTTGTTAAAAACCGTCTCCTCCCCTGCGTCCTTGACACTTTTCAATGGAGAAATAGAGAGCACTTCAATCGCGAAATCAAGAGAGTTAAAAGAGATCAAAGAAAAATGTGGGGGATTAAGGTTCTGATGTCAGGGAATTTCCAAATCCGGGACGCGGGTCGGGGGAAAAATCGAACGCGTCCGGAGAGAATCCTCATTTTCCAAGATTTTGCGATCGAGAAGTTCGGGATGAAGAACGGGATTGTCGAGGATTTGACATGATATATGGGAGATTAGATAATCGGCTAATGCGAAATGATAACGATGCGGGAGTGATTGATAGCAACCGTGAGAGTGATGATAGAGAAAACTTTGGATAAGCTTCAAGAATTTGGGCATAAGAATGATTTTTGCATTGGCTATTGCTTTTATCCGTTTTCTCCATTATATGAACGGATAACAATCACGTAGATTTAATGTTGAACATAAAAAAGAAACTTTTGATAATAGGTTATAAGATTTGAAAAACTAATTACTACTTCATTATTTCGATGACACGCTGCCATTACGACCAAATTTGATAAGCATAAAGTCAAAATAAAGATTATCGTATGACGTAAACTAAAATCGCATTTCACTCGTAAAGCCAGGATTTCATGTCTTCGTAATAATAAAAACTTGTAAACGGCTATGGTAAAGCCTCATTTTCAATGAAAGTGAACGACTTCTAAAAGAAGTGTTTTGGAAGGGAAACGATTTGGGAGAGACAGCGTGACTTTGGATCCGAAAAAGGTAAGATTTCTGGAGGGAAATAGCATGGAAATGCCCTACATCGAAAGAAGATTGAGAGAAAAGTAGCCTTTGAAAACAAGAGATTTAGAGAAACAAAAGGATAGAAAGGCATAAAAGAATAAGTATCTATGGAATTACCGTTTGAAAAAATGCAATAATGGGTTGGCGCATCAAACGCGCGCCACACTGCATAAATGGGTGAAGACGTTTCTGTGTTGCCAACTTTCTCGCAGAAAGTGAAAAATTTCTGCGACAATGCTAAAGCATAGAAACGGAAACGCATTTCGGATGTCGGAATTTTATTTTTGAAAAGGCAAAAGTGAAAGCCCGGCTTTCTTTTTCTCGCGTCTTTAAGCAGCATTTTCGAAGCGGCGTTCAACCAGTTTCACGCATGCTTTCGCACTTCATAACACACCTTGTAAGGGATCGGTGAGAATTTTGAGGAAGAGACGCAGAGGGCGAAAACGTCGAGCTTCTTTTTCGTTCTCGAATTTTAATGTTATTCCTAGAAAAATAAATACGAGAACCTTATGACATGCAATACATTTTTGCCATGTCATGAGGTTTTCAGAGGATGGTGGGAAAAAATATTTGTCAACTCCTTCACCCAGGACAGGTTCGTGTAAAAATTGTGTCATTCCAGAGAGGAGGGCGTTTTTGAATGAAACATACGCGAACTTCTCTGGCGTTGACTATTACACACAATATTTCGCCGCTTGCAAAACATTATATTGCCCTTGTCACTATATTTACACGCCCAACTTTGCCGGCTGTTGCTACTCGATAATTATTGTTCGAGAGAGAGAGAGAGACTGTATATGCAGAATGAAAGGAAGAAATCAAACAAATCATAAAATAATAAAGCTTCCCAATGGCTGTATAAAGGACGTCCATTAGCAGGGCACCACATGCTAACTATATATTAATACATTATTCGAGGCGAATAAATTGATAATGGACAGTACGCGTGCAGTGAAAAGTAACAATGACAAATGTAGGGTTTTAGGAAATGTGTGTATTCATTTTTGTTTGTTTATCAAAGTACGTTTGTCTTTAGGCAGTCGTAATTCCAATAAACATTATTTATGACAGAAAATATTGGATATGAATTACAATAAAAATATTTAATATTGTTATGGATATGTTCGAAACATATCAGGAATCTCTTTTCAAAGGCAATTACTAAACGACGGAGTTCTATAATTAGAGATAAACAAGAGGATGAAATTTAAAGGGAATAATGTGGAAAAGACACTCCGCTCTATAGTAAGTCCTTTTCAAACCACATAATTATGCTGTTGATTACTACAAAATCATCGAAATTCGTCGCTAATTTCCCAGAACATCAAATATGGCTTCCCCAAAACTCATGTGTAATTCGTGCAATTCCCATAACTCCATGCACTGTAATTATCTGACACAGCGAAATTTGACCTGTTTTCGTTCCAATCTTTCTGCAAGATGAGCCATGCGGCGCAATTGCAACGTGACCGCTCCTCTCGCCTTGCTTCTCCTTTCGCTGCTGCTTGCTTTGCTGCCTGCACGATTAGACAGTGGTGCGTTGAGTTTTGGTGATTGAAGACGTTGTATATTCGTGAAGAATCCTCGATTTAATTTCTCGGTATCCTCATCTTGAATCAAATATACGTTTTCTAACTCGTACTTTGATCATCATCATACTCGATTCCACAAACTTCCCATCAAAATTGTCGTCATCATCCAGCAATTTCCTGCTATCATTTTATTTTTGCTATTATTTTTGAAATCCTGCAACGCTTTTTATCTTTGAAATTATAGGATGCACAATGGGTATTCGAATGTGAAACGAAAGAGTGAAGAAACGACGAAATCAGCGACCTCAGAGACGACGCCAACATCGAATGCAACAACGCCGTCCTCGCCCCAACCAGACGCCGATAATATATTCATGGCGGAACAACATCAGAACGGAAACGGACACTCGGTTTCTGTACGTTTATTTTAAAGTTATTCTACGATCAATAACATAGTCGAACCAGTGTGCATTTCGAAAAGTTACACAACGTCCGATATCGATTTTGGTCAGACTTGGAAACTTTCGATCCGATATAAGATTCGTCATTGTCTAGTGCTCTCTTACTCATAATGACGAGTAGTGAATTGGAAGTCGACTACGATATTTCTCAGCAACATTCAAATATATCGGATCGACTAACTCCAACGTCTGATTTTGATGTTGGGTAGCACTGAGATCACTGAACAACAGTGAAAGTTAATTAAACTGTTTCAGAAACTCTTAAGTAGAAAATATATATTTATCATTTGATAAAAGTTGGTAAAGATATGAAATAGTTCATTTTATAATTTATAAAACAATACTTTAGCCTCCAATCCATCCCCAACCATGGTGCGGTCAGAATGGGAGCGGCCAAGATTTGTCGAAGCACGTTTATAACTATGGAGGATACGTAGAAAAGGAAAGAACGGCGATGTGCAGAATTGCTGAATTGGCTAGACACCATAAGTTAAAACACGAGTACAAGCTGATGGACGAGAGCGGCCCGGCGCATCGAAAGATGTTCACGGTGCAATTGGTTTTGACGCCTACACAGGTGAAAGATGAAATCTCTGAAAATTGGGGCTAATTTTGTCGAATTAGGTCTTCGAAGGCAGCGGACCCTCGATCAAGAAAGCTCAGCAAGCTGCAGCGGCAGTTGCAGTGAAGGAAACGACCTTCTCGGAGCCACCAGACAGGAACAGCAAGAAGAAGAAACGTAAGAAATATCATGGTTCTTGATGATACGAAGGCTACTCGGAAACCGCACGACATCAACACCTCAAGACACATGCGAAGTAGTGTATGGTTAGGGTAGGGTATTGGCTGATAGGATTTCTTTTCTCCCACACTATTTCGCATGTCGTGCGGTGTTTATAATGTTGCCGATACAAATCGCAAATCATCGACAATCAATCCTATCGATGTCACTTCTTGGATAAGTCATTTTTGTCTGAAACGTACATTACTTCAAGCAGTTCAGTGAACTAGTTTCTTGCATACAAACGACTTGTATCATAAAACTTTAAATGTTTCAAATTTGCTAGGAAAAAGATCAACATATTTAAGTAGTGTCTGTCTGACTCATGAAATAAACTAAAATATTTTAGCCGACTCAACATCGCCTGTGCTTCTTCTTGCCCACGTTTGTAGACGGTTAGCGATTCCTGAGCCAAAGTATCGGCATCCATATATCGGGCCGAGGAAACCTGCGCCAATAATGCCCCCGCCATTCCAGTTCTCAGCGTCACCACCGCTACCGGTTAAATTGTAAGCTAGGGTTTTTCTTAATATAACATGAACAACTCATAATTCCGATCCGTCGCAAGTAAATAAATTGGCCATGAGGATGGATTTCTATGAGAGATATTTTTTAGCCCGATGATGAACGATCCGTTTTCTGTTCCAATGGCGCCACCACCTCCTCCGTTTCACCAACATAATCCGATTCGACTCGACGAATTTTCACCACAATGTAAATTCGACAAAGTTCGCTCTCGACGCGCTCATTAAAAATTTCAGCACCAGGAACACCGCAATCACCAAGACGCATTTGTCCCAATTCTCCATTTCCGCCGCCTTTGTTCCCCGGTCCCGTTCCGCAGTCTCCAATCATGCCCCCCGGCGCATTTCCAATGCCCATTCCAGCGCCCCCACCTCAGCAGCCTCGTCCTTTGCCAATGAACAACGTTCCTGCCGTACATGCTGTCACAGTGATTCTACCGGGACTGTCCGCTTTCACGGGATACGGAAACAACTATAATAAGGCCAAGGCGAATGCGGCCACTCAGGTCGAATAAACCTGGAAGTCGAAGAAACCAGAAGTTGAATTTTAGGCCCTAACGTACCTCGGTCCAGCTATCCAGGAGCTGGAAAGAAACATCAAGGAAGAGGAAGGGAGACTGAGGATGATGAAGCTGACTGCAGCAAAGAGGCACCATTCTGCCGAACAGTCAAATGGAGACGATGAGAACAACGAAAACGACAACGACGATGAGGAGACAGATACGCCTGGAAAGGTTCGACGCCTTGAAACTTCTTCGTTCAATGCGTAATTTGATTTTAGGATTGTGATATGCACGAGGAGCAAAACGAAGAGGTCCATGTTCCATCACATCGCCAGAAGAGCGTCATTAGCCATGTTCATGAGTATGCACTGCAGATGAAGCTGAATGTTGAGTTCGAGGTCTCTAGATTATCTATAAAACTGATTTAGAGAACTCTAAAATTTCAGGTGCTCGTCGAGAAAGGCCCACCACATGATCGTTCATACGTCGTCAGATGCAGTTTGAGGAATAATAAGGGAGATGTGAGAAGTTGAAGAGTGCTGCAAAGAGCTATGCGGGATGATTTCAGATCGTGACCTCAGCAGACGGACACGGCAGGAAGAAAAAAGACGCGACGAAGCAAGCGTGTACCCAACTTCTGGGTCAACTCAACTACTACAAGTCGTCTCCATTGTTTCTGGCATCCTCAATCTACAAGGCGCAGAAGAAAATGGCGAATCCTCCAAGAGAAGCCAAGAGAAAGACGATCGTCAAGGACAAGAAGATGGACCCTGCTTACGGGCATCAGATTAACCCGGTTTCGAGATTGATTCAGGCATCGGCAAAAGACAAACAATTCCACGAATAATACAAGGTTCAGGTGTTACAAGCCAAGAACGAGGGAAGCGCATCTTTCGATTTGATCGGGGAGCACGGCCAGAGTCGTTACAAGGAGTTCGTCGTCCAGGTGAAATGCGGTGATCAGATCTGCGAAGGAAAGGGTCCAAACAAGCGATTGGCCAAGAGGGCTGCTGCTGAGGCGATGCTGGAGATGATCGGATACGTCAAACCTTTGCCGCCTCCTGGAAAGAGTCTGTTGAAGAAGAAAAACGAACCGTCGTCGGTGGATGATATGGCCATTGGTGCGCATTTGTCAACACCATGAAAATTATCTTGATTCTTCAGGCGTCTTTGACATTAACGAAACGAAGAAGGTCCTGGAAAGATCGAACTCTGATGACGACGAGGAGGAGAAGGAGGAGGAAGAGGAGGAGGATGATGATGATGATGACGACGGCGACGACGACGGCGACGACGACAAGCAAATCGACATGGGCGATATGGCCAAGCAGCTCAATGAGATGGAGGAGAAGCAGAATAATTTGTACGACAATTTTAAGGTTTCGATTTAAACAAAATCTTCATCAGGCTCCTTCGAGTCGAAACCCCATCCTCAAACAGCGTGACCAGTTCGAGCTCTTCCCCAATGGGAGGAGAGTCAGCGGCCAACAACAATGGAGATGGAGCTGCTGGAGATGAGCCGGCAGGTGGCATTACCAAGAGACGAGTGACGTTCAGCAACCAAGTCAAAGCTTGTCCGCCACCGGGTATGAGATCCTTTCAGTATTCCACGCGTTTATTTATCACTCATATACGGTACCACTAATAACTGTTGATTTTGCTGAATTGATTTGTGAAAGCTTGAAACATATTCCACGAGTTCCAGACGACGATAACTATCCGCAAGCTGAAATGGCTCCTTTGAAAGCAGAGGTCGTGTTCGAAGGCAAAACCAAGCGTATGAAGAGGAGCAAGGAGGGAAAAAAGTAAATATTAAAAAGACATAGGAGGAACTGGTGAATAAATTTGTAGAACCCTGGACTCGGTACAAGCCCAGAAGGTGCGTGACGCGACTCAAACGTTCATCACCGCTTACTGTCCATCGAAGAGGGTTGCGATGTTGCCGAATGAGACAGGTTCGACGGTCTTTGTCACATTTTACAGTCTTCATCGGATAAGAACAAACTATTTTCTACTAAAAATAATGCAACGTTTACTTCGAAACCCATTGCGTTTTCAGAATCCTCCGAACTCCGCCTTGAACCAGCACGTCGCTATTTGGACGCGATCGCCGAATCGTTCGAGTTCACGGTGCAATACACGAACTTTCCGAAATCGCCTGATGGCTGTGATCAGATGTACTTTGCGCTTGTATCACTGGGGCTGACTCAGCCACTCGTAAGAACGGTTTTATTATTGAATTTGGACCCGAAAACTATTGAAGAATTAAAACTAGTAGACATTACGCCTATTCATATTAAATTTTGAAAACACATACCAGTCCTTTACGGATAATTAACCAGACGCTGGAAGAAGTGTCGTCGATCCGATATAAGATTCGTCATTGCCGAATGTTCTCTTATTCATAATGGACGAAAAATGAATTAAAAGTCGACTACGATATTTCTCAGCAACATTCAAATGTCTCGGATCGACAGACTTGCAACATCTGTAATTAATTATTCCTAGGTCCGTCACGGTTCGGGTGAAACCACTGAAGCGGCCATGGAGAACGCGGCCTACAACGCGCTACGCGCCCTTACCGACTACCCGAACAGCATCATGGCTGTGGAAACTCGGTAAACTTCCAGAAATGTATTCTTTTTACCACTTTTATTCGTAGATGTACTCTAGAAGTTTCATAGATT
Organism: Diploscapter coronatus; assembly: GCA_964036155.1. Classification (NCBI taxonomy): domain Eukaryota; kingdom Metazoa; phylum Nematoda; class Chromadorea; order Rhabditida; family Rhabditidae; genus Diploscapter; species Diploscapter coronatus. The sequence continues at coordinate 80,095,337 of OZ038423.1, read as the reverse complement.
TATTTCTATTTGAATTTTGAGATTCTTTAAACCAAAATGGGAACCTATAACTGTGTGCGTTGTACACTTTTCCAGATGTAATAATGGTGGATTCTTGGGAATTTTCGTGTTTCAAGATTCCATACATCCAAAACGATGATAATGATATCTATTCTCGGTATATTTGATTGTTCGTTGCGATCGAGCTACTCTCGCATATCCCCCTTCTTTCATAAGTTTTATCATCCAATTAGTCAAATTCGATTATCTCTTATGGGTAAGTCCCGCTAACGTGGTCATAATATCAATATATAAAACGAAATGTTTATCTACCATTCTAAAAATCTGCTCCATGGCTAAGTGTTAGTAAATGTCATACTATTACTTAGCACTAGAGCAGGTTTTCAGATAGAATATATTTTCGTATTATTACCGCTTTTCCGCGACCCACCGCCTGAATTGAGTCGAGTCCTTATTTCTTCCGCATTGCAATTACACCGTATCGATGGTGAATTTTAGCCAGCTCAGTTTTCATTCATGTCGTCACTTAACATTCACTGACACACACACACACATACGATGCATTAATACCTTACGTCCAGTTGCTCTTTAACGATTTTAAACAACGTCATTTTACAGATTACGGTTAAACCCAGTCTTTTAGATTAGTAAAGTGACCATATTACCCGTCTTCTATTAAAACGTGCATATATATTTTTTTTCGAAATTAGAGGCATATACAAAACCTGTATAATTTATTGATGATATTATCCGAATCGATTCACACATTGCTATTTTCGGCATTTTAGACGCAGATTGTTTCGCTTTGTCTTTAAATTGTGTCTTACAAGAAATTTCCTTCTTGCATCATAACTCTCATACAAACCCAATTGCAGATTGCTTTTATCTTTGTCGCCAAAAATCTTCGTTGTATTTTTCCTTAAAATTGCCTTTTATGGAACTCAGTTTGTATATTGCGTGGTGGTTACGCGTTCTTAATTTATATAGTATATTATAAAGTGTAAACACCTTGCAAATGTCGTTATATATTCGGTTATATTGCAGTTTTAGGCCTAATAACTTTATAGCTTCCAGTTTCTGCTTTCTTCCCGTGACATATTCGAGATTCTGATGGCTTTTCTTCCTTGATTTACTTTTTCGGTGCTCGTCACACTCAGCCTGATTGAACATCTACTACGCAGATTACATTTCACATTTCCTGTGTTGTTTTAAGGGTTATTGATATCTTTATCGATTTTATATCAATAATCTTCACATTTTTATCTGTGAACTATATTTGTCGACTAGTACACCGTTCACTTTTCGATTTCTCTTGAAATTCTCCACTCATTTTGCCAAAAAGTGGGCGGAGCCCATTTCAAACGTGAAATCGTCAAACCTGAACTGTAATTTGTGCCATTTCGTGCACATCCCGATTCTTTACATTGCCTTTCCAAACCATGAACTTGCGCAATACACTTCACAAACATTGTGCTCTAGCGTTATCCTTCATAGGTCACACGATCTGTAGGTACGTTAAAAGTGTGCTCCAATGCAAATCAATTAGCAATGGAGCATATTTCAGTGCCTGCAGGTCTAATGGAGCTTGAGGATGACGCCCCCTGAAATCTCTTATCGATTTCCAAATATCGTCTCGAGTCTCTTTCGCTTCTTACCCATTCGTTGTATCAGCGGCTTTATCATCGAAAATCCGTGTCTGTCGGAATTCTCTATTCCGACAAATTTGCCCACATCCGATTTCCTTTGTGATTGATTCGTTCCCCTACCCGAAATTCGTTTTCTTTTAAACCAGTATTTTTCTGGGATTCATGATCACTCAAGTAGGTTTTTTACTCGTTCGATCATGAATTTCAACTCGATACCCTGATTTTCCAGTGTCTTCATCGTAATCACTCAATCTATCATTATCTAGCTCGGTTCTATACTTTTAACGTGAGATCCAAAGGCCTTTAGTCATTCGTCAACATGTCTCTTATTCAGCTAGTATTTTGTTATTAAAGACAAGTAATGAAATAACATTTTATAGTGATAAGTTTTGAAAATGCAGAGTAGTGCAATGCTGTAGATTTTAGCGGGCGTAGTCTTCTTCCTCGCTTTTCAGAAGGGGAGAAAGAATAGATTCCGCTCATCATTCTCTGCGACATTGCAGAACTCCATAAAATGAAAAATTGAGACTATTTCATTACTTTTTTGAAGCTATTTCAATTATCATGTATCACTTTATCGTATAATCAGTGTCAAAATTGCCAATATATACACGCGATTGTGCCTGTCTGTGCCGGTATAGAGCGACAAAATCAACAAGCAGAGGAATTCCGAAGATTCGAAAATATTGCATTAAAAACTCAGACACGAGTTTTTCAAATTTGAATGCAATATTTTTTTATCAAACACTCCAAAATCACAAAACTATATTCAAACCCTTTGGTATTGTCCCATAATATCGTGCCAATGGCTGTGTATTATCCAATATATTCATCTTATATTGTATATTGATGTGTATGTGTAGGGTAGAAATAAAGTTTATTGTTCAAAAATGTTCAAGTTCCAAATTACTCTTCTTCATCGTCGACCTCCTCGGATTCTTCTTGGATATCGTCATGTTTCAGAATTTCTGGCTGACTATTTCTTCTCTCTTCTTCCAACCTTTTTCGAACCTCCTAAAATGTAATCTCTGATAGAGAAACGTGTTGGATCAAGGTTTACATTAATGTCAAACTGCGGTCCCCTGCTCATTTTCTCGTAATAGTCGTTCGACACGACATCTCGAGTCTTTTGGAAGCCACCGGTACGAGCTTGAGATTGGAGAGTAACCTGAGTCAATTCAAATTATTTTTCACCATTTCGAACTGTATGAATATGATAAGTCTAGTAAGGTTTTACAACCAGTCAAGCGTCAAATTGATATCTTTATCATCTCGGACGCTTTTCATAGATATGGTAATGAACGTGCATTTTAGATTACTTTTTAAATCAGATGATATCAAATCAAGTAGATCGACGATTCTCCTTACCTGTCCCCCAATCCATGCCATATATCGGTTGGTCTCCAGTTGATCGTACGTCGTTCTGTTCAAGCCCTCTATCTGCATCGTTGCTTGCCGTGTCTTGGGCAGTCGGCATTGGAACGTCCAAAATGTGTTCAATTGTCATAGAAAATAGTCAATCTTACCTCTCCATTCTTCTTATCTTTTCCTGCTATCGTTTCGCTGGGGTTCTGAGTTTTTTTTTTAATAGTTTTCAGAAAGAATGTATTGCTGATGACCGAAATCTGAGAAGCCGAAAATGAGGAGGGAGAGAATGATTTTAGGCTTTAGTTTCTCTCCTTTTCGCGTGCTATTTCTCGATTTTCTAATCACTAAAAATAATCGTGTACCACTTTGCACGCGTCTCCCAGATTTGGGCATCAACAATAAATGAAATTTACAAACCTGGAATCTCGGTATCGCCGCCCGACACTTCTGCATATCTTCTCGGGACATCCGTTTTCCACCGATGCTTTCAGAAATGTTGTTCCGTCTTTTTCCTGTACATTTTTAGGATAACTCTTCTTTCAGTTTCTGCCAACCGATGTCAGAATTTTTCGCCTCGTAATTGGGTCGATTCCATTTCTTCAGAATTGTCTCCGTCATTTTGTCGTCGACGATTTTCGAGATCATGATTTTCTCTTCTCCATCCTGAATTTGAGGATTTATAATTTTTTGTTGCTTTTTTTAACCTTATCATAAACTTTGGTCACTTGTTCACGAATCGCTCCGATCGGGGTTGTGCCGGCCTGAAATATGGGAAGCTATTATTTCTTTACATTCATTGAATTAATTTATGCTCCTGCAAAATATGTCAATATCAATATTTTTCGAGCATGATGTGCTCCTCAAATTAATTATCATCAAATCTTGAGGCTGTATCTCCATTTTTCACTTATTAGATAAATTTAATATAAAGGAACACTAATTGAAAATTCCTTAAAATAAGTCTTCATCGAAAGATGGAGCATATATAAAGCAACTTTTTGAATTAAAATTATCCAATTGCCAACAATAGGAAGTCTTTCGTTATTGTCATTATTTATTGGAGAAAACGTCGATATTAAAAAATTACGCCATTCGTCTTTCGTCTCTCTTCTATACAATTCACTATTTCGCGTCCAAATTCGATTTCTAATTTCTGCATGAATATCGACTTTGCTCTCCAATCAACGATAACTTGAATATCGCGCAGTTTAATAGACACTCTAGAGAATTAATTTATACGAAATGAAGTGTCAGGACCCTGAAGCAGCCTTTAGCGAACGCATGAGAGAATTCAATAATGAGTTGTATGAATACGAAAACCTTAAAGGGAGAATCGCACCGTTTTGGCTGTTTTGCGATGCACTGTGAGAATATTTCTACCTAAAGAATAATTACACTTAAGTGATTTTCTTGCAGTGAACAACCACTACACGCGTACTACTAATGGCCAATCCTGGCAAAAGCTCACGAAAGAGGTAAATAATGCGCGACCATGTCACTATGAATAGTTGAATAAATAAATAAATAACTAGTGGGTAATCTTGATTGTCATTTTTTAGTAAAAATGTCATGCCTGACTAGGAGTTTTCCAGTGTAGTGGCGGACATGTAATATGAGGAACGACGCCGTCATTGCTCTCCGACAAGGGCTTGCTGGATTTGATTGCGAGTGCTGAAAAATTTCGAGATCAAACCAAAAAAATCACGAGTACTATTATTCCGATTCGTTCCGAAAGAGGCCGACCCCTTCTGCGAGGCGTATTTATTCGATCCATACTCCCAGGTAATAACGCATGGAAGAATGATTTTCCGTTTATGCTTTTCTTCCTGCTCTTTGGCGTATTCCTGAAAGAACAAATCTTAAAGACAAAAATTCTGAAAAATTGCATTGTTTTCAAGGATTTTGTTCATAAGATCATCTTTGAAAAGCTATAATGGCACTTATGGACAGATTTTTCCGGGAAAATAGCTTATTTCTAAATATTTCGGGGAAAAATCAATTACGACATACCGTTTTGAATTCCATGCTTGAGCCGCAGCGAGAAGGTAAGGAGACTGACAAAGGAGATACGAAAAATCTCGGTAAACACAGAGAGCCGTGCGCAATGAATGGTAAATAGATGAAGAGAATGACTAGTGGGATTTTCGCAGCAAGTGGGAGGAAAGAAGGAAAGAAAAAGAGAATGACGAAACACAAAACCGTCTCTATTTCGTGAAACTTCCAGGAAGATGTCAATATCAATATTTTGCAAAGATTTATGATACATTCACTGGAAGATATTCACTAGGGCACTTTTCCGCCGCCTTTACTAGGTTTGTATCTGATGCGAAGTTCTGAGATTTACTTTATCAATCTGGGGTTGGTTATTTGGAAGCCTCAAGCCATGTGAAATAGGGTGAGAGATGGTAGGAAAAACGATTCTTTTCTCATACTATTTCGCGTGGTCTGGGGCTTCCAAGTTGCCACCTGAGTGATCCTGGACAACCGACTTCATTCTTCCCTTTTCTCTAACCTCTGCGAAGCGAAGAGGTATTCCTCCCTCTATTCTCAAGAATAGTGCTTCCTACTCAATTGTTATCTTTAGAAACGAGAGAGTTGAAATAAGGATTGAATAGCAAAGACATATTGCATAGACGAATGACCGCATTACACACCTTCAAAGAAATGTTCAGATGTCAAAATTTGTGTAAAAGCGATAGACAAAGGTGTATGGCTATATGGAGGATTTTTAAAATAGTAAATTTATTAATTTCTTTATTCGATATCCTAATCAACAACAATTCAGTAACTTTTCTTCTATAATAAGTAAAAACATTACTTTAGAAGGCAAGAGATGAGAGAATTGGATGCTAGACGGAATTGACGTTTGGGCAATTCGGGAAGAGATCAGCGATAGAGATCCGCAAAAAGCGATATTTTGAAACTTTAAAACATTGAAATAAAATTAGACACTATGGGGCAGCCTGAATTTATCTCTACATCAGTTACTGACGTAGAAAAAAACGATAAATTCAAATTGCCGTTGAAAGATACTGAAAGTAGAACAATCTAAGTTTTGAAATGATACTTTGAACCCGAATGTGAAAGATGACGATAACTGGGGTGCGTGTGCTGATGGTAAGATCTGATAGGGTTTTCAAGGAAATTATCAAATGTTTATCACAAACTCGGGGGATTAGACTAGAGTTGAAGTGTGCTAGAACTGGACCCTCGGACTGTCGTCCTCTCCGAACTCGACTCGAGGCGCTCTGGGCGACAGCATCGCCTCTGCCGGAGGAGTTGGTGCCTTTGAAGCAGCTGATGTGGAAGGCATTTGGGCCGGTGGAACTGGATTCTCGTTCTGATCACGACCAGCCAGATTCTGGGTGGACGGAGCCAATGACGATGCTGCGGAACTTTGCCGGACCATCGTGATGCGATCCCTGCAAAATCGTAGGTTCCAAAATATTCGAAATCTTCAAGATTCGATTTGGCTTCAATCGACTAAATGCATGCCACCGAAAAATAAGTTTACTTACATAGTCTTATCAGTAGACTTTACGGTTTTCGTCGGAGAGACGGAGATCCTGAACCGTTTCGTAGGCGAGTCTTCCCTGATGAAGGATTCCGTCATGCTATCAGTTGTCTGGAAACATATGTTTCTTTAGTGGGGTTTTTAATGGCAAACCTCAATCTTCCTATGCACCGGCACTGGTGGCCTATACTCATGAACATCGACTTTTGCTGGTTGTATTGGAGAAGGTGATAATTTCTTGACTGGGTTCTGCGTCGTGTCGCTGGGTGGCTTTCCAAGCGGTAGAGGTTCACGCTTCTGCATTCGTTCACGGCGCTCTTTCACCTGAAACCGGGGATTCGTTGAAATCAGAAGTTCTCAAGGATATTCTTCGTACCTCCTCCAGAGACGGCCACGGCTGAAAGTCTGGGTGGATACCAGAAGTGTCAAATTTGGGTACACTATCCTTCCTTGCTCTCAGCGTTTTGTCGGGATCGTCCTGGGACCTCGCGGGTCGATTACCGTTCACAGCGTTAGTGCTTTCGATGAGTTGTCTAAATCGATCTCTACGCTATAATTTTCTATTTGCAAAGTGATCTGTAAATTTTTGAAAATTCTAAAACTGATTGCGAACTAAGGGTTAACTTAGATAAAACTTCGGTAAGATAGTGAGTTTATGTACAGGCAATCGTAAACAGAGTTAGTTGTCGGAAGACGCTGCAGGTCGTGGAGTGAGTGGTGAGAGGACGAGGATGACTGAGACTGGGACGAGCCGTTGCAGGTGAACGTGACTGGAAAACGGCGTGGCAAGTGCACGGAGGGTGCATCGTTGCTGGGGGAGGTGAAAGGACGCAGAAAGGCACTGCAAAACGCGGTTATGAAACCAAAACTAAGGTAGTATCGAGTTTAAATGTTCCGTATTTAAATTCGCTATATCTTTCATGCTATTATAACCAAGAATGAGGGTTATGTCGATTCTTTAATGATTTTAGTGCTATTGAGTGCAATGAATATGGTTCTTCTAATGATTTGCTAAATTCTAAACTCGTGAATTTGGTGAATAGAGGAAGCGTGAAGAATTCGTCCAACAGCGTCTACTAAATTCATTAGTAGTTAGTATAGAATCAACATCATTTATTGAAAAAATGAAGGAAAAAATCAAATTCAAAGAAGGTTCATTGCACTCAATTTCAAAGGTCATGCAGTTTGGTAAGTTTGACACAAAAGTATTGGAAACTCATCAATCAATCAATCGGTATACCGTATTTCTTCAGGCGTGGCGATTTCGATGACACCGCTGTTGATGTCGCTAGGCATTTTCTCAGAGATGACTGACGACGAGGCTGGCGACATGTGGACTGGCACTTGGACACTCGCCACAGGCTGTTCCACAAGCTCCTCTTCCTCCTCGTTCTCCATCAGGGAACTAAAGCAAAGGGTAGTTGGTGTTGGGTTATCATTGATCCATCTTTTTAATACTTTTAATTTGGGATTCAAATGCTAGTTTGATCAAATTCATATTTCTATAAAAAAAGTATCCGAAAGTAATGAAACATTAAAAAAAAAAACTACTGATGATGGATCAATGATAACAATGATGAGTAAATCTCAATTAGTTCAAGAGTGTGCATCTTCTTCTATCCCTCTACCTTGCAGAAATCTCGCACTTGCACAACATTGCCCAAAATCTCAATCTTTCACACGCATAGCCAATGAAATTTCAGGAAGACGACTTGCCCTAGGCTCGGGTGGAAGTTCATGCCCTTTAGCGTGTTTTCACTCGGAATCTGCTGGGGCGGCTGTTGTTGAGGACTGGGAACTGCAGGAGACTGGCTGGTGGTTGGATGATGCACGAGCACAGGTGACTGGGGCTCGTCTTCATCGTCGCTTTCTGAGGAGGAGTCGGACGCCTTCGTATCGTCTGGCTCCATCTAGAATTTTTTTTTTAAAATAAAGACTCGTAAATAAATCACACAAACCTCGTTATAGACTCTCCAGGGTTCTCTTCGCCTCTGCTCGATAAGGGGTACGTACTGGATGGTCTTCCGCTTATCCTTGTCCTTCTCCCGTTCGTTCTCTTTCCGTTTGCCACCACCAGCCAACTCGAAGATCTTCTTCTTTTCCTCAGTTCGTTCCTGAAAATTCCTCAAATGTTTCAAAGCCACTCATTCCTGAAATGACGAACATGTATCAGCTGCTGCTGAAGGTCGGAATTGGCTTCTCGAAGCCCTCTCACTAGCGAGACGAGGAAGTAGATGATTAGAATGAGAAAGATCAGAATCGGAATGACGACACCTGGAGACGCGACGTGCTTGATGTACTCCCAAACCGTCTCATCAACGTGAGATTTCGCTATTGAATAGAAGAACTTGTGCTTACTAAAATTAGTTCTGAATTATTGGTGGAAACAATTACAATGTCTTACGCGAAAGGCCCACAGTTTCTCGAGGGATTCGTGGACGATATGACGTACCCGACAGGCAAGGTACACAGAAGCAACCATAACAGCAGAATCATCAGGTAGAAGTTGGAAGACCTGAGAACTTATGCCTACTTTGAAAAACATTTTCCTCCAATCAACTTACCGACTAGCTCGAAATATTTCTCGTGCAGGAACATTGCAAGTTAATACCGCCCAGCCGCGAATGTACATCAATATGACGAGCTTGATATTGTTCAGCAGTGGTAGCAGAGGAGCGAAGAAAAGTCCCAGCCAGATCATGCCTTGATTATTGATGATGTGGATCACATTCTCAGCGACTTTGAATTCTCCGTATTCGGGCTGAAGATAGAATTTCAAATATTATGTTTCACAATAAAATGGAACAATTAAAAAAAGATATCGAGGCAATTCCACGATCAAAATCTCAGCTATAATAATTTTATAATTCCTACAAAAGTCGTTTCGATATCCCAGCACCACCACGACGAACAATGCCGGATCCACAAGCCTCTCAGGAAGTCGATCACCATAATCGAACAGATCGTGAAAACCAAGTCCATGGTGACCAGTTTGACTATTTCCTGCCCAATGATGGTCTCCCAGCAAATATCAGGGCCATAGTTTCCGTCAGAGTCGCTTTTTCTCGGGGATTGCTCTCCCATTTTTACGGTTTGATTGCTCGGCATGGATCCTTCGATGACAATATCATCAGTTTTCGGTGAGCCTGTAGCTGGAAGTAGGGCTGTGGTCGGATCAGGCTGAATTGGGACGGTTATCCATGATATGTGGAATTTTCAAACCTCCACTATTGTAGGGTATTCCCAAGGTGGTTTCGTCCGAACTCTACTAGGCGTGGTTGGCTTCGTAAAAATCTTCGTTGTCTTGTCGAAATCAGGCCCTCCGTACTCTTGCTTCACCCCGTTGAACGGTGTCGATGTTTTCCGCCTTGGGGGCGGTGTGAAAATTGGCAGATGTTCCTGAGGTCCAACCCGCTGGCTCTCGAAATTGTTGTTGAAGGTTCCATTTCTCAAGATCGCATTCGGATTATTGATGTTGACTGGTCCGAATTGTGGAGCTACTTGCTGAAACTATTTTCGCCTTAAAATAGGGATTAGAACATGAATAATTAGGAAATTAGCATGCAATACATAATCACCTGCTATCTCTCCTCAAATATCTCAAATCTCTATAAATAGTGATCTCAAGTCATTAATAAACGCTTCTCTCGTCTTCATTTGTTTCTCTACACACACAATATTCTTCTTCGTCCTCTGGTCTTCAGGATTACAACCATAGGTTTCATATTATTTCAAGGTTATTCTATTGTCCAAAAAAATTGGTCAATTGGTGGAATCGTTCGTTATCGAAAAATTTAGCAATTTATAAAAAAAAAAATACCGTATAAGGCGTGGTTGGCACTTTCCTAGTCGTACGACTGATTTCAAACCGTTGTGTGGACCGTCCGATGAATTCCAGCAATTGAGATCGATTTTCGAAGGTCCGACTAGCAAATGGTGGAGGGCGATTGAGATTCGAAAATATTTTACTGTAAAAGAGCAGTTTTTCAAAGGAAATACCGGATTCCACCCTCCCAGCTGTCGCTTCGTCCTGTGATGATCGGAATGACTGGCGACGTTCTTCCGGAGGGTGTTCATCTTTTCAAATAGGGCTGTGATGAGGGTTAGGTAGTTTAATACGTAGAGAATAAGAACTCTAAATTTAAAATTAAGTGTTGCTCTCCATTGTCTCTGAGATGAACCCTTGCAAAGAAAGAGGGCGAAGGGTGGCCGCGCGAGTCTTAGTTATGTTCCCGCTTGTTTTTGCTCTTATTTCCCTCTAATCTCGACGCATCGCGCTCACAGGTTATAGACGCAGAGTGCATATGAAAGACTCATCTCGGGGACAATGGAGAGTATGTTTCAAGAAAATTGATGATAATTTAAACATTTAAAGACGCTGCTATTCCGTTGACTAATGTAGGTAACACTTTCAGCTAAACAATATTTTGGCATTACCTCCCTAAGTGAGCCCTGAGTGCATTTCTCGGATGATAATTCTCCATCCTTCCGATTAAGTCGAATATCATCGGAAATACGTGGGTAATCGTCGATACGACGGATGGGACCTAAAATGACAGGTTGGTGGGAAAAAGGGAACAAAAAATCCTTACCTGATTCTTCGTGAATAGGTTTCCCTCTTGTTCTACTGGGGTCTGCGAGGACCTCACTGCGAAAGTGATGCAGTAAATTGAAAACGCCAACATTGCACATATCAATATGTTCGCTATCACCCTAAATTTAATATATATTTTAAAATAAAGTAAGCCTTAAATCCTCCTCGGAAAATTTCCAATTTATCGTGTATTGATTATCTTAACCAATATGTAGGCGAGATTTGAACAAAATTTCAAAATAATCAATGTTTCAATGATGCCCAAGTCTATGCAATTTTTAAGATTGATCCAGTTGCTTGCTAACTATAGAAATTGATATTACCTCAGCGTAAATTGAAGAAATTGAAATTTCCCATGTCCGGTAACCCTCGTATCCGCTATCGATTCTCTCAATTTGATCACCACAGCCATGACAGCGTTGCTAGCGGTTTCCGAATTTCCGATGGTGTAGTCCCATCCGGTGAAGACTTTCCAATTATAGACGTACTGCTCCGTCTTACTGCCTGTCAATTTTGAAGACCGGGCATTGGATGCCATCCTAAAGCGATTCATTTCCAAAATATAAATTATACAACTTACTTCCTCAAAATCGCGAAGAAACTATAGGCAAATATGAATATGGTGACGAGAAAGTACGCTAGCGGTAAGGAGTAACGTATTCGTTCCCCTAAGTATGGAGCATCGGAGTACCAACCATAAAATAGTGGGGAATATTGGAGATAGCCCTGAATTACAAATATAATTAAATGAATAGTTTCTTATCAAATGACTACATACCCCATAATGCCAGACCACCGCAATTTTATCAGCGTGAATTTTCTCGTGAGGCGGAATGATCTTTCTCGAAGCGGTAGCATTTCTCCGCCTAAAGTCACCTGTGGAATCGGCTATCATCTGAAATAGGCGTTTGAAAATTATTTACAATTGTTCCAACCTCAGGCATAACAACAAACGCAACAATGAGAAGTGTGATAATAATATTAACGAAAACAATCCATCGAAGAAATGTGAAGTACGATGAGACTACGGACCCATAATGACCTGAAGTTAATATTTTTTAAATAAATTTATGATAAGTTTCAAGATAATGCAAGTATTACAATCAATCAGTAAACTCTGACTTTAGTCCAGAATAGGTTCTTAAAGATAAACAATCGTTTCAAATAAAATACTTACTCTCAATTTTCTTGATTTTGCCTTCCCATGGTATGAGATAGGTTTTGAAGTTGGAAAATGACCGCTTGAACAGCCGCATGCGCTTCTTGAGTTCCTCCATGTAAAGATGACTCCGTGACACTTTCGACTCGTTTTGCTCGAGGTATTTTTGAGCCAATCTGAAAAGATAAAATTATACAAATATTGATAAACTTGTGGACAACAGCGTTCCATTTTATCTTTGAGTTAAAAGGAACTAACGCAGCATACATTCGTCCGGAAAATCGGGTATTTTTCCTGCTCATGCATATTTTTTCTTGCATATTTTAGGTTGACTCATAGATTGAGCATTAAAATTATCCGGTGCAAAATATAGAAATTTAAGGCACTTAACAGATCTAAATATCGAAAGAACAGTTTTTCCGTAAATTAAACTTGAATTATAATCTATTTGAAATAATCCAATATAAATACGCAAATTTAAATAAATTCAAAATAAATGCCTCAAAATATTACTTGAGCGTCCTGCGCTTCCTGGCCATGCTCCATGCTTGACATCGCAATTTTCCAATAACCTCCTTTTTCTGCCGAATTCGCTCCAACAGAGCTGAAATATCGCGTAAAAATCCACTTATAAATAATTTACTATATCATTTTAGATTTGCAATATTGAGTAGTGCATTATTCTATCCTATCGGTCATTTAGTGATAAAATCAAGAAATAACACCTTGAAATGCAATATGTTGCAAGATTTTTTAAAATAAATACATTATCGTAAAGTGAGTTTTAACCATTCTATTGCTATTGCGCGGAAGAAAATAAAATTATTACCAGTTTTTGTGAGCGGCTGACCATCTTCGTCAACTTCACGTTCACGATTTTCGACCTTCCCGATGAAAGCATCAGATTCGCTGAAATTACGTTAATTTCTAGACTCGTTAATTTTGTATCAATGCACAGCTTGCCCTATTTTTGAACCCTTTAAAACTGATCCCCATTCTTCAGGAATTAACTTGTACGTTTTTGCTATAGGGGAAATAGTCTTTGAAAAGTAAGAGGAAAAAAGAAAGGATCCAAATAATGATAGATGAGTTATGATTGATCTTTACAGAAACTCTTTTCTTCCGCATTTCTTCCTATCATTTTTCTATCATCTTTTGATTCCAGTGATATTTCTAAGTTTCTCCCAGCCAAATTCCGTCATTTTTGCTGCTGTAATGAGTTGCATGTTTGTCTGGATTTCTTTTATAAATCTAGAGAAAAACTTTGCAGACCCACGTAATTTAGTATTGCGATGTGAGAATGTTCAATAAGACAAAGTGCAAGGCTTTATAGCGAACATTGGGCCAGAAAAATAGTGTTCTCTTAAAAATTCGCGCAATTTTGGTTCGGCTTACATCTTCAAGGTAAAAAAAATGCTGTTGCAAAAATTCGCCATGATAAATCGAAATCCTTATTTTGAATAATGGATAACCCTGAGTCCTTTGAAGTTTAAATCTTGAATAAATCAACCTTGAAAGGGACCGCTTTCAACGAAAAAAATCTGGTTAAAAGCTAATTCCGGTAGTCTAAGAGAGCCGTTCAAGCGATGCAGAAGTTCTAAAGAATCATTCATTCTTCTAGAAATCGGTCAAACATTACAAATTCCGCGAATAATTCATGGATTTGAGCAAAGGTTAGAGCAAATGCGTTCAAAATGATGTGGAAATATGTCATTGGTAAAAAAACATCAGTACTCATTTTTTTGGAGTTCGATCCACTGATGTAATAGAATATTTTAAAACCTGGAATTATCCAAAAATTTGAAGCATGTCAATTTCAATTAGAAACCATGGATTTAGTCTGAATTTTCTTCATTTTTTCCAGAAAAAATCAAGCTTTATCTCTCCTCTTTGAACCAGATATCACAAATATTTCTTCCTGCCTGCAGCAATTTGATTGGACCCCTAATTACATCGTGCGATTCGACTATATCAAAGAGCAGTTGGTTGGCTTGAGCCGGAAGTCAAAAATAAATGACAAGCGGACATCAAAAATACGTTTTTATCAGTATAATAAACCTATATGTTTACGAATCAAGGCCCACACACTATGACGCCAGCTTTACAATGATGAAAGTTTGTAAATCAATCAGGTTGATTGGGTAAAAATAGGTTAGTCTTGATTTGTAGCTTTCAAAATAATTCATAACATCTTAGACTTATTTTGGAAATAGCTTATTCGAGGAAAGCATTCTATCGAAATTATGTTTTAAAGAGTCTAGACTCCATGATAAAAATGATGAACCAATCCTGTAGACCTTAGTATGGATAATTATTAAAAACTCATACGGTTTCGGCCTATCGGGTTGCTTTCTTTTCGGTGCCGGGTCCCTCCTGGGTGATAATTGGATGGAATCCCTGGGCGTTTCCCGTAGGATGTAATCTATGGAGGTTCGACTCGAGGAGCTTCGTCTGCTCGTGTTCCTTCGGAATACGGTGATGAGATCGTGAAAGACGGACGACCTTCTCTGGACCAGAGGGTTGCTTTGGAGTTCTTCTGGTAGATATTCCAGGCCATTCATTTGACTTCTAGAGAATATCCGAGGGGAAAAACTCGCTGTGAAATTGGAGCTCCGAGTTTCGAGAGGTCAAAATTGGGTTATCCAAATGTAATCTTCCGAAGTCCACGCACAAAGTTGATGTAATTATTGTGTCCTCGAAATCAATGAATATTTGCCTAAGTTCTAGCTAATAATCGTTGAATTAGGGCAGAGGAAGACAAGGAAAAAATGGCGATGAAGCGAGAAAGCAGGGCTCGGGTCGATTGGGGCACATTTCACAGTCCGATGAGCATCATCTCTTGGTTATAGTCGGGACGAGGACCAACAATTGAGCTCCAGAGGGCTGGTGGAATCTAGAGTGGACGAGGAATCAATTGGTGCAAAATTTCTCCAGAGATGAGAAAACGACGGAAAACCCGGGAGAAGTAGGGAGAATTAAAAGATTTCGACGCGTTTTTCTCTGGATCAATTAATTTTGGCACTATTTTGCCTGATATTTTCATCTTTATAGTGATTGAAGCGCGCTTTTTCTCTAGATTTGATTGGAGCCCTGACTATTTCGCCCACTTTCTCATGTCTAACCCATCGCTCATTATCGTTCTCTAATCAGTCTTTTTCAAAGATTTCCCAGTTATCTCTGGACGCTCTGCAAAATCAGTGATATTTTCGTCTAGCTGATTCTCAAACCAAGTCTGAGACTCCAATCATTCGCCATTAAACAAAACGTCAGGATGCAGCGGTGAGCAAGAGCGATAACAAATGATAGCCGTCGAGCAGAGAATGAGAGCGGAGCTGGTTTTGGGGATAACCAGAGGATGAAAGAGACTGGTAACTATCAAGCTCATGTAGAGCCTGCTCTACTGCTAAACGAGAGTGTTTTGAGGTTGAAGAAAGAAAGAAACCCTGAACCAGAGCTATTGAAATTAGCAGGAATGATTGTTACTTCAAGGATATAACGCCTAGATCTGTTTTCTCTGATTCCTCAAAATTCTATGTGTAATTTTTCGAAATAATCGTAGGACTACAAACGAATTCTAGGCTAACTTCAGAACGTCATAAAAGATGCAACATTAGGTATTCATTGCCAAAGATGATATTGCAACATTTGGGGTCAAGGAATTAACAAGTGCTTAAAATATCCGTACAAACTAAGAATGGCTAAAATAAAACTTTGCTAGGAAAAACGACCACCCTGAATCCTCTAAAATTGCATTAAAATCGACAAACCCTGAAAATATTTAAGGGAATCTGGCCGAAACTTCGACGCTTGCCTCTAGTAAGACAAATCGCGTTAAGTATGAGATTCGTTGGGATTTCTCCGGGATTTTTGGCATCCTTATTCCCGTCCGTCTCAGGCCATTCGGAATTCCTGTTACACACATGTTTTGTCTTGTTTTCTGGCTGCTTCAGGGCTGCTGAGTTGTGCCTCGCGATTTCGTCCGGGGGGATTTCAGCCCCATGCCCTTTAACATCGACGCAAATTTCCTTGTTTCGTCGGTTTTTCTTGCGAGTTTTTCACTGCGTCATTTACATAAGTCAAAAATCGTCAGGCTTTTATGGATTCTAAACCTTTACGATATTGGAGAATCAATTTGCAATTTGTGCAATATTATTGGGGATGCTCCAGGAAAATTTCCATTGAGCGATTCAAATTTTAAACTTTCTTGTTCTCCTTGCTAAGTCTATGCTTTGTGTCCCCGATATTTTTATTTTTTGCCCCTGATTTGATTGTGCAGATTCTTGAAGGCGTTGTTTTTCTAGACGTTTCGAATTTTGGGCGTTAATGAAAATGAGACAGGAAATTGAAAGGCTTAGATTTCGATAGATACCGAGGGGTGGCAGGGAAAAAATGGTGGGCAATTTTGATAGACGGGACCAAGCCAACAGCCCTCAGCTAATATAGCAAAATGTTCTAAAAATAGCAAAAATGGACATATTTCAAAAATTTTCCTAAATTCTCATAATTCTGGCTGGCCCTTTTCTACGAATTTTGCTCTGAAGGAACGCTGAAACTTCTTCATATTGACCAAATGAAGATATGAAGATATCCGAGGAAGATATTCCAGAATTTTAGTGGAGCCATATAAACTATGCTGTCACAAAGGTCAGGAATCTGCATGCTATCTTTGACGCATCTCACTATTCCTTATAATTGAATGCCGCAGATTTCAAACGCGATAAGCTCGGCAGGCTTGAAGGAACACGCGAAAGGGGGCTGGTTAATTACGGGAATTGGAAGCGGTTGACTGAAAATCGAGAATATGTGAAGGTGTTGGGTGACGAAATATGGTCAAATATTACCGAAAGATAATATATTGTCGGTCAAAATTGCACTTCTAGTAAATATCGCGTAGTTTTTTCACATTATATATTGCTTAAAACCCAATTTTTGGACTTAAAGAACCTTTAGATATCTTTTTTCGGTAGGAACGCTTTAACCCCTAAATGTGCACTTTCAGACGTATGGGGACGGAAATCCGTCGATTCCAACGTGCCGGATTTTTAGATATCTATCCTCAGCAAAAAGTGTCCCTCGCGTTGAAATTCATCTTTGAAATACGACTAAAATGATCGAATTCCGGTGAAAATAAAACAATGACCGAAAGGAGCAGAGTAGCAGTTTATATCGAAGGATATTTATTTGTGAATGAGAACTTTATGAAATTTCGAAAACAAAACATTTTTAGTACAATTTTGAATCCCCGATTGTAAAAATCTGATCAAAATCCAAAGGAACCCCCGAAAAAAAGCTTGGTCACCATTTGTATAATTAATGTGAGTACGCAATGCATAAATATACATATGGCGCATAAAATTGAGTCAGAAGTTACAACAAAATGAATTGGCTCTTGCAGAGGTTTGCTCAGACAATGTCAAAAATGTTTGTTATTACGGAAAAATTATGCAAAAATACTGACCTATCAAAGATGCACGATAATATCGATAGATTTAGGGTTGAATACGAGCCGAACTGGTTGTGCATTCGTTAGAATAAAAAGTGTCGTCAGGTTACATGTTGTGGCTTAGAAATACGTAATGCACAGAATCTCACAGTAAATGCGTATTTAGTCGCAAGAATTTGCACTTTATAAGGGATTTATCGAATTGACATGAGTATCAAAGGCAATGTTAGCGATGACATTTGGCTGGAAATGAAGAGCCACTCCGAAAAGGGAGGCAGCAGAAATGAAAAAGTGGAGAAGTGAGAAATGACTGGTGGAGGCAAAATTTGATAAGATACTGGGGGATTTCGAGAGGGTCGGGAGGAAAATGTCTGGCGCTCCCCGAGGGACGCCGATGAATGAAGCCGAAGCGATAGACACGAGGGCGCGGTTAAACGAGGAACAGATTGGCCGAAAATGGGCCTGGATGCGCACATTTAAAAGTGCCGAAAGCAGACGTTCGGGAGTTACCAGATTATTAGCGATGAAGAAAAGGACGGAAAATTTCAAAGCTTGGAGGAATTTTTAAAAATGTTTTATGTTTATCCCTGAAGAATGGCATGTTTGTCATTTGATCCATTAGCATCCAGAATTGTGTTATAATCGGGCCAACAAAAAAGCCAAATTTCAACTTTTAAAGGGATTTCAATTTAAGAACACGTTTCAAGTTAATCCTTGAAGAATGAAAACTTCCATAACCAATTATGGACGCGTTATTTTTCCAGATAAAATAAAAATTAAATCGACTGACCCGAACGCATAGAGAATATCGTAGAGTTCATCTTCCAAGGTTAGCTTCGATGATGCTCGATCACCCAACGAACTCTGTAATTCGTCTCGGTAATGGACTTGGGTCATTTAATCTTTAGGACGATATAATTAGTGCCATGTCGTGGTTTCGTTTTTAGAGCGTGTCGCAACAAACCCAGAATAATAGAAGCTTTAGCCCTAATATTTGATTCTTCATGTTTGGAATTGCAAATTTAGCGAGCTCATCCTGTTCAGGTAGAAATTTCCAATGGAAGAAATGAAAGGCTGACTTCCGGGTCAAAATGAGCGATAATTAACGGAATGTGGATTCTTGTGTTGGAATGAATTGTCGGAGGCTTTAGATGGATTCAAAATAGGCTCCGCCCACTTTAGGAGCAGACGACAAAATGCATAAAATAGCCAAAAGGAGGTGTCGCTAACATAGCATGCAAGCTATATAAAGAAAAGGACCGAACGGAAGGGCCACAAAATGTTTCCACAGAGGAAAATAAAAGACGACGACGAAAGACTAATGTAACAAAGAGTAAATAAACTGACGGCTTAATGAAAGATGTTGCAAGGATTTTATTCATTACATGATGATTCACCTTTACGGTTTTAAATCGGCTATTTTAAAATTTTAACTAGATATATGCCAGAAAACATTTTCAATATTTTCTCTAGAATCATATGTTCTCGAAAAGTAGTTTTTTATCGAATAGGTAGCTTTTTTATCGAACATTTCTCCTACTTTTTCCCAGTTGTAATTTGCGAGCGATTCTGGGTAAAATTCATACGACTTTGAATAATCAATTCGCTAAGCTAAGTTTATTCGAAGTCAGTTCGCCAAGAAACTTACATTATCCGAAAATTTTGCGAACAAAGAACACGACTTTTTGGGATTG
Organism: Diploscapter coronatus; assembly: GCA_964036155.1. Taxonomy (NCBI): domain Eukaryota; kingdom Metazoa; phylum Nematoda; class Chromadorea; order Rhabditida; family Rhabditidae; genus Diploscapter; species Diploscapter coronatus. The sequence continues at coordinate 80,075,919 of OZ038423.1, read as the reverse complement.
ACTTCCTCATACTAATAATCGCTTATGATGCAAGGTCTAATAGGCTATTCAAGATTAATCACGCATACTTTGAAGGGAAAGTATGAACATTAATAAAGCATAGGTCAAGATGTTCTTGGACTTTGAAATTATTGAGGAAAATCAGAGAGAACTAATTTTTGAATGTTCCTTTCTTTCCTTTGAATAAAAAGATTTTCAACATTCAATTTAAGATCTCCAAACTCCGCCCCTTGCAAAAATGCGTTTGTGCTAGAAATGTGGTAGTTCGAAACCAAAAACTGGAAAGGAAGTACCCTTGAACCCAAAATGTCACGAAAGACCTGGTCTAAATTGATAATAAATTTGATAAAATGGTTCTATGCAAAAAAAATTAGGACAAAATACCCGTACACAACCGCGCACGAGCATAAACTCGTTTGCGAAAATGTGTCTATTTTGGGTAGCGGATTTTTGCAACTTTTTCGGCCAAGGAACTTTCTTTTTATTTTCTCTTCACAGAAGTCTTATTTACAACCCAAATCATCTTTTATGTACAGAAGTTTACCCAAGAATGAGATTTGGCGTATCTACTTGGGGGTCCTAATTTAATTTTATTACCATATAAGAAAATAATCATATGAGAGGATTAAAAAAAATGAATATTAAAAATTAGCACAATTTCAGGCTTTTCTCTCTCGAAAAGAAATCAACTCTGACACTAACTATGTGATTATCCAAAATGAGATTAAAAATCACCTTTGTCGAGTGGAGATCCTGTTTGTCCTGTATGGTTTGAGACAGTGCGAGTTGAGAGTTCCTCTGGGCGGAGGCCCTTCGGCTGCCGACCGACATGCCAGCCGCAGTCGGGGAGAGGGCGGGTGCGAGCGCTCGCGCGATGTGCACCACCGAGTGAGACATCTGAACGAACAAAGTCACGCCCTAAGCAGGAAGAAGGTGCCGAATCACAGCCAGCTTTCACTCCCTATGCCTTATCATAGAGCGAGATTTTCACGGATGGAAACCACAAAGAATGACCATATATGATGATTAATGATCGGATGTCAGTCATTCGCAGCCCTATGAAAGGATAAACGAACCTACAGTTTGATCTAGGACGACTTAGCGAGAAATCTGTATCGCAGTCTGCCTTGGATATCGGTACATCTTCATAGAAAACGAGGATTTTGAGAAAAATCAAAATGGACTAAGAATTATCCTAAAAACAGAAAAATATCGCGATCAAGAATTATCGCACCAAACTGCACAACTAAAAATCCTCACTTTCTTATAAAAATTTGGATAAAAATCAGGCTTGAAAAAGTAAGAAAATCTGGAGGCTGCCCTGGAAATACTAGATTTTGAGACGAAAGAAAAGTCGGCCGAGGGGGCTGCAGGGATTGAGTCAGGTACGGGGCTGGGTCCTGGAGGTCTGGATGCAAGACGGCAAGGCTAAAGGTGCACCCAACCGAATTCAAAGACGCCAAGTTCAGCGAGGCGCAAAAATGAAATGAAAATGCAAAACTTGACCCCTCGAAAATTTTGTGCTTTGCTTTTAGTAAAAAATGTTTCGAAATATAAATGCTCAAATTTTAGGAGATGGCCAGCAAGTTGGGTAAAATATTCGGCAAGAACGGAGGTAATTCGATTCGAGTTCGGTCAGAAAAGAAACATGATGCGCTCGGTTTTGACAAATTGAATGGGACGAAATGACCATTAAATGCTATACATTTTGTTTAATCGTTCTAAACAGGCTGTTTGCGGTGTGGTGTAAGACTTTTGAAGAGGCCTTGCGGTGCGGTGCAGTACGCGAAATTCGAAAATTGAGAAATTTCTACACGCAACTTTTGATGGAAAACTGCATATTTTAGGCTAGAAAAATCGTATTTGTCGTTTACAAGCTAAATTTATGCTAATCGATCACTTTAGACAGTTTTTCTCCTCGAATTTGATTTTTGAAAATTTGTTCTTGCGGTGCGCCATTTTACTGCACCGCAAACAGCCCTGGTTCGAGAAGTTGGTTACTTTGCTATTTGTGTTATTTTTTAAATAGTTTGAAAAAGTTTCAATAATTCTAATCCAATTTCTTTCGGGTTTCAATAAATTTGTCAGATATGAGTGTTCGCGCATTTGGTGTGTTGATTCCGAGAGCCAATCATTTTCTTTCCGTCTTTCAGCAGCACGGATTTGCGCGTCCCAGTGGGCCCTTCAACACGTGTAAACGGCCTCCAAATTTCGTCTGGCCTTTCAGAGCCACCGACCTAGGGGCCGGGCAGAGTGAGCAATGCGCCCCTAGGGACAAATGCAACAAAACGAGGCCCCAAATCTCCTCGAATCAAATCAGAACCAGGAGCACGCAGGAAAATCCCCCATATCCATTCACAAATTGCATTTCAGGACAAAAATCCAAAGAACCCGTATTTTATTGGAGACGCAAAAATCGCGCGCGCGCATTTTTTCCTGAAATTAGATCTCAAATGTCTTGATGAAGAGTGTAATTTTCAGAATTGCATGCTCAAGGTGTCGTGAAAAATAAAATATAGGAGAAAACTGAAGAGAATAAAATTGAACTCACATCTTTTTTCTTCTTGCCCATGGTCGTTTGTCGTTCGTCAAAATATCCACTCAAATCTCAACTGATAAAAATGCGTCTGATGGTGATAGCGTCGATCAATCAATCAATTTATGTTTCGTATAGCACGAAATCCGAAATTCGGAGGCGATTCTTCAAAGTACAGATGAATTCCAAAGCGGCCCAATTGTAATGCAAGGAGTTGTTGAATTTCAGGTGTTTGGCCGGAAAATCTATGCCTGAATATCGATTGAAATTCTAGATTAGCGGCTCGAAAACCAGGAATAAGTTGTTGAAACAATTTTTGAAGCAAAACTTTACAGAGAGGGAAAGAGAAATGGAACGGAACTAACAATAGGATAGAGTAAAGATTACGGAAAATTAGATCACCAATGAAAAACTTTAGTGGAATGGGCTAAATAACAAAGTTATCCTATTTATCATGGGCGTAAAATGATGTTAGATAAAACATATTTATTTCATAATCTAAAATGAGTTGATTTAAATTCAATACTTTGGCTCAAAACAATGAAGGTGCGAAATTCACAATAAATTCGGTTGATGGGCAGTATCAGCAGAAAATCGTAAATTTCTGGATAATGGATAGGGGTAATAATAGGTTTTGAGTAAAACCTTAGTTTGAGTGATAAAGTTATGATTCCACAGAATTGCTGAGCTTAAAAATAGATTTGATGGTCTATTTTTTCAAGAAGAGAGTCTCGGAATCAATTTTGAATCCGAGTGCTAGTCGGCTCCTCAAAACTAGCCATTCTCTAAAATCTACCTATCTTACGAATTTCACTCTCTTGTCAGTTTCTGCTTCTCCAGTCTCGTCATAGGTATATCAGTATCTATCATATCTTTATCACTTTCATTCGTGATATTTCAACTCTTTGCTCTTCTTATCAACGATTTATCATATATTTTTAACAATCTTTTCTATCTCTGGTCCATGTTGTCTCGAATTTTTTCACACATCCTATATCATTTCTCTCGTTTTTGTGGCCGATTGTTAGCTCTTCGCACAATTTCACTCATTTCTTACACACTCGAGTTGAAAAATGCCGACAACAAGAGCGTGCATTCGTGCAATGCGTAATCTTTTGATGCATAGAAGTATGAAAATGTCGTGTAGAACAATTATTTTAATATTTTTGGTATTGCTGTATAAAGATGAAGTTCGTAATAAATATTTCAATATTTGACTTTTTTGCAAAACATTTATACATATTAATATGTGACTGAATTTTGTTACATTGAAAATTCGCAGAACAACTATCTCTATCTGAGATAATCCAGATTTCTTTATGTTGAGCTACATCTTATTTCTAGATTTGAATAAAAACATGAAACATAAAATTCAAATCCCAATAAGCTATAACACATATCTTAGGCTTGTATCTGCATACTTTTTCTATTACTTGATACAAATCTCGTGATACATTTTGTTTAACAAAACAGTTCCATTTCATTTTCTAAGTAATTTTTGAAGCAACCACCTTGACATCTACAAATTAGACGATTCGGTTGATATTTTCTATTTAAGAAATGGGATCTAAATGATAAGCTTATGAGAAGGCTTCCAATTAAAAATTACAGCCAACAGGATTTTTAATACAATTTATCTTAATCGATATCATGATATTTCTATATTTTAGCTAGATTATTCTAAGTGATTATGTGAAATTTATGAGTTTACTTAGAATGTAGTTGTGTATAAAATTGTTAGTTTCATTTCTTTTTATGAATACCTTTCTTTGAGGCATACTAATAACATGTTCTGAATTTTAGTCTATCTACTATATTCACATTTCAAATATCACCTTCTCAGAATGCGATACAACTTTAATACCATTTTAGAAATGCGAATAAAGCATATGAGTAGTCAGCTTGTTAACTCAAAAACACATGATTTATAATCTTACATCGTCTTTCTCAATCTCAAAATTTTTCACTATCTCTCGAATATCGATGTTATATGCAGAATAGGCTTATTTTTGTTTCTAGAAGAAATGGAAAGTATAAGTAGGGTCCTCAAGCTTCGCCCTCTTGCAAAAACGTGTTTTTGGTAGAAGCATGGTAGTTTGAGGCAGAAAACTTGGGAAGGAAGTACCCTTCAAGCCCAAAATATAAAAAAAAATCAATCTAGATCGACGATACGCCTGATAAAATGGCTCTGTGCAAAAAATCATGACAAAATAGCCGTACACAACCGCGCACGAGCATAAACTCGTTTGCGAAAATGTGTCTATTTTGGGTAGCGGATTTTTGTGACTTTTTCGGTCAAGGAACTTTCTCTTCACAGAAGTCTTATTTACAACCCAAATCATCTTTTATGTACAGAAATTTACCCAAGAATGAGATTTGGCGTATCTACTTAGGGACCCTAGGTATAAAATGTCAAATATCTTCTATTTTTCGTTTCACATTATTTTTTAGCTTCAAATATTCGTCGTTAATATTAATCTAAGATAGCGATAAAGTGTTTTTTAATAAAAGAATATTGTTTGAAAAAGTTTAAAAATTTTTTTTTTAAAATAAAGGTAAATATAAAATAGACGATCATCTATTTTTCGATTTTAGTATCTTTATTAAACTTATTTTATGGTATAAATAGAATAGAATGAAATCATTGTTTATTTTCATTTTTTCGTCTTTAATATCGACTTTTCTTTTCTCGAATTCCTTCCACTTTCACTTTTTTTCATTCACCCTGCTTTCTCGTTCAGTCATTTAGTATACGGTTTTTTATAAGCAGAGTTCGTTTCGTACTCGCTCTATTCGAATCATTTCATCAGAAGGTCAGACATTTTTTGCGAATAGCTTGACAATTGTGGTATTGTCTTATCAAAGACGACTCGCAAATTCACTGTTTATGCGAAATTGCTCCAATGACACATTTGTATAAATGTCTCAATTCTCTTCGATTTTTCGCATCTTTCATCACTGTGCAACCTTTGTATTCGTCCAACTTGGCATTAAAACAACCACGATTTTTTCTTCCTGATTCAATTTTTCAACAATAATTCATTCATGCATTTTCACTATCACTATAAATCATTTGGCAATTTGCTGATGTTTTTGGAAACAATTTTAACGAAGTTGTTTATGCTTTTATTTTGGAAACTCAAAATTACGTAGAAACGTCTCCCCTTTAATAGCATATGCTGAAGTTGCATTTTGCGATAAGCCTGATTAGGTATTTCAAACAATGATAAGAATAGTGCTCCATTCTTTCAAAACGATTTTCCGTTCTTTGTTAAACCGCGTGTTGAACTTTTTAAATTTTATTTTCTGGAAAAGTTCAAATTCAGAAAATTCGCATGTCTTCAAGCGATGCTGAAGCTCAATCCCTTAATCCTAGAAGCGGTTCCAATCAGGCCTACAGTCTCGATCAGCAAGGAGTCAAAATTGAGGTTAGTTCAAAAAGGCCTTGTGTATTCCACACCCACTTTTTGAAGAGAGTAGGGGAGGGAAGTAGAGGAAAGGAAAAAAGCAAGGTTTTCAGAGCGGCTCCGAGATTTGGAAGAGTTCATTTCTGGAGAATTCCCCAGGCCTAACAATTAGCCAGTGTTTCTACACGAAAGCTGGCAATAAAGTGATCGAAACGCTGTATGACGTCTTTGAACGAGGAAAGGAGGTCAGTTAAAAATTTTTCCGTTCTTCTGTATTTATTTCTACCCTATTTTCCCTTCCCTATACCCCATAGCACCTAAACTTGGCGGGAAAATTCAGAAAACTAACTTTTTCTATTTAAAATTTCAAATATCTTTTACTTTTCTTTACAATTTGGAATTTTCGATTTCCCTCGGCACGGGCGACTGCCTGGGCGTTCGATGCGATGAGAAATCTCCCTACAGATTCCTGAGCTACGATGAAGTCGATGAGAAATCGAAACGGCTTGCGGCAGGACTCGGGCAAATCGTGGATCCGCTGAGTCATAGGAACAATCTGAAGAATGAGTCCGATGAAAATTTTAATGGTCAGTATTTTTTTTTGTAAAAACATAATGAAAAAATCGAATGATAAGTTTTTTGCCTTTCTTTCGAAAAATTTATTGAAAAGGTCATATGGCTTGAATTTTCTAAAAAAATTTTCTTCAGTTCGTCACAAGCCAAAAATCGGCATTATGAGCTCGAACCGGCCGGAATTTTTCATGACCTGTCTGGCCTGCATTCAACAGAACTACGTTCTCGTCCCCATTTCGTCGAAGTTCTACTCCACCATGCAATATATCATCAGCAAATGCGAGTTGAGGTACGGTTTTTTACTCTATAAATTTATACTTAGCTTTTTCGAAATGTTAGGGCAGTTTTAGATGAAGTAGTGTTGAGAAAAGAGAACATTCCGAATTTTTCAAGAGACAAAATCCATAAGTCATGTCAAATCTCAGCCTATTTTAAAATTTGATCTTTCTTATGATTTTCGGTTCGACAAGTTCTTAGAATCATAGCATAGATTTTCTATTTCAGCCTAATTATCGCCGAGAAGGCTTCCGACGTGGAGAGACTGCTTTCGGGGATGAAGGGTGACTGTGAAGACAGACGGAAAGCGGGTAAAATAGTCAGAAATCTAATTTTCAAAAATTACTTGAAAATCAGGAATCTCGGGAGAAATGCCAAAAATCGCCGGGCTGAAAAACATTATTATCATCAATGCTGAGGATATAACTGGGCAGATTCATGATATGGTATTTTAGAGAAAAAACAAAACTTCTTTTACTTCTTAATAACCTTACATTTTAGTGTTCGTTAATTAAGAAGAAAAAATACTGAACTCTCTAAGAATTCGATACTTTTATTTTGTTATTTTCAGGCCTCAAAATCTGACGTGACTCTGCACATTTTCGACGATATCCTTTCGAAGGGCAGGAAAATTCTCGAAAATCGGAGTAAACCACCTCCTGTTAAAGTGAATCCTGACGACGTCTACATTATCTGGTATGGTTTTTTTTTTTTAATTTGGAAAAAAACAAACTATCGTAAAAATTCATCATTTTTTCCCCCTTCATAATGTCATTCATTGAAAGCAGCCAATTTGTCAAAGGCTAACTTGAACATTTCAAATGTCAGCTTCACAAGCGGAACAACGGGTCTTCCAAAAGGAGTGCAGATCACTCATAGGGGCATCATAATGAGTATTTCCGCCGCTGCCACGATCATTCAGAACAGAATGCCGAAGCTTTTGATGAGGGGAAGTGAAAAGGTTAGGTGTTACTTTTTTAGAAATATTTAAATTTGATTTTTTTTAATATATAAATTTTGTAACGAGTCCTAATTCAGGTCCACTTCTCGTTCGTCCCGATGGCCCATATGAGTGAACAGATCGGATCATGGGACGCAATTATGGCCGGGGGCAAGATCGGATATATCAAATCTCCTTTTGAAGTTAGTTCATTTTATCTCCCGACAAATTTTCTATTTTTTTTTTTTAGATTTTATTCCACTTTTCTTATCTTTGTTTCTAAATATTTCATTTTTCAGAAAATGCACGAAGACATGAGAATCCTACATCCGACGACATTCTTCGGCCCTCCCATAATGCTTCAAGCGATGAAAAACAATGCCGAAGTGGGTTCATTCGAACTTTATGTTCATTCGAAAATCTACGGTCCTTTCACGCAAAGTTTTCCCTGAGAAAATACAAATCTAGTAAAACGTCAATTTCAGAATCCGTCGAATTCTCGAGAAAGAATCCTATCTTTGCTTTTGTACTCTCACAAAAGTGGAAGATGTGACAATTTGCTCCAGAGGATCGCGGCAAAATTCATCGACTTCATATTTCTCCGGCTCTTTCGGGTAATTTTATGTGTTTTTTCTTTTCATTATTTATTCATAACTCCGTTATAGAGTTGCCTATCTTTCGTGGCAATTTTGAAATAACGAGGTAACGTGAGGACGTGCGCGCTATAATTAGGGATAGGCGAGGGTGAGAAAGTAGGGAGAAATAGTGTGGAAAAAGATAGCTCATGGCATTACAGGTTGTCTCTTTTATCGTAGATATTTTTGTCCATCCTCCATCGAGGTTTCTACTTTTTCATGATATCGTTGATTGAAGAGAAAGCCTATATTAATGCAGCAATTATAAATCGAATTTGAAGCGAAATGATGAGTCGCGTAGAGGAGAAACGAGAGACAAATAGCATAATTTTTGAATATTGACGCGTTCTCTCCAATCAATAATATCATGTTGCAGCTCGGCTTCGGAGGCAGAATCCGCATGATTTCCACTGGATCAACAACACTTCACGCGGACACCCTTTCATTTGCCCGGTATTTGTTTGGCTGTCCGATTATTCAAGGATACGGTCAAACCGAGGCCACTTCTCTGATTTCCATGACTTGGCCTGATGATGGTATGAAAATTCGCAATATTTTTTTTGAAAGTGAATTACTTTTTTGTTTCCTTTAAAAAATGGGGGTTTGTTTTTTTTCAAAATATTCAATTTTCAGATATTTCAAGTGACCACGTAGGCGGGCCCGCTCCTTGTTGCATCGTGAAGCTAGAGGACGTTCCGGAATATGGCATGAGAGCTGCGAATGGGATTGGACAGCTCCTGGTCAAAGGTCCCTCGATCACTCCTGGCTATTACGATGAGGATCGCCTGACAAGGGAGCTGTTCACGGAAGATGGTATCCATCTTTCTTGATCTATAAAATTCGAATTATACATTTAGCTCTATTCATTTTCTAGCAAATTCAAAGTTAACTTTGAAGGTCTCCTGTATTCACAGACGGATGATAAATAGACGGTTCTTTTTCTTATTTTTTCACTTTTCCTACATTCTCTACCCTCGCTGTCCGTCTGTAAGTACAGAGAGCCAACTTGATGAGATATTTTTATTCGATTGAACCAAGTATTATTTGTATCAAATTTCGTTTTTTTTTAAAGAATTTTATAAAGATTTTTTTAGGATTTCTAAGGACTGGAGACATAGCAACAATCGATCAAAATGACGGTACGATTCGCATTGTTGAGCGATTGAAAGATCTCTTCAAAATCACGACGGTAAGTTGATTTATCACAATTTTTGCAAAAAAAACTTGTTTTATTCAAACTCCAAACCACTTAACACTTGAAATGTATTTTTTATTCAATTGGAAACAAGATTTAATATGTTTGTGTTATTTCCAGTGTAAGAAAGTACCGATAGTGGTGGTATTTAACAGAAATGATTTATTATTTGAATATGTCGGATCATAGATGTTAGGTGGTTGACTTAGGCCACCTTGGGGTGAGCCCCGTGGCCCAAAGGCTTTAGATCTTAGCTAGAATCTACGCTATCAGATTCGCTTCTGGGGTGATTCATATTTTTGCTTATAAACCCCTGGCATTTATGGAACAATTAGTAGAAGAAAAATAAAATATTCATAAAATCCTGATTGACGAAATAAGGAAGATAAATGGGAAAGGAGAGCTGTTTCGATGATTTTAAGAAAAAGAATTAAGGAAAGCATTCGCTTACATCCCGAACTTATTTTCAGGGTCGCTACGTGCCGCCCTTCTACTACGAGCAATACTTCTCCAGATGTCCCATCGTCAGTGAGATTATCATCGAGGGCAGGAAAACGGAGAGGTGTAATATCATTTCAAATACCACTCTCTCTAATTGAGGGGCATCCCCATTTGAAGGGTACTCTCTAATAGTAGGGCACTCCCCAAATACCAGAACTACACATTACTCAACCCAAATCATATCAGGAAGTGTTTTATTTTGTTTTTGGAGTGTGTAGATTGAATTTAGTTTTGATTTGGAATGATTACGATTATTAGATGAGAAGTTATGGCGATTTGAATAATTAGAATTTTCGAAAATTAGGGGGTTGAAAAATGGAAGGGGGCATGCCCTTCAATTAGAATACGGTATTTATTTTTAGAAAATTGATTTTTCAGACACCTCTGCGCTATTGTCGTTCCGAAGACCGATCAGGTACAGGATTCTAAAATTCTGAATCCTAAGATGAAGTTTAACTTCGTGGTTGAATTTTCACATCGTGTAAAAATTTAACACAGAATTAAATTTCACTTTGAGTTCGAAATAACGGAATTTACAGATGATCGAATGGGCGAAAAATTATCCACGAAATGGGTTTTCTCGACCTTATACTTTGAAAGAAATTTGTAGAGTGAAAGATGTTAATGAGAAAGTTTTATCAAAGCAAAACTTTGATTCTCAGGCTGCCGATTTCATTCTGCGAGAGCTGATCAGGTTTGAGATGGCGGATGTTTCCAGAGGAGAAGATGATCCGAAGGTTTAGAATGTCTTTTTTTTTTTTAAATACGGAATATTTGAAAAAAATATGCAACTTTCAAATTAATGAAACATCATGTAGGTTAGGAGAAGTTAGAGAAAACAATTCTCCTATTCCTTATTAATTTCCTATATTTATTATTCTAAAAGTGAGTGAATTGAAGCATTTCAAGTTATTTTCAGGAGAAATAAAGTTTCGTTTTCTACACTTTTCATGAGTTTCACATTTTTCCAATTACCAAAATAAGACGGAGATTAATTTTCAGGTCCGTGCAATCGTTCTGCTTCACCAGCCCCTTCTAAAATTCGAGGGCCTGCTTACCGAAACCAGGAAAGTCAAGCGGTTGGCTGTCAGGCAAATGTTCGAGAAGCAAATTGACAACGCTTATGAAAGGCAACTCCCCGCTGTTATTGACAACTTGTAAATCGCAATACATCATGGCACGAGATATACTAAAATAGTTTAAGAAGACATCGTATCCCACTCTTTTATATTATTTGGTCTATTTGTTCTGTAAAATGATGCCATCCGCGATTTACAAACTACCCCATCTCTTCAAATCTATGATAATTTGAAATATGGTTTAATCAAAAACTTCAATAATCGCTAACGTCATAATATTTAACTTAGATGTCTAGCCATGATATCTGCTCAAAATAGTTTCTCTCCAAGAATATTCTCCTCTGAGCTTGTGAAGCTAATTTTCTAGATACTGATTTATCAAACTTAACCTAATTTTAAATTAGCTTCGCCAACCTTAATTCCTGCTCATGAGCCTAATTTTAAAATGGTGTTAATTTGTGACATATATGAGCATTTGGTGCAACATAATTCATATCAGTCAACCTTAACCTAATTTGAGATATTTTATACCTTGTAACAGTTAATTTAAAAATTTTATCATCATTACCATACATTGGGGCGTTTTCCATCGCAAAATTTTGTCATCATCTCTCGTTGCCATCATTAAGAATAGTAGTTGCAAAGCTGACTGGAAAATTCACGCATAGTTCACACCACATAAGGGATATTTGCGATGGAAAACGTCCAAGTCTGATCGTTATATGTTGAATAAATAAAAAGTTTATTTAAAAACTCAAAGAAAAGTGAGTAGAAATGCGATAACCCGTTGAGAATCGTAAGCAGCAATTGAGAAAGAGAATAGACTTCGTTGAGATTTCAGAGATTGACTTTCTGCACTAGCTACCCTTAAGTTACTCTCAGCGCTTTTGTAGAAGTTACCCTTCTTTCTCTTCCACATGCTATTTTCCAGAAAAGGAGGCAGACTTTTATAAAAGGGTACGAGTAATTTGAGGGTAACTGGTGCAAGAGGTCTTCCTTCAGATTCAAGCCAACAAACCTAGGCAAATTTGATGGTTTCTTGGAAAATTCCTATCTTTATCCGTTATCCATAAATTTTATTGGGCGAACTTTCCAAGATGCCAAAATTAACATTAATTTACACAAAAACACCCTAAATGCATCGAATAACTAGAAAAATGATAGAAAACTGATGATGCCCTTAAAAATTTCGTGAACTGAAAATGTACAAGTAGGCGAGGAATCATGGCAAAGTGGTGCTGGATAAAGTGATAAAATGATATTTAATTTCAAATATCAGATCTTTCAAATAAGCCGCTCTTCCGGAGGCAGTTTTATAATGTTGCACATCTGAAGTAGATAAAATAGTGAAGATTCCGACACTTACGTCGTGCAAAATCATGCAAACCAATAATTAGCATAACCTTGACTTCTGAACATAAAAAAAACTTAAAATGTGCGTATAGCGAAATTATCCCACCTGCAATCGTGCCCCGTGCATCTCCTGGTTACTTGGACTGTAGTGTCCATGCAAGGCGCGTTTGCCCCTCATCACGAAGACCAACAGACAACAGCCCAGGAGCACGATAACGACTAAAATAGCTGCGACGGGGCCCAGGACATAACTTAGAGCGAGAACTCGGCGGTCTTCCATCTAAAATGAATCCATATATTTTCGCTTTCTGGAGGATGTGAAGCAAAAAATCGACTCAAAATAATTACTCGATTCTGGCAAAGCGGACCGTTGTAGCCTTTGCTGCATGAGCATTCGTGGACAGCCACTTCGCGACCGTTTTCGATCTGAGAAAATTTTTGTTACTTACGTTGTGAGAACATTTTTCGACTTACCCTAACAGAAGGATTGATGCAGACGCCATGCAAACAATTGTGGACCGTTTGGTTGTGTGAGTTTGGAAGACAGGGATCTCGTAGCGAGCAGCGGCGACCAATGAATCCTGAATTTTCTTCGATTTATCAAAAATCCTAGAATCGTCATACCTTGTCTACAAGTGCACTTATAACTGCCATGCGTATTTTTGCATGCGCCATTCAGACAATTCTTTGGACTCGAGCATTCGTCAATGTCATCCGTGCAATTTTTGCCTAAACTTTTGGAAGTCATATGAAGAAAAAGCATTGTTTCCGCTTACCCGTATAGCCCGTCCCCTCACAGTCACATTCGTAATCGTTGATTCGATCTTTGCAGACCGATCCATTGGTACAATAACCGAGTGCGCACTCATCAGTGTCAATTTCACAGTTCTTGCCTAGAATGTCGGGCTTAAAACCCTTCAAATATTCTATTATTGAAGCAGACCTGAAAATCCAGGAATGCAATGGCACTTGTAATCTCCGATAATAGCTTCACAAGAGGCTCCATTCTTGCAGGGATTATGGTTCCTCTTACAGTAGTCGATTTTTATGTCACATTTGTCGCCCTCGTACCCCTAAGAGTACATTTTTAAGAAGATTTGCTTTTCGATCTTGCCTTATGACAGCTACACGAGTGTTTGTCAAACGCGAGCTGAAGACATTCTCCATGGACGCAGGGTTTCTTCAGACAGGATCCTTCGACTTCGCATCTGTCGCCTGAAAAATTCAATTGGTTCATTTTTAATTTTTCGTCTCCTATACTGACCCAAATAATATTTTCTGCAGTTGCACTTGTAGCCCAGCTCCGTCTGTAGACATTCGGCGTCGTTTTCACAAGGCAATTCAGCACATTCGTCAACTCGCGCTGAGCAAGTCGCTCCACGATAGTGCTAAATTTCCTTGTTGTTTTTTTCCAAATTCAGAGATTTGTTTCAATCTTACCTTTCCACATTCACACATCGTTCCGTTCCAGATCGGGGAGCATTTTCCATTCAGAGAGCATGAATCTGCTTGGCAATGATCAACCATTTGAGAACATGTGGGACCAGTATAGCCTAAAGAAAGTTAGAAATTAAAAGTAATGATAGTTTTTGTTTACCCAATTCACACTTGCACTTGAACTGATTCGTCTCCGTGGGTCTGCAGATTCCGTGCAAGCATGGTCTGGAGGCACAGGAATCATTCGCTCTGATCGTCTTACACTCTTCAGAATCCGAATCTTGGCATTCTTCCGTCGGCTGATCACACCGACTTCCTTGCCAACCCTGGTCACATTCGCAGCTGAATTATAATAAGACGTGTTTTCTGCAACTACTTGGAATGATAAGTGAAATTTGTACCTAGCCTCCCCAATTCCATCCACGCAGTGTCCATGAAGACATTCTGTCTGGTCACATTCATTGATGTTCGTCTCACAGAACGCCCCCGTGAAGCCCTCGCGACACGCGCATTTGACTTTGTTCCACAAATCGATACAATCAGAGCCATGTAAGCAGGGAGAAGCTTTTCCGCACTGAAGAGTCGAATGACAGGTTGTGGCAATCTACAAAAGTATTTGTCTTCCTGGAGAAACATTCATTTTCCCAACCTTCTTCCTACTAGTCACCACCAGATACGTCAGATTACCAGGGATTTCGAAATCTTCTTTACGGTAGAAGGACAATTTCGGGAGATTTCCGATCCTCACGTCTTTCAGGCAACCCAAAAGTTTAACTTTTTCAAGAAGGCAAAGTCGAATTTACCTTCTATCGAGTTGAATGATTGCGAGGTTCCAATGAGCAAGGTTGCTGCACTGGTTGCTAGAGCTGACAAAGGTCTCGGCAGTCCATAACTTCCATTGTCGATCTTCATGATCCTATTATCGATGCGAACATGGTGCCATCTTCCATCGGCAACAGTTCGTCGGACCGTGTAAGGGGATGGAGCTGATACGACCAGTTGACCGTGAGCCAGAGACAAACTCAAGGAGACTCGCGGAGTGATCAGAGTCATCAAGTGTCCATCCTCGGTGTGAGTACGAAGGTTGAACTCCAAGGAATCGATGTCGACTCCAGAAACGTTCTGCAGACCCGTCAACTCGTATTCGAGCTCACTCTTGCTAACCAACGTAACTGGGGAAGTACCTGAAAGAAAAATAATTAGCGGCGGCATTCAGATGATAAGATTACAGATATATCCCCCATCAACATTCTGGCAGTCACCGCCTTTGGGGCAAGGATCGTCTACGCAAAAGTCCTTCAGATCACAGTTCCGACCATAATAGCTAAATTGGTCGAATGAAAGAAGATACAATAATGTTTCAAATAAAGCTGATACCCCTTCTCACAAATGCATTCGTAATCATTGAATGTGTTCCGACAGAAGCCTCGTTTGCACAGGGACTTCTCCGACTTTCCACAGACGTCATCAGATATCGAGCCTTCCAGCACATTGTCCAGTTTCTGCACACTTCCAGCTGCTTCGACTTCAAATTTGGGATGGTGCAGGACAACGGATTCTCCGTTGATTTGGATATCTTGCAAAGATCCTAAAATATTCTTGAGGCCAGTCTTCTTCCCTCGAGAAATACCCTTGAAGAACTGCTCAGTGTCGAACGCTCCATCTGGGCTCATCTCAGTGCTCCCGATGCGGATTCTCTCGATGAATAAGGGATGATCGAATCTCTGCTGGATTTCGCCTTCAGCTTCCAGAATTCCGTCCACAAACAACTGAAAGAGCTTTTTCTACAAAAAATAGCGAAAATTCTAGACAAACCTTGACATGTCTTTGTCTTCTTTCTACTTTCAGAAAGTGATCCGCATTGTCGTTCAACCGTCTTGAGGAGAACAACTCATTCACCGCCCGTGCGCCAGCTTTGGATTTGACTGAAATTATCTTTTCGTAAAAATTTCCCCATAAAAACTCTCAAAGTTATACCCTTGACTTTTCCATCAAGCATTTGGATTGTCGTGTAGGTCGTCACGTCGTCATGGCCCTCTTCACCCAGGTAGATCACAGCTCCGTCAGCCTTGTTGGTTCGCATGATCATTTGGATATCAGTTGAAAAGCGCAGATGTTGGGAGACGTCAACTGGGATGCTGGAATGAGTGAAATGCAGTTTTTCTCAAACCTAAATAGTAGAATAATAAATTGCCTACCTAACGTCAGCCAAACTCGTCATGTTGCCATGACCAAACGTGCTCGGGGGAAGCGAATGGAGACAGATTGGAGGAAGGAATGGGGGTAGACAAGAGCATGACGCCTTCGACCATTCATCGACACAAGTTCCACCATTATGACAGTGATTCTTGAGACATTGTCTTTCTCGGATACAGCCTTGCTGGATTTGGATTCCTCGACTGGAGCCGAACAAATTTATCGGGTTGCTGTCGATGCTCACATCCGCTATACAACCAATGTAGTGCTGATTGTCGGAAATCTGAAAAATGCGCGGTTAAAAGTGTCAATTTTCAGGCACACCTTTCCGATTCTGGTGGAAAAGATCTCAAAGGCTGACATTCGTGGTAACGTCCTGTTGAGCAGCAAATGTCCCGACTCTTCAGTTAATGTTACTAGGAGATCCTGAAAACATAAAATAAGTTTTTCTTTTCAAATAAAGGCTATCCTACATTGTGAGTCTTTACTATCTGCAGTCTATGCCATCTCCCGTCGTTGATCTTGAGATTGAGCAGCTTCGCATAGGCAGTTCCTGACACGTTCAACCAAATCAATCCTCCATTCAGACCGGCTGTGAAGAGCTTCTGACCGAAGATGTTTTCACCAGAGACGATGTGCACTTGAGGAACTGTGGTCTTGAAGGTGACGTCCAAGGAGTAGGGCAAAGGACCAGTTGCCATTCCAATCATGATACCGGCTGACTGATGGATGTAGAGAGAGTTCTCGCCAAAAGTGGCAGCAGTGATGTTGGAACATTCCACACCCCCGAAGCCTATCGAGCACCCGCAGAGAATGTTGGTGTCTGTGGAACGAATCAGAGGTCGGCAGATTTGTGTGGCTGGACAGAGCACTCCTTCGCAGGCGTTTCCCTTCATGTCACATTTTGCCCCAATGAACTCGCTTTCGCATAGACAAATGGCACCCGCATCAGTTTCGGCACACTTGAAGGAATTCTCGCACTCGCTGCAGGACGACACCCCAGTCTCGAAGTCTTCTTCTTCAATGGCGTTCTCTGATATAGTCGATTCGCCGCCAATCTCGTTGATCGTAGTCACTGTTACAGGCGGCTTTTTGGACGTCGTTGTCGATTTCGTGGATGTTACTTCTGGGGTCGGTTTCCTCGTTCGAAACGTCACTTGGACCTCGTCGACTTGGGATTCCCAGTCCAGCACCGTCTCACAGAAATTTCCCGTTGTATCTTCGGGGCAGTCGCAGACGAAGCCCGCTTCATTTGAGTCTGAAAATTCCATTTTTAAGGTGTCTCAGGAAGACCAGCATACCCCCAACTGGTTTGCACACTCCGCTGTTATAGCAGGGATTGGGCCGACAAGCGGCAGCAATAGAACTGGCCGTGGTGTGCTTTGTGGTCGTAGAAGTGGTAGCACTGCTTATCTGTTGGACTTCACAATTCAGTCCTCCGAAGCCAGCGGAACACTTGCAACGAGTCACTGCTAGTCC
Organism: Diploscapter coronatus; assembly: GCA_964036155.1. Taxonomy (NCBI): domain Eukaryota; kingdom Metazoa; phylum Nematoda; class Chromadorea; order Rhabditida; family Rhabditidae; genus Diploscapter; species Diploscapter coronatus. The sequence continues at coordinate 80,058,312 of OZ038423.1, read as the reverse complement.
ACGGATGCATTTGCCTCCATTCAAACACCCTTTGTCTGAATAGGAGAAAGTCAGAGTTGTCATAAGAGATGGTCTCGATTACCATTGACGAGACAGGGCCGCCTCTCTCCACAATCGTGTCCCGTGAAGTCCGGCAAACATGAACATTCGTACCCAAGAGGATCGGTGTCGCTTTCTGTGCATAGTCCTGAAGGTCTCAAAATTGCAGCCAAAAACCAATTTACAACTCACCTCCATTCAAGCAAGGTCGAACGGTTTCACAAGGATCGGCTTGTGCCTTGATTGAGCAGGTAGCACCCTAAACCAACCAATCAATTGTGTTTCAGGCGGAGAATTTCAAACCTTGTATCCTTTCGGACAATCACAGTGCGGTCCGGAGAGCTTCCAGGTGCAGACGTGGTACGGATTCGGACAAGAACAGAGGTATTTCGTCGCGATTTCGCAACTTTTTCCCGTGAACCCAGCTGAACAGAGACAGTGATATCCGTTCTTCATCTCTACGCATTTTCCCGCATTATGGCATGGCTCCGTTGCACAGTAGGACACGATCTCGGTGCAGTTTCGTCCTGAAGACACCTTCTTTCTTCAGAAATCGAAGTTCTCCTACCTTTGTGAGAATCGGGACACAGACATTCGTAAGAACCCTCCACATTGATGCAAGTTCCTCCATTTTGGCACGGTGAGAGCTCGCACTCGTTGATGTCGTTGTCGCAGAACTTTCCTGTGAAACCGGACCCTGGAACGCATTCGCAGACGAAATCATCCTAAACTTGCACGCTTCTTTGAAAATTAGCGAGAGAAATTGTGCTTACGTCTCTGGAAACGCATTTTCCGTCGTTCTCGCACCGAACTCGTTCACACGGATCACCTACGCATATCCTCTGTCCCCGCTCGTTCTCAATGCAACTGAAGAGACATTGCTTGAAAAAACTTGTATTTTCATGCTTACCGTTCATTCGGTTGACAGTCTGAATTCCGATTGCATCCCTCAACGGAGTTGTCAGATACGTCACACAGAAATCCGGACCAGCCTAAATTTGCCTCTCTTCCTAAAAACTATCCTCAAACTTACCGTCGTGACAGTGACAATACTCCCTCCCCAAATCGCCCTTTATGCAATCTCCATTTATGCACTCTAACGAGCAAATGTCCTAAAATGTTCGCATAGATTTCAACAGATCAGGAGTGTTGCTAACCTGGCAAACGGTTCCGGAAAATCCCGGCCGGCAATAACATTGATATCGCCTCGTTGCGTCATCAACCTTACAGACTCCCTCATTCAGACAGATGTTATGTGTGCAAAGTCGTTCCACAGAAAATACTGAAATTTCATTTTATAACAAATAAACCAAGCTATGTTTGCATATTTTCATCCAAACTATCCATAATTCATATCGTCATCAACTCTATAAACACACGCCATGTGGTCGTATTATGTGTGCGGTTCAAACCTTGTTATTTTGTAAACTCAAAGAAGGAAGAAACTATAAAATACGGGTGGTGATACGAATCACATTGATATCATCGTATTTTGCATTTTTTTTTTTAAATTTACTTCATATGCAAAATGTCATTTTCAGACGGCATTTGTATTCTAATGTAGTGCGTTTGGCTTAGATACAATTAATCCAGAGATAATATGGCTCATAGAAAAAGACACCGGGACACCGGGACACCGGTTAGAAAAAGACACCGGGTTTTCTAAGAAATAGTATGAGAAAGCAAGAGAAGAAAAGAAAAAAGCCGGTGTCTTTTTCTAACCGGTGTCCCGGTGTCCCGGTGTCTTTTTCTACGAGCCTTTTCGTTGCTTTGAAATTTTTGAAACTTCATGCATTTTAATCAGAACTATTTAATCTTGAATGGAATTTGAAACACACATGAAATTAAGATGTTTCGTGTGCGCTCTTCTTAAACCAAAATGCTTGCTAAAATATTTTTACGGGCTACAAATTTCCTATCAAATTTCTTTGTTTAGATCTATTGAATACCATTTTCATGTGTTTTTATGTTTTCATTGCTCATCATCTTCCATTTTATATTAGCACCCCACAAATTGCTTGAATGTCTAGATCGATCAATATGTGATGGGTAAAATATGGATGTGAGGGGATGAGTGTCTTTATGACTATTATTGCTTTGTTATGAATGACGATGTGAGAGGGCGGAGGAAAGGCAGGCAGGCAGGTAGATAGGTAATTTGACCGGTATTAACCTCGGATGAAGGGCTAAAGGGGAAGAGATGTATGCAACCTTTGATACAAGAGATTCGTAAATCCATAAATCGTCCGCTCTATAAACTGCCAATAGATCAAATCTAACCGATACCCAACATCCGATCCGGAAAAACACGATTTTTTCAGAAAAAAACTAGCCAAGTTCAAGGGGCAACCAAATTGTTCCATTTTTCAGGAAGAATTCTTAAAACTCAAATATTCAACCTAAAACCTTCATATTAGCTCTTTTCAACTTCTCAACCTGGAAGTGTTTTTCCCTTTCAATTAGCTATTTTCAACTTTTTCGTCCTTTTAAATTCTCGACCCTGACCCTCAATCGTAGCATTGCATAATACGCATCGCTTTTTTCTGTTAAAATTTTAACTTCTCTTTCAGTTTTTTGAACCGCGTGAATCGTTTTCCATTCATCTCGAATAAAATGGCGCTTTCGTGCCAATTTGCCTATTTTCTATTCAACCGAGTCCCAGATTTCGAAAAATGTAGCTAATCACTCATACTTGAAGTCAGGGTTTCAAGATCCTGACATATCTTAGGAAAAATGAAGCTAAATTTATTCTTCAATGACTTAAAATACGATGAAGAAACTATAGTTACGTTATTATGATTTCATGGAATCCATCCAAGACATACTCAAGAGATAATTAACTACAGCTGTCAGATTTGAGTCATACAATTTGCATCAGTTCCAGATAATCCATCTCTGAGCATTGTCTCTTGCAAGGGTCTAGCACATGCCAAATTCAGAAGTATTATATCAATTATTGCTCGCTAATCAAAGTGACAAAACGCACAGATTATTAAGCAAATAGATTGTTTGAGTTGGTTGTTCAAATTACTAAATTTGTTCAATTTCTTGAAAAATTGAACGATTTTTGCCAAGTTTTCCATCTAAGGATAGCGGAAAACTAAATCCGACTTGTTAAAAGATAAATCCGTAAGAAGTGAGCGCGTCGAACAGCCTAGCATTTGCATGCCTCATAACACAAAAAGGCCACTAGCCATTATCCTCATCCATTCCTATATGAAAAGTCGATTTCTAGATTTCTACAGTTCTCCTCCAGAAAAATAAGATAACCTTAGATGCCTATTTTTGGCGCAAGCGATTTTTGAACTATGACGTGCAGCGTGAAATTAGTTTTTGCCTCCCGATAACGTCTAATATTTCAATTATCCGGAGGTCGTTGACCCGTAAAATTATAGAGTTCTAAACAAGATGATGAAATTAGTCTTGGAAAATGAAGATGAAGGAAATAATAAGGAATCGCGTACCTAGTAAGCATGCTATTTTTAGCTTTTTTTTATTTTCCTGGATCGTTAAAATGTTTCTTTTCAATATTTCCGACCAAAAGTTATGAAGATGCTCTAAATTTCTTTTTAATAGCCAATGGCTTATATTCGGCGACCTAATATGTGGGTAGTAATAAATTCAGATGTTGTAGTATTCGAGAATTTTAATGGACCACTTGAGAACGAATCAATTTGTATGTTCCCGAGTGTCGCCCAAAGCACGCAACAATTTTCCATGTATATGTTTTAATCTAGCATGTATTTTATAAGCCAATGTTTCTGCGCATTTGTCTCAGATCCACTTAACCAAATACTGAATGACTTGTAAGCTAGCTTTCCTTCATCCCTCCCTCATCCACGGATTTTCCCTTCACCTACTTCCCTTATTTTCCTTATTAGCAAGAGGTAGATTCCTGGCAACTAGAAACTATTCGATCACATTGTCAAAACGCACTCGATTATTATATCATCGCTCTACAAATTACAATATTTCGTATGGGCAAAAATAGCCTGAAATTAAAATATCGACAAGTAGTCTATACAGTTTAGAATAGACAAGTGGAAAATAGCTCAATTTTGTAATTTTGTATCAAAATATTCGATTTTTTGTACTAACAAAGAAGTTCACATTCCAGTTTCAAGTAGAAAATTGATACTCGAGTAAAATTTTCTTCCTCATTTCAAAAACCTTCCAGTCTCGAGTTTTCTGATCGAATCTTTTTGTTAGGTTTGTGTGCATTTGTAAGCGAGACTGGTCACCACAGAATGATGCATAAAAGAGTTTGCAGGGCCGGGCGGCGGTTCTTTTCAAAGCACCCAACTTTGCGTAAATGTTCTGCATTTACGATAATGGAAACAAGCTGGACGAGAGAACAAGTTGCAAAACTAATGCAAATCTCGTTTACACCCTCTTGTATCTTTCGCCGAAATCCCGCTGAGATCCGACTTTTTCGGATCGCGTCGTTGTTCTAACCAAATGCAAAATAAGGAACATACAAAAAAGTAGTTGATATTTAACATTTTTTACAAGTTTTTGAAAATGATTCCTTTTTTATCTCATGATCTTTTCCCTGGAAGTCACTAACCATCGCTCTTAAGCGATATGAATTTCAGAAAGATTTTTTTTAAATGGAACCTCAAAATCGCAAAAAAAAATGCTTTTTCCCCTACAAACTGAGAGTTTTTCCTTTTTACATAGCTGTTAACACATGCGAACGGATAGATATGGACTGTCAAATGTGCCTGTTCACTTTCGCCTTTTGCGGCGCGAAAGCTTTGAAGGTTTGCGCGGGCAGGGACATAAATTGTCAAATGATGATGGGAAAGGCAAAGACGTCATCAAATACCAACGAGCCTCAGAAACGAGACAGGGGAGATATTTCTGTCTTAACTGGATTAGATTTTACGACTAAAGGAATTTGAGAGTGCTCCTCAACAGGTTGCGGCTTTTCGTCTAGAACCCCGCACAACTCCTCTAGCCCTCCTAGGCCTTGTTTGTCGAACCTTTCAAGGGTCGCGGTGCTCTCCCCTCATGCAGCGAAGAGTGACTTCTACTGGAGCACGTCTGACGGCTGTAGATAAAAACAGACACACACACACAGGGAGAGGAACAAGGGTTATCAGGTCAAGAAGCCTCATTCGAAAGAATAAGGAAGCCAATCGTCTCTACAAGCCAATCTGCTCCTGTCGTCAAGTGCCTTCGACAAATATTATCGCAGAGAATAATCGGAGAGATTATCGATTAGAGAGGTGCGCTTTGGCTCTAAATTTAACTTCAAACTAACTTTCACCTCCACTTTCCAGTTTTAACGCAACTCCGATCCACTTAGATCTGAAGTTGAAGTACCAATTTTTTCACCTCTTCTCAATTTTCCGGCCAGCATTTATTCAAAGGGAAAGACAATGAACAATCGAGACTGTCTTTGATTCGATCGGCAGGTTCTCCGACAATTCCATGACAGCTCAAAATTAGCTGCAACTAACTGCAAGAGTAAAGCTTCACAGCCCCCATACTTTCGCTAATTCATCAATTCGTCAATCACGGACAAAGGAATAAAGGCAAACTGCCGAGAATAAGCAAACGTTGCGTCCGGTTTGGAAACTACACATTCCGACAATAGCCGACTAAATTGGCAAAACTGTCAGATTCGTACATCACTTTGAAATTAATACGTAAAATAAGTGGCTTATACCGCAATAGGCTTTTGATATATTGGATCAGAAATTACGATAGTCTTATAGCAGAAAATACATGATTTGTGCTCAAAATAACTACATTTTTCGGATAGTCATAAGGCAAATAATACCGTTCATTCGCAAGATTTCTGGCAAAGTGATCGTTTTCTCTACAAATATTGACCGACGTTTTGTTCGTTTGGAAGAGGACATGGTTTTCCGTTGGAGATTTTCGGCATTGTTGCTTGACCGCTGTTTGGGGCTACCATTCATCCAATTTACCAACGGCAGGCAGGCAGGCAAAAAAGAGATTGAATAGAGATACACAACAACAGCAGGTTTGCGTAGGTAAAATGCAGAGAAAAATAGAGGGAAAATCGGAAAATTCGCCCCCTCTAACCCATTAATTGACTAGTGTTTTTGTTACCGTCGCGCTCACTCGCACAAAAGAGGTTGAATACCCTAAAATGGAGAGAAAGATACACAACAATAGGCGAAATAGTTTAGGGCAGAGAAATACCTAAAGAGGCCAAATGGAGGCCCAGTTTGGCATTCAACCGTTCACTTACATTGAGCAGGTGCGCATCGATCTGATGAAATGCAAATTTTGCCAAAAGTCGGCTTAGAGTGCTTATTTTTGGCAAAAATAGAGCCAAGTCAGACCAAAATATAAGCTCCCTACCAACTGAGCCAAATGGTAACGGCATAATTAGGAGATGAACGCTGCATGAATAGTAATGCTCAGATCAAACCAAGTAACCGAATCTCTTGCAAAGGAAGAGCCCCCTTTCCGCTTCGCTTTGCTTGCTTTGGTTAACTCAAGTCCATCCCACTCTTTGTTCTGATTTCGCTTTACTATGTGTGTAATTCAAGACGGGAAAATTTTCAAGATCTACAAAAGTGCGCTTTTTCTAACACAGTAAATACCGATTTAGCAATCATTTTAGGGGAAAATCAATAGTTTGATTCCAATTATCAATGAAGCGCGTAAAACTTGAGCTAACCCCGGATATAGGGTTTTTTGTGCATACGACCGCAAATATCCATTCCCATTCATATGGATTGGCTAGAGATATGGGATATGTTAGGGAAGAGGAAGGAATGAGACAAGGAACTGCAGAAATGAAAGAAGCGGAAAGGAAAGGAAGAATATGATTGACCCCGTTAGGAAATGAAACCGATATGAATATGCAGTCGGATGAAAATATCCAAAATAACAACACAAAAGTGAAAAGAAAATAGTAAAGCGTACCGTAACAGACTTGTAGAACCCATAGTAAAATACTTCGCAGAATCATCTTTCTCGGGCGAATTTATGGATCCAGAAGCATCGTGTAAAGGAATAAATTTGGGGTTAATCTCATAGGAAGTGCCAGAAACGGATTATAGATTAGCTAATAGATCTCAGGAGGCTCGTCCTGTGTTTCGAATTTTCAAGCGATGTTTTCGTAAAAATGAACACAAACGAGAGGAGGACAGGGCCTTTGCTTGAGAGGGATAGGCAGTCGGCTCGTGTGTGTGTGTGTGCGGGGGTTCTTCACGGCTCTATTTTCTCTGCTCAGGCGAGGATAGTGACCGGTTCCGCGGATATCCGAAAGACGAGCGGAGTTCTGGCAGAAAACGAAATCGCGCCGATGATCAGTCCAAGCTCTGAACGATTGGATGAGCGTTACAAAATCTTGGAAATAAGAAAAAAAAACTACCTTGTCCTTTTGGTCCAGTAAGCTGTTTCTCCAGAGACAGGTGCTTGCTGCCAGAAAAGAGGGTAGGAGTAGGGTGCAAAGCAGATCCAGAGGGTCCAGACAGTAACCTGCCAAAACCAGCGGTCGCTTAGGAAACCTTGAAAGAGATGCTCATAAAAAATGAAAGGATAATAATTGTTCGGTAAAAGGGCGAAAATCGCAACAAAAAAAATAACAGGTAAAACGCGGATAAAACGGGCAGATGACCAAATCAAAGCTCGGGTTCTCTCTCCTTCCTTTCTCTTTCTCTCTCCACCTCTCTAACTCACGCCTGCGCAAAACCCCAAAAAGTGGGCGGGGCTTTGAAGGAGGAGGAGGAGGGATGGGGAGAATGAAAGGATGAGAACGATTATAAAGGGAAAAGGTTGTGTGATTGATGATAAGGTAAGCATGGAACGCGGGTCAGGTTATGCAAATTAAGAACCAAACACAGATAAGGATGGGCCGCAAGATTGAACAATCATCCGTAAATGGCATGAATAAAGTTGGGACCAGATTTACGTGCATTTAGAATAGAAAGTATGCAAAAGATTGCATTTCTTTCAGCAAAAATTGCTCTATATATATGACAAATTCGACCATAATAATTTAAAATTTCTTACATTAAAAAGAATATTAAGATTTTGTTAAGTAAAGCGCAAATGTAGACTACGAAAGTTAAATTTTTAACCAAAACTAACATACACTATGCCTAAATTAGCATAAATGGCAGAGCGAAGAAATTTTGCCACGTAATTTTCTTGCCCGAAATGTCCTCGATAGGACTGACACTCGGCTGGACATAGTCCAGGGCAGAAAATTGCGTAACAAAAAATTTTTTCGTTCTGCTATCCCACTCCTTCAATTTTTTCGGTTTTCGAACATTTTCTCCACTTTTCGTATTCATGAAATTAGCCTTTCTCCAAATAAAAGATGATAAAAAAAATTAAATGATTTGCAAAAAAGTTCTTCAGAATGAACTAATTGCTATATTACTCCCACCAAATCCGTTTTATTAGCCATTTGCAGTATAATATTGATGGATACTTTACAGAATTTAAATTTGGTCGTAAATTTATCCCAATTTGACACATACTTCACAAAATTTTCATATGATACAATTTACATTTATTTATAACTTTTCTTTCATTAATATTGTATTATTATCTTATCATATTTTTAAACCAAATAAGTGACAACTTAAGAAAAAACCAGCCGAAAGCTGGCATCTAGAGAAACAAGCAAGTGGTTACAAGCGCGAAGCTCTAGCATTAGAAAATTTTCCATAATTATCTTCTCTAATTTTTGGTTCGGAATTTTCCAATTTCCGAGATTTACATTCAATCATCCACAGATCGGTATCCATTACGGATTGCATATTCGCATGCGCATATAATTATTAGAAGGGGGTTTAGATTAAATTTAATCTCCATACGTTTAAGACCAGGATCAACCTAAAACCAACAAAACCTGAAAAACAAATTTAATCTCGGTTCAAATTAAAATTTTCACGTTAAACGAAGAGCAATTTTAATTGGATATCACATAAATTTGACGTATGGAAGATCCGAAAAATCACCGTTTTAGTAGCACGAAACCACAGAAAATGTTTGTTTACGATGGAATAAGTGCAGATGCAAAAGGCGAAGAGGAATAAGGCAAATGAAAGACGAGGAATATTTGGATATCCTCAAGATGTGAGCTTTCGTCCGAAGATAAATCTATTATGGTCATCCCCCATTCCATAAACTAATCAACTAATAATCCCTTCTTTTGTGTGCGTTTTTCACTGTTCTATTCTTAGCAGGGCTGAAAGAAGTTGGGATTTTGAAAATTCGAGTTGAACTTTATAATTATTTTAAAAACTTTTTTAATAATTAGAAAGTTCAACTATGCGTGTTTTTATGTTAAAATTAGGAAAACGATTCTGAGCGTGTTGGTTTTTTTTTTAACATTCGAAGTAAGAGTTCAGAACTATCCCCAGAAAACAATTGATCCCTAAATTTCGTTCAACTTTTGTGTTTTCTGTGTTTCCTAGGGATATCTATTTGCATCAAAGCTGCACCCTAATAAGATAATGCCTTAACAAAGAACTTTTTCTGATAATGATGACATTTTGCAGGGGATTTTTATGCATTGTCCTAGGTATATTTGCGGTATTTGAAGGATTATGCCCCGATTTAAAATCCTTTTGTTCGACTTTATTAGTAGGGCCTGAAATATGCGCAAAGTGGCATGGTTGAATAGAGTATGAGTTTATCAAGTCAGTCCTTATAAAATGCATCGCTTCCAATGACACGTATATTCATTTCTCCTGAATATTCGCAGAATGAGGTCTGTTAGGCCATTTATGGTAAAAATGCTGCTTCTTGCTAGGATCGAACTTCCTCTAAAAAGAATCGAGTTCTCTACCAACTGAGTCACTTTACACCTCTATTTGACAGATTTCTTATTGCTTGACCGACTTGTTGCGTAATTCTCGTAACCTCTAAAAATACATGTGTTTTCCTGAGTTACCATCTTTGGGTGTCATTCGAATAATCGTTTTATTTTAGCAAATATTATTCAGCGCTTGCTGCAAAAATAGGTGCATAGGTTGGAGAGAAGATGGTAGAAAGAGAAGAAGATCCGCCTAATATTGCCACATTTGAATTTGTAATCAGCTTGCTAGCAATGTTAATGAGAAACTGCGGATCTGCAGTAAGAGAAATTATCATGCACATTAGGGCTCCCAGAACTCAGAGACATAGGTTACCAAGTCGCTCTTTAGCTGCTTGTCCAGACATAATACTACTTATAGTCACTTTGCTCTACTAAACTTCATTTCAGCAATTTATCTTCGACTTTTGAGTAAGGCCCGCCAGACTTGAGACTTTTTTTCTCTTTTAAATTTAGTCACTGCATCGCGGTTACGATGGAAAATTCCAGTCTATTTGAACCTACGTGTTTGTTTTTTGATGACAAAAATTGAATCTTTGCTCTCGAATTTTACTAAAATTAATGCTTTTGATCTCGCGAAATCTGATTCCTGTGCGTAATTTATTATTCATGATATTTCGTGGACACATTTTACTAGTATTTTTAGTTCGCAATGCATAAAGAGCAGGGCTGGGTGTGCAGAGTGTGTGTGTGCTTTTGACACATTTATAAATACGAAAAGCGAAAAATGAGGCTGAATACGTAAAATAATTGGTAAATTTTGCGGAAAACATCTGCATGAATTCAGCTGAATTCGCAGGGTTAACGGATTATAAAAGTTGTCAAGTTCAGATTAGTCTGCTCGTTTAAAAAATCAAAGAGCCTTCTCAGAAATAATACTCAAACGCTACATAAAACCTGGGATGAGTTTGAACTTTGAAAATTCAGAATATTTTCTAAAATTTGAGATTTCTACAGCTGTTTTGCTTTGGTTCAAATTTTCAAAAGTCTATTCTAAATTTTATTTTATACAATAAAGTGTTCCAAGAATGCCGGAACTAAAAATCAGCGATATTTGCTCGATGACTACAATGCTTGTAAGCAATTTTTTCAATTCGTTATGTTTTTTATTAAATGCGAGAGTTCGACAGTCTTTCTGATCGTGTAGGAAGTATTTGAAGTATGCAGGTGCTAAGTGGCAAAGACCGCGGCGAAAAATGCAAAACTTATAAAAATTCATGATCTTTCGTGTGATCGTGTAATCATAGAATAGTGGCTCACTATAAAATTTATAATACTTCGCATTCTAGAGGCTAAATTTTCCCAGCAGTCTGATTATTTCCAAAAATAGTCCCGATTATTTTGAAATAGTAAATAAGTTTGGCATCATATTTTGCGCACATAGGCTAGAAACCATTGGTAAGATTTCCATACGCAGATAATTAGGCTACACGAATTCATATTTCGAATTGAGCTAGTCTGATTTTAACTCTCAGATTAGCGTTACCAACCCCCATTCGAAATGGCTTCCTTAGCTTACTTCATTCAAGTATTTATTTTCAGAAATTTGTTCTGCTTTCAATATAAAATAGTTTAGTTAGTTTGTCCATTTATCATTTTTTCCGTGGTTTTCAGTAAATATTATGAGATTCCTAGCCTTATATCGCATAATTGATATTCAAAGTTATTCAGCCCCTCCTATTCCACCTTCGTCATATATCTATGATTCTTGCATTCTTGTAGCCACTTTGCCTAGTATGGGTTTAGGTTTAGGATTAGGTTCACATCTATCCTATTTTCGTTATAATTTGTATCTTGTTATGAACAAACAAATTTCGCTCGCGCGACGGTATTTATCGTATATTTTTTTTTTAATTTTATTCGATTTTTTCGGTAATTTTTAATAATTTCGCCAATTTTCAGGTCGTTTTTCATTTGCATTTTCATTTTCCCCGCTCAGCTCTCACCGCCATGCATTTCATTTGGTTCATCTCCAGCTTTCTCCTTATCCTGATCAGTCTATCTTCGTTCGTCAAATGCAGTCTGAGGGAAAATAATTTCGTCAATCCTGTAAGTGAATCGTTTTTCATTTAAAAATCAAGAATAAGCCAATTTTGAGTTCATCCTTAATCTTTTAAATTTAAACCTTCATTTATCTTCCATATAAATTTGATTTCCAATTCCTTTAAACCTACGCCCTCACCCACTTATTATCCAATAAACTAATAACGTGAAATGTCATAATTTATAAGCGATATATCAACGAGGAGACCTTCCAATGTTATTCCTCATATATAATAGTTTGACGTTTGGACGTCATTTATAAAAATATTTATCGTTGAACTTCAGATAGCTGCCTCATCATATGAAGATACTGATATGGGTGCTGACGAAATGGAGCGATCGAGGAGGGCTGAGTGAGTGATTTCTATTATTAGCAAATCGTGCGGCATTGTAAAAATTCGTATTTTGAAATATTTATTCAAATTTTAAAACTCCAGATTAGCGAAATGGAAGCGAACGTTCGGTCGAAATTGTATGTTGGGCATTTCTGGCTGCTTCACTTCACGACAACAGGAGCGACTAAGGAAATACCTGGAAAACGTCTACACTCCAAACTGATTTATTATTCGATTAATAAAAAACGCAATTGAACAGAATACGCGTCCCCTCCTTTCGACCACTTGCAAACTACGGTAAACAAAGTACACGAATCTCAACGTTTCAATTGACACATACTTCATTTTTGCATCCTATTTCTTAATTACAGGAAATGTCTCCCTTCTCCCCATTTTTCATAACATCCCAAAATAATGGAAGAAGGTGGAGAAGAAAAATTCTCCTGGCGTTAAGGTACGAGGCATGCGTTGGTAGTTTTCTTTTCTATTTATCTTTGTACACATAGTTTGTCTCGCAAATTGCCATACCGAAATGTAGTTATAATACATCATCATGAAATATAAATATATTTCTATTTTGTTGTTCATGATACTACGTCTTAAATACGCATCTAATAATTTATTTTGTAATGCATCATAATGAGCTTTACGATATTTAATATGCAAAATAAATCATTCACTTTGTTTTCACTCGGCTTTTTACGTCAATAAACTACACGTTCTAAGAAGATTAGTGAAATTGCAACTCTGTGAACTGTCAACGTTGAACATGCGTAATCGGGTAGTTTGCTTATGCTTTATTATGCGTACCAGTGAACAAGAAGTTATTCAAATTAGTCTAATTAGCACCAATTACTTAATGAATGAGGTTAAAGATACATAGAATGTGGACAGGTTTATGGTTTGATCTTTTCGAAGTGATACTGGAGTTTGAGGAGACTGATATTTTCCACTTGATCAGTATTGTTCGTCGCTTTCCTGAAATAGTAACTTGAAAGAGAATGAAAGCAAAGTATTATTTACTTGAAAGCAGCATCAAATTCAGCTAGAGCGAAATCGTAAAATTCCTTCTCCATTTCGTAGATTTTGCTCCGTTTGATGACCGACAGAGTTTGATCGTTCGGAGGGATCTTCTTGATCGTGTACCGCAGATGGGAGCGTTTTTCTGCAAAACCCTAGATTAGTTTGGTATTTTGCTGGAAAATTATTCTAAATTCATTGCCTCAGAATAAAGGCAAAAATATTGGGCGAATTTAGAACGTACAAATATTTTTGAAGAAGAAGAAGATTTACCATCCAATTTGTCAAAATGGTTGAGTGCTCCCTTGAAGAAGCGAGGAACGAGATGCTCAAGCAGTCCGATGAAATCCCGCATCCTTTCAGTTACGCCAACCAGCAAATAATTCTCCAGTAGGTTCCGCTTCGCCTGTTCCAGAGCCAATTGAGAACCAATCTCCGAGCAGAAATGATGCTGACCGCAGAAATATGGAATCTGCATCCACATTTGCTTCATGTCGCAGTCCTTACCCTGACGAGCTACGCAATCATCGAATGTCTGAACTTAATAGTCGTTGCATTGTTGTTCACTAAATGGACGAAGTCTATTTAAAGCAGTACGAACGCATTTAGGGAGCATTTGCTTCAGCCGAAAAGAAACTATAAGGGTAGGTCACAATAGCAAGATCAAAGCTATGACACCAGGTTGCAAAGGATTTCTGACGATCGTTTTCCCTATGACTGAGTACGAGTTTAACACGCGTATCCCAGTTTAGACTATTCAATTTTGAAGTCAAAGGGCCTTTAGTGCAGTGGTAGGGCGCTTGCTTCTGCCACTTACACTGAAGTCGAGAGGGGTCGGGGGATCGACTCTCGGGGTGGGGTTAGGGATTTTTGCAAAAATAACCCCACGGCTCAGATAAGTCAAGCGGCGACAGGCCTGGGCGACGGGCCGGCTGGTATGATCCCCAGTCGCATCACACCCAACATGGGTAAAACATGGGCATGTCCTTTAAGCAAATACCGGTTAAAGCTAGGGCGTTCCCCCGAAGCGACGCGCGTTGTCCTCGCCCGAGCAACGTGTCAAATAAGCGAGGGTTCCCTGGGCAGGGGCGGCCTAGGGTAACGAAGTTAGTCCACAAGTACCACCGACTCCGATTCGCTACCATCAACGTCGGCACTCTAACAGGACGCGTAAGCGAACTAACAGAGGTGCTTCGCCGACGCAGAATCGAGATCGCGTGTGTCCAAGAAACACACTGGAAAGGAGAAAAGGCCTACCCGCTGGGCGACGGCTACAAACTATACTACTACGGCACATCCAATAAAAGAAACGGCGTAGCCGTCGCTCTGGCAGGCCACCTCGCCAACAGAGTGATCGAGGTCAAACGCGTATCAGATCGGATAATGGCAATTCGAGTCGACACTGACTGCGGTATCCTGCAAGTAGTGAGTGTCTATGCACCACAGACCAACTGCCCGGAAGACGAGAAAGAAGAGTTCCTCGAGAAATTGGGTGATCTCGTCCGATCGGCTCCTCCGGAAGACAAGATCATCGTTGGAGGCGACTTCAACGCTCACATTGGTCGGGATCGCATAGGACACAAACGAACGATGGGACGCCATGGCTTCGGAAGTCGAAATGAAGACGGAGAAAAGCTGCTGGAATTCGCGGGCTCACTGGATCTCGCGGTACTGAACACGTTCTTCCACAAACGGGAGTCGCAGACAGTCACCTACGAGTCTGGAAGGCACAAATCCCAGATCGACTTCGTCCTGGTCCACCAAAGCTCCCTCAAATACGTGATGGACTGCAAAGTACTCCCAAATGAGATAATAGCTCCCCAGCACAGACCCGTGGTCGCAGACTTCAGGTTCACAAAGAAGGCAAAAACAAAGATACGAACAACGGGTGACGCTAGAATCAAATGGTGGAAGGCACGGGAGCAGTCCTCGGAGCAAGCCTGCAAAGACATCGTCAAGGCAATCCCTGAAATCAACCCAGCGGTCTCAGCTGCTGTCAACTGGCAACAGTGTGCAGATGCAGTTCGGAAAGTGGCAAGTGAAAGACTCGGGATGACGAAACCAGGCACAAGTCGCATCAAGAAAGAGACCTGGTGGTGGACAAACGAAGTCGAAGCAGCTATCAAGAGCAAGAAAGAAGCCTTCAAACAGTGGAGACAGACTCGCACCCAGCAGGACAAAGACGTCTACAACCTGCGGAAGAAAGAGGCCAAGATACAGATCGCGAAAGCCAAACAAGAACACTTCGAAGACCTCTACCGCAGACTGGAAACAAGAGAGGGTGAAAGCGAGATCTACCGAATTGCAAAGGCCAGACACGCGAAGACAAGGGACATCGGCAACGTGAGAATAGTGAAGGCAGCAGATGGAAGGGTGTTGTACGAGGACAAAGATATCATGGACAGATGGAGGGAGCACTACAAAGAGATATCCACAGCTGAATTCCCCCATCCAAGAATCCCTCGAGGAACACCCAACGTCAGACCTGTGCCTGTGATCACTGAAATGGAAGTCAGGATGGCCGTGAGCAAGATGAAGATCGGCAAGTGCACTGGCCCAGATGATATACCGGCAGAAGTGTGGAAGCTAGCAGGTGACAAAGGAGTACGGTTCCTAACCAAGCTCTACAACAAGATAGTCGAAGACAACGAAATCCCTGCTGAGTGGAAGAAGTCCACAACGGTACCTATCTGGAAGGGCAAAGGTGACACCCTAACATGCAACAACTACCGGCCAATCAGACTCCTCTCACACACTCTGAAGATCTTCGAGCGAGTACTTGATGCGAGAATACGGGAATGTGTCGAGATAACACCCAACCAGACAGGCTTCAGACCTGGCTGCGGAACGACAGACGCTATCTTCGCACTGAGAATACTCGCAGAGAAGCATCGAGAGAAGAAGCTGCCGTTGCACATAGCCTTCGTCGACCTAGAGAAGGCATTCGATCGAGTACCACACGACCTGATATGGTACAGTCTCAGAGATGCTGGAGTCCCAGAGGAGTATATCAAGTGGGTGAAGATGCTGTACACCGACAGTCGAAGTCAAGTCCGAAGCGTGGCCGGCACTACAAGGCCATTCGAAGTCACAGTCGGTGTGCATCAAGGCAGCGCAATATCTCCTCTGCTGTTCATCCTGTGCTTGGATCGAATCACCCGAGACATCCAAGGCGAACACCCATGGACACTGCTCTACGCAGATGACATCGTGCTCGCAAGATCAACCAGAGATGAACTCAAGAAAGACCTGAAGAAGTTGAAAGAAAGACTCGAACGGCACGGACTGAGAATGAATACCAGCAAGACCGAGTACCTCGAACTCGAACCAAGGACACCAGGCGACATAGAACTCGATGGCACGAAACTCCCCAGAGCCAATGACTTCAAGTATCTGGGCGACAGAATCTCAGCTGACGGAGAGTCACTGAGTGCCGTCAAGGGTCGAATAGACGCGGCATGGCTCAAGTGGAGACAGTGCAGTGGAGTGCTCTGTGACAGGAAGATGCCAACCAAGCTCAAGTCAAGAATCTACAGAACAGTGGTACGGCCCGTGGCTCTCTACGGATCGCAGACATGGCCAGTAACCAAGAAAGTCGAACAGAAGATGAGCGTGGCAGAAATGAAGATGGCACGATGGTCGCTGGGCGTCACAAGACTCGACAGGATCCCCAACACAGACATAAGGAAGAAACTTGGGATCGCACCAATAGTCGACAAGATGCGAGAGTACCGCCTCAGATGGTATGGTCACGTGCTGCGACAAGACCCGAACCAAGTTGCAAGGACAGCATGGAATCTGGAGTTGGATGGTACCCGACCCCGCGGAAGACCGAAGACACGGTACATTGACACCGTGAAGAAAGACATGACAGAGGCGGGACTACGGGAGAGAGACGCGAGAGATAGGAAGAGGTGGAAGGATGGGACCCATGTAGCAGACCCCTCCACATAGGGAAGAATGCTAGGAAAAAAAAAAAAAAAAAAAAAAAAAAAAAAAAAAAAAAAAAATTTTGAAGTCAAACCTCATTGTTCCCTGCTCTCGATCGTTTCAGCCCAACTCGATAGGTATCTCCGTATCGAAGAAAATAATAATGGGACAGAAGTCGTTCGAGAGGTTCCCGTACCAGGTTGACGTAAATTGGACTTGGCTGTCCGAATCTGAGAAATGCATGAATCACTCTCATATGTTTTAGTTATTTGAACAATTTAAAAAATTGCTGACCTCTGAAAATCGATAAAGGCGACATGGCCGTGGTAGAAAGCGGGCAGGCGGTCGTTCCAATTTGTGATATTCGAAATAAACTTGTATTGATCTGGGAGACTCATTATCTGAAATGTTGTTAATGGTCGATAACTTGAGAAAAATAACTGAAGAAATTTTGCATGCATGAAAATTGACGCGTTGTTTGCAAACGAATAGACGCTATTTCATTTATTTAAGGAATGACTTTGCCGACTATTTATGCATACGCAATGCACACTTCGCATATTCGAATTGTGCACAGCGTTCATTTAGTCTCAAGTTATCAGTCATTGACAATATGAAAATCCATTTTTCAAGTATAAAAGTTCACTACCTGGCGATTTTTGGTCATGTTCAGATGCAAGACGTTGAAATCGTTGGTTTTATAGAGATCATAGGCTATGGCGTTCGTCAGAGTGGTTGAACCCGTTTTTGGTACCTGAAATATTAAATACGCTTGATATTTATTATATTTTAAAATGTAACGTATATATAGAAGATAGTAGTTACCCGATTATAAATAACTATCAATCGATCATTATTTATCCTGGAATACGACTTTATCAAGTGTAGTCCATTACTCCTGCTAGGTGATGGCAAATACGCGTAAAATAATAGCAGAATCAGGACGAATATGATAGTTTGCAATTTTCCTTTGGATAGTGATATCATTCATCCGTTTATGAATAATAATATACACAAAATAATTCAAAATTCAAGGCATAGAATATTTATTAGCCGAACACGCTACGATGTAGTGTTTTGAACGCATTTTATTTACGGCGTCATTTACAGAAATAGCGTTTGACGAAAATCATGCATATTCATAAAGAAGTGAATAAATACGACTTAAATTTCAGTTAAATATAAATGAAAAGACTAAGTCCAAGGTACAAATGCACAAACATAGGGCATCGGTATGACGAGATCGATAATTTTCGACATCGAAACCCATTTCCTGGTGTTCATTTCTATATACGCATAGGCTTCGGTTTGGTTGACTTCATCTGCCAGAACAAAGGGTTAGATTTTAAAAATATTTGCAAAAATTACTTGGTGTCTCCCAATTCGAATAGCTCATGGGTTGATTTCCATCGGTGAACAGCCAGGTCCCGTTGTAGTTGTCCAGTCCCAGAAAGGTTCGGTCGACGGTTATATTCGGCATATGAGCTTAACGAAAGTAAATGACTAGATTAATAGAAATATTGAATTTAACACAAATTCTTATACAGGCTATAAAATCGCAAAGCGCATTGTTCTGGAATGCGCTGAACACAGCCGGAAGATGTCCCCCAACTGAAGCGCAGTTTTTCTCGGCTCCGTCGAACGAAGCCCCCGTTGTCACAGGCATCAGGCAACGACTCAGGGTCTAAAAATGTTTTAAAATACAAAAATCGATTAAAAAAGGAGATTATTACCGATAAATACGACGATCCTTGAGGGCATTGTTGGTTTGACGGCGGAGAAAGTGGGGGCTGCGTAATATAGCAGACGAATGGTAATTGGTCCGATTTTGTTCCTGAATTGATATATTTAGAAATAAAAGAAAATATCAAAAAACTACCGAACTCCCAAATTCCTGGGTCATGCTCCGTGGCGCTCATGGTAAATTGCGCAGTGTACTCACCATAATTTTGGTATTCTAAAGAAACGAATAGTTTAAAGAAATTTCGAACTAATTACTCCAGAAATTGTTATAATCGAAGCTGGAATTGTCGTACCACATCCAGGTATTATTCGGTAGATCGACCCCGTAAAATTGAATATAGCCTCCGATCATCCATAGAGGTGCATCTTGGAAATGTAAGTGTCAAAAATAACTTGGCATTAAACTTACCAGTCAAAGCTGTGACGAGAAAATTATTCTCGTCATCGCTATGGATTGAGACTAAATTTCCTCCAGCGTAATTGCAAGCACCTTGCGCTGAACTAATGTTCACAGGTAATTGCGACTAAATTTATGCATACACACTTTGGTTTTAAGAATTCCGTACTTTTAAGAGACAGTAATTTCCAAACGGAACGGCAACTGTATTGGCAGGGCATGCAGAATTTGCCAATATTATCGAGTTTGCCAAAATGGCCAGACAAATCAATATCGAAGCCATGCTTCGAATGTATCTTTCTGACAAGAATCGATATTTCGCGACTTCCTTATCACAGTTCACTTGCAGCTTAAATGAGGATTAACTTCCAAAATGACTCTTGATTTCTGGTGCAAATTTCTTCTCTTGTTGAAAACATACGATTTTCTCAAAATATTCCAGAAAAAATTGAACAAGATATTTTGTTCCTAAAACATTACGAATTTCATTTAAAAATATTTTATTCGGTGAAAGTTAGCATATTTTCATATTTAAAGACAACATTATAGGTCAAAGCATTAATCATTAATCATTTGAAATTTAAAATCAAGTCTGACATTATTTGTGCAAAGATTTAAAGCTTTCACAATTCACCGAATTTGCTTTTTTTCATTGTTAAATAACTACCAACATACTACTGCGAGTCATTGTCTGACAACCCCTAGATCTATCTCCAACCAGATTTTTTTTTGTGTATATTTCAGCATGCATCTTCACGTGTTAAAGTTCTTAAATGATAAACCATGTTTAGGAGTCGATTTTTAGTCTGATAAAGATTGCGAAGCATCGATTTAGTAGCTTCATTCTCCTTTCTTCAATGATCAATTTCAAACTCATTAATTGCAGACTTCTCATTCAATCAATACTCTTTTACTATTTCCACTTTGAAATAATACTATGTTGATTGTTTAGGTCTCTTAACAAAGATGTTAGACAACTTGCCAGTCGAAATTATATTGTTGGTCTGCCAATATCCCGAATTCAAAGACCTGGGACAATTGGCCTGGACTAATAAACGGATGATGCAAATAATCAGAAAATATCTGCCGATGGCGCTCGAGATAGCGTTCGAGAAGAAAATTTTATTCTATCGTAAGAAATTCTGTCGAAAACTAAGTAAGAGACTTTGAAACGACTTATAATAATTTAGTATATTGTCCAAATGATAATGCTGAAGATGAAGATGAAATTAGAGGAAGAATATGTTTGTTCAATCCATATACCTACTCAGCAGAAAAGATTGCCAAATTCCACAATTATTATGCGTCATGTCGAGTAGCAACTACACAGAATAAAGTAAACTCTTATGCTCGTTATTTTGAATAATTTCTCAGATTTCAGGTTTTTGGAATTAGCAACGAAAACAAATCATTTGAAATATATGACTTGAATACTCAACGAATTTCAAGAGGTCTTGTCAACGAATCCATGAATGATCGATTCAAAGAATCTTACAGGCCCAGTTCCTCCTGGATGGTGCCAATGGGCATCTGTTGCTTATTTCAAAAACAAATTATATTATTTGGGTGCACGAAACCCTATAACAAGAGACACGAAGCGAGTTGATGTAAGAAGATCGAATGAAAGTTCATGAAATAATTTATCCAGGTTTTAATAGATGGAAAATGGCAAACAGGACCTACATTTCCTCTTTCAATTGTATTTTTTCAAACAATAACATGCGATGGAATTTTATACGGTCATATTATAGCGTATTCATTATTGTAATTGGGGATATTCAGTTATTGATGGATATGATAGTAAAAAGATATATCGATTATCAGACGATGAGCGGGAATGGGTTGAAATCAGCAAACTTCCAGAACGACATTATTTCAGAGCTGCATCGCTAAATGGAAAAATTTACATAACTGGAGGACGATAGTCGTTAATTTTGTATGATAAATAATGTATCATTATATATTTAGTCGTAAAATATTAAAATCCTGCCTGTGTTTCGACCCCTCCGCTCCAGTTGGCAGTCGAATTTCTCGAATCGCTGATATGAATTATAAAAGAGAGGAACATTCGCTCATTGTCGTTAACGGGAAATTGTATGCAATCGGAGGGTGAGCTGAGATTTTGCATATTTTTATACGAAAGATTGTTAACTTAGATTTCAAAACTATAACGATATAAATTTTTGCAACTCAATCGAGGAATACGATCCAAATGTAGATAATTGGACAGTTGTTGGTGAAATTGATTTAGGGAAACTGAAATAAATTATTCAGAAATTATTTCCTTTTTAAATTTAGACATTTTTCCTTTATCTTGTTTCCAGGGTTGTTCGAAGTTATGATTTTTAAACATTCGAAATCGAAGTTGGAGTCGAAATTTTTCACAACCTCTTATCCAATAACATTTTGTTCATTATTGATCCCTCAATAAATTCTTTATCAGTTAATTTGCACCAGACCTATGGAGGACGATCGTTAGAAAGATTGTTAGAAACCCTTTGCGATCTACCCCCTATAGTTTGTTTTCGTCTGACGAAAATGCTCCCTAGGTCTGCTTCAGAGAAAAATTGAGCAAGATATTTTGTTGATAAAATATTACGAATTTCATTAAAATATTTAATTCGGTGAAAATTAGCGTATTTGCACATTCAAAGACAACATTATAGGCCAAATCATAAATTATTTGAAATTTCAAATAAATCAGATTATTTTGAATTACAGTGGAGGTTTGTGCATGAATCTGTGTAGAGGGTTTGGAAGCTTTTGCATGCGAATAGCGCGTCCTGAAATGGAAATTAATTGATTTCATTTCGAAACATTTATTCTTACTTTGCTACTTTGGCATCTATCATTGGTCATGTAACTTATGCAGTCGCTGGTAGTTTGAACCGCTCTAGAATTATTTTAATATAGGTTCTCTAAACCAATCAGTAATATTATTTTCTCACGGGCAAAATTGTGTATCCGGTTGAGTCACATTTGAAAGCGTAAAACATTCTTGATAAGCCAACGTTGTCGTAAGACTCGACAAGCAAGGACGATCTTTGGTTATTGCTGAAAATGTCGATTGACCATATAGTTAACAATGAATTGGCTTACTCTCGTGTCCTGATCCACAAACGTAATCGAGACTTCGGAACGTGCGATAGTAGTCGAATACTGAATTTAACGGGTTTCGAATTTAGCTAGATGATTTTAAAATAACTATCTTGCAATGATGATGAACCGGAATGACTAACAAGTTGGTATAGATCAACACATCCTTGGTAATTTTCCCCAATGCATTCTTTAAACTGGTTGCTTCCACTAAAATTGTCAAATGAAATTTTTAAGGCTATTTTTCAAATACTCGCAAACCACATCCAGTTCACTAGAACTACGTGCCATTTTATCCTGAATGAAATTCCAGAAGAAGGTTCCACTTCTCCAAGTTATGGTTCCATCTATACCATAGTAGTCGTTTAATCTTGCCTAAAAGTTGTGATATTTCGAACAAAATTTATTTAATTTTAAATTGAAATAAATTTCATACTTGGCAATAATTCAATATTAACATGTTGCAGGGCGGGAGGCTATCCTAGAAAATTTGAAAATAATAAAAACAGAAAGATAAACAAATGTAACCTTATTCTGCTCAGAATTTGCGACAAAATTTATGTCATCGTCGGTTAAATTATAATTCGGCAAAATTTGGCCATTAATGACGATCGATAATGTTAAAAATCCAAAAATTAGGTAATAAAACATTCCTAAATAGTTTGATCAATAAAAATTGATTCATAAATCAGTTTAGGATTTTTCCGTAAAGTAATGATAATGAATGTTATCACAAGAAAATGGAATGACACCATATTCAAGAAAGAGATTATCTGATAGTATTAATTGATAAGTGATCAACTTTAATTCCCTATTCTAAAAAATTTAGATTTATAAATATACAAGAGTTAATAGGAGAAACTTACAATTGAATAAGTTATAGAAATGTATATTAATTTAGTTCCATACCCCAGGGCTGTCTGTCGACACAGTGTAAATCCTTATCTAGCATAACATGCGCAGTATCCAGTATCATAACCACTTTTGTCCTTCCCATGTCTTATCATGTGATGAGTGTTTATAAACATTCGTCGGCGAGTTCCTTGTCGACAGTCCTGCTTATTATTGGTAATTAATCATTTTAAAAACTAATCATAATTGGTCTATTGTTCCTAAGCTGCATGAGATGTCGTCGTTTGTGTATATTTGCCTGTAAGACGCGTGATCTGTATCTCTCCTCCGGATTCTTTGCATCTAGAAGGCGTTCTCGTTTTCATATCTCTAGCGATTTCATTTCTTCTTCGTCTTTTTCTCTCGATTTGCATCTCTTTTTTCGGGGTTTCTTTGTCTCTTCTGGGCATTTTCACTGGCAAAAGCGCAATGGATATCGGGGATATTTCATCGATGCTTATCTCGATTACGGCATATTTTTCTTGCCAGATTAACAAATCTGTCAGGAAGGATTTCGATTATTCCTGTGACATATTTTGGCGTTTTCCTTATTTTAACGAGAATTTTGTGTTCTGCCAAATTTGATTATAATTTTATATACATTTCTCTGATTTTTGCAGATTTTGTCTAAATTGTAAAAACTCACTAAAATTTTATTCATTTCGCACGAAATTCCAGCCGGACGATTTCTTTATGCAGAGGGTCAATGAGGAAATGCAAACAGTGTGGAATGAAAGCGAATCGCGCGCTGTTCGTGTAAAGTACAATATTCCTGGACAGGATTAGGCCTCCAAATCGGATGTGTAGAAACTTTGCGCAGCGGCCTGTTTTTGGAGCTGTTTTCTGCACGCGTCGAGATTTCTCGTGCGAGTTTCGGGCTTGTAATCCGGATCTGTCGAAAATATGCTCCATTACTAAATATTAACGAAGTAGCTCTTTTGGATTATCAATGGAGCACATTTTATATGAAAGTAGCATTTTTCGGTATCTTATAGAGATGCTCCAGAGTTGGGCTACTTTTTATGCGCTGCAATAATTCTGGAACGCATTTTCCAGATATTGCTTGTAAATTCTCGTCGTTTCGTTTCGATTTCCTTTTTCGCGCACGTCCTTCCTTTTCCCTCTTGAAGAATATGCTTCCTTTTGAATTCTCCTTTTCTTATTATTCTTTTTCTAGACTCTGGGCACTCCTTCGTTCTTGCTTGCATAATATTTGACCTTTATTTATTGCCTTTGTAACGTCATATTTGAGAATCATTGTTGTGCAGAATATTTATTGAATATTTTACATACACTATTCTTTCACAATTCATATATTGATCTTCGATGACTGCAACGTGGTTCGGAATCCTCGAACTTCACTCTTCTGATTTTTTGAACCGTTCTAGCCTTGCTATTTTCGTCTTCTCAATACCTAGTTAACCTGTAGATGAGGGGTGTGTGTGTCTGTGTCGTTTTTGAATTTAAACCGGCTTTTCTCGGCTTTCTCAAATACTATCCCTCCTGGGTTTTCGCGTCGCCAGTGAAATTGGTTGATTGCTTGTTGGATAGATTCGAGAAGCAAATGGGCAAATCGAGAGTTGACTTATGGGGGGAGGGGGCTTAGGGCGCAATCCCTTTGACATCCAATTCCAAGCACGCAAATTAGCATACGAAAAGGGAATCGGCGCGATTGTTCGACGACGAAGACGTGAACCTGAATAGCTGAGAAAGACGACGGGCAAATATTAGATGGCGCTGCAGAAAGTGGTCGTAGTCTAGGCGGACTTGAACTTGCACAGAACGTTTTATGACGAATTTTCTCCTATACAGTTTGATTTGTTAGCCTTTCACCATTCGAATAGATCTAATATGGACATTTTTGGAATAAAAATTTACCTGCTCCTGCTTGTCATGATGTTTAGAAAATCAGGAAAATTCCTAAGAAGCTTCACAATTTTTCATCCTTCCGCATATTCTCATCTGCGAAAGCAAACGCGATAAATTCCTGATTGTGACACCCCTCTCGTTTTCGGGAATTTATTCAGGGGAAACGAGGCCAAATGAGGTTGTGGTTTGGAGATATGAAGAAGGCGCTGTTGGAATTGAACAGGGCAATTCGAGAGGGCTGAGAGAAATTCGAAGGAAGGAGAAAAAACGGTTAGGAAAAGTGAAAAGTGAGGAAATGCAAGAGATTAGACGCGTGAAAGGAAGGAAAGTCGCTCATTAATCCGATTCCCTTTTATCTGTAACATTTCCATTTCTCGATGATCATTACAGCTAAAATCATCCTCTTGTTTTTATTTTACTATTTTTCTTCAGTAAATGTTTTCAGGAAGCGACACACACACGGAAAATAGAGACTGGTCAATAGAATAAGGGCATTTCTACCAGAAATGCCGATATTTCTGCTATTCATACTATTATTTTCAGAGAGCAGCTATGGTAGGTCAAATTTGCAAGTTTCGTAATTTCAATGAGAAATTCAGGCTCTGCCACAAAATGCATCCGGGAATATTTCGCGCAACCTGTCATCTATGATAAGGCTACCTCGATAGATTTTTATTTCACAAGGTAGGGTTTTCCCTTAAAGAAATGTTTTCGTTTCAAAAATAACCCTAATTGTTCTTGATTATTAATTTTATCCGTGATCTTCATCCCTAAAGAGGCGTTTATGATCGAGCGTGTTTATGAGAAAGGATCGAATATTTCCGGATGTTAGGGAAGAAGAGGTGAAAATGTGACAAAGCGCTGCGGGATTTGGGAAGGAAAGGCGAAGAAGGCGCTAGATGCCCAACGGCCGGCCACTGACTAATCCTCTTCTTTTGCCACCAGATTTGTCTCGATCAGCTATAGCGCGACGTCTCACGCTTTCATCCGATCACTCGATAACATTGAGTGACGTCAGCAAAAATAATCAATTCATTTGGAAATCAAAGGATAAATGTAGAAAAGAATAAGTATCTGTACAAAAATGTTCAGCATAAATATCAACACGATCCACGACTGTGTGGAGTTTTGCGCAGGACGTCAATTTTGCCGAACGGCAGTTTACAACACGCTGACGAGGACTTGTGCAATCTCCTACGAATTCACACAGAATTGCAGGTAGAGAAAATTGTTTAAAACGATCGATCATATTTTCACATATTCCACACTTCAGATACAGTCATCCTCGGTACACCGACTACGAGCTTCCGGCGAATTCCGATTCCAACCTCGTTCAGCTGGCCTGCATCACCAAATGCGAAAGCGACGATCTAAAGAGACGTATGAATGGATCGTTTTCTCGACTTGTTACGAACGAATAATTTGCAGAACAACAGCACGATAAGGTTCCGGTCAAACTGATCACTGGAGTTCCACAAGGGCCGCTGCACGTCTTCGACAAGGCTAAGCATTCTCATGATGCTCCGACGCCTTCGCCAAATCAAAAGGTAATTTTGTTTTTCTTTCAAAGACAAAAGAACAACTCGAAAATTCAGGTTCAAATCGTCACTGGCATTCCTCACGACGGCTTTGACCTTCCTACAGTCTACCCGTCTACTACTATGGGCAAGTCTGCAAACGTGAATCACCTGGCTCGAGACGATCCTACCCAACACCGAGTTGTCGGTCCTTACAAGAGCAGAAGCCAATACTTGAACCAGCTGACGATCGACAATATTTCTCTACCTGGTCAGGGAGTACCCTACATCGAGACTCTCCCCGCCAGGGATAATGCCAATGAAGTTTCCAAGACTGGAGGTGGGTTTTGAATATTACTGATTGGAAGAGAACACGTCGATATTCAAAAATTACACGCTATTCGTTTCTCTTCGACGCGACTCACTATTTCGCTCCAAATTCGATTTCTAATTGCTGCTGCACGAATATCGACTTTCTCTCCAGTCAACAATATCGTAGAGCATATATTGGAAGTTCATGGCCTTCGTCGCTCTTTCATTTAATGGTTATTAGTAACAAAAGTAGGTGAAGTTCGCCATATTAGGAACGCTTAGGGAAGCGAGCGTGACGCTTTAGAAGGATAACAATAGAGCAATGAGGATAACGCGGCTCGATTTATTATCGTTTTTCTTTGTGAATTATTGCGATCGGGGTGAATGGGCGAGGAAGGAGGAACACGGAAATGACATTTTATTGGGACTAAGCTGAACTATTTACTGTCTAAGAAATTCTCTTGGGAAATTTTACGTATAAAAAGAAAATAGTTGTCTTTTAGCACCTAGAATCGTTTATCTTCAATCATTCATAAATAAATGTATGTAAATCATGGCGTTGTGAGAGAAGACCCTGGGATGAAGCAGTGGAAATGGCATAAACATATGGACATCGAATCAGAAATTTCACTATTAGAGAAAGAAGGTCTGCTCTAATTGATGCAGTCGGTGGTCTGTCCGGTGAATTGAGAAGCCAGGTTGATCTGTCCGATGTCGAACACCTTTGAGGGGTTTCTACCGGAGCTGACGAACTGGTCGGGAATGGTCATGCCGATCTTCTTGTAGCACAGGCCATTGTAGTTGCCTAAAATTTTCTTTGCTTAAAAGATGCTTTTCCAAACTTACATTTATGGTAGATGTTGAGCTTCGGATCAATGGTGCTGATTTCAGTTTTGTAGCCCTGGAGTTGGAAGTATCCGTTATTGTCGGTCACTCCCTCAGCCATTTTGACGTCGAACGCTGAAAATTCAAATTTTTTAAAGAGCTTTCAAACGACAATAACTTACTGGCTTCCTTTTCGTAGAGCTTGACCTTGACACCACTAGCTGGCCGGCCGTTGCACATCAGTTGACCGCGGACTGCGGTGGATTGAGTCCGTCCGACTCCGAGCAGAGCATAGGCGGTGGAAGCGAAGCACACCAAGAGGACGGCGAATTGGTATTGCATTTTCTTCTGAAACTTTTCAACCAAATTTCTAAATATCTAAGCTAAGCGAGATTTAAAACAATGTAACGTCTAGTCAGAAACTGAGAATATAAAAAGAGGTGTGAGAATAGTAGCGAGAAGTGATGAAGGCATGACGCTATTTATGTGACTGACACTGTTTGACTATGTCGAAAGAACATGTAAAAATCGAGAACTAATTTTGAGCTCGACAAATTCAGTCAAACTACTGTCGCTACGAATTTATGTACACAAAAATGAGTTTCATGAGCATAAACACCTCCCCTTTCAGAAGACTAAATTGTAGATAGATGTTAGGTCGACGGTAGTTTGGTTTGTCCCAGTAATATGTTAGAGGGAAAACGTTTGAATAAAGACGGAAGAGCGAATTGCCACAGTAAATAGTCGTCTTCGCTTCGAAAAGACAAATATTTACCGGTGAGAAAAATGTATTTCATGAGTGGGAAAAAGAGTTAAAGGTTAGGATTGGCAGAGGTTTGAAATAATAGCTGAGAAGTTAAAAACGAATGGATCGCTGATAGAGCCTGACAGGTCTGAGCTCGGCTTAAATACCGAGCCCTCTCGACAAACTCATGATGCGAAAAGCAATTATCGATGAAGTTTTGCTAGAGGAACAGAGGCTGACAAACTGTTTTTACCAAGAAATTTTTCGTGATTCATCAAAAATGATTAATTAATACGTTTCGAAGATGCTTAGAGTGCTAAAAGTGACGCTGACCAGATGAAATCACCCCCATTACTCAGCTCGATTTTTGATAATTTAGCAGAACTTTCTGGACAAAAATTAAGTTAAAGATTGCAAAAAAATAATATCGATTAGCTACTAAAAATAGGGAAAATAGAGGCTAACTGTAAAGTGATAATACAGTGAAAACAACTCGCGGGCGCTTATTTATAGTGAAGAGATTTGCCGCGTTATGTTTATATAGTGACGCGAGGTAAACGGGTTGCCTGACGACCGGTAAATAGGCGAATTGACTGATTTTTATGATTTGTCGATCTTTCCCGAGGGTCGATGACTCACCCTCCCCACAACATCATCATCAAAATTCATATTCGCAATACGCAACTCCTTTACAGACAAGTTTTTCCCTGCTCGACGTTTATTGCGAAAGAATACTATTATTTTTACGACAAAAATAACAACGCTTCGAATGAGTAAGCGCGCGCGCGAATATTGAACTTTCCCAGAAATGACAGAATTCTTTGTAAAATTGTTCGTTGCTCTAACGATGAATGCAACATTCACTGATTATTCATCGAAAATCGGTTGTGATTGACAAAAATGGTTTCAGTGGTATCTTCCAAAGTCTGCTACAGGACTGTGAGAAGGCATTATCTTCTTGGGGCTGAATTTGAGAAGCATGACAGTAAGAGCATCAATGAATGCAGGTGAAGTTATTACTTCTGGAAAAATAACGACATTTAATTATTTTAGATGCCTTTGCGCAGCAACATACGGTTCGAATAGTCTGAACAAATGTAGGTCGTTCCAATATTACGCCATCGGCGGCAAATGCATACTCAACAAGGATAGTCATTTGTGAGTTTGGAGATTTTAGTCAGCAAAATAATCCTATAGATTTCAGTGGCAAATACGATCTGATTGAGGATATCGAGTCGATTTATCAATATGTCAGCTGCGAGCCAGGAAGTAAGTTGTTCTTTTTCTGTAAACAATTCAAAAAGCAACTTGAAAACCGCGAGATCACGAGACACGAGACATTGAGAAATAGTGTGGGAAAAGAAGGTCTACCATCCCCCCTACCCTAATCTAACCCCTTATACTATTTCGTCTGTCTTGTGTCTCGTGGTCTCGCGCGGTTTCCAAATAGCCATTCAAAAGGGAATTATCGTTTCAGTTCTCCAAGCCGTCGCGTCGAATATGTGTGATGGGTACGGGAAGTTGGAATTGATTGCAACCACCACGGAACTGCCGAAGATGGATGGAAAGCAGGAAGAAACCACGACGACCTCAGCTGCTACAGAGGCTTCTTCCGAATGGTCGACAACGATTCTGAGCACGCTTCCTTCCACAACCATGTCCACCACTCCACAAACCTCTGAGACGACCACAAAGGGGGCCACTACTGATGGACCAATTTCTGAAGCCATCATTGTGTTCTCGAAGAAATTCTCCACAACGACTGAGGGTAGCAACAAGGTCTCCTTCGTTACGGAGCCCCCGTCGTCCGAATTCCCCGACGATCCATTTGAAGGCGATAAGGAGACCACTGATGAAGACGGCGACCTAGATGAAGACTTGGAGACTTCTGGGTCGGGATCTGGTGAAGAGGGTGACGAACTCGACATGGGTCTTGACGACAACGAGATTACGGCTTCTGATGAGCAAAAGAGCGACGAAGAACTGGAATTGGAAGCGGAATCGGGAAGCGGATCGGATGGAGCACATGCAGATGGAGTGAGAAACCACAGAGGAAACAGAGTCGCCTGGCAGAGAGCCCAGAGGCTGAGGCGATTACAGGCAGCAAGAAGAAGAAATGCAAAACTGAAGGCTCAACAGAGGCAGAAGGCTTTGCATAGGAAGAGGGTTGGCGTTTTTTTTTGTTTTTTTTTATGGAATTCGAAAAGTATTTTCAATTCTGCATACACCCCTCATACGCAATCTTCGGCAAACTACATTGGTTTAGTATTAAAACAGGCTTTGCGTAATAGTCCTAGACATTCAAGCACCTCAAAACCTGCCCCCAAATACGCATTCAAATTCGAAAAAAATATTTTAAAAAAAATGATATTCTGGAAAGGCAATTTTATATATTTTAGTTGCAAAGAGCCCGTGAACGTCAACGCAAGCGTCTGGCAATGCAACGAAGAAAGCAACAGCTCAGAAGAGAAGCCAAGAGATTGGAGAGAATCAAAAAGCAGATTGAACGGGAGAAGAGGCAGAAGGAGCTGGAGTTGAAGAGAAAGAAGATTCAGGAAGAGGAACTGAAGAAGGCTACTGCTTTCATAGATACAACAACGAAGCCCAGTACCACCGCGGAAGTAACCACTGAGAAAGTTACAGGTATCAGAACTGATTTTTCTTCAAATCAAAACTCCATCTTTCTAGAAACGACCACAATTTCAACTTCCCCTGCGACAGAAGCTCCTAGCTCCAAACCTTCTCATTCTCCAGAGGATTCTGGATCTAATCGAGGTTTTTGTGCATTTTTCGTAAAAAAACAAAACCGTGAAATTTGAGAAAAGCAACGCCTTGAGCCTTCCATTATCCAAGAACCAACGACTGAGAGACCAGTGACGACGACCACAGCATATTTGTCGCCTGACGTGAAGGCGGCGATCCAGCGACAGAAAGAGTTCGAAGAAGCTGAAAACAAGCGACTGAATGTGGAGAAACATGGATGCTTCGAGAGAATTTATGGTTTGAGAATAGTTTCGAAAAATCAATATATCCATTAATTTGGGTCACATGATGGTCTCCGTAGCGGGTGGTCTGGAGCACGATGTGTCGATTGAGGAGTGCGAATGCCACTGCGCTACGAGCAGGTAGAGTTTATTTTATACGAGTCGCATCGAAATGAGCTATTTTTGCAGACACTCCGGTAAATATGGCTTCCAATGCACCTCAACGACGTACTATCACAACGAGCGGGATTGCATTCTGAATCTTGAGGATCGCGTCATGCGGCCGAGTCTTTTCGAACCGCAAATCGCCAACTTCAATGCGACATACATCGGGATGATTTGCGATCACGCAACTGCCATCCTGAAACTTCCGTCATATTTGAATAGTGAAACGTGCAAAGCTCCTCAACAATCAACGACAACAACAACTCCAACCACGACGACCACCACAAAGGCCAAGGCCAAATCAGAGACCAAGAAAAAGAAGAAGAAGAGCGATAAAGCCGATTCCTGCTTCCTCGAATTGACAGACTTTGTTTTGGAAGGGGTAGCGCTGGCTGTGGAGAGTAACGTCAATCCTCAGGTATGCACTTTTGGTTTTCAGAAAGAATATGTTTTTAACATTTAGGACTGCAAATGTCGTTGCTTGGAAGGCGAGAAGAAGTACGGTGAACCATGCCAGTCGTTCCAGTACTACTACGAGAGCGAGACTTGTCTCATAAACCGTCACAATCGGTACCTTCAGATTCGGTATAATTTCGAAAATTGCCCTTTCAGATTCAACAACCCCGAAAAATTTAATTATGTTCCCGGCCCGCCTGCAAGAGGGTACTTTGAGAATACCTGCGTTGGAAAGGATGATATGAGGGAAGCTTACCTTCGAGAGATCTGCAAAATCGACGACGACGAAATTGTGCAGGGGAATCTGTTAAACAAGGAAGGAGAGCATAAAGAGGTGCGATTTTCATCATATCTTGAACAAAATGATCAATTTCCTGCAGCTGAAGCGCGACATCGAACAAACCCTGAAAAATTCGACTGAACCTTCTTCCGAAACGACGACCACAACTGAAGCCTCCAAAGTGCCCGAGGCTGAAGCAGAATCGGTGAAAATGAAAAAGATGGAGAAGGACAAAGAAAGTGAGAAAGATGAAGAAGGTAAGCTGATTTCATCAATTTATTGTAACACAATCTAAATTGTAGAAGAGGAAGGAGATGAGGAAGAAGAAGAAGAAGGTTCTGAAGAAGTTACGGAGGCATCCGGAAGCGACGAAGAATACGGTAAGTGGAAAACGTTTTGAAGTAAAAATATTACTTGTGAATTTTAGAAGAGGACGACAAGACTCTGACATCGAAGGAAGAAAAAGAAGAATATGACGACAGCGCCAAGACAAAGCACGATGAGCCCACTCCTGCTGCTCCGAAAAAGACCGATTCGTTCAAGGACCTGCTCAGGAAGGTCAGCAAGGAGTCGCCTGAGGAGGTGGAGGAAGAACGACAGACAGAGGAAGACGATGAGGATGAAGAAAACGAACCAAAAGACAAAATTAATCAAAAAGTCGAGGTCCTAGGAAGCGATCAAGTCAAGCTACGAAAGAAAAAACCGACGGTATTTGAAAGGTGTAAAAGTTTTTGAGAGAAACTCTCATCATTTAAATGATTTTAGCAAGAAAGGGCACCATGTGAAGCGGATACAACATAAGAGGAGGAGAGTCATGAAGTCCGAGAACATGAAAAACAGGCTCGTCGTCACAAATCCCGAATCTGAAACCTCGACTGCCAGCCCTCTTAACCCATTGAATCTGCCAAGATATTCGGTTAAATCCAAAAAATCCAGCAGCAGGAAGACGACGGTTTGAAAAACTTATGTGTAATTAAAAATAACGAAAACTCAATTTAGCCCAAGCCCAGAGGAATTCCGGAAGCCGAAGGCATGGATAGTCTGGAGTCAACCCTAGAGTCTGAGATTGAAACAACATTGGTAGCGAAATTGCTTCCAGGAAAGATGGACGTCCTTGAAATTTAGGCTACTGAACTGGAAGACCACACGAAGACAACTACACATGAAACGACGCCTGAATCTACGAAAACGACAACGTCTGATGCGGAGACCACGACCGAGCCGAAGAAGAGACGAAGGTTATTTGGATGATCACTTTCAACATATAATCCCGCTTACAGAAAGGACAAAGAGACGAACCGAGTGCATGGAGTGAAAACTCGCAAGTTCGACGAGAAATTTATCAAGTCGCTTCCTGAAAAACCGGAATCAGTATATCCAAAATAGTCGATTGAAATTTCCCGAATAATAAATTCCAGACCACAGGTCGTCCGATAATAACCTCAACACCACCTTCGTATCCGCCTGCCGGAAGATGCACCTATAGCGCATTGTATCAAACTACTTTCCTTGGTATGAAATATAAATTTAAAAACAAAACAAATGAGCTAAATTTCAGGTCGAAAATTGCTGAAATCCGTTCAAGTGAAAGAGGCTTCGGATTGCTTTGCTGCATGTTACGCGTTGAGATGTCGGTCGGCGAATTTTGTTGCTAGTGGTAAGAAAATGTTCGTAGACTTGAAAGAAAGCTGAATTTCAGGCAAATTAAATACCTGCGAATTATACCGAGATTCGCTAATTGACTATCGACGACCAGATATCCTTGAGTTTGCCGCAGACACAGTCTACTTCGATGGCATTAATTGTGATGGAACACGACCTTAGTTATCTTTTGTTTTTCTTTAAAGAATAGTCTTATAACTAGAGGTTGCTAATGTTTTTCTTTCATATCATTTAGTCTTTCATTTTAAATTGTGATGTAGCAATTATGCTCCAAATCTGCAAGTACGGGTTAAATAGCTTACATAACTCTGCCTTTCGATAGCAATATGCTAAATCAAGCAATATGTCTGTTAATAGTTGTCTCAGGATTAAAGATAAAGTTAAATTATTTATTTTCTCGGTTATTATTATTTTCTTTATCGATTTCATCTTGAATGAGCTGCTTGAACATTTGAATTTGGTAGGCAGCAATGTTTCTGATGACGATGCATCCAAAGAATAGCTGGAGATAATTAATTTTAAGACATACATTTAGAGTTGTTTTACCTGAATGCACAGAAAAATGAGCAAAATGGATAACATAGCGATTTCTAAAGGTTGTTGTTGAAGGGCGAAGTTGGCTAGGAGAAACATAGACATCGGAAGTTGGATGACCAAAGTTGTGATCCAGAACCCAGACAAAGCCGGCATCTAATAATAAGTTTCCTTCAAAGGAATATCAATTAACTTACCTTTTCCGACAAATTCCCATAATATCCTAGAACTAATCTTACGATTTCCACGATACTATGAACGATAATCGCCGGAATTATTAGCACTTGGTAAATCGCTGATAGACAATAATACTGAAATTTATCTCAACCATGAAGATTTTATACGAAACACATATAAGTTACCTTCAAATAAAGGCACAGATAGACTGATAGAAGATGGAAAGGCGTTAAACATGCGTTGAAATGGAGGGCTATTTGAAGAGGTAGACTTGTATGGCATTCTAAAATTAATTATTTTCCCAAAACACTTAATTTTAAACTACCAGTTTTTGGCAAATTAACTGTCGCCGACGACTTGAGTTTTTCAGGCAAAATAGCCTGCAGAGATGCGTCTAATTGGCTCATTTGAAAACTTTATAATATCTAGGAAAATTGCAAAATAGGAGAATATTGGTGTGAGATCTATATTTGGCGTTGTTACCATAGAGACAAAATCGCTTCCCGCTTTCTCAATTTTGCACCACTCGTTCAAATTCTTCCTATTATAGTCTAGAAAAGGAAGTTATAATCTCTTCTTTAATCTGAATCTAAATCTGAATTACTTTCATTTGCATCTTAGGTGGTCGAAAACCTATGTCTGAATTCAATTATATCTCATTTGTTCTAAGAAATGACATTTAATTTTTTACAAATTTTTCGATTTTCATCTTCATGTTCAATTTATTTTCATTCTGACATTTAGTTTGATTAATATCCTAAAGTGGGTATTTTCATTTTCAATTTACTACATTTCTGTATAGAATTCAAAAGAACGCATCTGAAATGGAATTATGTAAGAATAGGAATTCCCTGAATGCGTTCCATTTTCTCACTCATTTCGCTGGCTCTTCAAAAAGGAAGTCCATTTCTGCATTTTCCTCTGCGGTCCGAGGCCTCGAGTGTTCGATTTTCCGATTCTCTGTTCGCTTCCATTTCCTCGCTTGCCTTCTCTGCATTTTGTTTTTCTGTCAAATTCCGCTCTTAACTCTTGCCTTTGGGAGCTTTTCACGAAGTTTCCAGACCCTTTTTGGTCAGATGCTGTCGTTTTTTCCCGCAAATCCAGGCAATTTATCTAATCTCTTGGGATTATTCTTATCTGAAATTTTGAGCGAAATTTGAAATAGCATATTTTCGTGGTCAGATAAATCTGTTAATCGAGTGGTACTTTTTTCCTTTTCAGGAAAATTTCCTGCCCGAGACATTTGCGCAATCGATTTGCGTCGAGTTTTTCATCGAGAGTAGCTGCCTATTTTGTATGCCCAGCGAAGCAATGCTTTTTGTGCCCAACACGCAGTCTGAAGTGAGCTGAAAAGGCTGTGTTTTTGCTGCAAATAAGTGGAAGGAAAGGGGAAGAAAGAATAGGGCGAGAAAGAAAGAAAGAGGAGAATGAAAAAGAGAAAGAATGAAAACGGAGAGAAAGAAAGTGGCGAGAAAGAATTTGTATAAAAAAAGCGTGCGATCGGATTGCAGTGCATTTTCCCCCCTTCGATTCTTCCCTTTCTGCCAACCAGCTGATTGCACTCGTGCATCGTGCAGCCTCGTCTGGACACTTAGAGAGCACGTCGAATTGAGAGATCCCAGAAACGAAAAGGGAGAGATTCGCTTCTTTTCTCTTCTCGTTTGCCCCAAACACACTTCGGTTGTTGTTTTTTGCTGTCTTCGTCTCTCCAACTGCCACACTCTCGCAATCTTCTTATGACCTCTTTTATTTTGCTCCCATCTAGTTCAGCAGTTCAGTATCTCTGTGGCGGAGATTGAGATTCGCTCCGTATCAATCCCAGATATCATTCGGTAAGCGTTCCCGTCCCAAGCCCTACTTCCTCGGTTGACTCGCCGTCCTGATCATCATCTCCAGGCCCATCCCGCTTCGTCTCATCCTCACTCTGATTCGTTTCCTGATCGCCATCATTATCATCCCGCTCTATTCAGCCATCTCCCGAATGATCGGATTGTAAGTCGGTCGATTTTCCATGTTGTCCGCTTTTTAGCTTCCATCAAGCCATTTGATCCGATTCAATAAATTCTCCATTTTAATTTCGCTTTTGAATCCAATGAAAATGCGAACCGGTTTGGGCGCGCGCGCGCGGTATATTCTGCTAGGCATACGCGCAATTTATTCTTTTTGAAATTTCCTTTTTTCAAGCAAAAAAGTTGTAACTTTTACAAGAGTCCCCAATATTTGCTCAGTACCACCACTCCGTCGGCCTTGTGGCCATTCAACGCTCGTGTCAGCGGGTGTCTGTGCCTGGTCATCCGCATCCCCCATTTCGCATCGTCGTTCCCTCATTCGTTTCTTTTATGCCCTGCTTTATCTCCATTTCTGCCTTTTATTCGTTTTACGATTCCAACCATTCGTGTTCTCCGTGCAGCTGCCGGCCGCGTCTGGAATGATGCAATTCTGCTGCATGAAATGTCTTCTGGTTCACAAATTGGCTCGTTTTTCCTGGTAGAATTCAAAGATCTATCTATGTCTATGAATTTGTATCTTTTTGACTTATTTTTGTTCAATATTTGCAACTTTTGTTCGATGATTTGGCGGCATTTCTAAATTCGCCTGCAAAACACAGATCGAGGTCATCCTCTTTGTGTGTCAGTCTGTCACACGCAGAGACCTTCGTCCGCTGATTGCCAGCTGCCTTGTAGACTCGTTTCATCTTATCCCCGACCGAGACCCTAGCCAGCCGTTCGTTCGCTCATTTCTAGGTCATTTCGCTGATTTCGATGTACGCCGATGATTTATCTCTTGTCATTTCTTTTGTTTGTCAACTAATCCAACACCCGCAAAAATACAACCTCTGCAGTAACGCATGGTTTTGTGGTAGTGGTCTTCTCTCCCTTTTCCCCTAAGAGAAGAAAGAAGCCCCTCCCATTCTTCTCTGCATCATTACAGAATTCGCATTGCTTGAAAAGGAGTGATATCTGTAATTCCTCTCTAATTAGATTGTCTCTGTCACACAAAGGCATCATGTGCTTTGCGCGCTTCAATTTGTGTTCTAACATTTTTCTTCAGCCCCAAGCAATTTCCTTCTGTCCGCTCTAATTGCCCGCATTCGCTCTATTTGCCCAAATTAGTCTGGAGTATCTTTCACGTGAGGCGCCTCCTTTCTGCCCGTCTTTCCTCGGCTTCCTTGCAACTTGCGTTTCTTTGCTCTCAGCTGACATAGTTGCAGCTAAAAATACGTCCTGCAAATAAATATTCGCATTGCAGAATACTCGACGCTTTATGGCTCTCTTATCGTTTTTATCATGCATGCAACATATTTGCTATGTGTTGAAAATTGCATTTTAACCTCGATAAATCTACTTCAACCTCATTTTTAGTTGCAGAATTGAGTCGGAACTTTTTGGACAACAAGTTTTCTTTCCACTTATAGCTCTGACCAATTATGGCCGATTGCAGGGCTCTTTATGTATTTATTAAAGTAGCAAACAAGGTTTCTGCGCGCCGGGGCATTTCTTTTTTTATAAATAGCGCTTGGCAAAAGTGACAGCTGGCTGAGAATGCACACTGCGTGGCACATTGAAGAGAGGAAGTCCCCTCGGTTTTTCTGCAGCAGCACATCAGCATCCAGCCATCCTGCTCCTGACCCGATCATCCTCAGCCCTATATCCGCTACCCTAATCCCTGATCACATCTTATCCCTATATCTTCGAAGCTTGATCAACAACCTCATATACAAAAAGTTATCTTTTCCTTTGGCTATTGATTTTATCTCCTCCGCAGAAACTGGGATCTTCGAAATGTTTCACGCATGAAATTTAGGTTATAACGAGTCTGATTTTTTGTTGCTTATATCATTTCTCAAGTATTTTCAGAAATTAGCATATTTTAGAATTATACAGCTGATATACATTTCGCTCTGGTAAATGAAAGGTTATGCATGCATGCATCCCATTCTGTAAATACTCGCGAATGCAAAAGCCGCAATTTGAGATTTCCTTTTTCTGCTGAAGGCGGACTATTTATGCGTCCTCAATTATTCAGTAAGAGTGAATGCAAATTGTAATCAAATACACACTGGAACGCACGCCCTCTATTTGTGTTTCGAATTTCTGGAATAGCCTTTATATTTAATAGACAGAATATGACTCGGTGCACTCACATCTGGCAATTCCATGCGTTCATTCAAGAGGCGTGACTTTCGGAACTGATTACCCGGAGAGTTCTTTACCTTTTCTCGTCGTTGCCCCAATCGCTTTTTCCCGCATTTCAAATTTAACGGATCATTTTAAACAACAAAAAATAATAATCGGTTTGTGTTGTGGTGAGCGAGTCCTTTGCTCTGCCGCGAGTCCTAAGCATATCGCGAGGGGAGGGAAACAGTTTAGAGAGCAAAATTGACAGACGGCTAGAAAAACATCACATGTTTTGCTACTGGAACATGAGAACATGCAGACAAACTCTTTATCATAGTTTCCATTTTCAAAAAGTCGTTCGGAATTCATAGTTAACTCTTCCATATTTTAGCACCAAGGCTCAGTTCTTCTATGTGAAACTTCAGCAGTTTTTTGTGTATTTCATTTTCTCTCACTCTCTATTCTGCTATCGACTTGGTAGTTTTTCTACGCCTAAAGCAGCCTGACGAGTGCAAAGTTTTTCGACAAAACTTGATCAGAAAGATAACAATCATATAAAGGAGGAAAATATTATTTTATTTTTTTGCTATCTCAATAAGCGATCATTTTCTCATATTGTCTTCCGTTTCGTAGCACATTTTGATAGTTATGCAATTGATCATATGTTAGAGCGGATGTTTATTGCAAAATTCCCCGTATTTTTCATGTTTCTTGTCATGAGTCCCTCCTCTCGTGTGCTTGCTTCGTTGGAATTACCGATTTTCTAGTCTGATAAGAGGAACATTTTCTTTCATCAAATATTTTCTCTTCCACTTTCATCTAAATGCTACTGCGTCCGTGTGGTCCAGTCGGTAGAGAGTCCTATTTTTGGAGTAACACGAGTTTGAATCAGACTTGGATTAGAACTTTTGCCAAAAATAGCAGCAAATTGCGAGTTGATGATTTTCTAAGCATCTACGTAGGTTGTTGACCATCCTTGAATTGCCTTGATGCTTCGTAATCTCTTATCTTTTCCCTTTTGCTTTTTTCACAGCCGCAAACCTTTTTATCGTCAGCTGTCTTCTGCCTAATATGACTTGATTTTATAGTTGTAAAATTATAAGTCTTCTTATCATCAATAATCATCAAGTAGAAGTGTGCAAGTTCTGTTTGAGTATTTGAATTTTGATCGAAAACTCAGATGTTGGCTTGATTAGCATAGATTAGTCGGAATTTCGTTTATTCCTGAGCATCTAAAAGATTATTTTTGCACTGAAATCCCCCTTCGGATCGAAATCGAAAAGATCTCGTGGGCAAAATATCCGCTCTTCTCTTTCGGCTTCAAGCTTTTCGCATAATCTCGATCCCCGCCTCTTTTCGCATTCCGTTCTATTTTTGACGTGCGCTCTTGAAGCTAGAGTCGCATTAGTTAGTCGTCGAATTGCGGTGGTGCGGCGGCCAAAATAATCAGTCAGATCTCTTGAGAAGCGTCTGTTTTTTTCCTATTTACAAGTGTACAGAAGAAAAATAATTGTATATCTCTCTTTATTCTATTCACATTGGCATTATTTTCGTATAGTCCAATTGAAATCTGCTCGAATTTTAAATCATTGGAAATTCCTCCTTTATAATTAGCAATGGAGCAGATTTTCCGAAAAGTTGATTTGCGAATATTTTTCGTATAGTCTACTTCATATTATGTCATTCATGAATATGTGCAGACTCGTATAATATTTACTATCAGTGCCCCTGGATCGGAGAGAAATGCGAATAATTTCCTCTCTGTCTCTTTTCCGGCTCTCAATTCTCCGACCTATTTCCTGGCAGTTCTCTATCTCAAATAGCCTCAGGGGTTGTGTGTTGTTTTTTGTTCGCTAGGTCTGTTGTGTGCATCTACCAGCGCTGAAAGAATGAGAGGGTGATAGCGTTATGGGGGGAGAGTCAGTAATCAGATAATCAGCAGGAAATATGAGGCTGAGACTACTTTCCACTCGTCTGAGTAGAGTTACGATCTCCGAAATTTCTGAGGTTACTCTAAATTCGGAATTTCAAATTTTCAACTCATCCATATTATCCCTTCTAAGACAGCAAATGATCTCGTATAAATACCAAAATCGCTGAGAGAATTCGGAAGCCCTTTCTCATGGAAACGAGAATTGAATTTCCAACCGTTTGGGTATTTTTCGGCTGCAGAAATATGGAAGGCTCTCCGGGCTCTTTGCGGTGTTCTTTCGATGTAAACAGAATCAGAGGGGCGCATGTGCATACACTCACTCACTCCCCTGGGGAAGGGACAGAGAAGCGAGAGTTGTTCGACCTCCGTGCCTTGTATCGATATTTACTTGCCTTCTCTTTGTATGACTATTTGTGTTCGATTCTGACCCTTGTTCTGACAACATCTGACCATTCTTTGACTTCGACACCGACCTTAGATTCATTTCAACACTAATTTTGTCTCGAATTCCGACCCTATTCTGACTTATCTTTCGCATTATCTTCTAATTCCAGTGTTTTTGTCAACGCCGCCTCGAGACGACTCCAGCTGAGTTGTGTGTGCCTGGAACGGCAGCAGCGGGAGAATAGAAGGAGGGCGAACTGGAACAAAGAGCGCAAAAAGACGGAAGGGAAAGACATAGACAGACAGAGGGAGGTGAGAGCTGCGCGTGACCAAAGAAATCGAGAATCGAGAGATGAAGCGTAAGAGGGCGAATTTGACCCTTAAAACGAAGAAAGTGAACGCTTCCCGCTTCTGAAGAAGCTTCATCTCAACTTCATCTTTCTTTCTCAAGAACTTTGATCCTCAAAGTGTCTCCTCAAGAAATTATGCAGTGATTAAATCTTTAACGGAATAATTTCACCTTTCTATGTGAGAACCAATAGCTTTTTCATTATTAATATTCACTTGATCTCCTCTCACCTCGCCGCGTGAGTGCATCAGCCTCTTTCCCTGCTGACCGGCCACCACTTCGTGTCAGCCTTTCTTTCTCTCTTCTTTCTCCTCTTTTCGTCTTTCTTTCTATCACTTTTCCTTTCTCTAACCTTTTCCCCTGTGGCAAATAGAAAATTCGGCTGCAATACGCCACAATGTCAGCTGATTGAAGTGGAATAGAACTGAGCTCGCCTTTTTCCATCTTTATCAACACTTATTTTGTCGTTTATGCTTTTGCTGCTACAGAAAAGTGACTTTCCACTTCCCTTATTACCCCTGCTGTCCCGTTTTCCATTTATTCTTTATACTCAAACCTAATAACCTTCGTTTTCTTTCACTCATATAAGGGCTCTTTTTATACGGGTTGCAATAAGTATTCGAGTGTAGAGCATGTGATTTGCCATTGCAACTGCTGATGTGAGGAGGGGAAATTTCCTGTTCTTCTGTAATTGTAACTTATTTTCGCCTAATTCTTAGCCGCCGTTTTCTGTTCGTTTCTAAAGATGCGAACGACTGACTGAAAGAGAGTGCACATAACGTGTGACGCACTTCTTTAAAAGGGCTGCTAAGGAAAAGCTGGAAAATATGAGAGGAATCTGAGAGAATCTAGAGAAAACGCAGACACTCAATCACCGCTGCTTTGCCTTCTCAGATAGGGAAGGGAACGATTCCTTCTTTAGCCCACAGCTTCATCCCCCTCTTCGTTTCTTCCCCAGTCATGTTCGTCTTCTTCTCAGCGAATATCCCCTCCCCAGTTCATATGACCAGCCATGCGCTTTTCTCTTTGCCTCCTTTCCCCCCGAGTAGTAGGCTTTGCAAAGGAGACGTGCACTTTTAGTGCATTCGATAGAACGAATGGAGTTCATCTTTGCCGCGCGTTTGGGACTAGTAGTGAATTTTCGAGTTTTCAGTCATCACTACCCCCTAGCGCATTTGCTCTCTTCCTCCTCGTCCCTGGCGCTTGCCCTCTAGGTGAATAGGTTGGTACGGAGGTCAGCAGCCAAAGGGAGGGGAGCGAAATCGCCGATATTGCATACTCTCCCCTTTCTCGCGCTCAAGTGCAGATGAAAATCCCCATTCTTTTCGCCGTATAACTCCCTCCCCCTTCCTTCTTGATTTCCCATATAATCCTGAGACCCTCCAAGATCCATGTTGATTTCTTGCATTTCTCAGCCGGCTTTCGTCGTCTATTTGGTCTGATGTGATTAGCTGAAGAACCAGTGTTTTGCAGGCTGGCGCCAAAGTATCGGAACTGGTTGTTCCCCACCACAAAGATGAAAGTCCTCGAGCCGTCGCAGAAGGAAAACACGCCCAAAATGAAGGCCAAGACGTTCCAGGTGGGAGGATATGATCAGGAAATTGACATGCTTATTGATCAATTCCAGCACTACCTGCCCGAAGGTGACCGCTGTTACAGTTGCATCCACTGTCGAGCCAACCTCGCCTCCCACAATGATCTTATCTCCAAGTCCTTCCAAGGCAGTCAGGGCAAAGCCTACCTCTTCAATTCCGTGTAAGCACGTTTCTAGCTTCTTGTAGTTACACCACCCTCTTTTCCCCTCTTCTCCATACTATTTCCCAGAAAAGAGGATGGTAACTACAGTGTGAGTCCATATTTCTTCCGAACAATCTAGTGGACTAATGGACGTGTCTTTCTATTTATCTCGTCCAAATTCCTATTCCACTAAATTCTATGGAATAGAAAGAAATGCTTTCCTGAAACTTGAATGGTGTTTCTTCAGTGTGAACGTTGGTTGTGGTCCCGCTGAAGAACGAATCCTTCTGACTGGCGCCCACACTGTAGCCGATATTTATTGCGAGTGCTGCAAGACAACACTCGGTTGGAAATATGTAAGCACGTTTTCTTCGAAATTTGAAGTGAACTACAGAAATGTAGACATAGTCAACAGTATTGATTTTCTTTTGCTGGATTTTACGTTGGCTAGGTGTTTATTGACCTTTCTCGAATTACCACCGCCTCACTTCCTGCCTCTAATTTATTCCGAGATTCATAGATCCAAATTCGACGTTCAAGAATCACATCCCGCCTGACTTTAATCCGAGTTTCTGGATTGAAAGTAGCCCTATTTTTGACCAAAGTCGTCTCGTGAGAACTCTTAGAATATTCAAAGCGCAATAAGACCGGCCCGCCGCACACAAACATTCGGAAATGGGATCATCAAAAATGCGCTCGCACGAAATATGGGGAGAAAATGGGGTTCGAATTGGAAACGCTTTCGGATGAATATCGAATTAATTGGATCATTTTGGAGAATATAATCAGAACTAGGCGGACTTTCAGTCAAAATGAAAAGACGACTTCATGGAGAGTGTCCTGTAAGAAAAATGTTCTAAAATGTATAAAGGAGTCCAGACAAAATGCTGGCTAATGGAGGTGCACGCCAAGGATCTGGCTTAAGCCGCCGTGCCTACGACTTAGAATAATTCGAATATTTTCAGGAGCATGCCTATG
Organism: Diploscapter coronatus; assembly: GCA_964036155.1. NCBI lineage: Eukaryota > Metazoa > Nematoda > Chromadorea > Rhabditida > Rhabditidae > Diploscapter > Diploscapter coronatus. The sequence continues at coordinate 80,013,976 of OZ038423.1, read as the reverse complement.
AATCGTCACAAAAATACAAGGAAGGCAAATTTATCATCGAGCTGGCACATATGGTCAAGGACAACGGCTGGGAGGGCAGTGACGAGAAGAGGAAAAGCATCAGCTGAGGATCGTAGTTATTCGAATTCGAATAACCACGTTATCGCCTGATCAGCTGACATCCCACAGTGCACACGGGCATGTAAATTGCACCTTCATTCCTTCCATCTCGGAGGTCGGAATTTTTATTCGAAATTCCGAACTCCACGACTTGCTTCCTTCACGCCTTCATCCAAACTTTCCTTCATATTTATTCATGTTTATCGCATTCCACCAATCATCAATTTATCGTTTCGATTCACACGCTTGATTTGACTTTTCTGTTTCCAAAGACAAGTCTCATTACTCCTGTTTTTCTATTCCCGGTTTTTGGTTTCCGTTTGTTTTACTTTTACGTTTGGTCGAACCCCCGTTTGTTCCTGCTGTCTTTCGCTTTTATCCTTTATCAACAGGATAAACATTTTATCGGCTAGATTTGAGGCGTATTTTGTCGAAAGCAAACAGTGGATATCAAAAATCTGCAAAATGCGACTTAATTCTAATTAATTGTGATGTAATATTCCGTTGTACATAGTTCCAAAGTACCGACGTTTTTCTCGAGAATTAGGCAATGAATTCTTTGTTCACAAGGCGCTTTTCATCTTTCCTATACTTTTTGTCCAAAGTTGCTCGATTTCCGACGTTTCTCAATGACTTGTTTTGGTAAGATTAGTGGAGGTCCGAATTTTTCAAATTTGAAGATCCGACCCCCAACCAGCCCTGTATCCGACATTTCCTGGGCTCAAAGCCCTATGATATAACCCATTAACAATTATCGATATTCCTTGCAACCTCATGTAAAATAATCATGTTTAGCATTTCACATTCGTTATTTTTATGCAATTTAGCCTTGATTTTCCTCGTTTGATCCACAAAAATCATCTCCTCCTACCTACCACAATCTACTGATCCATTTATTTTACTGGTGTATTTTATCCGAAAATTGGCCGATGCTAGAAAATACCTAAATTATTTCCGAATCTAAAGCATCGATCAATTTTGATAAGTGACTGATTTGCCTATGTACATAAATCCTATCGGTGTGGTGTCCTATTTTTCCCGTACCCGTTCAAGTCCAGCTTTATTTTATCTAATCATCACTGCTGAAGGAAGTCTATCTTCCTTTCAGAAAATCATTCCTTCTAAATAAATTGCAATTTTTCAAACTTTTTTTCTTCGAACGAGATCAACATCTTTGCTCTCATCTGAAAATCAAGTGTTCCCAATTTTTTCCTGCTTACCTATGGATTTTTTCTATTTGCGTCTCCCTACCAACGCTTCTTTCCCAACCCATATATTTTCATATTCACAAGATCATAAAATATTTTCCACTGAAAACTCTGTATTTCTGTTCGAAGAACAAAAACATAACTAACGCATGCAAAGCAGGGGAATGTAAAACAGTTGTCAGAGAAAACAATAAAATCATCAGAATGAAAACAAGAAGGATTCTATTATGCAGTTTACCAAAAAGAAATCTGCAATCACAAAATACTCATTTTGCTAAAAATGCACGAAGATGGAGTTTTATGAAATAAATTGGAATTGGTGTAATTTTTCAGAGAAATGACATTATTTATTGACAATGAAGTTCGCCGTCTGGTACTCTTAGCAGAAAAAAAGCAAAAACGAGATTTTGCAGCGTCTTGTCCACTTTCTGCTGGCTGCAATTGTCACTGTTAATTGGTGTCCTGATCAGTCAGCGATCGACGTTTCCATTCTGCTATAGGCAGCATCAAGTGCAAGTAGACCTAGGGAGGATGGTCGTCAGAAAGCTCTTGCGACTTATCCCCCTATAGTTCTTTTCGTCTGACGAAAGTGCTCTCTAGATCTGAACGTGAGCCATTTCAATAAAAATGATTGGAGCCGGATTTTTTATTGAGGCTGTAGGTAGAGTTATTAGTTTTTCGTAGATCAGAAAGCAATTCTTTTTTCTATCTGAAATCAGAGACAAATTTTTTCAGATCGTCTCAAATTTGCTACCAGCAGAATGCCTCTGGTTGTATCGAAGTGGGTTTCATCGATCGGGTCAGATGTTCACTGTCGGATGGGAATCAGAACCGGACAAAGTTTCAAGATAAGTAAGCTCAAATCGAAATGTTTGCCAAAAATCGATATAGTTATCGTTAAAACTCTATGCTTCATTGAATCAGGCCGTTCTGCCACGACAACTATAATTCGCTGATCGAGTTTATTTCGCTCGCCGAAATCGGCGTCACGATCTGCATCATCGGAACGGCACTGGCTCTCAATCAAGTCACTCCCAACATTTGCGGACTCGTTTTCTTCAATTTTGCCTGTAACATATTTTTTCTTTGCAGAAAATAAGTTCATGCCTTCGATTTTCCAGCTTCAATCGCCATCAGCCTTGAAGTGTCGTATTATCTGCATGATTGGAGGGAATTTTGGAGGGGTCAGCAGACTTTGGTGAGATTATTTTCCAGTAAAAATTAATGATAATATCGCTTCACGCAATTTCTTTAAAAAGTGGCCAATTTTAAAAATCTGCATTTCTTTACTATTTTTCCAGTTCGTGTCATCTCCTCTTCGTCTCGACTTTCTGCCTTCCGTTCTCTGGCTGTTTCTTTTCAATTCGACCGCCACTTTCATCGTCGTCTTCTTCGTGAACTTTCGTCAGAGTTTCAGATTCCCTAGTCTCTCGAAACGGTAGAGGAAAAATGACTCCTTTAGAAATTTCAATCGAAAAATCCAATAAAATCTTTTATTTTAAATTTATATGGAGGTTAAGAGTTATTCGGTGTTCCATTATCAATTGCATACAGTAGTTCGTCAACTTCGTCGGGGATGTAATAAAGATAGGCTATGAGATAGGCGATATTAAAGAGAATGAATAATGAGGGGAAGACGATTTTCGAGAAATTGTCGATCCGATTCACGACCTAGAATATTTCTTTGAAGTTTTAACAAGCCGAAGCTCAACCTTTGCCGGATCCCTCATACGTAACTTCTTCCTTGCTTTCGCAGCCTTTACCGCCATTCGATAGAACACTGAATTTTCAGTTTCCCTTCTTAAATTTTCGCAAAAAGAAAATTCTAACTGGAGGTATTCTGGTTCTTGAAGAAGATCCGCTTGTACCAGGGCAGCGCCTCGAGTCGGGCTTTTTCTTCGGCTAGCTTGACGTCATCGTCGTCCTGAAAATTGAAACATCAACTTGTCAACTATCCCTATATTTTGCACCAGTTGTAAAGTGTTCTTCCTTGCGCTGATCAGACCCGCCGTAAATATGTTGATGTTGCCCATCTAAAAAAGAATAGGAGCAACCTGGAAACCGCGTGAAACCACGAGACATTGAGAAATAGTGTGGGAAAAACGCCTATCATTCCTCATACTCTGCCCTAACCCTATACTATTTCACGCTATGTCTCTCGCATCTCGTGGTCCGCGGTTTCCAAATAACCGAAACAGGCATACAATATTTCTTGTCCCCGAAAAGATACTTACCGCAGCATTTGAGTCCAGCCCTTGCAAATCGTGGATCTGCTTCCTGATGTACACAATCTGAGCGTAATTGATCACTGCATACTCGATCATGGCGCAGAAGACGAAGCCGAAACATGATCTGGAAAGTTCGTGTCTCCGTCGAAAAATGAGGCGATTTTAACCAACAAAATATAAATGTCCAAAGCTGTGTGATGCGAGACTTTCGGTAGATCCGTCCTCAGGCCAAAGCCCAAAGTTGACATACTCAAAACGGTCATGATCCCTAGAGCCACTCTAGCTGGAGAAGCTTCCTTGTTGATCTTCATCAAAATCAAAAATTATCCCTAATTTTGCTTTTGGAACTTACCCAGAAAGAAACCCAACTCATGACGACCAATAGTGTGCAGGGAGTGTAGATTTGGAGTACGTAATATCTGAATGTCAAAATATCCCAATTTAGCAAAATTCTACACACCCTCCGACCTAGGGAGCATTTGAGTCAAATTCAACAAAGATATATGGGGGGTATAGATCGTACGAGCAAAATTTAGGTTATGATTTCACCATGAATAGAGAAAATTTGTGATAATTTAATGTTAGAGATACAAAATTGTTTATGAAGGAAATTATTTCGAGTGTAGGTCGCACGACCATCCTAACAACTTAAGTTCTCCCTAGGTCTGCACACACACACACCCTTGTTGTCTCTGCAGCTTGAAGTAGACTTTGAGCACGGATAAATCTGAAAACGATCAAATATCAATGGTCTAGAAATGATTTGCATACTGCGATTCGGATATCTCGAATCTGTCAAATTCATCTCTGTTTTATGCTTTGTTAGAATTTTATACTGCGACAACATATTGCCCATGGTGGCTTCATACTCAACATCCTTCCATTTATAGATCATATCATCGGTAAAATAACCCAAAGAGCCTATTTCTATCGGACAGGCCTAAAATGTATTCGAATTCATTTTTAATATATTTTTTTACTTGAATGTCCATAGGAAACTTCCTTAAATACATAGGACATCTGGATCGAATCGTCAGCCTAAAGTCATAAAAAAGTACTCATGATCTGATTTTTCTGGTTTAAATCAGATGGGTCGAGTTATTTTCGGATTTAATTTATTTTTGATTGCTTCAATATCGGGGACCAGATTTTTTGTTCTTTGCAGAAATCACATAACATTTTTTTTATCAGGTTCACCTCTGTGAGACATGGACCTGACCATCGTATCGAACTCGAAATAGAATATTCGGGACCGTTAAAGTGTGCAAATAGGATTTCCGCCCATTTCGTATGAAAGTATCCGGAACTAAATTAATTTTTCTGTGCATTGGTCCCCTCATAATTTCAATTTACCCCAAATATCCTTCAGCATTTTTGAGGCAAGTGGGATTTCGGGTTTGGACGAGTAGGCTTGGTTGAAAGCCAGGCGTTTGTCCAACCATTTCTGTCGGAAGTAACAATCCAATGAAAATTCCTAAACTTCCTTCCAATAAAACTTCGTCTTTGAACTAGTTTTTCTAAATTTGGAATAAATTTTATTGGGGGACCCTAATAAATAAAACTCGCATAAAAATATCATCAGCAAGTTTTATGGTATTATTTGGAAGCTCTAGACCCTAATAAAACGCGATCAGAGTAAATCTAAGGACTCGAATTAACAATTGGATACCATATTCTGTTCAGAAATTGGCCCCATGCTACGTATGAGAATGTCGATTTCAACAACGAGTGGCGATCCATCTGAAATCAACTTTAGATATTTTTTCTGGGTTTAAAAAATCGTCGAATCCATCAACACAAATAGGCTCTTTTCTGCTAACGAGCCACATTTTTATTGTCGCCAACCTCTCAGCTAAATGAGATTTCCGTATAAGGAATTTTCGTTGTTGGTGAGCTTTCTGGCATCCCGCGAAAACACGTGAAATCTTCCCCGATTTTTAACGTAAGCTTTGATCTCTCGGCTTTTATTTACTACTCTGTTTCGTCAATTTCCCCCAGAATTTGCAAAAGTTTGGAGGCCAAAAAGCGTGTGCAAATTTGGTTTCGGAGATTCTCAAAATCACTTTTGAAAAGACGTTTTTCGCTATTTGTGATGCAAACTCACCATCGCTCTGCGGTCGAAGTTTCTTGTCTTGGTTCAACAAAATTGTGTCCAATAGCTTCGTTGTGTAACGTATCAATGTCGTGTTGTAAGTCGTTCTGAGCAAAGCATAACCTCAGGGAGTTAAGTTTACTTACTTTTTATTGACTTGGGCAGGTCTGATCGTGGTGAATGCATTGATGAATAGAAGGATCATAAACATCCTGTATCAAATTATGAAAACGCCATTTGATCCTAAAAGCCGAGATTTTTGTGCTATGATTTCTGATCAATTCAGTTTCAACACAGACAAAATGTTTGCTCATGATGATACCCTTGTTTCTAAACACTCATTACCAGGATTCAATTTACCTGGATTCAAAATTGCTCCAAGAACAGACCAACTGGCTTGTCTTGAGTTTTTTGTCTGAAGCCCCTCCCTCAGCTCTAAGCGTCCGCGTAATTCGGTTACAGGAAGACTGCTCGCGAGGTTGAGCTACAACTCCGAAATCTTTCTCAATTGAAATCCCGAAAAACAATTGGCCGAAAGGATGTCACTTCGCAAGAGAAGAAAAGGAGATACGATTGAAGATAAATTGTGGATATTCACGAAAAGAGCTAGAACTTCGAAAGGAGCCGGACTAAAGTTGGACACCCTGACTGATGGATGTGACGCTATTATTTAGATAACAGATCCAGGAATCTCTGAAATCCCCCATTTGGGACACCACCAGTCATTAAGTATCCAGTCAGGAAGAGTAAAGCCCTGAATAATTGATCAAAATGATGTGATCAAGGGCATCAATTTTGAGCAGGGTGGGACATTTTTATGCGACTTTAAAGAATTCGATCCGACAAAATGTCACACAGATACTTAGAAACTGAAACGAGCTGCTAAAAGTGACGAAAAATCCCCAAAGGGCTAGAAATATGACTAGAGGGTTGGTGACACATCACCATTTGACGAGAGCAGAAATGTAAGGTCAGCTAACAAATAAAATTAAGAAAAATCATGTGTGGAAGCAATAGTTTTGTAGGAAAAGTCAGGAATAGTCAAATCTTCCTCAATCCTACCAGAAGAACAGCACGAATCGTAAAAATTACAGTATAATCGTATTTTCAAGATCTTATAGGAGAACTTTGAAATGAGCAATAATGACCCCAAAATTTCAAGAAATGTAACAACAATAATGTGGCAAAAATCAAGAAAAAGCACGAAAGAAAGACATGCAAATATGGAAATGTGAAATGTCGCACATCGACCCCTGGGGACATGGTACAAAGAGGACACGAAAAAGCAACGACGAGAAAAAGCGGAAGAGGAATGAGTTAGAAGGTCTTCTACTTAGAAAGTAGCTCTTGTCAATTGTCATTTTCATACTTTATCGATAAAGACTTGGAAACCTGCTCGATTGCTAAATTTTAGCAGCTTCCCCTAAAATTTAATAATGGAACAGCTTTTCGGAGAGGTAAAATTTGTCGACTTTCTCGATATTCTATCACACGGCGGCATCATTACCAGTCAGTGCGTTTTTCAAAACCCCCCGACTTTATCCGCTTGCTCCGCCTCCCTGCATCCATGTACCCCTGCGGCGCTCGTCTAGCCCCACCCCCTCCATTCCTCGATTTTCTTCTTCTTCGATTCTTGGCTCTCCTTTTCCTGTTTCATCTCCCAACTTCTACACTTGCGTTGTGAATTTTTGCGCATATTTTTCGTCAAATCACATGGAAATTGTTTTTACGCATTTCAACTGGTTTTTCTTGTGACGTGCAATTTTTTAAGAAAAAACGTGATTTTCAGAATCTGCATGAAAGTGAGATGCGATGAAACGACGCCGTTTGCTGTTGACCAGAATCGTCTTTTTCGCCTCGACAATCTTGTTCATTTGCTCTACTGACATCAATAAGTAAATCAATTGTTTGCAATCAAGCTCTTGTTTTTCCTTTAAGGATCGACATTGCTAAATCGACGGATCTGAAGAAGAGCAACAGCAACGGGACTGGGAGATATCGGAATGCAAGTGCCCTGCTCAACCAGCTTCTCACTGATTACGATATCCGACTACGTCCCGCTTTTGGAGGTTTTTTTTTTCCATATTCAAAAAAATAATTTTATTCTCGAAATCGGCTAAACATTTGAGAATATCATAGATTTTCAACTCCAAAAAGTGCCATAATAGCAGCGCATCATCGCTAAAATATCCCAATCTGAATTCAGCGCTATATTTTGAGATATTTGTCATGTGTCAAAATAGCGAATATGTCTGGTCAACTTTGGATTTAGATTTGGAGAGATAAGAGGTGGATCTCATATGACATAAAACTGTGTCTGCGTTCTTCAGATTCTATACTTGTTCAAAAGATGAATATCAGTCTGTGAAGATCAGCTCTATTATCACTCTTTGCAAGGCATAATTATTCTAGGATAGTCAAACGTAGGCGTTCATTTATGCTACTTTCAAGATTTTCTAATCAAATGAAAACTGGACTAACATATTCTATTTTATGAATCTTATCCTTTCTAGAGCGTTCTTGAATTTTCTTTCACGTGATTTTTTGCTTCAATTCTTCATCAATTCTAAATTTCTTCCTCGTTCCTTTACTCGATGCTCCTCTTGCATCAGCAAACGACTTTATTCGAGTCACAAAGTCAATTGTCTTTACTTTTTCTTCGACAGGAAATCAAAATTTGTGCACTCCAAATTCTTTTGTCTGGTGAATTTGCCACATGCTCAGGAAATTTCGGAATTCGATTCGAGTTTTAGAACAGAATGACAAGAATTTGTATCAGTAAAAAATGGCTATACAGAGCAGAATTTAGTGGAGTTTTGCTAAAACTTGAGTGATAACAGTATCGTCTGCGTTCGATAGATTTACCAAGACACGAATTGTTTCATTAGTGCAGCTAGATTTTCTGGAAGAATTTCTAGAGTCTGAATGACACCTCTATGGACAGATTTGTCGCGTCCTACAACTTACAATTCGTAGATTTTTGAAGCGGTTTTTTCCCAGTCATATGATGATTTCTCGTGTTTTTCATTCCCTCATTCCTTCGTAGTGATGACAGAGCTTCGGAATTCACTGATCAATATAGCAAGGGTCTTGGCATGGCGGCAACAAGGAGCGCAGAAATCTATGCGGACATCGTATCCCTTGGGGGCGGTGAATAGATCTTCTATTCTTGTGCATGTGTGTGTGTGTGTCTGCCTTGTCTTTGTTCCTCTTCCTTGGCTTCTTTTCTGAAGTTTTTTTTCAATTTCCTTCATGGAAATGCCATTCAAGACGAATGAAAATTGCTACAAATTGTTTCAACTGTTCCAATTATACTTGGCAAATTGGAAAGTGGACAAAAATCTCTAAATCGAAAGAAAATATCTTGAAAAAGCCATAAACTCAGGTGATGCTCTTCTGCTCACTATGGATATCATCATAGCTTCATTCGATTCAATCTCAGAAGTCGACATGGTACAAACAATCTTTAAAGAGAATCATTCAAAAATTTTCCTTCAGGACTACACTCTGACTATGTACCTGCACCAGTATTGGAGAGACGAGCGACTCTCATTTCAAAGCGACGATTTTTCAGAGATCACATTGAGCGGCGAGTTTGCGCAGTAAAATTTGTTCACGATAATTTTATTCTGATGATGTTTTCTCAGGCATATTTGGGTTCCGGACACATTCCTGGCGAACGACAAGCATTCTTTTCTGCACGAAGTTACCGAGCAGAACAAAATGTTGAGGATCAGTTCCGACGGGAAGATCGCTTATGGGATGAGGTGGTTTCACAAGATTCTGTTATCATTTTTGACCAACAAAATGCTAGACTTACCTCGACTTTATCTTGCTCAATGGACTTGCACAACTTCCCGCTGGACTCACAGAATTGCACCGTCGAAATTGAGTCATGTAAGCGTTCGGAGAAACTTTCTTTCATCGTACGAAATTAAAAGATGGCTACACGACATCCGAGGTTCTGATGAAATGGAATCAGCCTCTTGCCGTACACGGAGTCGAAGAGGCTGATGTGCCTCAATTCTCGATCGACCGATATCAGACTTTGGACAGGATCGTCACCACTGCCACTGGATCATATCAACGATTATCCCTGGTGTTCCAATTGAAACGAGCCGTTGGGTACTTCATCTTTCAAACCTACCTTCCCTGTATACTCATCGTAGCCCTATCATGGGTCAGCTTCTGGTGGGCAAATTTCTTAAAATCCGATGAAAATTTAACGATCCCAGGATTAACCACGAGGCCACCTCGGCACGCGTGGCACTAGGAATCACGACCGTTCTCACCATGGTACGATAGCTGCGTTATATTGATATTTATCATCTGTAAATAATAATGCTTCCAGACTACAATTTCCACTGGAGTCCGACAGTCGTTGCCCCGAATTTCCTACGTCAAATCTATCGATATCTACCTCGTGATGTGTTTCTTCTTCGTGTTCATGGCCCTTTTGGAATATGCTGCCGGTAGAAATAGCATTGCTTGTGCCATAAAGTGGTTTATTTCAGTGAATTACAATTATTGGGGAAGAAAATCCAAACGGATAAGCGAAGAAGGCTGGCCTGTGCTGAGTGGTGAGAACAAGGAGGACCGAGAAGGACAAATCAATGTTCGGGATTTCGGAGTCTCTTCAGCATTCATCAATGTAAGCTGGATTCGTTCATAATTTATCTTTATTCGTTTTTTAGGGCCCGTCCGATCCCAGGGCCCCAGATCCAGAAATGGCGACTAGTCAAGGAGGGTCCCCTTTGGAAATCAACGAGTGCATCGTTACGCACGGGTATTGCATCTCGAAATATGGCGTATAGAGATTGGACCTTCAAAGTTAACGTTCAGAAAACGAGCCTCATCTCCAATAGCTCAACTCTACACGTCAACGTATGAAAACAACAACGAAATGGCCGAATACCCCCGATACACGAAGACTTCGTTCGAGTTGGGAGCCCGAACAAGGATTGCTAGCATGCCGACAAGGAGTTGCAAGTAGGGGATCATCATTAGAAAAAGCACCTCATCTGAACTGTGCCCGTATTCACAAACGCGTTGGGAGGCCCACCCGATGTGTTTATGAATACGGACACTGGTCTCCTGACATGTAGTTCCATTTACTGAATTTCGAAATCCAAATTCTCTCAAAACTTCATCGAAATAATGCCCGAAGGTTTCGCAAAGGGGAGAATCATTTTTGCAGAGCCCGAATCCGGTCGAAGAAGGGCCGAATACGCGGTATGAGCGTGAAGCAAACCGTTAGCAATATTCGCAAGAAAGCGAAAAAGGTCATTCCGACGATAAAAGACATCAACGTCATCGATCAATACTCGAGGATTATATTCCCACTTTGTTTCGTCATTTTCAACATCCTATACTGGGGGTACTATTCGTTATTGGTGCACAGATTATCATGACACTTATATGCTTTTTTTAATAGAATAGCATTTTCTTCTCATAATCAGCTATTTAACGAAATTTTTACTCAAACTGGTATTTCTATTAGATTGATGAGCTTATCTGTCTATGTATCATTTTTATGTTCTATTTATAGCTGGCAAAAATTTCCATGAGAATCGGATTTTTTTGCCAACCAAAAAATCTCGAAAATATTCTTCTGCAAGTTCTTTCATGTATGCAGTTTTTTCTAAGGATTGCTAAAATTGGAAGTGTATGATACATTTTTCATGTGCAATGCGAATCCGCGCTCGCACGCTGATTTTTTCTCTTAAATTGCTCACCCTGTGATTTTCGAGATGTTGTTTATTTTTTGCCTATTTGTCTTCAGCTGTGGCGAATAGGATCCATGGAAACGACGAAGAGACGATTGGTTTCTGGATTATTCATAGTTGGAAAATGACAAAAGGAAGTGCAAAATATGAACATATGAAGTTTGAAATTGATGAGCCGTTTCTTCCTCCTCTAATTTACAACTTTTTTCCTCACATGTCTAATTTCAATGTGGGATCCACGAGTTATTGCAATCGATTCTGAAGAAAAGCCCTCTGAAATTGCAATATCTTATGGCCCAAAATATCATTCAAATCGATTTCATTGAATAATAAAGTATCTTCGTACTAAATCAGGACGAAAACGTGTTCGAATTTGGCTTGAAATGGCAGACTTCCTCCCTCTTTTCCGCTCGAAGGTTTTGCACGGGACCAGTTTATTGAGCCATTCTTCCAGTGTGCTTCTCCTTTCCCCACCATTTTTGTCCCTGGTTACCACAAACAAGCGCTGCTCTCTAGGTTCCAAGCTTCTTTCGTCCAAATCCAGGCGCGCACTTCATCTCCACCCATATATTTGTTATGCTCCGAGAATTTTCCTTCTCCGAGAACATTTCAACTCACCCTCAAAACACGACTTCGATAATTTGTCTTTATAGAGGATTTTAGATCTTATAAGATGGCGTTAATTGCCGTTGATTATCTGAAGACGCCTACGGGACTCGTCAATATTCTAGCCATTCTAGTCAACATCGCAGACCTAATAGCTTGTGGACTACGATGGACGAGTCACGGAGACATTTACATCCAAATTATATTCTCAGTAAGTACCACCACAATTCACAGCCCTGACCATCTATGTTCCTTGCAGGACCACGGATGGCAAACTCTCGTCATGTTGTTCCTTTTCTGCGTTTTGATCCTATTATGCGGACTGTTGCTCTTTCGACTCTCAGCTGGGAAGGAAACTGCTGCCAGACTGACCAAAGGAGGAGTAGGCTGAAAATCGGTGAATATGAGTTGGGAGATTTTGGAAAGTTTAGACCATCTTTCTCCTTCTAGTAGCACTTACTTTATGCGTGCTTGCAACGGCCATTGATATCTGGTACACAATCGTGGATGACAAGGCCAATAGACAGATGTTCAACAGGATAATTGCAGTCATGGTGATCGATTTTCTGAAAATACAACAAAAATGGCAACTTGTAAACCATATAAACCCTCAAGTCACGCGAAATAGTATTGGGGAAAGAAACCCGTACCTTCCAATACTCTCTCCTAACCATACACTATTTCGCAATGACTTGAGGGCTCATATGGTTTCCAAACAGCCAAAAAATGAATTGTTATCAGATTCTGACGATCATTCTGGATCTACTCCTGCTTCTTATGATCGCTCTGGTTGGCATGTACTACGAGCAATTCTATCGAGTGACTGACATCCACACCGTGCCTGGTCCATCGCTGTCTGACGTGCCTCGTCCCAACACTAACGCCTTTTTCCGAACAACCTCTTCCTCGGGATACGTTCCGCAGGCACCACCGACGTACCAGAGTTCCGCTCATCCGAATGCACACTTGTCGAAGGCCCATGAGATTTCACCAGGTAGTCGGGAAATTCGAATAAATACAAAGTGAAGAATAAGAAGCTTTGTAGAAGCGTCTTTCAGCCTTAAGAATTGTTTATTTATCAAGCTAAAAGGCGAAATTACAACTCTTAAAATTGACTTTTCCAGCTCCAGCAGCCAGTCCTAGCGGCGTGATCCCAAGAATTGATGGAACGCAACGACCAAGAAATCTGGTGATGGCAAGTGAACTTGTCCCTGCAATCGATAGAGTTGATCGAGATAAGGAAATCGTGAGAAGGGCATCACATGGGCACCAAGAACACCAGGAGCATCATGAACATCATGGACGCGAACCTGATGTGATGGATCCCGTGGCTCATGAAGCCGAAGACAGAGCTGAAAGCAGACGATCAAGGCAGCTGATTGAATTAGAAAGACGACTGAGTGCCGAACTCGATCCACGCCATCATTCAAACGAAATCGTCGTCCAGCCGCATAGCGCTCCTGCTTAAATTTCCGATCTTTCATGTATTTTTTAATAGAGCTCACGGAAGTAGAAAATTTGAAATAAACTTTTTCTCTGTCATCTTTTCTAAATTTGAATACATTAGATGACTTGTTGAAATGCAGTGTTTAGTTCATCTAAATCTAAACAAGATAGTATTTTTGTAAAGTGTGTTTGTTCAAGCTTATATCTAGAGATGTGATCATCCAATTGAGATGTGGTTTGCACCGAAAGATGCGCAATTTTCCTGCGGTGTGCAACGTATAGATTTTGTTTGGGTTTGATAAGATAATTGGGCAATTGTCTTTATTAGAAGTGATTTCTCTTTTGATGAGTCGATTCTTTTTTCTATTTTTATGGATGAAAAGGAGCTTGAAATTTTAAAAGAATTTTCGAAAATGACATCAATGGGATAATTGAATGATAACAAAGAAATATTTGAAGTGATTGATTGAATTTTTTAATTGGATAGAAAATATGAATACGAAGAATACAGTATTGATTGGTAAGATAGATTTCATTGATAGGAGATATTTTGCATCGCTTTTGGTTTGGTTTAGTATTGTTTGGTTTTTGTTTGAACTTTTGAGAAGCAAAAGTCTTGAACGAGGGGGAGGGTGCGAAGCGGCCGACCGAAGTCGAGTTCACTCTTAATGATCTTTGAATTTTTACAGATTTTTGATTGCTAGTTGTGCGGATGTAAATTATACAGCTCGTTGGAGCTAGTGATAGTTGCAATCTTCTAAATGAATGATAGCAGATTATGTTGCATGCAAAACTGATTACTGATACGAAATGATAAAGCACAACAATGTGACCAAGAGCTACTAATTCGGTATTAGGTTCGAAAATTCACTTTCCTTTCCTTTCTTTACTAGTAATTATTATCAGGCGATTGAGAATATATATCCAAGACTATTATGAGAACATATCGTATTAATTGATTTTAAAGGTATTATTATGACACTATTAAATCGATTTTATGATATTACACTTATTACTCTCGAATATTTTCGATTTTGTGAACTATTAAGATAACTGGAACTGTTCGATTTCGATCGTTATTCTATTGAAATATTTTAAAACCCTTTATTCCAGAATGGGTTGGATAACAGAGCCCACAACTTGGAACGTAATTCAGTTGGGACTTGGATTTTTCTGTAATTTCTTCGCTTTCAATGGTCAAGGATTCATCGAAGAAGCTGTGGTCAATTCGCAAAGTTCAAATGGAAAACTTAACAAACATGCCGGATATTACAGGTTAGGTTAGTGCTATTCATACTGGTCGGAATTCGTTGTTTGAAAAATATAAGATATTTTAATTCCGATCATGGTTGTTTCTAAATGAGCTTAATTTTTAAACGAAATGATTAATTTCAGTCTGGCAATCATTTATTTGACAGTCACCTTCGGAAACTTCGCTGCCGCACCAATCATCGATATCTTGAGACCGAAATTTGCCATGGTGGCAGGCATTCTTTGCTATGCATGTTTCCAGGTTGCCATTTATCAAGAAAATCATCTAGACTAGCAGTATTAGGCTGGATTTCTATTCCTGAATGAGGCCTACCTCTATATTACAAGCGTATTACTTGGATTTGGAGCGGCAATTCTATGGACTGGCCAAGGAACGTATCTTTCTCAAAATTGCACAGAACAAACGACTAGTCGAAACAGCGCTTTATTATGGGGCCTTCAGCAGACTTGGTATTTTATTGTTCAATATTTTAAGAATAATAATATTATCCATTTTAGCCTAATCGGAGCGGGGATTTTCCTCTACATCGTATTCCATTCATCAGATACGACGGATGAAATATCGATGAAAACGGTAAGTCATCATTTATGTATAGAGTTCATATTCAACGATACATTATTGCAGGTACGTATCTTATATGGAACATTCACCGGTATGGCGGTTGTAGCAGCGTTAATTTTGCTGTTCCTCAGAAGGCCTCCATATGAAAAGAAAAAAATGAACCAGAGCTATGGAAAACTTCTGAGTATAATAGTTTTTTCATGTTTATTTGCATAAAGGAAAATTTTAGCCTCGACGTTTCGAATGTTGATAACACAGGAAATGCTCCTGTTGGCCGTCGCTTTCGCCTACACCGGGATTGAACAAAGCTACTGGACTGGTAAGTAACGACAAAGCAAAATTTCGTACATATAAACACTGCCATCTAAATTTGCACAAATTAAGTAAATCGATAAAAATGCTAAGTGGAATTTTCTTTAGGCATCTATCCAACC
This sequence comes from Diploscapter coronatus, assembly GCA_964036155.1. Taxonomy (NCBI): domain Eukaryota; kingdom Metazoa; phylum Nematoda; class Chromadorea; order Rhabditida; family Rhabditidae; genus Diploscapter; species Diploscapter coronatus. The sequence goes on along the minus strand of OZ038423.1, from coordinate 79,998,303 downwards.
TGTATATCATTTACGCAACAATTGGGTAACCATACAAACTCGTATTTGGCTTTGAATTCGGTCGCCTCTGGGCTCGGTCAAATGATAGGTAAGTATCGTCGATTGGAGAGAGTAAAATCGATATTCATGCAACAACAATTAGAAACCGAATTTGGACACGAAATAGGATGAGTCGTGTCGAAGAGAAACGAGAGACGAATAGCGTGTAATGTTTGAATATTGACGTGTTATCTCCCAACAAATAATATAAGTTGGAGATAGTTCTTCAAATTCGTACTTTCTAGCGGGCCTAATCTTTGGCATTCTTGGTGATTACACTCGGCGTATCGGTCGTGAGAAAATTGTCCTTCTGGGAGCGATCATACACCTGGCCTGCTTCGTTCTGTCCTACATGAACTTCCCTTCGAGAGCTTCAATCGAAAAGACCGACAGCTCAGGACACTTGTGGACGCCGAATTTGCCCGTTACCTATGCAATTGGATTTCTTCTTGGATTTGGAGATGCTTGTAGGGAATTTTTTCATAATGAGTTTCTTAGAATTACATATTTTAGGCTGGAATACTCAAATCTACTCCCTCCTCTGTGATGCATTTTCTCATAAAAGTAGTCAAACCTTTGCTATATTTAAGTTCTGGCAGGTATACTATTATCATTTTAATTTAGAAATGGGAAAATTTTAAATTCAGTGCGGTCTATCGAGTGCGGCCTTCTTCTATTCACCATATTTAGAACTTCAATGGTATTTGCTAATTCTAATCATTTTCTCCGTCTTCGCTGCAGCGTCATTCGTGTTATTCGAGAAGTTTTTGCTCAAACCATACAAACGGAAAGTCGCTCCGATGCAGAATAAAGGTGCTTATATAAATCTTAAGGAGGTTCAAAATTATTTCAGATACAGAACTGCCCAGCTCACCACCACCTTCATACTCATTTGTCTCAGGAAGTTGCTCGGAACATATGTAAATAAATACGTGTATAAAATAAATAGAATAAAAGATTATAAATAATACTGAAGGATCATTAAAGCTCCACAAGTCTCCTTTTGAGTATTTTTGTAAAGTGTGCTTTTCTGTTTGTGTGTCCGAACTTATTTCTAACCACTTGTCTATCATATCCCCATGTATGATACATCGCTTGATAGGTCTCATTGTTAGAACAGAGGCTGCTAGCTACAAGAGGGTAACAATTTTTCAGACGATCCGTCACATCGGCAAAGCGGCTCTGTTTCTTCCGTTCCTGACAATTCTCATCTTTTCCATCTACCACATCATCAACAATATCATCACTCATCGGTCGAAAGATGAAAATGTCGAGGTTGGAAAATCACATGTTAAGAATTGTTTTCTTAAAAGTTTCACAATTCATCTTGTACTTCATATTTGAATTTCCAATACACAATGCAGAATAGGATGATCTCGGCTCCAACATAATTTGGCTTTTCGGGTTTTATGGCTTCATCATAATCTGCTTAATTCGTACAATCTCATTATCGATATTTGATCTCCAAAAATGGCTTATAATTTCAATCAATTGACCACCTCTACACACCGTCGTTCCTGCACTACAGAAAGCAGAAAGAGGAGCAGTTGTCTTACGATGAAGAGAAGAAGAACGCCTACGGCCTACTGGACATCGCCAAAACTGCGCAGAATCTCGCGTCTCTCGCCGGCAAACGTTAATCATCACTCAATCTATTGCGAACAAAAATAATCAACAAAATTCATCGGAAACAAAGCCGTTTATTTGGTAATCGATTTCTTAGGGAGCGTTCATACTTAGTTGCATTGCAACTCGCTCGGAATAGCACAAGAAGTGAAGAGAACGCGATTGTATTTCTTATGCTCTCTTGATTTTCAATGTTATTTTGAGCGAGTTGCAAGCTATAAATGGCATTGGCAACTAACGCCTGGACGGGCCCTTACAATGAAATTGAAAAAAATCGAATCTTCAAGCGAAAGACAATCTCGGAAAGACGTATGACGTATGGCACAAAACGAAATTAGAAGTTAGACCTTCTTACAGCAAAGGGCGTTCTGGATCTTCGTAGATGTTCCCTGCAAAGAAGTATGAAAATTGAACAAGAAATCAATTAGTATTGGCGACCGCGATCAATTGAGACAAAAGGATGCATTTTATGCGAATTTTAGTTCGTGGCGCTTGCAATCGCATTGACAGAAATCGAGCGTTTCAGGAATGGTTTTGATGGAAAACTCAGCAAAAACGCGTGCATATATTGGTTATTCAATTTTGTACGCTAATTATTTCGCCTCAGCTTATCAAATCTCTGACAATAGGGAAAATACCTTTGTGAATTGAGTAACACTGTCGAGACATGTCTCTCCGGTTGGACAAGATTCGCTGAGAGAATTTGGGTTAGCTGTTGGGTTGCACAGAATAGGCATCGAAGTCGACTTATAGCCGGACGGGCATTCTGAGAAACTCAAAAAATAGTCGTTGAAACTCTTTTCCTATGATGAGAATGAAACTTGTTATGTAATCTATGGAAGAAGAAAAACGAAATTTTCTGTATTTGTCACAGACTGGTCATAATCAAAATTTGCATTGCCATAAGCTATTCAGCCCGGCCTTTTATATTCCACACCCACACCCATTTGTATTCCGTGTGCACTTTTTGAGGGGAGAGTAGGAGAGGGAGGTAGGAGAAAAGAAAAATGGGTGTGGGATACAAGAGGCCATTCAGTCAATACACCCCAGCTCGAAAATTTAGTGGCAAGTGCAAACGGTGATGGAGAGCAGCTCGTGACAACTATAGGAAGTCGGAAAATTGGTGTGTAAGTCGATAATCGTCATCATAGAAGAAAGTTCCTTAGTTATCAGGAATAGAAATTTTAAAAGTAAATCATGTCATCTGAATATTTTACGTGGCTGAACGGTCCCAGGCTTTGGTTGACAGCACACATGGGCATTCTTGAAAATGCTCATAATACAGAACCCCTTTGAAGAAGCACAATCGGCATCCGACTTGCATGGCTTTCCAGTCGATTCCAAGAATGGGTGGTAACATTCATTTTGTGCTAAATTCGATATTCTTCCATATAAAGATAAAATCAAATAATATATTCTTTATTACCATTTACGAGATAAATCATCGAAATTGTCACGAATACTGCTGATGAGCATGCGTGCATTTTAAAGTGTGAATTTAGGTGATATCTTTGATTCCCTGAGCCAAAAATAGATGGGGTCTGATCGAGCAGCGACGACTGAATACGCCAGCAGCCAAAAATGAGAAGAGTCGGATGGCAAAAGGTGCGGCTTTTATAGACGAAGAGCAATAAAGGAATAGAGCAATTGCCCCTAGGCAGCAGCAGCCACTTTTGTTTGCACATACGTGCACCAGCCATCAGCAAACCGCTAACTATCCACCCCATTCAAATCGATCTCTTTTTTGCGAATTAAGAATTTGAACATCACATCAAAGATACTCATCATCTTATCCTATCAGGATTATCAATACATGTCATTTTTAGGTTCGCCAAGAATGTAGAAGTTTGTCAAAGTTTTGACTGATTTATCATACATACATTTCACAATCTAGAGTTTGAATTACAGCGAAATGTTGAGAAACTTTCACATAAAAAATATTCGTCGTTAACTTTTCGCACGTTTTTTCTGTCATGATCTGATCAATTAATTTTTATCTCACACTTTCCATTTTCATATCCACAAATTTTGTGCAAACAAGTACACTAAATATCCATTGTGACGTGGCGAGCAAAAGCAGCACAAACCGTTAGCGTGTTTTTGCGAAGTGAAAATGCGAAAATTTCGTCACAAAAACCAGCGACAAAATTCTTCTCCAAAACTTGTGAGAGAATCAAAATTACAGGATACAACTTTATTCTTCATCTAAAATCTCATCAAATTTACAATGCTCTAAATACGTAACAAGAAATTTGTCCTCGTGATGCCATACAGTAATGCTCAGTGTGGACGACATATCTAAAAAATAAAATTGGGTAAGAAAAAAATGGAATTTTTACCCAAATTCTCCCCTAGCGCAAATCACGTTCACTTCGTAGCCCATCATTTCTTCGGCGGCTGATTGTATCAATCGCTTCGAATCAGACACATCATCATTCACATACTGAAAATCGCATTTCAGAAAATTATTCGCAAAAATTCGACCTGAATAATGATTTCCCTAAACTCCTCAGAATTGCAAGCAGGATCCATGGTTTTCGAAGAGTAAGCCTTTCTTCGGCTTCGGTATTTGCATGGTGACGAACATCCTGAGCAGCAGTCGTTCTGAATATATCGCCATCATTTTTCGTATCATTGATTGGAGAGCAAAGTCGATATATTTATGCAGCAATTAGAAATCGAGTTTGGTAGCGCAATTTTTGAATATCGACGTTCTCTTCTAATCGACAATATCATCATAAATTGTAAACCTGAGATCCGGTTTTTGCAGCAACAGCATAACCAGAAGAAGGAGCTACTTGAGTTTGTTGCGCAGAAGAACCCCCAGAACAACCACTTGAACATCCACCGCCTTGAGAGCAGCCTCCTAAATGAATACTCATTAGCAAATTCCGAGCTTTAACAGTTCTCCTATCCATCAGTATTGATTATATTTGAATTGAAGGACTCACGCTCAAATGATTTTTTTCAGTTCTATAAATCTTCAACCTTATCGATAACTACTTCAGCTTCCAAAAAAGCAATTTAATACTGTAAAGTAACCAAAAATGATTCATACCACCACATCCCGATGAAGCCTGTCCACCGCATCCTCCAGAGGCACTCATTCCACCACTCGACTGGTACGATGATCCATAGAATGGAGCCATCGGCGCTTGCTGCATTTGCATCGGCATCTGCGCCATTCGATAGCCGTAGTAAGGTTGCATATGAAATCAGACAATTCGAAAATGTAAAAAAGGCCATCTTCACAACTTGAGGAAAAAGTCGGCTCCCTGTATCTACAGACGGATGACAGACACAGACAGCGTTTTATTGTTTCTCCACTTTTCCCACATTCTCTATCCTCCCCCACCTGTCTGTAAATACAGCCGCCTATAAATACGGGAAGCCGAAAAAGTATGTAAAAGTAAGAGATCGTTTCTATATCCTCTCCTGACCGTCATACCACTTCAAGTTGCGCGGCGTAGCGACATTTTCGAATGATTAAATCTCAGACAATAAAATATTTGGAAGCATCCAAAAAAACCTACAATATAACCGCTATAACTGGAACTAGCTCCTGAGCACGGGCACAGAGAAGGTTGAGGGCACAGCTGAGGAGGCGGAGGTGGGGGAATAAAATCGGATCCATTATTTTACTGAAAACAATCAGATAAAGTTACATACCAAATTGGCGGCGGCGGACAGAATCTAGAAAGTTGTATAATTTCTCGAAACTTTCGAAATAACTTACTGAGGAGGGCAGGGGGCAGGAGGTGGACAGACCTGCACTTGCATGACACAGGGTCGAGGCATGCACATCATAGGAGCCGCACAACCACACGCATCAATCGTATCGATAAATAGTTGATACTAAAATGAAAATAACTCAGAATCATCAAAATAGCGATGGACTTGCACACATACCAAAATTATCGTGAAAGGTAGCGATTTTCGCCATTTAAACATATTTAGAATTAGCTAATAAATGACTGTAACTGAACTTCAGCAAGTCCAATTTCCTTAGACCTAAAGAAATGGCCTTCGATGAAGAATGAACAAAGCTTCGTCTTCCTTTGGAATATTCCCGCGATTTTCATCGTTATTTTTCTACACTTCATCCGTTTCGCTACAGGCGATGAGAAGAAAGACGAGTAAAATCGCCTACGTTTGTTTGTTTTTGTTGCAGCAACATTGTTTCCTTCCTATGGATTTGAGAGAATAACCTTGAGCTTGAAGATTTCCTCATCGTTCAATGTTGTGGGCGAAATAATTTCACAAGTATTCGAATAAAACACGCGCTTGATTGACTCAATTAAAAATTTAGGTATATTTAGACATTCAAATTACCGAAAAATCTAAAGTAGTAGTTCACCTCTTCCAAAACGTCGAAACTACCTCTTACCCAACTCGAACCATTTAGTCATGTTTCTATGCTATTTTTGGAGTGTGTAGAGCATAATTACTTTTGATCTTAATATTCTTCAATAATCAGATGAAAAGTTATGAAAGATTGCAAAATTCTGATTGTTCGAAAATTAGAGGGTTGAACAAGAGGATCCTCGAGGCTTCTATTAGAGAAAACACGGTATTATACTGCGGTATCCTAAGACTTCATATAATCCCTATTTTCTTACTTTTTAGGGTTGATCTATGGCTAAGGGACCCTATTATTTTGGTATATATTGCGCCTCATGCTTCAATAATTGAAATTTCATTATTTTCAAGACGATTTATTCAACAGAGCCGGTAAAAACGTTTCAATCAACAGTAATGGCAGGTCTTGGGGCATTGATCTTTCATCAGTGCAACGTAAGGGCCATAAGTGCAGTAAGAAGCCATTGAGGGGCAATCTGTAATCTACAGTCTAGCAGAACATTCTATATCACAGAGGTTGCAGCGTTTTCGAACCACGCGCGGTTAACCGCATGATGAAACGAGCTAGTGTGTGCGTTATCGAGAGACGAAAAAGAGCGCGGCTTCTTTTCGTCTCTCGAAAATATACACTATCTCGCTTATGTGGTTCAAAAGCGCTGCAACGTCTGATGTCAAAATTCACCGCTAACGCCAGTATTTGGATTGAGCTTATCGAAACAATTAGGGGCTGGAGTAGGAGCAGGAGCGGTAGTAGCTGAAATTTGAGTATTCGACTAATAAAATGCTCAAAAGTAGATAATCACGTTGATCCTTGTTGATGATGTCGCCATAATTGCAGCAGACAGAGTTATTATCGACACATCCTTGGTTACTCGGGCAGATATTCATTCCGTTCAGAGCCATGCATGCTGAAATCGATATTTTCAAGGGAAAAATATCCAAATCTCACGTCCTTGTGGAACTGAGCAGCCATAATTTTGAGCGCTGACAGCGACAACCAGGCAAAGGGCGAGAATTATCATAGATTGCATGATGTAGATTCAAGGTTTGACAGAAAATGTCCCGTTTACACTCTTCTCGAACCTTTTATAGCTGGCTATGGGTAATCTGATCAAATAAAAACTTGACTCTGATCCTTGTCCATGTGCATAATCGGGTGATTGAAATTCAATTAGTTTTGCAAATCTATTGCACAAAACTAGTGGGATATTGACAAAGTTGCGTGGTCATGAATTTAGATTTATCTCATGTGGATTTACCACCATGGCATTTCAAAAACTTTACAAATCATCCTGTTAACATTATTTGTCGTTGTGAAATTTTAGATTTGACCTCTCAATCATTAAAATTCATAAATTTTGTATTATGGCATTTTTAGATTTTTTCCAAATTATGATTGTTCAAACTTTGAACTAAATTTCATAGATTAAAAAACAACTTGGAAAAGCCTTTTGGGGATGCTATCATAGAGCGGATTAAGAGTTACTAACGATACCTCGAGTGACTGACGCGAGTCGCGATCGCGCAGACATTGATGCCAGACTCATGCAAAGCTATAGAATCCGCACAACTTCTTTCCAACAGTTGCTTGAAATGCTATAATAAGCTCAATTAGGCAAAATCACAGAAATAAAATAAGTAAAACAAATAAATTGACAAAAATACTAATGAAAGTCATGCTTCTATACTTTTGTGACGCACTGCATAGCCTCATACTTCAATAATTGAAATTTCATCATTTTCAAGACGATTTATTCAACAGAGCCGGTAAAAACGTTTCAATCAACAGTAGTGGCAGGTCTTGGGGCATTGATCTTTCATCAGTGCAACGTAAGGGCCATAAGTGCAGTAAGAAGCCATTGAGGGGCAATCTGTAATCTACAGTCTAGCAAAACATTCTATATCACAGAGGTTGCAGCGTTTTCGAACCGTGCGTGGTTCGAAAGTTGCAGATCTAATGTCAAAATTCACCGCTAACGCCAGTTTTTGGATTGATTTTATCGACACAATCACAGTCTGGAGCAGCTAAAATTTTCATATTCAAATAATAAAATGCTCAAAAATAATAATCACGTTGATCCTTGTTGTAGATTTCGTCATAGTCGCAGCAGACAGTGTTATCCTCGACACATCCTTGACCATTCGGACAAACATACATGCCGCCGCCCATAGGCAAGCATTCTGAAATCGATCTTTTCAAGAAAAAAATAAAAATAAATCACTCGTTGCTGAAGAAACTCGGCAGCCATAATTTTGAGCGCTGACAGCGACAATCAGGCAAAGGGCGAGAATTATCATGGATTGCATGATGTAGATTCAAGGTTTGACAGAAAATGCCCCGTTTACTTTTTTCGAGCCTTTTTTATAGCTGGCTATGGGTAATCTGACCAAATAAAAACTTGACTCTGACCTTATCCATGCGCATAATCGGGTAATTCAGATTCAATTAGTTTCGCAAATCTATTGTACAAGACTATTAGGATGTTGACAGAGCTGCGTGGTCAAATGGATTTATCTCATGTGGGTTTACCATGACATTTCAAGAGCTTGATAAAATCATCCTGCTAAAACTATTTTCCATAATGACATTTAGATTTGACCTCTCAATCATTAAAATTCATAAATTTTGTATTATGGTATTTTTAGATTTTTCCCAGACTATGATTGTTCAAACTTTGAACTAAATTTCATAGATTAAAAAACAACTTGGAAACCTCAAGCCATGCGAAATAGTGTGAGAAAAGAGTTGTTTTTCCTACCTTCCCTCGCCCTATTTCGCACGGCTTCAGGGCTTGAGATTTCCAAGTAGCCGATAAAAATGAGAGATTTCAGCTCATTCAGTTTCATTACCTTGACAAAGTTCTTTAAACACAACTATTTCAAACAAAACCAACACATTTTGAAATTGAGAAATAAAGATAAGGGAGGAGTAATGTTGCATTAACTTTGAAGATTAGGCTTTGCCTCAAATGGGAGCGAAAAGAAGATTCAATCAATCGGCTATTTTGGAAGATACCATTTTTGAAGATAAAGCCATGAAAAATGAAGGTTTAAAAAAGTTCTGTACTTTTCCAAATTTACCAATCCTACAACCCATTTTTTGGAAAATACAAAATCCATAAAATATGGAAAATCGAATAGGTTTGGAAAAGGTAAGAGTTGTGTGTTTTCCAAACCGCCCAATCGATGAATCCACCGGTTCATTCGATCACTCGCTGTGTTTATGCTCCTCGTTCTTGTCCTGTTCGGGCTGCTGCTTCGGATTTTGATTCTCCTGGGCTTGCTTGCTCTCCTTCTCATGGTCGACGACCTCACAGGGAAAGGATAGTTTTGCGAATTCCTCCTCTGACATTATGCGCATCGGGCGCAGGTAGCTGATCGCCGTCAGAAACAGTGAGGTCTTGATTTGCTCTGAAAATTGATTTTTTTTTCTTCTTTTTTCGCAATTTATCCATGAATTCATTTCTCTGGTTTTTTCAGGTTTCGAAATTCTTCCGCAATTTGAGCCTTTTCGTAAAAATTATTCAATTTGAACAAAAAACTCACCCCGAACTCTCTCAATGCACTCACTAGAAGGAGGGGGACGAGGTTCGAAGCCAGAGCTGCAAGAAAAAAAAACAAAAATGCAAATTTTGCGATACTCATAAATTCACCAAGTAGTATATCTTCATCATTTTTCCAAGAAAATAACTTCAAAATGAATTTTTACTAGATTGCATTGTCAAATTAAAGTTTCGAAATTAAAGTTAATTGTGCAAAAACATACGGATCAAAGAAGCATTTGGGACCAGACTCAAAGGCCTCCTTTATTTACATAGATCTTATTATATCGGTCAAGAGGTGACGAAGTCAACGCAGTGGTTGTGTATCACTGTCTAGTCTAGAGCATAGAGCCGAGTTCCAAATTTCAATTTTTCGTCCCCGCCTCAACCCAAACCAAGGGGGCTAAGAAACGGTGGTGGTAGTGGGTAAAACCACGAACAATTTAACTCAAATTCGCCCCTATATCTGACAAAATTGGGCGAATATCGACGATCGAGACATTTTCCTACCGAAGCGCATTGAGAACTGCGGGACCGGCCATCGGATCGACGTCCGGGTCTTCGAACTCAGAGAGCGACGAGTAGTTGGACCAACGCGAGCTGCTTTCAATCGAAGACGATTCCCAGGACTCGAGGATCATATCCGATTCGGGCGAAGAAAACGACGGCGACGACGCCAGAGAAGAGGACGCAGAGCTGGAGAAAGAGGAATCTGAAAAATTTGATTTTATTGGCTTTTTATTTCTAAAAATTTAAGAATTCTTCAAATCTAATTTGATTTTTATTCGAAAAAAAATCCCAGATAAAAATTTCTAGAATGTCGTTTTTCCCTCATTTCAAAAAAGAAAGATAGAATTCTTCAAAATATTTTTAAAAATTTTTTTGAAAGAATCTCTTTTATTTTCATTCTGGAAAATCAACATTAATGACTCAGGTACAAGATTTTCTTGAAAACTTGACAAGCAAAATTTCCTTTTAAAATTTAATAAATCTCATTAAAATATTAAATGTTTGATATTAAAAAAAAAATAATAACGAACCACTGCTAGAGGTGAGGTTATCATTGAGGCTGTCGTCGTTGTCACTTGAAATCGAACTCGAACTGCACAGGAAGTCGAGTGATTCGACAGATTTCGGTGGCGCCACGGGGTGAATCGGTCTTCTAGAATTTAAAAAAAAATCAACCAAATTGAACAACTAATCTTTAAAATAAATATTTTTCTCTAAAAATTTTGAAAGAAATGATGCAAATAAGCATATTTTTGACTCAATTTTGTCCAACATGCATAAGCTTGGGGTGACAAGTTTCATAAATTGTTACAGAAAGTTTTTATTATTTAAAAAAAATAATATTTTTACTTCCCCCACCTTTCCTCCCTGCTGCGATTCGCGGCGGCCTGTTCGTTAGATGCCAGGCTCCGAATTCTCGTCTCGCGCAATCTCTGCCTCACCGCTGCCGCTTCGGGTTCCTCGTCCCAATTGTCAAAGCCGGGGCACGGTTGCATTTTTTTCTGAAAATAAAAAATTAATAAGTTTAAGCCTTCTGCAGAGTTCATCGGAAAAACAACCAAAATTAGAACTTTTTTGCAATTTTAAAGTCTTTTGCTGATGAATTCTACAGGAAGTGAAAATGTTTGTTTGCGAAGAAAACGCAAAATTCGAAGAGAAACTAAGTGAAATGTTTAGAAAATGCGCGAAAGCTGGGAAATGAGGAGCAAACGCGTGTTTTCATCATTCGTCGCTCACCTTTTTTTTTGACGGTTTTCATCAATTTTTTCGAGTAAGTCGACGTAATTCTTATGACGCTTTTCTATGTTTTATTTTTCACCTTCAGATATGTTTTTTGCCTTTTATCTCTCTTTCTTCCACCCCCAGGCCTCCTCCTCCTTTCTGCTTTCAAAACCTGTCCTGTCCCCCAGGCATCGGTAAAAAGGCTTTAGCCCCCCAAAAGGCGTTCGTCGACAAAAACTGAAAAAATCGGAGAAATTGGATAAAAAATTAACGCTTCATCATGAGATCGGCGGCAAATGCCTGTCGTCTCTATAAAAGGACAGATTCGTGACGAAGTCAAGAATGCGAAGACGAAGCTGCGATGTTGTGTTTCTTTTTTAATATTATTTTCTTTGATTTTTCGTAATCTGGAAAGTACTGTAACGTCGTAGAATATAAAATACCGCGCCTTTGGCAAATTCTTCTTCGAAATTTTCCAACTTTTACCATTCCTTTCCAGAAAATTTATCTGGCAGTTACATGATAATTCTATAATCTCAATAACTTATTAAAATAACTCAATAAGCGGGAAATTGATATTCTACGATGCTACAACTTTCCAAATTATCATTTGAGCATTTTAAAGAACATATTCCTTCAGATGCTGAAGTTGGCGGTCGGCTTCGGCGCCATGTGTGGCATCACAGCCATCCTGGCTTGCCTCTGGGCTGGAATCGTCATCACCAGCGACATCAACGAGATGTACGATGACGTCATGTCCGAGCTCGGGGATTTTCGTGATGTTTCCGACGATTCTTGGCAGAACATGATGGTCATGCGCAGAGGATCCGAGTCCGCTGACGAATACATCAGAGGAATCTTCGGCAGAAACAAGAGATCTTCCGGACAATGCAGTGAGTAGATCAAGTTGATGTTCCGAAATATTTCTTTTCCCTTTTTAAACTAGTCCAATTAATTTTTTCTAAATCCTAAAATCAGAAAATAGCATAAGTCTCCTAAACGGAATCTTTCACATTTTTCTTTTAATTTAAGGATACTTCACAGATAAAAATCACTAAATCATAAACATGCAACATCTTTGGTCGTCTTTGCTTCCAAACTTAATTTATTCCTACCAACAGGGTTGCAAATTTAGACCCGAATAGCACCCGATCGGGTCTTTCTCTCCTTCGCGCTTCTTTTTCACTTTATGTCCCCTATGCTATTTCGTCGTTTTCTGCCTCTCTTATATCATGTTGGATCTCAAATTTGCAACCCTGCCTATCAATGCCAAGCCGATCTTCATCATTCCGATTTCAGGCTGCGGTCTGCCAGCCAACAACTGCCCCGAAGGCGCACCTGGACGTAAGATTATTAGGCTTCAAATATTTCAATAATTCAAAAATTTCAGCACCCGGACCACCAGTTGAGTATCTTCATCCATTAGTTTTAAAACTAGCCTTAAATTCGTGCTTAAAATTTCACGAATTTCCGTTTTAGGAGAGGCAGGACCATCAGGCACAGATGGAAAGACGTAAGAAAGTCTCTAAAATGGCCTGCAATAACTGCTTTCATTTCAGTGGACCACCAGGACCGGCCGGCCTCCCACTCCCAGTCAACTTCGACTTCCCGAAGGGATGCATCAAGGCAAGTTATTTGTGAGAAACGAATTCATCAACAACGAGCTGAAACAAAATTCCGTCCTGAGAAGGACAGACTTTTGTTTCACGCCAAATTTGTTTCTTACAAATAACGCATGTCTTCTTCTTCAGTGTCCACCAGGGGTAAGAAGCTTTAAACCACCATAAAAGCAATAAATAATTCGCATTTTCAGCCACCAGGTGTGCCAGGAAACGAGGGACTGCCAGGACACCCCGGCAAGTTGAACATATTTTTGAACTTAAATCTAGAACAATAGTAATACCATATCTTCAATTACTTTAAATTAACCATCAATTTACGTTGAAATTCGGTTTAGGCGAGCCAGGCCCGAAAGGAAAACCAGGAAGACCAGGTTTCCAGCATTCATAAGTTCCTGGTTCAGTAATTCAATTTAGGACTCGATGGAACCCCAGGCCACATCGGCGAACCCGGAGAGCAGGGCCAGCCAGGCTTGCCTGGACAGGTACCATAATTGTCTTTATTTTCAACTTTTCAGCATTTAATAATATCTTAAAAGAAAGTTCAATTTTATCTCAATATTCGACTTCGAAAATCTATGATTTAATTTAGAATGGAACTCCAGGAAACAAGGGAATGGACTGCGTTACCGGACGTGGTGCCCCAGGAATGCCCGGAAGGTAACTTCAAGTATTGTGATGTTCAAATTATAACGCGCTCTTTCAGACCAGGAATGCTCGGACCTCGTGGTTTGCCAGGACAGAACGGAAATCCCGGAGAAAATGGTTCGGCCGGAGCTCAGGTTGGAATCGACTTTCGGTATTTAAAAATTAATTTCGCAAATTTCAGGGACCACCAGGTAATCTATTATGGACCGGGAATTACATGAAAGTAGATGTAATTTTGTGTGAGATTGAGATATTCTTATTGTGTATTTGTGTGCGAGGAAGTGTTGATTGTATCTGGATTAAATGACCATTAAACGGCCTAATCTGATCGGTTTAAAGGAGCCAACGGCAAGGAAGGATTCCCCGGCATGGACGGCAATGTTGGCCAGCCCGGTATCGCTGGTGCCAATGGTGTCGACGCCGAGTACTGCGAGGTTCGATAAATTCATTCAAACAGTTTTCGGACTTAAAAAGAACTATTGAGTTGGATGGTAATTTCTGTTACATATTTGCGAAAGAAATTATCATTTATTTAAATCAAATAATCTATTGTGATGGTCAAATGAAGTGAAAGTTTATGTATTGGAAAATAGGAAGAAAAGGTGAGAGAGGCAGAGCAAATTGCGTACCACTCTTTCCATTGTCCCTCGCTGGCTCTCCTTTCTTCAGCGCTCTAGCCTCCCTCTTTGCACATAGTCGTGACGTGCAATATACGCGCATTTTTCGCAAGGCGCTCTTTAACACACGAACTGTCACTTCATTTGATCGATATAATAACAAATATACAGATTAAGCATGTCGTAACTATTTTTCAACTGATATTTTTAGTGCCCAGCCCGCAGAAGAAGACACCGCAAGCTCTAAGCTTCGCGACTTTGTGGAGAGCTGCAGAAACGCGCTTGCGAGTTGCATCAGCACCCCAACACGTAATTACCTCATTCTTCTTTTCTATCGATTTTATATATCATCGATTGAATAAATAGTTTCATTTAGAAATTGTCTTAATATTAGTGCATGCTCATTCTTTGCGTGATGATGCAAATTTGTTCTCACACACACACACACACACGTTGTAGACTTGGAGATAAATAATTTTATGTTATGGTTCATTAAAGTTAACGACTTGTTGATAGTGAATAATTATGGAGTTTAACACAGAGATCACTTTTATAGTGTACATTGCAGAAAAGAATAGCCAAAATCATCAAATGGGAATGCATTTTTGTTGATAGTAAAATTTCCAAGTTTGGTCTTCGTGCAATGAAATTTTTTTGGATGACAGACGAATGTTTACGTGATTTTATTTAGTTTGTTTTTAATTATTCACTCAGTCATTCATTCATTCACTCTAATATTCTTCAAACATAATTACAAATGCATAAATGACCTTTTGAGCATTCATTTTGCCAAAGAGATATTTAATGAGCCATTAATCGAGAAAGCGGGTCGTCTCTGCAGGCCTTATCATAATATCACTATTCCGAGTTATCAGCACACCGATTTAACGACTTCGTAGCTTTGAGACATCCACCCGCTCCCTTCCTCCTTCCTCTTTTGAATTCATCACCTTGTCATTCTAGGCAGTTCAATCGAACCAAACCACGCTTTAATTACTTTTCCGATAGATTTAAAATTCATTTTCAGCTCCACTTTTTTACTTCTAAAAGATGCTCACCCGTAGGTTAGCGACACTAAGACAAGGTATGATCATAGTGGAATAGGTGGCGGTCGAAGGGAAATAAAGCTGCTTTCAGTTCGTCTGAGTTCTTCGATTGCCAATCATGAGCCCGCTGGGCCATCTGTCAAGACTCCTTTGCCAGGACCAAACGAGCAGGCTCTTCGGAAGCGAATGGACAACCACTTCCAAACGATTTCCATGAACATGTTCGTGGACTTTGAGAAGTCGTTCGGAAACTACATGGTCGACATTGACGGTATGTGCACTTTTAAAAAGTGTCTTTGTTTTTATCTGCAAGCATTGATTTTTCACAAAGTGATAAGAAATTTCGAATAGTTTGGAGTTGAAACTCAACGATGATAAAAGTGGATATTTTGAGGCAACGCCTTCCTGGACGTCTATCAGCAGATCTCTACTTTGCCCCTGGGTTACAATCACCCCGAACTCGTCGAATTTGCCAGAAGCGATCCCATGATCGTAATCCTTTACACCCTCGCTGAATCAATTTTGATCGGCTATTTTAGACATCAACCGTGTCTCGAGCTGCCCTCGGAGCTTTTCCCAGATCCGATTTCCCCGATGCGATTGAGAAGGCTCTTGTCTCGATTGCTCCGAAAGGACTCAAGAACTGTCAGACTATGCTATGTGGAGCCTCAGCCAATGAGCATGCCATAAAGCAGGCCTTCATTTGGTAATTGTTTCGTTCATATCATCGATAATTCGAGCACATTTTAGGTACCAAACGCAGAAGAGAGGCGGCAAAGCGCCGGATGACGAATACCTCACTTCCTGCATGGAGCAGAAATTGCCCGGCACTCCCAATCTGACCGTGCTGGGTTTCCAAGGGGGGTATCACGGCAGGACGATGGCCACATTGTCGGTGACGAGATGCAAGACCTATCAGAAGGTAAAAATATCCATTTTCCCCATTTATTCGGAGAAAACGCCGTATCAACACATCGCAGGTCGACATTCCCGCCTTCCAATGGCCAATCGCCAAGTACCCTCGGTACAAGTATCCCCTCGCCGAAAACAAGGCATACAATGACGCACAGGACAAGGAATGTCTGGAAGACGTCGAACTGAAAATAAAGGAACAGAAGGAGAAAGTAAGTTCGGATCTGCAAAGAAAAGCTAATTTCTTCCCTTTCTTCAGGGTCATGATGTCGCCGTCGTCATCGCCGAACCTATTCAGTCCGAAGGTGGTGACAAGTATTGCAGTCCCCAGTTCGCTCAAGGCCTTCGAGACATCACGCAGAAAAACGGCATCGTCTTCCTCGTCGACGAAGTCCAGACTGGTGGAGGCGCTACTGGCGACTTCTGGTGCCACACTCACTGGAATCTGTCCACACCTCCCGACATCGTGACCTTCTCGAAGCGCATGCTGACAGGAGGATACTACTATGCCGATCACCTCAGAATGACTGAAGTAAGATAATTATGTCATCCAGGACTGAGGCGAAATTTCGATTTCAAAAATTTTTGAAAGTCAATTTCGATTTTGAAAATTAAATTTTTGTCTCAGCTTCTGATATCATATGAAAATGTCAACCCCTCAGGGCATGAGGATATTTAACACATGGGTAGGAGACCCTGCGAAGCTTCTTCTACTCACGAAAGTCGTCGAAATCATCAAGCGCGATCACCTCCTGGAGAAGAACCGCGAAGTCGGGAAACACTTCCAATCTGAGCTGTCCAAATTAGCGGTATTTGAAGCTCTTATGACCGTACGATGAGTTAAATCGCAATTTTAGGCACATCATCCAAATCTGCTATCAACCCCCAGGGGAATGAACACCTTCGCAGCTATAGACTTGCCAAATACCGAAATGCAGGGAAAATTCACTAAAGCTGTAGGATTTTTTCACGAAAAACATTAATTCAATTCAATTGTAGTGTCATCTGAACGGTCTTCACGTCGAACGCTGTGGCGCTCAGTCCCTTCGCTTCCGTCCTAGTCTCGTCTACGAAAAGAAGCATGCTGACTTGACGATTGAATTGCTCGACAAAACCGCCAAGCAATTCGAGAAATAATCATCAGTTTAGCTTTAGTCTTAATTGTAGTAATTTCTTTCATTTATAATCCCTTAATATCATTGGCTTCACTTCAAAAGGATTTTTTCCTCCGTAAACCCATGACTCATTTTCAAGTAGTCATGGCTTTATTTTAGATGAATTCATTTTTTTCTTTCATCAACTATAGCTTCCTAAATTGTAAGTTAGATGAAATTTCATACTTGCAAAATATGTTTTGAGCAAAGGTAATCACTGTCAATGAAAATTAATAAGAATAGTATTCTCGACTTTCACGTAATATGGCAACTGCGCTAGGGGTGCAAAGAGTTTGAGTTATCCAACAAGCTTTATTCACCTGATTGATATTCAGACAATGTCAAATGAGTGGAGTAAAGCAGTAGAAAGCCCGAGTAGAGTCCAAGAACAAGATAGATGAAATAACAATAATAGAATCATATATCAGAACCGTACTTAGAACAATATCTTAGCAGAACTTGAGAGGAGGTCAATGTGCCAGATTGATGCTGGCAGAAATGAAAAGCAACCAAAATGATAAGTGGATTGAATATGAGGACAATCATTTTAAAAACTCTTTCGCACAACGTAGTATATAAATAAATATATGAATGGTGGTCACGACTGTACGAACTCGAATTCGAATTCAACTGAGAAAAATTTTGTCAGTTCGAATTAGATTTTTCGAACTCTGTACAGTCCTGCTAATGTTACACTTAGAGAAAATGAAACGTGAAAATAGAAATGTTTGAATGGGGTTAAAAGCGAGGAGGCGGATTGCATAAGAACAACACACCCTCTCGCCTTTTTCTCGCTTTTCTGCTCTATTCATTTCTTTTCATTTTCTCTAAGCGTACCATTAGTATATTTTAGCATATACTGTCCAAAAAGTGTTTACAAACCTTATTCTTGCACTGCATTTCCTCCAGCCTCTTGCGAATCACATTGCGATCGAATCCGTACTTATCCAATTCCTTGTTCAGCTGCTTGTCCGGCGGCCGCGTTGCATTGACCCTGGTCACGAAATCTTCTACCAATTGACGAATAGTTGACGTATTTCGGTGATTTATCGCCCTGTTCTGAAAATATAAGACATTATCTTTGAGATGCTGAACCAGGGGATGATCATTTTCAAAGTTCAATTTCTATGCTAATATCAGGAATATGCGCCCAGTTATAATATTATCTAATATAGCATGAGCTATATTTTAACCAGTTTCCCTGCTCTATTCTTCTTTATCATATAATGAGCGATCATAAAAATTTTCAACCGAGCTCGGACGTACATCTCTGCACTTCACTAACCTTGTATGCAGTCTGCAAATCTTTCAGTCTCCTGCGGACCACGTTGTAGTCAGTTTCTTGATCTTCCAATTCCTTGAGCAGAGCATCGTCTTTTCCAGCGAGCTCGACCAGTTGCTCGATCCCATCATCTATCAACGAACTAATGGCTCGAATTTTTTTATTTTCTGAAAATATGTCCTTGAGATGTTGAATCAACGAGTGATCATTTTCAAAAGTTTGATTTTTTCTCGGTTGTTTATGGCAATATACGATTCAACATGAAAAAACTAGCAATTTTTCAGAAATTTTAGTATATTCAAAGTTGACCCATTTAAATGCTTTCTAACGATTTTGGAATTTTGCAGTGCGTCATTTACTGTAGCATAAACAACGCACATACGAGCTCCGGGAACTCGGTTTTCTTCCCCAACTTCAATTTAGCTTGACTGTAATTTACATTGAAGAATCAAGCTAACCTTTAATTAATTGTCCTATTTCGATTTAGATATCCATTCCAATATCTTCGTTTCTTCATCAAATTTTTCGTTTCGAACTACAGCAATTTAGATGTCGAAAATGTCTGATTTAGGCAGACAATAAGTTGAGATACGATATCTGAAATTAGACTTTTTAGTTAAAAAAAACGATTTTTGAAGAAAAGCATAGGAAAAATCGCTGCTCTGAGAAATATTTCGAGTAAATAGCTGTAAAATGGAAAATTGCACGAAGAAAAGAGGTCACAAGAAAGAAAAAGAAAAGGTTTAAATGGCAAAAATCAGGGCAGCTGGATGATTTCTGTAAGGAGGGTTTTTGGGGAAAAGGCAGTGAATCGGATGTGCGAAAATTTCCCGTTTTCAATGTCGAATGAATAGCAGATGAAGTCGAAATCGATCTGGCACATAATATCCTCGAAATTAAAAAAAAAATCTGCCTTAGGGCCCGTTCATACTTTAGTTGCAATGCAACTTGCAATTTGCAACTCGCTTGAAATAGCATGGGAAGTGAAGAAAGCGCGATTGCACCATATTGCATCAATTCTCGTGCTCTCTTGATTTCTCATACTATTTTAAGCGAGTTGCAAATCGCAAGTTGCATTGCAACTAAAGTATGAACGGGCCCAAAGAAATTCAAATAAACGTCCTTACAAAGCCGTTCTCTTTCAAATAGCCTTTGCTCTATTCACTGCAAAGGCAGGGCACGCTTTTCACTTGACGAAAATTCGCCAAGCAAAAAGGTTTTCGAATATCACCTTCAAAAATTCATATCTCTGGTTACGCTGATTCGTTTTTCATGCAGTTTTTGCTATAAGCTTGGTTAGTCTATCAGATCTTGAGAAAAATACTTTCATAACTCTGCCTTCAGATCGGGAATATCATTTGTGTCCTCTACTTATGTTTATTTTCCAAAAAAGATTCAAATTGATTTCTCGAATTATATCAACTTCCTGATGAACTTTAACCATTTATTTGAAATACTCGAGGAAAAATTAAAAATAATGGTTTTGCGACTTCGACAACTTTAAAGTAAACTGATTTTGGATGTAAATCCGAGTGTCTGGCGATAGAGTCGATGAAACTAGTTCAGATTGAGTCCCTCAAAAAACAACCAAACTTCCACGAAACCAGACATTCAAGATGACCCCACTTTTGCGACACTGACACTGGTGGTGTCAAACTCTTTAATGTCTGCACGAAACGCTCTGAAAAGTGAAGTATGAAAATACGAATACTGATGCAATCAAATATCAAACGATTTCATTAGATGCAACTGAAATTCAGAGGGCGGTTTAGTGCAGTAGTTATGTGTTACTGCCTATAGCTAGGGCTCAAGTTCGCCCCCCACCTCGACCCAACCCAAGAGGGTTAAGAAATGTTGGTAGTGAGTAAAACTGCGAAAAATTTGCCTAAAATCTCTCGGCTGCCGCACACAACAACAATATGTCCTCAGGGCGGGCCACTAGTCCTGTGTGGCTAGGATAGGCCGACTGTCCCATTACGGTCAGAGAATAGCCGACTCCTACCCAATGGGAATGAGGCTAGGAGGATTTTATTTGTAAAACGCATGCACTCATGGGATCATGACATGCGAAATAGTATGAATTTTTTATCGAATCATGTCATGCGGTTCCCAGATTCCCATAAGCGAAAATATATGCACGCCAAATGTTGTTAAACATGCGTAATTCTCTAGCATTCATGTTTCATATGTAGTATTTTAACATCATTTATTGTTGTAAACAATCAAAATATCAACTATTCAAATCTTGCTTTCATAAACACACTAAAATATTTTGGTTTCATAATAAGACTAAAGTCTTTCTCCGTGCTCGGCAAGTTATCTGGATCAACGGGTAAAATCTAAACATTTCATTAGTATTGAACGATGGAAACAACGTGGATCCTGCGTACATTTTGTAAACTGGCCTTTTTCAGCATTCCGAGACGACGACCATCGTCACTGGCCTTTCTTCGTTTATTTTTAGTTTTTATTGATGTTTTACCATCCCCGTTTAATCATTTTCATCGGATTAGCAAAATAATTGACAATTAACTTATCTGGACCTAAAACCCGACGATTTGATCGATTTCGATATTACTATTGTTCTTCATAATGAAAGCATTTTTAGGGTAAAATTTCGTGGAAACTGACAAATTCGTCGGATCTTCGATCTGGGCAAATTAATTGATTAATTATCCAGCTAATTTTATAGAAATTATGAAGTGAATGACAAAAATATTAATGAAAATAGCGGGAAAATAGACCAGAAACGATAGGCGTGGTCTCGGAATGTTAAAAAGGCAATTTGCAAGATCCACATTGTTTCCACCGCTCAATATTATTTCTTCTTACAAATACTGAGCTTTTTTTTTAATATTTTTACACCTATTTTCTTGAACAACTGTTATCCTAAAATATACATATTTTTTGAATCGATCAACGGATCTCAACCCTGTTCGGAGAAGGAATCATGTAAATATATGGTTTTTCCAACCTTCAATTTGCAGTAAGCCTTCGAATATACGATGCGAAGAGACCTTGCTGGACTTAACCGTGGAAAATTCGAATTTTAAAATTGTCGATTTTTTAGATAAATGCAAAATGTGACGTAAAAACCCGATAAAATTTAATATGCTTATACCCGAAAACTGTCATGGATTGAGGTTTGTAATATTTCGATGGTAAAATTAGAAAACCATGATAATATGAATATTTAATATAAATTCTCATTATTCCCCACCGCAGATAATGAGGATCCGTTGATTGTTTCCAAAAATCGTTTTTGGGAATAATTATCATAAAAAATATGTGTAAAACTAAAAGATCGCTCTGTACCTCAAACTGATTATATAAGTTGGCTATGGTTAGGAATAGTGCCACTTGAGCCATTCCTTCTCCCGGACACTTCTTTTTTCCTATGGAAAATGGGCACAACTAAAATTCCTCTCATAAGAATTTCTCAATTTCAAATTTTGCCTCTTCAATTTTCCTTAAGCTACCGTCAGGATTTAGATGTCTCTCCGGTTTGAACTTATACGGCTCGGGAAAAATCTGAAATCTTTCTAAATTAAAATGTATATACATCATATCGCCCACTTTCTCATCATACATGACTGTGGAAATTTGCGGGATGATGACTGTGTGAGCAGGAATGTGATATCCGTTGATATCGACGTCCACGTTGTTCATGCGTGGAATATTTAGAACAGCAACATTTGCCAGTCGTTGTGCTTCCTTAATCATTGTCAATCAGAATAATATCTCGGTTATTTCGGATAACATTTATGACTGCATTGATGTAGACCAATTGAGTCTTATCATTCATAGTCACTATTCTATCTCCTCCAATTTGCTTATCCAACTCTTCTTGCATCTTTTTAGCAACTTCAGGATGATGCAAAATATAAAGAACGGCCCACATAATTGTCCCCGTGGTCGTGTCTATTCCAGCAATTGCAATATCGATACATGAATTTTTCAGCTGTATGATTCTAAATACGGTTTTTGATCAAATTGTATATATTTTAAATTAACAGATTTCAATGACTACTTACGATGTGCGCACCTGCGAACTTATATTTACATTGGACATTCGTCTGTTTTCACATGTTAACAATAAGAGTAGAGAAAGGTTCGCAAGCCGTTTTGAATCCTACATCATTTAACTGGTTGAGCTGGGCTTGTTTTAGGATGGACTGAGCCGTTTTAATTTTTTTCCAACCGATATTTTCATGAAAAGTTATGCATTGCATGCCTTTAATGAAAGCGAAATTCAAAACATCTGTGACTGATTATTTGCAAAAAATTTTGAATTTTATCGGAAAATTCAAATTTATACCAACCAATGAAGATCATTAAGTGAGTAATTTTCGCAAAAAAAGACCTATGAAAAATTTCCGCTGCATGAATTTCTGTGATCGATTTTCTATGACTGGTTTTAGTAAGGAAAATTCGTACTATCCGG
The DNA here is from genome assembly GCA_964036155.1 of Diploscapter coronatus. Taxonomy (NCBI): domain Eukaryota; kingdom Metazoa; phylum Nematoda; class Chromadorea; order Rhabditida; family Rhabditidae; genus Diploscapter; species Diploscapter coronatus. The sequence continues at coordinate 79,975,284 of OZ038423.1, read as the reverse complement.
ATTCCCGGCATGACAAGATCTTGAAAGGTAGCAGGAGTAACAGATTCGGAATTAGTGCATTCGATTACCCCTATATCAATCGAATTTATTCAAATTTCAGAGTGATACCTCGTGAATGTTCCTTGTGAGGGCTGTGAGAAGATTGTTTCGATACCAAATATAGCTCATACTCATCACGCCTATATTTTGCAGACCAATCAAATATGGATCGAACTTAGGATCAAAACGATCTTCTCATTGCTCTAGTAATATGTGGATGAACGTTTTCCCCATCCTCACATGTGAGAACAGAAGAGTGCTCACGTCGTAAGTAGCCATTTCAAAGAATTGATTTTAGATTCACTTACTCAAATCCGCCAAAATTGGGTTGATCATCGAATTTTTTCATCTCTTTTAGATAAAGTTCAACATAATAAGAACTATCTCTAGACTCAAAATCGATTTTGCGCTGATGCTCCGAAATTTGATCATCGAAGAAATTCATTATTTTATCACGATCATTTGCCATTCCTAAATACTGTCATTTACAATATTATAAATAACGGCTCATGGAAAAAGACACCGGCTTTGTTCTTTTCTTCTCTTGTTTCTTCATACTATTTCTTAGAAAAAGCCGATGTCTTTTTCTATGAGCCTAAATAACATGTTTATTCATTTGTCTTACTTTGATATTTTTGGTGAAAATAAGGCAGATGGCGAAGTGCTGGAAATGATGCTAGAATTAAACCGCTGACTTCGCCCACTTCTTTCAATATATGACCCAACGAGTGACGTAGCCGCAAAAATTCTTGAACCTTTTCCTGCAATATAAACTGCTGGAAAAATCACATAAGAACGGTCCCAAATAGCGAGTTTGATAAGATGGCGTGAATTGCACAAAAAGCCACAATTGAATTATGAAAAAGAATATTGACCAAAAGCCCTACAAATATATATTTGTAATGTTTGAAGCCTATTTTAGATGTTTAGAAGATTTTGAAATAAAAAACGAGAGATAAATATAAGAACGGCTGCATATTTCGACTTATTAGGAAAGTCTTTATACGTAGCCCCTCTTTCCTCAGTTTTTAGAATAAAACCTATACCATTCAAATCGTCTGATTACAAGGATTAGCGTCATGCATTCATTCTTGTTCAATGACACTTTTTAAACGAACTACATCACGCACTTTTAATTCTCCCAGAATTTATGGAATATTTGAGACATGCCAGCTAAATGTAATGAATATCGTCTCTGCCTTGCTTACGAGGAGTATGCAAACTGCGGAAAAGAAGATTTTTGCAATGTAAACGATTTTAGCGAAATATCTTTTTGCAAATAATTTTCTTTGAAAAATATTAACTTTTTCTTTATTAAACTTTTTCAAACTGATTAATTTCTGCAAGACTAGGCCATTTGCTACTAATCTATCTGCGAGTTTCCTCACTATCAAAGTATGCAATTGCGAAACCTTTGCTTTATAACGAATCGCTTTATATAGATTTCGAAAACTTTTCAAAATGTAATTAGTTTTTAATATTTTTAAAACTTATTTTTCTCGAGGATTTGCTACTAAGTGGTAAAGTCAGATTACCTCATCAGAAGAACTTCCAAATAGAATTTGATATGTAATCGATCCCACTGCAAAGTCGATATGATTGCATATATCAACTGGTTCATAAGCGCTTCTTCGCTTCAATCTATCGATCATACAACGCACTTCGGCAAGAACCTAAACTATCCTCTGAACGATTGTTGATAAATGATTCGCACTCTTTGCTCCATAAGAGATTTGCCCATGCCAAAATTTCGAAGGAATTGAAGAAAGAAACGTCGATGAATTTTCCAGCGATCACCGTCAGTTTCAGCGATTCCGTATTTGCCTCCTAGAAAATCACAGGCATTATCAATGAAGTCTAGGAAATCTGCACTTCCGTAAAATGTGTTCCAATTCTAATTCGACTAAAACACGCAAATATTGCGGAGGCTTGCATATTAAATAGTCAATTCGATATCGCTGGTTAACATGAAATTATTAAAAAACCGTGAAAAGTTAGCATAAAATAGAAAAAACGAGAAAATAGTGAAAATTAACAAGTTTCTCGTTGAAAATTTTGAGCGCGTTTTACGCAAGTGCAGATCAGAAGTTAATGAAATTTTACGCTTTTTTCGATTATTTCATTTCGTTTCGCTTCGAAAGAATTTTAAATTCCATTTCATTACACCCCTAGTGAATCTTTTCAAGTGCTATTTGACATTTATAATTTGATAAACGTCCAACCTCTCATTTCTTGAGCGATTGGCAGTATTTTTCTTTCTGTGTAGGAATCGCCATCGTGGATAATTGTCTTTTTTATTAAATCCCAATCCAATACATATACCACGTCGATAAATGTGTATGTGACTGTTGAAATACCACCATATTTTTCCCTTAATATGTAATTTATCATTATTTAATGTCGAATTACTCACTTCAGTTGACTAAAGAATTTATAGCCGGGCTTTTCAATTGCCAATAGTTGTGGTACGTTGCCTATTATGGGCAATGGGATTGGGCCTACAAACATCAACCTACTTTCAGAATATTAGTTCTCTTACCAGTGCAAAGCTGGCGAGCAATTTCTGCATTTGATCAAGCCTATGTGTTCATTGCACAAAATAACACTTGACTTCCCTCCAGGCCAAATGCAGTTTGCACGTCAGCTTTTCACTGGTAGAGACATCTAATATCACTATGCCGGTTTCAGCATTTTCAATAATTCGACGATGAACTTAAAATTCCTTTATTAAATCGCATTACCTGGAGGTAACTTTCGCCTTCTCCAAAACATTTGATGAATTATGAAAATCAGAGTTGCCGTTAATATTGCAATTAGCATGCTCTGAAACTGTTTAAAGAAAATATTTGTCGATTCTAGAAATTACGCAATATCGATCAACCAGAGAAGATATGACGGAAATTGGGATATATGAACACTCACACTGAATAACTTTTGATAAGTAACGAAACACCACACAAAATTGACTAAGGATGCTGAACAGGGGTGAGACGGAATTTGTCGGAGATTTTTCATCAAAGGACATCAATTAATCCTTTTAAAAAAAAGTCCTTGTATCAAGTGAGCAACTTATTTCTACACATTTTCAAAAGAAAATTTTCCCTCGATTTTGTATGAATGATTTAAGAAAAAGATTGATTGGTGATGTTTAGTGAAAAACGACTCCGATTCCGAAATTTTCAAAATTCGACTCTGCAACAGTTTGAGTATAATATGTAAGCAATGAAAAATATAAATAACATGGAATGCTTCGCCTCATTTACTTGTGGGAGTAAATGAATTGACTGCGTTTTCTAACTCAACATTTATATCAATTCTCTAACAACTTCGACGAGTTCTCGATCAATTTCAGTAGACAGTCTGTATCGACCTTCTAACAATACGGCGGAGATTTGCATCTAAAATGAATCTGTCGACTCAGAGATACGTGAAAATGTATGTAAAATTGGCAAAATCTGTAGTGGTATTCTTTGCTCGATAACGAGCTCGAAATCAAGTGAAATAACATTTTCTAATGAATGTATCCAAATAACTTTTCTAACACATCGTTCTTTAGACCATGAATGACGAGGTTTTATAAAGTTATTTGGATGCATTTATTACTGAATTTATTTTAACTTGATTTCGAGCTCGTTGTCGAGCAAACAATACCACTACTGCTATTCTCGCTGAACATATACCTCACCTTTACTATGTAAGACGTTAAACAGTCGAGTTTTTTTAGAGGGGGTGGTACCCAAGAAGTCGACCCTCAAATTTCGAGTTGATTTTTTGTCCTTGGGGGTTTTCGACTACGTTGATTACGAATCTGACGGCTAAAACCCGATCCGATCAATTGTTCCGCCTGTTCCGGAAGGCCCGCATCCGGTAGTTCCGAAAAATTCAATTTTCGTTATTCTGCATGGGACAAATTCAAATTTGGTATCAAAATGATCGAAGAGACCAACTGAGCACGATTCTGAAAAGATTTCGTCGAATTGATACCGAAGAAGGAAGTTCTGATGAAAGTAATAAAACATGGAAAATATCATATCGATTTTTCGCTTTTTTATTTTTATTTCTTAAAAGTTAGGTTTCATGAGTTATTTATATTGAAAAGTAGCTCAGGTCTTCTAGTTCCTGAAACACTACCATTTTCCTACAAACTGCCGACTAGCGGAGAAATGCTACTTCTTCGAAGAGCTGTCATGGCTCATTTTCGCCTAAGTTGATTTGAAAAATTCATAACTTCCATAATTCTAAGCCAAATTCGATAATTCTTTTTTTGTTTGATTACTATGGATATTCAGTTTATCAGACACCAAAAGATAATTTTTTTGAATATCAATTTCTGCGGAAATGTGCATTTTCCATCATGTCATGGGTTTACGGGTAAATGATGTTGGAAAAATTCATTGAGAAGATCAGCCCATTCCTCAACTTTTTTTGAATTTCTGTGCAAATTTTAGGAGGTAAATTGTTAATGAAACAAATAGCAAGAGTCCATGAATCTCCTTTCTATCCACTATCGATATTGGAGAAAGGATTAAACTTTATGAGATAAGAATATTTTGAAAATTCAGACGAAACTCCAATTATTTCCCCTATTCAACTTTTCTCTTACTATAAATTATTTTGGGCCCTCGACGTGCTACATTCACTAATTTGATTTCCAAACCGTTGAAACATCTATGATCACATGCAAATGCGTTATTTCACCCCCCATGTCTAGACTGACAAATTGATTCAATGATATTTGTCCATAAAGAATTATGCAAAAGAGTAGCGATGCCCTGCAACTAAAGACCGTCTATTGATCATTAGACTCTTCAGTTTGATCATGATAAGAATCTAAGCGAAATATAAATTATTCATATTATTAAATTTCAACAAATCTGAGTAACGTACAATTTGCAACAATAAGACTATGATTTTTGAAGTGGTGGTTCTGTATGTGTAATTAGGCATCACTAACAACTTTGAAATTAGCCATTGATGTCTTGAGACGTTTGTCTAATTTTGTGCCAAGCAAAGAGTCTTGGTGTGAATAAGACATTTTAGAAAAAAAAATCAAATTTGATCAGAAAAAAATTCCAACACTCAAAATGAGCTAATTTTTGAACATGAAAAACTGCCTGCACACGGCTATACGGGCATATTTAGCGTTAGTTTTTTTTTTTTTTTTTTAATATATACGACCGTTTTATAGCAAGTGTCATCGATCTTGACAGGGCCTTTTGAGACATTTAGGGTTTCTAGGGCACTTTCTTCCTATTTTGGAGCTATCAAACCAAATCTAGGGAGGACTTAAGTCAGAATGGCCGTGTGACCTACCTCCTCTATTGTATATTTTTGAGTCTGACTAAAGTGCTCCCTTGGTCTGTGTCAAACTACCACGTTTTTATGTGATGCGGCAAAATGGAAGTGGGCGGAGTTTGGGGGCCCTAGTTAAGAGGTATTCCGTATAGGAATGTGAACAAAATAAATCGGCATTTCGAGAAGCTATTCCAAATCTGATATGGGTTATAAGGATCAATATCCCAAGAATGGCGGTCTTTATCCACCAAACTACGTCGATATTCGCCAAAAAGTTTGGTGAATAACGACCTACATCCAAAATCTTTTATCGATTTGATTCAAAATTTGTGAGCATCCCGACGCCTCTCAGTGGGAGAACTTTCCTAGATTTTGAGAAAAAGGCTCCCAATACGTAAATGGACCCAAGTCTTAGATCTTCTATGAGCATATTCCAATGCAGACCTAGACAGAGCTTAAGCCAACATCACCGTGCGGACCCCCTTTAGTAAAATTTTCGTTCAGCAACTCCTTGTGGATCTCTATAACTATCAATTTTCTTAGTAAAATTACCCTTTTCAGACCCCCTCCACTGCATTTTTCAGCTTAGCTGAAACTCCGCCTAGGCCTGCTCCGATAACAAATGTTAGTGATTCTTCTTTTTTCTTTTCGTTCGCTTATAGGGTAAGAAGAGACCGCTAACATTTCGTACTGGATCGTGTTTCTTAAAAATTCAACTTTGTGGCGAGACTGATAAAAAATACTAATTTTCATCGAAAAACAAGCTATATAATCTAAAATTTATATAAGAACTTACTATCAGTGTCAAAGATTGACGAACTATGGCTTCGAATTAGAAAATTTTAAAATCAAACTTCGTCGCCTCCGATACGTGTACGATGTTTATGAGATCAAATAAATATACGTATCACATATATTTTACGAAACACGATTTAAATAAATAGCAGTTTGCTGTGTGATTCGTTAATGTGGTCAATTTCTTTCAATCAATGAAAATGATGAATTTGAAAAGTGGTGATAGAGATAGAAGAAATTATTCGAATTAAAAGTAAACCTCATAATCACTTCATTTTTCACTTTGCATTTCAGCTACTAAATGAATGAAAATTCCAATTTAATATGGCGCTTTAGGGACGTTGGCGGTACAAAATAATTGTACTACGCTGCAATCGGGGGGTGGGCCGGAATTTCGGCGATTTTGGTCATTCCGATTCCGGTTCCGACAATCTTAAAAATCCATTCTGGCCCACCTCTGACTGCAATTTTCGCCCTGCACTCCACTGCCAGCGTCCCTATGGCGCTTACTCATCTCAATTACAGGGAATTAATTGCGCTACGAAATAATTAAATGGGTCGCTTTTCGATTATTAATTTTTTGAAAGTGTCATCCATAATATTCCTGATTAATGACATATGTTCGAATTACTATCGATTCACCTTCAATAATTTCGATATTGCAAGTGGCTATGCTAAGGATCGCTTTCTGAAAGTAGCAGAAACTTTTAGGTATGATTAAAATTTAATAGTGTAATGCATACATTGTATAGAAACAATTTCGCAAGTGGATTTGAACGAGAAGGAGCTGCTCTGGCAATTTATCACAAGGGCGAATTGGTAGTTAATATTTGGGGTGGGTATGCTGATCGAGTGAAAGGAAGAAAATGGACATCGAATACTGTGACACCTATTTTTTCTGGTACTAAGGTGATCATATCATATATTTTGTTAAAGAAAATTTCGCTAATCATATAGCCTTGATCCTTCATCTATAAAATATTTCATTAAAATATTTTCAATTCTGAATAAATGTACATAGGTTTGAGTAATTTTCAATAAATTCAGGCATTTGCCTCGCTCGTAATCGCTGTTTTGGTCGATCGTGGCTTATTAAAATATGATGATAAGGTTGTGAAATATTGGCCTGAATATGGCGCGAATGGCAAAGAAAATACAACTATTGAAGATGTTCTCACTCATAAAGTGAATTAATCGATTACTTTATTACGATATTAAGAGGGTCTATTATATAGACGATGAATGTGAATGCGAATTTTAGGCTGGAATTCCATATTTAGAGGAACCGATATCGATTGATGACGTTTTGTCTGGAAAAATAATGCAAAACATAGCGAACGCAACTCCGATTTGGGAACCTGGAACTGAATCTGGTCATTCTTTGAAAAGATTAGGATATCATGTTTGTGACTGACTGTTGTTTTAGGATATCATGGATTCACTTTCGGTCCTATTTTAGATGGAATCGTAATGAATGTCGATCCGAAGCGAAGAAATGTTGCCCAATATTTCAATGAAGAAATCGCCAGTGCTTATGGTTTGGAATAGGCCGGCAATGTTATTATTGCATACAAATTTAGGCCTCGATGCACATATCGGCTATAAGGATGATTTCGAAGATCGTTTAGCGAAAGTCACTTCTGCACCATTTTTGGAATATATTCGTGATAGTATTCATGTAATGAAAACCTATTGATAGGGCTGTTACTTTTGAGACGGGTCGACGATCCGTTCCCGTCCTCGGCCTGTCTTCGTCCCAAAAGTACCGGCCCTGCCTGTTGGTTAATATGAAGTCGTTTAGAGCCCTCGTATTTTGATAATGTTAGGACTGATGCAAATCAGAGGATCAATAATCAATAAGATGATTTCAAATACACCTTGGGTGCAAATCGATTGTGTAGTTTTTAGGGATAGCGAATGCGCTTATTTGTTTTTAATATTCAGGAACTCGTATCTTTAAACGATCCTTCGATTTTATCTTTACCGCTATCAGCGCTCTCGGGAATAGCTTCGGCTTCGGATTTTGCTAGGGCATTTTCTCTAATTTTATCATCACAAATCATTTCGAAAGAGACATTATTACAACTACGCGAACCCACTCTAAATAGCTGGCATATTGAAAAAGTTATGACCTGGCCATTTATGAAGGGACATGGTTTTCACTATGAATCTCATCCATTTATACAGGTATGCATATAATGATGATGCTATGTTAAGATACAAACTGAACATTTAAAATAACATTAAAAATATTGCCTGAGGTACAAATTCATTTGATTCCCCCTTTGACTATATCTCTGGTCTATCGACATGAATTCAGCCAATACTCATGATATTTAGCAGGCAAAGTTTGTCATAAAATTATGAAAACTACGAATTTTAGCCGAACTGATAGAGATAGATAGAGTAAGCTGATTGACCAGAGCCATACTCAGCATACAGTGGCGTTCATAAATATGGAGCAATGCATGATGATTCATAAAACGTCTCATTAGGGGACTTTTATAAGACAGAATCGGTTGAGATTTGATAAACTTGTGGAAATCCGAATTTACAAACGGACTTGGACATTGAACGGGTTTTAAGATCTGGATCCGATCCTATCACACTCTTCAGCACAACAAAATACGACCCGATCAACTTCTGGTAAACTTAAGTTTCATCCAATCCGATAATCTATCCTAAAACTCGACCCAACCCGATCCGGTCGGTTCGATTTGAAATGTCCAAGTCTGGTTACAAAAAGTATTGAAAATTTTAGTCAAATCAGTTAAGGAATAAGAGATTTATCGAGGATATCATAGTATGTGCATATATCATTCTTGATTCCATATTTTTGGGCGCCACTGCATCTTGTCCAATTAACTAAACACAAAATGTGTAATTTAGGGTGCGTACATATTTGGGCATCCAGGCTGGGGCGGTCAATTTGTACATGTAGATCCGTGGACCGAGACGATAATTGTATACGTTACAAATGGTTTGAAAACTGGAACTGGAATCTTTTGTGCTCCATATATGGCTATATTTAACGAATTTTACTATATTTTATCATCTTCCACTAAATAATAAGATACATTCACAAGTCATTTCTGCATCAGGGATGTTGGCAGTGGAAAAATTGGTCAATATTTTTGTTCTGCGTTTGATAGATTTGTTTGAATCCTTTTATTTCAAGTTGCGATTTTTTCTTAATTTTCAGCAATTATTTTTTCTGTTAAGTGTTAAGAAAATATTTAGCAATAAAAATATAATATTGATTCTGCCTGTGAACTTTGATTGCCTAAAGAAATATAATCATTAATTCTCTAAAATGTAGAATAATATCAAAAATAGTCAGTTGAGACAATAAAACATAATTTCATAATCATATATGAGAGAGGCCAAGTCTCCCCTTTTCAAAGGAGAAAGAGCGCATCAATTTTTTCGACTTTTCAATTATCGTTAATTATCCCGATAATTAGTTGATAATTTCATGAAACCAAAACACCAATTAGGGTAATAAAATGCGCCCGAAATGATGGCGTCGTTGGTTTTTCGAAAAAAAAAAGATATTCTGAAAGAATGAACGTCGAAACTCCAGTAACATAACTTTCGATAGGGTGAACCGTTTTTGAAAATCTAAAAGTTTCGAGTTATTCACGACCTCGGCCATCACACTGATATCAAACTTACCAAATTCAACCTATTTTGAAAAACCACTTGGCCTTTCTAATTATGTTTCGAGCAGAAGAGTGCTAACTTTCATGATCATTTAAACAATTTATTGAGAAAATTTTCAGTAAAAATTATGGTTGTCAGATTATGGGAAACAATTAGTACTTTATTATCAAAATACAACAAATATAAATATCTTGATAGTTACATATTGATTATTAATGTATCAAATAAATAAATTTAGTCGCGTTTGGATTCTTTGGATATCTTTCTAAGTGCTGCTGCTTGAATGCTTTTACTTTTCCTATCGAGCAGATACTTTCCTAGGAAGTTAGGCAGTAGGTCCAATATTTCGGTCTATAAGCATATGGAAAATTAGTTAATGTTTGAAGGATTAGCAAATGAACAAGTGTGAAAAATTGAAACTGAGTTGATTCAGTTGCGAGTGAATTTTCACTAGAAATATTTTAAAATAAGGATTTTTTGTTGTTATTTAAAAAAAAAAAAATATATATATATATATATATAATACATAAGTGGCATCATATATACCGTAAAACCTCGAATATTAGTCTCGGGGCTATTATTTTTCAAACTCCTAAAAATCGAAAAATTTGAACTTTTCAAATCGTGATAACTAACCACCTAATCATCATAATCCTTTGGAATCAAAAGTTAAGCTGCTCTAAATACATGGGTGTTTCAATATTCTTTGACACATTTGTTTTGGCTGCGAGTACTTTTGTCCTAAAGTGGGAGAAAAGGGGAAAATTGAGAAATAGTAAGGAAAAATGAAAATATGAAGAGACAAATAGCTCACAATTTGATTGGAGTGCAACGGCTTCGCGAAAGTGCACAAAGCCAACGCGATCGGTTTTAGAGTTTTGAGTTATACCAAGTCAAGAATAAGTGATAATTACTCGTGTTAGGTACCAAGCAAGTTATCGAGGGCTAAATTACATCATGCAACAAACCGCTAAAAATGATGAAAAATAAAAAAGGATATTCAAAAGACAAATGTATCAAAGAATATTGAAACACCCCATACTCTAAAAAACACTATAAAACACTCCCAGGGATGATTTGAGTTGGCAATGGTGAGATCTGGAAAATCGAAGGGGTGCTTCTAATAAAGGGGAGAGACTTTAGAGGTTTTACGGTAATTGGCTATTAGTAAAATTCGCACACCTATCTATAGGCTATAGACTGAGGGGGTAAGGTAGGGGATGACTAAGACATCGTACGAATTTTACTAATTGCCATATAATCTCGATAAATATCAATTTACTTGAATCTGATGAGATATGTAGCCAGCTGTGTCGTTGCTTATACCAATGGTTGAAACAGCAGAACGGACGAAAGATTTAGCATCGGGAATGAAAAAAGACGTACGCTTCAACTGAAAATATTTCAATGCTAGAGGTGGCCAGAATCACGGCTTTGAAAAAGTCGGAATCGGAACCGAGTTTTCTCGCAATTCAGAATCAGGATCGGAATTTCGGTCAGCCCTGTCCAATGCTAATAATGTACAAATATGTATTGAAATAAAACGAATTATTAATCAAGTGATTATCACTTTTTTCGGAATTCAACTTCGTCGGAGTTTTTTTGAAATCTCGAATTCTCATTCCGTTACATCCTTGATGTGGTAATTAAAAATGAATATTCTCGCTAATATTTATACCCTTGATTGATTTGTACTTGATATATTTAGAATTATTCCAAATTGGTCACTTGAAAAACAACATCTCGCATTTTAAATCAGGAATTCAAGTAACGTACTTTGCTCATTTTGCTGCAAACTAGCCAGGGGGTAATCGTTTGAATGATGATTCCCTCGTTGGCATATTCACGGCGTAAAATCTCAGAGAACCAGCTTACGTACTTCTGTAACAAAATCAAATTATATCCACTGATTTGCACAAATGAGACCTTTACGGATGAATAAACTGCCCAAAGAGGTACGGGAGTTATGGAGGCGACAGAGGAGATGTTGACAACAATTCCTGCTTTGCGCTTCACCATCTGAGGCAAAAGTCCAGCTGAAAGCTAAATGCAAAAATTATTATTCAATAGTATACGTTGCCAAAAAGATTTGAATCACTACCGACATACCATTGTAACTGGCAAAGTGTTAACAACAAGTATATCCTGAATACGACACAATCCGCCTTCAATTTTTAGCAATACCTGAAAACGTTAGTTGTTTTCTTATCCTTCGGAATTATGCTTATCTCGGGATAATCATAGCTCAATCCAACATTATTTATAAGAATGCCAACTTCTAGTTGATTCAAATCATTTATAATATTATGGTATTCCTTTTTTTCGATTTGATTTGCGAAATCGAAGACGAATGTTCGAGCTTGTATCTGTTATCTTCATTTAAAATAAATAGTCAAATTTGATAATTACCGCGGGATATGTTTCAAGTAGTTCTTTCCTCACATCGTCCAGTTTGGACTGTGTGCGAGAAATCAAAGCGATATCGAACCCATGGTGGGCTAATTCGAATGCATAGGCCTTTCCAATTCCGTCTGTTGCGCCAGTTATAACTTAAATCTTCATTTATTTTTATTTCAACAAAAATAGTCGATTTTTCGAATTCGCTTGTCAAAATGTGGGTTGTGGATGTGCCCTCGTCTGCAGTGGCCCTGTGCCCGTCTTTCCAATGCTATTTTCTCTTTTTGCCAAAGTTGCCTCTTTTCTGTGGGTGTAGCAATCCATCGATCGATCGATCGATTGATTGCAGGCAGAAGAGGGGAAAAATGAGAAAATAATAGAGTGCAGAAAAGGGAAACGTCCATTTTCGATAAGCGGATTCCGGAACAGGGTTGGCCGGAATAAGACGTTAAAAACAGAACTGTAACGAAATTTTGTTTCGTTCCGTTTGAATCCCAATTCGGGACATTTTTGGACCATGGAATGGAATTCAGTTCCGATTCATCATTCATTGAGTGAGTTTTATTGTTTTCCGCGAAATTTCATTGCGCTAAAAATTTAAACCATTGATTTGAATTCCCCTCCAAAAAATTTCAAAATTTCATTCGGCTGCAGTTTCAATCGGAGGCCTGCATTCTCTGACTTTTCCTCGTATGCTCACTCGCTATTAATAACTAGTTGCTTCTGCTCGTCTTTTTGAAATTTCGAGGTTAGAGCAGAGACGATGAGAGTTCAACAAGGGAGAGAGAAGCCGAAGTGCCGGGGAATTGCGATTTCGAAAAAAGTGAAATTCCGAATTTCAATTCCGGGCAGCATTGGTGTGGAAAAATCGTCTGTACACTTACCAGCCCAGTTTCCTCTCGCTTTGGCTTTCAGGTCGATAGTAGGAGAGAGCAGATAAATGACGATAATGCGAATTATGGAAGATAACAACTTGATACCTGGCAGGACAAACACGATAACTCCGGCAAAATTAACCAATATTCGACAAATCAATATCTAGAAAATTTGTCACTATATATATATTGTAAAAATTTGACTAAAGATATAATAAATAAATACATTCTTATATAGTAGAGGTAACTTCGCTTATATATAAATAATATCAATATATGGATTAAGCTCAACTATTGACAAATATATCCATCAATTAACTAACCTGATTGCTATACACTTCATTGAGTGCAAAAACTTTCTTCAAAATTTCAGGAATATCATGTTTGTATACTAAATAAATAAATATAATTAATATGGTTTTTTCAGCATACTTACATATTAAAATGGCTGATCCAAATGCAATGATATAGGATATGTATAATGTGAAGAAAACATATAGAGCTAGTTTCATCCTAAATCATCAATAATAATGTCATTAATTTGCAAATTCATTCCAAGTTGCAGCTCAATATATTGTAATTATCAAAGAAAATTTTCTCGATTATTATTTGTACAAATTTTAGCCAAAACGTATAAGAATAACTAATCCAATAATAATGCAAATAAATCCTTCGCCTTATTCCCCTACATGAGTGGGGTCGACGACCCTCGAAGGCTCACGATGGGACCGTCTACCTATCCTAACCATAGAGACTACTGGTCCGTCCCCCACGAACAGACTGTTGTTGTGTGCAACAGCCGAAAGATTTGAGGAGAATTTCTCGTGGCTCTACCCACTACCAAGATCTCTTAAACCCCTTGGTTTGGGTCGAGGCGGGGACGAAGGGCGAATTTGGGACTTGAAATCTAGTGAGTAACACACAACTACTACACTAGACCAACTCCTGCTATTCAGTAATAATGATAGAATGAAATTTCTGATATAGGCCCGAGTAAATCCCTTGCTTTTTGTGCTGATTTAATTACTGTTCTGACGCTGCAGAATTGTCAAATTCAGTTTCGATACCGGTTGAAAAAATTGTTTGAGGATTAGCCTCTGAATATATGTGCTTCTAACGTGTGAAAAAATAATTATTGCAGATAAGAGATAGGCTAGAAAAAAACAGTTTTACGCTAACCTTCCTAACTAGATATACTATTTTTTTGAAAAAGATAAAAGGAAATCGATGCTCGAGTATGGCTTTCTATGAGACGAATAACCAGCTTATCACGCGTCAATAATACATATTTATATATCCGTCTGTTTAAGAAAATTTAAGAGGAATAGTCTTATGAAAAACGGTAAGATATTATTTAAAAGAAGGCTAAATAAGGATACATCTGATTCTATGTTCAGACTCAAATCGCTAGTCAGGTACATGTCTCGACAAATAATTTACATAAATGATAGTGCCTTTTTCTATTCTGTTGATACGATTAGAGTGCAAGTCCCGCCCACTCTGTGAAGTTAAAGTCAAAGAAGGCAATTTCGCTAAAATTTTGCGAAGCGGTATTTTTCTTTTTTCACTATTAGACATGACACTAAGGAACCATTTTCGCTTCTGGAACATGCCCCTGAAACCTGACTTGAGCCGGTCAAATCGTACAATAAAAATTTCAAATCGTTCGTTTGAGCGTACTAGTGCTCGCTCATTCACGCTCCTCAGGCAGAATGTGTATTTTATTTTCTGAACACTTTGAGACCAAAAATAAACAAAATTACGATGAAATCTCAATAAGAACAACTTGAAAACAGAAAATTCAAATAACTCAGCGAAAATAGTGCCTATCCGAGTCAATCCGGACGGATGTCGGCACTTTTTCGCCGACCAACACCAATCCGCTCGGATCCGTGTTGGTCGGCAATTTTTATCTGGTAAAACTGCCGACCAACTCGGATTGAATTGCCTATCTGGGCAGAGCGGCATACCGATAGACAATTCACAGAAAATTGTCGACCCGCCCGGATCCGCCCGGATAGGCACAAGTTTCGCTGAGTAAAGCTGTAGGGTTTTTTCACGAAAAAAATCGATTCAATTCAATTGTAGTGTCATCTGAACGGTCTTCACGTCGAAAGATGTGGAGCTCAGTCCCTTCGCTTCCGTCCTAGTCTCGTCTACGAAAAGAAGCATGCTGATTTGACGATTGAATTGCTCGATAAAACCGCCAAGCAATTCGAGAAATAATCATCAATTTAGTTCTAATCTTAGCTAATTGTAGTCAAATTTTTGCTCATTTAGTCCTTTATTTATCTTTATACGTGAATGAAACGTTAATAAACTCAGGAAATCTGTTAATGCTCAAATTTTGATATAATGCCTTGCAATTCAGGTATTCTGAAGCTGAGAACTGTAACAACCCGTAATTCCAAAAGTTGGGCACGATATAAAAGCACTTGATGGCTTGACTAGCATTTTAAAGCCGAAATATGACTTTTAAAATTCCCTAAATAGAATTTCTAAACACTTACTAATTGATATGATATAGAACAAATGTAGCGCGATGATTATTTTATCAGCAATGAGTTTGCAAAGTGGGGCACTCCTAACGCATGAGCAAGCTTCACTACGCGCTTCCGGTAGAATTCCATCATTGAGTTGGGCTCTTTTATACCGAGTTTTGTACAAGCGAGCACCACATTGACCTCTCTAGCTAGCCGGAATTTCAAACACGACGGAAAAGTATCGGTAAACACCTTCATTGCACTCTGAAAAAGTTGAATAAATTTTAAAATCTTTTGAATTTGTTACCTCCAATTGTTCCTCGTCATCCTTCATCGGAAGCATATTTACAATTAGAACTCCTCAAATAGGATTTTTCGAAGTCGATTATTTTCAGGAGAAAAATACCTGCATTGGTAAGAAGATTCTTCATGGTCTTGACGATTTTAGGATTTCGGAAATTCTTCGCTGGACATGGCACAAATTTGTCCAGATCGCATGCGTCAAGGAATATCACGTCGTAAGATAGACCTAAATTAATTGAAATATTTGTAACTACATATTAATAAAAGTTTCGAACCAGTTTGCTCAGCTTCTTCGACGAATTTCAGACCATCTCTGATGAGTGTCTGCCTACTAGTATCATTCCTCACTCCGAACCACTTCTCAGCCAGTTCAGCGACCACCTGCTCTAATTCGATCGCCGTGATTTGCATCTGAAAGATTATTATCTTAAAAACACATTTAAATAAACATTATACCAGTGGAAAATGCGCGTGCAGAAACATATCCAATGATCCGCCGCCCAAGCCCAGCTCAAGAACTTTCTTTCCCTCGTTGGATTCTGTCTCCGATATGGAAGAAACCAGAAATGGCGATATGGCGAGGCAATAGATCTAAATAATTGGTTTTATTTTGAAGAAAAAATCCTTACATATTCAGTCATTAGGTATTTGTGGTTGATCTGCCAGATCCTCGTGTCAGAATCCTCGAATGTCGCCCCTTTTGGTGGAATCAATCTGGCAATCGACTCGCTTTCATCCTCGAACCCGTCGACGAATAAGTGACGTTCGATGAAATTCGGATCTGCTTTAGCTCTCATGTCCTTGACTGTGTAGCATCTTGACGTCGTTTTGGAGCAGACTCTTTCAAGAATTGTGAAATTAAAGTCACGCCTTCAAAAGTGAACATTTCGAAAGTTATTGTAGAAATATTACCGCTGCTGAACAACATGTTTCGGTATCATAGTGACCACGGTATCGTCGATTAGAATATTTGACGTGAGCATCATAGTATAAATGAAAATCTGCAAAACATTAGTAATATTTTAAAGGTAACCAAACACATGTATTTACTGCTAAATAGACGAATACGCCGATGATAATGAAGTAGACGAATATTCTCGCTCTCGTAGGATTATGGAAACATCTATTCATACATTTCCCTGCATCGTTTTGGCGTTTCATTAGGCTAAAATAGAAATTATTTTAATTTAAAAACCTCTTCCTTACATGGCATAAGGCGTTGCTGAATCATCTGATATGAGTCCTTGTGGCATTTTTACTTTCCTCTTCGGCACGCTGCCGGAATCTCGTCAGTTTATTATACTATTTATAGGAATAAATGATCATTTATCTGAAAATTCGTGTATTAAAAAAACGATCATATGTGAGTTAGAAGAAAAACAAATTCCACACACATAATATTTGCTAATGGCCCTGGGTCAAGTACATTATAAACTCAGGACGGAATACATGCATTTATAATAGCAACTTCTTCGTACTTTATGTTTATTCTTATGTACAGCACGTTTCCAATGACAATAATTTACCCCAATGAAAATACGATTCACACGTTATGTTATGCTGAGGTTATTTTACAATCGAGACGAGATGTTTAGAAAATCATGATTTATTGAGCAGCAGTTGTCTGAGGCAGAGCGGTGAAACCTTGGAGGCAGTCGGGGGAGCAGAATTGATAACCGTCTTGGGAAGGGAATTGACCGATCTGAATTCTCCTCTTGAAAGAACTCAAAAAGACGAGTGTGTGTGTATGACCTTACCTGTTGCTCAATCATTCCGCAGTACGAGCACAATTTCATGCCCTCTCTTTGCTTCTTTTGCACGAACCGATCTCCGAAAATGATGGTAGCTCCTTGAGGACGCCACTGAGTTAGGATGTACCGGTCGAAATCGCACAGAACCCAGGTGCGATTTCCGTGGAAGAATTGCTGGAATAGCACCACGCGATCATCTGGCTGCCATTCTGGGTCGGTTTCGAAGCGAATGCTTCGTCGCTCCTTATTCTTCGACTTCCATCGCTGCTGGAGCACGTACAGAATCTTTATGAACACGACGTATGCGTATTTCTGGCCGTTTGCGATTCTGTAATGATCATTTAAAAAAAAAAAACTATCATTAACGGTTTGGAAATGATGAAGTAATGTATCAAGAAATAACGAGATTTCAAATTTGTCGTTTTCTAATAGAATTTATACCAATATTATTACGTCCCGTCATTTTAGCCCAAACTCGCAGAAAGCATTTGTTCCATTTTGAGCCACGTTATTATGCGAAATCCAGGCTGCTCTATCACTCAGACCTAGGGAGCACTTTCGCCAGGCGAAAATAAACTATAGGGGGGTAGATCGCAAGGGGTTTCTGACGATTGTCTTCCCTAGATCTGCTATCATTACATTTGATTTTCAGCTTAACTGTTTTCAAATTCAAAGTACTAAACCTGTAAGTGATTCGGTTCGAGACGCCGAAGACTCTTTCGAATGATTCCTTGGTCTGTGGATTTGCGAAGGGGTCGGCTGCAATCCGCTTTCCAGCGTCTAGGGCAAGAAGGGTCTCGGAAATCAGTGGGAAGGTGACAATCACTTGTAAATCAGAAATGAACCTGAAGAGCGGTTTAGAAAGAAATCATATAAAGGTACGCATAAAAATCGAGTTAAAAATAATCGAAACCACTAACCGTAACCCTTCCTGTTTATCGCTAGTGGGCTCGGCCAGATATCGATGGATCGCGATGAAGGCGTCGTCGCAATGGAACAGAGTCTGTTCGTCCGATTGCACATAATTGACAACATATCCGCGCACGGAGATCACCAATCGAGACCACCAGAGGCGAGCCAATGAGGTTTGCATCTAGAAAAAAAAACACCTTGTCTGATGAAAGAATTATTGATCTGTCGAACCTGTGAGATAGCATCCAGATCGATTTCAATCTTTCCTGGGTTTGAGTTGAGTCGATCGTCGTGCGGGAAAAGCTCAGTATCTTCCATCGACACTGGCAGGGCCATTTTTAGATAAAAAAAAAGCCTGAAAAATAAAGAAAAAACGAATCTGAAAACAAAATTGAAAGAAAAGGCGCGGAAACCGACAAAAATAACAATGCGCACGTGTAATTTATTCTTGAGTAAAGTAGTTATGTTGTGGGTGGACGAAGTGACATGAAGGTCGTTTCGGATCGAAACTTATTGAAGACAGAGGGTAGAGAAGTTAGAAATCGAAGGGTAAGGAGGGAAAGGGAAGGAAGAGGCACGCCTTACAAGGCGGTGATTGCGCAGTTGCAGCAGAAATCAGCCACACACAACCGGTCTGCCTCGGCGTTTTTCCCGACCACGCAAATCTCCGTCCTTCTTAGGTTTTTCATGCCTTATTGAGATGAGACTTATTATTATGTCATTTCAAAGCATGATAGACATTATCAATCAATCATATTTGACTATTTTTAGCGTATCTTTATGCATCGCTCGAAATCTTTCTTTCTAATAGCCTGAAGTGTTAATGCGACGGCATCGAATCTACTTGGCACATTTTAGATCAAGGCAATAACTTCATTCACTATCGTTTAAAAATCTAAACATAACTTCTAATAGAATACAAAAGTAACGATTATGAAAACCTAGAACCCATTAATGATTGGCAGATTTGAACAACTTAGAGCGTCTAGATAATATGTGCCATTATTTACAGCCCTGTTTACACAACAATTGAGTATCCTATGTTTGTTTGATGATATTGTAGAGCTCGTCGACCAACCGCTTCCAGGGAATCACGAAATCTGCATCGGCGATTTTCAGCTCGTTAGTGACATACGCATATGACAAGCCATTGTGGACGTCTACTCGAACGTTCTGACCCCCATAGCCAGAGTGACCGAAGACCCATTGATCCTGAAGTAATAAAAAAAGATATCGTATCGCTTCAAAATTATACCTATTATACGTAATAAAATAACTGGACTAACCAATGGATTCTTTGTCATTTGATATCCATACGCTTTGCTTTCCTCATATTGATTCACGACATCCATTTCTTCGAGAAGGACTGGTTCCTAAAGTGCCGCTTATCACTTATTTAAAGGATCAATTTAATGAAAACCTACCTTAAGCAAATCGTAAAATGACTGATTAAAGACACTTTTCGTGGCGAGCAAAGAATGAAATTGAGCTAGAGATCGCGCATTGCCGATCCCCATATTTGAAGGCATCGGAAGCAATCGGTTTTCATATAAATTATACTGAACATAAAATATAAGAAACTTATGGGAAAAATCCATACATGTTCAATTTTGATCCAGTCCCAAGTCTCATATAGCTTCTGATTATGAATGTTATCTGATAGGGAATATCTTTCAAAAGCGATAGGCTGGGCAGCTCCGTCTTTCTGGATTTCGTCCTCAGTAGGCAGCCTCAATCTGGCGACTCGGTAGTTATCACAGGGCTTCTTTAGTCCAATCGATAGATCTTCGATGTCTTAAAAGCACAATTGTCGAAAATAATAACCCAATACTGGCTCACCATATTTATCAATATAGTCTTCATTTAGAATCTGGACGAGCCCTCTCTTTTGCGGATCAATCCTTCTAACTATTTGATCGAACAAGAATCCAATTGTTAGAGCATGATATCCAGACGCTGTTCCGGGCGTCCAAACAGGTGTGGCTTTTTCGAAATATTCGCTCATTTTTCGCCAATCTGTCACATATTCCTGTGTAACTTTCTCGTCCGAGTAAGTTAATCCTGCCTGCAAACACAGGATGTTCATTTATAATTTTCCCATTTATTGTTTGGATAAAAATTTTCCCAATAACTATTTCGAGAAACAATCAATGAGAATCAATTCTTGAGAGTGGAAGAAATGTGAAAATGTCTGGCTTCATCCACTTTCTAGTTGCAGTACACCTTCGGCATACTGGTGGTCGGGTAAGTTTCGAGGTTTTTCCTTAACATTGGCCAGCGATTTTTCGAGCACAAAAAACTTCGGATCAAAGAAAATTAAAAACGGTTTTCAGATTCGAAATCAGCATAAAATTCTGCATATTTTTCATCTGAATTTGTAAAAATTATTAGAATAGTTTTTTTCCGATTTTTTGCGGCCAAGTCAGGAAAAATGCCCGTTACCCCGGTATGCTCGGGTTTACCCTAAAATGGAAACTGGTGAAATCGTAGATTTTCACATTTCTCCCACTCTCGAGAATTGATTCCCATTAGCCGTTTTTGGAATAATTATTAGGTAAATTTTTGTTCAAAAGATAAATGGAAAAATTATAAATGAACCCCCGCATGATGTGATTGATGAAACTACATAAACAAACTGTAAACTACGAGTGTAACTGAAGAGATTATTTGCCTGATGAAGGGAGACTTGTTTGATTGTAATCTCTTGTTTGTCATGTTGGGCGAATTCCGGCCAGATCGATGCAACCTTTGTGTCGTAGGAGACTTTATTCGCATTGAGCACTCCGGCCAGGACTGTCGCGGAAATCGACTGAAATTGGTGTTTGAAGTTGGAGAAATTATTTTGATTATTGTTTATGCCGAAATTTGGGAGGTCTAAAACGAGAGGAGAAATAAGCGATTTTGGATTTCAGTCTCTCTCCCTTTTGCATGCTATTTCTCGATTTTCTAACCACTAAAAATAAATGCATCACTTTGCACGCCTTCCAGATTTCGGCATCAACAATGATTACCTTCGTAGTGGAAAAGAGCACACTCATGGACTTCTTCGTCCACTTCTGTCCGTTGGTTTCGTTGGCTGTTCCTCCGTACAGGTTACACACCAGCTTTCCATCTTTGAACACGGCAAAAGCTGCACCCGCTCTTTCAAGACCCAATTCGAAGTTTTCTCTGACAACAATCTAATTAGTATCATACTTGAAAGATAAGGAAAACATTTGCACTGCCATAGGTTCATAGATTCTAATAGGCGCGATTTTTTCCTAAGGCGTGAAAAGATAAGAATATGATCGGCCCAATGTTTTGTTTTTTTTTTTCTAGATTTGCAGAAAACGTTTTTCCTACCTGAAAACATTTTGCAGGGAAGCGTATTTGTCATCCGCCGCACCAGCCAGGTACAAATCGTCTGCCACGGTTGACACAGTCATTGGGAGAAGAAAAACGATGAATGCAATGGCGAGAGGAGTCGAGCGAAATGGAAGTGATGGTTGGCTGCACATGCGAAATAGAGATAGGGAGACGGAGACAGGCTAGAGACGGCGACCTGTCACTTCCAGCGCTCAAACTTTTTTACCTCTGATGCTACCGAATTCGGATAAGTTGATCCTATCTGAAGCGGTTTTTTATCTCTTCTTTATATCATTCCCCGTTTTAATCCCCAATTATTCAGCCCATAACGAGCACTCTTACTTTTGACCTTATCAATCAGCAAGACAAACCACACAAGCTATAAAGTAAGAGGTTTACCTTGAAATCTTGAAATAGTAGAATAGCAGAATAAAGAGTTCTCTAACAGCGTAGTAGCATGAATCGGGGACTTGAAATTTGTATACGCTAAAGGAAGTGAAGCAGAAAATAGGTGAGCCTGCTGGTAGTGGTGGTTAGACCCGGGCTTTATCGGTCTCGGCCCATTTATGACATTATAGGGCAAATAGAGCAATAAATGCACGCAGCAGTCCTTTAGTAGCTAGTGCTTAGAGCATGCCAGAATATATATGTCGAAGCACATTTGATACGCATCATGACCGAATGAATTCTGCATTTATGGAAAAAGGACACAACTTCGTCTCTGAAATAAAGCCCCACTTTTCACATTGACACACAAATTCAAGCGAAATTCTATACATGCGTACTTAATGCAAAACGCCGAACCAAAAACAAACATGTCAGAAGAATTTTAAACGGATTAAACATTCGGGATAGCGTGAACAAACGGCACCGAACTAGATACCAATTTTCGGTTTACTGGCCTTTGTATCCAAGGAAACCAAGCGCTGTTGGGGTAAAGTGTAAGTAAATACTAACGGTCAGATACTAAAGTGAAGATATTGTTTATTGACAAAAACGATGAATGATAGTGATTATTATTATTGATAGACAATAATATGTTAAAGATCGTGATAAAATAGTAAATGATATTGACCAACAGCTTCTTAAAGCATGAAGGAAGAAGTTGAACTTGAATGAGAAAGCAGGGAAAAATAGAAGGGTCCGAGAGAAAACAAGGGCATAAAATTGTGCTGAAAGTCGAAAGCTCGACGCTAGAAAAAAAAGTTGGGGCAAAAATGCGCAGAGAGAAAGAGTTCCTTAGGGAGAAGATATATGAAAGAAACATAAAAGCAAAGCAGAGAGAGAGAGAGAGGGAGGATAAATAACTTAATATCGACGAATAGATATGTTAAATGTGCTCCATTCTAACATACTATTGCTAAAGGACCTTTTCAATGGTCTAGCATTGAAGCTCATTTTTGGAAATGTTGAATTTTGTGTCTTTGTCAATAAAGAGACTCGACAAGGATGTGGAGATTATTGAATCTGTTAGTCTTCAAATCCACATTTATATCCGCCGAATATCCGTTCCGCCTTCCCTTCCCCTTCTCCTTACACATTCCTATAAAATTTTATTCAATCTCATCTCGGGCCCATAAATTCTCGATCACCACTCTCGCAACACAGAGAAATGAGAATCGAGAATTGATGTGAGAATTCTACTTTATCTTTCACAAACCAACAATTTCGCGGGGATAATTATGAAATTCTTGCGTGGCGGAGAAGAATTTGAAAAAACGAATTTGTTGCCTTGATCGAGAAAATTCTTTCTTTTTTGTTTTCTTCGTCTAGTCAGGGATATTTTCGAAATTAGTGAATAGTGAAGTTATAGAAAATTTTTAAATATCTTTATTGAAATGCTCTGCTAGAGTCTTAACAAATCGATCTGTATGGGAACGCTGTTCGTAAGTTTGGGGAATTGTGTGAAGAGAGCGGATGGTTCTCGTTCAAGTTCGATAATTCGTTCGTCGTCTATTTCCGTCTTATAGAATTCGTTTATTCTTCCAACAGATGACACGTCGATTCTCTGAATTCGATTTTATTTCCAGAAAAATAACAATTTTGTCAACTTTGGCAGATTATAGATCATGAAAATTTGCAATATCGCGGCCCTTTATGAACCTTATGCTTTCGAAAGGTCCTACGTTTATTCCCGAAGAAAGGAAATCGGAGTAAAAATCGAATACCTGAAGACGAGTGCCATAGAAAGGTGAGCCACAATAATGCAGGCCGAGGAGAGGACAATTCGACGAAAGGCTGCAGAGAAATCAAAGGATTGAACGGAAGAAGTGGGACTTGGTGCGGGAGCTGAAGTCGCGCACCAGAATGGAGACGTTACTGCGAGCTTCGATATTTGAAATCGGTTTGGTTATTTCGGTATGATCTTAAAGTTCGTCAAAAGTAGATATATTTACGGTGAGAAAAATGTTGTCTATTCAAGCTGATGAGGAACGTCTAATTAGTGCGATTTCGAATAGATGATCAGCTGAATGGAAACGTTCTCTTTCAGAAGTTTTTTTACTGTTTTCTTCGATAACCAGAACTAAGAAAATCTTACAGCAACTTCCTTCTGCTCGCGAGTTTTGCGAATGGCGGCAATCGCTTCGAGCAATTCGTCTTTCGAAATATCGGAGGGAATCTCGACCGACTGCGAAGAAGATGTCGTCATTTCGAGATTTCGAGTGGTCGAGGGCAACGCGGTCGAGTCAATGAATTATTGCTTTCTCCAAACTGTTCAAATGTTCTAAAATAAATGTTTCCATTCTAATTTCTACAAGCTGTGTATTATGTCTGTTTGCTTTCTGTGTAGCTTTTGAAGGATCTGACTTGATGACTTTCAATCTCGTATATTAAGGCTAGATTTAATAAAGTTCTAAAATGCGTTCTTCAACCTGAATTACTAGAAAATTGATGTATGCCCATGTGTATGTATATGAATTTGAAGGTTCGAACGATTTTCAGCAAAAACTTCAGTTGTCTCGCTTATTCATTCAGGAAATAAATTCTTTGAGGTCGACCTTCATCATAATTATCATTTTTCATCGCAGTTTATAATTTTTCGTTAATGACAAAAATGGATGTGCCTGACTGGAATGCGTAACTATACAATTATTTCGATGCCTTGTTAAATTTTTAGTCACTTGACTCTGAGCTTTTGTCCTTTCTAGTCATTATAGCTATTCTTGAAGTTGCTCTGATATGACTAGGGCAGATGCTTTCGTATGAAAAGATCAAACTCTAACTGCTAAATTAAGGTCATTTTGTACGTTTTTAATAAAAAAACTGAATATCGATCCATTTGAAATCGTGCTCTATTGCTAGATCGACAATGTTGAAATGGCGGTATGATGTGAAGAGTTCGCTATAGTTAGAGATAGGCGAGGAAAGGAAAGTAGGGAGAAATAGTGTGGGAAAAGATAGTTCACGTCCTCACGTTGTCCCCGGCTATTTCTCAGTTGCCGTTAAATTCTGAATGAATCGTTCCATTTCATTTAGCATTCGAGCATACTTCACATGTTGACATTTGAAGCTATTTGATTAGTTTTTGTTCGCTTATATTTCCATAATTTTTTTTTTTTTTTAATTTTACCTAGTCTGTTAGTTTATATTCAAAGCGCC
This sequence comes from Diploscapter coronatus, assembly GCA_964036155.1. NCBI lineage: Eukaryota > Metazoa > Nematoda > Chromadorea > Rhabditida > Rhabditidae > Diploscapter > Diploscapter coronatus. The sequence goes on along the minus strand of OZ038423.1, from coordinate 79,949,826 downwards.
AAGCGCGAGACAAGAGGAGAGCGAGAATGTCTGCGGGAAACACACCCCACCTGACTGCTCTGTGCTAGTCTTCTTCAATGCACTCCCCTCCCCCTTTCGCCGTTCCATTCAATCCATCTATCGCTGCTATTGCACTTATCGATTGCTCGCGCTCGTTCCCCTTTCCACCGCTCATTTGAGAGCGGTCCAGCCCAATCGCTTGCAGTTCTCTCTCCGCTCCGTTCCTCCTTCACCATTTTTTTCTCCGCTTGACCCTGAACACACTCGCTAAAACACAAGCTCCTCCTTCGATCGTTTTGCACCCCGCGCTTCACCGAATTATCGATCGATTCATTGTTGTTTGCCGCGTTGTTTTCTCTGTCAAGTGTACCTCTTTGTAAAATTCACCTTCTCGTCGAATCTTCCTATTTTATAATAGGATGCCTTTTCAATAAGCCTATTTTTCTGCGTTCTAATTGGATTATCTTGCAGACAATCTCGCCAAAAATCGATAATCCAGTCGAGACAGCCGCTTGAGGCCGGCCTTTCTGCCATCTGCCATCTGCCATCTGCCATCTGCCTTCTGAATTGTCAGCGTCAACCAAATCGATCGTCATGGCATCTGAACCCAAACTCATCGTCAACAGGGAGGACGAGGCGCTGCCAGGTAAATTTTAATTGCTATTTAACTATCACTTCAACAACAACAGCAACAACACTATCTGCCCATTTATTGTCGTTATCTCGATCAAGAGAAATTGGTGCTTTCGAGCATTTCTTACAAATAGAAAAATACTAAATCGGACTTTGATAATGGCGCGTTCATCTCCACTCACGTGAGCAGAAAAAATAGCTCACAAGAGTGAGATACACAAAGAAGACATGCTCTTTTCCTCTTTCACCTTCGCATATTGTCTTTATGTTCACGTAAGCGTGAGCGCGCTCTTAAACCATCAATAAACAATATTTTTCAGCAGCAATAGACAAAGACAGTTCTCTCGTTGCCTGTTCCTCGCCAACTCCATCCAACAGCTCCTTTCTCAGCGAACAGGAGCCTGTCGACACGAACAGCGCGAGCAGACAGTCACCGTAAATTTTCATTTGTGCAAGAATCGGGTATAAGTCGAAAATCATTCCAGATTCCTCTCGATCAGCCAGGCGTCTCCCTGTTCAAGCCTCACTGGGTTCTTTCAAAGACCTGAATTTCTGAATCTACCGGATTCAGAGACGTCGTCTCGCTCTTCGTTGGACGGCTCGTTCATGACGACGGCCGAGAGACGGGAGAAATTTCGGTTAGTTTTCTGAATTTAGCCAAAACCCTGACGTTATTTGAAAATGACGGGTTTTCAGAAACAATATCTTAAGTTAGAAATGTCTATAAAATCCGGAGGCCAGAATTATTTTCTGGGAGTCGGACTTAATGCTTTCGAGCTCTGAATTCAGTTCAGCCAATTAGCTGGCAACTGAGAAATGACGTGAGCTATCTTTTCCCACACGATTTCGCCCTACTTTCCTTCCCTCGTCTATCTCGAACTATGGTGTGCACGTCCTCACGGCCATCACGTCATTTCAACAATTGCCTAATTAACCCTAATAATAACGCCCGAGAAATAACGTGTAGATCCTAACATTTATGTTCTCGAAATAATACAGAACGGACAGGAAACGTCGCGTCTCGTCCGACTCGTCCTCGTCTGAAGAGTCCGTGCTCACGACCGGAGCCGAATCTATTGACGGAGAGGATGGACTGAGCAGGAAGAGCAGCAGGGGAGCGAGGGTGAGATTTTTTTTTAGATTTTCGTGAAAATTAAATTGAACTTTCTAAAAGATAGTTAATTTTGAATCAGATAAAATTGCTGATTTATTCAAATCTATTGCTTCTTTAATGATTTCTGTGCAAATTATAGTTTATTTAAAGATGAATGTTTTCCGAAGAAATAGATTAAAAGCCGCTAAAAATTGAAAATTTTCAGTGTTGAATTTTCAGAGCGACGATCGCCCTCCGTCCATCGGGCCTGGCGCCCGCCCGATCGACGCACCTCGAGGCATCATCGAGAAAATCCGAAGAGAGTCCAATTGCTCGCTGGATAATGAAGTCACACACGAACGGCTCGTTCAGGTAGTTTATGTGAATTTTCAAAAATGGTATTTTTTTAAGGGAAATAGATATTGACAGAGAAGTGATTTTCTTCAGAATTATTTCATTTTTGAAATGGCATTACTTTGCTATATTTTATTTTATCCAGACTTCTTATTTCGACTTATTTCAGGCCTCTCAAAAAGTGTCCTCGGGATTCGACGACATTTTCATTGAAGGCTCGCCAGTTGGATCAGGGGTGAGAAATTTCCGAATTCCAAAAACTAGAAATTAAACATTTCAGGAGCACCGTCACCGCGCGCGTTCTTTCGGAGTCGGTGAGCCGATTTCCATCGTCACTAACAACATGTTCATGCCGCACTCCTGCTCGCCTTCTCCTACTAGAAACCCGGACACACACAAGGTTTAGTTTACTCAAAATTCGAAAAATTCATTTTACGTTCAACTTTCGAAATATCTATTTTCTGGAAAAAAAAATTCTAAAGTTATTCTTATTATGAAAATAAAAAAAGACTCGCATGGGGTTCACTTGACCCGAAACTTCGAAAGAAGATGCCCTTATGCTAATTTTTAGCAATATTTTCTTTTTTGGAAAAATATATAGGTTTCCATCCATAAATAGAAACAATTTAGCAATGCTACTCTCCTTCAACTCAACAAGTCGTCCGCCCGAATATTCCCTACTCGCCCAGCCCGAGCCCCACTGCCAGCCCCAAAAGGCCCACTCTCATTAGGTTCAATTTTATGCTAATTTCTTTTAAAAATGCTTTTTTAGCCGCAGTGCCTCCCCAATCACCTCCAGGAAAAGAGCGCTTCCTTCTGCTGTCGTTCTGGGGGACCTGGAAATAAAGAGGTTGAAAAAATTCTTTAATTAAAAAATCACTTCAGACTTGAATTTTATATCAACTTCCAAAATTCAATTTGAATTTCCATTTGTAATAGGAACTTTTTCAAATCAGATAATTTATTCGAATCTTTCTAAGCCAAAGTTTAGTTTTACTGCTCACTGGCAAATATTTGCAAAAGACGGGTAGTTTAGGAAAACTATTCAAAATTTCAATAGCATTGTAAATTCTTGAAATTTTAGAGCTTGCGGTCCCTCAGCTCTGGCCCGTACGAACTCGACGTCTCCTCTGGTGACGGACCGTTCCTTCCCCTATCCCACAGCCGTGACGGTCACTTCGGGCTCGTCGACTTTGACGAGCGCCGCCACCACGAGTAGCACCGCGTTCAGTGCGCCCAGTCCACAACACCAGCCATTCGCTCATCCAAATAATGCGTTAGTTTTTTCCTTTGATTTTATCAAACAATATAAAGAAAATCTTGGAAAACGTTTTGATAGCACCTGAGAAATGACGGGATGATGTGAGCTATCTTTTTCCTCACACTATTTTTCCCTACTTTCTCATCCTCGCCTATCCCTAACTATAGCGCGTACGTCCTCACGTCATTTCAACAATTGTCTGTTTTGGTCATGTAAAATGGTCTTTTGATAAACGTAGAGATTTTTTCTCCTTTTATAACGCACTTCAATTAGAAAATATCTAAAAATCATTTCATTCTTAAAATTTCTAACTTTCAGATAATGAAAATTATTAGTCTAGAACTAGAAATAGCTAATTTAAGAAAATGTACGATTTTTGAAATTCGAATTTTGAAATTTTAGTTCGGAAATAGGAGTACGTCCTCTGGCGCTTTGCAGACCGCGTCGCTCGCAGCCGGACTTCGATGACCCTCTGCGTCGCTCGAGTGTCGACTCGTCCTGCGACGAGCTGCCTTCCACTCCGCATCTTTCTACCAGTACGATTCAAGTTTGAAAACTTGACGCGAATACTCCTTTAGAAAGCATATTTTATACCCCTTTCAGGGCAAAGAATTTGGCATTTTATTTGGTTTTTCTTTTCACACATATTTCATGTGATAGCGCTATAATTCTGAAAATATTAATTAAACGATAAAAATATAAACTAAATTTAAAAAATTTTTAATTTTAGGCGATGACCCCATGGATGCCGATGATTTGGCGGAAAGACTGAAAGCAGCTGAAGAGGCTCCGCTCCGCGAGGACGGAGAGGAGTTGTGAGTTATTTGAAGGCAAACTTGATAAAAAAAAACTGGACAAAATCAAGGCAGTCTTTTAAATTGTCAATTCCACTAACAAATGTTTCTACAATTTGGCAAAGTATTAACATTTCAGTATAGTTGAATATGAAATATTATGGGAGATTCTTCTCATTATTTTATATGACACCGTTCTATCATGTTACTACTTGTTTAGATTACCATTTTTCAAGCCAAAATTTAAATTTCATTCGCCAACTTTCAAGTTGAAAAATTATTGAATTCCTGAGAAATCTGAATGTTCCCCTAACTTTATTTCTTTCAATCCTTCGGGCCAAACTTGGACCTCCAAAGATTGTTGTTGTTTTTTTCCATTCTTAACTTCCTTAAGCCAATTCCGGATGTATCTTCGAATTTTTCAATATTCTACATGCACACTTGGGTAAACTCTACCGGTTCTACTATATCATCTTCTATCATTTGAATTAAAACTTAGACTTTTTTTACCATAACTCCTAAATAATTCAAACTGATGAATTGTCCTAGGTAACATGAAATAATGATAGCATACTCATACTCCCTGTCAAACATTGATGATAATTTTGGCATAGATTGGATTTATGACGGATTACCGTCTAGTTTAATTTCTACCGGTATGACTCTCGAAAATGTCCTATTTTGTATTTGTAGTTCTGAAATTCGGTCCTTAGATTGTTGTTGCCAGTGTTGGTAGTATATACTAAAATATACTAATGGTACGGTTAGAGAATATGAGAGGAGAAAAATTGCATAAGAATGACACGCCCTCTCGCCTTTTCGTTTTTTTATCACTTATTCAATTCTCTTGGTTTCTTTCTTTTCATTTTTCTAAGTGTGTCATTAGTGTATATGCATACTATCAACAACAACCCTGGTTGTTAATCGCTTTGTGAATTAATTAAGTTTTAGTAATTAATTAAGACGATAATTTTCAAGTACAGTAGAATTCTTCATTCATCAGACTGGTTTAAATCGAATAAACTAATTTATTAATATAGATTTATAGGAAACTTGGAAACCGCGAGACCATGAGACACGAGACATTGAGAAATAGTGTGTAAAAAGAAAGTCATCATCCTCCATATCCTACTCTAACCTTGTACTATTTCGCGCTACGTCTCGTAGTTTCCAAATAGCCGATTTATAAAATATAAAGATATGATTTTTGAGAATAATTCAATTTTCTCAGTTTACAATATTTCTTCAAACTGCATGAACTTCTCAAGAAAATAGGTAAAATGTCATGTCCCTATAGGCTATAGCTAATTGTAAGTTGATAGAAAATCTATTATTTTTGGAGTAAAGTAAGCTCAATCTACACTAGTTAAGGGATGTTTTTTTTTCCAATATTCGCTTACCTTCTTAATTTCTGTGTGCTTTATACCTAAGGTTACTCAAAATACAAGTTAGGTTATGTTCCCATTAGGCACTGTAGTTTTCTGTAGTTGGAAAAGCCACATTTCGCATACCACAAGAAACCCAACCATTTCCACCTTTCCCCTACATGGATAATTCGCATGTTATCATTGTATGCCCAAAATGCATAAGTACTCGACGACCTCATTCTATCCCCGTTTTCGGTTTTCGAATGAGCTTGGTCTGATCTCCAAAATAGCATAGTAAAAGCATCGATACATGACTATCTTCTGCTCGTCTATCCACAAAGCATCGAAACCTTCAGTAACTTCGTTACGAAGGTGTGTTGAGACGTCATGGAAAAGATCACAGTTGAACGAGAAACAGACAAACCGAGAAACAACCGTTATCAGAAACCACATAGCTCTACCTTGTGAAACTGAGTACAGGAAAAGAATTGGCGACCGAGTCTAACCAGGGCCGGTCAAAGACTAAAATTTTAAAGCTCAAAGTCAAAGACAAAGGTTCAAAAGAAATTTCTTGCAAAGTCAAAATTCCCAAAAAAAAACCCTCAAAGACAAAGACGAAGCTTTATCCGACCCTGACTCGAACCACTAGATATCATATACACTTATTCTGTGCTCCGTATTCGTCATAAACGTTTCGGAAGGCTCCCGATGCGTTTATGAATACACGAGCACTGAATCTCGCCAACATTTTGCCCTTAGTCCATTGACCACTATCCTCACTCTCATTTCCAAATTCACTTTCGATGCAACTATCCCAAATTCATTTGCTCTCTCCCATCGACCACCCTGATTCTGTCACTTTCGCTCAGCAACTTGCCAGCCCAGCGTCCTATATAAGGCGACCATTTTGAGCAGAGATCATTCAATTCATTCATTCAATCCACTCCATCTACTAATCTAATATTCTTCTCGAAATCGAAATTCCGCAATTCTAACTAAATCTGAATTTCCCGTTCAGGCTACACACCCTTTCCACCATTATCATAGAGCCTTGATAGTTGCCTATGATAAGAAATGGAAAGCGGGGCGGAGTCAAGAACACATGTTCTCAAATGGTTGGTTTTCGGAATGTCAAACTTTCATACAAATTTCAATAATTCTTTCTAGAACGAGTTGTGCATTGTACAACAAATTTAGTTCTAGAATAGTTTTGAATAGCTTAAAACAGTCTTCTCGAAATGTCTTTACAAATAGATCAAAAAGTCCAAAACGTTTGATTTTCAAAAATTTACTGGAATTTCAAACCAAATATCATATAGGATGATATCACTGATTGGAGAGCAAAATCGATATTCATGCAGCAACAATTAGAAACCGAATTTGAACGCGAAATAGTAGAGATCACGTAGAAGGAACAAATAACGTAGTTTTTGAATATCGACGTTTTTTTCCGATCTATCTAATCTCGCCATCTCTTTCCCAGATTTCATTCATGATTCTCATCGTGCTCGATTTGTCCGAAGTTAGAGTTTCAATTCTCTTGATTCGTTTTTCATCGATTCTCTTCAAAGCGTAGATCAGCACAAGTGGCAGCAGAAACGTGTAGTAGGGAATCGTCTAAAGCCTCAATTTTGAACTAGTCTGGAAGAAATGAATAGATCCCCCACTTGCATAAATATGAACAAAGTGAGAAAAGATGGGCCCCTGTACTAGTAACCGACTCTTTTTCCTATTTCTCCCCTTTTGTCTACAGTCTCTCACCCTAAAATTCGGTTACTAAGTATAGGAAGCCGAAAAGATGAATATCATGAGATTTCCGATAAGCCAACTCAATCAATCGAACAATCAGTGATGTGCATATAAACTCACATAAGATGACGCCCATAAGATCATCGTTGTGACCTTATCAAATTGCGATTCTCTTGTCTTCAACACATAGGTCAGGGTGCTGTATCTAAATCGAAATAATGACTTCTAAGATTAAATGTAGAAAACTTACACAATGAGAAATGCGGATTGAATGAAGCTGATGATTCCGATCCATTTGGTCGTGGTGAAATTCTGATATCTCCTGCTGATGATAAATCGTGATTTCTTTTCGCGACATTTGTTCCACAGGCATAAAATTTCAGTCGATAAAACAGCGAATAAATTGAAGCAGATGAGCAAATAGGCGAAGTTCGTGAAAATTGCATTCTTGTTATCGGAAATCTGTAGGCAATTTGCGACTTTGTCATCCCTGGATAAGTCCAGGTACATGACGAGAGTCGCAACTGTGGAAATTGTGGCCTGAAAATGTTCAAATAAAACATTCTATGGATAAGCACTCCCTAGCATTTCCAGAAACGTCTTCTTTCCGAGCTTCTCTGCGCCCTTATGCATTTTAGTCCAACTTCTAGATCTTACCGTGACTATGGCCAGAATAATTCCAGGCTTTCCACCCCAATTTTCGTATTTCGTGAGGAATATCGAAGCTAAAAGTCGCTCAACCCACAATGCTTGCTGTGTTGATCCAAGTCCAATTCCAGAAGTGACTACGGGTATCTAAAATGAAAGCGAAGGAAAACTTTTAGGCTCTGAATTTCAAACCAGTACGAATAGGCAGAGTTTTGTCGAATATCCTGGCTCACATTTAAAATCGAGAGCGTAACTTCTTAGTATATGATTTGGCTAAAGTGCACCATCTTCGAAAATTGCACAAGTTGCATACCTGACTTAGAATGAGCATTAACGAGTGAAGGTTGGCGTAGAATAGCATTAGATAAAGCAAAATCTTGGTGGACTGATGAAATATCGTATTACGTTGTTTCAAGCGGAGATATAGCCTGAATTTTCAGAGTCACGATAAGATTGTTAGAATAATATTCACCAATAAGTCGAAATTAAAGTTAGACTTGAAAATATCGTATGCACTAATTCAACAAGACGAAATCTATTGTCCGTTGAAAGCTCATAGAGCTGAAATTTTCAAAGCTCGTATCCAAAATTTAGTGTGGAATTACGAATGTAGAATTGCAATAAGCTGTGCGATTTATCATCAATTCACGATATTTGAGATGTTCTAAATTGAATTTTCAATAAAAGCTATGACAATGATATCTTATTGTTATTTATAACTTAAGTTAAGAAATTTCCTATTTCAAATAATATATCAACAATCCTTATCTTTAAACAAATAATTTTAAATATTGCTTACTTTGGCATTCAGCATTGCATCTTAACCCGAACCCCATTTTACCGGAATAAAGTAATAATAGTCAATTTAGACAAAACTGATAGGAATAATTATAAAATTTTGAGCATAAAATTACGCTATTTAGATAATGACAGTGGTTCCTTAAAATATGCAATTCGGCAAAGCAATGCTATCACGCTTTACGCGAAAATCTAATTTTCCCTGGTAATTTATGCGTCTCAATTACGAATTCCTATTTCAATAAAAAATTGGCGACTTTTATTCTAAAAATCTCGAGAGAAGAATACTTGCGATAACTTAAAATAATATTCTATACGTAATTCACATTTAAGACTATACCTAATCCGATTAAAATACATTTAACTAATATGAACTTAATGCAGGACATACTAGAGAACTTTCGTCAGACGAAAATACGCTATAGAGAGATTATGCGCGAGCGAGTTCAGTTATGATACCACGTCACACAAGTAAAATTTTGGCTAGTGAAAAGTTAAAGATAGAAAATATACAGGAGTAGGTCGTAAGAGGTTTCGGACGATCGTCCTCCCTAGGTCTGATGTACGATGATATGATTGAGAGAATAAGCGGCGGTCAAATGTCATAGCATCTGTGCATATTTCTTTTTCTCAAATGCACTTTGGCTATTACACAATGATCCATACGATTAATCATGATCGGAAAGTTCGTTACTTTAACAAAAACACGTTTATATTCACCAGACACAAAATTATTAGTTGCAAGTTTAAGTTTCCAATTATACTTTATTTGTACCTTTTATAATCAACATAAACCTATAATAAAATATTTAAATCAAAATTTGTCCCTTTCGCGGTTAGCTTTGTTCCAAGTGCTTTGTAGAACTCGCATATGGTCTGTCGATTTCTCATTGGTCAGAGCGTTGATGGCCTTGGCTCGATTTTGACCGACCGACTTCAATGAGAACATCAATAGTAGAGGCAGAAGGAACGTGAAGTAAGGCACTGTCTGGAAAAATTCGTCGATCGATAGTTATTGCTTTTTAGCATAATTATGATAAGATTTATCATTTAGACTATTCTTCAAGTCTGACTAATACTAATATAAAATCTAAATCAATACAGAATTTGCATATGCTTAATTTGGCTCATTTTTTGTATTCCCAACTTTAGAATTGAATTTCAAAACGGCATGCTTTATACTGATTTTACTTAGCTTACATAAGATGAAGCGAACATAACCGTCAGCTTAACCATATCAGATCGGTCTCCTTTCGTTCTCAACAAATATAATAATGTGGAATACCTGAGTGTAGAAAATTAAACTGAAAATCAGAAAATTAATGGCATACCCAGTCATAAAGCAAAATTGGACTAGAACAATAACACCGACCCATTTCGTAGTGGTAAAATTCTCGAATAGTTGGAATCTTTCCTTGATAAGAAACCGTAATCTGAATGACAAAATATATTTTAATGACGAGATCACTTTAAATCGATATATCTTACTTTCTTTCCCTGGCCTTATTACATAAGAATAGTATGCAATTTGACAAAACCGCTAATAGATTTAGGAAAATAAATGAATAGAGCAGATTATTGATTTCTTCCGCCGAATGATGCGTTATGCCCAAACAATTATTGACCGTATCTTCAAAAGTATCATCGTGAAATATGTAATATGGAATAAATATCGAAATTAGAGCCTGAAAAATTAGGTTGATTATAAAATGTTGTCATATTCCGTCTTCTTTTTCGGCAAGTTTAAAATATGTTTAAATTGAAGCAAAATTATTTCATACTAGTAGTTTTGGTATGGTGGGAAAAATATTACCTATGACAGATTTTTGGCTAACTATGACAAGTTATAAGTATCTGGCAATTAATAAAAATAGTAGGCAAGAATTTAATGAAATAAACCATTCGAAATGGTGATTTATAACTTCAGGATTTATGAAGATTATTTTAGACTTGCTATACAAAATCAGTCGCATCTTACTATCAGTTTAATCTCCAATACCCTTAACTTTATATCTTGTCATTTTCAGTACATTTTTACAATTTTCAAACTGATTACTTTTATTAATGACTTAAATATCTCTTCATATTTCTTGTTCCTGTTATCTGAGCATACATGTTTGTTGCTAGAGATTTCCCAAGCTAATAAATTTTCCACTAATCATGGCCTAATCTATGTGACGCAGCCTCATATTTCGCGATGAATATAATGCGATTTTGATGCGTCAAGTTGTTGTTGTATTCATCAAAAATTACCGTTATAGAGGCGAGAATTATTCCAGGCATTCGACCCCATGTTTCGTATTTCGTAAGAAAAATTGAGGCTAAAGATCGTTCGATCCATAAAGCTTGTTGGGTGGCCACTAAACCGACCAAACATACAAATACCGGTATCTAAAGTATGGTTCAATAACTTCATTAATTATCATAATCATTTTTATATTGCGTAGACTTCAAATAACACAAGTTTAGTTATTGTATCATTTCGTTTAGCATAACTTTAGCATACGAAATTTAAGATTATGTGAGTCGATTTTCATAAAATGCGATCAAATTATTTTTATCTGATCAAACTGGATTTTGACTCTGCACGCCTTATTCAGACGCTACTTTTCACATTTACGGGTCAGAGAAAATTAATTTTGAGATAAGCTAGGGAATTAAATTGAATTTTTTTTTGAGAATATAGACTAACCAATACTAAAGAGCAATTCTTCGCTGAATATCCCGCGTCACATCCATTTTTAACTAGGAAACTTCGTATCACATGAAGAGGCTAAATGAAAACGATGATCAATTATTAATTTGGGGCATTTCTGTGCTTTGGCTAAGTCATTCATCATCAAATCCACACACTTATGCACTTTGCACTAATTTCAACGCTCACGTAATTTTATCAGTGTCAGCAACGAACTTTTAGATGATTAATAGTTTCATACTGTCGACTTAAGTTACAATCGTTTAAAAATTCTAGTTAAAGGATAAACCTCCATTCGCAAAACTTCATCCTCAAATCTAAATCCCTAGATGTGATTAGGGACTTCCGCACGTTCTACTTTCAGCAGAGCGCATCCCTGCACTTTTTATTGCACATGGACTTTAGTCAAATGTCTCTTTTAGCACGGATATGATTTGATTTATGCAATAAATGCCAGACCTGAGATGCTATCAATAGGATTCCGTGAACGTTCGCATAAAATAGCATTAAATATAGCAAAATCAGCGTCGACTGATGAAATATCGTGTCGCTTTGTTTTAACCGCAAAAACAACCTAAATTTTTCCTATAACTGAAAATTGGAAAATATCGAAACTTCGCAGCGTCGCAATATACGAGATAGTATAGGCTCGATAAGACAAGAGATAGGATAGGTATATTATTTTCTTGTATTATTTCGTATTTTACGATGCTACAACTTTTCCAGGCTACTAAATAATTCAACCTACCTATAAGTTACGTATAAGGTCAATGCCGAAAATAGAAAATGAATAAGCTCAACAGCCCTATAAATGCTGTTGATAACAATCTGGTAGACCTAAAACCAAAATTGCAGGTATTAATCAACTAAAATTCAGCGAAATAACACACAGACCTCATCATCGGCGCAGTCCAACTTATTATTATCCACCACAGACATTAGTTACAATTATCTGAAAGGAAATTATAAAGATAAGATCGAATTTCAGTTCGTAAGCAAAGTATGCCTCTATCAACGAATAATTCCAATTTTCTCAAATGAAAATTGCCTTGAAATGGGTAGAAAATATGTGTAACTTCATTAGGCAACGAATTTAAGCACCAGACTATACCCGTAGCAAATCATCTAATGTGCTTTAAGCGAGAAACAATTTCAATGGAGTTCGGCTCAAAGATAATGGAATTTAGCTCACTTTGAAAATTATTACCGGAGGAAGGGAGGAAAAAAATTTCGAAATTCACGAACCAAAAATGGATGTGGAAACCGGGGAGTTTGAAAGATAAATCTGCAAGAAACTTGAGAGTGGGACAGACGAATTTTGTGGCGAGATTCAAGAAGATTCAAGCTCTCTTGATGCCTTGCGTGAGGGCCTCTCTCCTCTACTCCGAATTTCTGCGCTCTGGCAGATTTCTAACAACAAAGAAGCCGATGCCAATCGAATTAGATGCAGGAATCAGAAATTCGGCGGAATTTCGAGTGAGAATAGAGGAAGATAGAGGACAGCACGAATCAGAATGTACGTCCCCGTCTGAGATTCCCTTGTAAAAGTTATCCTGAAGAAAGAAATTGACCTTTGCAACTTAATGAAGATAATTTCAGGGTGGTCTTTCAAAATAATATATACGAATCTGGAGATGAAGGGTGCAATTTTCGGCAAAATACACCTGAGCATGAGGACCATTCATAAAATTTGTCCCGAAAAAAGGAAGAGGTTGACTTTTACCAAAATCAGCGCTTGAGAACAAGTCTGCTCCTGCCCAGGCACCAATTCTCAAAGAACGCCTCCTTCATTATTTACATTCCTGCGCGCATTTCCTCCTCTTTGCATCATCACAAGCCGTTCCTTTTCGTTGAAAATATCCATTCTCTCGATTTCATTAACGCACCATCCATCCCGATTTTATCCCAACTAGACTCTGCTGAGCTTCAGGATAAATAAGGAAAAACAATTCCACAAAAATTTGATCTCATAAACTCATGAAAAAAAATCAGAATACAGACCCTTCGACGATAAAAATCGCGATTTTATTCCAAATAGACTCTATATATGGGCTAGAAGAGAATACGGAAGAGGGTGGCCCCTCATAAATTCATGGAAAGTTGCCTCGAACAGATGTGAGGGCGAAGATTATTCTCCGAATATAAAAGAATATCATCCATAAAGCGAAGCAAAACAACTCAAATTGGCAGATTTGAACGTATAGAAGACGAAAATATGCGGTGGGGCGAATGCCGAAGGCAATTTGCTCGAGACCTTCGCACGCTCCGTAGTGACATCGGATGAGGATTGAGAAAAGGCGGAATGTGATGCCGAAAAAGACGAAGTGAGGAAGGCCTGCGGATAGCTCTAACGAGCTTGGACATGCAGTCGAGGGAAAGCGCATTGCGTGCCCGAAAAATCTGCCAAATTTGCAGGCGTCGGCGAGCTCTATTGGGTGGTAGCCTCCCCGATTCCTGCGCTATTTCTCATCCTCTCTGCGATTGCCAAAATTAGCCATATGAATAGAGGGGGTGCTGGCCGAGTTTGAAGCGCAATGGGAATGAATAGGAGGAATGAGTAAAATGAGGGGGGTTCATGCTCTTCCTCCTCGACTCAGCAGGGCTCTCTGTGGCACTCCAAACTTCCCCAGCGGGTTCTCCTCCTTCTCGTCCTTTTCATTAGTTCTTCTCGCATTCAGAGCCTTTCTGCTTCAATGCCGAGCATTCACCGGTAGCACAGGGCGAAATGAAAGCCGAAAAAGTTGAAAATAGAAAAAAAAAACGAGCTGAACGAGCAAAAACAGAAACAAAGAAAGGAAATGCCATTTGCAGGCTGTCAGATACACGAAGGTAAGAAGATATCCTAAATCCATTTTCTGCTTATCCTCTAAGCCCCCTTAATGCGAGGGGGAGGCAATCTCCAAGAAATTCAAAATGATGCATCACAAATTCCGAAATCAGACTTACTATTCAGCAAATTTCATACAGGAAAGCTAAATTTCACCTTGTCGATTTAAAAACTTACCATGTACACAGGCTTACGCAGACCACAGAACAAAATGATCTCATTTGTAGAAATCAGTATGAGTAATTTGAGTTTCTGCTTTTGCACAGAAAATTAACTTGCTTCCAGACTAATTGCAGTTAGATCTAATTAGACTTCAGGAGCGAAAAAGATAATGGGGATATCTGGAGAACTTGTGAACGAGTAATCATAAATTTTAAAAACTGAAAATGATGAGAATGGGGGTTGGGCGCGTCAAATAAATACATATTTTGCAAGGAAAAATATGAAGATGATGAAACGATGCAATTTGCGCGTGGCTCGTTTACATGTGCTTATTTAAAGCTCTTTTAGAGGAAACTCTGTCATAGAATAAAACCGAATGAATGTAGGCATCAATCATCGACGCGAAATGAGTTGAAACAGCGAAAATGGGCCATGACAGCTTAGGTATTCATTGCCGATCGAAAGACGCGGATTCTGCATCCTGACACCGGAAAAATTCGAATTCTAAAACACTCTTTGAGGGATCCGACTTTGACTCCAAGGGTTTTTAGAGGATTTTTAGGAATCTGATTCGAACAAAATCTGGCCTTGTATGATTTTGGTAAGATCTGACTCTGACTCCACACATCTCTGTTGACGAGAGCAAAATAGATGAAAATGGCCCAGACACAGATAATTGGTAGATTTTTTGAAGTTTCAATTACGTTTACTCCCAGGGAGTCCATTTGGAGGTCTCTTTCACGCGGCATTTGCGTGCTAATTGATTTTGAAATATTAGCGTGAATCCCATAGGAAACAGCGCTCAAATATCAGGCAAAAAGCCGAATGGAAGATTTCCTGAAAGGATTTAGTTGGGAAAAATTGTGAGGATGAGATCAGTAAATGGAATTTGAAGAACGAAGTAAATCTGAGCTGTTGATTGTAGCAATTGAAAGCTTGAAGAGCGGAAAAGTGAAATGAGTGAGAAGCGATTTGTGCAAACAAACTGACAAATAGTCTTTTGTCCTTTATCTGCCAAATACACGAGGTCTATACTATGAAATGTATCCAATAAATCCTAAACCAAATATCTCAATTATAACCTTTGATCCACGCTAAATTTAGGACACTATTCTTGTGAAGAGGAAGACCTATATGTAAACCATAGACCTTAAACCATGTAAAATTATCGAGGATATGTGTGAAGAAGTTTCTTCCACGATGCTAATTCACGTGTACTTAGGTATCAAAGTTTCCTATGAGACGGATGATAACATTCTCCTGATACGGCTTTTTATTATCAGAATAATGAAGTCAATTTGATAACTCCATTTCAATTGAGTCGAATCCCGTCATGATCTGGTTCTGACTATCTTTCCTCTCGAATTCCCTCTCTTCTGCTTCGTTTTTCGGACCAGTCGCCGGTTGGGTGCGGGTTTTCTGCAGTGCGGTGTGACTGTGGACATCGTGCTGTGCGAGCTCCGAAAGCAGCCGGTTTGGAGGGAAGCAGAGGAGAGGCACTGGGAGAAGTGAGGAGTGCGAAAAGAGGCAGAGGGGAAGAACGGAAAGGACCGATGAGAGCTGCATATGCAGTGCAACGGTATCTAGACATAGAGATTCTCCTCAGTTTATCGAATGATTCCCTCAGTTCTTCGTCAAATCTTATTTTAGAATCCTTAAAATCTTTATCTGGAACAAAAATCTTTTTCGTCCTATCTTAAAACTTGTTCCAAATCAAATTAATTTGCGGGAAAAATTGTCAAAACTCTTCAAATTTAACGCTTTCGCACGCTCTTGGACCATCTTTTGAAGTTTTTTTTTTTTTCTAATAATTCGAAATATTTGACTTAAATTTTCCCGAGTAAATATTTTCGATATGCATTTTTGCATTTGTATTCTCATCATAATTACCCTCCTTCGTCACTCAGCTGGTTGTGTATCTACAATCTGCAGCTGGCAGCAATTCCTCTCTGTGCCTTTGCCTGTTGGCTATCTCAAACTTGTTTTGCCTCTTTATCGTCGACATTCTCTTCCATTCGCCCAGTATCTTCCCGTCCAAACTCGTTCATTTCATCTCAATTCTCTCATCGGCCGAAACTTGAATCGAATCCCTCCCCGCGCTCCTCTCTGACTGCCCTGAATGCGTCGCGCTTTTGTATCGCTGAAGCATCGAGCGCGACCTGCCTTTACATGCCTTTTGAACTTTTTTTTTCAGAATTTTCCTACTTGCAATTCTGATTCATTCAATATTAGATCACCGATATCCTATTTTTCTAGCTTTATTTTTTCCGAAAAGAGTTCGTTCACTTTTTTACAGCAATATTTTGTCTCAAATATTTGTGAACTTTCCAATACGTCTATTTTCCCGACCATTTGAGAATGCTTGCACACCAAAAACCGAAATAAAAACTATAGAGCCAGAAGATGAAAGTGAAAACGGAAGTAATCGATTTGTCGTACGAGGATTCCGTCGAAGTGAGCAGGTCGTCCGAAGTGGACTCTGACTCCGAGGCCATGCTCGTCGCGCAAAGGATCAAGGAAGAGTTCGACGAGGAAAAGCAGCAGTCCGAAAATGGAAGGAGCCGACCGAAAGCAGCTGTCTCATCAGAACAGAGGTGAGGTGAACGACGCGTCATTAATATTCATGGGGTTAATTGGGTTATATGCATAGCAAAAATTCGCTTTTTATTTTCGCGTAGTGATCTCTTGCGCGTTTTTGCATCCAGCCCTCTGTTGACTCTGATCCGTCTTTCCTCACTTCTTCTCCAGCTGCTGGCCGGTTTCAACCGGTTCCTTTCGCTCGTCCCTCTCTGGACCATTGTCCTTCCACTGCACAACATTAGCGCTGTCCGGTTCCGAAAAGGCGCAAAGAAGAGAGCAGAAGAAATTTTATCAAGAACAAAAATACATCAATAATCTAGAATAAAATGCCTCTTTGGGATAGAAAACTTCGAACTATCGAAATTTTCTTTCACGCATCAAAAATTGCACTCTGCGAAAGAACAAATAAGCATATTAGTAGAAAAGCCTCTTTTGTAGTCATATTTGTACCCAGATACACAATGCAAAATTGTAATAATAACATTTGCAGGCATTATGAATCACAATTTTCCCGTTATCGCCCGCACTCCTCATCATCTCGTTCTCAAACACCGCAGCATACGAGTCAGTCATCGGGGCAGAGATCGAATGGGCACGAGCAGAAACCGCCTCTGGTATTCGACCACTTCATTTGCATGCGGATTGGACTCAATTCGCATAACAATGTCCAGAGGCTCATGGCTTTATTGGTGAGCCGATTTGTTTTTTTTTATTTGCAAAATGGGTAATTTTGAAAATGCCACAAACGAAATGACGAAAAAACCTCGATGCAATATTCTTTACTTTATGACGAAAGATTGATAAATTGTGATCTTATTCATATCGTTTCTGTGGCTCTTTTCTAAGCTATCAGAAAGTAATATTTAGACTTTCAGGCAGCCCACGATTTCGTTGACCTCACCGTCCTCCCCTCTCCAACGCCTTCTCTGGCACCATTAATTCAAACGCCTCCTGCTTTACCCCTGCCATTTCATCAAGCCCTATCTTTTCCATTGATTTGTTAGTGTAAAATTTGTTTTCGATTTTGGGCTCTAAATTTCAGAACAACCGCTATTTCATGCGGCACGATTTTATAGTATATGAGAAAAGAAAGTCTATTTCAAATCTATTGAAAATCGTGCCGCCATATAATACAAATATCATCATGCCGTTGTGTCGTATTTTAAAAATTGCCAACTTTCAGCACTGACTCGTCCTGCCTCGTTTCCTACGATCTCGAAGCCTCCAGACATTGTGGCTCTAGATTCCTCTCCAACCTCGTCAGTTTCGGCTTCAGCAACTGCGACTGTGACTGCTACACCAACTCCCTTGACTTCCAAGCAACTCCATCCTCCTCAAAGCAAGAAACATTCAAAACGTATCACTAAAGTTCATGTAAGAAATTGATTGAAACTCAAATAATTCCATTGTTGAGTTTTCAGCACCTCGGAGGCGACGGTCACACTCTGCCCGTATCTGTCAAGTGCAAGAAATGCGGTGAGTCCATCCAGAAAGGGCTATCAGCAAGCATCGCACTGAACCACGTCCAGAAGGCTCACCTGAAAATGGCCGCGTTCCAATGCCGAATTTGTAAGCATTACAGGACTACTCTTGATAGGGCAAGACATTTAGTAATCAACTCGAATTTCTCTTCCAATTTTCAGATTCAATCTCACGTGACGACCGTCCACAAAGCGAGGTCAAGTAAGTTCGATGACACTTTGGCGGGTCCTCTGTCTGCAGCTGACATGCGTAAAATGGAACAAATGATCACAAAGTGCTTCCCTGCGCTCGAAATGGAATTGGAAATCACCGATAAACTTGTCGTCAGAAAAGTCTCTGTCACTTCGTTTAGTCAGGATTAACTTTCAAAAGACTACTTTCAGGAACATATCTAAAGCTTTATTATAAGTGATTTATATGTAGTCTTTTAACTTTGCGTGTATGTATATAGCTTTCAAAATAAACGTTTTGAACGTCGAAAATCGAATGATTAGTGAAATTGTCTATGTTTCGAGAGAATTCAAGGACAAGTGAACTCACACATCATATTTATCACAGGGTCGACTGTCCGTTGAGTGGACATGGCGAGTGACACGGGTCGTCCACTTTAGATTTTCGAACAATCATCATCCGGTGCATGGTGTCTTTCCGTATCACCTCAACTAGCTATTTCCTGAAATTTCGGTACACCTCGCACTAATGTTCTATTTTTAATTCATGCCATGTATATTTACCCTAACTATTGTGTAATCATGGTATTTTTTCTGTAGATACACGAGATTAGCCAAACTATACGAAAAATAATGCACCAAATAAACAATCACGTTTCTGTCAAACTATCAATCATTATTTCTCCAATTGATTTCTCTTTGCTTCGTTTCTCATTTCTCTGTAGAATAACTGTGTCATCGCTGATGATCATTAACAAGCAGACTAAAGTCTTACAACAATTCATCGAATTCTACTATAAACATTTTCTTTAGAATTTTTGCTTGACAATGTAAATCATTGTCAGAGCTAGGGAGGACAATCGTCAGAAACCCCTTGCGTCCTACCCCCTATATATTTTCTTAAGAGTTTTGTATCTCTAATCAATCAATAATGCAAATTTTTTCTCTGCAACCTACCCCTCATAATTTTGTTTCGTTTGACGAAAGTGCTCCCTAGAACTGATTATTATCGATTTCGTTCATGTGTTTCTTTGTACATGCATCACAATCGGACTATTGTAAAAGTTTCAATAGCGTCTTCTTGCGCACCTTATTTTTGTTTGCTTCTTAGAATATCGAACATATGAACGCTCCTTCTTTCTGATTTTAATGATCTTTGAATTTTTAAATATTTTTTATTGACAATTGGTGCGGACGTAAATTATACAGCTTGTGAGAGTTAGTGACAGTTGCAATCTTCTAAATCAATGATAGCAGATTATGTTGCATGCAAAATGATTACTGATACGAAATGATAAAGCACAACAATGTGACCAAGAGCTACTAATTCAGTATTAGGGCTGAAAGTCTACTTTCCTTTCCTTTCTTTACTAGTAATTATTATCAGGCGATTGAGAATATATATCAAAGACTATTATGAGAACATATCGTATTAATTGATTTTAAAGGCATTATTATGACACTATTAAATCGATTTTATGATATTACACTTATTACTCTCGAATATTTTCGATTTTGTGAACTATTAAAATAACTGGAACTGTTCGATTTCGATCGTTATTCTATTGAAATATTTTAAAACCCTTTATTCCAGAATGGGTTGGATAACAGAGCCCACAACTTGGAACGTAATTCAGTTGGGACTTGGATTTTTCTGTAATTTCTTCGCTTTCAATGGTCAAGGATTCATCGAAGAAACTGTGGTCAATTCGCAGAGTTCACATGGAAAACTTAACAAACATGCCGGATATTACAGGTTA
The DNA here is from genome assembly GCA_964036155.1 of Diploscapter coronatus. Lineage (NCBI taxonomy): Eukaryota > Metazoa > Nematoda > Chromadorea > Rhabditida > Rhabditidae > Diploscapter > Diploscapter coronatus. Next base: position 79,929,453 of record OZ038423.1, on the reverse strand, counting down.
GGTTAGTGCTATTCATACTGGTCGGAATTCGTTGTTTGAAAAATACAAGGTACTTAAAATTTCGATCATTCTTGCTTCTAAATGAGTTTAATTTTTAAACGAAATGATTAATTTCAGTCTGGCAATCATTTATTTTACATTCACCTTCGGAAACTTCGTCGCCGCACCCATCGTCGACATCTTGAGACCGAAATTTGCCATGGTGGCAGGCATTCTTTGCTATGCATGTTTCCAGGTTGCCATTTATCAAGAAAATCATCTAGACTAGCAGTATTAGGCTGGATTTTTATTCCTGAATGAGGTTTACCTCTTCATTACAAGCGCATTGCTTGGATTTGGAGCGGCAATTCTATGGACTGGCCAAGGAACGTATCTTTCTCAAAATTGCACAGAACAAACGACTAGTCGAAACAGCGCTTTATTATGGGGCCTTCAGCAGACTTGGTATTTTATTGTTCAATATTTTAAGAATAATAATATTATCCATTTTAGCCTAATCGGAGCGGGGATTTTCCTCTACATCGTATTCCATTCATCAGATACGACGGATGAAATATCGATGAAAACGGTAAGTCGTCATTTATGTATAGAGTTCATATTCAACGATACATTATTGCAGGTACGTATCTTATATGGAACATTCACCGGTATGGCGGTTGTAGCAGCGTTAATTTTGCTGTTCCTCAGAAGGCCTCCATATGAAAAGAAAAAAATGAACCAGAGCTATGGAAAACTTTTGAGTATAATAGTTTTTTAATGTTTATTTGCATAAAGGAAAATTTTAGCCTCGACGTTCCGAATGTTGATAACACGGGAAATGCTCCTGTTGGCCGTCGTCTTCGCCTATACCGGGATTGAACAAAGCTACTGGACTGGTAAGTAACGACAAAGCAAAATTTCGTACATATAAACACTGCCATCTAAATTTGCACAAATTAAGTAAATCGATAAAAATGCTAAATGGAATTTTCTTTAGGCATCTATCCAACCTGTATATCATTTACGCAACAATTGGGTAACCATACAAACTCGTATTTGGCTTTGAATTCGGTCGCCTCTGGGCTCGGTCAAATGATAGGTAAGTATCGTCGATTGGAGAAGGCAAAGTCGATATTCATGCAACAATTAGAAACCGAATTTGGACACGAAATAAGATGAGTCGCGTCGAAGAGAAACGAAAAACGAATAGCGTGTAATGTTTTAATATTGACGTGTTCTCTCCCAACAAATAATATAAGTTGGAGATAGTTCTTCAAATTCGTACTTTCTAGCGGGCCTAATCTTTGGCATTCTTGGTGATTACACTCGGCGTATCGGTCGTGAGAAAATTGTCCTTCTGGGAGCGATCATACACCTGGCCTGCTTCGTTCTGTCCTACATGAACTTCCCTTCGAGAGCTTCAATCGATAAGACCGACAACTCAGGACATTTGTGGACGCCAAATTTGCCCGTTACCTATGCAATTGGATTTCTTCTTGGATTTGGAGATGCTTGTAGAGAATTTTTTCATAATGAGTTTCTTAGAATTACATATTTTAGGCTGGAATACCCAAATCTACTCCCTCCTCTGTGATGCATTTTCTCATAAGAGTAGTGAAGCCTTTGCTCTATTTAAGTTTTGGCAGGTACACTATTGTAATTTTAATTTAGAAATAGGAAACTTTCAAATTCAGTCCGGTCTATCGAGTGCGGCCTTCTTCTATTCACCATATTTAGAACTTCAATGGCACTTGCTAATTCTAATCATTTTCTCCGTCTTCGCTACAGCGTCATTCGTGTTATTCGAGAAGTTTTTGCTCAAACCATACAAACGGAAAGTCGCTCCGATGCAGAATAAAGGTGTTTATATAAATCTTAAGAAGGTTCAAAACTACTTCAGGTACAGAACTGCCCAGCTCACCGCCTTCCTACTCGTGTGCTTCAGGAAGTTGCTCGGAACATATGTAAATAAATACGTGTATAAAATAAATAGAATAAAAGATTATAAATAATACTGAAGGACATTAAAGCTCCACAAATCAATGAATAAAGATATGCAACGGTTGTCGCTAGGAGATATCTCTCTTGCACAAGGCTCATTTCTATTCTTTTTCTCTCTTCCATTTTCCATTTTAGTACAACTCTCTATTCATTTCATGTTTCAATATACGTGGCATTCCCTTCCCTTTGTCCCCGAGTTTTATTTCAACAGCTCAATGCTGTTTTGTTTTAATAGTTATTTATAAATTGAAAGGCTAAACTATTCTATTAGCACATTATTAGATTAACAACAACATGAAGAATACAATTAAGAATGCGAAACGTAAGTCTTATTTATGTTATCGTATAGTTTTATATTTTTAAAAGAAAGTATTTAAAATATATTTTGGCAAACTAATTTCAAACTAAACTCCATGAAATTCCCCAGTTATCCAATTAATCCCTTCAAAGTGAGTGACATTCCGAAAAATCACAATTGAACTCTCCCGTCTGTAAAATAATTGGAATAATCGACCTTGAAATTTCGTCGAGAATGTAGAAAATCGAACACGAAAGAATTCATCCATTCTTATTTAGCACTGGAGCGCGTTTACAGCATACTAATTCAAATATCTAATGCATAGCGATAAGGCATCGTTTGAGTGCAACGTTGCTCTTGCCTATATTATCATTTTGGCGCAACACATTGGCTTATTTAAGTTTATTTATCGATTTTTCAAGTATACAAAATAAATCGATTTATTTGCTTGTAAAGCTCAAACGCCGTTTATTCTCCAAGTTTATTCCTTGATTTCAGCCACTCAAGATTGGGCCAAAATGCTGGGGAGTCTGCAGATCGGGTTGGAAGGACAGAAGGCGATTTTGAAATGGACAATTCTCTCGTTTGCCTGTTTCGCAGCGTTCTTTTCGCGTCTCTTCGCCGTGATTCGATACGAGTCCGTGATTCACGAGTTCGACCCGTATTTTAACTACCGGTAAATTAAATAAGAAATAATTAAACTTATTCAGTCTTCTTGCAAGCTTCATCAAATCATACTTACTATTTTAGCAATGAAATAGTTTTGTTCAAAGAGAGGATTAATGAACCTTCCTAAAATGCATCATTTCTAAATTTTCAAACTCAATAGATTTTTAAAGGAATTTATTGAAGTTGGAAAAATTCAGAACGACGCGCTACCTGCAAGAGAAGGGCTACTACAGTTTCCACAACTGGTTCGATGACCGTGCCTGGTATCCACTCGGTCGAATTGTGGGAGGCACGATCTATCCTGGGCTGATGGCCACTTCAACTGGTATAATCTATTTTCATCTTTACTTTTTATTGAATTTTATGGACTCTTGTATTTTTACCTCCGAGTTATCCTTACCTTCTTGAACTTTTACTTCCTTTTTTCTCTTCCTCTTGCTATGTTTCAGAAAACGGGAAATAAATATTACAACAAGAGGCCAATTTGATTTATATTTTCATTTTCAGCCCTTCACTGGCTCCTTCATCACCTGCATTTCACGGTTCACATTCGGGATGTTTGCGTCTTTCTGGCCCCTTTGTTTTCTTCGCTGACAGTGCTAGCGACTTATCTGCTCACTAGTGAACTTGCGGTAATTTTTCTTGTTTTAAAAAGTGCATGCTTCTAAAAGTACTCAGAGATCCGATAATTTGTGTATATTTTCTTGTTTTGAACTTCTTTTCTAAAAAAATATTTTATTTTCCCAGGACACTGGCGCCGGTCTTGTCGCTGCGTGTTTCGTGGCCATCGTTCCCGGCTACACGTCTCGCTCGGTCGCAGGGTCCTACGACAATGAAGGCATCGCGATTTTCGCGATGATTTTCACCTATTATTTCTGGATCAAAGCGGTAAAAACGGGCAGCATTGGTTGGTCTGCTATTTGTTCATTAGGTAATCTTTTTTTTTAACTTTTCAATTTTTAGTTCTTCAAATTCAAATCCACAAAATTTCGAAAGTTTCTAGCCTCTTTGAAAATGATATGGTGCCGATATAAAGTGAAAAATTTCGAAAATTTTCGAAGGAATATTTTATCTTTTGACTTTATGCTAATTTTTGTTTTTCAGCCTACTTCTACATGGTCTCATCCTGGGGCGGCTACGTGTTTCTGATCAATCTGATGCCGATCCACATTCTGATCCTCATCATCACGGGCAGATTCAAGCATTCGCACTATGTCGCGTGGAGCACGGTACGTTTAAATTTTCCTGAAGGTTCAATTTGAAAAATTTTTCTTACTATTTTAGGTCTACGCGATCGGCACCATTCTCTCGATGCAAATTCCTTTCGTCGGGTTTCAGCCTGTTCAGACTTCGGAGCATATGGGGGTAAACATTTTTTATTATCAAAATTGTTTCTTCGAAAATCATAACAAGATTTGATTTTCAACTAATTTTCTATTGGGCGAACTGATGAAGACTTCGTTTTTTATAATTCAATTTTCAGGCCCTTGGAGTGTTCGGCCTTTGCCAATTGATCGCGTTTTCCCGTTGGCTACAGTCCAAACTGTCTTCGGAGTCGTTCGACCTCCTGTTCCGCTCAGTGATCACTGCGATTGGAGCCGCGATGTTCTTGGCGATCGCTTTGGCATCGTTTTTCGAAAGTACGACTTTTAAAATAGCAATTTCGTTTTTTCTTATCTTTGATTATCTAAGCTTACTTTATTACCTAGTACTTTTCATTGGGTTTATTTTCAAATCTGTATATCTTTCAGAAGTGGCTCCCTGGACAGGAAGATTCTACTCGTTGCTCGACCCGTCATACGCGAAGAATCACATTCCTATCATTGCTTCAGGTAAAATAGAAAATGTTTATTATTTTTTTCAAACAAACTTTTAAAAATCCGACCCGCAGGAAAAATAGTGTGCTGTATTTAGAGAGGAAAAGAGCATTTCGTCTTTTTCTTTCCCGAAGATGTGCTATTTTTTCTGGGGATTTTTGCGAGTCGAATTTTGGAGAAGTCGTGTTTTCAAATGTTCAATTCAGTCTCTGAACATCAACCGACCGCGTGGGCATCGTATTTCTTCGACCTGCACATGCTCGTTTTCACCTTTCCTCTCGGACTCTACTACGTGTTCTCGAAGCTGACCGATCACAGCATCTTCATTATCATGTACTCCGTGACGAGCATCTATTTTTCGGTAGGGCTATCTTTCAATTTTATCGATTTTAACCTCTTACAGAATTATTCGTTTCAAAGTTCCTACACAAAAATGGCAGTATTACGATTGATTGTCTATTTTTCATGATTTTTTTTTAATAAAATGACCTAATTTTTAATGAAAGTATTCGATATGATTACTCTAAAAATCTGATGAAATGTCAGGTTTTCTATAAGTTGATGATAACTGATTTTCCAGGGCGTGATGGTGCGTCTGATGCTCACGCTGGCTCCATGCATGTGCATTTTGGGCGGAATTGGCGTGTCTGGAATCCTGCAAACATTCGTTCCAAATGTGGACGCTTCTTCAAGCTCAAAAGAGGAAGCTCAAGCCCATGGAAAATCGACTACTTCTGGACAGGCTGCAGGACAAGCGAAGAAGGACAAGAAGCAGGACAGCAATTATCCGTTCAAAAGCGAGGTACAATTTTTAATCAAATTTTGTCTTCTGGGAAAGTTTTGAGGCTTGGAGATGAGAGTATTAAAAACGGATATTTAAACATATCACTATTTCTTGTTTGTTGGTTTTTAAAGCTGTTTTCCAGTTTGCTTGCGCCGTGGTTTTCATCGTGATCTACATGTTCATTTCGTACGCGATGCACTGCACCTGGGTGACTTCAGAAGCCTATTCTTCCCCGTCCATCGTTCTCAGTGCTAGGTAAGTGATCATTCATTATTAAAATACTTGTCTTTTTCTCTATATTCTTACTTACAGATTATTTTAAACTTCAAATTATTACTAGTCGTATTTTTAATCAAGATTTGCCAATGTTTTTTTTTCAATTCCTAATTTTTCCACTTACTATTTCTAAACTAATTAAAAGAGGTGGTATTTCAGAACCCGTCACGGCAACATTATCTTCGACGACTTCAGAGAGGCATACTCTTGGCTGAGACACAATACGAAAGAGGTTAGAAAAATCATTTTTGCCAAAAATTAAGTCGAAAAAATTTCAGGACGCCCGAGTGATGTCCTGGTGGGATTACGGTTATCAGCTATCGGCGATGGCAAATCGAACGACCTTGGTGGACAATGCAACATGGAATTTCACGCATATTTCTAGAGTGAGACTTTTTTACTGAAAGTTCTATTTTATGCAGATTTCTACGGTAGAATTATTTTATTTTTACTAAATTATTAAACTCTGAAAAAATTTATCTTTGATTTTTTTGCTTTGATTTCAGGTCGGCCAAGCAATGGCATCTAACGAGAGTCACGCCTATGAAATATTGCGGGAGCTCGACGTCGACTATGTGCTGGTCATTTTCGGGGGACTAATCGGGTAATTTTTTTTTAATTTGATGATAGAATCCTAAATTTAAAGGAGCGCTCATACTTTTTGACATCGTGTCTATGTCAAGTGTGTCAAAAGTTTACACCCAAAATCGCCTGACATTGAAGCGCCATGTCAAAAAGCATGAACGTGCTCTACAGAAGATATGTTGAATTTTACGTTTTGATTTTTCTTCAGCTATTCTTCCGACGACATCAACAAATTCTTGTGGATGGTCCGAATCGGTGCCAGTACGCCCGAGGGGAAGCACATTGTGGTCAGTATATTTTCGACAAATTGAGTCCGAAAAGCTCAAAAATTATGTGAACTGATATGGTGAGGAAGGAATATCTCATCTATTTTTTTTCATATATATCCTTATGCGGCTTGAAAGCGAAGATATGCGGAATTACGATTCTGAATTTTTGCAATATTCAAATTCCGCACATCTTTGTTTGATATCTCGTGACTTCTAAATAACGTCGACTGTTAAAAATAGACTTCTAAATAATAGCAAAATAAAATCAGGAATCCGATTATTTCACTCCGACCGGCGAGTACCGAGTCGACAAGGAGGCCTCGAAAACGATGCTCAACTGTCTGATGTACAAATTGTCCTATTACCGATTCGGAACCATGTATACGGAGCAGGTAATGAAATATGATTTATTCCCGATTTTTATTGTTATCTTTCCATTTTGTGATAAAATCATTATTCCCTTACAACAAATAATTTAGGATGATGGGTTTTTCAAAGTTTGATTTAATTTGAGAAAAAATGATGATTTTCTTCAGGGCCGCCCCGTCGGATTCGACCGCGTTCGGAATGCGGAAATCGGCAACAAAGATTTCGAATTGGAGCACCTCGAAGAGGCCTTCACGTCGGAACACTGGATGGTCAGAATCTACAGAGTCAAGCCGCCAACAAATAGAGGACATTAAATAGCGAGTATTTTTACTTTTCTAAATCGGCGAATCATCAAGACATGGAATATATTGGAAACTATTAGGTGGGCTCAAATTAAAAAAAAAAATTCCTCACTATCTTGATGTCCAAAAATTCATTTATTTTCTCTATGGAAAATGTCTTTTACTGGTCCCATTCTTCAATTTTTCTTCGATAATTCAAGAAAATAGGGTTCATTTGCTTCATTTGAACAGATCCAAATGTGATAGTTGCTAATTTATTCTTCTCTGCTTTAAAATTGATTTTTTTTAAAAATTTTACTGCCATTAGATAAGTAGGCTGTTGAAAAATGAGACATCAATTTTTGATGATTTTGAGTTCTGTTGACTTTCTTGTTAATCAGACCTAGGGAGCACTTTCGTCGGATGAAGATAAATTATGGGAGGCAGGTCGCACAAGCGAAATTTTTAGCTAACTACAGACCAGAGAGAAATTTGGTAAGAAAATATACAGAGAGTAGGTCGCAAGGGCTTTCTGACGATCGTCTTCCCTAAGTCTGTTAATTTAAATTTTAATGATTGATATTTTCAAGCGGGATTTTCACTCTTCCATTTATTAAACCAGGACTATTATTCCTCTTTACCCTTCTTTGTTTCAATCGATTCATATTTCATGATCATCATTTTAGTGATAATCTTAAAAATGATTTATTTAAATTTAAAATATCCTTTGTATAAGATTGAGATTATTGCTAAATCAGAATCATGAAACGCTCTATTCCTCATAGTCAACCTGCAGTATGCCATCTTTTATATGTCGAAGTTGAAATAAACTATTCTCATAAAGATATAAACGAAGATTGCAATTAGCATTTCAATCTCTCATATTCGATATATTTCATAGGACGACCATCCTAAAATAGCTTACAGAAAATATTTAAAAATCTAAATGTTCAACCTTGAATACGAGCTCCACTTTGGACTCCTTATTAAGCGCGAGGTGCTTTTGTGGCTGATCGATCGTCACTGGCTCCCATTTAGCACCATTCAGCAATGGTTCTTCCCCATCAGGTCCATTTGGATCACTTAATTATAATAATTTTCGGAAAAAGACCAAAACTACCTATATTTAACGAAGTTCGCGATTAATGTCGACCACAAGTCAGTGATTTTCTGGTCCAACTCAGTGAATTTGAAATCGGCCAAGATCCGAGTGCCAAGAGCATAAGTTATATCGCAACAGTGTGTGCTACCTATAAAACTGAACCAATATATTTTAATCTAATAAAAAAAAACCTTTATATGCCATTTCTTCACCCAACGGCCCAAACATATCGGGATTGTAGTAATCGAATGAATAGAAATAACAAGGTTCACGACCCATCTCGGCACACTCGAGAACATGCTTTTGGGTGTCAATATAGCAGAATACATCTCCATTGGACTAATTCATTTATACTTTAGTTTTAATGTAATAATGTGCAATTTTACCTGAACCAAAGCTCTACACCATGCATCTAAACTTTCTTCCTTCTTGATGTCGACTAGCATTTTTATGATATCATTTCTAGTCTTCCTGACTTTTGTGGGAGATACTTTTTCTTTAATTAGTCCAGCTATATTCGATTGAACTAGAGTTCGACAGCTCTCAACGGTCCAAGGTGGCACTGAAACGAACAAATAGATCATTCATTTTCCTCGAATGCTCATGAAGATCATTGTTAAGAAATGGAAAATTAAAATAAAAACTAACTTGTTATTATTTTAGTAAAATAAGTTTATACTAACTTGCCGTTAACAGGCCTTCCTCTCCAGCCATTCCAACGATATGCGGTTTTCCTTTCGTTTCGTTCCTTAATTCCGCCAGCGGTTTCGGGAAGAACTTTCCATCGATTCTCGGGCCAACGGACAGTTGCACCCTGCCATTGAGTCTATCCAATTTCGTTGGTGCAGGAATATTAAAAGCATCTGCCGGAAGCTTTCTCAGCTCTTCAATGAACTGAAATATTAGCAGTGTCGCTCTCTACCACATCGTGTCTTTTCTCCCCACTCGCACATTTTGGGAAGTCTTCCTTGGGAGGAAAAGTGGGGGAAAAGACGCGTCGAAATATTTTACAAAACAGAAAATCAAGTATTTTTGCTAGTGTAAACCTCTTTACTATCGCCCTTATAGATAACACCACGCTCTTCCATTTTCAACCGACACTCCTCAATCATGTATTCATGAATCGAAAACTCGCAGGTAGCGTTTCCAGCCATTGCAATGTATCTGGTAAATAGGTCTAAATAATTTATTTAGATTAAAAAATAAGTTCAACTTTTACCTCTCGAATGAGGAGACAACGATAGTAGATCCACTGCGGCACCCCCTAAAAGTTATGATTTGAATAATTTTACCAATCAATATCACACCCGCCGATTGACCCATAATCGTGACATTGTCTGGGTCGCCATTAAATTGTGCAATATTTTCCTTAAACAATTTTTAATCTTTGATTAGCATGCAGAAAAATGCAACCTTAACCCATTTCAGAGCCTCAGTCATATCCCACAATGCCAAGTTATCGGGGCAAGCGTCGTCTCCAGTTGCCATAAATCCGAGCAAACCGAGACGGTATTGAATCGTTACGCAGACCACATCTTTTCGGCACTAAAATAAATTGTAAAAATGTCAATAATAAGAAAACGCATACAATATTCCTGCAGATGCAAATGTCGCCATATTTGATAGAGCTGTCAATCAAAAAAGCTCCACCATGAATGTAGCTAAAATGTGCATTTTGTAAAGGCTCGCATTAAATTACACCTACACCAGGACGGGGAATCCCTTCTCCGACTCTGGCTTCCAACAGGGAGTGAAGACGTTCAGATAAAGGCTATCCTCGGATACGGGATACTTCTTGGTGAACTCCGGATCTTCATAGGGGAAGATACCTTGCTGACTTCTGAGCGCGAACGCTTTCGTCTCTTTAACCCCTTCCCAAGGCTCGGGTGGTTGGGGAAGCTCAAATTGATCAACTGTTAACTTTATTTTCCAGGCTAAACAACCTCGAATCGCAATTTTCCGACGGGCGGCTTTGCGAATGGAATGCCTTGAAAAGCGTCAACCTGAAATTGTTGCCTTTAAAAAGTAAATTTCAAGATCCAACCTCCTTTTCTACGCCATGAATAAGTCTGCGTCCCTCAACGACGCCATACTTGGTCTTCACTTGACGAGACGATGGAAAATCGCCTTCGGCAATCACGTCTGGGTTGGTCATTTCTGAAATTGCGGTTTAAATAAAATGTGATAAATTTGAACCGAATCTAAAATCAAGGAATATTACAAGTCTAGTTTATTTTAAAGTCAAAAATTTTGCTTCCTCATCGAAGAAATAAAATTTCCAAAATGAAATAAACACGAAGTGATCAAAAATTGTATATTTTGAACTGATATGAACATTTAGAGCTTTAAGTTTGACCAAGAAAATTAAAGATAAGGAACGAAGAAATTTAAACGCAACACAAGTAGGCAACAGTAAATGGAAAGATAAGGCTTGTGAACAGATAGGGCCTCTCAAAGAGTAATATTTCTGGGTTAATTGCTCATTGGTTAGTATTTAGTCGACAAAGAACAGACAACTGAACTACTAACAATATATTTACTCGAGACAGGAATACCGCTCGATCGCGATGATATCTCAACACAAAGAAAGGGAGAGGAAGCGGACACTAGAGATAGAAGAAAAGAAAGAAAATCGCCCTATCATTAGAAAAGAAAAAGAAATGTTGCCATTTTGGCAGTTTGATTGACTCTAAAAATGCAACTTAATTGATAAAACACCAAGTACAATTGGTATACTCCATTGTAAATGAGAAGTTCTCTCTCTTCCTGGCAGGAAAAGGAGAGGTGCGAGCCTTTCTCTGACTCTCTCGCTCTTTCTTCTCTTGCTACACTATTTTCACTCGCGACTCGCACCATCGTCTCCGCCTTGAACAGTAAGCGACGGCTTTATCATTTAAAATAGGCAATAAAAGAAAATTGATGGATGCTAAATGAAAGTTTATCACAAAAATGGCTCTCCTGAACTATCCATATTTGAACTGGCACTATCAATTTGGTTTTATTCCACTCAAAGGCGAGGAAATGATAAAGAAGTTACATATTTTTGAAGGGGAGAAATTGTATGGCGAAATTAGCTTACACGTTAAATAGCTGAAATTTCTGGCATTGTGAAATATGGATATCTCATTACTCAGCAACTCCATATCGCCAACAGTAAACCGATTCAATCGTCTTGAAGGCGGCAGTCTAGAAAGCGGTTAGTTCATCGCTTGAAAAGTTACTACCAAAATGGGTCGGAGGGAGTTCGTACCAAAATGCAAGAAGGTCTCTCCGTCATTCTCGCTCAATCGTCTTCAGCCTACCAAAATTACAGCTTGGTATTGCGCAACAATGCGCGAAAAAATGCCCAACTCATGGAAGATATCGTCTAAATGAAACTACTAATGACGTCTAACTTTTTCAGCACGAAAATGCCAGACGGAGGTGTTGAATATCTGAAAACTCCGCGCGGCATCATCCGATGTGTCCTGATTTTAATTGGTCTAACGCTAATTATAATGCTTAGCATTAGCTGGTAAGAGATAAATCGAGAGAATTTCACAATGACTTCATGGGTAGTTAGTGATTACAAAGAGGATTCGTGCACGAATTCACGAGCGACGGGAACGCTCCCAGTGTGAGGTTCTCTCTCTCTCTCTCTCTTTCTCATTTTGGCAAAATATGTAGCCTACACTAGGAATGTTGATCTGGACCCAACCCACCGGGGTCCATGTCGTTTTTCGATTGCATCACGGGTCGGGTCGGGTCGATTGGGTCCGGATCGCAAAATTTTAACCCATCAACATCCTTGGCCCACACTGGGAACAACCTAAAGCGCTCCTCGTCTTTCGTAGATCCGGACACTATAGCAAAATTCAGATTAGAGCTGAACTTTCGACATTATATTGTCTAGTATTTTCTTATAAATCAGCTTTCACTTGGTAACAATTACCCTTTCAGGTCCTACTTGTGGTCGGTTTGGGTGGTGTACGCGTCGGTGTTAAACTTCTTCGTGTTCGTACTCAACTGCGTCCAACTTGCACTCATTCTCTTCGGCCTCATCGAAGGCATTTGGTGGGAGAAGTTCGTCTCTTGTGTATTCGGTAGGTGTTGTGCCATCGATGCTTACACAGACAGCGCTGATAAGTTGGATTTCGCTAGCGACAAAATAAAGTGCATGGCTAGGATTGGGTTGGGTTGAGTTATTTCTCTTTGTAAACCAGTTTACATTCGCGTAACATCGTGATGAATTCAAAGGCCTTTTGTATTCCATGCCCACTTTTTGAGGAGATAGTAGGGGAGGAAGGTAAGGGAAAAGAAAAAAGTGGGTGTGGGTGTGGAATACAAGAGGCCGAATTAAAATCATCGGAAATCGTGCAGATACTCCTCAATTTGAAGCTGAAGTTTCTTTCGAAAAATCTTTATGAAGCTATAATATGATTTAGTCATCCGGTATGATATTGAGGATTGACCAGACGGCATCTTTTAGTTTCAGCTGTTCTGTTCGCCATCGCTTGGATTGTGATGGTTATCAGCGGATTTCTGTGGCCATATTATCGTAGTGGAGTTGCGTCAGCGTGGATCTCCGCTGTGAGTGACAACTATTATTCGCATATATATAAAATATTTTTCGATTAATTTTCACAAAACATCTCAAATTTAGGCGTTTCTTTTCATTATGGCCATTCTCTATCTCGTGGATGCACTCATCGTCCATCGCTCGGTGGAACGCTATGGAGGCGGCGCAACACCGCAGGGGAATATTAGTCCGACATCTTCCGAGACCGAAAATTCCAAGCGTTGCCCCACGTAAACTACAGAAAATCTTCAATGACATCTAGTCACACTGACGAATAAATATCGAAACGGATAGTGTTGGGCAGTCTTGTGCTCGATCGCACCTTCTTTCATCGTTTTTTTGAATTTTGGTGTCGATTTCCAATCTGTTCGCGGGTCATAAAAACTTTTGCCATTTGCCTGACCCAGCGATATTGTTTATCACTCTTTTTTCTCTATTCTATTGTTCTCTTGTCATCCCTCAATAAAGAGATGACCTCCTCCTCTACCGTGCCTCCAAAACTCGGTTCTTTCTATCGGACAGGGCAGAAGACGGCTGCTCTGTTATTTTTGTCCTTTTTCTAAAGATGAAATAAATCTTCAACTCGACTAAGGGCTTAAGTCAATCGCATGGACAGAAATAGTGCATCCGCTAGCACCCGAGAAAGATACCGGCAGGAAAAGTAATAATTCTGTCGCCTGCACAAGTCTCTTATTTAACCACAATTTCAAGCCTAGCCCAAATTAGCATACATTATGCTCATCAGTCCTCACACGACCTCTCAGCATAGTTAGAATTTGTGCATGCAGTTTAACGAAATTAGCAGAGCTGATTACTCGTTTTGATCTGCCAGGGAATCCCTGCTTTTCATGTTCAACAGTGCGAAAATATTTTTGGTGATCGTCTGATTTTCAAGCACTTTTTCAAAAATTCAGCTCCATACGTCTATGGACACTATTTGTCTACAGCCCTATGGAACTCTTTTTTTCGATCTTATCGCTCTCAAGTGCGCTGATGCAAAATTTTCATTTTTTACTAAAATTTTAAAAACTAAAAGACAGGCTTTATCCAGCCCTGCTTCCATATCATTTACAAGAGTCTAAGTTTACATATCCCTTGATTCGATAATTTCATGATGTGACATTTTTAAACCCACAAATTGAATAATCTTTTCAGACAGAAACCTTTAAATAATGTCTGATCCACTGCGAAACTACACAAGATGCGGAAGTGAAAGTTTTCAGTCGAAAAATGCAACCGGAAGACGAAGCCAAAAAGTACAAAACCCACAAAATGATTGGACACCCGAGACGCATGCTAGTAAACAAATAACAACACAAAACGAAATACCAAGTTTTCCAGATTTGTTTAGAAAATGGAAAGTTCAAGTGAAAACATGCACTTTGCGTTGATTGATGAGAAGTAAATCGGTTTTTGGTCATTGAAATGGCGATTAGAAGAGGGAAAAATGACGAGAAACTACTGAAAGATACTGTAAAGAGTTTGCTCCTGAACTTTATCATTTTTACGTTCTGTTTCTAATTTTATCGATTTTTCTTTCCGCTTCAAAGCTGTCTTTCACCCGTTTCGCCCCTCCTACGGTGTTAATGTAGCCATTCCCCTCCTTTCTCCGCCTCCCCTGCTCGCTTTCCTGTACTTTTGAGCCCGTCCTACTGTGCTATAAAAGATCCCGAAAATGTTCAAAGCTGCATTCTCAAATTCAACTTGACCCTCAATCAGTGCCCGGATCCAGGAAACTCTCGGAACCGTCCGAAATCTTGTAGGAAGGGTTCCGGGAGTTTCGTGGATCCGCCGGGCCCAGGTCGCAATTACAGAAGCACACACACAATACCCAATGCTTTCAATGCTGATAATTCTCGGACTTCTGGCTCTCAACGCTCTGGCCAAACACTTGCACAATCACCACGACTACTCGGCCGACCTGACGGTGGGAGATTTAGTTGTGTGTTATCAATTTGATTGTTTTCTTGCCAGTAATCTCAGCTATTAGAATTAAAAATAAGCTGTAAGACAACTTAGTTCGAAATTTAAATTCGAGAAAATGCCTATGTCATAGTTCTCGACTAAACATGCGTAAATCTGACGATTTTTAGATTTCAAAGTCCAGATTAAAATTTTACTATAAGCGTAACATTTTTAAAAATTGCCATTCAAAGATTAAGGGATCAATTCTGAAAATTGTGGGGCAGAATGATATAAATAATGATAGGAAAATAATAGCTTTGGAAAAATATTCAGACAAAAGTCTAAGATCCACGTTTTAGCATTCTCCTCCCTGTCGACCCAACGAGAATGTCACATCCCCCTGCTGCCATCTAGAGGAGCATTGGGTAAAATTTTGTAAAAAACAAGTTATAAAAATCTCATTTTCTTGAAATAAGCCTCGTATATATAATTGTCGAATAACAGATTTCAAAGTAGTGAGAAAAAGAATGGTTTATATTATGGGAGAAACTTCTGTGACGCTATTGAAGAATACGATCTACAAACGAATGAATGGCGTGAGATCGGAAAAGCTAACATAAAATAAAGCTTGGTTATAATAATCTCAAATTGCATATAGAAATTTGATTCAATAAAAATCGTGAAATAATAATTTGATTTCAATGCACATGATACAGACAACTCTCGAAGACATCCAAGTGATGAGGGATAATTGTAACTGAAATAAATATCCTTTGAAATATTTTATTTGAAAAATTCTGTAACCAAATCCAATATTTGTTTTAAAGTAAATTTTTCAAAATATATAGCAGAAATAGTCAATCGATTTCTTGTGAGCAGTTATTGAACGTATTCGAAACATAACAGCGCTCCGTCAGCAGTCTGAGTTGGTTGTTTTCGTTTTATTATTTTTTAAATTATGACCTGAAAAATTTTGATAAGCGATCCTAAAAGACATCATAAAAATTGTATTGTTTTGTGTATTTAATGCAAAAAATCCTATCGAATTTGGTTAGGAAATATGATTTTTATGGTATGACTACTTAGGATCCGATTCTTTGAAATCTTCGGCGCTTGGGATCCCTATCCAAAGGCTTGTTTTCCAAATTAATGGCTTGAGATTTCCAGATAGCTCTTTGCAACTTGGCATAAATCCCTTGCAACCCATAGTCTATCGATGATCACTTGCACGTTTATCTATGACAAGTTGTCTAATCATTCAATCGTCATATTGCATATCGATTTATCCCATCTCTAGCCATATATTCTCAATTTGTCGCGCAACCCGCAATGAGTTTCCCTCGCAAATTCGTCAATATCTTCTGCTATCTATCCAGTTTCTGGCTCAATATCTGTATCGGCTGCTTGCAGTTATTCCTTCTAGCAACTCTCTGGATTTTGTTGATTGGCGTCGCGTACACCCACAATTTCAAGCTCGGACCAAGCCCGTATTATGAAGGAGCAAATCGGTTAGTCGTTTTTTCTTTTTTTTTCTCTAAATAACCAAATTTTAGGGTAAACGTGATCAATGACGTGCTGAATTTCGAAAGACGGGATCGCTACTGGGGACGGAATGCGATTGCAGCATAATCAAGATCAACCATCGTTTATTTTTTATCTAATTTCCTACGAGTCTTAACATTTTACGATCTCAATTTGTACAGTTTTGAAAATAGTATAAATCTTGTAAAAATTCCATTCGGCTTTTTAATCATCAAAGCTTTCGCTTTTCTAGTTCGCTTTCACTTGCCCTAATTATTTCAAATCCTTCATCCCTCCGCATGAAATTTATTTCTAACATCTAGACTTTCATCAGCATGCTGTATTATTTTGACTTTTTATTCTCTTCGATCGAAGTTATGCGTGCCATTGAGAATTTCTTCTCGAGCGACGAAGACGACTTTGGCAGTAATGGTCTTCAAGTTTCTTTGTCAGAGAAATACTACGATTCTGATTCTTGGAGAGTAGTTTTACGATAAAAATTTCCTGTTGAATAAATTTATTATTAAGAGAGAAGTTGTTATGATTTGATTTCCGTTGCTCTTTCTCTAGCTTCTTCCAGGCTTTTCACGATTTGTCTTCCTATCACGATTCTCATCGATTTTTCCCTTGTTTCATAGCGAACTCCTTCAGCTTCGTCTATCCTAAAACTTCTGCTGTTTATTTCAACTTTTATCAGTTTTCAAAATACTTCAAATCTCTGTAATATGCCGAGCTTAGTGGGCGGAGCCTATTCTTTCTCCCCTT
Source organism: Diploscapter coronatus (assembly GCA_964036155.1). Taxonomy (NCBI): domain Eukaryota; kingdom Metazoa; phylum Nematoda; class Chromadorea; order Rhabditida; family Rhabditidae; genus Diploscapter; species Diploscapter coronatus. The sequence continues at coordinate 79,912,274 of OZ038423.1, read as the reverse complement.
TCGAAAGCGAGCAAGAAAGGAAGAGATATTATTGATTGGGAGAGAGCGTCGATATCCAAAATTGCTCTATTCGTCTCGTTTTTTTCATGAAAATTCATTATTTCGCTTCAAATTCGATTTCTAATTGCTGAATGAATATCGACTTTGCTCTCCAATCAACAATGCCATGCTTATTAGATTCTGCGACATCGCATCGACTTTCTAAAATCTCAATAAAATTTGAAACTAGCCTCAAAGGAGTGCCCGGATGAGATCCGGCCAATATCGCCAGCAGAAATCGGTGATAGTGCTTGAAAATCGGGAGGCAGAGATTGTTGTGCTCGTTTTTCGAGGCGGAATAGCGAAGTTCTAGCTGAATGTTAAAGTTATTACTACTTATTTTCCCAAAAATCTTGCATAGTTAGGCTGATCCTGAACGAATTGCAGAATTTTTCGAAACGAATGCTCGTAATCGCGCATGTCCGTGTATTTATAGCTGAAAATTGGATCTTGTATTTTTATCATGTTGTTTTTTGCTGACGTAAACATAATATCGTCGAATCGATAGAATAGGTCTCCAATGAAAAGACGCTTATCGTGAGGATACCACAATACTAAGCTATCCGGAGTGTGACCTGGAGTCCATAGTACCTAAAATCAATGTATTAAAATTGAAAATAAAGTTCCTTTACCTGTACAACGTTTCTCGAGTCAGTATCAGGACCAAGTAAAATCATTTCGCCATCTTTTAGCCACCGAGTTATTTTGTAGGTTTCGATCTAAATTATGAACTCTCTATTTTCAGATATGGCTTAAAAATACCGTCCAATGCCAATTACTCTCCAGCAGTCGTGTATAGTATTTATGTCGTCTGCTGGCACATAGATCATCAACAGCATGAGCCAAGCCAAATCGGCCGGTTGTGGAAAATCTCCAGTTTCCACCGATCTAAATAGCTTTTTTTTATTTTTAAAATTAATTCTAATAAAACGCTAACCTGTTCCGGATGATTATGCGTGTTAACCACGATGAATCGTTTATCCTTTAATATCGCTTGATTTTTCAGGTAAAAATACAGATTTCCACAGCCACATCCAGTGTCGACTAGTAAAACTAAATAAGAAATTTTAACAAATGGAAATAATTAGACTAACCTTTATTTTCCGACCCAAAAATTAGATAGCATAGTGGATTGCACCCTAGGGTGTCTTTTTCGACGATATAATAGACGTTCGAAGAGATTTGCGTCATTTCGTAGATAGAAATTGAATTTGCGGATGGCAGATATGACATTTTACAAAATAATCGATAAAAACGACCAAGATTGAATTTCTGAACCTTCGAATAGGGGCCGAAATTGGTGGGATGTGCAGTGGCCCGCTGCAGGCAAAGAAAGCAAATTAGTTATGCATTGAGAATTCGATATTTAGCTATCCACACACATACAAAAACTATCGAAGATCCGCGAAAATACACACTCTCATTTGTATGCTATATTTTAAAATTCATGTATATCAGGATAATTTATGCATTCTAAAATACAAACAAATCGTTCATAAACTTCGAAAAAAAAAGATTATTTATTTTCGTTTCCTCTCCACCTGCACGACCATGCCAATCAAGACTATTGCTCCGACTAGGAAAAACAATACTGAAATTGAAACTGTTGTTAAAGTATTGCTTTAAAAATTCTACCTCCTAACCCAAAAACGCACCAACAAACGATTGTAACTATTTTCTTTGGAACATAAATTTGATTCAGCTGACTTTTCGTTCCTTCATCCATATAAAACGATTCATTCGACCAGACTAACGGATATGCTCCTGGCCGAAGGACTTTGTAAGCACTAAATTATAATATGTTATGAATAGATATGCAATAATATGAATTAAATTTAAAGTAGCAACGAATTAGTCATTGATCGAGTTGAGATATAAATAAATTGGGTAATGAAAACATTACTTGATATGAACCAATTGATTCACAAGTACGTTAATTTGACTTCGTTTCTGTGCCGCTAGAACTGTGCCCGTATACTAAAGTATGTGATATAATTTAATTAAAATATAAATTAATAATAATAATAATACTGGTTCAAGATCGAGCATCGTCTCATCCGCATCATAATTCGGTTTAAATCGCGGAACAAATCTGGAAACTACTGGTTCGGCCTGGTAAAAGTGAGGTTTGGATAACATTATTGGGGCTCCTTAATCATGAAAAATAGTAAACATCAAATTAACTTAAAATTACCGTTCTGACAGTTTGACAAATCTAGTAATCCAGTGGGCATACATCGAGCATCTTTAGGGGTTTCGTAGGCTCCATATTTTAGAGGATTACAAAAACTAAAAGTGAATTTATTTAAGATGAACATTGCTTCTTTTTCTGGACTCGAACGTCGGCGTGAAGTCTTTTCTCGCACTATTTTCACTCCGCGGTTTGCACCAGCGTGTCTCTACCCTTCCCACTAGGCAACCCCCATCTCATTAGTTAGTCGAGAGTAAACAATTAGGGAATTTAATTTTTACCCGCAGTTATCAGGATTCGTCGTATTAAATTCGTCTGCTGGTAGGACGAATCTATAACCAGGAATGCCTTCAACAGTCACGTCCCTATCATAGGTCAAATACGATGTCCTGAAAAATATAGGTAGCCTAAGCGCAAAGTAGAACAAAATGACCTGCATAAATCATAAATAAATACTGGCAGCCGATCCGTTTTCTTAATAAAGTTTTGGAAATAATCTCCATCTGAAATTGAAAGTCTTAAATTATTTATTAAAATGAAATTTTTTGACTTGTTCCATCCAATTTCAGCGCACTTTTTCCCTTTTCGCACCATGTTGCGTTGAAACCTGGCCACCTGAAGCATTCGATATAAATTAAATATGAGCTCATTATTTACCAAGATTCTGGCAAAGAATTGCCTTCACTCGGTAAAGAGGCGTTCGTCATATTGTCCCATCTTAGGATGAATCCCGTTTTCTGCCGATCGGATTTTCCCGTCCAGACATGGTACAATTGGTCGGTCGTGGCATTTTCCGACTATATTATATTTAAAATTCATTTTTTTTTAAATTATTAGTATGGCCCACATTCAGTAGAACATATTGAGGTGCCGTTTCATTTAGAAGTTTTATTCCGATCAAGTTATTCACGAACCACACAAGTTTGTTGACAACCTTAATTTTAATTCATCAAGTTCATATTTGAAATGTACCTACCTTATTTATCATCGGCGCCTGATAGCCAGAGAATATTAATTGGTCGACTGTCTGAAATAGTCGTGTTTTTCAATTTAAGGAATAATTGGCTATTTCAGGTTTAATGACATACCACATTAACAAATGGCGAGACGTCAAATAAGTCCATCATAGTGCCGAGCTCCCCAATAATCAAGTTTCGTAATTTTATACATTCAGCTGTGGCGTTTGCGTTTGGAAACTATCAAGTTTTTATCATACTTAGTAATTAAATAGTATTTTACATACATTTCCATTCATCAGAGCCTCGCAAAACCCTGCCACTAGTGAATTATTAAATAAAGTCTCTAATTGTTCGTCTAATGCATCCATTCCTATCTATATTTCATTTTTTTTTTTTTTAATTTTTATAAACCTGAAATAAAATGTGCTTACCATAAAGCTAACATCTGGAACTATAACCGTATCATTAATTGGGTCGCACCCTAAAATATGTATATCATTCAAAAATCTAAAACAAAAAATCGATTGTGCTTACCTTTGCAAGATTTAGAAGGGTTGAATTTATAAATTATCCTTTGCGAGAAAGCCATTTTCTCCCCATCATTTGAGAAATCGATATTTTCATTTTTTATTATTTCACTAAATTTTATTTTCCGAAGTTGTAATTCAATATTTCTTACTCGTAAGCATAAGGACCCCTCTCCTCGACATCTGGATAAATTGCCCGATTCAAAATTCCGATCGGATTTTTATAATCGTACACCCAATACTGTATCGTGGATATGTATTGAGGGTTCGACCATGTTTTGGTAAAATCGTTATATGAACCATCATTATTCAACCCCAGTAGTTTTTGCTAAAATACAATAATATCTTAACAATAAACCAGGTCCGAATCGGATTTTGCAAATTTAAAGTTAATAAAGTCATAAACTTCCTAGAGTTTGGAAAATGAAATTTAGGCATCATTTCAGCCAGTATAAAATAAATTCGTCTAAATTTACTTACATCGCTAACCCCATTATTAACCAAGGTCGGGAAAATCGCGAATAAAAATACCATCGACAAAACTATCGCCGCAGTGCCCAAAACGAGGAAGCATAACGAGACACAACCAGACAGTTTTTCCTTTTTCATATTTTAAAATAAACTCTGAAATAAAATAATATAATTCAATAAGATAATTAAAATATAATATTAAAAATCATTAATTGGATGCCATCGTCAAACTATGGCCTCGATTTTATGTCCTGCCAATGCTCAGAGAGCTGCTGGCCTTATCGATAAAATTCCGTCTTCATAGACCGCTGCTCCCATTTTCCACTTTATCAATTGTCACTTGTATTTCAGGTGCATATCTAATCAGTCGTCCTTAACTATAACATTTTCTGGATATTTTTTTTTGTATAATCCTGTTTTCATTGATTATTTTATCAGATAATAAATAGTTTTCCTTTGATTTTGAAATCGACTTTTCTGATTATGGACTTTGAAAATATGATGATCAGAGTCAGATTCCAATTATTCGAGCTCGGGGATTTTCGAATCCGACATGTTGAGAATTCGAATTTGTTTTGTTCTCTGTGCACTCTCCTCTTATCACAGCGATGTGATTGTCCACTTTAGCATCTCTTCGTCTTTCTTCTTATCTCTCACTCTTTATCTTCAAACACTTTATCTCATCGTTAGCTTTACCTTCGGGGGACATTTTAACTCACTATTAATAATTTATATCAAAGTGTAACTAGAGTTTTATCTCTTATCCATGTCATTTTTTAATCATAATCTTATCAGAGTTTGAACTTTTAAGGTCGCAGTTCAGTATTCAAATTTCTTGTTGTCTCTGAGTTCGGAATTCAGCTTGTTTTCGTTTAATTCCGGATATAAATTGACATATCCTGGATGGAGATCAAATTTCCTTGTTCCTCTCGTTGCTTTTCTCCATTCGTCGTGACCTCTTGACATGTGTTTGAATGTGTGTTCTCTGCGCACTTTCTCTTCCTTAAGGACCATGCTCCGAGCGATCGAGATTTGGCTCGATTCGCGCGCGCGCGGGAGATTTCAAGAAAACACTGAGGGAGGAGTTTCGGCATCGGCCGAAATCCTAAATTTGCCTCCGCCCGCCGCTTTTTCCAACTATGTTTATCCACATTTGTTTCCAAATGTTGTCCATTTCCTGTTTCCAGGAACATTTTTCCCCTCAAAATATCTACGGCACCCGTCAATGAGTTTCAATTTTAGAATGGATCACATTTGACATTCTTGATCATGGCCTCTATCGAACTTAATGACCATTTTCTAAATTCGTCAATCTATCGATTTCTTGCCTCAAGCTTCAACTTCGCTCTTCAATTCACCTCTCTCTTTCTCCTCCTTTTGTCTTTCTTTCCTAATCCGTCCACAGCTCGCTTTCACGGAACGGTCGCTTTTACGCTTTTTTTTTTTAACTCGATTTCCATTTTTTCGAATCTAATCGATTTAATGAAAATGTTCATATTTCATTCTCAGGTGCAATTTTTAACTGCACTATTCTTCTAGTTCATTGCTTCAGCGTGCTTTTTTATATTTCATTAGGAAATCACACATTCATGTACATATTTTTCATCTTATTTCTAGTTAAATTTCGAAATTTCCAGACGAATTTCCCCAATTCTCGAGTTTTCACACCTTTTTACCTGCTTTTCTTTTCGAAATCTCACGTTGAATTTGTTTACAAGGCGAAAGTCGTCGGGGATGCTCTCACAAACAATGCGGTTTGAGCATCGTTGAAACGTGAAAGTGAAAGGGGGAAAGTAGGGCGGAAAATGACGGAAATTAAGTGGAAATTAGGGGGAAGACAAGTCAATTTTCCGACCACTATTCCAGGTAAAAGCTAAGAGGAAATGGTAAGGACTGAGTGGAATTTAGTTGGAACAATGCTAAAATTAAGGAGGAAAGTTGGAAAAACTGCAGGAACAGAGTGAAAATTAAAAGGTAAATATGGGGAAAACAAGTAAGTGTCCCGGTCAATAGCGATGTGCTCGGAGACTGTTGAGAACAAGAGGAACAACGACGAGACAGTCGTCGATTTAAAGATTCAAAGCAAAAACGTCAGACGATTTGAGGGCCTCCCTTCCTCCTCCTCTCCTTCTTCGAGAATTTTGATGTAACACGATCCGATTTGAAGTGGAATCTGATGGAAAAATCGCTGCACTCCATCACTTTAACCGAGTTGGATCGAGATTTCTTTTAAGTTCATTCAGAGGATATATCGATTCGATTTAATCAATTTTCGTTTATATTTATTATTTACCGAACCATCATAACCATCTGATATAAATATTCTCCTTATAGTTATGCCCATATCCATTATCCGTCTCCGACGGAAATAGACTAAAATCAACATTTTCAAAAAAAAAAAAAGTTCTAAAAATTGGAATTCAATGAACGAACGATGAATGCGCACGAATTGCCGTAAGTTTTCAGCTCATTACTCAAACTGCGCTAACCCCATGCGTCATTATGGGAGACTTCTTCCGCGATTTTCTTGAAAGAAATGAGCAGTTGCTTCCTAAAATGAAAGAAACGAGTGGAGAAAAGTTTCGGTAATGAATGAGCAAGTTTCGCGACTAATCGCGACATTTGTCTTTTGTTGTTGAAATTTCAGTTTTTACAAATGTACTGAAAATTTGTATTTTAGTCTATTTTCGTTGGAGATGGGTGATATCATCGAGTTTTGAAAAAATACGTCAATTCAACTATCTTTCTTTGTGATCTTAAGATTGTGATTCAAGCGTTGATAATCGTATGATTTCCCTGCAAAAATCCACTGACGCACATCGAAAGCGCAAATCGGCTTGACCGGAAGTGTTTGCCCTTCGTTGTCATTGTCTTTTCGTTGTTCTTTCAAGTCTCTGTTCGACAACGCCCTCTTCCTCTGCATATTTATTTTTGCACTTTTCTTCATTTCGCTTGTTTTCTTGTATTTCGGCGGCCGACGGCATTGGATTGGAAAATCAGCTCAAGGGCCAATGCTTTGTAAGATTGTCGACAAATAGCTGAAGATGCTTTGGCAAAACGAATTGACCCACTTCTAATCAGACATCAGTCATTTTGCAAATTTTAAAAATTTAACTTGAGATTTTCTATGATATTCGTATAGTCAATCTGATGGGAGGCATTTTCTTTCATCAGCACTGTTCACAGTTATTGAAGAGTCATACCTGTGGGCAGCCCTATCTTCTTGGTAAGATCTCTAAATTAGTTTAAAATTGTTGTTTTCTTTCAAAACTCATGAAGATAAAGATCAGCATCTAAATTTCAGCTTTAGTCACTCGGAACTGATATTCGAATGAACTTATCAATCTCTCGAATCATATAAATTTCTACTCGAGAGTCTGAGCAAAAGAACACAGAAAGTTGACGAGAGAGGCAAAGAGTATGAGACTATGCGCTTCTGTACAAATACGCACTGAAGAAGTGTGCGTCTTTGCTCCTCTCACCTCGTTTCCCTTTTGCGGTCACCGTCTCTCTCTCTCTTACCTTATTGAGTAATCTCGAACCTGAAGCTCAGTCAAATATTATTACTTTTTGATCCTCGCGATTGCGCAATCTTGTATCCTTCAGTACGAAGTTCTGAGCTTCGCATTTCCAAGACCCAGATTCTGTTCACCCATCTTACCATCTTTCGGTAAATTAGAAATGACGAGGGTGGTAGAATAGCGAGACCTACCTTTTCCCACACTATTCCCTATAGGTTGTAGGCTCGAAGAATCGTGGGTTACTTGTTGACAGTTTCCTTCGGAAGAATGCTCTAAGCTAAATCCCGACATAATATAATTGTTAGATTTGAAAGTTTAATTCAAATCCACCTGCATCAATTATATGACCCGCCCTTTTCCACCCCTCGTTTCATCTTTCGTTCTCTGCTTGTCTTCCTGTTCGGATCCCGGCTGCCGATTGCGCACTTGTCAAGAGTTGCGGTGGACTTTCCTTGGGGGTATTTTCTCTTTGTCTTCGAAATCCCCCAGTCTCTCGCAGATATCCGTGAATGTTTGTTAGCTTCTTTATAGCTAGTGGCTTCCTTTTTCTCTAGCTCTCTTCTTTGAAAATACGGTTGCTTACCGGAGTCCACTCGAGGTGCGTTTTTGCCCCCTAGTCTGGTGGACTATGCGGATGTTTGCGGAACTTCGTTCCCCCTTCCTGAACCGGTTAGATTTTTCGAATTTTCTGCACACAAGTGTGCACTTTCCTCATAACATCATCCTCTTTCCGTGCAAAAACATCGCAATTTGCAAAAAAACAAATGCCGAGATAGGCGTGGTAAACAACGCTAAACAAAATAAGTGGAGATCGCGTTGCTTGATGCTGTTGACAAAGCAGTGAGATTAGTTATCATGTTGGGCGTACGAACAAGACAAACATTTTTGTCTTTGCAAATATGTTGATGGAGCTCGAGTGGACTCTGGAAGGGGTATTTTGCAGCTTATTTTCTTAACTTTTTACGTCATAGACCTGGTATCCCTATGAATCATTCTCCAGCCAATAGCTTCACAGCTGAGTTCTGATTTGTCTAGTTCTATTGAATCAATCCTGATACGATCATACAGATTTTAGCATGATTAGTTGTTCGAATTTTCTTCATCAGCAATTGTTCAATCTTCATCACGCTCGATTTTTACCCTTGGAATGCCGATATCTCCAAACATCTTCAAGATGATAATTGAGCTGTTTGATATGCACTCATTCGTGCGTTCGTTTTTTACCACCTATTCTCAATCACTAAAGATGGCACGTTTTTCCATCTAAGTGTTTGTATCAGCATCATTCATCAGTCCGGTTGCTTACAACCGGGCTGCTCTCCCAGCCCCCCTTCTCCTTCACTGACTTCACCGCAACTGACCAGCTTTTCCGTGATCTTCTTTTCTCTCGTCCAACAGCAGCAACAGCAGCAGCAGCCTCTTCTAACCGAAAGTATCAGTGTCCGTCTTACCGGAAGAGAATAGCGCAAAGTCCTTGTTTTTCGTTTCCAAATTCTTTTGTATCCATTTCGGAAAGGAGAAAGAATCTTCGTTCTTTTCGAATTTCAGGCTCGAACATTTGGCTCAAAACCTTCTTAGCCTGGTTTTCTAGGAACTTTTTATTATTATTATTTTTTTTGAATTTTTTACACATTGATTCCTATTTTTATATAAATTTTCCATCGAACCACTCTTTCTTGATCATGTTGTCCAAGTCAAGTGCCTCTGCTGGTCAGTCTCCTCGACAGAGACTCATTCCAATGCTCCCTGTTTCGTCCTTTCTCTGATCTTATCTCTGTTTATCTTCTCGTCTCTTCGTGTTCCATTTATCGACATTTCGCTTGAGCTTTGAAGGCTATTTTTATGATTTTTCATTCGTCTTCTTGGAAAAATCACTCAATTCATTTACCATCGATCTGGAGAGTTGCCAATTTTTAGAGTGAAATTGTTTGCAAAAGGAAAAATAGGTGATTATCCAGATGGATGATGAAAAATTGCGTGAACTCTTCATGAAGCCAAACGTTTTTTTTTTTTATGAATACATTTATTTTCCTTTTTCAAATTTTCAGTAGATTATCGCCAATCTCCAGACACTGGTCTAAAGAGGAGCACGCGTTCTGCGGTTCCCGATTTCGTCTGAAATTTACTCGAATTTTCAACTGAAGAATTCGCAGCACGGAGAAGCAGGAACCAGAAGACCATTTGTGACGACGAACCCCTAGGGGATTAATTAAATCTGGAGATATTGATCTAACTACAATCGTCTTAATAAATGCGACATCGGAAGATATTCTTCCAGTTTATTTATCTATTATCTATATGCGCCTATATTCAAGGTTTGAAATTTCTAACTGCTCTCAAAGATACAATTGTTTCAGCCAAAAATGTCGGAATAAACCTCCCGTGTAACAAAGAGTTGGACGGTCTCTTGGCACAGGATCCAGATGGCAATGAAAGCGCCTTCATGTCGTGTCAAGGAGTTGGGGTCGGGTAAGTTGCCGAATTTTTTGCTATTAAGTATAGGAAACTTTCTAGAACGATTGGATTCTGGGAGCGAAAGATCTGCCCCGATGGTATGGTGTTTGACTTCATCAACCAGGAATGTCGGGTTAAGACGAAGAAGGCTCGCAAGCAGCAAGTTCTGAATATCGGTTGGTTAAGTGGATCTTTTTTTTCAAAGAAGAACTTTCTTCAGCGATCCTGAACAATTCCTGCGCGAAGGGCGAGACTTGCATTGGAGGAACCGTCTGCGATCTAGACACCTTGAAATGTCTCTGCCCATACGGAACCACTCCGCACCTGGGCACGCTTTCCTGTGAATCCAGCGAACCCGCGTATATCGCAGCCGAGCTACCCGCTCGTTACGTCAACGGTGCTGACAATTCTGATAAATCGGTAAATTAGCCATTATTCGAAAATAATGGGGACCTAAAAATGACGGAATATCGTGTTAGAGAGTAAGAGAAGAGATAAATAGTATGGAAAAAGACCAGTTCCGTCATTTCGTCCACTACAAGAAAGCGTTTCGTCATTTAAAACCTGTCGAAAATAGTGAATTCGTGCAATGCCACGAAGTCTTATTGAGAGTTCTCTATTTTCCTTAGTCGTTTGGAAAAAAGGAAAAGAAGAACACTTCCATAAAAATGTGGCATTGTAGCAACTTCAATTATTTAAAAGATTCAATAAATGAGGACAATCTGTTCGCATTCCAGAGTGTTGGGTTCCTGCCCAATTCCAATAGCAACATTATGAATGCTGCTAGTTCGCTGTTCAACAGCTTCCAATCGTCTGCCCAGATGCAGCCCTTCAAATTCTCCAACTTCCCCTCCACGGGTAGCAATTTGGCGAATAACGGACCATTCAACTTCAACTGGAACCAAAACCAACAGAACCAAAATGGCTATCAGGTTAATTTTTAAACTATTCTGAGAAAAAGCCAACTCAAAAGCCTTCCTTCCAGAATCCCGGATTCTTGCCCTCACCTGGAAACAGCAACTCGAATAGTTTTACACCAAAGCCGGCAAATCCTTTCGCTTCAAACAACGGACAACAGGTTCCATCATCGTCAAAGAAAATTCCAATTTTGGGTGAGTCAATCGTTGTTTTTCATTCTTCTTTATTCTATCTAGAGTTGTTCATATACATTTCTGCGTGACATTTTTCTTTCTGAATCTTTTTCCATTTTAACGTAAATTTTAAATTTGTCTTTGCCGTGTGTAGGAATTTTCCACGGGCTCGCCCATATTTATCTTATCTTCAGTCTATTTTTGTCGATTTCATCACTCGCCCTGCACTTGTTCACTCTCATCTCTGCTGCTTTCGCTGCTCTCTTCCACTTTCTCGTATACTCCACTTGCTCTCATCTCCGTCCAGTGTCACGGCGTCCTTTCTACGTCCAGCGATGAGTCAATAGTCCTTTCAAGGAGTGTTAGGCTCATTTCAAAATGCCCGAGGAAAATCAAACACAAATCCGTTCTTAATCTCAAAGTAGCTTTAAAAATAATCGAAATACAGCTCCTCCTGGAAAGAGTTGCCGAAACAACGAGGTCTGCATAGGCGGTAGCATCTGTACCCTCCCAATCGGTCTTTGCTTATGTCCAGGCGAACTTGAGGTTCTTATTCTGGCGTAGTTTAAAGAAAACAAAAATCAATACTATTTAAAGGAAAGAGACGGAGAGTGCGTTTTGCCACCTCGTCATGGTCCGGCCATACATAAAGGTAGCCTGCGAAATCAACAAGGCTAACCACACAAAATAACTCGCTTATCAAGCTCAACCATAATAATTCCTATATAGCTTCAATCTAATGCATCAGTACATCTAATCACAACTATTATATAATATTAGATAGTTCTTGCTGCACACCCTTCAATTGTGTACCACATTCATACAACCACTTTAATAGTTAACTGGGAATCGTAATTAATCTCATATAGTAGACCAAGCAAGTAATCCAAATAATAATTGCTCAAGAACTAATTGACCGCTTCGACTAGCTAACTATGAATGGTAGAAAGTCGAACACATATTCGTATTACAGTTCACGTAAAAATTTTCAGTCGGAATCGGAGCCGTCTGTAATGAGATGGCAGAATGCGACGATGGATCGACATGCGTTTTGGGCAGATGCACTTGTGTGGCGCCGCTGGTGCAACACGAGGGCAAATGCGTCCTCAAGGCGACAAGAAAGGAAGTCGGTAAGAAAGCCGTATCAATTCTTATCACATCATATCAATCACCACATTCTATTATTATTATTGTCCACAAACCCACATCGGAATCTGTCCGAACTCTCTTGCAATCTGTCGTCGCTATCTATTACCCTATCACCAATCTGTCATAATCCACGCAAATCAGACTGTCTCCATCTTAGAATAGCCGAATAACAATACATATACTAATCCATGCAGTGAAAACCCACACATTCAGGACCCGGCGAACTCTGTGATCAGGGTGAACTTTGCGTGAAGGGGTCGGTTTGCGATCCCGTCATTCCGGTCTGCGTCTGCCCTGTCGATCACGACCTGCACAATGGAGAGTGTGTCCGCATAGTTCCTGCTCTTCCTCCTCCTCCTCCTCCTATCAACCCACATCCTCTTCCTATAATGGTTCCACCACCTCATCCCGCTCATCCCACACCAGTAGTGCACTCTTCCAACCAAATCCCCGGTCTTCTGCCCGAGCCGGGGGCGTCGAGGAGACCTAGTAAGAAAATCGCCGCCCAACACACAATCCTTTAGATACGCCACGTTGACGTGAACTATCTTGTCACTCCTATCCACGTTAGACAAGTGTAGACATAGAAGTTTCGAACATTTCAAATAACTTGTCACCATTGCCGAGAATTGCTTCTTCAAACCAAGTTCACCGTTTCCAAATAGCTTCACATCAATCGAAAAAAATCCCACAAATCAGCCCCATTCAGATCCTCCGTATATCGCTCCAACTGCCAATACTCATGTATCTTCTCCTCCTCCTCCTCAAACTTATACCTACAGACCACCGGTAGTGATCATGAATGCAAGGAATCAAGGAAGTTCATAAATTTAGGCCCAAACTGCTGCCCCGCAATCGAACAACATCAATAACTACAACTCTTACATCAATGCCGGAAACTATCAGCCAGAAGCATTTTTGCCGGCGAGCAGAACGACGGAGAGGCCAACTCCTTCCTTGCCAAGAGCCACTCAAACTCCTTACCGACCACCTCAGCCTCCCACTGTTAAGCCTATGGTCAAGCCGAATCCTCTCAAAATGGGTAAATTTATCAGTCATTTCAAAAATTTGTGGAAATTCGATCAAATTATCCTTCAAAGGGTTCCTATAATACCCCGAAGAACAAAGCATTTTAAAAGTGGGTCAAATGAATATGGAGAGGGTAGGGTAAATTTCGTATCAAAATGATCAGCACATCGAACTGCACATTTTAATACCGAATTTAGCCTGTCCGATCCTACCCTAACCATATTGCAATTTTCTTGGTCTTCGGAGTATTATAAGAGCCCAAATGAGTTGAATTTCCACAGATCTTTCCCAAAATGGCGAATAATTTAGCTTTAGTTGCTCATCTCGATTTTTTCTTCTATTTTCCGCTTCAGAGTGATTGCATGTGCAAACAAAGTTAATTTTAGCCATTTTCATTTGGCTATTTTTTAAAAATAATGCCTAAGCAAATAATCGGTGTGAATATTAACAGGAGGCTCTAAGCAAGCCGGCGTCGGAGTGCGATGCAGTCTCAACACGGACTGTATGATTGGGGCTTATTGTAATGGAAACACGAATCCACCATCTTGTCAATGCCTGTCGACTCACGTTAACATCGAAGGCAGATGCGAGAAAGGTAAGCTTGCTTCCAGAAAACCACTTCCTGAAGTCCACACAGATTAATATTTCGTTCTACCAATTATGTCTCACCTCCATCATACAATCGTCTCAGTTTATTATTAGGAAACCCACTCCATCAAAGATCAATAATTCAGTTCTCTCAATATCCACAAAATTCCACTTACGATGTGTTTCGATATTTCAACGCCTTCTTGTGGTAGAAATGCAGTGAATCTTCTCTTCTAGCATGAATACCAGTCTCATCTTTCGGACCATCTCTCATAAATCCTTCAATTTCACTTTATTTGAGCTATCATTTCCAGCGATATTCCCTGGACAGGTAGGATGCAAGTCGGATGAGCAATGCCGCGCCACCGACGTGAACACGTCTTGCATCGACAGAATTTGCGTGTGTGAGGAGGGAAAGAAGGCGGTGGATTCCGTTTGTGTAAATGGTACGGTATTCGCGCAAAGGAATGAACATTGCATGATATGAGCCAAAGCACTCCCCAATCCAGCCTCACCAACCGCATGGATGCGCTGTAAACCTGAAAGACGTTTGCCGTGTTCTAATCATCTCATCGTTTCAGACCCGTCTGTTACTCCAACCACTAACTCGTCCTCATCGCCGCTCAAACAACGCAAACTGACTCATATTCCCTGTTATCCCGCATGTCGAAAACCTTACATTTGCGTCCACAGGCAATGTGTCTTGAGGCGGTTGATTAGCACTGGAGAACTCGTGAGAGAAGACGACAACGATGAATCAACAACACCTCGTCGCATCAAGCGAACTCGAAGAAAGGCTGATGATCTCATGACTTGTTGGCCTGGAGCTGCATCCTGCAGCGAGGGGAACGGCGTCTGCATTGACAGTCAATGCAATTGCCTGAGGGGCTGGAGAGAGCGCGATGGAAGATGCCAGCCTCCAATCTCCAAACAAATTCCCCTTGACGGCTCTTGCGACGTATTCGATCGAGAGTCGGTCTGCATCAATGGCACCCTTTGCATCGAAGGCAGATGCCAGTGCGCTTTCCCGAAAGGATGCCAATTTCTGCCGAGAAGAGCGGATGAAAAGTGCTCCACGAATGCAGACTGCACTGGAGGAAGGGCCTGTGTGGAAGAAAGATGTCGATGCAATCCGGGCTCTGAATTTATGGTAACCCTTCACCGAATTTACAGATCCAATTCTGTGATGCTTTTTAGAATGACACTTGTGTGGCTGTGATGGGAGCTTTCAAGAACATCAACAGTCAATGCTCAGCTTTGGATCGATGTGCCGGGGGTGCCGTATGCAAGGACCACGTCTGCTCTTGTACCGATGAAAGTTATGAGCAACAAGGGAAATGCAGAACTGCTCCTGGCGGTAGGTTATCCGAAATCCTGATCAAGTTTTATCTTGAAAAATCACAGGACACTGCTCGAATGGTCAAGCCTGTGATTCCGGCAGCTTCTGCGAACTTGGGCTTTGTCGATGCCCAGACGGCCAAAGCATTGTTTCTGGCAGATGTTTGCCCGCAACTGCAGAGCCTGGACAGTCCTGCCAGAACAATGAAAGATGCCTACATGGATCAGCATGTCGGTTTGGAATCTGCATGTGCTTCGGCAGCTACGTTACAGTTAACAATCGTTGCATCAGGTTTGTTAGGTTTGCAATTTCATATTCACGATCAAAATTTCAAATTCTTAGAAAAGAAAATCTCGTCGTGACGAAACCTGATGAGAAAGAAAAGTCCCGAAAGCCGATCAACACAGTGCCGAAAATCACCAAAGAGGCTGTATTGGACAAATCTGCCACACCGACTTCAGCCATCCAAGTAAACCAATGGCTTTGTCTTAGATGTCGCTATATTAAATTTTAGACGGGAAATATACGGGTTCCTGGGACACGATGTGAGGCGTTGGACAAATGCACTGGGAATTCGATATGCAAAGATGGTTACTGCACTTGTTCATCAGAATTTGAAGTCATCATTGGCGACCATTGCGTTGGAAACCAAGATCAAGCACACGAGGTATTTTCGGATAAAGCTCGCGAAAAATCAGCCAAGCTATTCCAGGTCATCCGTCACATTGCGGTAGCTGCTCCTGGTCAGGAATGCGATCCGAGGACCAACTGTACTGGAGGAGCGAAGTGCGTCAACCATCAGTGCGTATGCGAAGAAACTGGAATTATTCCTCTACCGGGCGCTATTGGATGTCAGCCCGATCAATCTACAGCCAATCAGCTGCCCGAATCAGATTTAACGTCGGAATCGACTCCACCTAATGCTATCCAGAAAGGTCTATTGCCCGGCAGCCTATGTCGTCTAACCCTTGAGTGCCCATACCGGACTGAGTGTATAAGAGGCGTCTGCCGATGCAAGAAGGACGAGACGATAGTGGACGGGACTTGCCGACAAGCCATTCATTCGGTAAGCAGCAACCGATTGAATCAAAATCCCTTATGAACATCTTTTAGGTCATGCCTGGCGGAAAATGCGATCCGAAGAACGGACAAGACTGCGTCGGCGAGTCGCATTGTGTCTACGGAATCTGCACTTGTCAGAGACACTTGGTTCCCAACGGCAAGGAATGTTCTTCGTTGGATGAGATGGAAATGGTCAATCCTGGCAAATCATGCAAGCACGGACAGTTGTGCAATTATGGTTAGTTGTTAATTTTGCTAAAAAAGATTAAAATTACGAATTTACAGGATCTTCTTGCGTCAATAACATCTGCCGTTGTGGATCTGGCGAAGTCATCGACGTGAATGGCAAGTGTGTGTCCAAGAAGAACGTCTATCCAGTTTTCAATCGACTGCCAAGACCAGATGACGGCAGATTCGAGGGACGAGTCAAGCAAGTCATCGAAATGGAGAAGACCGCTGGAAATCAATTTCCCGTGTCCAGCTTTCCAAATAAACCAATCGCAATTGAAATTACCATTTCCGGCATCACTTGCGACGACATCAGAGACTGTCCAGTCAACTCCTATTGCCAGGATGCGTCATGCCGTTGTACTGGAGGCTTCCGAGCAGTCGACGACGGCTGTGAGATGATGAAGGATCTGCCGAAGGATTTGCCGGCGAAACCTGGTGACGAGTGCATGAGGCGTGGACAAATCTGCTCATTCAACAGCTACTGCAGCATCATGTCTGGCGTCTGTGAGTGCCCGTCAGGAATGGCAACGAATCAAGGCCGCTGCGAACTGACCTTCGAAAGGCCTGGAAGCGCTTGCGTCACGTCGCGGAATTGTCACAAGTTCAGCTATTGCGACAATGGAAGGTGTCTTTGCAAGTCGGGCTACATGCTGATCAACAACTTCTGCCTTCCACCTGCCATTCCACTCACAGAGGAGCATGCCAAAGCTGGAGAAGGTCTACTTAACGGCAACGACATTCCAATGCCACCCAATCGCAACTTCGGCTCCAATCCCATTGAGTCACAACTCCGCAAGGGTCTCCTTCCTGGAACACTACCGAACATTTCGCCTCCTGTAGTTAGTCCACTTCAGCCTCGCCCAACAATCAGCACGACGATTCAGCACGAGACCACAACCTTCTTTGGACCTCCTACTCCAGCAAACTCAGTCTCACTTCCGGTGCCAATGGGTTGCAGAATGGGCTACGCTTGTCGACCTCAACAGAATCCGCAAGGCAACTTCAAGGTCGAAACTGCCACACCTGGATTTCAATTCAAACCCTACCCCGTTTCTCCATTAACAGCTACTACAGCAGTTTGGCCCATAGAAAGTCCCCCACCAACGTTGATTCCACATCAGCCAAATGATAACTCGATTTTCGTCCCAGAACAGCCGATGCGAGTTGTATCCAAAGCATCGCCTACTATCAAAATCGACCCAATGATCAAGAACTTCGTTGATAACAACATAAAGTTCGCCATGCCAGGCGAATACTGCTCGAATGGCGCAATAATTTGCCTTGGCAACTCCGTCTGCGGACTTCAATTCTGTCGGTGCTCGTTCAATGCTCCAGCAGAAAATGGGATTTGTACGCCACGAACCATGGAAGAGCTCAAGTTGAGACAGAAGTACAGCCCAAATCAGCCGAAGAACTTCGAGCAAATCATGATGAATCCCTCGGGAATGCAGCACGCTGACACTCACATCAACAGCCACAGTGAACGACAAATTGCCAAGCCGCTCGAAAATTGCGAAAACAACGAGTTCTGCACCGGAGGAAGCACGTGTGAAACCATCAATGGACTCGGACAGATCTGTCAATGCCCAACGTCCATGGTTTTTCTTGACGATGAGTGCATTTATCCACCAAGCTCCGCCGATCTGGCAGGCATTTTGGAGCCTTGTACTCCGAATACTATCTGCCTTGGAGCATCCGTGTGCTCAACAGCGAGCCAGTGCATCTGCCCTCCACTTCATCGTCAAGTTCTCGGCATCTGCATTCGTACCGCTGAGCCTGGAGACGATTGCAGTAATGGAGCGGTGTGCGTGGATGGAGCGGTCTGCTCCGGAAGTGAACGAATTTGCATATGCCCAACAGGAACTCGCTCTCAAGCTGGCAAATGCGTAGGGATGGATGAGGGTGAAGAGGAGAATTTTGAACCGGAAGACAAATTCGAAGAAGAGCAAGAAAACTTCATGCAATTCGCACCAATAAAGAAGAAAATGGCATCTGCAAAGACCTTCAAAGTCGATCCACAAATGAACAGCGCCAACTCGAGCAATGAGATCTGGCACAATGGACATAAACATCGTACTGCCCACCCTGGAGAAACATGTGATAGCTCGATTCTATGCGTAGACAACTCATTCTGCAATTCTGGCGGGTTCTGCGAATGCCTGGAGAAATTCGGCAACGTCCAAGGCCATTGTGTTCCATCCAGCATGATTAGAAAACCCAGCGAGCCATGTCATCCAGGCAACATTTGCTCTTCTGGATCTGTCTGCCAAGAAAACTATTGTCGATGTCCACAAGGAAAAATTCTCATCGAGAATCACTGCCTGAGCATCTCCAGACGATTTCGCAAGAAGGATGACGTCATTCCCGAAGAAGAGACGAAGTTCTCAAAGAGGAAACAACATACCAGTTCAGACATGAAGTGCTCAATCGACGCAGACTGTCCAGCGCATTTTGCCTGCCAAGAAAGCCTTTGCATTTGTTATGGGAATTCATCAGTCTGTCTGAATTTGAAGAGCTCGGTCCTCGCTCGCGACGATTCTTGCAACGTGGATGGGCATTGTCCTGAAAACTCCATCTGTGATGAGGGGATTTGCATCTGTGAGGACGAATACAAAATGGAGGACGGAGAGTGCGTGCTACGGATGAGAGAGACTGACAGCGAATCATTCGAATACACAACAAAGCCAGTACCAGAGGAGTCTGAAGAAGCTGAGCCAGTAGTAACGGAAAATGGAGTCGGAGAAGAAGAAGAAGATCATGGCCAAGAAGAGGACAGTCAAGAGGAAGACACCGACATTGAATACGTCGCTCCTGGCTCAAACTGTTCCGACAATTCAACCAGGCAATGCGGCAATGACTCTATTTGCTTCCTCGGAGCATGCGTCTGCTCGTACGAAGACATGCCTCTCGACGATGTCTGCGTAGTCAGAGACGGTCATGTACGTTTCGGTCACCGCTGCTCGCCCTCAAGCCGTTGCGCGTCTGGGCTTATTTGTTTGGCTAACAAATGCATGTGCGCGTTCGGAAATGTCGAGTGTAGCCGTGAGTGTGTTTGCTTGTTTATTAACCAATTTTTCCCTCAACAACCTCATCCTCAATTTTGTAACCTCCCCATAAACTTGATCAATCCTGAGCCTAGCTGAATAATGTCTGTCCGCTACCTTAATCAACGACACCTCTCTTTTGATCTTCTTCGGGAAGTTGAAATATCAGAATGATTTTAGCTAATGACCCTGTCACTTCGCCACCAGGAGGAAGCTGCAGTGAGGCTAGAGAATGTACTGGAGGATCGGTTTGTAGGGAGGGTAAAGAAGATAACTAGTTTTCTGGAGAAAGTAGGAGAATTTCAGGGTGGTGTATCTGTCCTGATCCACACATGATCGTTCAGAAGGGAATCTGCATTCAGTCAGGAATCAGGCCGACATTGCCTCCAAAACAGCCAAGTCATCCAGCCACACCTACTCTCCCAGCCTACCAAACTGCCGCTCCAATCCCTACTTATAGGCCGAAGGTAGCTTGAAGTAAAGTCGAATTTTTCAAAGCAACTTTTCAGCCGATCCACAAACCTACAGTCTCCCAGCCCAGCTACAACTCTCATTCCGCCAACGGACGTAAAGCCGCTCCAGGATCTAGCTGCGGTAAGCCAAATCTTTTAGTCTCTTGGAAACCGACTTTTATTTAGGCCCTCTTGATACTTGCGTTGGCGGCTCGGCCTGTATCGACAACATTTGCATCTGCCCCCTTGGAATGGAGCCTACCCAATCAGGCCGATGCGAGAAGTCCTCGTCACATCAGAGCCATCACCCACACCAGACCGTCAGCTCGGCCGGCTCTCATAAATCGAACAACAAGGACAAACAGAAGATATTCCCAGCCTCAGGTATATAGTTCGGATTGAAAAGTAACTATAACCAAATCATAACTTCCTCGTGTTCCAATCAACCAATCAATAACATTTTCGAGTTTTTTGAACATTTTATAAGGACAACTACTTAATTTCCAAGAAAACGTTAATTTTCTTAAGTGCAGTGAACTTATCAACATATTTCACACGCTTTAATCGCAGAATCAGTTTTTTTTCGTTTCCAAGAGAATTTCCACATGCAGGCAGCTACGAAGAGCCTCTGTACACCAGAAGACCGCCTCCGTTTATAGCACTGCCCACGCACGTGCCTCTCACCACGTCTGCTGCCAAGGAGAAGAAGCCGACTCAAGCAACTTCAGGAGGGGAATACGATGAATGCCTTGCCAGAGGACTTATCTGCAAGGGAAACACGATCTGCAAGAATAAGAGCTGCCAATGTCCTGACGGATACGTTTTGCACCACGATGGATGCATCCCGCCGGATGAACTCGACTCGAATACGGTAGGAGGCGAAGCAGCACAAGCCCAAGCATCTTTAGTTAACGCCGGCGGAAAGAGAAACGTCCGCATCAAATCTAGGCATCAAGGTAATCGCACAACAAATAGTGACCGAAATAATATGTTGTTCTCACATTAAATACCTTTGTTATCGAGCTGATGGTTTCGCAAAGTACAATTCACGCTTTTGATTTTCATTGGGTGAGTGAACTAAATGTGTACATTTTGAAGTGGCTTTACTAAATGACCCCAAATAATCAGTATTTACAAATAATACAAACAAACATTTGAGGTATGAAACTTTAGCCAGTAAACCTACCGTCTATTCTCAGCCTGGAGGCGAGTGCGGTAACGGACAAGTTTGCACTGGAGGCAGTTCTTGCAACTCGAGAAATGTAATTTGCTCTTTCCTAAAGGAAGAAAGGTTGCAAACACATGTTTTAGATCTGCATGTGCCCTGCTGACAGACCGAAAGTTAAAGATGAGGAATGTGTTCGCCCTGAGAAACCTGAAAAGAAGGAGTCGGCTCCTGGTCAGGCGTGCGATGACACTTCCGTCTGCATTCGGGGAAGCACGTAAGTTCTCCAATCAAATTACTTTTCAAGGTTAGTCAAATTTCAGTTGCATCAATGGATATTGTCGGTGTGGATCGGGCTACGTAGCCGTCGCTGGATATTGCGCATCTGTGCCTCAGACTACGACGAATAAGGCATTGAAGAAAGCCAAACCCCTGGAGAGCTGCGATGGCGGCGAAATTTGCGAGGGCGGATCGGAGTAAGACAGCATTGTCCATGTTCCAAAAAGCGATTTGCATTTCAGCTGCGATGAGGATACCGGAATCTGCATGTGTCCTCGAGGCCAGATCGTGTTCGGCAGCCAGTGCATGGACCCTCCAACCAAAACGACTTCTCCTGCTATCACTCCTGAAACCAAGAAACCTTCCACGTATCAAACTGAACAGCCTCCTATTGGTAAAATGGATTTTTATAAAATCCTTGAAATAAGATTTTTGCCAGGTTCGACCGAATGTGAATCCGACGCCAATTGTGGCGATAACAAGATCTGCCTGTCTGGTCGATGCAAATGTATGCCAGGGTTCATCGACAATCTGGGACTTTGTGAACCACTAGAAAGTAAGACTTGTGACTTTTGCCAAACTAATGAGGTTGATTTTGCTAATCAACACGTTGAGAAATTAATCTTTAACGAAGTTTCTTACTCCGAATTCTTGTGTTCTGAAAAATATAATTATTTTGAAATTGATTAATTGAAGACTAACGGATTAATTTGTTGACTAAAATTTTAGAAATCGGCGAGGCCGAACGCCCTGTGCCCGTCTCATACGCAAGACACAAAGCGATGACGTTGAATGAGCGGATGCGAGAAGACGATGAGGAAGAAGCGGAAGTCGTCGTGAGGACTGAGCGTCCTGCGTCCGCTGAAGAAGAGGTCGAAGAAATGACGACTTCGGCTGAGACCGAACCGCCCACGACAACTCGAAGGACGACGACGACGCGACCTCCGAAGAGATCCGAAGTAACACAACGACCCAGAGTGGTTGGACCACCGATTCGACGGCCGAAGCCTAAGAAGAACAAGGGTTCGGGAGGACGAAGTGGTAGCGGATCGAGCCGACCCGGCGGTACTGGTCCTGGTAGCTACAAGACTGGTTCAGGCAACGGGAACTGCCCACCAGGAAATGAGGCTACGATGGACGAGGAGGGACGACTGATTGTGTGCAATGGTCTTGAGCCAAATTGTCCCCCGAGGTCATATTGTTACATCACATCGGGTGGTTTCGCTACTGAAGAATATAACTGTTGTAAATCTTGGTAATCGCTCATTTACGCTATAATTTTGTTTAAATTATGGCTCTATCTTCACATACGTCATTCAGTCATTTTGTTAATCATCATCATAGCATTTTATTAGGTTACTACTTTGTTAACATAATCCGCTACAAATTACGGTGTGCTAATCATTGTGTACAGTTAATTGAGCTTTCAATGCCGTTTTTGAAAGTCTGAGATCGAACTATTCTTTCGGAAATATATTCTAAATTCTATGATCTCTTACTTTCTGTCGAAATATTCAACGAAAATTACTAGTAACTTCAGCTGGAAGTGTCGAAGTGTCTTTGCATGCGTATTTTCGTGACAAACTTTTTTATTTCAAGATTTTTCACATCAGTGTCTTTCTTCACACAAATCTCCTCAAGAAAATGACCAATCCCGTGCTTTCTTCTAATTTTTATAATTTTAACCGTCATAAAATAATAATTGTATCTAATTCGATATTTTCGCAATCATAATGCTTCGATATAATCTCGAAATTGCCATGTCTTCACAAGTTTCTAAAACTTTAATACCGTTTATTTCCGCTAATAAACGTGATGTATAATAAACGATTATTAACTTGAAAAATGAAGATTATTATTGAAATTGGATGCAAATTTATACAGGTTTGCGACCTCGACTTCTGAAGTACGGACAGCCATGTGACCGGTATTCTGACAGATGCACGAATGGAGCCAAGTGTATTGACGCCGTTTGCAAATGTCCTTCCGGGTTTGCCCTATCACCAAGCGGATGGTGCGAGCGGTATGATGCCAGAAAGGTAAATTGAGCAGAATAGTAAATCGTACTCTAAAGAACCTTTAACAGGGCGTTTTCAACTCACTTGCCACATCTCTGAATGGAAAGCCGTTCTTCCCAAGCCAGGGTCAAGATCCATCATCACCAGCTGATAAATGTATGACTATCTGACTTTTCTAGATTTAAAGTCAATATCATAGCTTTTCCAACTCCAACCCAACTAGCCTACGTGGTCGCTTCGAAAATGCAGCAGCAGTTGGAGGAACTCGCCGAGCAGTACGGCTACAAACCCCACGAACTGCCTAAGATCGGTGGTGGGGTCGAAATCAAGACCAAACAGCCATCCCCCACGCCGATGGCAGGATTTGTGCAGCCGAGCGGGAAGTCCATCGCGAAAGCAGTCGAAGTCGATCATGTGGATGAAGAGGAGCCGGACTCGGAATTCCCAAATCCCCAGGGTTATGGACGTTTCGTTAATACTCAGCCTATCCAGACACGGCCTACGACCAGATACCACTCTACGCAAAGGTCAACTCGGAGACCGAGTACCCGAATTGTAAGGATCGAATAAGTTTGCCGAACAAAATGAATTTAATGCTAGACGTCTGTGGAGCCTCAAACAACAAGGCCACCATCATCTGGCGGAAGAAGGACCCCAATTGGATACGGCTGTGATCCCGAAGATGAGTGCCAAAATGGATCTGAATGTAGATTCGGATTCTGTACGTGTCCAGATGGGAAAATAGAAGAAAGCGGGAGCTGCATAGAAGGTTATCATAATAGAGTTGGTATTATAGTTCAACAATATCTCCAAATTTAGCAAATCAAGAGCAAATGAACCTCCGCCATGCTGGAGAGTCCTGTGACAGCGGAGCTATTTGTATCGGAGGTGCAATTTGTGACTCCGATTCAAGAAAGTGCATCTGTGGAGCGGGTCACGTAGCTATCAACGGAATTTGCAAGAACAAGAACTCACGGACCTTCGTTTTGCCTGGTGACTCTTGCAGGAATGGTGAAGGATGCAGCGGTAACTCGTTCTGTAAGGATGGAATGTGTGAATGCGAGCACGATCATTTCGTGCAAGATGGATATTGCCGGCATATTGGTAGGGAAAATATTGAGAAAGTTAGAAAGGGGGAATTCTTCAGCTTCCCACTCCTCTCAAATCCAATACGTCTCGGGAGCTGGGTTGAGATTCTCATCGAAGCTCGAAGCTCGTCCGTTTGCAACCTCCTGCAATGAAGATACCTGTCACTTGCCTGATTGCTTCTGCTCTCAGACTGGTGAGATTTCGCCGAAAGAGCTTTTGTAGATACTCTGTTCATTCAGGGAAAACACCGCCTGGAGGATTGCCGCCATCGCAAACTCCACAGTTCATCGTTCTTACCTTTGACGATGCGGTTAACGGAAAAACGTTCCCAGATTATCTTCACCTATTCCAGCAGACCAAATACAGGTTGAAAGGTTGTCAGCTTCAAAACGTCGAGGTCTCTTTCAGAAATCCCAATGGCTGCCCGATCAAAGCCACGTTCTTCATCTCGCACGAGTGGACCAATTACGATTCGGTTCAATGGATTTCCGCCCAGGGAATGGAGTTGGCGTCGAACTCCATCTCGCATGTTTCTCTGGCAGATGAAGATTCGGGCAGATGGTTGAATGAAATGGACGGCCAGCGAAGGATAATGGCAAAGTTTGCCGGAGTGCCAGAGGAGTCGATTGTGGGAATGAGAGCTCCACAACTCGCTGCTGGCGCTGATTCGCAATTCGAGATGATGACTAGAGCTGGCTTCATCTGGGACAACACTCTGTCAGCCAACCCCGGTATTAATTCTGATCCATTTTGGCCACAGACGTTGGATCATCGAGTACCTTGGAACTGCCATGAACAGGGATGCCCTCAAAGGTGTGAACTTTTTCCTCTGATAACCCATCGCACTTCGTTTTCCAGCGCATTCCCTGGCATCTGGGAGATTCCATTGAACCAATTCTACGGAGCCTACATGAAGCAGATCGACAGCTACCGAAGGTCGAGCATGATCAGAGCTGCTGTTGACTTGAACAACACCGTTGAAGAATTGGTATACAAATTATCGCGGTTGAAATCAAACGAAGCATCTTTAGACTGCAATGCTGGTCTCCAACTTCGATCGGGCGTACTCTTCGAACAAAGCCCCATTCGTCCTGTCGCTCAACGCAGATTTCCTCCAGCTGAATGGCAAGCATTGGGGCATGCAGGCTCTGGAAAGGTACGAGAATTATGAAAACGTTCTCGTTAAATGGCGAAAAATTCAGATTCCTGAACGAAGTGATGGCCAACAAAGACGTCTACGTCGTGACGATGAAACAGTTGGTTGATTGGATGAAGAATCCTACGCCTTTGTCCAGAATTAATGAGGTAAAATGGCTGGATCGTTTCAAGGCTCATTCAAAAATTCCAGTCCGAAGCTCTACGATGTCCAATTTCGTTCCGTCAACATAACAGCGATACTCCGTTGACCTGTGAGACCCCGAACAAGTGCATGTATCGCACTCCTGGTCTGAACAGTCCAGAGCATCAGTTCCTCACTTGCACGCCTTGCCCTGACCTTTACCCTTGGATAGAGAACCCATCTGGAACAACCTCAATTCTCCGATGATTCTTCTTCTAAATCGTAGAATCACTTTCTTTCTTTTTGGTCTCGTTGCGAACTCAGTTACATGTTTATTTTACTTTATTTTAATTTTAGGCTTACTTATCGAACGAACGATGCATCATCCTCTGTTATTTGAGCCTAGTACTCTATCTTCTCTGAGTTTAGATATTGCTAGGACTTCATTTTAGATGCTAGAATCATTGTTATGCGCGGTATACTATTCTATCTGAATGCGAACTTATACCCAATTTCACTCATTTTGTTTCTATGAGAATTACATCTTTTCTCATCAAAATACGTGTAAAGTTTTGCCTGAAATTGCATCACACAAGGTTCAATTTTATTAGACTTGTTTACTATCGTCTCCCATGCTAGAACGTTCCGAATCTGAACTAAAATGGTGCTAAATGTTTGTATAAATTTGATATTTTATTTTATATCACTTATTTCGTGACAATAAATTACCTATAAGCTACGAGATCTTGGCAAATAGTTTGAAATAGTGTCATTTTTGAATAATAAGTTACCCATCGCGAATATTATGATCCCCGTATAACTAACAAATTCAGTCGAAATTATAAAAGTTACACTTTTTCTATAGCAGACTCTTCATGGCTAACCGTCCCATATCTAGTCGTGTTATCGGAACTATTCTGTTCAATATTTTCATTCTCCTTCGTTTCTTGAGCAACTTTTGCAGATTTCTTGAACTTGTTGAAGACTAGCTCATATGGGAAGACGATCAGAACGAATGAAGTCATGATTAGTCCAGTGCCCAGAAGATAGAGGAAAGTAACCGGTATATGGCGAAAGATAATATCGATTGCTGGAATAAAATTCGAATAAAATCTGAAATTATTTAAAATTTTTGCCTGCATTCAACGGTATCCCCATTAGCATTCCAATCGAAATTATCAACGGATTTAGCAACGCAATGCCAAAATTGATCAGGAAGTTGAAGAGCAGCGACAGACAGGCGCCGATAGCCATTGGTGCCCAGGGAATGTAGTTGAATTCGATATGTTCCACACCCGTTAAACCGAGAACCAAAGGTGGGATCCAGTTAACACACAGATTGAGCATGCCAAGAGAAGACATAAACAGTGAGACTTGACCCAGACTTGCTGAGCCGATTTGGCGTTTGAATAGGACCTGGATTTTGAAATTTATAATTTATATAATTTTTAAGAGAACCTTATAAACTGCAGCTGCAGTAGCTGAAACGATAGCCAGAATAATTCCGATGAAATCGGCAGCGAGCTTCGAATGATCCACGGAAATGACGACGACTCCAGCGATTGCAAATAGAATTGATAGAATCTGAAAGAGTCGAGGAGAAATAATAATACATTTTGATTCTCATGAGCTAACCTTAAAAATATTGAATCGGTCTCCCAAAATGAGTATCGACAGCACATAGACAATGGCAGTGTTTGTTGCTGAAATCGATGTTGCAATACTGGGCGTGATCAACATCAAAGCACGAGTGTATGAATAATTCGCGCAAACCTAAAGAAAATTATTTCATATTTCCTTCAAAGAATGAATTTTACCCATAAAACTAGGAAAGGCCCAACAGTCTTCAGCCAACTCAGAATTGTCCATCCTTTTGAACCGAATATTTCCTGGGCTGCCCTGAAAAAAGCAGCAACTTTTCAAAATAAAATATATGACAGAATTCTTACACATGTGCGACTTTTACATTGTGTCGACTAAAGAACTCATAAAGCATATAAACTGGATAGCACATAGACATGAAAGATGTTCCAAAGAACATCATGAAATACGGAGCATTGAATTTGTCCTGGAAGATCAAACATCAAGAAATTAAGAAAGAAACTGAAAAAGTTTTACCGGATTAGTTTTGATCGCTGTTTTAGTGCATTGCGTCGAGAGAGCCCATGTGATTGAAACGCCTATGATCACGACAATGGATACGATCGTCTGAAATACAAATCAATTTGTTGTAAATAATTTTGGGAGAAATCAACCTTACTCTAATTAGAATGCTCCGTTCACTGATCACAGTTGATATTGAAGGAGATCTTTGACGAGCCATTCTAATGTAATTCTAAAAATCACGATGATAAGAAAATGCTGGAAGGACTTAAGGAAAATATCACCGATTGAACGATATCATCATGATGATAAAACGCTTAATGATTCGTTCAAACAATCTAAGAAAATGAATCAATGCATTACAATTCGTAAGTAAATTGAACAAAGATGATCGAACAATTCCGAAAATTTTATCAGTCAACCGAATTAAAACTTGCACGTAATAATGGCGTGAGATAATATTCCTACTGGAAACTGCGAATTTTCAAATAGTCAGTAAAATATTCGGCGTATTTTCGCAGAGTAAACAGAAAGATTTGCAGATCAAAATAATGCGTTCAGGTTTGATAAGCCGATAGACGAAATGTGTAAATCGAGAAAAAAAACAGAATTTGGTGCGGAAATTTGGCTGGTGGAATGAAAATTTGCAACCGGACAGGGACAAAATGCGTGTGATTTGTGTAGCAAAGGGGAGAAAATAGTTGAATAGAACAGAAGCAAAAGTAGAAATGACAGAATAAGCTGATTGCGATTGCAAAGTGGTCGATAGGGAAAAAGAAAGCAGGAAAAGCGAATGACACCATGCGTTCGAATGAAAGTCGAATGACTTTTGCCCGATTTTCGCGGATTTTATATTTCATTGCAAACCGTTTTGATGATTCGAATTTTCACTTACTATCGCTATGTCGTAGCTTACATTCTTTCATCAGTCTGCATATTATGCAATACTTTTCGTCATTGTATCATTTTCAAATAAATTTATTGCAAAACAGCTTATCATTTTAAGTTGCATAAACATTTTCAGGTATTAAACATAGCCACTGCGAACTGATGAACTTCCGTTGAGCAGAGGCATTCGTAAAGCACTGAATCTGTTTGGTTGATTGTCGACATTTGATAGAAGGAGTCCGCCAAAATCGGGAGCAGCTTTGCGAAAGGCGCTGAAGGAGGAAGATCCTGAAGATAGATTTTCTAATTTTATACGGACTATTGGTTGTTCGCTAAGAAATTGTGTTAGAGAAGAGGAGTTGAATATGTCGCAATCGATAAAATGAGAGTTCGGATTAGGAAAGGATAGGAAAAAACCCCTATATCTTTGCATACTATTCGATCAGATGATCATGACAAATCCAAATTCGTATTTTTTTCAAATGGGAAACAATACTTGCCTTATAAACCGTTGTGATGAAGAATTTCGCCAGTTGATGCACAGTATTAGTTGTCTTCTCCGAATCGATGTTATTTTTGAGTTTGTGCAAGAGCTGCATGACTTTATCCTCTGTCAGTCCGTTGGATTCTTCCATCGGAGCGACGTAATCAGACAACTTTCCCGTGATGACCTGATCACTCACTCGTTCCAACAATTCTTCAACTGATTTACGGGGCATTTCGTCCTAATTTTGAAATTTAATTATTGCAAATCCATATTTTCTTATTTCTACCTTCAAATTCAAGACTGCACACTCTTCCTTCACCAAATCCTCAATCCTCGACATTAATTGGAGAATGCCTAAATATTTGTTTATTTCAACACGAGTTTGAATATACCTTTCGTAGTAAAGTATTGAATGCACTGAAGAAAGATTTGCTTATTCATCACATCGTCCAGAGATGAAGAGGTACTTTGCTGAGCAACGGTAGGAGGTAGGTAATTCGACATAAATTTCGGAAGGTAGTCTGTCCTGAAATAATTTTCCTGCGAAGTAAATGAGATCCAAGCCTACCATCCACTGGATTTCGGCGTTTCAAATTGATTGCAAATGTCTCTGGCCATGAGCGAAATTTGCGTCTTCAGAGTAACAATCAGAAGACTATATCCATAAGCGGTCACTATTAATCGTGTGATAGTTGAGTGCTAAATCAGAATATTTGAATTGATATTTCAAATTATGATTGCCTTAATCATGTCCCACAACTGCAAACGATTTTCATGAGTCAAATTCGGAAGAAACTTCAACTCATCTTTCAGTAAATCCACATCGTGCTTCGACTAAATTCAATACTTTCCAATGAAAATTACGCAATTTCATACCTTAATTAAAGCGACGAGAGAAACAGCCAGAGTCAGAATAGATTCGTCACAGGATCGTTGATTTGTATCGAAAACGTAATGTCTTCTGGCCTAAATAATTACACTCATAGTAATGTGGTAAAAATCAGTTATAGAAAGATCTAGGGAGCACTTTTGTCAGACGAAAATACGCTATAGAGAGATAATGCGCGAGCGAATTCAGTTATGATACCATGTCGCACAAGTAAAATTTTGGCTAGTGAAAAGTTAAAGATAGAAAATATACTGGGGGTAGATCGCAAAGGATTTCTACCGATCGTCCTCCCTAGGTCTGGCTATAGACAAAAGCTTCATCCATTTTCCAGGGAAAAATAGGAACATCGATTTTTACCTCATTTCGCAGTGCTGTATTTGTGTTGACTTCTTCCTTAACATGACCATTTGAATATTTGTTCGCTTCTTCAGAAGACTGCCATATTTTTTCGGCTAAAGCGACGGCTCCACCCACAGCAATCCCTCCGACGATTATTTTGTATTTGTTACGACGCACGAAATTTACAACGGATGACATCCCTGTCTGAAACAATTATATAAACGAAAAGAAGCAATGGATACAGGAGAAAACGATAATAATTCATGATATAAAATATGAATAAGACATGAAAAAATCATTCGATAAATTGCAGGATAATTGATTACGAAGAACACTTTCCTCACATTCATAGCACTATCAATAGTGTTAGCAACTCGACTACAACGTAGCCACTTTCATTAGTCAGTTTGTATATAGAGTTTATAAAGTTCTTGTTCATTGAACTATTTTATAAATCAAAAATTTATTCTCAAAAATAAAAATCTCAACAAAAGAAAGGATAAAATAGGCGATTAGCAAAAACGTGCCAAGTACCAGTAGCGATAGCAATTCGATAATACAAAGGATACTTATAAAATCCTATAAGTTAAACTATGACAGGATCAGTTTCAATTACACTTGAACGTTGTCTTACTTCAACCTGAGTCTAAAGCTAGCTTAAAGTCAATTTGAAGTGATCATTTTAACTGCTCCTTAAGTCATGACTACATGACTCTAAGATGACTATTTTTCATAGGTAGCTAAAAATCCTAACAACTCGTCAAAGTGCTCATGTGGTTTGGTAGCAGGTAGCTGTGATTTGTCATGGTCTGTTTATGCAGTATATGGATATGTACAGGAATTTGTACAGAAGCATGATTGAATCACAATTTGCTTGCGTCTTCTTTTCTCCCCTTCATACAGACTGTAATCATATCGTTTAGAGCTTTTTCCAGTTCCTTGGAGAATTTCCTTCCCGAAGTCGAGAAGTTGTGCTTGAAGGTGCTGATCGTGAAGTGGAGTTGTTCTTCCTGAAATTACAATCTTCAATCATCTAAAGCTCAATTTATTTTAAAACTGGATTTCAATGATGTGACATAGGTTATTTGGAAACCATAAGCCCTCAAGCCCTTAAGCTATTGTGAAATAGTGTATGGTTAGGAGAGAGTATTGGAAGGTACGGCTTTCTTTTCCCCATACTATTTCGCATTGTATTGAGGGCTTGCGGTTTCCAAGTTGCCTATGATATCCCACCTGAGGATTGTAACAAATTCCGTAGCAATCTGGATGCGACGGGCCGAAGCACATTTGAATGAAATGTTTGGTTGGGACCTGAATAATCAAATTCACAATTCGATCTTAGTATGAAAAATAAAATTACCTGACTAGTGGAAACCTGGAAATGCTGCAAGGCCTGATATGCATCCGTGGCACAAATGGATGGAGTCGGAAGCGAATTCTCAGAAGCCAACATTCGCCAAGCTAGTAGATGACGGTCCATTCCTCTTCCGCTCATGCAATCCACCTGAAAAATTGAACAAAAAATGTTATAATCCTTTCATGAAAATCAACCCACCGAATACTTCTTGTGTTGTTCGCAAGCATTCCTGATCGCTTGATACACCTCATTGATGGGCTTATCTCCCTCTGTCATGCATTTTATGAAGTAAGCAGCCGCTGTGTTTGGAGAACGAATATTTTCGGTCCTTCCCTCGGCAAATCGACGCAGAGATGCCGTTTCATATGTCGGTGGGACTGGAAATTGAAGTTAGCCAAGTGAAGAAAGTTAAAAATCCTCCTCACATGTATGGTGCAGCCTGTAGAACGCTAACTGGAAGGCCATTTGAATGAACGAATCTGGTGACAATTTGACGGATTTTGGCAGGTTCTTTCCGAATCGCTTGAAAGTGTACGCGATCACGTCAACATTACCAGACTCCCTGAATCACAATATTTCTTCTCCTTGAATAACCAAATTTCCTTACAAATCAAAAGCTTCAATGCTCGATTGGACCCTCTTTTTGAGTGCGTTATCCAAAGTGAAATCCAGCCTCCTGATATCTCCCGCCCCTGAATCCGAATGATCGAATTGGCTGTGTCTGAAATAAAATCCTATAAAGTTATCGCTATTTTAAATGTCTTACATCTGATCACAAACATAGTCCATAAGTCTGGCGACAGGCGGGCCTTCAGCGGGTGTGTGCTCATAAGTCATTCCACAATAGCCATTCGTGCTGATAACGTACTGAATGTTCGAAATGAATTAAAAATATCATAGCTTCTTCCAAGTGCCGTGATACTTTTAGGTGAAGCTCTCTCAGTTAGGGACCGCAAACGGCTTTGCAAAATTCGTGAAGAAAACGATTAAACACAAATCATTTTTGATCGAGTGAATTGGCCAAAACCGATCAGCTAAACAAGCAGAATTTTTATCCCCCACCAGTAATTATCTTGAGTGTACGCGCATTTTTTTTATATAATTTTCTGGATAAAGTTCATTTTTATGTTTGGCTCATCGAATTTGATGATGACTTCGTGACCCTCCACTTTGAAGGGTACTTGCTTCCCATTTTTGGGATTCCCTCGCTACCCTTTTTTGTTACATGCCGTGCATTTGCAGAGGAGCGGAGCTTGCGCTCTCTAGATAAAGGATAAAATCTACCTGAACAGTCTTATCGAACCACCGATTGAGCGAGTTCTTCTTGGATCCTCCTCCAGTCAACGTCATCGTGCACAACTCGTCCTGTGGAGTGTATCCAGTTGGTGGTTCGGTGTGTTCGTCTAGACACACGAGGAATAAGGCATCTTCGACAGACTGCAGATTTGATGCGTTTGTGGAATCGGCTGAAATGTTTCACTAGTAGAGAAGAATAAATCTTTCGAAACCATGAACATTTTACAAAGTCGAATTCATTCTTAAGGACCAATATTTTACCTTTCAGTTTCTCGTAGATCGTTGCCCATTTGTCCCTCGCGCCAGAAGAAACAATGCCCACTGGAGTCTCGTTCCTCGGCTCACTCATAGAAATCACTTTCCGGAGCGAATTGCAGAGATTGTCGTATGAAATCGGGTTGCCAGATGAATCGAGAACAGGTACATGGAATACCTGAAAATATGCATATAATGAAAAAGAAATGAATACTTCAAGAAAGAATTTCATGAATACTATTTCTCTAACTATAGGAATGTCTTACATGTCCCTTCTTCAGAACAGCAATATGCTTCGCGTTTGGAGCGTGTTCGACTCCATATCGAATTTGATCGCAGCCCTTCTTCGGAACTCGCGTCGTTCCAAACATAAACGCGTACTGGCTCATGTCCAACTCTTCCTTGCCCATTCGATCTGGTTCAATCGTACCACTAGAAAAATCTATTATCGAGCTTACTCTTATCAGAAGGCTTACGTTCGGACAAGATTGTAGAATCTGAGCGTAGACAGAGTGATTCGTGCAGCCAAATCAACTTGATCCGTGAACTCGAACTTCGGAAACATCACGCCAGGCGAGGTGACGATCGGCAGAGGTGTGCGGGCAGCCAAATATGCAGCGTTCAGCCACCAAGGGGTTAGCTTAATTCATAAAATCGTGATCTTTCGATAGGTTTAAAGAAAAATACCCAATTATTCATGGTTTTCGCCCGTTTTTCAAGAAGCTCCTGAAGCCGAGGCATCTCGTTCTTGACGAACTCTTGAACAGCCTAAAAATAATATCGTAATTCCTTCAAAATTAGCTGATAGGCATCAAGATCAAATAATGGTCTTCCTTGAAAACAATGAAAAATAATCTCTTGATACCTGCGCAGTCTTCGCATATTCGTGTTTGGACTGGATCGCCTGTGAGAAGTCGAGGAATCGGCTTAGGGTATTCTTTGGATCTGGGACGGGGAGATTCGGCAGTGAGGCTGGCATCTGAGAGAAGAGACGATATAGGTGACGGTGCTTGACGGCCTGAAAAAAAATTTAGTTCATTGAATAGTTTCTGGGCTTAGAAATTAACATATTTAAAAATATATATGTAAAAAAGTATTGATGCCAGAAAATACTAATAGTAAAAATTAATGCCAAGGTAAAATGTGTACCATGTGACTTAATTGAGAGGTGCACAAAATAACTTTAAGGATAAAAACGGCTTTTTGATGCCAGCTACAGCGACTACGTTGTAGCGTGTGGAGTCGAGCGGGGTGCAAAATTCGAAGCCATTTCCTTATCACACGAAATTTTGAGTGGAATCGTGCGCACACGATCAACAGAGAACATCTAGTTTGACGTTTACGGGAAAAATGAAATTGATTCAGATGAAAGTTCACTGATTCAACTTCAATGTTTATGGGCTTCAAAAGAAAAATACCATGAAATTGATATCGATTTTTGATCACTTTGATTGTTTTTATTTAAGGAAAGCACTTACCGTCCCAATTAGACGATTGGTCCACATATTTATTTCGAACTGATAGATGAATTTACAACTTCGGAACCGCTAGAACAAAAAACACAAATCGACTGGAAACTAGGAAATGAACGAGAGCAGAGAAAAAGGACGTAGGGAATGGCAGTGGACTAGCGAAGAGCGAAGAGAGAGAACGGAAGGGAGAGAGGTACAAAGAGAAAGGGGGTACTGAACAATAAAGGAAGAGAAAAACTCCTGCTTTAGCTGAAAATGAGTGCCATCTATGGAAGCAAGACAAATGATGCAACCGGGGAAAAGTATGTTATCGATAAGAGTAAAAATCTGAAACTTAAAAATATGCCCCTAAGCTAATTTTAAAGATGAGGCTAGTAAGTTTAATAACGGAACAGAATTAGAAACCTTTATTATCTTATATATCTATTTTTATTTATATAAAATAGGAAAAAGCAAAAAATAACATTATTCTTCCGATCTGACTGATAACACAATTTGTTCAGTTATTTCCTCTTTGAGTTCTTGAACGTAAACAGCAATAACCCTCACAAATTTACAGCCGTGCAATTTTATTTTTCACAGCAAAATTTCGCATTTCATAAGTCCATCTCCATCTCCCTCGAGCCCAGAGGCAATCTGTTGGTGTTGATTAACTACAAAGGGACGAAAACATCTTCCAGCTCGAAAAGATAGGCTTTGAAAGCGATAAATCAAGTGCCTGCCCATTGGAATTTGAGATGACATAACAGAAAGGGCACAGGGATGCAGACGTGAAGTCATTGTGGCATCTTGTCTTTATAATTTGACGCAATGAAACAAAATTACTCAGCATTTTGGTTCAATATCCGCCTATATTAAACCACGAGTTGAGCTGTCTCGTCAGTTTTACGCAATTCCCATCTTTCCTGATCACTTGATGCTTCGATTTCGACCTATTTCGAAATCGTCTATATATTGTTAAGACTACCTATTCTTTATCGCAGCGCATTGATATATCCTAAAATAATTGGGCAATTTTTACACCTAAAAATTAAGATAAATCGGTGACCTTCACTACATAGTGCGGATATTTCGGGTTAAAGGGCAGAGGAACGGGAATCCCTCCGATCTCTCTAATCTTCTATGACTTGCAGCTCAGCACTCGCGATTACACCAGACTGGCTATTCACCAGACCTTTCTTCTTTCCTCTTTTTGCCTGTCTTTCTTACAGGCCAAATCCCCCAATCGACTATAGAGGATATAGCTTCCGTTTATCCCAACGCACCAGTTGTCCCCTGGACTTATCGTCTTTCTCCATAACTTTATAGCTTAGCGGCTTTCTTCGAATTATTTCTGCCAGCAATCTACTTTCACAGCTACGTGCCTTTATTGGCTGACCAGCTTATATCAAAACATATTATTTCAATATTATTATTACATCTAATCATGAAATAATACTTATTGGTTATATTTCAAATGTATTAGCCGAAATAATTAGCCCCAATTCCCGATTTCGCGCAGATCTGTGAACTGTACGAGAGTTTGTTTACTCTCTTCTCTCAACTCGGCTGCCCCTCGACGCAATTGTCCCATATATTTATTTCTCACTGCCCTAGTGGATTTAAGCCCCTTTCAACTATTTGAGTTATCGCTTTCTTCATACGAAACTGCTCCACTTCGCTCATGAAGTAGTACAGTTTAATGACCATACCTTGAACTAATCATTTACTAAAATCGCTAAGCTAAAATCCAAACGTTCAAATTCTTATGGTAAAATTGCTGTGGTACAATTTTTTTTTTGAGAATTTTCTGTGGTAAAATCTTTATGGTAATGTTTCTCGTGGTAAAATATCTGTAGCAAGTACAGAAGTTCGAGGGAATGTTCTCTGTTCATTTGTTTTGAAATTGAAAAGCTCACTCCCCAGTTCGTTCTCATTTATCCCTCCCCAAATTCCGTCCTTGCTAAGCCTCATTGCGCATTACCCGAGTTAATCGATGTTGTCTCGACATTTCCAGGACATTTTTGTGCAATGTTCACTCTATTCATGCTTCTTCTTCATTCTTTGTCCTGAGATTGGCAGCCACCTTCATCCAGTCATTTCCGAATGTTCAAAACTGCCCATGTGTACCTTTTACTAATTCTGAGAGAGTCGTAGACCACATTCTGCAATTAGCTTATGCATGCATATTATTCCATAGATCTCAAAATTTGCTTCATTGCTAGATTTTATCAAGTTCTTCTCTCTAGACTATATCAATAGAGCATGCTTTCAGGATGGTCGATTTTTAGGTTCATTTTTCTATTTCGCCCCGGTCATTCTACTGAATTTCCACTCCGCTTCATCATATTTCATTCTCGTATTCATTTCAGCTCCATCATCTCACACCTAGACTTTGCACTTCATTTCTTCATTTCGTCCGCCCAAATTTTCTTCCCTTGTGGGTCTTCCTTATGTACTCCCGAGTCCCAAAGTCCTTCATCTCATTTCATTTTCGTTTCCCTCTGCGCGGGTTCCCTTCCCCAATTTCTTTGCCTCTTTGCGCCGTTCTCTCGAACTTTTCACTTTGATGCACTAAAATGAATAATTGTTGCAAGTCCAGTCACTACTCAGAATATAAGAGTTCTTTCTCTATGGTCCATTTATGTAATAAATTTTACTCGATAATTCACGTCATAGTTTTGGACGAATTTTCATACTCGAAAAAATCGACTTTGAATTTTCGCAATTCAACTTCACCAGATAATTTTTCACACTTTATTCACAAACGTCGTTTTGTTTATTTCGACAACTTTTCAAACATCTACAAATGTGTTTGTTTTCCCCACTTCATTTTGACACGAAACTTCTGAAAAAGGATTAGAACACTTGGCTTAAATCTCATTCATTTTTGGACTCATTCGAGAAAATCGATGAATTACATTTGTTAGGGATTTTTCAGATGCTTTTCGCTGCAGATGTTTTGAAACCATTCATAACATATCGAATTTCAAATTTTAAAACAAGCGTCCTCGAAACGTTCAAAAGCTTGGCCTTTTCGTCATAAATCAAAGTCCAATTTGGCTATTTCCTAATTCAGATGCCATACATTTTTATCCCTACATGATGCACTTACCGACTAATTTATTCGTTTTTCTATGGATTCTCCCATTTTGTCTGGCTGGAGAGGAGTCAGTTCGGGTTGAGGAGGTAGGTTTTGCCCTTTAAATTAAATGTACTTTTAAATTAAACCTAAGCGCTTTCAGGAACTAATATCTCAGTTTGAAGAGCAGGATGAAATTTCGACCCTTGAACAGCTGAAGGCAAAGATCGGACCTATCAAGGAGCCTCCAAGACTGCACCATTACAATTATTCACATCTAACGTCGCATATCTTCGTATGTTGGGGAAAAATGAATTAGAATTATTGCTAATGGTCGATAACTTGAGAAAAATAACTGAAGAAATTTTGCATGCATGAAAATTGACGCCATTTCATTGATTTAAGGAATGACTTTGCCGACTGTTTGTACATACGCAATACACACTTCGCATATTCGAATTTGTGCGCATCGCTTATTTTGTCTCAAGTTATCGATCATTGACAGTAATAATGATTTTAGCATTTGAACACGAAATTCCCAAATCTAACGCATGTCTACTCAATCGGTCAGTCAGTTGAAGGGAGACAATTGTGGGTATTGGTCGTCTCTAAACATGCCGCCAAGCACCACAAACTCATTCCGGAGTTCAAATATGTCGGAAATATGCATGGAAACGAGGTTAATCTTGTAAAATTGTCAACAAAAATATGCTTAAAATAATTTTAAGGCAGTCGGCCGATCCTTACTCGTAGCCTTAGCGTGGTCCTTGCTTCACTCGTACAATTCGAATTTATGGATTCGTCGGCTGGTTGATACGACGCGAATTCACATGTTATTCTCCATGAATCCTGACGGGTACATATAAAAATTTGAATTCATGAAACTTTTTCTTAATTTTTAGGTATGAAGAATCTCGAGAAGGCGATCATTCAAGTGTCATCGGTCGATATAATGCTAATGGGAAGGATTTGAATCGAAACTTTCCGAGCAGGTTGTCTAAATTTAATAGTCCTTCAGGAATGACGAATTCTAGGTTCCCAAATTATTTCCCCTCTGGTGAGTTGCAGCCGGAAACGATAGCTGTGATGAATTGGTCAAGACAAGTGTCATTTGTTCTATCGGCGAATCTACATGGTGGAACTACTCTCGGTATACATCTTTAAATATATGGAATTTGGATTTTTATTTTTATCTTAAAATAATTTAAATCCAGTAAACTATCCATTCGACGATTACCCAACCCGAGGTCGCGATAGTCGATATTCACCTACTCCCGACAATGAACTATTCGTTAGACTTGCATATTCGTATGCTCGAGCCCATACGCGAATGTGGAAGAAAGGACCTCGTTGCATAAATGACGATCTAAACATGGTTATCGATCCTCAACATGGAATTATTAATGGAGCTGATTGGTGAGATTGAATTAAGATGTTTTTCTTTTCAAATATTGATTCTTTCAGGTATATAGTGCCAGGAGGCATGCAAGACTGGAATTATCTTGCGACGAATTGCTTCGAAATCACGATCGAAATCAATTGCTACAAATATCCGTACGAGAAGGATCTACCGTTTCTGTGGAACGAAAATAAATACGCACTTTTGCATTTCATAGATCAAACCCATAAGTAAGAATCGCTTTATAGTCCGTACTGTTTTTATAAAATACTGCGCAAAAACCCCTCTTGCACGGCCTTACAAGTTTTATTCTTTGAAAACGTCCTGAATTTGCCCCATAACTGCAAAGAGAAAAGGAGAACTGTCTTTGTCTTTCGCTTTCCCTCACTCTTTTTTTACTTTCCTCACTTTCCCAAGGCTAAGGTTTGTGAGGCCGTGCTTTTTGAAAATTTCCCCATTTTTTCAAACCATGTTTTCTTAGCTTTATTTTAAAATTTGATTGACTTCAGCGCAGTTCACGGCTTCGTGGTGGATTCCGAAACTGGTGAGGGCATCCCAAATGCGACTGTCTCAATCGACAACAAGGCCAAAATAATCGTCACTGATGCGCACGGTGAATATTGGAGGCTTATTAACCAGGGAGAATATGAGGTTGATTTGAACTTTCTTTCTGAACAAATACAAATGACTACTTTTCAGCTAACAGTCGACGCGAACCACTATCAGCCCGTTACGAAGAGGATTCACGTTCATTCAACGAATCGGTCGCCTCATGTCGACGTAGGCATTTTTATTCACCCACAAAGTGGCTCAATGTATTGTTGATGCCGAAATCTGGGAGGCGTGCAAAGTGGCGCACGGTTATTTTAGTGGTTAGAAAGTCGGGAAATAGCACGCGAAAAGGAGAGAGACTGACCTAAAATCGCTTCTTTCTCCCCTCACTCTCGACCTTCCACATTTCGATCATCAGCAATATTGAGTTTATGCGTTTCTCAACTTTCGAATGTTGCTTTTTTCAAACCGTTATTTTTAATTACAATATTTGTGCTAATTTTATTTTTTTCCAGATTTACCTGCACCGGCTGTCAGCAACCCCAACGCCTCGACCTCGAAGCAGAGTCGACTCTCCCAGGGAATTCATCGTGGCTCGATCGTTTTCTTCAACCACCTCGCCAGTTTCTTCTGCTCAAGACCTCAATTCAGTCAATGTCATCTGTTCATTTTTAATTTCAACTTTGATTTCCCGAATATTTTCATAACTTATCCTCTCACAACCGTGCAATTCGCATTCACTTACTGCAGGTCTGGTATACGTTTGCATCAAAGCCTCCCAATCTTCGATCTCGTTCCACCTCTTTCTCTTATGACAAGTCGCCTTATTTTCCGGAATAAAATATTTCAAAATAATTAAACTTAAAAATGCCATAGAATCCACATCATCCAGGATCTCTCATTTATGATAGATTGATCCGCTCAAGTATGCATCGGTGTTGCTCATAGATGGGCATAAACTTGGGCACTTTCGAATTTTCTTTTTTATTCCATCCAAAGAAAAGCGGTATGTCATTTGTCAAGGCACTCAGAAATCAGTTTATTTGGCTGGTTTTCTCGGAATCGGAATGCCAATTTCCTGAAGGACTGATCCCCTCTCCTTCACATATTCTCTTCGTTATAATCCCTCGGTATTTCGTCCTCTCCTTCGCAATTGACAACCGCTTTCAGAAGCACGTTTCATACCACGAACACCATCAATATTTCCGAAAAGTTATGTGAAAAAGTTTTTTTTTTTTTTTTTTCGATTTTTGCACTTTTTTTTCGACAGCAAAAATAAAAACAAAAACTTCCGACAAATGTATTATATTTTATCTCTAATTTCTTAAACCTTCTCAAAATCTCAATGCAGCTTATCAAATTAGCGCCACACAGCGTGAGTTTATGGGATTTTGTGATTTATTAGGCTCTTCAAGCAGAAATTATCGAACGTCTGCAGATAAATTCCCATTATCTCTGCACTTCAGACATTTTTGGACGTTTTTGGAGTTTGTCAGAAAAAGAAGCAGAGAACAATTATAATTGCACTTTGTGGAAGTCTTTCGGCAGATTTCGATTAGAGGGCCTCTTTTGAAGTTTTCTGCCGAGTTATTCTAAAGAAATTAAGGTCAAATGAAAGTTCGTGATTCTTCAAAGCTTTTCAGGCTAACCTTATAAACTTTCAAGGGTCTTTTAAAATTACTTGACGTCATTTCAAACCAATTACTCTTTTATTTTCAGAAATAATCGTGTACAATTCCGTCGTATGATATGTGTGCTGATTCATTAATCATCCGCAGTTTTGCTGAGCTCTCCCTCATTCGCTCTATCATGAATCTCCCAAGCTTTAATAGTCCGATAGATCACATCGCCAGCTTATTTATATGCCTGATGATGGGCCGGCGCGATTCAATTATCGACAAAGATTAGTAAATGAGAAGCTCGCGTAAAATATGCTCCACTTCTGAATGTTAATAGTTTTCCCTTTCGAAATTAACAGTGGAGCATATTTCACATAAGGTGGCTATTTATTGGATTTAAATGATAAGATTACCCATTTGCACTACTTTATTGTCTTGTTCTGGTTTTTTTTTTTATCTTTCCGTGCTTTGCCAGCTTTCTTCTTCAACTTCAACCTCTATTCTTTCTGAAGTGCTTCAAATTCGTCGATGCTCACTTATGATAGAGCGTCATGAAAAATGGCTAAAAATCATCAGAGGACATGCACTCATACGAAATCTTTACGTCGAAAAATTCCCGTCAATCTTTCGAATTCCAACTCATTTTCAGGATTATGTTCTGCTCTATTGCTTATTTTTTTCTGTTTTTGCATTAACTATCATTCTTTAAGAATCTTCTTTTCAGGTTTCATTTTTTCAAAGAAATATTTCTCACACATCTGCACTTCCTTCTCTCCGACCTTCAGCTCGTCAAATGTTGTACCAATGATCGAAAAACGGCTCAATCGCCTGGACTCAGATCCGTTTTCACGAAAATCCTAATGAAGACTGACTTAGTTCTCCTCATGTTGATTCTAATCATCACTTCATCATCATATTCAAATTCTCAGTCGTTTTCCAAATCAGATGAGGATGAATTGAGAGAGCAAGGAAGTATCGAACCGATCAAACCTCCGAATATTCAAAATCGTGAACCGAATTCCAAAGAGATTGAGGTAAATTTTAAAATTTGTTCTATTTTTGACATTTTTGAATGATTCTGCAAGCTTCTTATCCTTCCAAATATCTCTATATCATTTCAGAAGTACTACTGGAAATTGTATTTACAAAATCAGCGTATTCTCAGCGAATTGCGTGAGCAGTACAAAGAGGTTGCATTGAGGAAGAGTTCTTCTAACAAAGTACTAAACTCGCTTGCTTCCAACCGTGTGCTGCTAAAGTGTGTTCATTTTACCTGAAAAGCTATTTTTAATTCTTTTATTGCACCGCTAGATCAACTTGTAGCACATAAATTACCGCCAACCCTTAGAGTGCTGAAATAAAATGTAACTTTTCCTTTAATCCTAGCAAACAGTTTTAGTTTTCAAATGCTTATGATAACTTTTCAGGATAACATCTATTTCCCCCAAAAGAGTGACTTCAGCGTCTTCCGAACAACGACGACTCAACATCCTGGAGAGCATGGAATTGAAACAGCAGTAGGTCTTCTAGAATCTATCAAACTCTAATCTATAAAAATTCAGGATGAAGCCAGTCGAAAAATGGATGAAGACCAATTTTGCACCCCCGACAAGGTCATTCTTGACAAACTCAGGGCTGGATACAAAAATTACCGTACTCCCTCTGAAACTGGAGTGATTGTGTGGTTAGAGGTAGGAGAATATGTTTTGAAAGCAAAGATCGAAAAAAGACAAATTAGGTCTGGGTTCAAGAAGTGAATTCGCTGAATGAAATGACGTCGGATTTCGATCTGGATATCTACATAACCGAACTTTGGGCCGATGCAGCTTTGAGATATGACCATCTCAACCCGTGCAAGTACAATTTGTCACTCAATTCGGATGTAATCATAATAGTTCCTTCTTCATTTGATAAAATTCCAATGTCTAGATTCTTGACGAAATCTGGAAGCCCAATACCGTGTTCATCAACAGCAAATTCGCTCAGATTCACAGTTCTCCGTTCAAGAATGTGTTTTTGATGATTTACCCGAATGGGACGGTGTGGGTCAATTATCGAGTTCAAGTCAAGGGACCATGTTCGATGGACTTTAGGTAAGCAATTCGATTTTCTACAATTGTTCATAATTCCAGTGCCTTTCCAATGGATACCCAACTTTGCTACTTGACTCTCGAGAGCTTCAGCTACAATAATAAGGAGGCTGGTTTTGCCCGACATTTATTTTCGTCAATTTTTTTACTTCTAGGTTGACATGCGATGGATCAACTGGACGGAGAAGCCTTTATCGTTGCTAAAACCTGAAATTGTCTTGCCAGACTTCATTCTCACGAACTATTCGACCTCTCTGAAGTATGAACTCTATCCGGCAGGTATGTTTCAAACCAAAAGCATTGTTCTTTATCCAGAATTTTAGGCATCTGGAACGAGCTAACCATGAAGTTTGTCTTCTCTCGGCGTTATGGATGGTACATCTTCCAGGCGTATATCCCGACCTACCTCACGATATTTATCAGGTACGTTGTATCTTTTTAGTCTGGAAGGTTCAAATTCTTGTAGTTGGATAAGCTTTTGTCTCGGGCCACGAATGATTCCTGCTAGGACGATGCTGGGCGTTAATAGTCTTCTGGCGCTGACTTTTCAGGTTAGGATTGAAATTGCTACCGTAACTTTTCAGTCGCAATGTTTGCAGTTTGGTAATATCATGCGGAATCTACCCAGGGTTAGTTACATCAAAGCGTTGGATGTATGGATGTTAGCTTGCTTGATTCTCGTCTTTGGATCACTCATTGAGTTGGCACTAATCGGTATGATCGGCGCTAATTTGGAGAAGGTAGGAATTGACTTAGAGTTAGTTGCTTCAGAACCAGAACAATTTTGGCTTTAGGCAAGCGCAGCGGGTCGACGTCGTTCAGGAAGTCTACCGACTGCAAATCTATCTCCCTCTCCTCCTCGAATCTGCAGGAATCATGTGCCACCAACTGCGGACAATCCTCATGGTTTCAAGAGCTATGGGGCAATAGGCATATCTCGAAAGTTCTTCAAAAATCAAAAGCAAA
Organism: Diploscapter coronatus; assembly: GCA_964036155.1. Taxonomy (NCBI): domain Eukaryota; kingdom Metazoa; phylum Nematoda; class Chromadorea; order Rhabditida; family Rhabditidae; genus Diploscapter; species Diploscapter coronatus. The sequence continues at coordinate 79,867,524 of OZ038423.1, read as the reverse complement.
CAATTAGATCCCCGAATGAGGAAAAGCCTACAACTTTGCCCAAGGGGTGACGGTATCACGAGACAGGAAAAGATGCTTCTAATGGAAGGGTGCGAAGAAACTTCCTTCATCGAGCAGCAATCGTTCAAAACCGAGAAACCTTACAAGCCGGTAGCAGTTTTCATTCTTCCCTTTCAAGATCTCATTTTAGCGACTAACAAGCGATGAAATCGACTATATTTCAATGCTTCTATTTCCATCCATATTCACTATATTCAACATCATCTACTGGAGTTACTATCTAAGTTTTGGCGACTCCAACATTTTATTCTAACACACATTATCTCAACCAAGTCTACTCATATCCCGGTGCTTTATTTTATTTGCTCAATATTTCCTGAAAAGATAAATTTCTTGCATAATAACCGAAAAACAGATAAATGGCCTTGGAATTGACGAATATGCAATGATATCATGCAATGAGATGCTTGAGGATAAATATAATACAAATCAGTGTCTCTTGATCTTCGAGCAAGGGTCTCTGAGATGCTGGAGTCGTTCGTCCAGGTGATGGAGGGCAAGTTTCTGTTGCCGTTCGTAGAATGCACTGCAAGGGTCCTGAGTAGTCACCGTTTGAATGTCCATGCCACGGTCTTCGTCAATCTCGTTGTCCTGTAATTCCAAAATTCCCTTCGACCATTCCTTCTATTTTGTGGTTTTATCTTTGCGCAGGAAATGTGGTTTAGCTTTTAAGATAAAAAGTTAGAAGTAATCCCTAGCAATAAAACACCGAGCTGAACGTTGAATAGAGTTTGGACAAGAAAGGAAGTCTACATACTTCGACTTCGACACTCTCCGACTCATCTAGCAATTGGGTCAGGTCGTTCTTCTGGGACTGGTGTGCCCACTCAGCATCCAGCTTTGCTCGTTCCTCAGCCTCAGCTCGTTTCCGCTCTTCTTTTCGCCTGGCTGCTTCTTGTAGTTGACGCTCCTTCTCACGACGCCAATACTCTTCGACTCTGAAGAAATTATCTAAAAAAAAAGAAAGAATAAGCTCTATACCTCTTCTGGTACTCGATTCGTCGTTTTTCCTCTTCCACTTTTCGTTGTGCTTCTTGCTCCAGTCTGAATTTTCTAGATTTAAAAAATTTTAAATCGAAAGAATACCGCTTTAGTTCTTGAATCCTTACTGCTTCCACTTTCTGAGCAGTTTCCTGTTCAAGCTGTCGTTCCCTTTCTTCTTCTTCTTTCTTCCTCCTCAGATCCATTACTTCTTGTCTTCGTCGGTTTTCTTCTTCTTCCTCCAATTTTTGTCGTTCTGAAACATTCGAGAAGATAGATAAGAAATTTTATTCACACCTTCTTTTTCTCCTATCTCGGGCTGTTCCTTTTCATGATTATGCTTATTCTCTCCGACTTCTTGCTGCTCGGTTCGAGTTTCCGTCTGGATGGGCGATGCACTCAGAATGGCTGATTGAGAAGACGATGGAGATGGTGTTGGTTTTGGTTGCAGATCTGGTAACTCTGTCGTTGACTCTGCCGAGTCCTGAGGAAGAACATGGGCGACTTCTTGACTGGCGTCGACAGCTTTCTGAAGCAAAAAATTCCATTTGAAAGCAACAATTCGCCTAAAATCTAACCGCCCCCAATCTCATAGTCTTCTGGTACTGGATGTAGACTGGAATGCACTCTTTCATCCTCACATCTAGCTCTTGAACGCCAGTCGGTTTCAGCATACCGATGCGATTATGTTCACGGATCGGGGCCTCTGAAACGACTAATATTCAAAGTAGAATTTTTTTAAATGACTACCTGGCGCTAGAAGTTCGATATCGCCCAAATGATAAATCTTGTGCGATCGATTCCCAGCAACGATGAACTCCGAGGGCACGTAGTGGTGATAGACGGACTGCAATTTCAGCCGGATATTTAAAGTGTCAAAGAACAAACTCTTGCCTTTTCATTCAAACCCTCGTACCCACAATTATGCTCGATGAGAATGAACGGTTCGATTTTGGAGATCTAAAAAATACTCTAGAAGAAGGCTTTCGGAGATAGGTTTACTTCATCCGCGAACCCTCGGACGCAGAAGACTCCACGAAAGTCGGCGTTCGTCGAGCCCATCAGATCGTCGGCATCGAATACTGTAAACATTTGTCTGAACTTAAAAAAATTGCCTTTCCGAATCCTACGACTGTCTTCTTCCATTAATTGAACGAACATTCCAGGCATCCGTTGACCTCGACAGTTTATGATTCCCTTGACAACGACGGCTTGCTCGTAGGAAGACACTATTCTGACAGCCGATAGCAGAAGAGCCCAAGCTAGCAACGAACTCCATGCCTCGCGCATGGCAACTTAACAACTACAGTCAGACAAGCTTATGGAGACAAGCTTATGGAAACGGGCTATTTGGAAACCTCAAACCCTGAAGCCACGCGAAATAGGGTGAAAGGGGTCGTAGGGAAAACAACTCTTTTCTCACACTATTTCGCATCGGCTTAGGGTTTCCAAGTTGTCATGAAAATATATCTTTACCGGCTACCTGGTAAACTTCTCGAATCAACCGATAGAAAGAATATCAATGAATTCTCCTAGAATAGTAAAAATGCTAGATTCTTATGCTAACAGAGAAAAATTCAACTTCTTCCTTTTTTCTAGGAAACAAATTCAACAGTCATTTTTTCTCTATCTTTTCACTCTAATATTTTCAAAATGTTATTTCTCGAATTTCCGTCCTTCTGTTTCCATCTACAGTCTGACATTTGAATTCGAGCATTGCCTTCAAGCGCTTCCTCAAAATAGTCATTCCCTCGAAAAGACAACGCTATTTCGAAAGTCAACGAAATGATTGTTGCATATTGGTATCAAAGAATCATGAGGCCCTGAAAAGCAAGGATAATTTAAACCTTCTTCGATAACAACAATATGACGGCAGTACGAAATGAAGGGCACGTGTTTTTTTCTACATATATGACGAACGAATTCTACCAAATCATATATTTCTTCTATAGAAAATCGTGTCGCCATCCATTGTAGAAGGAACGCGATGTCCATGCCGTAATTTTGTAACCGTCGTTTTCTTTGATTCTGCAATTTACTCAAGATATTCAGAGGTACTTGCTGTCTTCTTTTACGACGATAGATCAGGCGATCCTGACAATAGCGACGAAAGCGAGGAAACCGCATGCCACATTGCAAGCGTTATCCGCGTTCAGATTCACCTTTTTATTTATCATATATAATCGTCGCATGCCCGGAGTTGACTTGTTCAAATTCGTCGGTCTTTTGCTCACCTATTTCTGACGAGTTCAAACGGTAATAATGGAGGTTAGGGAGAAAATTCGCATCAGCGCTAACTTGAAAATTAATTACTTTGTGCCGAAGAAAATCAATGAATATTTTATGGATATATATTTATGATTTTATATGAAAAGCATGAGCCGATGTTTTTGTTCTTTTTATTAGTGAATGAAAAGAATGGAAAAACAATACAAAATTGAGATGTGATTATGCGTAAATTTCATATAAAAATGAATAAAAAATAACGTTTACATATTTAAAAAAATTACGAAACTTTAAGAATAAGAATAAAATAATTTGGGAGCTAATTGATTCAAGGTACATGGGTTTGATGCTGCATAAAATGCAATAGTAGCTTTGAAAATTACACTAAATCATAGTTAGGGCAAGTAGATAATGACGTTAACCAAATGAATAACAAGAAGGTAGATCAATTCCGATAAACTCAATATTAATTGTCTAAGTAGTTTGGAAGTGTTTGGAATAGATGTAAGTTGAGAATACTATCGTTGATTTACTTGTAAGACTCATTAAAAAACGAGATGACCTGTAGTAGCGCATGTAGCATATTGTCGTTAAACAGTTTGCTATAAACTGCTACACGTTATCTCGTTTTAATGAGAAAAACACATTCCGAGTTTAGGTTGGCCTGGGAAAATTTTTGGTCTAATTGATCTGAGAGTTGATGGATTTAGTTTGAGGCTTCTCCCTGGAGGATCTTGACGTCCCACAGGTACAGGAGGAACTCGACGATGACCAGGACAGTGGTGGTGATTGGCCAGCCGCGAGAGCGGGTGTCGATCACATACCTGAAATATTGATTTTCTCATCATTGTGAAATAATTTGGAAATATTTCGTCAATAAAGTGAAAAAATCTTACCAGACCATAATACCGGAGGCAATCAGGAAGAGCACGGTAGCCACGATCGAATAGATCTTCTCCAGGCCCCAGCAGTTAATATTCAGGAAGTTGAGAATCTAAATCGCCATTTATAGATTTATTTCAAATCGTAAAATCAGAAATTGAATACGCGCCACTACTTAGTTATTTGTATCCTATTATAGTTCAAATTACATCCAACACATGATAGTAATCAAATATGCTAGTTACCAGAAGAACGATGTTAATGATCACGCAGACGAAGTTCAGGCCCGAGACGAAGCCGGTTCTGCCGCTCGTGAAGCATTGCTCACCTCCGTACCTGAAAACCCAGTCATTATTTGACGGTTTCTGATAATTCAATGTCTTTTATTTCGCCAAAATTTTCGCCGATTTCAGATAGCAGCAAAAACGTATTTTCCAATCAAATGTTTGCGTCCTAAACCAAAATTGCTCAAGTGAAAATTTCCGCGTTAGAGGATAATTGCCGTTCTCGCAAAAATCAGTATTTTTGATTTCGTAATGCGTTTTTCTAAACCTGTTATTGACCAAAATTTAGGATATAAAATGAGCATATTCTGGGTTCAATTCCTTAAATGAACGTCGAGAAAAATGCAACTCAATTAATGTAATAGCGGTTGTTTATGCGCACGCTATTCAGAGATGTTGGCAAATCTTATTCTATTCATAGAATTTTGGAACGCTCTTCTTTGAACTCATGAAAAGGAACCCTTAGTATTTATCAATGGAGCGAATTATATGTGTGCAAGTTTATGTTGTTCGTATTCATAGATACGTCTTGTATCTCGACGGATTTCTTCTCGGGGTTTGCGAGCGGAAAAGAGCGGTGACAGCTGTTGGCATGCATTTGTGCTCGTTTCTGAATCACCCCCGGTTGCATTTATATCTGCTCATTCTCCTTTCTCTCCGCCTTCAGGCTTTCCGATTGCACACAATATACGATACTAAGTCTGCTCTGGCAGAAGAGAAATCGGACAAAACAACACGTGTCTGATTCGAAAGAGATCTGAGCTAGAGAACTGGTGATATCTGGGCGGATCGAGGATTTTATCCCTTGCAGAAAATATGCTATTGTGAAATCCAAATCCAAAATACAAACGCAGAAATCAATGGGTCCTCTAAGAAAGTTCAACCGGCTGATTTATCGCTAGACTGGAAACTAATTGTTTATTTCCTGATCAAACTACTTCGCTGTCAAATAAGCCGAATTGATCGATATCTGATATCGAAAGTTGTTTACATATTATTTCAACATAACGTCATAATATTTTCAAAGTTTTTATAATTATAACTCCTTTGTTTCAAGTGTCTTAAAAGTTCAAAGATCTTCAATTTCTAGCAAGCGATCGTACACCGAAATCAAGACTGTATCCGTCTTTTCCTTCTATCAAAATTGTTATTGCGGGCGCGTGAAGGTGGAAAATAAAGACGGAAATCGAAAAATAGCGGGTCTTTTTCTGTTTGCTTGCCAGCCGCAGCGATCTCCTGACTTTCCCTTTTCTTATTTTGCTTTTTTCCCTATCATTTCAATAGTTATTACTAGCCATAGGAGCTGCTAATTGGAATGATTCAACCAAAATGTCTAAATGTTTAAACAAAAAGCAACGCTTGAGTTTTGAACATGGTCTAACTTTTGACCTATAGAAACTGAAATCGCCACAGTAATCTGTGGTTTATGGATTAAAAATAGGGTAAAGATCGCCGTAATTAAATTTTAGTGAAAAATATCGGACTATAATCAAAACCAAACGAATAATTTGATAAAACTACAAGAAAAATGCCTATTTTTCGGATTTTCGAGAGAAAAAATATTACCAGTTGCCGCAAAGAACCGAGCAGATGACGAATCCGCAGATGATTTGGATGATCTTGATGATTCCGCGGTTGGAGGTAAGATAGCGGGTGTTAAGAGAGATGTCGCCCATTTTACGAGTTTGGAAGAAGTAGCTGAAAATTACAAATTAAAAGAATGTCTAAAAGTCAGCAAAAATGAACGAAATGATAAAAAGCAAATAAATGATTTAAAAAAAAAAAGTGAATAAAACGAGCACATAAAGCAAAGGAGAATGAATATATCTAAAAAGAAACAAATAATGAGTACGAATCGGAAAAAAATCGCGAGAAAGAGTGGAATGAGAGAATGATGAGAGAGGAGGAGACTGATGCCTAAGCGCTCGTTTGCTAGGTGATATGGTGAATAACAGCCGCCGCTGCTGCTGCGCCGCGAGGATGTAAATAACACTGATGCAAAGCCTCGGGCTGGGGGAGAAGACATGTGAGTCAAAGCGGCGAGGAGAGGGAGAGTGGGAAAGAGCTTTACAATCAACAATAAATTATCATATGATGGTGAACTGCCACCGGCCAGGGCTCTAAATATTGTGTCGGATGGATGGGAAATGAGTCGCAAAATATTGATTAGAGGGTTTGAATCAGCCGATCAAAAATTCGTCGAATTCCGAGATTTCGAGGCGGTGACTCAGAATTTTTTAAGTCGTTAGAATTTCGAAATCCGAAATTCGAACAGCCATGATCCAATCAATGAAAAGTCTCATAAACATGAAGTTCAATGAGCCGAAAATAACAGTTTCGCAATATGTCATCGAAATGCTAGAGAAAGAGACATTCAGAATGCAATGAAACTTATTTATGCGACTTTATCAACGCGAAAAAATGTGGCCTGATATAACTAGAAAACAAACGGGGGTCCGGGGTGCGGGCAAGAAAGTCACGAAAAGTTGAGATAAAGCGCGAATGAGAGAAAAAGGAGAAAAAATGGCGGCAAAAATAACTCACTAACTGCCAGCTGACTGCAAATAGCCACATACACACGCAGCAATGAAAAATAGCCTCAAATGAAAGGGAGGGGAGGAAAATACGACGATCGACTGCCACAATAATTGTCCTGCATGGAAATAGGAAGAAGAAAGGGGGGATGGAAATGAACATAATGAACAGCCCCCACTTGTTATTGCCAGAAGGAGCACAAAACATCGCAACAAACAGCGCTGCAGAGATGTGCGAGGAAATTTAGTTGACTATGCAAGAGAGCGTCGAAAAATTACCTGGAATTACGGCAAAAATGCAGTTTTAACACTTCTTCATCTATAAGTATGCATAGCAATGTGTATTCTCAACACTATGAAATTGATTGAGTACTCAAAACACGTCGATTTTCGAGTATTCATCCATAACAATAACCTATAGAATAACACTGCGACAGTCTAAAGAGCCCCTCTTATGCGTGACTTTCATAGAAATACATATGCGTCGGTTGAGTTATCGAAGAGATCGGTAAAGTTCGCGTTTCAAACTGCTCACAGATCTTTATTTCGATAGTTCGGCTATATTTTCGCTTCAAACACACATGTGCGTGATATGCTCTCCTAGGCGAAATGGAGAACGAACGAATTGCTGCTGCGGCGGACGCGATCTGCTTTGGATTCGAGTGTCGCTCTTTTCCTCCCCGCTCTTACTTTTAGCGCTCAGCAAAAAAGAACTTCTCAAAAGTAAAACCACACAATAAACGCGAAGAAAGTTCTGCTCGACACGACTGCGAAGACGTGATTCACGATGACAGTACGAATTCTCGAATTGCGAAGAGAGGAAAGAGCAGAATTGTCAGAAGAATGAAAGCGGCGAAAAGAAATTAGCCAACAACTGCCTGCGCGCCAAAATCAAAGGCGTGGCTTCCAAAATGCGCCGTCAACAAGTTTGGGAGGGCGAGTTTTGAAATGATAAATAAATTGCGACATCAAGTGGCCTTACCATTGAAAAGACTAGTTCGAGAGAAAGTTGTTACATCGATAAAATTACGATACAGTAAATTTGGATACATTCGAAATAAGATAAAACGTGCAATTTCGCGATTTTTCGAGGCATTTTGGGTAAATTCCTAACGGGTGAAATATCGAGGAAGTATATCGGACAAATATCGTCTTCTGCAATATATTTCTTGTTACTACGATGCCACAATGTTATTTTCAGGTTGCCTAGAATTTTAAAAGAGATGGATGGATCGGACTAAATCCTTGCGTTTTCTGAGATGTTAACGTTTTGGAGCATAAAATACATCAATAATTATGGGTCTCAGGTATTTTTGTTGGGCGACGAAATCAAGCCCGATGTGAACTGGTGGTAACCTAGTAGCAGGGCAATTTTCTGAGCGAAAAAATCTCCTCTGGCAGCTATTTCCGATCTCTTTCCGCCTCTCGCTCTGAAGATTTTCAAAATATCTGCGCCCAAGCAGCTGGGGGAATTCGTGGCACAACCACACATAAACAACCCGTCCATGCGCGAATCATCCACTGAGTCGGGAGAACTAAGGTTGGTTTTGAAATTCGAAAATTGAGATCCATTGTAAATTTGACTCATTTTTCAGAAGACAAAAAATGGAGGAAAAGTAGACGATTTTTCGCGCGCTCGAGTTAGAAGATTCTGAAGAGAACAAATGTTCATCTTCAAAAATTTAACCATTCGCAGAAGCCATCATCACACTTCAGGGAAAGATGAAAAGATGATGGCTTGATGACTTTTGCAATACTTTGAGGATGACTCTTGGTATGACAAGCTAGTAGTTGCCCTTGTTGTGTTGGTTAGAAGTGGAAGTTGAATTAGAATACCGCGTCGGCTCTTTATAGAGAGTTTATTAGCACGAAATTGCAGGAAATAACAACAGAATAAGTCGAATGATTGAGTCAAAAAATGTGAGCCTAGTTCCTGGCTCCTCTCTCCTTATATACCCAGATTTTGGTGGGTGGTTTTTTTGGAGAGGAACCAGTGGGCGAGAAGTTAGTGCCCAGAAAATAGGGCCGACCATAACGAGTGGCCGTTAATATTAAAAAAATAAAAGAATTTATGACCAAATAATAAAATAAAAATTAGTGCGTCGCACACTTGGAGAATTTTAGAAATATCCTAGAATAGACTTGAAAACAGCTAAACTGGGGAGCAATTTTGTTTACTCGCAGAAAAAACGCGATTATCCCTTGCAGTCAAATGCAGAGGCAGAAGCAGCAGCAGCAGCTAGAATATCTGAAGGGAAATGTGACAGAGAAATGACACGCGCAGCCTGATTGCAGAGCCGACTTCCCTAGGGGAATAACGTACATGGATCCGAGATTTCCGCTCTATGACCATGAATCTGATCCTTTAGTCATAGTAAAGCTCAAAAGTAAGCAAAATCGAAAGTTTTTGGCCGAATACTAAGAAACCTTAATCTGAATTCAACCTTTCGTAGAACGACTTTCTAAGAGAATTCAGAAAAGTAAATTTTGCAGGGCAAAACCTTCATACCCCCTGAAAAACGAATGTGGTTGCAAGCGGCAATCATACATGCAATTGAAATGACTCCAAATTCTGCCAAAAGCCATGAATTATTCAATGAAAAATAACGTGTAAAGGGGGACGACTGCTAACACGGCACAGAATGTACGACTTGCGATTTATGACTTTTCGAGGACCAGCCTTGCAAAGAAGTCGGTTGGAAAGAGTGCCTGTGGCCCTGGGGGCGTGGCCTTTCCGACTCAGATCGTTTACATTTTGCCAGCCAGATGAGAGTAAAGGCAGGGTAGGGCCTTTCTCCTCCATGTGACCGTCAAAACCGCGGCGCAAGGACGCAAAGAGTGAAAACAGATGGGAGATAGAGGGACAGGAAAGACGAAAATGTCTGTCCCTTCCTTCCTTCTCCCTCTCTCCTTTCTCTTACAAAACATCCAAACAACGGCAGAGGAGAGAACATAAAAGAAGACATATAAAAATGCCGAGAGAGCAGCGGCGCAAAGATGTGAAATCGGGCAATTTCACAATTTCTTCCAACAGGTTTTGGTTCCTCCCAATTTTTTCTCCCAAAATTTTCCCTCCCAGGTTCACTCATCACAAGGCCTCTATACTCGAGCAGTACACAGGCAATCAGTCGTCAAAATCGTGAAAGTCTTCAATTTTGGTCATCGCGAAAAAATGCGCTGATCGAACTGAAAAACAAGACATTAGTAAATTCTGCTGATTCACTAATTCGAGGGCCTTTTGGCCGGCCAAATGTGACATTTGAGAAGACGACAATTCTTCTAGTCCTTTCCCTGGGAATTCTGTTCGTCCGTTTGTGGTCGTGATTTGACTGATTACCTTCCGAGAAAGTGGCATCGTTTGATGATAATGAAAAAGGGAATGATGATCATATCAACTACTGATAATCAGAGTGATTTCTATATCTAATTTGGAAAAAAGTAGAATTTAACACCATTTAGAAGGCTAAAAGCCACCAAAATAATAAAAATCCGAAGTTCCGATCGTTTGATCTCGTTGAAAATGAAAGACTAGTTTGAGCCATCATTGAAAACCCCCCATTTCGGCCGTTTCTGATCAATTTCGACAAAAATCGAGATCCTAACCACTAACCACAAACTGTTCAAAGGGACAATATGCATATCGGACCACTTTTAATTCAATCTTTTTTGCAGAATAATCTGTCTTTTCCATTAATGTCAAAAACGCGCATCTTCATATATCGTTCATAGTTTCCCTATTTCAACGATTACAGGAAATGCCCAGGTGTCATGTTGCTAGCATTACTGACGATGCTAGACTGTCACATGGCTTCAATGCGAATTCCAATCTACGCGTGAGAAAATATCGAAATTCCAAACTTGACAAAAATTATCATCAATTCTCACATTTTAGAGAAAAAATCAGAATCAAAACCAGAAATGGAAAAAATAATACGCATTGCTTGCAACATATTCTTATTTTGACCTCCAAAAATTTCTGAGCCAAAGATACTCAAGAAAAGGTAGAAAATTTGCATCTTAAAAAAACCCATAATTATTTCATAATAGCAGGAAACTCGTGGTTATTACGAAAGTAGAAAAAAGCGAAAGGAACAACTGGTTTCGAGGTGCATCGCTGTTTTTACGTAATCCTGCACACTTTCCCCTTTCCACTCAATTCATCCAGATCTGAATGAAGGTGAATATGCAATCTATCCACAATATAACCATATCCAGTTATTCATAAAGTATCATTCACAGGGAATAGTTTATGAGATTCGATATGGGAATAATATGGACTCTAGTTTCGTTTCAAAATATCAGTAGAAAACTTTTAACTCCATATTACTCATCAGATGAAATTGGCTCCTAGAAAAAGACACCGGTTAGAAAAACACCTGTTTTTTCTTTCCTTCTCTTGCTTCCTCATACTATTTCTTAAAAAAGACGGATGCTTTTTTCTATGAGTCAATGAAATTCCAAAGCTCCGTATATTTTGACTGCATCCAGTCAATATGGCTACTATTTTGATTCTCACGTTAATGGTCATTTGGAATTTATTGAAAAATCTGTTATGATTTGATTGTTTTTCCCAGTGCAAATTTGTTATTCATTAAAAGCGCCAATGATAAGCAAAAGTGGAGGGTCAGATTTGAAATCTGAGTGTGAAGAAAAAGAAAAGTGGATTTCGAAATTCGCTTGTTTTAATCTTCGATTCGCAGCAGCAGCAGTTTCTGGTCGCTCTTTCAGACTCTGCCTTTGTCTTTGTCCAGGGGCCATTTGGATTGGTGGAGCTGTAGTAAACAAACCAAAGAGGAATGGCTGCTTGGCCTGGAAAACTGAAGATAAAATGGGAAAAATACACGGGCAGAAGAGCAGCAGAAAAGTCGGATGGGGCTGATATACAAAACAATAGACACATTGGTCGATGGGCGCTATTTTTGCTGAGGCTGCATTGTCAAAGGCATTCTTTTTAACTGCTACAGGGCTGAATCAGCACCACTCAAAAATGAAATGAAATGAAAATAGACAATAGAATAAACGGGGAGCGCTATGAAAAATGAACATTTGTATAGATAATCGATTATTTTTCTCTTAAAATTAGTGACTTACCACAATATATGTAAGTGATTTTAAGTGGACTCGAAAAAGCTCGCAAATCCGATGAGAAAACTTTCCACAAAAAATTTGCCATATAAATTTACAAAATTCTGCAATAAAAACTTTCAATCTTCTATAAAATCTTCCACAAGAAATTTTCCCTAAAAATTTTCATGAAAAAGTTGCTACAAAAAGCCTTCCACAAAAATCTCTCGCAAAATTCAAACCTACTTTTTAGCCAAGTGCTATAAAATAAACTCAAATTGTGGTCACATCTTTGAAGGTATAAATCTTCTTTCGGTTTTATGGCGGTTTTTACAATATGCCCAAAAATATGCACTATGAACAGGCAGGTAGAGATTAGTCACAACCCATTACCTACCCACACATCTTCTATTTTTCATCTTCTCCTTGCCAACCAACCCAAGGACATATTCAGACCTATTTCGAAATAAGTCGGTCTCAATTTGAGATTTGAGATGAAAACTTGAACCAAAATAAGGGTTTGCAAGATTTACGCACGAATAAATTATGTTTATGTCATGTCATAAGAAGCGATAAAGGAAGGTTATCAGATAAGATATCTCAGGATAAGAAACTTATTTGGAAAGTTCTATAGGATATTGTCAATGACCGATTACTTGGGGCAAAATAAATGACTGACTTTTGATGTGTAGGGAATTGACGCGTTGTATGTAGCCCACTTTACGCTATTACATCATATTCAGGAAAATCGTTAGGCGATTATTTGTAAGTACCTAATGCATATTTTGCATATTCGAATTTTGTGCACTACTTGTTTTGTTCCAAGTTATCGGTCATTGACAATAAAACGATTATAGCAAAAGTCAATAATTTAGTGAAAAATATCTTATTTGAAAGTGGAAAATAATCTGTTCATATCGCTTTTAGGCAAAGAAGAACTGTCATAGCGTCATTGAAAAGCCAAGGATAAATAAATAATCATGTGTGTTTTAATTTATCAATTATTCAATCGTAGAATATGACTATTTTCCAATAAAAGCATGCCAAAATTTCAGATCATGGCATGCTCATAAAATTACTGACGCAGATACTTGAGTGTTTCGCATCAACAAAAATCATTGAAGACTACCGTATGCGTCAAACATCTTTCTAAAATTCACGATGTGTGCATTTTTACAACAAGGAACCTTATTCTGGGTCCAAAAATCAGCTGTAAAAATGCCAATTTTGGTGGGAATCATTTTATTTCTCTTTCTAAATTCGAAACATATATAAACTCAAATTGCACACTTTGTTCAGCGAATTTATGCAATTCCTGGTCAAATTCGGTGGAAAAAAGCGGTTCCATTTGGATTCTGAACGTTTGAGTTAAATTTGGTGATTTTTTCTTGCATTTTTGCGTGCGAGGGGCCTGATGGTATGAATTTCGGCCAATTCGTTAGCAAGCGGGGTGAATAGGAAGACGAAGACGAGGTAAGGAGATGAGTAATTCGACAATTTGACTTGTTGTCTCGAGTTGTTCACTTTTCCACCCGATTCCATTCAACTCTCAACCGTTTTCTTCAGTCGACCTGCAGAAGTGACCAATTTCCCTTCAGCAAACTGGTTAGCCTCGCACATTTTTATTCCGTTTTACCCATTTTACGTCCCCAGGGCTTCTCATTTCCATCGTGTTGACTCATTCTCAGCTTCACTATTTAATTGGTATTTCCCGCACAGATTCGTGAATTTCAATCTTTTCCAATCATTTTCCACTGCGATTTTGACGAAAATCGATCAGTTCCTGATCATTTGATGACCCTGTTACAATGATAGGCGATATTTTGCTATTGATCGTCTCTTCTCAAATATGCCAACTCGCCACCGCGCAATTCTTCGGCGGCCCTGGTCCCGGTAAAATTTCAATTATACAAAATAGAATATTTAGAAAGTTAGATACAATCTAGAATAGATATAGGTTGCAGTCGTGTTTTTAATTTTGTAAAATAGGTTTCGGAATGGGTTTTGGTCCGCCAATGGGCCCACCTCCGTTCGGTATGTAACGTGCTCAAGTAGATTATGTGCATGAGTCTTAGCAAAAATTACGCCAGATTTAGATGTCTCGTGCGTTCAGACTAAACCTAGATAATCCCAGCGACAAAAAATGCTTTCATTGTTGTTATAGTTAAATCCCGTTGAGGTATATGAGCTGTAAAGACAACGTTTTCCAGGCATGGGACGTATGGGTCGTATGATGCGTCGTCAGCAGATGGCTGCCATGATGGGCGGTGGAGGTCCGCCGATGGGCCCAATGGATATGGGCCCACCTCCGATGGGGCCGAGATTTGGTAGAAGACATAGGCATAGAATTATGCAAATTTGTTAAATTTAATTTCTCATTTTGCCATTTTAGGACCTCCATTCGGCAGATCACCATGGATGAGAGGGATGGGCATGCGAAGACGAATGGAGATGATGGGCATGGACATTCCGCCTCCAAGTAAGAAATAGTAATTTTAAGATATTTGAATTTTCAAAATAATTCAAACAAAGTGCGGATACCAATTCCTATTTCGATCGGAAAACCGATTCCATTGGCGTTGGATCATCGATTCAAATTCCAACTTCGACTTTCAAGCCCAATTCCCTCTCTCAACTCTGACCCAACATACCTGAGGCGTCACTCTAGATCCAGGAATTATTTGATTTTAGTCCCTCCTCCACCTCCAGTCGACGATATCCCACCTCCAATGCCACCACCTCAGCCAATGCCGATGATATTCTACACGCCCCAGATGCAAAAGGCAAATCTAAGTGAAGGATGTGCGGAGACCCTTCACTCCAAGTACCAGTTTCGTGGAGTTTCGAGATAGCTACACAATTTCAGTTTATGAATGAATGAACGAATGAGAAGGGGTCATTTTGAGTTATCAAGGGTGTGGATTGGGTACAGTTTATCTTGCATGGTTTCATTTCCGCACATCCTTATTTTCAAATCGAGTACGTTGAAATTGAATCTCCGGTGTTTCAGTGTGTCACTAGCATTAACACGCACACGACAGCCTTCCAAGGACAGGGAAATGGATACGATCAAGTCGTTAACATTCTCAAGCAGTTCTATGGGCAGCGGTCTAGAATGACTTATGATGTCCGCTCCGTTCAATTCAACTCCTTCGGCGATCACACTGAGCTAGCTGCAAATTCTAAAATTGCTCCAGTACTCTATGAGATGGACATGGTTCTGACCGTGAAACAGGCCAGACAGCTGCTTGGAGGCAGACAGCGATTCAAGAGGAAGATGTCGACGAATGATCGGTAAGTCTTCCAGAAACCAACAAGTTATGAAGCTTTTCTTGCAGATGGTCCACTCTAGTGCCGTATAAGTTCGCCGTCACGAACGATGGTTTGTCAGCAAACATTTGCACAAATTAGGCATTTCTGATTTAGTCCCTTGGCAAAACACGATCCGCAAAGCCATCAACCTCTACGAACAGAACACTTGCATTCGCTTCCAAGAGAACGGAGCTGGAAATGACTACATTTACTTCAACCAGGGCGAGGGATGCTATTCGAGTGTGGGACGTCTTGGGGGAGCTCAGGAAATCTCGATCGGATACGGATGTGAAACGATCGGTGTTATCTGCCATGAAATTGGTCATTCGCTGGGCTTCTGGCACGAACAAGCACGTTCTGATAGAGACACTTATGTGAAGTAAGTGTTTTGGAAT
Source organism: Diploscapter coronatus (assembly GCA_964036155.1). NCBI lineage: Eukaryota > Metazoa > Nematoda > Chromadorea > Rhabditida > Rhabditidae > Diploscapter > Diploscapter coronatus. The sequence continues at coordinate 79,851,786 of OZ038423.1, read as the reverse complement.
GAACCTCTATCATTTCTAGATCGCAATCAATCAATTGTTCATTTGCTGAACTTGCTATCTCGATGAAAAACGCTATACTGAACATGCGCGCCAGTTCACCAATTAGCTCAACTTCTAATTGAATCATTTGAAAATTGCAGCGTCAATCTTGGAAATGTAATGAAGGGAGGCGAAGGCCAATTTGAGAAGAAATCCTTTTCCGAAGTCAATAATTATGGGATATCATACGACTACGGCTCATTGATGCACTACTCTCGAAATGTATGGGAAAATTGTGTAAAAGTGCACTTTTGCATCAATTTTTAGGCGTTTGCCAAAGAAGCCCGACTGAATACTATCGAACCTCGGGATCCGTCATATCTTCAAACAATCGGAACCCGACTTGAGCCTTCATTCTTGGACTACAAACTCCTCAATTTGGCTATGTGCTCAGGTTTTCTTCCCAATTGCGATCCTTCATTCGATATGTTTTTGTTTGAATTCAGGAATATGCTCCAATTCTTTGCCATGTCAACATTCTGGATATCCCGACCCAAACAACTGTGGAGTATGCAAATGTCCGGGTTAGCTTTTTTATGATTCGGCAAAAAAACATGAAAGTTTGCTTCAGAAGGTCTTGGCGGAGTATACTGTGACCAATTGAAGCCTTCAAGTAAGTGTTTTCGGTTTCCTATTTTCTATCTGTGGTGCAAATTTCCAGATTGTGGACGAGAAATCGTCGCTACAGGCGAATGGCAAGAGCTGCGATATTCTGGCGCACAAGATTGCTACTGGAGAATCAAACACGTAAGAAGTAAACGAGATGTTTCCTAAAAGAACGCGTTTTAGCCCTCAAACGGCAAGCTCCGCTTCGAATATACATCCGTCAGCTACAAGTGTTCCCAAATCTGCGATGAGTTCGTTGAGGTTGGAAAATTCTCATTTTTCGAAGAGGAATGTCTCTTTCTTCGCAGACCAAATACGACCAACTTCACGACAAAACTGGGTATCGTCAGTGCTGTGTGATGGTGCCCGGACAGAAGTTGAGTCAAGGATCGGATATTCTGATCATTTCCAGAGCAAGACAGCAGTCTCAGTTTGTCTTGAGATATCGAGCTGGTAATCAACATTTCGTTTTAAAAATGACAAACGTCATTTCAGAAGGACTATCAAGCCAGCAGCCAAGAAGCCTTCCTGCGCCAGTGCCTCAAACTGGACCTTCTTCAATCAACGGGGCAGTTTATCTTCATTGGAGCGAGTGGTCTGGCTGCTCGGAACTTTGTGGTGCTTGTGGAACGAGGACGAGAAGTCGAACTTGTGCCGGAGGTATTTGTAGGTATGAAACATTTAGAATTTTTCAAGTGTCAAAGTATTTGAAAAGTTCTCTTATTTCAAACAGCACTGACATATGAGTCAAAATAGGGTCTGTACGCTCGACAAAACTCACTTGTCCTTGATTCTTGAACCTCAAGAACTTTAATCGAAGATCGGAGATGAAATGTTTCTCGAAGAAACATCTCTTTTTCAAGCACGAAATATTTCTCAAATGTTAATTTTCATATTTCAGCGGCCCTGCGACGGAGACCCAAGTCTGCAACCAAGTAGCTTGCTCGCAAGGAACGACTTTGAGGGGAAAGCGCAGTGCCGTTCAAGACTTCGGTAAATCACTTCAAGTCAGGGCTGTTGGTGGTGCAGTAAGACGACGCCCTGCACCACGGCGTACTATACCGCACCGCAGACCCCCTTGCATCGTACCACACCGCACCGCAAGCACCCATGTTTTGCAACACACACAACCTCTCCGCAAGAAAAAGATTCCAACCACTCATTTTCGAAGAAGAACGTTTTCTACCCATGTTTTGCAACACACACAACCTCTTCGCAAGAAAAAGGTTCCAACCACTCATTTTCGTAGAAGAACGTTTTCTAAAAGAATACATTAGCGTTTACTTATCTAGTACAAACCATATGTGATGATTCTAAGTTCAAGTACGCATGAGTTTTCATTTCGAGATTGTATAAAAATTTCGATATTCGGAATTTTGAGCATCGCACCCCACTGTGAGATCCTTTCACAAATCTTACACACCGCACTGCACTGCAACACAAATTTACTGCACTGTCAGGGTTGTTCACGGTTCGGTTTAAGTCGTTATTCGTTTCGGCTTCGGTTCAAAGACTATGGTCCTGTTTAGTTCGGTTTAGGGTATTTAAATAACTCTGCGGTTCGGTTCGGTTTGCAAAAAAATTGAACTGCGAACGCCCCCATGCACTGCACGGCAGAAAGTCCTGCTTCAAATGCTATAATTTTACCTGAAATTAAATTCAGATAGTGTAGTTTTGCGTCGAACGAAACGCGCTGGACCGTGGTGCTGTGCGAATTTCGTTCTCTCCAACGGACTCTATTGCACTGAAGCGAACCGCAGAAGACGGCGTTCGAAATTACCGAAATTATTACCCAGAAAAATCTCGATGTTAAAACATCACCAAGCCTAGTGTACAAAAGTCAAACAATTTCCACGAGAATTTGAGTGCCATCCCATTTTTGCCAAGGCCAGAGGAAGGAGAGATTGCGGTAAAGCGAGAAAAATGATACGACAGAAACGGTTGGAAGTAAGAAGAAAAGCCAGTTGTGGCCCTTTTCACATCACTCTTTTCCGCTATTTTTCCCGCGCAGTTCGGTCATTATTTTGACACCGGCAAATATTGAAACTCATATTAGTTGATGGCGAACTGCAATTAGTCGAGAATGAACTTTACGCTATGAGGCAAACATCTCTGTTCATATTCAACGACCTTTTAAAATTAAAACACCTTTCCAATATTGTGTTGCTCTTTAGTCTAAATTATAATGAGCATATTATCCCTGTCCGTATTTCGCCTTTGTGTTGGTTTGCTCTCTTCTGCCCTATTTGCCACTGTGAAAACGAACCCAAAGAGTCATCTCAAACGCACCTGCCGGTACTGTACACAGACTGTCCAAAGCTGCTGCCCTCAACCTTTATCTTCACCTTTCTTTCTCCCTCTTTCCAGCTGCCGTTCCTTCTTCCCATTCTCATATAGGCAGCCTTAACCAGCATAGAGCGAGCGGCATGCTCATGTAGTTAAGTTGGTAGAGAGTTCTACCCTTTTAGAGTAGCTTCGTGAGGCTCGCTTTACTTCGAGTAGATTTTTTTGTTTGCTAAAATTGCCCAACAACAATAGAACCCTAATATGGTCATTTCTGCGCGAACGCTTCCGTTCCTTTCCTCCTTTCTACAGGTGTTTCGAACTATTCACCGGCGCGCTCGGACGTCTGACATCGATATTTAGGCCTCTTCCTCTTCCCATCCCATTCCCTAATATGAGACACGGTCTCAGACTCAGCAGCCTTGACATTGACAATTTATAAGTCGTGGTATATGTGTGCGTCAGAAATTAGATCGATTCGAAGAAGTGCTCCACATCATAAAGCGGAAGGGAAGCTTTTTCGGACAATAGAAGCGCATTTCTGTGCGATGATGTTGGTTTAGCCGACTTTTCTTCTCATATTCGTTTCGGAATTTAGCAGCTTGCAAAAATGTTACAGATGCTAGAGAGTTTGCACGAAATGTTGTCGCATAAATAGGATGTGAGTGCGAAATTTTGTTTATGTTTCCCAGATGGGGCACCTTCGCGCCTAATAGTTTTAATGGGTGATGGGTAAGGTCAGGGAACCTGAGCAGTCTTGTTACTTCTGCCTTATTCATTTCATCCGCGCGTCTTCTCATGCCTAAATGCGTGTCTAATGGGTGTGTGATTGTGCGAATACAGGCATATTGTGCGGATTATTACAAATGAGGATCTGGCAGTGTGCAAAGGACCTTGAAAGGGCAGGAAGAGGGCGTGAAAAAACGACGAGAGAGCCTGGGGGCAATAGCTAATTATTACCTCTTTGCGAGTACTAGCACTGTCGTTTTTCTCCTTCTTCAGGCCAGGCAACATTTGGTGGACACCACCATTCGGGTCATTTTCTTAAGAAAAGTCGAGTATTTTCGCTTGTGATTCATTCAAATTTCATATCGATTTGTGCAGTATTGATGTTTCAATAATTATCTCGTGTTCACCTGCACGTCCTCCCCGTGATTCATTTGTATCGTTCCTCTTCCTTTTCCTGCTTACCTTGAGACTGTCATTCTCCCTTTCTCGCCCTCTCAATTATGAGTTCTTCTACTTTGTTTCGAGCTGTCAATATTTTTTCATCTATGTTCAAGAAGATCTCAACTGGTCGTAATCCTTTGAATATAGTATAGTTTACATTTGACAGTCGTGAACGCCTAAAAATGTCTATAAATAATGTACAATTCTAGATTTTGACACATTCATATGGCGAATTTAAATAAATAATTGTTTAATTTGAATGAAACCTGTTTCTGTTGCAAACTTTCAAATTCACGCCTATTATTTCCTGTTTTATCTTATGTAGCCTGGAGCAGGATTTTCAGAGTTTCTGCTTACGTTGTGTGTTCCTTGTCGCCAGATCACGTTCGTTCCGTATTGCGGATATGTCGTGGATCTCTGACCGAGCATTTTCCACCTAATATCCACATATTGCCCTTCAGTGACCAAGTACTTCCCCCTTCTCTATTTACTTTCATATATGCATCTCCACAATAATATGCAACTATCTCAAACTATTTCTTCACACTCGTTGCATCGAGAACATCAAATGAATGAGAAGAGATTCGCCTCGTTTTCGATTTTCATAACCCGCATTCATCAGGTGCACTTAACTATTCAAAGCTTTACCCAATTTCCCACATTTCACTCATTTTTTCTCGCCTCGTCTGAAAACGGTAAGTGGAATAGTGATAGTCGTGCTCCATTTTCCCATATTTTCCATATAAAAGGGTCATCGAACTCCCAGATCCAGGCGTTTTAGTTCATTTTACCGTATTTTGCAAATCGCATGTTCTCATATAGCATAGAAGGTCATCATTAATTCATTAATATGAGGTTTCAGATCCTTGGCACAATTTTGTAGGCTCTAATTTCACTTTTTCCTAGGATGCTCTGAATATTTACTGAGAATTGGGATAAGTCACGAATCATTTAAATTTACGATCTGACATTCGTTCACACTCTGCCTATTTTTGACCATGAACTGTATCATGAGTCATTGAGCTTGAAGAATCTTATTGTGAGTATTCTTAAACAATTTCCCTATTTCACCTTTTCAATGTCTGCCCAAACTCTATATTTCTGAAATAATTACATTAAAAAAAACATTTTACTGTTATTTCACGGAACTTCTGTATATTTTCACACTTTTCAAAATTCTCAATGTCACTTTCCATGAATCTTGTTTTGAAAATTGCGTTCGTTCGGTTTGCAAACCGTCGGTCGAAATTCGCTAGCTTTCGGTTGGCATTGAGCAAATTGAAAGGCAAGGCGAAAAGACGGTGTGTGAATGTCAAAACGAAGACGAATCAGACATAATCATCTCGAAAAATTCGAATTTCCCTTAACTTCTCCATATTTCCTCCAAAATTCGCCTATCCTTGGCCGTTATTTTTCCAATTCTTTTCCCTTTTGACTTTCATTCGCATTTTCTTCGGTTTTTATAAGCCGCGACGAGCGTAAAAAGTAGCAAATTGCGATGGGAGATGGAATGAGGAAGAGGGAGGAAAAATTCCATTCTTCGGGCAAAATGCCCTGTGGAGAGAAAAATGGATGTCACTCTTCGAGATCATGTCAAGCTTGTCTAATGTAACAAAAAGAACAGCCAACTCGCGACAGAGGCCATTTTCACAGTTCAATTATTCGCTAAAGCATTGTTCAAGTAATCGACAAATTTCGGCCTCCTGTATTCTGCACCCACGCCCACGTTTTTCTTCTTTTCCTCTACCTTCCATCCTACCCTCTCCTCAAAAAGTGGGTGTGGACTACAAAAGACCACGAATTCTCAATATTTATTTTTGATAGGTCAGAGACTAAGCTCGACAATTTTTATGCCACGAACCGGATTGTTTGCATAGAATTTTTGTCGGCTTAGACCAGATTTTTAGACCTGAATTAAGCTAGCTGGATTTTGACAGTCTAGCCCCGACTCAAGATCGGATGCAAGATTCGTGATTTTAGGGCGGGACTATTCAAGCTCACATCCGAATAAGCGGCCATTAGCGTTGCTTGGAATTATTTCAGGACATTATATTCATTCGTAGTGATTCCATAGCTAAATCTATGTCTTCCGAGATTTATGGAAGCTTCTTTCTTGAGACTCGCTTTTAATTGGCAGCGTTCATTGAACCACAACGTCTTCTTTCTTACTCTACTATGCAAATAGCAATAACGTTGTCTTACTTCTTCATTCTTTGGATCACTAGTCATTTCGTTGCGCAATTATTTAACGTTCGATATTAATATAGTTCTTTTAGGCTATTTGGAAACCGCGGGACCACGATACACGAGACATAGGCGAAATAGTATAGAGCTAGGGTAGGGTATGGGAGATGATAGGCTTTCTTCTTCCACACTATTTCCCAATGTCTCGTGTCTTGTGGTCCCGCGGTTTTCAAGTTGCCCTATTCCTTTAAATCATTTCAATGAGTTTTAGAACCCCATGAGATTGCACCAGTACCTCCAACAATTCGAATGCCTCAATATATTTTTCGCTCTATTAGTTCTAAATCTGAAACGAGTAGGTTATAAAAGAAAAATACCTAACTTTGATAAACTAATTGACCTTGTATGCCTTTTAGGTGAATGCTTTAATGGATGACGCTAATGAAGTTATCGGGCAACCGAATATTCTCTGCAACGCCGACACAATTGATATGCAATTTAGGACAAAGCGACAATTCGCCGGTCAGAAGAAATATAAAATAACAAAAAAACTAATAAAATATTTCAGGTAAAGTCTACGTGAAAGGCAGTTACAACAAGCCAGAATGTCGCGTGGACTACAGTTCAAAAACCGCCGACGGTAGACCGAAGGGAGGAATCCGACTGAATCATGGAGCTTGCAACATGGACAGGCAGAGAATGGTAAGCTTTCTATCACAGGGTTCAATTTAGAAGATTCTGAACTACTCGACAATTCGGACTAGCCACAAACACAAATTATAATTCTCACACACACAAAACATTTTGACTTGTCACAAAAATCGGCTTCACTACAACAAATCGAACTGACCGCAAAACATTTCGGACTTAAGACGACAAGACAATTTCTCACTTTTCCACAGAAATTCTAATTAATCACAACCATAAATATCGCTTTACCATAAAAAATTCGAATTCGAGAATTTATGTCATCCTATGCTTCAACAATCCACTTTCTTATTTAGATCACCCCCGACGGTATGATGTTCTCGACGGTGTTGATCATCTCTTTCCATCCCCTGTTCGTCACTCGAATGGATAAGGCTTACCACATCAAGTGCATGTATCGCGAGGCCGCCAGAACTGTTACTGCGGCTTTGGATGTTAGGTAAATTCATGAAAAGAGTTTCCAAAGAGAAAGAAAAACGTTCAAGCAACTTGCCAACCGAAGCCGTGCAATCTGATCTGCCAATGCCGACCTGCTCTTACACGATAAGGAGTGATCAATTGGACGGATCGGTCCTCAAATATGCTCGGGTCGGGGACCAAGTCGTTCACCGATGGGAGTGTAATTCGGGTATATATACTTGAAATGTTCTCGTTTAATTTAATACCAGGGATGTTGACTCGGACCCGACTCGCTGGGTCGAGTTTTCATATTCCATCACGGATAGGGTCGGGTTAGGTTCGGGTCGTAAACTTTTGACCCACCAACATATCCCTGTGTTAATACCCTGAGCATGATTTTCAGACGAATATGGTCTATTAGTGCACAGCTGCTACGTCGAAGACGGTCAAGGCGAGAAACAGATGATCATCGACGAAAATGGGTTGGAGAACAATCTGATAAAATCTCATAACTTTTGCAGGAAGAAGCTAATCTTGAAACCTCAATTTAGTTGCCACACTGACCATCTCCTTCTGGGCGATCCAACCTATGTCGAAGCACTGAACATGGCTTATCGCGAATCGTTCGTCTTCAAATTCGCCGACCGAGTTGCCGTCAGATTCCAATGCGAGATTCGACTGTGTCTGAAGGACGAGGGAGGCTGCGAAGGAATTACTGTAGGATAATACCTTAGAGCCTCGAATAGAAGCCTCCTTCTCGGAGTAGAAGATCTTGCGCTTCTATTAGAGGCTTATTGTTCTATGAACAATGACGTAGATTCGTAAGCCGGAATTCCTACTTTGCATACTTGTGGAAAACCTGATTTTGCTTAAAGAATTCTGGTTTCATCTCGAACAGCTAGTACGCTTTGATTCCGGTTTTGACAGCAGACAGGGCAAATATTTGAATATTCATGCTCAGAGTGAATTTGTAGCCCCCAATGTGCAACCGAAAAGCACCGCCGACTGAAACGAACAGCATCAGCGACGTGAACCCGTATAGGATGCACGATCAGGTACGATAACGATGAATCGCTTGAACCCTATCGCCAACGTTAATTACTCTGCACCAGAAAAAAAACGTTGAGATAATGGACTTCAAAACCGAGATTCAGACAACTATGAGCATCGTTTTAGGACCCTCTTATGGACGGAAACAACACCTATACCATCTCCAACTCCACAACAAATTCCGTATATGATCCTCATTCAGTATCTTAGACAATTCAAACCGTCCTAGACATTGCCTATCAAGAGGACAAAACGCTCCAACGCCATCTTCCGACCGAAGGATGCTGATCTGTACTCACAAACGGTCTACGTTCTCGACGGATCCCAGGAAGGCGAGTCGAACAAGGATGAAGCTGGTTTGTTATTATCGAACTATAAGCTAAACCCAATAATAACCTGAACCATCCAGCTCTTCCACTGACTCACGAATACGTTCCGCAAAATGGAGTCTGTCTTGGTCCGACCGGATTGGCTTGGATGGCTACGTTCATGTCACTAGCGCTAATTTCAATCATTTCCGTAGCTATCTTTGTCTTTTACAAGAAGGTTTCAAGGTAACATTTGTATATTTATTCATCTTCGAATCCAATTTCAGCATAACAATTCCAATCGATAAAAGGTCAAACCGAAGTCTATTCTGCTAGAAAGTATTCCTCAAAATACAACAACAAAAACAAAGTTTCGGGTCGATTTATGGCTATATCATATCCACAAGATTGCTCTGCTGTTAATTCAGCCTTTCTCTTTCAGATACTACAAAATACAATCTTCTATTTTATAAATTCGAAAATTCGAGACTTTTTAATTTAAACTTGTGAATAAGTATTTTCTAACTTTCTCAAATTTTCGATTTAGATGTATTTTATCATACATATCGTATAATGATGACAAAATGATTATTAGCGATGTTTTTTTTTAGATATCTTACGATGTGTATGCATTTATATGTGATTTTTGAATTGTACGTCCGTTGAAATCTACTTACCGAGTGTTTGCCTATTATCACTTTATTGAAATTACTTTCAAAAATCCCCATAAAAGAATCTCTATCTGATCATGAATCTCATATTTTATCGCCCAAATATCTTTTTCGCGGATAATTTGTGTATCTATATTTTTGAGGGTGGATTTTTCTCTCCATTTTCTTCCATTACATTCCATTAGTTGGTCATTCAACCTCAATGGATGACAATAAATTCGTTTATTTATAATAATTCAAAAATATACAAACAAAATAATATCTGCGAATGTCATAGTATATCCGTCATCAATGAAAGTGCATGATAAACTATATAGAAAAATTTCAATACGTCTACCCACAAAATCAAATCTATCTGACAATTCGTAAATGACGAGATCTATCTTTTCCGCACACTATTTCTCTCTACTCCCTTCCCTTCCCTATCTCTAACTATAGCGTCTTCTCATTTACGAATTGCCAATTTATTTTTGTTCTGCAAGCGTGTTCCTGTACGTTGATCAGCGAGCATTGTAATTCAGTAGTATTTTCTGAATCAGTAAATTCATCGAAATAATAATAATTCAGCAGCAACTCACATCTTACTATCATAACCGTCGATTAGATTCCGAATCAGCTCCACTGGGAATGGGAAGATCACCTATGAAAGAATCAATTTTATTATCAGAGTAATAATTTATGCAACTAAAGATATGGCTTACCGTTTTATTCTTCTCAACGCTGAAATTTAAAAAATCATCTTTAAATAACACTTTTAAAAAATCTACCTGATACTGTTCAATGTCTGTAGGTATCTCAATTGTAGAGCAATTGGACTTGAAGCGATAACATCCGCGGCCTCGTACAGTGCCATTGACGCTTTCTGCTCTCCTTCTGCAGCGATTACCTAAATCATCCATTCAGCATCAGGCAATTACTATATGACGTGATGACGAGACGCTATAGTTAGAGATGGGGGAGGGTGAGAAAGTAGGGCGAAATAGTATGCGGAAAAGATAGTGTCTCGTCATCACATCATCTCGTAAAATGGCAATTGCTCTAGCATTATTGAAGTTAGAGTAGATCACTTGAAACAATTCCGATACTGAGACATGAAAAATTAGAATAAGACGAGAATAAGATTACGTGTCAAGCTTTCTTTCGCAAAAATATTTTATATCATGATGCAACATTTTACCAGCTTGAACTATAATGTTTTTATCATAATTATCGTTATTTTGACCTTAGCCCGGGCTTCTCTTGCTGCTTCGGCCTCAGCTGCCATGGCCCTCTGCAGTTGAATCGGCAGCCGAACGTCCTTCACTTCGACTCGCTCGACTTTGACGCCCCAAGGATCTGTGACTTCATCGAGAGCTGCCTGAAGATTCGAAAAAAAAAATCAATCAAAATAGAAGAAAATACCTGCATTTGCTGCGATATTTCGTCTCGACTGCTCAACATTTCGGCAAGTGTTCGCATACCGAGGAAATTACGCAAAGTGGTTTGAGCAAGAAGCTTCGTAGACCTCGTAGCATCTTGAATACAATAATAATCAATACACTAATTTCAAAGAAGAAATAAACTACCTTCAACATTTAAAACTGAAACTGTAGCATTGGAAATTCGAAAATAGACGACAGCGTCCACTGCAACGGTCACTGAATCTTTCGAGAGAATCTAAAATCGATATTTTAAATCGATTTTTATTTGATACTTTACCTCCTGCGGAGGAACATCGAATGATACAACCCGCAAATCGATTTTCTTGAAGCTGTCGATACAAGGAATAATGAAAAATATGCCAGGTCCTCTCGCAACCGCGCTTTTCAATCGACCCAATCGGAATATCACAACTCTTTCATATTCTTGAACGACCTAATAAAGATTTATCGGTTTCTTGAAAATAAAGACGACAAAAACTCACCTTAATGCACATGAATACTGAAATTGGCAAAGTTAAGAAGCATATGATATAACTCAAAACCATCAGAATATAACCGCAAACGCTGAACTCGACTTTCTTGGTATCTAAATTGTTTTCTTTGACAATTTTGAAAAACGCTTTACTTACGATCTACCACACGAGATGGCGGTGCTCTGATAGTGCCTTGTCGAGGCAACATCTTTAATTAGTAGAGAAATTTAATTTAATAGCTAAATATCGTCAATCTTCAATTGATATAATTCAGTTTCAATCCGAATTATCGCATAAAATATGGCTGGCTAGTCTGAAAAATCATACTTCAGAAAATTGGGGGGTCTACAGTGAATTTTTAATGGAGCATCAAATAAAACGATGCGAGAATGCCCCTGGATTTGGGAGAATCCTGAGAAATTCGAAAATGCAAATGGGAACGGGCGGATAAAGGTCTGAAATGGATAAAGAAAATGGAAGATTGATGGAGGAAGCTCGGATCTAATTGGAAAAAGGCCAAGAATTGGGCCAAAGAGCAGGTCCTATCAAGCGTGAGCAAAATTTCCCCGTCCCAGATTTTCGATGGTTTTCCCGTCCCCTTTCGTCTACGTCCTAAACTTGAAACAAATGACCCGTCCCGTTTTCGAAGTAGTGAATTTTACTCATGCCTAGACCCTATTCAGGTCGCAAAATTCATCTTTAGAATGTCGTATATCGATTTGGTTTCCTTACTCCCTTCTTCATTCCTTTCAATTCCCAAAATGCCAATTCCACCATGACAATGCCCAAAAGTGAACGAAAAGGGAAAATAAGTTTAAATCCGAAAAAAATAAAATTTAAGAGAAAACTTGAAGATTCTCGGAAAATATGAGGATGGGCTAGGAATCTCACTTGAACTTTATTCAACATACGATGGCTAACTTTAAAAGTCTAACTGCAGCCTCAAATTTAATTGAAGCTTGAACTTATTTATAGCAGACATGAAAAATCTATTTTACTTATATTCTAAATTTACAATAGATGTAAAAATAAATCGATATTTCATGAGTTTCGAGTGAATGAAAGAAAACAAAAAGACAATTGAATGCGCGAGGAGAATTGCTCGAAGAAAGAGGAAAAATAAAAACGACTGCTCCTGAAATGGAAGTGTGGGGAAAGGAGGGAGAAAGAGAAATGTTAGGGAAGGTAGGGGAGGGGCTCGAATTAGATGGCATCTGCTGTAGCTTCTGACTGACTGGATGGCTCGTGACCAAAACGCATTTCAAATTCCGGCAGCATTTCGATTTTGGCATTTCAAATTCTGGAACTCGCTCAAATGCGCACACACACTCAACTCTATCTCACATAAACTATATGGCAATTTCATATTTCATGAGCATCAATTATTCAAAATTAGGCATTTTAATAACCTATTGCCTCGAATTATATCTCTTAAGAAAAAATCGCCACTCAATTTTCTCTCATCAAACAAAACTATGAAAATTTCATTTCAAGAAAAATATCTCGCTCTAAAATTCGAAAATACGCATAAAATCATCAATATGACTGACACATGAAAATGGAAATTACGTCTTCTGCCAGAAAAGCCATGCATATTCCTAAATAGCTACACATATTATTTTCCATCTTACTTCATGTCTCTTTCCAACAACAATAAGTGCAAAAGAGGGCATCTTTAAGTTGCACCATCTTCTTCTTCTTCTTACTACTCACTAAATAGTTGAAGAGCACGCTCCTTCAAAAGGTCTCGAAGGTCTGCGCACGAGTCTTTGAAGGCTTGGAAATATCCGTAAAAAGCGCGGATAGACGGAATAAAAAGGGGCTGAAAGATGCAGAGAAAATCTCGCCGGGATAAAAAAGGCTCCGAAAATTTATGCAGATAAAATAATAAGTCAGTCAACGGGATCGTAAAGGCGAAGGCGAAAGATGAATTCACCGCGAGAGAGCAATTGCTGCAAACTGAAGTCGTCTAATATGGAAAAGAAGAGAATTTGCTCCCTGGAAAGAGAGAAGAGGCAATTAAAAATGGAAAAGAGTAGCGAAAAGATAGAGCCGGAACGACCAGAAAGGGTGAAAATGAAAATGCAAACTCCCGAAGTTGAAGGAATGAAGTCTTGAAAGAATATCCAGAAAATGTCTGATCAAACTCCACAAAAATTCCAGTGCAGGATGAGAGTAGAATAAAGTTGGAACGATCCTGAGTAAATGAATAAAAGATCTTATGAAGAATAGTGTATCAGAAATAGTCGTAAGATTAATTAAATAGAAAACAGGAAACAATGACAAGATAATTCGCATCCAAGACGCAAGACAAGCCTGAAAATGGCAAAGGAACGAAAAAAGTCATCTGCAACTTTGTGCTCATTTCCAAAAATGTCTCTTGTTGGTGGAGTAGGCAACTTTTCTCCTAAAATAATAATTACTTTTCTCCTCGCGTTTTCGGCTGCCTCTGCCACACACAAAAACGATTACTTTGACGGGCATATTTCCTAAAGGGATGATGGAGTAGCAGTCGAGATAGTATGGAAAATACAGATGGAGGAAAAGAAAAGGGAGTAAGACGAGAAGAGCTCAAAAGAGAAAGGAGAAGGGGATAATTGTGGAGGCTCAAATTCTCGTGTAAACGTTGAATTTAGCCTCGGCAAGAAAGTGTAAAGATTGCAATTCTATGCGCGAAATTTTAACGAAAAATATCATTTTTCCTTTGAAGTAGGCTATTGCCGATTAAATTTACGAAAATACCCTTACGAAGCTTGCAAAAAATATCATTTTCTGGCAAAAGATACGATGAAAGTATCTGCTGAATTCGGTAGGGAATATAGGAATTATTTTGGTGGTGGTTGTCGTCGGTGGAAGTAAATCTATTTCCTGATGTAACGATCGAAGAAGAAGAAGAAGAAGCGTGCGCACGCTATTTCAGGAGAAAAGTAGCCACGCGTTCAAATATGAGAGGATCATTTCGGGACGTTACAAACCGAAAAAAAAACCCAGTAGTAGATATTGGAACAAAAATGCTGGCCTATGATACTTTTATTACAAATCAAACTCGGATTTCTGAATTTTAGACCGAAAAAATAAGAAAAGTCAAAAAGCGATAGAATATGTTCTTATTCTCGACTAACATTGTTTCCCTTAGAGAATTGTCTCTTCTTCTTTCTTTGAATCCATTTTCGGTAAACAAACCCTGCCTTCGTCCAAAATTCTCTTGCCTTTGGCAAAATGTGACTCTTCTCAGTGTACATACTCACCGCATAAATTATTCATTACCGCAAGAATCTTGAGCATTTCTAATTTTTGAAGCCGAAATCTCGAGAAATATTATTTTATTCATCTCTATATATTTTAGCTTATATATAATAGAATTTTGCAACGTAAACAAGTAGTAAAAGTATCATTGAGTAGCAAAATACCTATAATATATAATTCAAAGATTTTCGATGTTTGCCACTCAACGACTATATAGCAATATTTAACGTCATCGTCATCGAGCAATATTTACCGGTTTTATGAGTTCAATAAATCAGATCGGATAAACTACTGTTATCGGAAAGAATGAAAGAAGACGGAGTATAAAGCATGAAAAATGAGACACGAAACCAAAGCGGACTTTAGGTGTGAAAAGGTAGCAAACTGATGAGTAGAAAATTTGCAAATAAATGATTTACTCATGTGGAATATGCTCTATTGCCAATTTATAAAGTCAAAATTCCTGGAATTTAGATTTAACAAAGTATATTCTACATGAGCGCGAAGCTATTTTCGTGTCTTTGTGTATCGACTAAAAAGTGGAATATGCTAATAAATTTGAGGAAAGAAGTACGAGCAGAAATTCTGAAAAACGCGACACGGAATCAAAAACGCGAGTGCAATTTTTTGACATAAAGGTAGCGCGGTGGATATAAAATGACAGGCTTTCATTGAGATTTGTGATTTGAGATGGATAATGAAATCTGAGGGGGAATGGAGAAAGGCGAGGGAAGGAAAGGGGAAGGAGACAAAGTGATAGATGAGATGGCCAATGCAGGCAGAAGCTTAGAAGCTTAGAAGCGAAGAAAGAGACAACTCAACACAATTTCCTGACAGCCTGCACATGCAGCAACTCAAGGGCAGGATGGCGACAAGAAGAAATGATGATGATCATCATCAAAAAGGGGCGGAGTCAGGAATTCCTTATAAAAGAAACATTTCGAATTATCCAGAGACAATTCCATTAAGTCGATTATTTGGGAAAAGAGAAATTTCGAAAATTTCTGAAGCCTAACAGAGCACCATTCAACTGAAAGAGGCAAGATGTCAAGAAGAAATGAAAATATCATTAAAAAGGGTGGAACCAAGGGAATTCGTTCCCTTATAGAAGTGGAGAGAGCCATAAAATGCAAATATTTCCAAGGAAATCGCAGAACGAATCGTTAATTATGTAGTCCGCTCCATTCTCTCGCAAGGGAGTCCTCGTTTTAGTGATACTTTATGGCCGGCTTCCTGAAAATGCACTAATTGAGATACGACGAAACATTGAAGTCGATGCTACAATTTGGTCTATAAAAATTCTAATTACACTCCTAAAATGTTTCAAATGAGCCAGATCGAAATCTTTGCGCATGTATAAAATTTGAAATGGACCCTACAAATTTTATCCCTATAAATTTTGTCATGGAAAAATCTAATTTTCACTCCGCTAAATTAAAAAAAAAAATCTAAAATCCCAGCGTAGCAATTTCGATTTGAAAGCGATAGCAAGGCTTTATTCTATTTTTCAAAAGTAGAAAAAGCCAACATTTCACTCTTAAATACGATCTAATTATTGACAATAACCAAATCCTCTAATTTCGGAACAGTTGTCTGGTTTTCTAAGTCAAGTGTCATGCTTTTCTACTAAACTTACTCAATGAAGTCAACCCTCATAACTTTAGTGCGTAACTTTATAGTTTCCGTTTTTCTTTAATTAATGAAAGATAGTACTTATAATTTACAAATAGTGCAATATTTTTTAAAGAAAAGACCCTACTTATTCCCGTAGAAGAATCGTTTCACCAAATCCAACGGATAAGGAAATATCACCGTATTGTTCTTCTCTGATGATATGGAATTGAGGGTTTGAAGGTACCTGAAAATATCAATTTATTTTTTAGAAAACCTATAATCTTTTCACGCCATCAATTGATCGAAATCAAATTTTGTAATTGTGACACAAAATTTAGAAAAAGAATTAGTACAAAACATGGAAAATCCTGGTGATAAGTATACACTTGTGATAACAATCGGTCGATATCAAATGACAATTACTAAATGGCGGAGTTCTATAGTCAGAACTAAACAAGAGGATGAAATTTGAAAGAAATAGCGTGGAAAAGGCACGCACTCCGCCATATAGTAATTGTCATATCAAGTATAAAAGACGAAATTAATCCTCGCCTAAGTTGAATAGCGCATGGACTTTGAGCGATCACGTCCGCAGCATCCGCTAGCGCCTTTGATGCCTTCTGCTCTCCTTCAGCTGCAATGATTTTCGCACGAGCTTCTCGAGCCGCTTCGGCTTCGGCTGCCATCGCTCGTTGTAGCTAAATTTGAATTTTTAGAAATGTATTTTATGCTAAAATTATGTCTTCTCTACTCCTGCAATCTAGTATAATATATTCAAACAAAATCAGCTCTGTGTATGTAATCGAGAAGCTTGCATATCCGTCCGTAATTTGAGTAATGTGAGTAAGTCCGAGGAATGCTCGCTTGCCTGATGAGGAAGTCGCACGTCCTTCACCTCGACACGTTCCACTTTTACGCCCCAGGGCTCAGTTGTTTCGTCGAGTGTGGACTGAAAATTTGCGATTACTTCATGAAAATTAGAACTTTCTGAGATACATTTAAGCTTATGCTTTTAATTGCCAAAAATATTTTCAAAACAATGAAAGTAATAGCAATGCTTTTGCTGTAAAGTTTCATTTTTACCTGCATTTGTAACGAAATTGCTTCTCGATCAGATAGCATTTCTGCTAGAGTCTTTGTTCCGAGAATATTTCTCAAAGTTGTTTGAGCTAGCAATTTTGTAGATCGTGAAGCGTCTTCCACATTTATCACCTAAGAAATACCGACAATTGATTAAATACTAATAAGTAATACGAAAATCTCGCAGCCTAGGGATACAGTATGCAAAGGAGAATTTCTCTACTCTCCTTTTAACCAACATATCGTCAATGACTGATTACTTGGGACGAAATAAATTGAACGAATATACGACGCGCGCTATTTGCATCATACTACAATACTACATCATTTTCAAGGAATAAGTCCGACGACTATTTATAAATACGCAATGCACACTTTGGATATTTGAATTTTGCGCATTACTTATTTCGTCTCAAGCCGTCGGCCACTGACAATACTATTTCGTCAAACTTTGAGATTGCAAGAGTTCAGAATATCCTACCGAAATTGTAGCGTTCGAAATTCGGAAGTAGACGACGGCATCGACGGCGACTGTCACGGAATCCTTCGAAAGCAGTTCTTGTGGAGGCACTTCAAAGGACACGACTCGAAGGTCGATCTTCTTGAACGAATCGATGCAAGGAATTATGAAGAAGAGGCCCGGTCCTCGAGCACCGCCGCGCTTCACTCGACCCAGCCGGAAGATCACGGCCCTTTCGTACTCTTGAACGACCTAAATTTGAAAATTTTTGAAATCAGTGCATAATTTAAAATTCAATTTTAACAACCCCTTTTATTTTTGAACAACAACGAAAATTACAAATACTTGGACTCGTTGAATAATTCCCAGATATTTCTTTCATCGGCTCCTAGAAAAAGACACCACTTTTGCCTATCTTTGTTTATTTCCCTCATACTATTTCTTAGAAAAGTGGTGTCTTTTTCTATGAGCCGTTTCATCGCAATCAATTTTCTACAACTTTTTCTTTTGGCTGAAAGAGAAGAATTGCTAATGATCGAGTTAGGAAAATTGACTATCATTGTGTGCCCATGCATATATATCCGAAGGCGCTCCTTTCTATTGTCGAAAAAACGAGGTTTTTTCAGAAATAGAGATTTAGTGCAGCTTTGAAATAAAAAGAATACCTTGATGCATAGCCAAATTGAGATTGGAAGTGTGAGGAATGCAAAAATGAAGGCGATGATCGTGACCAACCAAGAGCACACCGAGAAGTCCGCATCAGATGTTACTGAAAGTAAGGGTATCAGTAAAAATTATTTAAAAAACGGCTATTCGCGACTACTAAATAATGGAACCGACGGAATGACAGAATCCAATATTCGAAAAAAAGAAGGTGCGAAAAAGTGTCAGAAGAAAAGAGTTGCGTCATTCTGACATTCCACCTAGTTCAGTCATATTGTAGTTGCTAATTCTGCTCCATTACTAAAAATTGGCACTGGAGCAGAATTTCAGGCTTTTTCTTGCAAGGCGCTTTTCCACGTACGATCAAGTATCTTTTTCGGAGGTGCTCTTCCACTCGTCGTCTTTCGTGGCTGTTGGGGCATCCACTCGACGTGGGGTGATAAGTGCTCGAGGTCGAACTCCTAAAATTACCCATTGAAGAAAGACGCTTTTAGACGATACTGTATTCGTGTTTAGAAAATTAGCATATTACCATTTCGCGAAATTCGAATACGAGTGAGAATGGAACGGCTGTGTGTCTAATTGGGCTTTAGCCCGAAGTGTTGAAAATAGAGATTGACAAGTACAAAACGAATACAAAGCGGGGCTCTGTGGCTGTGGCCAGTGGAATGGATGCAAACGAGGGCGAGAAACCAAAAGGGGAAACCAAGAAGTCGAAAAGAGCGTGACACAGAGATGCAAAGAGTGGCTACCAAGTCCGAGAGAGTCGGACAACAGATAATGAGACAGACGGAGAGGGAAATTCGCACGCTAGAATGAAAGGGAGCTGGAGGCCAGCGCTGTGAATGAGTCGAATGCGATTGGGTTGGAAGAGTAAAGTAGCCGGAAGATTAGCTGGATAAGCTGATAATTGGTAGTTCTTGCTGGGGGTTTGTTTGAAAAGTTTTTTTCACAGCTGTATTTTTTAAACTTGTTTTCCGAAGGATATCAGCGAGGGTGCCGCTATCAAAAATTTGACAACCTTTCGAACAAGCCTTTCTTGGGAAAATCTTCCCTTTTCCTTTTTTATTAAAACTATTCCGTGCCAAATCCGTACGAACTTCAACAAAATTCAATGATCTAAAATCGCGGATTGGATAAGTAAAGTAGAGCTGAACGAAAAATGATAGTTGATGGGTTTGATGATAAACGACTCAAAGAGCCACTTACCTGGGGAGATAGCAAATGTCACAACATTTGGTCTAAAGAAGATCATATTACTTTTACAAGCGCAAAATCTTAGGGATGACGTTTATTAACTAACAGCCCTGTATGATTTTAGATGCATTGAAATCTATCCAAGTTTTGCAAGAAAATTGGAAAAGGTATGTGTCGGTGAAGGCTGAATTTGTCACTTCCTGGCAAAATGCCTTCCTCTTTGTCGCTCGGTTTGCGCGTTTCAAAAACATTCGGACCAAAGCATATAAATTGTAGGAATTTCATTGGAGTATTATCGAAATAGAAAGAAGTTTGTAGATCGATTAAAGGCTAAAAATATAACTATAGCTATTCGACTGTTTTATTTTCATTAGTAGCGCTAGTTGTTTCTCGGATATCACCTTTTCTGCCATTTCTAGCCTTCCTCTTTCCTCTCCGCTCCAAATTAATTTCATCTATTTGGTGGTTTGTCGCCTTAGGCCTTAAGCTTCTGCTCAACAGCAGCATTCTCCCCTCTTTCCACACTCCCTTTCTCTTGCCCAATTTGGTCAGTAGCGCTCTAACTCTCAAAGCCTAACCAGTTTACTTGCATGAAGTCAATAGACAAAGCACACAATACATAAGGAATGTTTTCAAATACAAGCAATACATCATTGGCTAGTTGGCTAAAATTCAGTAGGTGAGTGAAAAATGTGAATTCAATGATTGTCGACTAAAATATGATATAGAATAAATGAAATCGAATGGCAGTTTAGTAAATAATGAGAAAATTTCGACTGAAATTGATGATATTTATCACAAATTTTCCACCTATTACGACTCTCGATTTTTCAAGCTAAAATGAACATTTTCCGCTTCAGCTGAAAATAAAAATGCCGTTTAATTACGACGAAATGCGGATAAATGAGGGGCGATTAACGCTTCAGCGCAGTCCTAGGGAAAACGATCGCCAGAAGGCCCTTGCAACCTACCCCCAGTATATTTTGTTAGCAAATTTTCACCTTCGACTCTTTATCAACCAAAAAACTTGTTCGTGCAACCTGGTATTGCAACTATAATATCGCTCCTGCGACCTACCACCCTCTATAGTTTATTTTCGTTTGACGAAAGCGCTCCCTAGACCTGTTTTCGAGTAAAAAAGAAATTACAACTTATGACAAAATAGTAGGACGCATCTCTGGACATATTTGTTGATAGAGACTGGCCATTCTGGGAGCATTTCTGGGGACCCCTTTGAGGGGAGCATTCGTTAGTATGTAGATGAGCTATTGACAAGTAAGGCGACGATTAATGAGAAATGACAGAATTAGGGAAAGAGGCAGCAATGTCGAGAATACACAAAACTAGTGATGGATACTGAATAACGAAGCTACTCGGAGGGGGTAAAAAGGAATCTGGAAGGCCTAACTTAAACCCTAATCCATAAGGATTATTTTCATCTGAACCACAATGCACACGAAATTCCCCTACCCCACACTCAAAAACAGCTCTATCAACTGAATATATGTACATTTTGGACATATTGTCAATTTCCAAAGAGAATCGAGTTCTAAGAGGTATATACAAACCTATGAATTTCTGGTAAAGCACGACTTATTTACTCAAACCCAGCAGAAATGAGCCTTGATAAATTGCTGGAATAATTAAGGGAAGGTCCAAAGGCAAGTGAAAGGCGTCAGTATTTTCATTAAAAAACTTGGTTAGAATAAAAGCGTGTTTGGCATGCTAAAAGCGAATTGGCAAGAAACTTATTCCTGCGGGAATATTCAGAGCTGTTTCGCGAAGATCTATGCGCGTTACTTTTAAACAAACAAGATGTTAAGGAAGTCTCTGATAGGCTTCTCAAAACGCGCGACCTGCAGAAAATAGTATAACATATCGAGAGAGGAAAAGAGAATATCTTCTTAATCTCTCTCTCGATAAGATATACTATTTTTCTCCGGGTCGCGTGTTTTGAAAAGTCTGATCTCTGAAAGGCCGAAAGAAAAAGTGTAGATAAGTTTTCTTGGTAAAATTAGTTAATCATCAACTGCGAGTTGCACGTTGCATTAGAATTGAAAGTGAGTGCTTGAAGTGAGCAAAAACGAGTGCGCCGGGAAACGCGAAATTCGGCGCAAACTGACAGCCGTTTTCAAGCGCTCTTGGGACTTCCCCTGCTCTTCACAAGTAGGGGTCGGCTTCGAGGCCCAGGACTCAGGGGAGCCATCTCTTTTGCCAAGGCACAGCTTCCTTTTATAAGCATTGCTCAAGCAGAGGAAATAGCGTAATTACCCAGTTGAATGGCAGGTTAAAGTTGAATGCCCCAACATAGTAGAATGAGAATATAAACAGAGGCTCGAAAATCGACTCCAATGCAAAACTTTAGCAATGGAGCAGACTTTTATATCGACATAATAATTTATCCAAATAATGTGAAATCTGAGAGCGAAATATTTTGAAAGGCTGCAAGCCAGGCAATGAAGACTACGAAGGAATGACAAAGACAGGGATAGAGATAGGACCTGGACGCAGAGAAGGAGGGGGCTTGAGGGTCCGATTACCGCTACATCATATTTTAAACAACAACACTTCTTGAGGACAGGCTTGTTTAGATCAGAAACGATAAGGAGACTATGAATATTGAGAATTTTCGAGCGCCGATCCTCATGTAGGAAATTTGCTGGAATCTTGAACCACCCCGTGACTTCATGATAATATCAACAGATAAAGCCAAAAATGATACATAAAAATAAACTCTACTGAAAAAGTATGAGAGATGATGGTGATGCAAGAAAACTACTGAAATCACTATCTCTAACCTCATCAGAACCCGAATCCCCACGAACTCTTTGCACATTACAGCTCCTTCTTCCTCTTCTACTTTCACAATCCTCTCCGCCCTCCCCTCCCATTTGATTCAATTCCCTTTGTCGGTAGCCTTCAATTCTCATTCTGTTTCGATGAAAGGAGAAGGGAACGAGAATAAAGTCGATTTTCTCGCCTTAGACTCAGGATGAGCTTAGTTGACACGAGGAATGATACTGAATGACAAATAGTCTACCCATAGATATACCGAAAGTGTCACTTTTATCACACTTTAGATAAAAAAAAGAAGAAAACCGTTTCCTACCGGTGAACGTCTGCAATAATGAGAGAGAAAAACGGATTAACTCAGTTTCATCACACCAGCTAAAATCTTTATTTCCCAATATTGTGATAATACTCCGTTTTCGAACTGGTCATATTTTATTCGAATTTCTGTCAATACGCCGGATCCTTTCTGAGATTCTCAAGACTCTTCCTGAACGTCTGGCTGTCAAAATCTTCGCATCGCATACTTTCTGCAGGTCGTTGGTTATACGGTGAGTCGCATCTGAAGTAAGAAAATTAAAAACAAAACAAAAACACATTTTTAATGAAATGTGACTTACCTCTGATAAGTGCAAACCGCCGGCTGATTGGCGTCATTCTGCTCCTTCTTCATCCGACTGCAGGCTCCTGTCATCGAGAAGATTTCGCAGCTCTCGAGTAACTGAAACGCTTTAGAAAACATTTCCAATCATCATCATAAAAAAAATCCAAAACAGATGCTCCTGGAGCTTAGATTTATGGGCAATTTGTATTTGTCGTGGTGTCGTGCGCTATTCTAGGAAATGTTGTGGGCCTTTTAGCGAATGTCGTGATGGCATGCCCTACTTTTTCCACACTATTCCTTCTTACCTTCACCCTTACCCTATATTATCTATAGCTCACGTCATCAACGACATTTACTAGAAAGGCTCACGACATTTCGTCATCACGACAAATACAGGCTTCCAGCCAGATTTATGTAATTGTTTAAAGCTCACATGAAACGAACTATGAGAAGCACTGTAGCTCTGCACTATAGGCTGGGATTGTCGCTGCATTTGATAGGAAGTCTGATATTGACGATGGCTAACGGCCGGAGCTGGTTGGGCCTGCATTTGCGTCATCGGCATTGGTTGAGGCTGGTGGTTGAATTCCTGCTGAAATGTGCACCGAATAAACTCATTCATTTAATTCCTGAGCTTTAAAAATTAGCATACGTTTTTTCTTAGTTTTGTCTGGTAAGAGATAGTGAAGGAGCATCGAATTCGAATGATGCTACATAATTTTGGAGATTCTCAAGTAAATATTGGATGGTAAAGTGTTTTAACTTATCATCCACCTTGAACGAATGCTGAAAATTGTGCTCGAACTTGGTGTTACTCGACATTTCCGACTTGAATTCGAAGTTCTGTGGTGAGGGCGAAGAAAATACGGCGAAAATCAGACAGAAAGTGGCTATTGTAGATAAAAGTGACGGCATTCTGAAGCAGAGCTGGTACTGGTAGGTATCCCAGAATCTGCTCGATCTGAAAATTCGCCTGATTTTTAAAGTGGCAAGTGGGCGTGTTAAAGTGAGGAGATGCTCGTCATTCATTTCATTAAAAATTGTTCAACTATGAGCAGGAAACAGCATTTCAAACGAAATAAAACAGAAACGGGAACAAATGCTCAGTCATTTTCCGAAAAAAAAAACTCAGTCTGAAGATAAAGTTTGCAGGAAAAAATAGTTGGAAGTTATGTGAACGGGAAGCGCGAAATAGTCGAATGGAGCAGAAACAGCTGAAAATTGTGTCCGATCTGAAATGATTGATTGAAATAAATCACAAGAGCAGAGGGCATAAGGTTAGGTTAACGGACGAAGCAAAAGGGGGGAAAAGTGGAAGTGTAATAGATTTTTATCAATGCACGCATCATGAAGCAGATGGATGAATACTATTTGAAAAACCACTTCACTTCTCATTCATCTGCACCTTCGCGCTGTGATAATAGCAAAAACCATCTAGCAGACACAAAATACAACATAAATTATCAAACATCTGATCGGATCATTCAATAGCATTTATTCGAACAAAGAAAATAAATTATTTCAGACTCAGAAATCTCATTATTTTAAGAGTGAATGTCAGCAAAAACCAAAGTCTTAACAAAGGGGTATAAACAGGGGTCCGTCGATTTGGCTGATTTTCACATATATTGTTCAGTTTTTCACGCTGATTCTCGTGGTTCTATCCGTTTTTCATAAAAATTATCGTATGCAGGATTATGGTAGCTTAAAGTTTTGACAGGCCCGACCTCGGGAAAAATTCATAACTTTCTTATTTCTGAACCAAATTAAAAGATTCTTCTTTTATTTTGTAGATCTTGAATAGGAAAATACTACAAAAATACAATTTTAGGATATTTTTGACGGGAAATTATTGATCGTAGTTATATTATTTAGAGGTTTTCATGAGCTATCTAACGCAAGAAACCCTACTTTATTTGGTTCAGAAATAAGAAAGTTATGTTTTTTCCGAGGCCGGATCTTAAAATATTTAAACCTACTATAATTTGCTACAGTAATAGATTTTCGAAAAACGGTTATCATCATAAGAATCAACGTGAAAAGCTGAACAATATACGTGAAAATCAATCAAATCAACGGACTCCTGGAAACACCCCCTTTGCTAAGACTTTAATTTTTGTTAACATTCACTCTTAATAGCCCAGTGGAATTGAGTTCTTTTCTTCAATATATCTTTTTTCAACTCTCTTTTTCTATTTCACGAACCTCGAAATGATACGCGCGATTGTCTTTTGTCCATCTACTAAAAATTTCTGCTAAACTGATTATTTTCTTCAACCAAATCTAGTTGTATTTTTTCTTATATCCATTGCATGAAAATCAATTCCCCTTTTTTCGATGACGATATCTGTCTTTTCCGCCCCTAGCTAGTGGACACCTTTCTCTATCATCCTGTTAGCGAGACGCGAATTCGTCATCAATCGATCCTGTTGTTCCGATGGTCAGCATCTCTCAAATCTTTCAAAGTTACTTATAAATTTAGTTATTTCAAGAATTGGTCATTTGGAAAGAATGGTTAAATTTCTCTGGAATAAAACTATCTCTTGTCTTTTTAGAAAGTTTCTGCTGCCATTTTGGATTTCAAGTGACAAGATGACACTCTTTGAATCAGGACGAAAAATGCAAGGGAGCGGAATTTGAAGTGTCTATTTATGTTTAATAGATTAGGAGTGATAAAAATCTGTCATAATCTAGGTTTGGACATACAGACAAACTCAACAAAATACAAATTGCTCAAATGGCTATGAAAGTTGTGAGTAAACTCGCTCTGCTGTTGTAATGGCCGAGGGTGCACTTGAAGTTGTACTATTCCCATCGGTGCTGTGAGACAGAAATTTAAATAAACAACTGTAAAATCGAGATTAGATCATCAGAAACGTGGATTTCGAAATGTGCATGATGAAGTTGGGAAAAATCTTGCCTTTACAACATTTAGCGACATGTAATTCTAAGATCAAGTGAACCTCACCTGAATCTCGTGTGAACTGGCCTAGCTCATGTGAGGGGGGACTTTAGTACGAACCCTGGTCCTGAAATCGATTCAACTTTCGAGCATTTCGAAATGAAAATTTAGACAGGATATGATGAAAGAAGCTTTGCCATGACGAGTAGCCAATGTCTTCTTCACTCATTTGTATGTATGCATATCTCTCAGCACATAACCTTGTTTCAATCTTATTTTCTCTTCCTTCAATTTGATTCCAAATCTATCATTATTACCTTTCTTTTTATTCTGCTATTATTTTTCCTTTTTCTGATAAAGGCAGAGGGATAAGAAAGGATCGATTCCTGCCTTCTTGGACGGGTTATCAACCCATCAAATTCGAAAGTGAAATTGCAGACAGCCCTTTCCGCAAGAATGCAGCGGCAGTTTGAAAATGCCGCAACGTCACAATATGAACATGTCGTAACTTTCATTTGAAAATGTTGTACCTCTTATAAAGCTGCAATATCGGCCATTTGGATTTTTCGCTATTTCGCCATATGGCTAGGATAGTCAGGGAAAGGGGTCTTTTCTCCACGCTATTTCGTAGGATGTAGAGAGGTTTTCACCTGGCGAAGTGGAGTTGAATGCAATTACCGCAAAATCTACAATAATTTCTAATTATATAATGGTGCAACTTCAAAATTAAACCTATTGATCCATGCTAGGTAATTGCGGATCCGCAGAGAAGCTATATTGTTAATCAGTGCGAGCGAATGCAGAGCTGTATATTACCTTACACGAATCGACAATTCACGACTGCCGACTCTTGCCGATCCACTTAGATTGGTGGTTTGAACACTGAGGCATATTCACGTTACGGCATTGTGACATTCAAAGTTTCTGACAAAGATGTAATTCTCCTGATTAGAAGAGAATATCAGTCTTTGTTCTCTCTTCAATAGTTTGTGGCTTAACTTGCGACTGTCCATCGGCTAATTTTATGAGAGATTTAGGGAAAGAGAATGACAAAAAGATGATAAGAATTTGAAGAGAGAATTGAAAGGCGAAAGATGAAGGACGAAAGAAATGCCTTCTTTGCCAGGAAAGGCAGCCAAATAAAAAGAGATCCTGTCTGAAAAGGCTATAGTTTATTTATAGTCTCCCGTGAATATTCTTACAAGTAGGAAAGACATCTTTCGTTATCTTTTGGCAAGGTTAGTTGGAATGGAATAGTGGGATATTAAAAATTTACCCTTCTTTTATTAAGATGGGTACAAAGCATAATATAAATAAAAATGCTAGAATACCAAAATGGTTCTTAGGTGCATTCCTCATCGCAAAATGTTTTCGAACTTTCGTCTTCGAAGATTTTTAAATCCAAGACTTCGAACATGTCTTCATTATTAAATTTTAAAAATTTGTACCCTCTCACACATCTGCTATCAGAAATTTCAACACGCAAAAATAAAGACTAATTACAAAAGTTTCTAATCTAAAGGCCTGATGGGAAAGAAATCATACGACCCGAACGCCCATTAAAATTACTAATGCGAAGGACATACACTTTATATATCCAGTTTTTTAATAACCCTCTAAAAGTGGGATCTCGCAACAAGCCTATCTAAATTAGATGTTACATAATAAAAGTGGTCAGTTGTGCAACGCAGTTTCTTTTTTTTATTCAAATTATCATTATTAATTTAATATTTGATTCATTTATCCTTTTGATTGTTTCTCCGCTAGCAAGGATCTAGCGTATCTGCCTCCTGTCAGGTTCTGCTTCTCTCTCCTCTCCCTTGCTATCTCTTCTAATCATATAAAAGGGAGAGAGAAACAGGTAGAGGGGCTTCTTCTTCTTCTTTATCTTCTTCTCACATACTGTTTTGATACTGCTTTAATACGATCTTTCGATTCTATTTGGTTCCTCGATTCGACTGTCTTTCTACTGCTCCTTTTTGGTATTGTCTGAATACCGAATTAGTTGAATAATTCAACTCCTTGCATCTTGAACTCAATCCCAACTAACACCCGCGATTTGAAAGCAAATGGGCAGGAGCTAACGTGCTTGCCATACCAGTCTTAGCGAAGATATTTAGACCGAAGTTTCCTTTTCATGAATCTTGATATCTCCATAGGAAAATTATAAATATCTTCAAATTACAAATTCCCAAAAGTTCGAAGAATAAATCATCAACTTTAGGCCACTTCCCAGCTGAATGATGAACTTTGTAATTTTTGTGTTGCTCTTCAAATGGTCAAATGCCTGTCTACCAATGCCAGACATGGACCTACCTCCCGTGGAAACCACTACTGAACTAGGTAAATTATCTCTGCGTACTAAATGAATTTTCTACTTTTGAAAAAATCAGCTACGTATGGCTTTTCCAAATTTTATCTCTTCACAATGAGTGTGGAATGGGCTTATAATTCAATTTGGTCCAGGTTATTTGACAAGTCAACCATCACATTGTTTTGTAAAATCTCATAATCAAACCGGCTCAAGCTACCGACATTAAAGTCTAAAGTAAAGCATAAAATTGCACAAGCTCGACAACAATAGATATAGATACGACAATCACAACGACTACATCCAGTCCATCGACATCTACAAGCACGACCACATCAACGTCCACAAGTACGACCACATCAACACCCACAAGCACGACCACATCAACGACCACATCAACGTCCACAAGTACGACCACATCAACATCCACAAGCACGACCACATCGTCATGTTCAATCTCGACTGCCACGCCTCCTCCATGTAAGTCAACATTTATCTTCGTCTTTTTAAACCATGCCCAATAATGATTTAACCAAAATTTTTTGCCGATTCCCTCACATAGATATTATCGTTGTACCTAGATCAAATTCTTCCTGAATCAGTCTTCCAAATCGCATAACGCCAAAATAGGCAGTATCTAAGAAGGGAGAAGGAGGACCCCATTTCATAATAACACGCAATAATGTCCGGAAAGATGAGATAGGGGTTTATCTTTCCGGCTGATACCGTTCTTGAGAATGTTTCATGACTATTTAATCACCGAGGAGAAAAGCCTTAGGCCATCTCCGAGGGAATTTTCTTTTTTCAAAAACTTCATCACGTCATATCATGAAAATCTTGCTTGCCGCTCAAATCCTGATACCTTCAATGACAAACAGTATCGCCCTGTGTTCGAACCGTCCCCAGAGGAGAGCCATGTAAAATTCCAGTCTCCTAATAATTAGGCTATGTCTAACATGCATTCTGCGTCTTTTTTCTTATTATCTTATGCCTCACTTTACCTTAAAACTTATGTTTGATTTTGTTCAACTGTGTAGAAATTTGCCTTAAGGCTATGATGTCAGAAATGCAAATAATTGATTTATCGGGTCCGAAATTTGGGAGGCTGAAAATAGGGAGCGAAAGATTTTAGCAATAAAATACTTCTTTGTCATTTATCATTTGTATTTTATGGAAAATTCGAAAATTTTAGCCGCCTGCCCTAGGTGTACGCAAATCCTCACGGACGATACCTACTGGAGTAGTGCTCAACCGACCAACCTGTGCTTGCAAAGACTAGGAATTATCATGGCCACCATTTTGGCGGGCATTCACGGGCCTCCAACCATAACTCCCATACCAGGCGGTGCTTCATGCAGCGAAACTGTAACTTGCGACCCAGCTTGTTATAATAAAGTTCTAGAAATCTCTCGTCCTCCAATGGGATTTCTTTGTTATTCAAGTGCTATAACCATTCTCAATAGCGTAGGTCCTTTTACATGCAGACCGAGTGGCTTTTTCCGTAGTCCTACAGTTTTTAATCCAGTTAGAGCTTTTCTTTGCTATTTTGATCCGGCTGCTGGCTAAAATAATAAGAGGAATTAAGTAATTTATTATTTATTTAACTTGTAAATTATTGATTATTTCGGTATTTTATCAACGAATAGTATTCCATAATTTTTCTATAGAAATAACGAAATATAATTGTTAAGAACTCATTCTGCTATAGCTTAGATTACTGCATCTCAATTATCTGTCCATTTTATTATATTTATTAAGAGGAATATTGTCAACTGGTAAGAATTATTGTGAATAAATATTTAAAACAGATTCTCCGTAATATTCGACGATCCCAAGGAAGAGGTCGGACCAGAGGCTTAAAATGCGTTCTGAAGGGTTATTTGAGTGTTTTCTACCTATATTCGACCTGGAGAACACGATTTTGGGGCTTTTTCCCGAAGTTTTCAAGTCCAGGTTCGGGTACCGGGTCCGGGGGTCAAATTTCAAAAGTCATTCTGATACTCCCAAAATCTATATATTAAAAGATGGGCAATTATATGGGCTACTTAAGAGTGAATATCAGTATTATTCGAAGTGATGCGGACCAAGGGTCTTCAGATTTGGTTGATTTTCACATATCTAACAGTTTTTCATGCTGATTATCATGGTGTGATTTGTTTTTCATAAAATTGTCGTATGGAGGATTACAATAGCTTAAGGTTTTGACAAACCCAACCTCGGAAAAAAATCATAACTTTCTTATTTGTGGACCAAATTGAATGATTCTTTTTTATTTTGTAGATTTTGGGTAGGAGAATAATCTAAAAATATAAAGAAAAGTTTTAGAAATTAATTTTGGCGGGAAATTGTTGATCGTAGAAGGTGGCCAACTCAAGGTAATCGAGAAAGTGGAAAAAAGTAATTGATATGGAGCTTGTAGCCAGGGATATCGGCTACAGTTTGATGTAAAGTATTGCTAGGTTAATTGCCTAATTAAAGAGTTAATTGAGTTGTCGTTAACTTTGTCGAAAGAAGGAGCGAACTTGTCGAGAGCTGTTTCTCGCCAATTCTCTGCAAGCTCGTGGCAACTCGATAGTTATCAAAATAGGCGAAAGGGAAGAGTTCACTCCATCTCATTCTTCGACTCTTTGAAAAGGAATTCATTCGTCGCGAGGTTGAGTTGAACTGAGAGGGGAGTTTAGTATGGGCCCTGACTTCTCATAATTACATAAGAACTGATTTTCTTTCATGGTTCACAATATTCATTGCAAGAAATATAAAATAATTGAACAATTGTATAACAAATGAAATGTTTATTTCGTTCAAATCTAACAACGAGAAAGACTAGACTAGATTAGAGGATGATGGCTTGTCGCTGACTCGACCCGATCGATGCAGAAAATCAATAGTACCCGTAATAATCGTCGTATTTCTTGTGTCCGTGTCCATGACCGTGCCCGTACGAATCATAACCGTAATAGGGCTTGCTGAAGGCATTTCATTGAATTTAAAACTTGAAAACTGCTACATTTAGATCAAATTTCGGAAATCCTTGATGCTTATTTTGGTGTAAAATTGATAAATTGCCCGAGACGTACCTGTAATAGTCCTTGCCATATGACTTGTAATAGTATTTCTTGCCATAACTCTTGTAGTACTTCTGCAATAAAATAACGTTATAGCTATTTTAAAAAGGATAGAATTTTTAAATGCATTACCACTCACCTTATAATAATATTTCTTGTGATAATAGTCCTTCTGCAATTAAATAGTTATTTTAATATTAAAAATCCAAGTTAAGACTTACGTAATAATATCCTCCAGCTTCGACGCAGAGGGCGAGCATAGCCACGAGGCAGGCGATAAGAATGATCGAGTTGAATATTTTGGCCATTATTGGGGGTTTGGAGGAAGGACCAGAAGGACGAGAAGAGAACGGTTGGAACTCGAAGAGTTGCTTGGTTTGACTGACCAATGACAAGGCTTTTATAGGGCGAACTCAGTTCGGGAATCATGTCAAGTTTCTAAAGTTGTCCCAAATTTCAATGGATGTTAATTTGAAATTTCCTAAAATATACATTCCGAATTCACACTTTCAGGAAGAAGTTATAAACTTTCCTGGAAAAAGGAAAAAATGAGGTTAATGTAATTTGAAATGGAATAGGAAAGAAGAATGCAGTGTCATCGCTTCACTTCTTCTATCGCTGCTTCTAATGGCACACGGCAAGTTCTCGAGGTCAAGCACCCTTTTTGGTGTAAGTTTGTTTACGATTGTGACATTATTCAAATTATTGAACTGCAATGTAAATTTTTCGTAATTTAGATTTGACCCTAAGAGTAATTGTCAGGAATATTCAAAGTGGTGCGGAACAGGAGTCCGTTGATTTGACTAATTTTCACTATGTTGCTTAGTTTTTCACGCTGATTCTCATGATGATAACCGTTTTTCGAAAATCTATTACTGTAACTCGAATGTTTTTCAGACCTGATCTCGGGGAAAATCATAATTTTCTGAACCAAATTGAATGATTCTTTTTATTGGACAGTATTTAGTCCATGGATTATCAGACAATAAAATAAGAATTTTTTGAAGTGCTACGGCCAAATTTAGCATAATACCTTTTTATACATATTTGCAAAAATTCAGATTCATAGCTCTCGGTGAGGAAAATATGGCAAAAAGAGATTTGTTGGAAATTATTTTTGGTGGGAAAAAGTTACACGAATTTACCCTATATACCCGTTCTCTATGTGAAATTTTAATTTTTGTAACACCCCTCTCTGAGAAACTCG
This sequence comes from Diploscapter coronatus, assembly GCA_964036155.1. NCBI lineage: Eukaryota > Metazoa > Nematoda > Chromadorea > Rhabditida > Rhabditidae > Diploscapter > Diploscapter coronatus. The sequence goes on along the minus strand of OZ038423.1, from coordinate 79,819,335 downwards.
TTTCTTACAAATAACGTGTTATAAATTATCAAACACCTGATCGGATCATTCAATAGCATTTACTCGAACAAAGAAAATAAATTATTTCAGGTTCAGAAATCTCATTATTTTAAAGTAACTTTGAATAAATCAGTTAGCGATGAAGAGTAAGGGGATTTATGCAGAATAATGAAACAAGGAATGCTCATGATCGAATAAGTTCGTTTGACAAAGCGAGATGCTTTCACAAAAGTGCAGTTTGCAAAGATAAAATTCCCGGCTCAACTTCATTTCATCAACTGTTTTATTTCTTTGAAACTTGGAGCTCATGATTTTGTGCTGACTTGAATTTTAATATTCAAAGATGATTGTCATACGAAGTACTGAGGTAGTGTGTAGATTGAGAAAAAAAGATTAAAAAGTGAACACAAATACTGCGAAACCAATTAATAGTTTCATGATTCACGTGAATGGAAATGAGCAAGTCTGATAAACCATGCAATTGAATGCTGATTCATAATTTTTCAACTTCAGCGCAAGCAATTTCATCGATCATTTTGCATTTCTTCTCTAATATGACTATTTTCATGCAAATAACGAGCAGATAATTTTTAAAAACGTAAATGTCAGACTGAGTTTATTCTCTTAAAAATTGAGCTGTGAATGAGACGAATGAGACTAGTGTACAACAAACAGATAAAGTTTTGAAGTGAAAATCGACTCTTTTAGTTGGCAATATGACGAATGAGCACTAAAAGAGAAACAACGACAATGGTGAGTGTTCCAGCAGCGGTAGCAGCAGTAGCCTGATCTAAAATTAAACGAAAATATTTATTTTAGTTATAAATTGTTAATTTAAAGTAAAATATTGAATATCGCACCCGAGAAATCAAGGTCCAGCTTCTCCGCTCTCATCACATCCAGACTCCATCCTATAATCCACTCTGCTAATTTGTAAAGATAAAAGGAACCACTTCCTAAATTTAGATGAAAGAAGACTATATTCGAGTGATTAATGAATACACAAACCGCCAAGTGCTGCGATTAAAATCCACTTCAGGATGGTGCAGCAGATTGAGGTTTCCCTATTCTTCGCAGGAGGAGAATTATGATTCGCCAACGGAGATATTTCTCGAGTGTTGGCCATGCTGCTAGGTGTTCAGTGATAAGGTTGAGAACTAAAATCAGTAATTTTGAAGAATCTCAAATTCATAAGAAATAAATAAGCGAACGATTCTCTGCATAAATATAGAAAAATGCTTGTTGAAAAATAGGATAGCTCAGAAAAATATCAGCTATATGAACAAGAATGATGATAAAATTCAATGTGTTATTAAGGTCAATTACTTTCGAAATGTTCGCCTCAGTTTTCAAATGAGCCCTTATCAACAAAATTAACTGCGGCTTCTCTGGTTTTTCTATTCCCTTCCTATCTACAGGACATTGTGTATTCTAGAAATTACTATTCTTATGACTGACAATTAATAGATAAGAGGCTGAATCATAGAGACATCCAAATTAACGCAGAAGTAACGAACAAATTGACTGAATTGAATGCGAGAAATATTGACGATTCAATAGGTCACTGTGGAAGCAAAACTACTTTTGAATTCAGACGCTAAATCTGTCTTTTATGAAATGAAGGAGTGATCAAGGAATAAATCGATCAGAAGAAAAGAACTGACTCCCAAATTATTACGAAAATTATGAAATTATGCCTGCTTCAGTAAATGATCAACAACTAAAGGAAATTTCGAAAAGCATTTGTATTGATTAGTATGGCTAGATTTCGACAAATGAAAATTGAAATATGATGACAAGATACGAAGATAATTGTAAAAGAAATAAAATGGAAACATGGAGAAAAATCACGAATTTAAATAGATTAGTTTATTTGCTAATTGGGTGACTAAGCATTTCCCTTTTATCTCTCATCATTGCCTGCCTTTCTCCAACACTTACTTTTTTATCCTTTCTCTCCCAAACCGTTCATATGCCTGAGGTATGGTTTGGAAAAAAAACCGATAAGCCAATTTACAGAAATGAAATATTGAATTGCTGGACTATTAAAAGGACGAATGCCTTTCCTTGCCGAATATGACAAATAAAAACCAACAAACGGAAACGGATATGAAAATTGTAAAAGCTAACATTTGGACGACTATGGCTATGAATTGAGCTTGATAAATTTCACAACTAATCACTCATTTGTCATCCTGCTGCTATGTGACAGAAAATTTGTAAATTTCGACAACGCTGTCGCAAATATGTGGCTAACAAACCAAGACAATTCTTAGTATCCTAGGGCAGCTTTCATTACCAGTCTGCTATTTGCGGGCCTTATCAGTTTAATCTTTCCAACAAAATTTAGAAATTTTTGACCAAAATAGAAACAAATTTAAATTATTGCACAGTTTTGTATTGTCATTTCACAATTATGTTGAAATAACAACTTTTAATCATCATTTTTTATGACTAATCTGACGAACGATTTCATTACAAGCGTAGGCATTCGTTTGTTCTGACCATAGCATGTGAAATGAGCAAATAAAAATTAAGCTTTTGGGAATTTCGAAATGTTAAAATAAAAACTTCAGAAAATATTTAAATTTGGAAAAAATGAGCGAACAGAAGAAAATATTAAATTCGATCGATGTATTCGCACAAAAGTTTGAGGCATGTATATCTGAAAGGGTAGTTTTTAGGTGACGGAATGACGAAATGAATGGTCTTTTCCATGCTATTTCTCCTTTCTCTTATTCTCTAACACGACATCAGTCATTTTTGCATTTCGTCAAGTATAAGGAAGTATTTCGTCGTTCCGTTATTTACAGGTTACCATTTAAGAGTGTTTAGGTCATGCAAAATCTAATCTGACTTGTGGCTGAATAGGAAGAAAACATCTCATTCATTTATCATTTCCTGCCCAGGAAGGGGTGTAGCTCTTTTTCAGTTGAATTCTGGTATCAGTTTCGGAGTCGAAACAAGGCTTTATTCTTTTTCCACACATCTATCGCTTATCAATGAACTCCTTTTTGCACGTCCCAAATTTTATGCGATTTGGCCGAGATAATCATGACTAATTTAGTCACCAATGAAATGTTCGTAAGTATTCCATTCTTACAATCGTATAATTATGAAATTCCCATGGCTTTCAGAAACAACATAACTTTTTCCTTTATTCCCTGCTTTTTCTACGTCAGGTTGCATCTCCTTCCACCCTCTCTTTGGCTCGAATGGAAGGTGCTTTCAGAGGCAGACAGTGACGTCAGCCGATAGGGCCAGGGATAGAGGGCACAAGACAGGGACTCATCAGATCGATGGTGATGCAATTAGATCTTGCATGGAATTGAAAAAATCATCGAACTTGGTTTAAAAATAGGAAGGTACGAATTTTTTGTAATTTATAATTCAAATTCTAACAAAAATTAGACATGATCACTCTTCGAAAAATATAATTTCTCCCCTTGCGTACTACATATGGAAAAATGGCATACTATTCCTGAAAGTAAAAGTCCTGGGCTATATTTTGCTTCTTTCAAAACTCGTAGACTAATTACCTAAAGAAAGATAAAAAATTCGTGCATCCAAAATTCATTTCTCGGAAAAAAAAATCGCTTTTTCATAACAGCAGGTGGTTGTTCCGATTATATTTTGGTACCAAGATGTAGAGGAGATCCAAGTGAGCCGATTGATACCATATTTTGACGTTTCCGATGCATTTGATTGAATAACATTCCGAACTTTACGAAATTGCATTACGAACTCTTGCATTACTGCCTTACGAAATATACAAATCACCCCAGATTTATTTAATAGACCTTTCATTTGTAACTAACTTTTCACCAATCTGTAACAAATTTGGTATCTAAAAAATAGATTTATTTTAGACAGCTAAGAAAATCAGAAAGAATAATGAATATAATATCTACTGGATGAAGCTGCTGATATGAGAATTTTTAATGTCCGATTCATCTTCTCGAAGCTGTAAACAAATGAATCAATTTCTTCAAAAAAAATTTACTTACCACGGTGAAGTTGAGATCCAGGGTATTGTTAAGGTATCCCCTCACTGATATCGCTGATCCAGGCAATAAACCCGAGAACTATGGAGCCTAAACGATTTTTAATCATTACCAGGGATCGAAAGGTAAGAAACAAGTGCGATTTTCGTTTTATCTGTGCATTCCTATTTATAATATAAATAATTTATTTATGCTTCAAAAATGCTATACCTCCGATACTCAGAAGTATCCAAAGCCATGTTGGGACTTGGCAGCAGCAGCAGCGCCGACGCTTGGTGCAACACGAGCATTTTCTCGAATCCTCTTTAGTTTTTCCTTCCTCGATTTGAAGGGGCTGAGACTCGTCAAGCTTGCTAGCCATCTGAAAATATAACATGAACTCTTTGAGAAAATGGAGAATGGTTGGCACAGAAAATTCGTCTATGGTGAATGTAGCCCTACTAGTACTTTCGAGTATGGAGAATCCGAATATCGGGGTTCCGACCTGCGTCTATGCTAATTTCATAGAGAAAATCTGGAAAAACTAAAAATACGGATTTTCGAAAAAAAAAAATTTTTTCATGGGTCAATCGACTCGTCTCGTCTAGTTGTTCACGAATATCCAAAAATAAGCTGAAAAATTTCACTAATTACCCTAATTAGCTCGAAAATGTGTTAAAAATCGTCGATTTTCAACTTTAACGCGCTATAAAAAACGAAAAACGTGCACTCAATTTTTGATATATTGTGCCCATAGCGTCAGGGAATGACTCTGTCTTGTCCGTTTTTTTTCAAAAAGTGGCGTCTTTGGTAGATATTATCAATTTGGTGAGAAACATTAGAGAAATTCGCGAAGAGCGACGCAGCGGGTTTGCCGGTTTTGAAGGTAATGATGTTTTCCGAGTGCATTTTCGCTGCGTAATTTTGCATTCAAAATTTGCGAACGAAATAATTGAATGAAAATGCGCTCGGTCTAATATCATTACTCGCAAAACCGGCAAACCCGCTGCGTCGCTCTTCGCGAATTTCTCTAATGTTTCTCACCAAATTGATAATATCTACCAAAGACACCACTTTTGGCACAACATATATCAAAAATTGAGTGCACGTTTTTCGTTTTACGTTTTTTATAGCGCGTTAAAGTTGAAAATCGACGATTTTAGCACATTTTCGAGTTAAGTAGGGTAGTTAGCGACAATTTTCAGCTTATTTTTGGATATTCGTGAACAACTCGACGAGACGAGTCGATTGACATATCGATTGTCTCATAAAAATAATTTTTCAAGAATCCGTATTCTTAGTTTTTTCCGGATTTTCTCTATGAAATTAGCATAAACGCAGGTCGGGACCTCGATATTCGGATTCTCCATACTCGAAAGTACTAGTAGGGCTACATTCCCCATAGACGAATTTTCTGTGCCAACCATTCTCTATTTTCTCAAAGAGTTCATGTTAAATAAGAAACTGGGAAAAATTCTAAAATTAGAGCCGCTATCGAAAATCTCCAAAACCCCAGAACTTTGCTTTTTGAAACTGAAGATTTCAGTCGGTCATCTTTCCTAAAACTTCGCGCTTCTTTACTCACAACTATTATGAAAATGCACGCTGTCGTGATCAATGCTTCTAACGAAATAAAATGGCAACACAAAATTCGAGAAAGATCAACTAATCTAAATACAATCACGTGATTCATCAATTCCATCAGAAAATAATGACGATTCAATAGGTCACTGTGTTAGCAAAATTACTTTTGAATTCAGACGCTAAATCTGCCTTTCATGAAATGAAGGAGTGGCCAAGGAATAAATCGATCAGAAGAAAAGAACTGACTCCCAAATTATTGCGAAAATTATGAATTATGCCTGCTTCAGTAAATGATCAACAGCTAAAGGGAATTTTGAAAAGCATTTGTATTGATTGATTAATATGGCCAGATTTAGACAAATGAAAATTGAAATATGATGGAAAGATACGAAAGAAATAAAATGAAAACATGGAGAAAAATCGCGAATTCAAATGTTTCATTTAGTGAGTAATGGTTAGGTGCTTTTCCCTTTTCTCTCTCGTCATTACCTGCCTTTCTTCAACTCGTACTTTTCAACTCCTCTCCCAAAGCGTTAATATGCCTGAGGCGTGATCTGAAAGAAATCGATAAGGCCAATTTGCGAAATAAAGAATATTGAATTGTTCTGATACTCACGCCGGGAACGTTTTCCTTCCTGTGAATATTAAATTGACTGTTTCCGATAAAAATTATATGCAAATCCTATGGGAATTGTTGGCATCAGTTCAATGATGAGAAGGCAAGCGTTCTTTCGCAATATTTATATTTATTGAGTTTTCAAGTAACTTTTGCTCTAATCTTTCCCTTAATAATTTGAAATTTAAATAAATATTTTATTAATTTTTAAATCAAACGTTAAAATATACTCCATTGCAAATGACAAAGCCGTTGCCTGTGCCCTTCGAGAAAATGGGAATTTCGTGTGAAAATGTTCCTCGCAATGGAAACGCGATACGTTTCGCACCTCCCCTTTTCGCAAAGAACAGGCAACGGCTTTGTTATTTACAATGGAGAGTATGAGTGGAGCTTAGAAAAATTAATTAGTGCAAGTTGTTTCTGGGTCTAATAGAAGCCTATCCATCAAGTTTCGACTCTATGTGTAATTTTAATTTTTTGCAATACCCCTCTCTGAGAAACTCGTTTCTTACAAATAGCGTGCCATAAATTATCAAACATCTGATCGGATCATTCAATAGCATTTATTCGAACAAAGAAAATAAATTATTTCAGACTCAGAAATCTTATTATTTTAAAGTAACTTTGAATAAATTACCCATGAGTTAACTATATATTTAAAATTTTGATATAAAAAAGGAAGAAAAAATGCTGCTTCTGAGACTAGCGACTAGAAATTCGGTACAGAATTGTCGCTGTCAAATTCGTTCATCAAATCAAAGATATGTCAGGTTGATTCAATTTGTAAGTAAGTAAAAATAGAACATGTATCTATCGATAAGATCCAGATAAAAATGGCGATATCACATAATTATTATCATTGCTGTTTCAATAACATTAGAAATAAGGAGAAAAGTCTTGAAAGCATGGATAATGAGATAAACTCGGAACTCTCGATGATATTCCCATTATTTCGAAGATAGAAATTTCAACTCGGAAATAGCACGACTCTTTGACAAGGGGCGCTGAGAAATGACTTTATATAAATTTTCACAGCCTAATCTACTCCCCATCTCCAGTCTTTATACGCGCATCGTTATCAAAAAACCATGTGATTTTCGAATCATCAAATAGCCTCTACAGCTTGATTACGAATAATGCGATGAGGAGCCCGTGGATCCCTTCCACCAGGACCAGAAACAGTAGATGAAGAGCAGTGTGAGCAGCATGCCGACCAACATCAGCACCCAGTCCTCGCGCACTCGCCTATCGATCATCGAGATCGTCGTGTTCGAGAGGCCCAACTGAAAATTGCTCGACCATTTCTTTGCCAGCTATTAGATTTCTAACTTTCAGCCAAAAAAGACGTAAAATTTTGGAATGTTTATTGGAAAGTTTTAGTGGCTTTTAGGGGAAATAGAACTGGCTAAAAATGATTTTTTCAAGGGGATGATGAATCAAATTCAGATAAAGATCAGTAGGTAAAAATAATTCAATTTCATCAAAAAGGGAAATTGTAAACAATACCGTCGATCCGATGTCCATGATTTTGCGCCTGACGCCTCGAAGATTCAGGTGCTGCGATCGGAGATTCTCGAGGACTGCCGCACCTTGGCCGATCAAATCGTCCATCTAAAATTAAAATATTCGGCTCCTTGTAGATTTCACCTTCATTTTTGCGAAATAGTATGAAGAAAAGAAGAAAAGAGTGGAAACTACAAGAGGTCTAAAAATTCCAACGACAGGATTTTAGTTTAAATAATCAAAAATTACACAAAACTATGATCTTTTAATTTCTCCGACCTGTCGGTGGGAGTTGTGCAATCGGTCGTTCATCTGGAGCTGGTGGTCGTCGAACGAAATCGCCGTCGAGGAATCGTTTGGCCGCATTCTGAAACATCCATTTTGAATAAAAAATGAAAATTTACGCATTACAAAAACCGGTATGAAAATGTATTTTATCAATCATTCTTTCAGTTTAATTCATACATTTTAGGTCTCTTGTATTCCACACCCACTTTTTCCTTTTCCCTACTCTCTTCTCAAAAAATGGATGTGGACTATAAAAGGCCACGTTTGTTTATATTTTCACATAAAAAATAGCAACCTTTGTGTGAGCAGTTCTTCCCGTTCACTAGCGGCCCTCCATTTTGTCGTCAGCCTCGCGTACATTGCAGTCAGCGCGACGGACACGCTCTGCTGGTCGTGCTTCAGTTGGTCCACTTTCATTCGGGCCTGAAATTGTTTTATTAAAAAAATAAAAATTATTCCTTAACTAAAATAAAGTGATTCGATTCTTTTTTATATATAAATTTTGCAACTATTTGCTAGTTTTACTTTTATAAATTCCATTATTTTTGTTAATTTTAAAATATACCGTCTGTCTCCTTCCCGGCGGCTCCTTTCCGACGAACAAATCCAGTTGGCAGATATTCGATTCGACGTCTCTAAAAATTTCTTTATATGAAAAATAAGAAAAGAAACATCAAACCGTATTTGTGCGTGAATCGACTGGGAAATGACTTGTGCGTCGCGCTCGTCGCGAGCCTCAAAATAAAATATCATTTTCAACATTCAACTATAATCATCAGAGAATTCCTTAGTAATAAAAAATCTTTTCCTGGAATTAATTTATTCTTATCAGAAAATGACTTTAAAATCTTTAAATTTAAAAAGTATTCAAAATAAAAAGAATCAATTGCAAACTTTGTACCTGCTCTAGTCGACCCAAGTCGAGCTGAGCCCGTTGCAGAATGGCATTCGTCTGCACGTAGAGTTGCTCCATGGAACTCTAAATTTAAAAAATATAAAAATAATAATAGAAACTCGAAAATAAAAGAAACTTGGAAGCGAAAAATGGAAAATGCAAAATGGTTTATGATTAGTTGTCCTTGTTGTAAATGCAGGGCGAATTAAGAAAACATGAGAACGCCAAAAGCATGACTTCCTTTGAACTAACTCTTCGTTATTTCCCGCCTGGATATTTCATTTTCAAATAGGAAATAGATGTTTCGAAAATCGTAGCGTGCTATTGAAAAGTTAAAAATGATAAAGTAACTCTAAAGACCATTATATTCAGATCAAAAAGCGTTCTTGTTACGAATTAGAAATAAAAAATGGTCGGGAGTTCACAGACTAAAATTACAGATCGCATTTCTGATGATAGGGGAATCAGCTAGATTGTGCCTTGTTATCATCACCTGGGATACATGTGATGCTAGGCCCGTTAAAATAAAGATAAAGCTTACAATAACAACTAATTAAACATCTCTAACTCGAGCTCCCCGCTAATAGTTACATTTCCAGAGTGGTTATGTGAGCTTCAGAAGCGCAACATTTTAACTTCATATCTTAATTTTGGAACCAAAATTCTACAATTTTATTCATAGCTTTTAAGCTTACTATTTCTCGAATTAGAGTTCCAAATCTTCTTTTTTCATACTTTAGAAGTGTTTTTAACGTCAGAAATTCCGTATATACCCACAAAGAATGTCTAGCGCTATCTGGAATTAGATTTTAAATTTCCTGGTTTTAGCTTGAAGTAAAATTAATACATTTGCAAAACTTTCGCACCTTCATAGAATATCTTCCATTTCTAGGACTTAGACATTCATTATCCACTAAGTATACCGGATATGTTCTTCTAAGTATAGATATTATATATCCGTCGGAATCCATTGTTCATCATATCCCGCTTTACTCGTGTACCTTTTTCTTAAGAACTTCAGAAGATGTCTCTTCAAAATCACCCAGGTAACACTGCTGCATCAAGCTGAGTTGTCTGAAAAGAGCCCATCCTTCCCCTTTCCTTTATCACTTATTATCATATCCCCTTCCCATTCTATTCTTCTTTTGAAATGCGAGGATCGAAAAGAGTTATCCTTTCCTTAGAATTGAATAGACTGCATTAGTCTAGTGAAATCGATTCCTACTGTAACTTCATCCTCACCTATTCATTTAGATTCCACTTTTATCCCGTGTATTTACATTTTTAGTTGTCTGTACTTTCTGATAGAGAATATTCATTTATTGTAAAAGCTTTACTTTATAGATTAGTTGTCGATATAAATTAAATTTCAGGATTGAATTTTATTGGATTCAAATTTCGAGATCTCCTGATATATTGCATTCTGCAGTTTCCAAGTCACCGGGGCTCTCGGCCCCCTGGCTTTCAGCCGATTTTATTCCTATAATATGGTCTAGAGCAATTTCGTCGATAATTTATTTACTATCCTGTTCTTCGTCTAGTATTTTCTATTTTATGCTTGCATTCATTTGCTCGCTAATTGCTCAATTGAATCGCTGCCAAAATGCCTTGATTATTTTGCTTTTACTTGTAAATTTGAATACGGGTCCGATCGATGCTCAAAAAGCGACATATAATATAGGTAAACTATATATCGCGAATTTTTTTCCTATTTTCACCTGATGTAAAGTGTGCTCTAATGCTAAAATTAAAAACGGGCAATAATCAGTATGTCAATGACCGAGTACTTGCGACAAAATAAATAACATGAATTTTTGATGCAATAAATTAACACGTATTGCCACATTTCATCGATTCAGCGAATAATTTTGGCGACTATTCATAAATAGGCAAAGCATATTTAGCATTTTTGAATTTGTGCACGAGTTAGTTTGTCTCAGGTCATCGATCATTGACAGTAAATGGATACTTAGCTTTTCTTCGTTTGTCCTACTCACATGTGTATCTTTTTACTGATTATTACATGGGTGTTTAGATTGTGAACATTGGAGCGAGCTCTCCATCAGGTGAAATTATAAATGGGATTCGTGATATTCGCTTAATTTTAATAAATTGAAGTGATAAATTCAGCTCTACTAACCGATACTTCCTATAGTCGTGCTGCGACAATTCTAGAACACGCTATTAATAAATTGGGCAGCAAAGGCAATATCGAATACAAGTACTCTATCGGATTATACATATTTTCAAGAACTAGTGTAATTTTCAGAATATCCGACACTACGGATATGACATCGATTTGTGACGTGAATTCGAAAGACGCTCAAGCCGACTATCAGAAAGACATCGCAAAACTCATGCAGTTCTATTTTAGTCCTGGGAACTTAGACGCTGTTTTTGGGCCTACTTGTTGGGGAGGTATTGCATCATTATGTTATGGAGTGCGAGAAGGTAGATATTGCACACTATTTGCAACCCTCCTCTCCTAGGCTCAACCCTCCGAGAAAAATAGCATGCGCCTTGAAGAGACGGAGGAGATAACAAGGGGAGGAAGGGGCGTGACTCATGCAAAAGCGAGTTGCAACGATAATGCAGTATCTGCCTTCTCACAACGCCATAGTTCTATGGGCATCATCTTTTTCTTATCCAGAATTGAGAATGGATAATAACATAGGCTTCGCCGTCGCCTATTCCAACTCTTCTTGAACTTATGATTTCAATTCACTTACGAAAACTTGTCAATAGCACACGTATTTGTGCTGCTAATCAAAGATTAATTCCGATTCCTAATTAATCGAATTATCAACTGTTTTGTAATCAACAGTAATGCGTAATTGCAGACGTCGCTTTAATTGGACGAATTACTAATGAATGGGGCAAAATGCAATTCAACTTCTGGGGAGATCATCCGAATTCAATCATTATGGAGAACATCGTTCAGGTAAAATTATTATCAACTTACGAAAAATTTATTCGAAAGGAGCATGTAGGCATTTGAGACCTTCTTTCATCTCTTCGACGAAATAGCGTATGCCTACTGAAGAGAGTTAGAGCATTTCCGCTGCATTCTTTAGCTCTCGATAATCGTTTTTTCCTCGTTGCGAATATGAATTTCTTGGATAAATAATACCTTTTTTTTTTTAAATCTTTTGCACTATTCTCTCTCCAAACTTGATGAAATTTCGAAATTGATATTGGTTGAACTTGAATCAACTTTTCAAGCTCCCTTAATTAGCGAAATACTAATCCCTCATGCAAACTTGTGTCTTTTTGTTAAATTAGATGGAAAATTTGCAAACCGCTGAAGCGTAGCCTCAATATTTCAATGATTATGAAATATCATCACAAATGAATACTTTAGATGACAATATCATCAACTGTTAATGTTGCTGAAAATATATTCGGGGTGTTGCACGCGTTCAATTGGTTCAAGGTATTAAGTTAAATTTAAAAAAAACAATGTTTCATCATTAAGATGAAATTTAGGTCGGATTCATCTATTGTAGTGATTGCTATGGCGGCGATGAAGGGCATGCATCACAAAAGTATAATCGATAATTTATAATTCGAACAATAATAACCTATTTCTATATTTAGCATGGGAAACATCACTTCGTTTCTGGAAAAACGCGATATTGAAATAACGATTAGTCGAGATCTAAGCGACCATAAGAACGGCCCTATCAACTTCACCGCTGAACTGGAAAATTTCTCCTCGAAAACTCGGAGTACAATAACCTTTTTCGCGAATTCAAAAGCATTTCATATTTCAGTAATCGTCGCATTACTGGGTAATAACTTGGCTGACTATACTGATTACCTTCAAGCGATGAATAGTCTGGGATATAAGACTGATGAATATTGCTCGATTTTGATACTCAGTCAATACAATGTGAGATTTATAGACTAATCTGTATTCTAATTAACTAAAAATGCCAAGTAGTTAGAGGCAAGCAGAAAAAGAAAGGGAAAATAAATGAAAAATAGGTATGGTAGGATAGGATAGAATAAGAAATAGGGGGTAAGGGTGACCATTATCCCAAAATTAACTGGAATACTTAACGTAAAATGTCTAACCATCCCCATTCAACTCCTACCACTAGTTTATACCTAATAGCTCATATTTCAGTATAACAATGTGTCACTACCATGGACCAATCAAGAGGGAGAAAATCAGAGTGAACTAGTTAAATTGTTTCATGGGAATGTCGTTGTGAGTTTTTTCCTTCTTGTTTCAATATCACTTAAATGATCATTTAGCTATACAATAACTATTATGCGCGAGATAGTGATAAGCAAGTTGACAAATTAACCGAATTTTTAACTGATGAAGGATTGCCTTATGATTTAGTAAGTTGTAGTTTTTCATTAATCCATTAATTGAGCAGAATATAATCTAATCTCCATTTAAGAACACAATGGTGTATACTCATCTCTATGAATCAATGTGGATGTATAATGCGTATAAAATCTATGCATTTGACAATGAAGACCTCAGTATTGCAAATCTTACAAAGGCCGTTGATGATACTCCAGGTCTATATATATATTTTATAATTGAATTTCAAAGTATTAAATATTTAGGTCCATTTGGTCTGTACATTCAACTGAATAATAATACACAGCGTATAGCGGAATTTTCTGTAGCCATTATTAATGCATCGCTACCTGAAGTGCAATACTTCAAAAAGCTCGGCAATCTAAACCTTTCACCGACTTGTAAAGACGGTTCCCCCTGTTTGGTATATAAATATAGGTAATTCTTTTATTGGAATAAATAGTTAAATTTAGACATTTCAATTGGACAAATCGAGCTACCAACCGATCGAACAGATGCCGGTTTGTGGGTTTCATGGAGAGCACTGTGATCAAATGACGTAAAGATTTATTTTTATGTATATATTTTAATATATATTTATATTAGAACCGTCATGATCATAGCTATTTTGGTTGCAGTCGCTTTAGTAGCTGCCACTCTATTTTATGTTTGCAGGAAGATGTAATCATTTTCAATAATTAACAAAAATCATAAATATATCCAGGAGAAGCGCCGAAACAGCCGCAATGCCTTGGGCTATCGCTTACGATAAGATCAAATTCATCCATTTAGATAATTCTGCCATCGGATCGGTAGGTCGAAAGAAAATTAGTTTTAAAAGTCGGCTTTTGCAAATATCATGAAGGGCAACAGCTATATGACGAAAGGCTTAACTAGGCGACACTCCATTAGGTTTTGAAATGCCTCCGTCCTTTGTCATATAGTAACTGTCATGATAAGGTTATACGCAAAAATTGATACAAAAACAAGATATTTCAATAAATCGGAATCAATGATATTTCAGAGCCAAAATATCTCCATACAAAGCCTGCAAAGACATATCGATGATACCAAAGTATTCTTATTTATCATTAGTTTTGTAAAATAATAATTGTCGATTAGGTAAAACTAGAATCTGACGACAGCGGGACCCGAGAACTTGCGTCACTCGATCAGAATATCGTCTATGCCGAGAAATACCACCTAAGGGAAAGACTCACGTTCGATAAAACTGAATGGAATATTCTGTTTGAGGTATCTTATTTTATTCGATTAAATAATAAACTAGTCACTTGAATTTAGATGAAGCAAAGCCAACACGACAATATCAACACCTTTTTTGGGTTGTGTTTTGAGAAAAGCAACGATATTTTATTTACTATTTGGTCTCAATGCTTTAGGTTTGTAAGGCTAAAATGATTGGTTAAACGTGCTTTTTAGAGGTACATTGGAAGAAGTGATATTCACTAAACAACAGGAATCAGGCATTTCTTTCGATGAAAACTTTCGCGGTGCATTTGTTAGAGATATTTTAAAGGTAAACGTTTTTTCTGCAGTTAATTTTCCCAGATTTCTTTCAGGCTCTTGAATACTTACACTCTTCAAATGTTTATTATCATGGTTCGCTAACTCCTAATCAATGCTTAATCGACTCGCATTGGATTTTGAAGCTAACCGGATTTGGTACTTTTGAATCTAATAACTTTATGCATTAAAAAAAAATTATTTAGGGATGACCCGACTTCTCTGTCGATGGAGAAACAACAGTATAATTTCGACGTTTGGGGGAAAACCTTTAATTCCTAATAGAGGTAAATCAATCTATTCATTATTTTAATCTAATTAAAAATCGATTTAGACCTTCACTATTACGCTCCAGAATTACGAAAACAATTGAGGACCCTGGTTTATGGGAATCGATCAGATGCATTTTTATTGCCACCTAGATTAGGACAGGTAGCTTTAATATCTGAATATATATGTCTGAGTTCATTTAAATTTAGCACGCCGATATGTATTCTTTCGGGGTAATTTTATACGAAATTCTCTTCCGAGAGAGGACTTTCGTTGAGTTGCCCGATGTGCCTGTTGGTATGGAATTTTTATTTAAAAAACATAAAATTTTAACGGAATTTTTAGGCGAAGACGAAAATGCCATCGTCTGTGAACAAGCCGAGGACCTTATTCCACCGCATCCGGAATTTTCGAAAGATACGAGCAAAGTGCATCCAGATACTATAAGCTTAATACAAAAGTGCTTTAGTGAGCAGGTTAGTAAGAAAATAAAAATCTTTTGTGAAAATTATCACTTTTATGTTTTTCCCCAAAATCTGTTGTCGCCTGTACAGATGATAGAAAATGTGTCTTCTAATATCCAATTTTAGCCCGAATTACGACCAGACGCTGGCTTAGCGAGAAAAATCACCGATGCCACCTTGAAAATGTAACTCTTTCAATTCAAGAAAATTTGCTTAAAATGAATTTTAGGACCGGCTCTCTCGTGGATCAAATGATGAAGAACATGGAGCAGTACACTACGGGATTGGAGAAATTAGTCGAAGAACGGACAAGCCAATTGGATGAGGAACAGAAGAGGGCTGATGGGCTACTCATGGAATTGTTACCAAGGTAATAGAAACGGTGATGATATTTTTAAATATCATGAAATTTCATCCATAGTTGTAAATATCGAGTTTTTATCAATTTTCAATGGAGATTTGCTAGAGGAAATTAGTTAATGATTGAAAAATACGATCATTTTAGATCGGTAGCGGAGGAGTTAAAAGTCGGCCGAAGGGTGAATGCGAAAAACTACAAGTCTTGCACAGTTCTATATTCGGATATCGTCGGATTCACCGCCCTATGTTCAGAATCTAAACCTATGGAGGTGTATTCATATCATGGTTCTGCAAACTAATCGTTCGTTTAGGTCGTCGCCTTGTTAAGCGGAATGTACCAGAATTTCGACTTGATTATCGGCGAACATGAAGGATATAAGGTAAATAAGAAATCGAAAAAAGATTAATTTGTGCTGAATTTTGTTTAGATCGAAACCATTGGTGATGCATATTGCGTGGCTTCGGGAATACCTTCGCCCTCAAAATCTGAACACGTTAAGAATATCGCAACTATTGCATTGCTGCAAAGAGAGGTCTATATATAAATTTCGAAGATTATCAAAGTTTCTCATTTTTAGTTTCTCTACGATTTCGAAATCCCGCATCGTGAAGGACGATATTTGCATTGTCGATGGGGGTTCAACACAGGGCCCGTTTTCACGGGCGTTGTCGGAATTAAAGCGCCAAGATATTGTGTATTTGGTCCTACTGTAAGTGCTATTTCCCGAGCTTCTTTGAAAGCTCTTCAACTTCCCCTTTTATCACACGCCTATTTTTTAGTTCAACCGACCAACTTTCTAGAAATCGAAATTTCTAGATTTATTGAACAAAATTTGGATCTTTTTAGGTCTCAATCGCCGCAAAAATGGAAAGTTCGGGTCAGCCGGATAAGATTCAAATGGGCTTGAGAAGTCACCAGGTTAAAATTTCATATTTACTTTAAAAATATATATACTATTTTTAGATGTTATCTTCAAAATTCCCCGAGTTTCGCTGCATTGCGAGAGGGAGCGTGAAAATTGATGTAATTTTTAAACGGTTCTTTGGAAACCACACGACATCAAGACCTCAAGACATATGCGAAGTAGTGTGTATGGGCTAGGATAGGGTATTGGACTGATGATAGGGATTTCTCTTCCCCCACATCATTTCGCATGTCGTGAGGTGTTGAATATCGTGCGCGACGTTTACAACGCTGCCATTTAAACGCTCAATTAATTAATTTATTTTCTCAACTGATAATCTAGGGTATCGGAACTTTGCTCACGTATTGGTTGGACGGTGTCGAGGATTTGCTTAAATCCGATAGATCCGTTTATGCTAAGGCTCTATCCACTATAGAGGTAAAGTATTCAAACAAATTCTTTTTGAATTTCTCCTATTTAAAACTATTCTAGACTTTCAAGCATGAATAGTGACAATATTAATGGCAAAATTCAGTGGCAATTACTATATGGGGAAGTGTGTGTATGTCTTTTCCACACTACTTCTTTCAAATCTCATCCTCTTGTTTATCTCTAACTATCGAACTCCGCCATTTAGTAATTGCCAAACTCAGTTAGTCCCTATTAAATTATCATTTTAATCGATACTTCCATTTTATATTTTACTCTACTGTGTCTTACTCCGACTTTAATAAATCACTGTATGCTAATTAATTTTAGACCGCAGATCCCTTGAGCTTCCCCAAAGAGGTTACAAATCCAACTTCGGAAAGCTCACCCCAGCTCCAGTTTCTGTTAGAAGAAAATAGCGAAAGTGCTATTAGTGGCGTGGAAGAAGGCGGTCATCGAGAGCTAGAGCATGCAGAAGAAGCGCTATGACTGTCTCTAGCCTTCTTCATTGAATACACTATTTCGCCGTAGGGTTGCCAGAGTCTGCTTCCTCCTCTCTATGCTCCAATTACCTCTTTTTGCGCGTTGATAATCATCCCTTAGATTTCATTTATTTTTGTTTTCAAATTATTTTTGATAAAACTTTATTTTCTCTTTTCATTTCAACACTATTTGTCATGTCTCTAGTTAACTACTATTACATTTTTGTCAATTTAGAACTTTTCAAATACCTGTAATAAAATAAAAATGTCTTCAAAATTCAAGATTTTAAGGGTGTATTCACTTTTTAGCACCGTGTCTCAATGCCAAGCGAGTTTATTTGCAATTTTTTGACGTCGATATTAAGATTACAAAAAATTACGCATAAAACCGTTTGACATTGGCACGGAATCAAAGAAAGTATGAACTCGCCTCAACAAAATTACCTAATCACGTCTAATCATTCAATAATTGCTTGGACTTATTACTCATTTTGCAGTTTAGCTGTCGTATTTCTTCAAGAACTCCATTGCCTCTTCGACGTCCTGTTTCGAGCCGAGAATGATCGGAGCTCTCTGGTGGATCTGAACGTTTAGCAATTTATCAACCAGACCATAAATTTTATCAATGTATCAGTTGAATCACAATCGAGCAATTTTTTTTATAAGGTTTATCATATCAGAAGCGTAAGTTGTACACTATCACTGTTTGATTATATAATTTAACAGTCAAATAGTAATCCAGAATAACTTTATCAGATTCAAACATAGAAAATACCCTCCATTGTTCTCGAGATGAACCTTTCGTGCGCACACTCTGCGTCTATAGCCTGCGAGACGCACGCATCGAGACTCGAGGGAAATAAGAGGGAGCAGAGAGCAAAAACGAGCAGGCACTCCTTCCCCCTTTCTTTGCAAGAGTTCATCTCGGAGACTATGAAGAATGCCTTTCATTTTTATGATGACTGATACTGATAATAGAAGAATGGAACAATAAAGTAAGTTCCAATTTTCTAGAAGATTTTAATTATCCTACCTTAGTCGGTTGAATGTCCAGGACTCTCTCTTTGCCGGTCGTCGCCAAACCGCCTGCCTGTTCCATGATGTAGGCCATCGGATTGCACTCATAGAGAAGACGGAGCTAAATTAAAAAAGGTAATCAATAAAAGTAGTACCGTAGTACTGTCATTGATAAAAGTGGTAGCACAAAAATTTAACGAATATGCATATTTTGGGCCAATTTAAAAAAATGACTTATCCATAAGATATAAAGTAGGGATTTAATAATAGAATGCTGGATATCAACCTTTTCAGGTCAGAAAACTCATCATGTGATGATAATTTAATAGATTTTTTCGGCATTACTTTTATGAATTGCCATTAAAAATAAAAAAAAAAAAACTACCTTTCCAGTAGGAGCGCTTTCAGTGGGCGGATAGAGGAAGATGCCTCCATTCAGCAGCGTGCGGTGCACATCAGCAACCATCGAGCCGACATAACGCTGACCCATTCCCTAAATTTATAAAGCTATTATCGACTTTATCATTTTCAATTTTTTTCCATTATCTATAGATAAAAATGCCAACTTCATTATCCACACGTAATAAAACAATAAAATGAATCAAAATAGGGTAAACTATGAAGTTAGCTTTTTCCTTAATTTGCTGGCGGCCTGTATTTACAGACGGCTATTTTTCTTATCTTCCTACCTTCACTGTCCGCCTCAGGGCTTAAAATTTTCGACGCTTTTATGACACTGGAGTGTTAGTGTCAAATACTTTAAGCCCTGGTTCGTCTGTAAATATAGGGAGCCCAATTTGCTTACCTTTTTGCCAGGCTCGGGATCTTTTCTGGTTCTGATGTACTCGGCCAATCCCTTGGACCAAGTCTTGGCATATCCTTCATTCAGTGAGTAGATCGACCCCTTTGGCTTGCATCTCATGTTCGGATGAGTGAGGATGAATTCTCCGATTGACTAAATTAATTTTTTAGGCTCAAACTAAATTTTCGGTTTAAAAAATAACCAAATATCAAATCACGAATGAGCAGCGAAAAAAACTAATTCTCTTCTAGTAGTTTAAAATATTTTCTTTAAATATTCAGTTTTAGAAAATCGCTAAAAATATTTACCGGATCCAGAGTAAATCCATTGACCCCATTTCCAGTGGAGAGAACGACCATGGTTGCCGAGCCGTACAGGGCATAGCCGGCCGCAACCATTTCTCTGCCAGGTCTCAGCACATCAGATATGTCGGGGGCGTTCTCCGATTTCTGCAGATTTCATTTTGTTTTTGTTTAATCTTGAACCAGGACTGTAAATGTTTAGACACGCGGGTATACACGTATAATGAGATGGTATGCATTTTCGAGAGAGCATAAGGAGAGAATGCTCTTTCCTCTCGGAAATACATACTACCTCATTATGCGTGTATACCCGTATGTCTAACAATAAGCATTTACACCCGCTTCGAACCTTCTTGTAAATCCCAAAAATGGTTCCGATCGACACCAGACAGTCGATGTTGGAAGAGCCATCCAACGGATCGAAGCAGACGATGTAATTGCCACGCTTCTTCTCTTCCACCTGAAAAGAAAAGCTACTTCTTGAACCATGTTAACTCTTCACAATAAACACGATGAAAATAATGACCTCGTGCAAAAATGAATATCTAATCTATTTCATAGACAATTTCTTACAAAATTTCAGAGTTCTTCTTTCAGGTTTAGGGGAAAAGCTGAGCTTTTAAAAAGAAATCAAAAGTTTATCGTTGAAATAGTAACTACAAAAAATCGAATTTGTCGGCTATTTGGACACCTTAAGCCATACGAAATGAGATGAAGAATAGTAAGGGAGCGACTATTTTTTCATTATTTCGCATGGCTTGAGGACTTTAAGTTGCCAATTTTCCAAAAATAGATTTTAAAAAATCTAAAAAAAATCACCTCAATCAACTGTTCATTCTCCTCGGACACGAGCATGCAAGTGGTGTAGCTGCTCTTGAGCATGTTGATCATCAGCTCGTTGCTCAGCACGTCCAATTTCTTCACCTCCTCGCCCTGCACGTTCGTCTCGCCAGCGATACCGTACCTTTAATTTCGCATTCATCTATTTTCTCCTATTCAAAAATGTAGGGTCGAACAATTTTTTTTTACTTTTACTCGTTTTTCCCTATTTTCAACACTTCAATTTCTTCAACTTTTTCACTTTTATCGTAATTTTTACTGAAGAACTGGTAAACTAAAATAATAAGCGTGATTTCAGGGGTACTTTTAAGAGTTTCTTTTTTCCAAGGATATAAATCTTTACAATTTAGCGAGTCCTGCTTTTTGAGTCGCAGAAGAGATAGCTTTGACTGCAACCAGCATCGAAGTCAGCAGATTGGTGAAGTCTCCAGAGGCGTTAGGGTGGTTCTTTTGCTCCTGAAAAAATAAGGATAATAAAATAGAGCTTTTCCTCTTAAAAATGATCTGATTCGAAATATTCTAACTTTTAGATACCGTATTTTTTTTGTTCGAAAATCAACCTGAAGAACGAATCTCTGCAGAGTCATGCTATCAGTCTCCACGCCATATTGCTGACTGTGTCCATCCTGAGCTGTTTCCGACATTTTCTCACGTCTTTTTCGAAAAGTTTTACCTGAAATATCAAAAATAACTCTTTAGAACGTGCGCCTACACTTTAGATGAAGATATCGATAAAAGTGGAAGAAAAATTTGTTCAAATAAATGCTGATGAAATGAGTGAAAATTTCATGATCTCCAAAAATAAGTGATCTTGGAAACTTCATCCTGATCAATGATCAACTATCTGAAAAGCTCATGCACTTTTAGATCTCAACAGTGGATAAACTTCCCAAATAAGAAATAATGGAATAAATAAATGTAGATAAACTCCAAGACGCCCAAAAACACGACAAGTTGATTGTTCGAGAAACGCGAAATGTGAACTGGGAATCAAATAATCGAATGAGAGGAAGAATATCGGCAGAAACAGGAGAAAAGTAGAAAGAGAGAAAGAAAATGGCCTTTCCCCTTCGTAAACAGGCCCAGCACATCGAGCGATCAAGGGTGAAACGTGCGAAAGACCACTAGAAATGAGTAGAGCAAAACATAAAAAGTAATGCAGCAGGTGATTGTCAAAATATCGATTTTGATGTCACAAATCAATTAATTCAGCTTATCTTTCAAACGAACAAATAGAAAATCAAAAACCACTTTCAAAAAAAGAAAAATTTCAAATTTCCTTTTCCCTCTTTTCTCTTTCTCTCTTTCCCTCTTTCTCCGTCTCACCAAAGCATTGGCGCAGCGCACCACTTTTCGCTCTTGTGAATATCGCAAAGTTGTGTAAGCCACTTTGTTTTCTATCGCTTGAATTTCTCCATTTGATTTTTTCCAGAAAAAATGGCCAGGGACCGGAAACGTAAATCGAAAACCTCTGAGGGCGAGCCGGACGAGGTGATGGCTATGCAGTTGGCAGCTGAACCTGCAACTCCCCAGTCAACTAACGGAGTCGTTCCTACTCCTAAGGTTTGTCATTTTATTCAAATTTTATGCATTTCAAATAATTTTTTCCCATTTTGCATTTGGTTAGCTTCTGTAAAATCCCCCAGATCTTTCATAAATTCAGGCATAAATATAAAAGATGGAAATTGAAATTGGTCATTTCAAAGCTTGGATCCACTTTGAACCTGAATTTTTCAGGTTCAGCCTAAAATTGTCCAAAAAAATTTTTAATTTGAAATTTATTTTACTTTTTTTTATTTTAGAAAGGCCGGACGCCCCGTCACGCGAACGGTCTGCCGAATGGAAATTCGACGAAAAAAGTCGTGCAGGAAACCCCGATGAAGGCCGAAAAAGTCGCCCCTGAAGTGAAGGCAACTCCGAATCAGAAGAAAAAGAAGGAAATGACTCTCGGCGAGAAGCTAGCCGCTCAGAATCGGTATTTTAACGCAATTTTTTCTTATCAGAGCATTTAAGATTTCCAGAAAGCATATCAGCATTTTATTATCATCAATCCTATATTATGCCATCTTCATTTGGAATGAGAAAGTTTTGTATTTTGATCAGAGCAGAGCTGAAAATTTTTTGGTCATTTTTTTTAAAAAATCCTGAAAAATAATTTGTATATGAACTAAAATTTTCTTATTTTTAATGGGAATAATAATAAAATTTTAAATTTCAGCGAAAAAGGCAAACCTGCCTCCGCAGCCAAACTGGCGACGGGAGAGGGCTCGATGGCGATGCTGCTCACTCAAGGGTTGATTGCTAGGGACGATGAGAAGATCGATGCAGTGCTCAGAGAGGAGAGGCCCGAAATTATATTCGTTAGTTTTTTGCATTATTTTAAAGATAATTTTTTCTCCAAAAATATCTTTATGCAATTTTTACCTCGAGCCGTACTATACATCATGATAAAGATTTACGCTATCATTCCTGCCATTTGTTAGCATAATTTGAATGATTGTATTATTTTCTGAAAATAAAGTGATTTTCAGAAAACCATCCACGACCTCCAATCCATCCACATCATTCCGATCCTGAAGCTACTCGACCAGAGACTCAGAACCAGATCTGCCACCAAGTAAGGAGAAAATCTAAAATTAATCAAATGGAAAAATAAATATTTTCAGCATTACCCCCTGGCTGAAATGGATCCGTAGCATTTTCAACGTCCACATGGGATATTTGACCTCGGTAATTTTTAAAAAATATTTTATTTTTGAGTAATACTTTTCAGGAAATTCAAAATTTGAATTCTATTTCGTATTGATCTTTAAAAGGAGCAATACCAAATCAAAAGATATTTTTACTTGGAATTTTGTGTTTCCAGGTTTCGACAGTGGAAAGTGAAATCGCCTCTCTGCTGGACTGGCTCAAGTCCCGTGTTGCGCATCAGACCAAAATCTTCGAAATCAACGAGAAACTCAACGTCATTTTGGACCAGGTCACTTTCATTTGTATTTTAAAATTTTAGTTTAAAATTGATTTTCAGATAGAAAGGCGAAACAAGAAGTCGTTCGACACTCAGCAGCCGCTGGTCATTTTTGGCAATGGTAAAAGTTAAATATATTTTTAAAAATAGCTTTTTTAATGCTCAGAGTACGCTCATAATTCTTGATATCTTGTCAATGTCAAGCAACTTTAGATGTGAATTTCTGGCACGTTTATTGTCATTGTCAAAAAGAAAGAGTTCATCCTAAAATTTTGCGAGAAACAAGTCATTTTCTCTGAAAAGATACCTTTTTTTTTTTGAAAGAATACCCTTTTTCAACTAACTTTCTAAAATGAAATTACCTTTATTAATTTGTACAGAGGACTCGGACGACTCGGAGGACGATCTGGAGAGTCTGGTCTCCGAAGGCTCGGGCGAGGGCAGCGAGGCCGAATGGTGGAATGACGAGGACGGGGATGGCGCCTCGAGCGATGACGATTCGGAGTCCGACGATCAGCTTGGTCGGTTTTCGTCTATCTTTAAAAATAATTATTGATTTTTCTTCCAGAAGACGATTCGGACGCGGACTTAGATGCAGTCATCAGCAAGCGACGCCGATTGGGCGACGAGGACAATGAAAGTGAAAGTGGCGAGGATGAAAACGGAGAAGAAGAAGGCGATGTGCAGATGGAGAGCGATGATAATGGGGTAGGTTGATTTCTCTCAATTTTTTAAAAGAAATCTAGATGTTTTGATTATGCTTTAGACAAAACCTTGATTTCTATATCTTTCCGAAAATTTCAACTTTGAAAGAAATAGTTGAATTCGTATTTTTTAATTTTAGGACTCCGACGAATAAGAAAAGAATGAATAGACGGATAGATCCAGACCCAGGCCGTTTCGTTGTTGATTTGTTATTTTTTCTTTTTCTACAGGTTAATATCTAATTTTTTATATCGAGAAGGACCTGTAAAAATTGAACTCTTATAAAGTGTGCTCCAATGCTAAACTTGGCCTATTCTTCACTTCTGTATTTAGCATGGAGCATATTTTACATGAGCGAACTATTTACAAGATCTTTCCGATAATTGTTGTTTTCCACTGCAAATTCTACAAAATTTTCCGAGTAGAGTGAGAATAGAACATTCAGAAAAACCTGTTATTTTTCCTGAAATTTTAATATTCTATAGAAATTCTATGCTGTTTTCAACATTGGTTTAATTCACAAATGCCTTTCCCATCATATATCAGTATTTGATAAAAGCGAGTTTTTAGAGGGAAGTAGCAAATTTCTTGGTTTTTGAAAAACGATATTTCCCCTTAAATTTCAAGTTTTCGAATAACAAGTCTAGAAGCTGACCGACTTTCCAAGAAATCCAAATATCCTACTTTCCAAGCTTTTACAAATAACTGATGCTCATCTTAGACATGCTATCGGTATTATTACGATTGCTCCCCGAAAATTAAAAATGCCGATGCATCGTTTTTTTCTTCTAAATTCACTTGTTGATTTTGTTCGTTCAAAAATTTTATTCTTTTAAAGGATTTTAGTTTTTTCGGACGTTTCGAAATAAAGTTATGAAAATGAAGAGACTTTACTTTTAAAATGGCTTAAAATAGCAGTAAAACACTGGGAGTAAATATGATGGATATCGATAGGGAGTAAATGTACTTTTAGTCATAAAAGAGGTCTTTAAAATTATGCATTGAAGCTTAGATTTTTACAGATATTTTTAAAATTTAGAAGGAAAGAAGAATAAGAGCTTGGAAAGTCCACTGAATTTAGATACGAAATGTTTTAGAAAGTGGTTGAACTTTCAAGAAACATTTGGAATTTCCACAAAATTAAAAGGAAAACTAGAAAAATGAATGAGAATCAACTTAAAAGGTTCTATGAAATCTTCAAACAAGTTAGAAATGAAATTAGAAAAATGAACTTTCCAAGACAATTAAAAAAGGTGAAGAATTTACTTTCTGAACTTTTTCGCGGCCTTGGCGAGCAGCTTAGTCTTCTCCTCCTTCAGAGTGCGAATTTCCGACTCCATTTTGAGCAGCTCTCTCGGGTAGTAGCTATCGATGCTGCGATCGCGCTCGGCCAACTGGAAATTTAAAAAATTAAAACCTAAAATCTTTGGAAGATTCTACCTTAGCGAAATTTGTGAAAATTTCTTTTGAAAACGTTAAAAATAGTGCGTAGGTTTGAAATTTTTAAGTTCACAATTCAAAGTCGAAATTTGAAAATTGAAAGTTCAAAGGTCAGGGTCAGAAATTTTTAGGTGTCGATTTTCCAAAAAAATCAAACCTGCTCTTCCTTGTTCCTCAGTTCGTGCTCCTTTTTCTCGAGTTCCTTGTGGAAATGCTCTCTCAACTCCATCTCCCTCTGCGCGTAGTCGTCATTGAATTCTTTCTGCAACATAAAATATATCGATCATTATCGCATACCTATCCCTCAAATCTTCCCCACCCTCGAAACATGCTCCAATCGCTAAATGCTAGTGACTCCTCCTCGTCTCTTTCATCTTTGTTATGATTGAAGAAAGGAAGAATCGCTAACATTTAGCACTAGAGAGCATGCTTTTAGGAAGGCAAGATTTGAGGGACGTAACGATATACTAATTTTGAACTTTAAACCATGATTTTTACTTATTTATCTTTTAATTTCCACCTGTTTAGCAGCAATCGACTCGATCAGCTTGGGCCCCTCGCCGTCCATCAGACGCATCGAACGCAGTCTTTCTTTGCGGTAGTTCTCGTACAGCACCTGAAAATGCTCAATAATCATAGAATTGGAATTTTTTCTCAAACTTAAAAATAACATGATCAAGATATTTTGGATAATTACACCCAATGAGTTTTTTGAAAATGTTCTGGAATTTCAGATAAGATACAATTACGAGGAAAAGTCTAAGATGATCATTTTTTCAAATTTCAGGTTAGATATTTGACGAAGAATTTCCGCGTGTTATTTTTCAATGAAAAAGCTTGCATTATGCGTCTTCTCCCTCATGGCATCGACGTTGGTGCGGAGAAGCGCCTCTCTGAGTTTGACGAAATCGCAGTGGTCCTCGTTCTCCACCTCCACAATACCCCACGGGTATCTCCTGGCTCTGGCCATCTGAAACCAGATTTTAAACTACTCTAAACCCTCAGTTCATTTAAACATATTTTTGAACTTTTGTGATCTATGAGAATATTTGTTCAATTATTCGAGAATTTATTCTACTACCTGCCCGTTGTCTTTGCGAATGAAATCGCAGCTGCCGATCACTGCGAAAGGCACCGCTCTGTTCATCTCAGCATTCGTCTGAGCCACCTAAAATTAGCGCCATTCATTTTTAAAAAATAATTTTTTACAAATACGACCTGAATATTGGGAAAAGTAGGAAGATAAAAAATTTAAGTTTACTATACAAAATTTTCAATCTCAACAATTTACCGTCTCATCGTCAGTAGGGAACTGGTAGATGCTGATGTTGTTGGAACGCAGTTCGCTCATGATCTGAAAAAATGGTTTAAAAAATAACAAAAACTAAGGTTTAAAGAAAAAACCTTATTCTTGAATCTGGCCAGCTC
This sequence comes from Diploscapter coronatus, assembly GCA_964036155.1. Classification (NCBI taxonomy): domain Eukaryota; kingdom Metazoa; phylum Nematoda; class Chromadorea; order Rhabditida; family Rhabditidae; genus Diploscapter; species Diploscapter coronatus. The sequence goes on along the minus strand of OZ038423.1, from coordinate 79,792,212 downwards.
GTCCTTGCAAGTAGTGTCGGCCTTGGCGATCACGGGGATCACGTTCACTCGCTTCGACAACTCGCGCAGAGTCACTATGTCCAGAGCCTTCAGGCTGCAATTTCAAATCACACTTCTCAAAACAGCTCGCAGAAAAAAACATAGTGCATCTTTTCGACAGTGAGATAAAGAAGACATACCCTTTTCTTTCTCGATGTGACATGCTATTTTTTCTGCGAGTTTTTTTTGAAGGTCAAGTCTTGAGAAGTCTGTCTCAAATTTTGATAAAGAGTTTGAATTTTAAGACACTTCTGAATCTCATCTTTAAAGATTCGAAGAAAAGGTATCAAAAATGAGCAAAAAATCATGCTTTGTATCTAGAATATCAATTTGTAGATCAAAATATTTTTAAAACATCATATTCAGAAGGTAAATTTATAATTTTTAGATCGAAATTTTTCAAAAAATTCAATCTTTTGTGTTATTTCTATTTTATAAGTGATCCTTTTTGAAACCTACCCATGTCCGGTGGGAGAGATGAAGTAGAGACAGGCATGAATGCGAGTGTCATCCATGTAGGCCAGCATGCGACGCACCTTCAACTCCTCCTGCAGGTAGCGCTCGAACTGCGCCTCCAGATAGTCCACGATCACTTGGGCGCTGAAAAATCATTCATTTTTATTGTTCTGGTCAAACGAAGTGACAGACGATCGCGTTGAAAAAATAGGGAGAAAAGGCGAGAGACAGGAAATTGCGTACCATTCTATTGTCCCCTGCTTACTCTTCTCTTTGCACTCGAGCCTCCCTCTTTGCGCATAGTTCATACGCGCATTTCTCGCAAGGCGCTCTTTAACACACGAACTGTCACTTCATTTGACCGATACAATAGTTTTATATTTCTCCCATTTTCTACGTTTGCAAAAAAATTCTCTCAATGCCTATTGCATTTTGCAGAAAATAAATTGAAACATTTTTACTTCCAGGAGTAATTTTCACAAATATAATACCTCTTATCCTTATCCAACTGATCGCCAAACCCGGCAGTCTCAACCAGACGCAACTTCACACGAACTCCGCCTTCCGCCACGTCTGAAGATAAAAATTTTTGAATTTTTAAGAGAAATCAACATTTTTTTTTTTTAATTTACCATAAGTCTTGGTTCTCAATTCGACCGTCTTCAACTCGTTGTTGCAGGGCTGGAAGTCGAGTTTCATGTTGAAGAGGGACTCGATCAGCGTGGTCTTGCCCATTCCCGTCTCGCCCACGCACATCAGATTGAATTGGAAACTGCAAATTCAAAAATTCAACTTTCCCATTTCCTTAATTTTTGTTTGGTAATTTACGATTTTAAACTTCTTTTTGGTTTTCCCCTTTATCTTAATTTGTGATTTTTATGAGATTCAATGTTCCGACGTTTTCCTACCCAGCCTCGACGCATTTCTTGACGAGCTGATGGGGTAGCGAGTCGAATCCAACATGGCCGTTCAACTCGATGGTGCGGCCTGGTTCGGACTTCTTGGAAGGGATCGAGACGGTTGAGGGGGTCTGACTGAAAACGAAAATCGTCATTTATTTCTTCCGGCTCAACCTTACCTCAAAGTGATTTCTTTTTAGAATCGACTATTTTAAAATGACCAATTTTTAACTATCTTTCTCAACAAAATGAATAAGCTTTAAAAAAAAAAACAATCTTCATTATTTTATTGCACCTGAGAGGCGGAGGCACCGCGGGATGGCTGGGAGGGTGAGCGGCGTGGAGGTGCTGCTGCAAACCAGAGTGCGAATGGCCTGGGATCGGAGGAGGCTTGGGAGGCGCCTGGAAAAAATCCGATTTAAAATTAAGGAGCAGCTAAAATTATGACTGCAATTTCAATTCAAGGTCAAGTTAGTTGAGGCTAAATTCAAAACAAATAATAATAAGACCTACATTGTGAGGCTTCTTCAGATCATCAGTAATCGTCATGTTTACCTGAAAATTAAAAATAAAAAAGTAAAAATATATACAAATCAATAATCGAACTATAACGAGCAGGAAAGGAAGGGATGAACTGTTTGCTTACGGCGATCTGTCAAATGACGGAATTCGGGCGGGTATGAGTTCAATTCGAACTTATCAAATAGGGAAGAAAAAGGGAAAGAACCCTAAGAAAATAAATAATTTTGAGAGAAATGGGAAAAAATCGAGCAACAATAACAACAACCAAAAAAACGGAACAAATTTCAAATACATCGCTTTCGCGCCAATTTTAGTTCATCGAAAATCAACTCGATAATGATATTTTTATCATGCAACCATAATAAAAGTAAAGCTTTATTTCATTTTTAAGGTCAAGAAATTACTATTAAGATAAATTGCTAAATTATTATTATTTTGTCATGTAGAAATATGACCCGGCGACGGGGTTTCCTAAAAATTTGCCAGTTTCCGAGGTGAGGAATTCCGCGAATGAAGTGTAGTTTGCATGTAGATCGTGCCACATTTGTGGGTGCCGTCGGGTTAGAGGAACTTTGGTTTTGAATACCAAGACGATGTACAATTTCCGAGCTGAATAAGAAAGAAAATAACCCCTTGGAGATTCCAGCTACTTCCAGACCTAGGGAGCACTTTCGTCAGACGAAAATAGACGATAAAGGGTAGGTTGCGCGAGCGAACTTTTAGCTATGATACTAGGTCGCGCTGTGAAAATTTTAGCTAGCTACAAGTTAGAGAAGAGTGAAATTTGTTAAGAAAACATAATCGGGTAGGTCGTAGGAGCTATCTTTGACGATCGTCCTCCCCAGGTCTGACTACTCTTCCTCAAGTTTCTCTGAACTTTTCAGGAAAATCGAAAGCCTACTCGTTTTTGTTGAAGTCTGATCATTCTGAATGGTGAGGACTCGGTTGATGTTTCTGAAGAAGACTCCCTCGTCCCAAGCAGGGACAGCTAGCTCGATTTCTCTGCTCAACGACGACGGTCGATTGTAGTAGAAGTTCATCGATTCGGGATTTCCGTGAGGATCTAATGGATACCACTTTGCCCCACGTTTATCTGCGCTGAATAGCCTTACTGAATAGCAATAGAACGTGGTGGTAGTATCCCGGAAATTGTTCGTGCAGAAGTACGACTTTGGACAGATACGTCGGCTCCCTCAGCTTGTAAGGCAACATCGAAAAGTGGTCGCCTGTTCGAATTTCCGGAAGCGGACCCTTCGTGGCTATGAACTCGTTCAGAACGATCTATAAGAGACGTGTTCTCGAATATTATTAATATTTGACTTTAATCTTACATAGTCCACTCCACTACTTGGCGCGACAGGAATAATCGACGGCGACAGTGACGTGACGTAGAAGACCGGCATCGAGAGATTTGATGACATCTTGTTGATGCCGACTTTCGTCTCGTAGAACACTAAAACCACTCACTTAATTCTTCAGCCAACAGTTTAGAGCAAACCATTCTCGAAGCTATCCAAAGTTGACGTCTTGCAGCACAAGTGCATATTGTATGTCGTCAGCATTTGATGGTTGACTGCCTGAAGAATTCAAAGTCGAAAGCTTTGGAGCTAAAAGAATAAAAGAATCCCCGAACCTGTTCACACGTGTACTCCTGAGGACAAGCATTTTCTTCCGTGGGGTCGCAGAGCATCACCGATGGAATATCGTAAGACGAAGCGCCATAAGGACAAACTTAAGTTCTGCGCCTGAGTAAACAAAACGACCAATGAACAACTGACTTGGTTTGACTTGTTCTGGAATACCGGGTGGATTCGATAGGTCTTGCGGAACGTCCGAACAACATCGATAATCGCCGGTATGCTTCGAGAAGACGCAGACGGGGTTTCTTCCGGTGCACTCGATTGGATCACTCAATGTACACCGCACTCCTGAAGTCACTCTCGTTCATTTCTCGACGACTCGTTTGTATAGATCGTTTTCATCATTTCGTACCGACGTTGTCGACTCTAGCGGATGATAGGTGCACGCACGATCATCTTCGTAAAGATAGATAAAATTATATAGCTGACCTTCATTTTCGAACTCGTTGCACTGCGCATACTGTGAAAGGATGTTCTGTTCATGCGTCTGCCACGGGAATGGACAGATGTCCTCGTAGTCTTCTTCGTCAAGTCCACTCGGCTTCTTGGCCTCTAGAATCGTCCCGAGGAGGGTCACAATTAGCCAATCGAATAGGTTCATCTATTGGCCGAATTTCATAGAGAATAGATTCTGATTAGTGCAACGTCGACGACAAAAATAGCTGTGTTGTTGGTGGTTGAAGATAGGGGGTGACAAGGACAAGCACTGGATTGAAATCGTTGAATCGACAAAGTTTCTCTAATGCTTGACCCTTCCCTTCTCTCGGTCCATTGCCTTATTCAGCGCTCTCTTCTCGTTCTATTCTCGATTGCTGCAAGTTTTTCCTCTTGGTCACGAAAGTGTACACACTAATCTGTCAACAAGAGCATGATCCAAGCACAACCAGAGAGCAGCAGGCTTTTCCTCTCCTTTTTCCGTCTTCTCTCCACTTTTGCATCAAACTACGCTTATCAGCAAAAATCGCTCCAGCTCAAAATATCAGTCGGAATGATAAGCTATTATTGGGTAACTCCGTTATTGCTACTTTATCGTAGAGTTATCGCTCAACCTCCTATACCTCCTCCAGGTTAGATAGACTTCATCTGATGATAATAGCCGAAATGTGCTCTTTCAGAAATTCCCGACTGTTCGAATGGGTGGCAATCACCAGGTTGGATATGATTCTCCTAGTTAGAAAATTGAGAACAATACTTAGATCTAACATACGTGCCTTCAATTACCCTCTGCACCGATTATCAGGAAGGTCTCTTCTTGCTTACGATATCATTATCAGACAGATTGTTCTTAGGAAATGGCGTGCCATGTACGCCCAACAATCCGACAATCTGCACTGGAAGGAATCCGTTTTGCTCACAGGATAGTGATAGGTCGTTCAAGTGTTGCAGCGATGTCATTCAGGCAAGATGAACATCTTCTTTCTTTGAAAATATCGAACTCTAGGATTCGACCGAAATCGCCAAATTGAAAGCAGAAGAAGTGAAACCGATCTGTCCGGCTGGGGCTATTCCCTATAAGATGCCGATGGTGATGCTTTGCGATCCTGCGATAGTCAATATTTGTCCATATGATTACAAAGTAAGTAGAGTCTGCCAGCAGAAGTGGACAACTTCAATGTCCATTTGAAGCGGAGTGTAGTCCACCACTAACTTCAATCTTCTTTTCCAGTGCGTCGAAGCTGTCAACGGCCATCTTCTACCACCAGATGGTCGCTCTCTCTGTTGCAAGACGTCAACCCTCTACTCCTTCGCGTCCGTCTTCCAAGAAGCCAAAATCTCCCCTAGAATCGTGCCGAATCCTCCTTTGTCGGCTATTGAATACGTGGGCTTTGATCACCGAATTCCGTTACTCGAATTTTTCCTCCTCAGGTAACGCTGAACGTGCATACATCGGCTACGATGCATGCTCCTGAGATCCGAATTGGGGATCACTTCGTGCTGACGCCCTATCGACTTCTTGAGCCAGCATATCTCAAGGCTGTCAGGCTATATTCTGAACAAGCCCAAGGAAGCTATCTTCATATCCTCATGTTCGGTAGAAAAAAACGTCAGTTCTTTTAAAAGTGCTGAAGTTCAGATCCACTATCACCGACAGAGACCATGCAACTATACTACGACAGACCGTCCAAAGAGGGCAAGACAATTGCGTTGGATGAGCCAATACCCGATGGTGGTTTCATTGCGAAGAGGATATTCAACGCTTCACCGATGACCAACATTGAAAATCCCCAGAGGCCCGGACCGGTTAAAGAATGTTCGTTGAACTATTCTCAAACGTACTATTCTTGGCCAATTCAGACAGAAAACTCTGGGTAGTCCTGGTCTTCAAGACGGTCACACCATTAACCCGACTTTACGTATCAGTTACTGTCGACCTACACAGCAAATACAAAACTGTGACGGACTTCTTGAAATCCGATACTGGAAGGATACTAGGAACACCCGTAGCTGGGACTTATTTCTATTTGACAGCGGACTAGTGTGTGTTACGATGAAGTCACTATTGCAATGTGTTTAGGGGTACTTAACTGTGTATTCTTTATAAGAAAAGTGATTTTAATAAACAATTTTTGACACATTAATAAATAATCGTTTACATCTTTTGATAGTCTTTAGATGGATAGTCATCTCTCGCTTCAACGTCTTGTATCGCTTCATCCTCATTGACAAGAGAGATTCCAGGTCGATGAACTGTGGTGATTGAAGGTAGCACGATCACGTCTGACATTAAAAGTGATTTTTAATTTTATTCGTGATTTTTTCAGAGCTGTCGAAACTCCACTCTGAATGGAGTTCAAAAATTTGTCCACTTCCGACAGCTCGGGATTTTTTGTACCTAATTTCCCTATCCGCAAACTCATCGCATCCATAAGTTGCGTTTGTCTCGGTATGTAAACTTCTGACAAGACATTTCGTCGGTAGTATGCTGATATCTGAATGAATCAATTGTTTAATTTTATTAGACAACGTCATTAATAAATCTTATATTTTAAGCACAAATTTATGCAAATGAATAATCGAGTTTAAATACTAACCGTGATATTTTGATATTGTGATATCTGTGGTTGTAAGGCTGTCAGCGCAAATGTGAATTGCGAGGGTTGTTGAGGTGAGGAAGTTACAATGAAGGATTGAGACTGAAGCTCAGTCCTTAAAATAAAGTCATGGCACTTAAAATTACTGTAAACCAGACATTTGTACAGTGATAGGGCTGTAGTTGCTGAGTACTCGTAGAGTAGAGCTGTGAAGGATTACTGCCGACAGCAACGCTGGGTAGTCTCGCGTGTCAAGGCAAGGGAACACATATCGTAGCCCTTTCTGGTAAATCTTTTGATTTCCGAATGATATGGCATATCTGTAAGCTTCGCTAATGTTTAAATTTGGAAACCTATTAATCGTCCTAGGCTCAGCCTAGCTTTTATGACGATCGCGGACCTATTATCACTATTTTCATCGTCATATTTCACTTGTCTCAACCCATTGTCATTCAGTCTACCAATAAATTCCATTCCTAGCGTGTAATTTTGCTGCATCGTCAAGTTGAACGGACATATAAAGGCTTGAATCTCATACTAAAGGAAATATATTAATTTTAAAAATCGGAATATTATCCTACATTTGCATCATACGCAGCTATCTTCACGGGATATCTTTTCATTGGGTCTATGAGATAAGCCTGAATCGAATATATATTTTAATTCCATAAAAAATTCTGCGTATACCATAGTAATTTTCAATTGAGACCCTTTGTTAACGAATAACCTGTCGACTTGTGTAATGGGCGTGAAGTGCATTAGAACTATTCCGGTATAAGTCTTGAGCAAATTCATTCAAAGCATGACGATGACTTTTAACTTATTACCAAATTCCCCTTGGTTTCAGTTGTATTGAAATTCAGAGTGACATTATACAGCGAAGGAATCGCGATATAAGGAATGGCTGATGGTATCGTATCATTCGGAAGAATTTCCTTATTAGCTAAAGCTAGAAATACGATAAGAGCATAGAATAAGCTGAATGAAATTAAGCTTGATCTTCAATTTTGGGACAAAAATGCCATACCTACAAACAGCCGTACACGTTAACCAGGTGAAGTAGAACCTCGCATTGCAACGAGTCTGGTGTTGCATTCAGACGATAATAACGTAAAATATGAAAACTTCAAAGCTAATTCAACAAAAAATGTGAAAACTTCATAACGTGACTTTTGATTTCAATATTCTATATCCAAGACGTCGTGCAGGCTCAAGACAATTCAGTAAAATACCATAACGGATTGATCAAGCTGATAATCAATAAGCTAGTGATAAGAAGAAGGAAGAAAGATATGATAAGAGATAAAAAGATAAAGAACGATTGTTTGTTTGAGCAACTAGACGGGAAAGAAAGCCACTTCAAGCAAATCATCCAGGCAGGCAAAATTATATCAATACATCGTCTTATTAAAATCAGTAACTTTATCACTTTACTAGTCTTTTCATAGATAATTTACTAATATTTCGACGAGCGAACATTATCACTTTTGATTGAGATTTTGTAATGAAAATCGTAAGTAGATTTCTAGAAAGCTACATGAAAGGGCGTAATTTTGAAAAGTGCTAACGTAGTAATTAGTAACTCACGAAATAGAGCATGAAAAACGATTTAAAATAGTTCCTTTTCCTTGTCCTACCTACGCTATTTCAGATTACTGTATTACTACGTTAGCACTTTTCAAGATCACCGCCAATGAAAGTCATATTCGGTTGTACTTTTCGATCTACTGTTTCTTCTTTTCGGGCTCAGTGCCGAGAACCTTTTTGCGTTGAGAGAACATGTAGAAGTAGAGTTGAGGGAAGCCTAATTTTAAAACTATAAGATCCCGTAGTCTTAAAATAAAAATGACCATAAAATATAAGCACCGGACTTCTATTTTAGGTCTCGAGTGATTTTCGAAATTTACCTGGAATGTAAGTGAACGAAGCAAGGAACAGCAGCCACCAGAGCGAAATGCCCATGTTTGCTGGATTCGGCATCTCCAGAGTATAGTACTTTTCGCGTCCAATCTGAAAAATATAAGAAAAAACTATTAGTATTAAGATTTTTATGATGGATATCCATAAATAAAAATTAAAAGAAAGTTGAATTTTCGTTTTTCGTAAAAACTGGTTCCGAATGATTTTCTTTTAGATATATTGATCACTCTAACAAAATACATAATTTTGAAAATACTGAAAAGTATCAAATTTAACCTCCGGCAATCCCGCAAAAAGCGTCAGCAATTCGCCGGTGACTCCAGTCGGATAGAGCACGATGAAAGTGGTGTATCTGAGCCAGATGATGAAATACGGCACTGAGTTGAACAGCGACAGGGCGTAGAAGGAATAGCGGATCACTTCGGTAATCGACCAGGCCAACAGAAGCAGGGGAACGCCCAGAGAGTGGCGGGACTAAAATTTTGAAATAGCATAAAATGCAAGCCTCATAGCTAAAAATAAAAAAATACCGATGAAGCGACATGGAGAATCGGCCACACGAGAGCCAATCTGCTGCTGACTTGCATGAGCGTCGTGCCGAGCGGAGAGCGCACAAGGCCTAGCACGGAATGAAGAACCTCAAAATAGGGGTAATTTATTTTTGAATATAAGATTCTCCTATATTTTTTCTGCTTAATTTTAAAAAAATTTTGCCTTAAAGTTGCACTCAGACTTGCAATGTTTTCGAAATTTCGACTTGTACCCGACTCGATTCACATTCCTTCTAAATTTTGGACCCGCACCCGCACTTTTTCCAAAAATTAAACAAAATCACACATCCACACCTGCGAGTTTTTATTTGCAAGTCTGGTTGTACTAAATTTTAAAGAAACAGCGAAAAAACTTTTAAATCCTACCTCAAGAATAGCAGCGGTCTGGAAAATTTCAACCTCCAGTTGCACGGATTCATAGAGGTCCTTCCATTTCAAGCCCTCCATCAGGCCGAATACAGTCTTGATCAGAATTATTGACCATCTGAAAAAGATAATAAAAAAATTTTTGAAGAAAAATTTGAAATAAGCTAATTTAAAAAAGAAGCGTTTTACCCCAGAACTTGAGCAGCATTGTAAACGAACAAGTAGAGTTTGGCGTTACTCATTTTGCTGAAAATATAATTTTTACAAAAAAAAAACCCGAAAAAGTTCCAAGTATTCAGAATAAACGACAAATCGACTGATCTGGTCGTTATCAAAAAGGGTCATTTGGAACGAGAAAAGAGTCGGAGAAATGCAAAAATATCACACCACCGAAACATCACAAAGGCATAAATTATGAAACGAACAAAAAAATTAGAAAAATCGATCATTTTAAATATTCAAATTCACTCGGTTGGTGGCAAACCACGCAATGAAATGGGCAGCACGAAAATTCGTATGCTTCATTCGTTTTTCCCCCATTTGTCTTACTTGCTTACTCATTTTCTCGTCACACAAACAGTATCGATTTTTCAAATCATACATGAAATTTCCAAATTTAGAAAATTCATGAAAAATTTGTATCAAGAACTTCTCCTACTTTGAGCTCCACCGTCATTTATCCTTCCTTTTCTTGCTCCATTTCTAAACCAATTGCATTATGTTTCTTTGCTCCTTACGAAATTTTCGTCAATTTTATCTCGGTTTTTGGCAAATTCGCTTAGTTCACGCCACATGTATTTGGAAAATTTATCCGTTTTCGAATCAAACTTTTTAATATTGAGAAAAATTTTCAAATTCGTAGTTTTGAAGTGAATTTTTCAAGAACGAGTTATTTGTATTTTTTCCAGAAAAATGGCGGACATCTCAATTCGGCCCTCGAGTGAGGTTGAGCCAATCTCGTTGCCCCTGACGGCCGTCTGCATTGTCGGAGACAAGTCCAGAACTCCCAAGGGTTTCGTGCCGGTAAGTCGATGTTTGTAATCATGTGATCTTCTAAAATTTGATCATTTTTCCTTCGAATTTAAGTAATTCCGAAAATTATTAAGGATCTTTGTAAATACAGAAAAAAAACAGTAAAGTTGCTGAAAAAAGGATAAAATCTACAAATGTAGTTGCCTCTCGAAATTTCACTTTCTTCCTGAAACTACAGAAATATGAACAAAGAATCCAAAATAAAGCTATTTTTCCTTAAAAAGAACTGAATCGATATATCTTTCAGATCGTGAAATGTTTCGACGATGGTTCTGACGCAGATTTGTGGAGGGATGGAGTTTTCACATTCCAGCGACAAATCCGGTACTTGTGCGTTAGCAGGGAGTTGCCTGACTCCAATATTCGGGTAGGTTTTATTCTAGTTTTTGAAAATTTCGACCATTCTCAATTTCTGAGTTTTAAAATCTATATTATAAAAGTATGTTTAATTAGGAAATAAGTCTACCTAGCTCTTCTACTTGTCATGATATTTCGAAATTTCCGAATCTTCATGATTCAGGCCCCGATAAGCGTGATCACGGATATGACGATTGTCAAGGAATCCGACCCTATTCCGCACGGATTCATCGCCTTGGATTACACTGCTGATAGTCGTAAGTATTTTTTCTTATTTTTATTTCTGGAAAGGAAAAACGACTCCCTTGTATAATTCACCAGCTCACCGCGATCACGTGACCGCCATTTGTAAAATCCACCGGTTATTGTTCTTTTCCCTACACTCTCTAGCCCTAAAGCCTGGTGGATTTTACAAGTGGTGGCCATTATGAACTGCTGAATTATACAGGAAGCCAAAGATAGTTTTTCATAGAGAAATTTCTGCATTTTTGCAAAAATCGTCGACGTTCTCAGGAAAAATGTTAAAATTCAGGCGAAAAATCGCTGCGGAAAAGATACATCTGCATCAAGTCGGAGCATCGCGATCGTGTCGTGGACGCGATCGGAGACGTGATCGTCACCAGCAAGTGCAAAAAAACACCCAAGGACTACACTCATGCTGGGTGGGAGTCAAAATAATAACTTCTCGACAGATGTCTTTATCAGCCATTTTTGGAAAGTTCATAGATGCTGAAAATATAATGACGTTGATGAAGAAAGATTGAGTTTTATATGGGCTCGTTCAGATTTATTTGCATTGCAACTAAAATCTGAACGGGCCCTAGGAGTTTTGAATGAAAACTGGCGTTTTTCAGAGAAGTCGATGGCCTGAACATCTACTTCAAAGCAATCAGCATTCCTCCGACCTACAATCTGACTCATAGCTCGAGGTACAAATTCTATTTTCACAAACTCAACGTTTTTTCTCGAAAATATAAAAACTCATGAAACGCACAGACGCTGTGACGTTTCCCACCGCAAATATTCCTTTATGCGGTGGATTATCCCAGTCAGTTTTACACTATTATCCCTAGTAATGAGACGAGAGATGATGACCGAGTTTTTACGGTGGAAAACGTCCCAACGTCTGGAGACACAATATTTTAGTGCCTCCCAAATCAACCGCAATTCCTCAACCCTGTACCCCAGCCTGCCAACGACGTCTACAGCTAATTCCGTGCCTTCTGATATGAACGCCGCCAGAGTAGACGTTTTCACAATTAAGGTCTGCCGTGACTTTGGCTTCTTCATAGTTCACTTTTCTTTTTATATGCTATATTTACAAATCACATCATGCAAAAATAAGGTGTGTTAAGTAATCATTGTCTAAGTCATTCCTGTCGTATTTCAATGAATTGTGGATTTGAGGTTTACATTTAGCACTTTCTTGCACAATCTGTCTAACTTTTTCTTGACATTCGTTAACTTTCACGTGGATAATCAGCTAAAAGACGACATTTCTATATTATGATTTTTCAGAACCCAATGATCCAAAAGATGAAAGGCGTTGATGGCGTCCCGTTCAAACTCAACTCCCAACTCGAGGCCTCGCTCGGAAAGAAACAGGTAAAGAATAATTTTACAATATATTTTATGATTCTTACAAAAATTTGCAATGCTACGATAATTTTTTTTATCAATTTGACCCTTTTTCGGAAATTCTGCTTCCAAATTTTTAATTTCCCGGGAAAATGATTAAAAACGATTATCAGATTGACTCCCTGCCTCCGCTCGCAAACTTCGACATTCGCCGATTGGACTCGGACGAATTCGCGTACAGTTTCACACTCGAAAAGGCCACACTCGCAAATTAAACCAAAAAATTTTTAAATTTATAACTTATTTCAAAGTCTGTCAAAATGTAAAAACGTGTTTCTAATGACGACATTTTGTGCCCATATTCTTGTCTTTGAAAATAAATACTTTACTTTTTAAACCTAGAAAGTCACAGAAATCGAGAAATGTTTATAGATGTGAACATGATAGGCTGCTTGGAAAGCTCACCCACTTTTGAAATGAAAGTGTTGGCAAAAATTGAGTGAACTTTCTAGATGGGTGACAGAGCCGAGACGAAGTATAAACTTTCAAATTCGAAGTCGAAGTCGAAATCGGTCTCTAAAATTTTTCGAAATAGAAATGGCTCGAGAATTCTCGAAATTTCGTCTCAGCTCTGATGGGTGGAAAATGAATCTGATGAGTTTCCCGAGAGGCCAGCATGATATCATAATTTAAAAGAAAATTATCTTGAAATTTTCATAAGAAAAGACTCTAAAAATAGTCGAAAGATCGAGATCTATTCGTAACTGTAAGAAGACCGACGCATTCTAGACCAAGATACGATTTTGTCTCTCAAAAAATCGTTTCAAGACCGTTTAGCCGCTAGAGGGCCTATAGATTTGCTGGCAGAGCCGCGGCGCAAGCCCGTGCGTCGCGGCGTTGCGAAGCGGTTCTCCCAGTCAGGGTCGCTGCGAACACCTCGCCCTTGTCAGCCTTTTTCTCTTCGTCCATGCTATTTCCTTTTTCCTCTGCGTCTTGCTCCGTGCCCCCTCCCATTCCCCACTTGCTCATCTCTCCACTCTCCATTTCAAGAAGAGATTCCGCTCTTCTCGATCGATAAATTCTAAATCTATCGATAACTAATTTTCCTAGTCTTACTTCCAGACACCCTTGGTCATCCTCAGGACAGGGGCGTTTGTTGGTGGTGCTGTGCGGTGAAATCGACGCGAACTTTGGAATTTTTTGCCGAACACGCAAAAAATCCGCCCCAAAGTCGACTCGGTTTTTGCCCCGCCGTGCCGATTTCTAACCACTCACCGATTTATGGCCGTCTAGCTGCGGTATGTCTACAGGCTTAGTCAATACAGACGCGATCAACGACGCCCTGCTACGCGCTAGAGAGGTGAGAATCCCACAAAACTAAAACTACCTAAAATGGCCTTAAAAGTCGCTACTTGGTAAAAATCATCCCATTTTGTTTCATTCAAAACCGATTTTCATGAAAAATGGATGAAATTTACAGTTTCGGTGATTTTCATGCCAGGCCACCTAAATTTTCCCTAACTGCATTGATTGAGCAAACCTTTAACACGATGACCTACATTTCAAATGTCGAATTTCACAATCGCTACAAAACCAAATCGACACTACAAAATCGCATTGAATACACATAAAACTACAGACAAATATTGATTTTCTGCAATTGTTTACAACAACAAACAACATTTGACGAAATTACTATTGTTGATGATTGAATTTTACACGAAATTTCCCATAATTATTCATTGCCAATTGCCATTATCGATTTTTCCCAAACGATGCCATTAATTTTCGCATTAATTGCCGGTATCTTTGATTGATGTTCATTTAATGATGATGATAGTTGCATTTGCGTAGGTATTATTTATTTTTCGCAGTTACATTGATGATTTTTGCAATTGATATATTGATTTTGCGTATTGAATTTTCGAAATTTGCCCAAAATTTTGATGATCTTACCTTTGTTCGATGAAAATTTATTTGACAAGTATTATTTATTGGGTTAGGTTACATTTATCGGCGTTAATTTTATGAGTTGATCTAGGTATTTTTCAAGGGTTATTTTATTTTACCCGTGCCTTCTTCCCCTTTAAATTTCAATCTATCCGCGCTGACATTTATCAACCTTTCGACGATTGTTTTGAAAACATTAAAAATCGCTAAAAATGAGGTGAAAATTAAAAAAGCGCACTTTGAGCTTTTCATACTTTTTGCGCCCCATTTACAAAATCACCCTGTAATTTGCAAATTTTCGATTCATTTCTCGAAATTTCTTTCGAAAAATCGATATTTTTGGGATTTCTGGATTTTTCATTGATTTCTCGTAGTTTTGATCGTTATTGGTTTCTTTTCTCGATTCTATTTGTATTTTTTGATAGGCAAACCAGTGGAAATTCACGCGCGATTTCTTCGTGAAAAAGGACAAGTAAGGGAGAATGAGCAGCAGCAACTCCAGTCCGAATAGGGAATCGGGAGTCGCTCCAGCTGTAAAATTTCACATGTTTATCGACAAAGATTCGAAACACCTGAATTTCACAAGAGACGGCGCTCCACTGCTACATTTAATGGGAAAATCAGCAATGGAGCACATTTTCTGCGAGCTCCAGATTTTCGAGTCTTTGTCCAACTCAATTAATTATGGCATAGCTAATTATGAATCACCTGTAATTATCAGTTAATTATTGATCAATTATTATTGACGTTTTATAATGATCCTAGGAGTTATTGATTTATTTATCTGTTTTATTTGATTTAGCTGACGACTGACGTATCCACTGTGATCAACACGACTTCGAACCTGAAACGCCAACTTGACGACTATTCTGATCGTACGCATTTCACAGTTGCCATTTTTTGTCGTCGTCATTTTCTTTGCGAGCGATGGCGAATTTTTGTCAGAGAATTATCCGTACTTTTGCTTCATTGCAGTCGCGGTTACCCATTTTACATTTATGCATTTATCGATTATTATTGATTTTCGAATTTTATTGATTTATTGATTGATCACATTTCATTCAATTTCAATTTTGCATTTTCAAATTCATTGATTTTCACATTTTACGCTAACTGCTAGGTTAAAATAATTACATTTTAGGCGGAATTGAGTTCACTGAAAATTCGCTTATTTTAAACTTCGCTCAATGCTTTTGAGGATTCCTCTTGGGTGTGTTCGGCTCGGAATTTTGATTCCTAGCCCGCGGAAAATCTATTTCGATTCCGAAATTTCAAAATTAAAATTTCGAGCAACCCTGAGTTCATTTTCAAAGAGACTGAAGTTTACAAATGAGTCAAGTTTGCAGCGAGTTCAATTCAGGAAAAACTAGCGAGCTTTTAAGAAGATTGATTATGCTAATTCCAGAGAACCCCGCGAAGAGGGCCAACATGCAGGGTATGGGAATGGAAGCGGGTATGGTACCATTCGGGCTGATGGGTGGCGGAGGGCCTAACGATCAGGTCTCCGATATCATCCAGGTCCCCGACAACTCTGTCGGACTCGGTAAGATCGGGAAAAATATCAATTTTGTGGTTCTTCTTCTGCATCATAGTTCATCTCAAAACTAGTAACTTTCCGGGAGTCCAAAAATAAGCTTGATTCATGAGGGGTTTTGAACGTATTTTCTTCAAACCACGTGAATTTCTGTTTTCAGGAGAAATGAAGTTTTTAACTCGAAAAAGAAATGATAAATTTTAGTGATCGGCCGCGGCGGTTCGGAGATCCAGAACATCCAGACGCAGTCGGGCGCGCGCGTGCAGATGGCACAGGAGAGCGATCCCGGCACGGGTGTCCGAAATTGCACCATTCAAGGAAGCAGGGTAGGAAAAGGCGGCGATAGCTGATCGAAACCTCAAAAAATTTCGAATTTTCTAAAAACCCCTTTTCTAATTTTTGGCTGAAAATTCCTTCAGGTAACTTCCTGAAAAACTTTCAAAATCAACTTAGAAAATCTTTAAAATAAAAACAACAACAACAACCAACAAAGATGTTCATTTTTCAGCTGTCGGTGGACCGCGCTCGCCAGCTGATTCAGAACGTGATCGATCGAGCGAATCAGCGCCAGATGCAGGGCGGACAGGGCGGCGGAAACCAGTCGATGGGCGGGGGTATGATGGGTGGAGCCGGAGATGGACGATCCGTCACCTACGACTACATGATCCCCGCTGCTAAGTGCGGACTCGTCATCGGCAAGCAGGGAGAGACCATCAAGCTACTTCAGGTATTAAAAGAAATACATGTTAAAAATGACCTACTCCCGAAATGTGCTCTCTTGAAAATATGGGCTTCCTTTGAAGTTTCATCGACTTTTGGGGAACAGAATAACGTCAATAGGGAAGAAAATCGTTTTCCGATAAACTTATAAGGCCAAAAGTTACGAAGCGAACGTAATTTAGGAAAAAAGAGAATGTTCAATTTTCAGGAACAATCGGGCGCCAAAATGCAGATGATCCAAGACACGCAGGAAGTCACCGGACAGCCCAAGCCGCTCAGAATTCAGGGAGATCCCGATAAGGTGAGAATCAACACAAATCGACTCTCAAAAGCACTCCATTTACCTCAAAATCTGCATTTTTCGATTTAAGAAAGAAAATTGATTAAATTCTCAGGTCGAACTTGGCAAGCGTCTGATCACTGAGTTGTTGGCCAGAGAGGAAGGAGCGGGAATGAATGCGGGCAGTGGCGGCGGCCATCGGTTCCACCACGAGGGAGGCGGAGGCGGCGGCGGCCAGGTATATCAGATTCAAAAATTCTGGACCTAGATTTGGGGCTTTTGACTATTAAAAGAAAATCGAGTCTGCTTACAGGGAGGTCCGACCGCGAAGGGAGAGGTAGTGGTGCCCAGAGCCAGCGTCGGAATGATCATCGGCAAGGGCGGCGAGATGATCAAACGACTCGCCCAGGAGACCGGCACCAAGATCCAGTTCAAACCGGATGGTAGATCTTTGAACATTTGAAAACGGAAAATGCAATTGTTCGAAGGTTTCAAGTCATTTCGAGTTTTAAAAGAAAAACATTCAATTTTATTGTATTCTGAAAATTGAATCTAAAAGTCGTGGAAATCAAAAGACTTCTTTATGGACCTGAGCAGCAGCATTCCTTTATTGAGAAATTTTGAGAACAATGAAGAAAAAAGTGGCCAAATTGAAAAAAATCTCATAGTTGAAATTAACAATTACCACTTAGAAGACCAGAGCTCAGCGGACCGCACGGCAATCATCATGGGCACGCGCGAGCAGATCTACAAGGCCACGGAGCTCATCACCGAGCTCGTCCACAAATCCCTGTCCGGAGGCGGCACGGGAGGTGGAAATTCGGGCGGAGGGCCCATGCACAATACCGGAAATCAACAGGTAAAACGATATATTCAGATGGTTTTATCACATCTTCATCGAAAAATCATGCTTTGAAATTTCAATTGTTGATAAAGAAGAGAAACGGCGGTTTTCAAGAAGATGGCTTTGTCTTGGGATTAGGTTTTGACTAACTTGTAAAATTCGAAAACAGCTAAAAATGAGCTGTGAAATTCAAATTGCTATTGCAGGAGGTCTTCTACATGCACGTGCCCGCCAACAAGACCGGATTGGTTATTGGAAAGGGAGGAGAAACCATCAAACAGGTCAGAAATGAAAGAATCAAAATTTGATAAATCCAAGGAAAAGTGCAATTTTTCAAATTCGAAATCTCGGAAATATTAGAGTTTGAACTAATTTTAAAATCCATCATTTTAGAAAATGCAGTGCCCGTATTCATAAACGCATCGGGAGCCTCTCGATGCGTTTATGAGCACGGGCACAGGAAAACGACTATGATTTACATAGCTTTGATTGAAATAAAGGCAGTTTTGCAAAACTCGGAAGCCCGGAAAATGAAAGTTTAAAATTGTTCAGATCAACAGCGAATCGGGCGCCTATTGCGAGTTGTCGCGCGAGCCGCCGCCCAATGCGCAAGAGAAGGTGTTCATCATCAAGGGCACACCCTATCAGATCCACCACGCGCAGCACATCATTCGCATTAAGGTTGGACAAATTTTGAAATTCTGAAAAATAGAAAATTTCAAAAGTAAACGAGGGGAGGGGATGGCTTCATATAATGAAAAGCGTCGAGATCGGTTGAAATCTTATTCTTTTGTGGTATTATAATCAAAAGACTTTATTTAATGTACGAGTTTCAGTTTTAAAATTGAACGAGGAGGAAGAAGTTATAAGAAGAAAGTAAAAATAATAAAAATTTGCAGGTAGGCGACATCGCACCCGGCACTCCAGTACCATTCTTCTCTGGTCCCGGCGGTCCGATGGCCAACGCCTCGTTTGGTGCCGCACCAGCGCAGTTCAATGGGGGATACGGTGCGCAGCAGGTTCCTCAGTGGAATGCCGGATATGGTCAGAAAATTGATTTATTCTTTGTTATATTTTTGGAAAATTAGAAATAACCATTTTTACAGGATTTATAAAATATAACATTTCTCTAATAATATGGGTATTGCAAACGTTTTTTAAATTGATTTTGGGGAATGTTTGAAAGTCTCAGAGCTTATTATAGGAAACTTTAGGACATCAGCCGGACACAGGCAACGGATGGGCCCAACAACCTGCAGCGGCACCCGCACAGCCCTACTACGGCGCTCAGCCCGCGGCCGCCGCGCAACCTCAGGTAGGAAACGTTTTTTTTTTTTTTTTTTATGAAAAAATCTGATTTTTTACATCCTGAAATTGTTCTTCTCAGAAAACATATTTTGAAATGCTCAAACTCTACACCGGAACTTTACGCTTTTTTACAGCCAACTTCTCTGTAGAAATTGTGGAATAAAGTGTCAAATCTTTTATAAAATACTTGATTCAGAACAAAATTCTGTCTTGTCTAGAAAAAAAACGTTGACATTTCCATAAGTGGTGTTTTTGTTATTTTTAATTGTAAATTTGCAGGCCACATTCGCCCCGCACCAGTACCAGACGCCCGCAGCGCAGCAGTACGCGGCCCAGCCGCAGCCTGCTCAGGCAGCTCAGCCCGCACAGCCTGCAGCTGCAGCCACCCAGCAAGCCGCACCCTCCATCAACCCCCAGACCGGACAGCCCGACTACTCCGCGCAATGGGCCGAGTATTATAGGCACGGGGAACTTTTTTGTTTTACTCTTTGAGAAAAAAACATTTTTGAGTTATTCATTTATCCATTCAAAATTACTTTTTAAAGAATGCTTCCCAACTTAATCTTCTAGCTTTCTGAAAGCGAACATTTTTAAAATAGTCAATTTGTTCCACTGAAAACCAGACTCGGAACTTGTAATCCGATCCGACTTCCGAGTTTGTTGAAAGTGCTTATTTTGAGCAGAATAATAATCACAAGAATGAAACATTGAAATAGCGTTTTGCAGGTCGATGGGAATGCACGACCAGGCCGCCGTCATCGAGGCCCAGATGAAGCAGCAGCGCGGCGCGACAGCCACCGCTCAGCCGGCACAGGCCACCTACCCGCAGGCCGCTGGAACTCAGCCCGGTATGACACTCTTCAAAGCCTCATTCTATTATACTAGGCACTTTTCGAACCGTGTTTGTTACCCGTATGGAAGAAGATAGTGTTTTATTGAGATACGAAAAGAAGACATGCTCTTTTTCTCTTTCAGGAGAAAAACACTTACTATATTGTTTTTTTGTGATAAATTGCGGTTCAAAAGTCATAAGTGTCTACGCCAGTCAAAATTAATTAAAATGAGAAATTATATTACTGAATATTATTATTTTATTTGGGACTTGAAACATATTTATGTTTTGTTTCAGGCGCCGCCCCCGCGCAAGCCCAACAGCCCTACGCCGCCTACACTCAGCCGGGGCAGCCTGTGGCTCAGCAGTACAACAACGGTACGGGCGCGAAATTAGCATAAAATTTGAAAAAGACCAAGTTTCAGGCGCTGCTCGCTGGTAAAGTCCCCCGACATGATCCGTGGTCGTTTCGAGAATTCCACCCCCTTTTTTCCCCTTCCTTCCATCCCCTTACGTTCTTGTATTTTGTTAGGTTCTGGTTCCTTTTCTCGTTCTTTTTCATTCGTTTTTTCGTCGTCGTGTTTTTCCTTTGATTTTTCCATTGGGTTTGTGTCCTCTCAATTTCCATTTTATTCATTATTTTATTCTTGTGTTGAGGTTCATTTCTTACCATTTTATTTTTATCATTGTTTTTGGACGCGCGATTAAATGTTGTTCTGAAATTTGATTTGTTCCTTTTCTGACAAAAGTCGGATTTTTCCCTCTTATTTTATTTTCCCCCATTATAATCATTTCATTTTAGACCTTTTCTTTTTTATTTTTTCTCTTTGTCTGCGTTATTTTAATATTCTATTTTCGTGTTGTTTTTTTTTTATTTTCTAAGATATTTCCCCGTATTTTACTACTTTTCTTCAATAAAATGTTTACGAAATTGTTGAATTCGAGGTTTTGGAGCGAGAAAGTTGCTTTCTTTCTAGAAAATATCGTGTAGTGAGAATGGAAGCCGATTGTTTTAGGGTTTGAATTTTCAGAAATTTCAGTAAAAATGAATTTGCCCAGGCTCTGCTTTGCCATCCACAAGGAATTCCTTCTCTCTAGTAAGTTCAACAATTTCAAAATAAATGAATTTATTTTCTGAAAATTTGCTCAATTAACATGGTTTTCCCAAAGCTTGAAAGGTTAGAACATTAACAAAATACTTAAAAGGTCAATTACTATATGGCAGAGTGTACGTCCTTTCCACTTTCTTTCAGATTTCATTCGTCTATCTCTAACTATAGGACTCCGCCATTTAGTAATGTCCAGAAGTCCAAAAAGGATTATTTTTGCAATTTGGAATTTTCAGGCGCAGGTCCTAGCGTCGATGTGTATGAGATTGGAGATGATTTGAAGCGCATCAGCCGGATTCGAGTTTTCGAAAAAGGCGGGAACGACATCTACGGAATGGAAGGAACTTTGGGTAAATTTTAAAAATCTAAAAATAGCAGTCTTTCAAATTTCCAGACGGCGTTTTCGTGTTCGGTGAACGGTGCATCGCGCTGATCGGCGATGCTCAAATCAGCCAAAGCCAGGAACTGCCAATTCAATTTATCAAGTGCACAGGAGACTTTGTGACTGCGCTCAGACCGTTCGACAATGGACAGGTATAAAAATAACAAAAGATCTGACTTACTGTTTTTCCGGCTCCCTGTAATTTCCATTTTTTTTTCGAAAAATAGCATGGGAAAAGAAAGAAAATATTTGAAAGTAAAAGGACTTTTCAAAAATTTCAGAAATGAAATGAGAATTTTTATTTTTAGGTCGCTATTCTGTACGGCTCAAACAACGTCCTTCTCGCCAATTACTCTACTAAATCAGGCGGTCTGGAATTCACCGCGAACAAGGAGATTCACTGCAATCATCAGGGTGGAATGTGGGTTTTTTTTTTTTTAAATTGTTTTGTTCAAGCTCAAGGATTTTTATGAAGAAAAAGTGGATGAAATTCTTAAGAATATTCATTAATTCCTTTCCTTTTGAAAGTTCAAGCAATTTCATAGAAGAATGAAAAGAGGGAAAAAATTGCAAAATTTCCCAAATGTTTTCCCCGTTCAGCTCTTGCGGTTTAATTTCTGGCACGAGTTGGACGGACTGCTGCTGCATCGTTGGCACGGCTCTGGGAGAGATTTTGGCCTGGCACCCAGCATTCGGCCCGGAGATTCGAATCAGGATGAGCAAGCATCACGTAATTTTCAAGACGTTTTTTTGTTTTAAGATTTGAACAGACCTAGGGAGGACGATCGTCAGAAACCATTTGCGACCTACCCCCGAGTATATTTTCTTAACAAATTTCTCGCTATGACATGTGGTTGTCAAAATTTCCACTGTTGCGATCTGACATCATAATTATGAATTCGCTCGTGCGACCTACCTCACCCCACAGTTTATTCTCATCTGACGAAAGTGCTCCCTGAGTTTGGATTTGAAGTCTTTTATTAAGTTTGCACTTTTACGAACAAATAAAAGAAATTCAGGGCATGATTTTCAAACTGTTCCAATCTGACCACTTCCTCTACTCGATTTCTGACGATCGCTCTCTCCGTGTCTGGCCGAAAATTGGCATTTCTGCGGAAAATGGCAATGTGTTAGTTTCTTTTCTCAGGAAACTCCAGAAATTGGGTTTTTTTCAGAAAGCTTTCCGAAATTCCCCAGGAAATAGATTCCGTCAAAGACGTGATGGTCCATCAGACCCGCCCCTGGGCTCTGTTTGCAGTTCCTGTCAGTCCTTTGGAAGATCTCATTTACACGGGGTCGATGGACGGGGTTTGTCATATTCTTTTTCACACTTAAGAAGAGTCCTATTTTTATCTACAAAACATGTTTTCTCGTTCAAATTTGCGCATATTTTCCTTATAAAATTTAAAGATTTTTGCAACATTTGTTCTTATGTATTTTTATTCGAATTTTCAGCTTCTCTACACCTTCCAAATGAAACAGAAGAAGGACGGTGATTCTGGCTCGGAACAAACGAAATGGGACTTACAGTTGAGCAGTAGTAGACAAATGGGCCAGGGCGAAATCAGAGCCATCACGAGGGTGGATAAATTTTTGGTTAGCATTTTTTTATTTTAGAAGCTTAAAAATATCGATTTTTCCTAAATAGCAGAGATGGTAAAAACGATGAAATTCGTAATAATATTTTTTTGGAAAATAAGTAGGAAGCATCATTGATGAGAACTCATTTCAGCTGATTGGCTCCAAGTACGGCTCTCTGCTTCAAATTTGCGCGGTTCCTGACGAGAGGCAAATGAGCAAACCTCAATTCGGATCGCCGAATTGCCTCAGCTACGCCTATATGGGAGATTTCCAGTATCTGCATCTCGACGACAAAAAGTTCTTTTTTCGTTTTCTTCAATTTCTTCAAACTATAAGTTTCCTTTTCGAAAATAATAACTTTTCTTTCAAACAACGAGTGAAAAATCTTAAAATTTCAGAATTCTTATGTACGGGACTCAAGTCGTGTGCGAGGGCTACGAATTCAAAAGTCTCAAGTCGAGTTCCCGCAGCAATGCAAATGGGGGTCGGGTTGCGGTCGCTTGGTCGGGGAGGCATTACGCCATTGTCTCCAATCAATGCAGACTCAGTCAGTTTTCTTTTTATCTTAAATTTTTTGCTATTCTCTTCTTAATAAATGTTTTCCTAAGCATCATAAAAGTCCTGTAATGCATAAATTTCCTTCTCGAATTCTATTTTATTCACCATTTCTTTCCCACTATTTAGATGCAATTTTTTGTCGAATTTTATTCTCAATTTTTCAGAGGCTCCGTTGGACGTGAAGCTTTTCGAGTCTGAGCCTGAAGAGGGGTACTATGTGAGGGATGCGCTAGTGGCCGGCGACTATGTCCTTATCGTCACGATTGGAAACATGCTGGTATAAATTTTGAAACTTTAAAAATGAATGTTAAAATTTTTAGGAAAATTAAAAAGTCGGGGAAAACTTGTCAATTTTTCAGTTCCTTCATCGTGCTGACGGCCAATTATCTGCGAAAATCGAGACGACAAAAGTCGTGAAGAAATCGGGGAAACTCGTTCCCTACACTTCTTTCCATGTCTTTGATGACTACGCTGAAAGTGAAGGTGAGTCGAGTATTCTTTTTGCATAAAAATTCCCTAAGAATAAAATTGTCTAAATGTTTTTGTTGCAGAAGGTATCTCTCAGTGCCTACTCTGCGTGGGTACGAGGGAAGGCGGACTTTTCACCGCTCTGGTGCCAATGCAAAACCAGGAAGGCGTAACTCATGAGTTTCTCGAGAGCAGCGCTCGGGTAAAATTGGATTTTTTATTTAAAGTCGAAATCTTTTTGCCAAATTCTCGTTTGGGTATTCGTTTTTAAAAAAAATAATATATTCTTCAAGCTTTGAAATATTTGATAATTCCAAAATTTTAGCTTCAAAGAAAGCTGTGCCGTGAGCCAATTTGTGACATGGCTACTTGGTTCGACTGTGGTGACAAGAAACTTCTCGCATTGCTCCATGAAACTCGGAAATTTATCACCATCATCGATTTTCCCAATAACGGTAGGAAATTTGAGAATAGTCTCAAAAAATGATTTTTTTCAAATTTTCTTCCTAAAATAATTTGTAGACATTTTTAAAAAAACGATTTGTATTTTCCTCTCAAAAACTCTTAATTTACTTTAAAAATAATTTTTAACCGATTTTTTCAACCAGACTTCTCAAAACTCGACTCGCAGATCAGCCCACAGAAAAATAGTATGACATATCGAGAGGAAAAGGGAATATCTCCTTTTTCCCTCTATAAGATATATTACTTTGCTCTGCGGGTCGCGCGTTTTGAGAAGTCTGCTTTCAAGTAAGTTGTTCATTCGAATACTCTTTATTTTCTTCTAGGAATATAATTCGGTAATTGTTTCAAGGAAATCAAGAATTTCAGAAGTCCTGAGTCCCGACCGCAACTGGCACTGGCAAATTCCGATTTGCTTCTCCTCCGATGGTCCTTTCCCCGCCCTCTTCTTGAACAATCCCCTAACTCCCCCAGGCAAGTTGAAGAGCCCGGAATTCGTCTGTGGATTTTCTTCAGTTAGTTTTCCTTCAGAGTTTACCTTATTTTGAAGAGTTCAAATATTTTTTCTATAGAAAATATCATAATTTGAAGTAATTTTTGAAAAAAGCACTCGAAGTTTTGATCAATTCGGTATTGTTTTTAACAAAAAATATCCTAAATGTCTCATTTTAAATAAAAAAAATACCTTAATTTTTTTGCCAGAACAAATTCTGTGCCGTGAATATCACGTCGGGCGAAATCGTGTGGTCGCTGGATAGAAGCACAATCGACAAGATGTGGTCATTCGAAATCGTCAAAACCAAGGATTGCAAATTGATGGGCAAATACAGATTCCTACAGAACGAAGTGGGTGAATTTCTATAAGAGGATAAAATTTGAACTTTTCTTCTTTTTTCCCAAGTACTCTTCAATCCTAGCAGACTGCAAATTTCCATCTACTTAGCAATTCTTACTTTTTGATCTTTTTCCAGGAACTTCACGAAATCAGCTCTCAACTTCAAGCGATCACAGTCAAAGAACAATCTATTCATACGAGACATATTTTCGCTGCAGAAGAGGTGAAAGAATTATAAATGTTGGAAGGTTCACATCTCAAAACGCGACCCGTAAAGACCAGCAAATCGCTCCGCAGAAATAATTGTGTCGTATTGAGAGAGTAAAAAAGCATGTCTTTTTTTCCTCTCTCGAAGATATTCACTTTTCTGCGAGTCGATTTGCGGGCTGGTTTTTGCAGGCCGAGTTTCGAGAAATCTGGGAAAATTTATCTTCTTGTTTCTAAGGAATAAGATTTTTATAATTTAAACAAATTATTGATTTATTGAGTGTTCAGCTCCACACATCGTCCGACCCGAAACGTCCTTCTTCGACCATTTTCCTCTCCGTGTCCATCGACAATTCCTTCGCCATTTCCAGATACGATTCTGAAAGTCAAGGTGAGTCTTTTTCAAAAATCAACTTTTTCTTTCAAATAAATTTCGAAAATAATCGACATTTTAATTCGTTTAAAAAATTGAAGTGGAAAACTCATCTATGTGAATTTCAAAATGATTTCCAAAATGGAATTTCGTTGTCAGATTTGCAAGTGTGTCACCGAGAATCGGGTGGTGAGCCGGAACTGCTGACTCTGCACGTGGTACTCGATGCGGATAGCTCATTTAACCCTTCGCACTTCGTATTTGTCGGCAGAGGCAAGTCCACGGTCGAGTTGTGGAGCATCGACAGCACGGACAAGCAAATTCTCTCGGATCAACGTTAGTTTCTTTGAATTTTTTTTTTTTGATAAATTATCCAAGTTCTTGTTTTTTGAACATTATTAGTTGCATAAAATTGCTAAAAGTAGTGCATCTACAGAAATAATGAACTTCCTTAATTTTTCTATATTGAAAGCAGAACTTAAACCATGCTATCTCTCGTTTCTTCTCTCTGTCATGTTTAACGCATAAGTTTCAGAAACTTTAAGATCTGATTGAAAGGAACTTTTTCAGCGATCAGCCGTTGTGCTATCTACCCTCCATCGCCTGTTTCGAACAGGCTGGAAGTGATTCAAACAGGAAGCTTCAAAACTGTGGCAATTTCGTCTATTATGGTATCTTGATTTGTTTGTTATTGGTTATTTCATTTTCTTTTAATTTTCAGAAGAACAACATCATCTTGTTTGGAATTATTACTGGCGACGGGAGAATCGAGTAAGTTTTAATCATTTTTGAACAATTTTTAAAGAATCACAATTTCGAGAAAAACTCTATCTTTATTTACTTATTCCAGAATGTTTCGATACTCAGAAAAGCTGACTCCGAACAACAGCGCTCTCCAATTCCTAACTGAATTAACTTCCAGCGATCTCTCGATGTTTACACAGGTATCGTCGCCAATCCCGTTTATATTTTCACCGGATGGGGGATTTGCTCCGAAGCTAAAATCGAAAACAAGCACTAAAAAGTAACAAGAAGCACGTGGGCGAGGGCGAAATAGAGAAAAATCAGGTGTTCATTCACTGTTTATTACTTGTTTTCGCGTTTAGTTTTGGAGCAGATTCGTCATCCGGTGAAAATATATAAATGGGATTGCGCGATGTTTATCAAATCATAAATCCACCTGAAAATTCAATTCTTTTTCAGATTTTGCTCTTCGTTTATTTTCGTGGAATATATAAACTTTTGCAAAACTTTGGATTGCTAATTTTCACCCAAAAATTGGCAATGAATAGATTCAAATTTTGTGCCTTTTTAAGAGAATTCAAATTCCAGATTTCTCTCCAACTTTCGAATGGGGTGAATTGTGGAAGTAGCGTGTCCGTTTTCGCGACGACGACGAGTGGTCATTTGAGATGCTGGACTTCACTCTTTTGTCCATGGGGAGCAGTTCCTAACGAATCAATCGATAAATGGACAAATTCCGCTGATGTGAGAATGTTTTTTTCTAATTTAAAAATTTTAAAGTTACAAACTTACCTCAAATTTATTTGGTAAACATTCCAAGTGAATAGAATCTGATGATAAACATACTTTTCGAATAGCTAATTTCAGGGTTGTAAATGTTTAGACACGCGCGCGCGTCCTGGATATTTACAGGCCTGATTAGAAGATAGAAACTCGGAGTTTCAATTGCAGGTCTTCGTGGAACGAGCCGGTCTCTCATCTCTGGCCGTGGACAGCTCAGTCTGGCGTCGATGCTGTTTCCTGGGCAGTGAGGCAGGAATCATCCACGCTGTAAGCGAACGACAGGAAGCGTGGACTGCCGATGCGTCTGCACGTGTTCATTCATCGACGATTACAAGTGAGATTTCAGGAATTTTTTCCTTTTAGGTTTTTAATAATCCTCAAATCATTAAATCACAAATGAAATCTCTTGCCAATGATCAGATGTGTTGGTGTTGATCTAAAAATTTGTAAAAATGACCAAATTTTGCGCTTTTTCAGGAATCGTGACAGCGAAGCGTTCCTCGGATGCATTTCTTCTGACCTCCATCTCCATCGATTCCACACTCTGCCTAACTGAATTCCGTTTGGCGAAATCGGAAGTGAGATTTAGCTTCACTTAAAATTTGATTGATGCGGAATTATCGTAATTTTGTTTAAAACATATGCAACTATATTTTAGGTATTTTTTTTTTATAAAATCATACATTATTAACATTGTTTTTACGAAACAACGATATTTGTGGATCTCTTGAATTTCTCGAAGATCACAAATTGTTGATGTTTCAGATGATCGTTCTTCGCTGTTTGCTCCTTTCCGTCCAAGATCCGACGTCGATCATCCCTCTCCAGAAGCTGCCTTCACCTCATCAGGAGCTCAGTTGCTTGCCGGAAACGCATAAATCGCTGGAATGCTTGGTTTTGGGATCGGGAATTCAAGCAGTGCAAATCGATATTTGATAATGATGGTAAATTGCAGGTCATTTTCAGATTTATCTCAAAACTCGACACCCGCAGAAAAAATAGCACGTCGTTTCGAGAAAGAGAAAGACGACATGCTCTTTTCCTCTCAATACGACGCTTTTTTCTTCAGGTCGGGTAATTTCTAGTCTCTTCTCCGTATTCTTGAAGTTCACGGGAATTTTTCCATTCTTTTTCGACATTCTAAATTTTAAATTCTCAGTCTTTGATCAAACTTGAAATTCATGCCATTCCCTAGAATTTGAAAATTCAAATCATTCCAAGTTTTCCATGAATCACGACTATCTCCATTGAGTCGGGTGAAATAGAACAACGAGACATTCACTAATTTTTACTCGATTCTGTCGTTTTTGCCCACAAGAGTTTTTCTTCGCTATTTTAGAAGTTAAGTATTTATTCATTCGAATTTGATTCATTTGAGGATTTGAATCTGATAGATGATCACTTCTATAGAAATGCTAAAATCAAGCCCTCTCAAATTTCTCAATTCCTGCCCTCATCCTAAACCCTATCCTGCTATTTTTCATTCCCCGATCCATTTCTATGCTTATCATCTACGGCTCTTTCCCGTCTCACAAAATTCGAATATTGGGATCCTGTTGTTCAAAATTGCGTCATAGTTTTGCTTGCTAGATTTTTGTGGATACGTTAAACTTTCCACTGATACAATTCTATTTTTCACTTTTTCGTTGTTGATTTGTTCCCTTCTTTGTTGAAATCGTATATTGTTTTGTCTGGCTTTCAACAAGTAATTATTTATACCTAGTAAACGGGTTTTTCTTCAGTCTTTTTTCTTTAGGACTTTGCACAAAATGTTCGAGACATTTGGATATTTTTCATTTTCTATAGGTTTTTTGAAAGCTAGAATTTTCAGGTAAAATGAGTTTCCCCGCGAAATCGACGAGTTTCACGGGTCAGAAGTTGAACAAACAGGGAAAATTGGCGGCTCAGGCAAAAACTCGGCTTAGCGATGAGGAGGTCTATGAAGCGGTGGTCGAGTCCATTCAGGGTTGGTAAACATTTTTTATTACATAAACTTTTACGCACCTAAAAATTTGCATTTTAACTGTAAATCCTCCTAACATTTTGAATTTCCTGCACTAGCATCCGATCTTTTCTTCAACGTTTACAAGTTTTCTAGTTTTTAACAGTGACAGAAATTCCTTAGAAATTTTAATTTACCAAAAAGTCATCATTTTAGAAGCCCATGAATCGAATTCGATCGTGCAATCTCTCGCCCGACTGAGAGATATGTGCAGCGAGCAACAGTTATTTCATGCGGTCAATCTGGTCTTCGCTAAGGCTGATGCGACGGTTGGTTCAAATTTAAATTTCAAAATTTGTATAACTATAATATGTGACTGATTCAAATTATACCTGAAATATACCTAAAAAAGATTTAAAGAGTGCCTAAAAATTATCTGAGGAAAATTGTTGAAATGAAAGCTATTAAATGAAAACACTGATGATTCCATTTTCCAGAGTCTCCACGTGCAAATGAACGCGCGAATTCTGCAATTCTTCAAGCCCTACGTCTCCACACTCGGAGTCGAAATGGCCATTCGATGGTTCGAGACGCTACACGAACAAATCATCAAGGGGGAAGCGTAAGATTTTCACCTTTTTCAAAATTTTTAGAAAATTTCATTTCCAATCTGCCAAATTGCTGAATTTCTAATAGGAAAATAGCATTCTAGTCAATATTAAGGTTCTTACTTTCCCTAAAAGAATGAATTTCGGAAAGCTAGAAATTTAGCTTTTCTTCATTTTCAGCCACCTCGACAATACTGTTGCCTTGCTGAACTTTGTTTTCGAGACCGTGCCCTCCCTCTCGCCTGCGTTCACTCGGTTCCGGACCACACTTCGGCAGCTCATTCCACAACTCGTCGCTTTTCTGGTTCAGAGGAATTCGCTTCGTGAGATTTTCCCATAATATCAATTTTTTCTTCATAATTTTCTGAGAAATAAGATTTTTATTCGAAATTCAACGAACATTTTTAAATTCCAGAAAACGCCCTTCTTCTCTGTCAAAACACGGAGCTCTACATGGAGGCGACGACGCTCTATTTGGACGAGCCCGATAACGGATGCTCCTCCGGGTGGATTCCGGTTCTTATCAGTCAGGGGGTGAGCTTATCAATTTATTGATTTTTCTAAAATTATTGAGATATATTTTGTTACTTCAGAGCCAAAGTGTGAATTCGATCGATACGCGAGAGCCCGAGGGCGTACAACTCCTGAAGAGAATCGTCGATTTTGCCACGAGCAGCAAAAAAGAGGCGGATCAGGCAAAAATAGAAAATTTTATACAAATCGAATTGAAATGTTTTTCTCAGAATGTTATGAACGATGAACATTTTACGAGTTGTGATTAGCATTGAGAAAAATGAATTTCAGAAAGACAAGTCCAAGCTGAATGTCGCCTTGCACAATTGGAATACGCTCGCGAAACTGGCGCAATTCGGCTTGGCTGAGAAGGTCATTGAGAGAGTCAATCCGAAAGCGGTAAATTTTGAAAAATCAATAATTTTCTACGAAATCATCATTTTTGAAAGATTATAATATTTGGGAGAGATATTTGAAGCTGATGCAATTTTCTCGAATTTCAATTGAAAGAGTGGATAAATGAAGATCAGCTTTCTAAGAATGTCTAAATTTTCAATTCAGATGCTGAACCTCCTGACCGAACTGCCAGAGGACATCAAAAATGGGATTGTGGATGCGCACTGGTCACTTCGTACTGCGACACTGTTCCTCGCAGTCACTCCGCAACTCAAGAGCGAATCGGAGACTGTTCTCAAAGGTTAGCGTGAAATCAACGCAGTGGTAAAATTAGAATAAAATTCCATAGATTTTAATGGGGAGTGCTACACAATTTAGGGCAATCTGGATAATTCGTTATCTACGAAATAGTATGGGGAAAGATTTATTCCCACCTTGTTCTATACCCTTAACTATGGGCTACGAAGTAACGAATTATCTAAAGCGTCTTAATTCAGGGCACCTAATTTTAGTCATTTTATTTTCATTAAAGGTGAATCTTCAGAAGTCCTCCTCCCAATCGTCTTCGATCCAGATCTATCTAATGAGTGGAGTGGCGTCGAGTTGATTTCTGCTGCTCTTAAAGTGGGCAAATTTGTCTATTTCCGAAATGAATTGAAAAGGATTATCGATTATAGATTTTAAAATTCCAGGCCTTCTCCGATACAAAACATCTGAAATCGGTGGTGAATTTGGCGTTTGTGGTCGGAAATAGAATGGTCTCGAATATGCTCGACGAGATGAAACTCGATGAACCAACGCATTTTAGCAGGCTAGATTTTCCGAAAATTCTTTCTTGATCACAATCTCTTGCTCCTTAACGACAAAGAATTTTTCTCCCCAGTTCTTTCTCATTCCAACTAGAGACTGCAGAAAATAAAAACGAAAAGTTCTCCTACAGTTAATAAGGACAGAACGCGGTGTGCTGGATAAATGCTTTTGTTCACTTCAAACGATTATATGACTTTGATTTCAGAAGAGAAGACCGCATTGGAGAGAAACTTTTGATTCTGCAGGGCCTCATTCTCCAGCTGATCCAAAGCGGAGGCAGACACGTGCACAATGACCAAACTGTAAATTTGTTGTGAGTTTTTATTCTTTCATTTTTAACTTTGTGTCTTGTTTTACCTTCTGAAATTTGAATTATCGATTTTCAGTGAGCTCATCAAGAAGCATTTCCAAATGGTGCAGAAAGCGTCGAAGAGGAAGCAAATCGAAGGCAGGGAAGCGGACAAACTCACCTACGGCTGCACGCGCATTGCCGACCAATTGGCACATCACGAAATTCACTATAGTCGAGTAATTAAATAAATTTTTTAAATCCTCACAAAATTTGAATATTCCGAAAAAAAATCTGAATTTTATTTGAAGAAAAATTGAAAATAGTGCGATCTTTTAACGATAAGAGAAATTTAGCTGATTCCCCTCCTGATAGCCGAAACGGTCTACGAAGGCGCCTACATCAGTTCGGCCCTCACCGCTCTCCATCAGCAATGCGACAAACATGGAAGGGCGTATTTGGCCACCAACTTGCCGGCTAATCAGGTTACTCTTATTCTTCTTTTAAATTAGGACTAAATTCTCTTCTGAAAATAAGGATCAGTAAAATTTATAGCCTTTCCACTTTTTTTTACTTTTTAAATCACTTTATTTCAGAGAGTCGCCTATAGTCGAATGTTCCCGAAACTCAAGGAGACCGAGGCGAAGGTTTTCTGATTCGATGAAGATTTTTGCCAAGAACGAAAATGGATAGATCAGGCTAGTTTTTCGTTGCTATGTTATGCATTTTTGTGGACTTGTCATGAACTTTTTTCTATGACATACTCATCATTCAATAGACAACAAATGAGATTAAAAATATATCGTGGCAAATCTATTCTTGCCAGCTTGTCTTAAAATATCTTCCCATGATGAGAGACAAGAATAGAAAATTGTCTGAATAGCTAAAAATGCATAACAAGTCTGCATAAAATTGTTGATTTTTTCGTTATCAAGATGAGTTTTATCCAAATAGCTGTTGAATCATCATTGTTCTTGTTTTTCTTTATGAAATGATTTATATTCAACGACAATAAACCCAGTGATAGAAATAAGCAGCAGTATTTTAACCCGATTTAAGAAAATCGTTGTCATTTGAACGAAATCAAAGCGAAAAGATACCACGTTATGAGTGACATTTTGATAACAAAGACTTAACGAATGGCAGAGACTTTGACAATGGCAAGCCAATAATAAATGAAGTCGAATACAGCTGAAATTAGCTCCCAGAGTAGTGCGCAAAGAGTTAACGAGTTGTTAGAAATTTAAATATTACCCTTTTAATAGAAGTTCTGAAGATTTATATTTTAGATATCTATAAAGGATGATTACCTCTATTAGGGAAAATAAGTAGCTTTTCTTCTCAAAAATTTTAATATCAAGTCGAAAATTGATGAAATATTAAGAAAAAAGATTGAAATACTGTGCTCCTCTGATAGAAGTTTCAGTTCCTTTATTTCTATCTTTCCTCTCTAAGAGGGGTTTCTATTAGAAGATACGATATTTTTAAGAATCTTTACTTACACGTCGAAACAGAGCAGGCATTCTTGAAGATCGGTGACCGGGTAGACGACGGAAAAGATAACGAAAATCGGCAAGAAGGCGAACGTGAACACGCAGAAGTGGACATACAGTACTTCACTAGTGTCGTTCCCCACGATCATTCTGTACAGACGGTTCAGCGAGCACAGGTAACGATGCTCGTCTTCCTGAAAAAAAAAAACGATTTTTCAAAAATATTCAAAGACGTTTCTTACTTGTTTAAATTCAAGAATAGCTGTTGAATAGAATTGGAAATGAATTTACTGGACTAGGACTGAGTCAAATGAAACACGTATCTGGTTTGAATTGAATTGAGTAATTTTTTTGAATAATTGGTTTTCTTTGAAATTTCACATATTTTAGGGAAAAGAATAGCCGAATATTTGAATAAACTAGATTTCTAGTAGAAAATGCCTTTGATGGCGGCGAGGAAGGTGTAGGTAATGACGACGATGACGAATAGAGAATAGACCTTTTCCCTCTTCTCGCGTTTCCCCAATTCGTCCTGGAGTTTGTTGACCTGCTGCTCCAATTCCTTGTTTCTGCCTTCTAAACGCTTCCTCTGAAAATCTTAGTTCTTTTAATTTCAATTTTTCATTTTAAAACTCACAATAATTCTGGCTCCCTCATCTGAAAATCGCTTCAGATCTTCCACGTTCTGAGGCACTTCTTGGATGCTCTCAAATTAAAATATTCAAAAAAAATAAAATTTTTAAATCTTGAAAAATAAAAATACTTGTAGCAAATCCTCAACCAGATAATTCTTGGTCAGATTGGAGTAGGTGCACTGTTCCCTGCACAGCGGACAGTGGAAGACCAATTCGTATCGCTCGTTCAGAGTGGGTGTCTCGTTGCGGATCATCGTCTGTGGAAGGATCAGATTTTTCAATGATTTTATCGGTCAAATGAAGTGAGTTCGTGTGTTGAAGAAGTAGCGAGACACAGGAAATTGCGTACCTCTTTCCACTGTCCCTCGCTCTTTCTCTGGCATCCTGACACCCTCTTTGCGCATAGTTCATACGTGCATTTCTCGCAAGGCACTCTCTAACACACAAATTTTCGCTTAATTTGACCGATTCAATAAGAGCTGATTTATCGAGAGGCTTGAATAGTTTATGAATGAATTTTGTACCTGCAGACAGGCCGTGCAGAATGTGTGGCCGCATTTGAGAATGCTCGGAACAGAGGCGTAGACGTTGTAGCAGATCTGGAAAAAATTCCCAGAATAAATTCAAATTTAGAAAGATCGCCCTTTTTGCAAAGAAAAACTCTCGATTCAAGCAAGATATTTCGATTTTTGAATCCCTACCGGGCAACAAAGAATACTGGAATCGATGACGATGTTGTCGCATCCTTCAACGTGTTTGACTGGGTACTGTAACAGAATATCATCATGAGTGTTTTTTTTTTTCAAATTATAAGACTTCTACAAATCTCAGCCACTAGTATTTTTCAGCATTACTTTGCTTCAAAGTGTTAAATATTACCACGAAACCAATGAAAAACTAAAATCTTTAAAAAATAGCAAATTTAAATAATCTACCTTATTCTTGACTCCCTTCACAGAGCCGATCACCTTGTCGAACAGCGTTCGGAGCATTCTAACCATCGAAATTCCTTCTGAAAATGAAAGAAAAAATTGACGACCATCAAAAAAGAGTTAAAATGGAGCGAAAATTCGCTTGTTGCGCCAAAATGAGCGTTTTTTGTTTGGTGCATTTTGGTGCAACTTCCATTTGAAATCGGGGCTTTTTTATTATTTTTATTTATTTTCGCGGTTTTTAAGTTGCTTTTTTATGTTCAGTTTATCAACGACGCCAGCAACAAATATTCGGTTTGCTCTCTCCGGAAGTCAAATTTTCGCCCGACGATTTTTAAATCGAAGCAGATCTCATCGAGGATTTAGGACGATTCAAAATTCAGTCAGAATGACCTCGAACACTCATCCTTCCATAAACTGCGAACAGATATATGAACGGGTAAGAAAAGTAAATGAAATTTATTTGAGAAAAATGGAGAGAATGATACATTTTATTTTACCAGGTCGAGGAATTTCTAATGATTTAAAAAATAAAAATGATAAAACTCGAATAAAAATGCAAAATTAAGGCTGAGGAATACTGGGCACACCAGAGTCAGGATATTGACGGCATGCTGGGCGGTTTTGCGCATCTCCACAGCCCTGATATCCAAGTCTCCAAGAAGTTCCTCTCCAATCTCAAACAGAAGGTGTGCCATTTCTTTTTCTTACTTTTTTCAGAACACTAGCTTGAAATTCAATTTTACAGAACAATACTTAATTTCAAAGATTTTTTCCAGAATATTTCTGATTCAAATAAAAACTCTCCTTCGAGAAAATTCAATTCATGACTGAAATCTACTTTTCGAGGGGACTCTAGAATTTTTGTAACATTCCTTGCAGAACATGCTGATGAATTTCGGCTACGCGCTGGATTGCGGTGCAGGTATCGGTCGAGTGACTAAGAATCTGCTGTTGCCCTTGTTTGAGAAGGTCGACATGGTCGATGTGGTCCCTGAGCTGATCAACAAGAGCGATGAATATATCGGTACGAAAAAGATTTTTTCGACCCCTTGTACTTTTACCCCCTTTTCTGGAGAATAGCAAGGGAAGGCTAACTTAGGGGTAAAAAATACAAGAGACCTTCCTCAGAAATTACAAGCTTTCCTTCCTATTCAGAGTTTAGTTTTTTTCAACCGCATAATTTTTAATACACGTTAAAAAGTGAAAGTAAATTATTTTTTCAGGAGAAGAGCCTCGGATCGGTGACAAATTTGTCGAGGGATTGCAGACGTTTTCACCGCAGGAGGGAAGGTTGGAACTTGCTCAAAAATTCATTTTTCATACCGATTTTTAAAAGAAATAACGGAAAATTTCTGAAATGTTTATTTTTCATAAATCGTACATTTTGCTTCAGGTACGACCTGATCTGGGTTCAATGGGTCTCGGGCTACTTGACGGACGAGGACTTCATCGACTTCTTCAAGCGATGCGCGGTAGTTCTCCAACTTGCGACATTTCGATTGTTTTTGCTATTTTCAGTCTGCCATTCAGCCTGGCGGAGTGATCGTGTTGAAGGACAATCTGACGAGCGGAAACAAGGCCGAATTCGACTCGGAGGACAACTCCTGGACCAGGCCTGAGGTTGGAAAATTTGAAAATCGTCAGACTTCTCAAAATTCAACCCGCAAAAATGATGTCATATCGAAAGAGAAAGTGCACTATTTTTCTGCGGGTCGAGTTTTGAGAAATCTGAAAAGCATTTAAAATTTTTAAGCTTCTAAATTGTCGGATTTTAATCATTTTAAAAAGTAATGGCTTTCGTCATTACTTTCTTGGAAATTTTCTATTTGTTATTTTGCGTAGTAAAATGAGAATTCCAGGAAATGCTCCTGGACCTACTGAACAAAGCCGGTCTTCGACTGGTGTCTCGAAGTCTGCAGACCGGATTCCCGAAAGGCATGTACCGAGTGAAGATGTTCGCCCTCAAGCCCCAGGAGGAGTCGGGGAATAACGAGAATGAGGAGGAGTGAAAAGGTTATCCAGATCGGCAGCTTGGAAAGAACGACAAAAAGACGTACTAAATGGTATTAGGTAGAGTAGAGTGAGGTTTGTATGTATTCTTTTCCAATACTATTTCGTCGTCTTGTTGCTGTTGTTTTTTCCCAGGTTACCATCAAAATCACCAATGTTTAAATGCGAGCACAATATTTTCAAAAATAACCACTTTGCTTCCAAAAGATTTTTTCTTTTCTTTTTTTGATATGATAAAAGATAAAATCGTAGCAATTGTCCTTTGAGAAGGGCAAGGTACTCATTTTTTGAGTTTTTACTCGCATTCTAAAATTTCAGAAATTCGATCGAGAACATGAAAATCGACATAATTATCGCCAAATCGAATTTACCATTCCTTCAAATTCATTGAGCATCTTTCTTGGTTCTTGTACAAAATGGTTATGTTTTACCCTCCAAAACTGATTCTATTTTTCATCCAAAAACGTGTATCTAAACATTCTTTTGGCTTTTATCTCTGGACGAATGCAGCCTGGTATATCCATTCAGTTTCATCTAATCAAGACGTTTTATCATAGTACTCCAAGTTTATCCATATGGTGTTTTATCCTTAACTGCTTTTTAGCTATAATCTAGAATTTCAGTATAAATTCACTTTAGAGGACACAAAAATATGCAAATTATTTATCCTTTTAACGTATTGTGAACGTATTTTATCGGACGTAACATAATAATCATGAATAAACAAATACATAAATTTTAAATTGAAAAAATCAAATCAGATAGAGTTTGATCTCCAGACATATATTATCCGTTTTTTCGGGTTCGAGTGGAATTCTTTGAATTCAAATTTGTACCCTTTTACCTATTTGCTCGCTCTCAATATCCTTTATCTTTTTGTGCCTTATTTGGTCGGAAAAATAACGCCCCTCGGGGTAGGAAAGAGGATAGAATCGACGTTATGAAGAGAGCACAGAAAACAAGAGGGTGGAAAGAAAGGAAACACTCGCAACCGAGGGAGAGGAGGCGGCATAAGCAGGACAGGGGAGGGAGGAGAAGCGACCTATCTTTATCTCAGAAGTCCTTTCACCTTATTTTCGCCTTTTTATCTGTTTTTTTCGGATTTTCCTTCGAAATATTTGATTTTTCATTCAAAATCATTTCATTTCTCCAAAACAACTCGCATCAGAATTAGTGAAAGTTTCTTATTGAATTTCGGAAATTCAAGATCTTATCGAATATTCCAAATTTGGATTTAGTTTAAAAATTTTTCTAGAATAAAACATTTGATCTTTCAGATGATAACCGCTCTTCGACGAAAATTAGCCGGTGACAAGGACGGTCCCTCGCAAAGCGGACCGAATGCAGGAAACCTGCCATCCGGATTCGCGAACCATCAGCAGAACTCCGGATCCATGCCTAGGGGCGTGCAACGATGCGATCAGGAACTGCAGAGGAAATATGCTAGAGGAGTTCAGTATAATAGTGAGTTTTAAGGTTTTTTTTTCTATATTAAGGCTATGTAATTATAAAATATACTTTCGAAAATGCATTTTTCTGTAATTTTTATTAAGAACGTTGATCTGATTAAAATAAATTTTAAAATCTTCAGTGAAACTCGTGATCAGAGGCGACAGAAACGTTGGAAAGTCCTGTCTGCTGAAACGGCTGCAAGGATTCCCATTTCAAGAAGAATATGTCGCTACGGATGAGATTCAGGTGCTTTTTTAAAATCATTTTCTATACGTAGACTTGCAGTTTTTGTCAAAAGTTGACACTCGACCCGTGAGTGCGGATTTTTAATTGCAAGTCTGTGTACGTAAACTTAGAAAAATCATTTAATCGTAGCATACAAAAATAAAAGGATTCGACTAGAAAAAAACATCTTTTTTCTTACCATTTTCGTAAATTATTGATTTTTCAAAATTTTATCTTTTCAGGTAGCGAATATCCACTGGAATTATAAGGCTACAGATGACGTTGTGAAGGTCGATGTTTGGGACATCGTGGACCAATCTACGAAAAAGAGAATCAAGAACGATAAATTGAAACTCAGCAACACGGCCGCGAAAACTGATGGTGAAGAAGTAAAAACTCGATTTTTATGATTTGAAATAAGATGTGATGGAACTATCTTTATAGAATAATATATTTATACTTTTCGTTATGGTTTTTTTTTTTAATTTTTATAAATAATTCTAGAAGACACATTATTTTGATTGATTTTTTGAAAGATTTATTTGATTTTCAGTGGGAAGACGCTGCGTGCGACGCTCGTTTTGTGGATGTCTATAAGGGCGCTCATGGTGCGATTTTCATGCTGGACATCACGAAGCAGTGGACCTGGGACTACGTGCAGAAGGAGATCAACACCGTCCCTGAGCATATTCCGGTAGAATATTATTATCTCTATTATTTTAGTATTTTTGACTTAAATTTGGCATACAGAGATTCAAGAGAGTTGGATTCTAATTGACTTTCATATTTTATTTCATAGCCTGTAACAGGTTTAAAGTTTACTAAAATATCTATTTTTCCCGAAATTTGAAAGTTTTCCAGGTTCTAATCGTCGCGAACCACCGAGACATGGGCCACCACCGTCAGGTCACCGACTTGCAAATCAGTTCTTTCGTAGACTTGTTCAATAAGTAGGCAATTTTGAATTATTTTTTTAGATTTTAGAGAATTTTGTTCGAATTCAAGACGTTTTGAATTCAAATTCGACGTTGTTTTGATTTTTTTCGTATTTTTTCATTGATTATTATCTAGTGGTTTTATTTCTCTTATTACTATTCCCTTATCAGAATCAAGTGGGCCTCATTTGTTTAATCGGGAAGAAATAGATAGCATCTATTCCTTGATATGCATTCTTTGGCTATCGATTTTCCCCCGCTCTATTCAATTTGATAATTACTCACTACAATTCGATTTGTTAATTGCATAATTCGATTACATCTCAATGGCACAGTCCTCTTATTGGATCCCCCAGGTAGAGTTCAATTTCACCCCGAGTGTTCCCCATACCGATTTTGATTTTTATTCCGAGTGTTCACCCGTACCAACTCTAATTTCTAGTACCTGTCTCTCCCCGTACCACTTCTGAATTCCACTACCTGCTCTTTCGTACCCTCGATTTAAGCCAAACGTTCCCTTGGTTCCCCATTTTCGTATGGCTTCTATGCCTCTATCTCTTCAAAACACTTGTGTTTATAAAGGCAAATACGTCAAAGATTATTGCAGAAGAGAGATTCGAAATTGTCATCGATAATGACACATCTCCAAGTCTCTACCATTACGGTACAGTCGCTTGCATCAGCTCGCTCTCCAAATCTAGATGCCTCGAGGCAAGAAAGGCAAGAGTAGCGTGTATGATAGAGAGAGGAGAGAAGCCATACAAAATGGGAAAGTCATGGGCATATTTGGCGGAAATTAGGTATACCATTATTCATTTGCACTGCAAGTCTTCCCCTAGCACCTTTCAATTTTTAGATGGCAATATTCGATCAAAACGGGGTGAACGTCTTCTGCACGGGCATTCCCTGGTCAGCTCTCTGCAGACATTTCTCGGCCTTTGTGCTTTACGGTTACGCCCTGTATCAGTGGCCGGGTAATTTTTGTCTTTTAAAATTTTCAGGGAGTCTTTATTTTACTTATTGATAGGCAACATCGTAACCCACGACTGGGCGGGAGACGATACGGTGTTCGCCTTCAGCCTGACTTCTCTGATGTTCACCATGACAATGTGGAGCACCATGCTTTTTCATTATCTCGTTAGCGCCGGGAGAGTGGAAGTAGGGTTTTCTTTAAAAGTGTCTTAAAATTTCAAAAAATAGCCCTCTCTTCATCTCTAACCAAAATCTGCAATGGAAGAAGCGACTAGAATCGCTGACTTACCTAGTCTTTCGTTTACATTTTAGATCGATTGGACCTCCGGTCGAGTGCGAGCCAAGGGCTGGATGGTGAAATTCTCCCGGAGGGCTCATCGCGTTATGCTATCCCTTTCCCTAGCCATTTCAGGTAAGCTAAATAATGCATCACTCTTCATTTCCTTAGTTCCTCATTTTTTGTCATCTATTGTCTAAGCGATCCTGTTTCAGCGATGGCAATCATCCAATCGACCACAACTTCAATGGTGATCACCCACTTCTACCTCAAAACGGATCAACCCCCTACAAACGAGCAACATCTCATTCTGATCATGCTGAAGGTCGACCAGACCCTGGCATTCTTCCTTTTCGTCTATGTTCTGGGCAGGTTGGTCTTCGAACCAGTCAGTATCAGAAAAAGACGTACACCGGTTAGTGGCCAGAGCGATGGAGAAAATGGACGCAGGAAGGAGGTAAGAGTGACTATCTTGTAGACAGACTTTCAGTCCGAACGAAAAATTATCATAGGAGAAGGGCTATGCAAATACAACTTTTTAATAGAAAGCTAATACATAGGGTACGCATCAAGATTTCGACAATATTTTGGGGATACGCAAGGAGAATTTGGCTTAAGCTCTGCTTGTAGATAAAAAGACTTGAGGTTAAGAATTTCTAGGTAACAACTCGATCAGGAAAATTCGAGCTGCCCGATTTCTGTGACGAATGCTCGATTTGCATCGAGAGATGGGCGAATCGACAACTCGGTTGTGGACATGTGATTTGTTGCTGTTGCTTGGGCGAGATTTGGAGGACTGAAATGGGAGGCGAGATGAAGTAGGCCTATTCATCTACATATTTTCCCTCAAACACTAAGAAAACCTATAAATTTACGACTGTCGACCCTTTGTCTAAGCGTTGATCTATTTTGCTGGATGCTAAAATTTGGTCCCATTAAAGATGCCCCTTCTGCCGAAGTCCGATCACCGTCGTCCGACGTCTTCTGATAACTGACGGTGGGAACGTCGAAAGGAACGATTGTTGCGGAACGATGTTGAGTCTCAAGGTCACCCCTGCGTCGAGTAGCGATGGAGTCGAATGGGAGGAATTGGTAGAAAGACGCCAGGTATCGCGTTCATAAATGAGATTGCTTCCTGCATTTTCATATACGGCTGTATTTGTCTGGGGATAAGAAGCTAGGGTATGTAGGAAAAGCGGAGAATTAATAGTAAAAAAAGAACAGCCGTATATGAGAATACAGAAGGCCATAAGCGACTTAATCCTCGGGGTTAAATTTGGCTCTAAATTTAAAGCGACAATGAATTGATTGCAGGAGACGCAGCAGAATCGCGATAGACTTTCTACTGTGAATGAAGAAGACAGTGAAGATCAGCCTGGCACTTCTCATGACTAACCTCATTTCTGATTTGAGCATTGTACAAAATTAACTATGACATAAAATTTCATGCATATTCAGTTGTAAAATTGTTAAATGGTTGCTTTAATAAATTTTTTTATCTTTTAGAATTTGGAATTATATCATGTTTAAATTTTGCATGAGTCCGAACCTTAAAAATCGAATTTTTCAGCTCCCACCCATCCCTTGATGGTCACCCGAGGTGTCGATGGACTCCTGCCTCTATGCGTAATGCATTCGGACTTAAGTTCGTCTACCTATTTTTCAATATTCCATTTTTATGTCTCCAGGTAAAAGTTCGATCATTTTATTTTCAAGAAAGACGAATTTAGCGTGAAACTCTGAAAAGACAATTGCAAACGAACAAGAAGGAAATCATATCGAGTTATTCTGAATTGGACTGCTACTCGGAAACACCTGAAGCTGATTATGAGACGTAAGAAATAGTTGTAAGAATTGAAATATGAAATTGCAAAAGAAATCCTAAAGAATGGCTACAATAATAATTGAATTTAAGAGAGGCTAAAAGAACATTCTAGAAAGGAACATTGTTTTTCCCAGATTCATCGAAACCATCACCCAAAGACGTCGTCAAATCGCCGAAAACCAGGGCGCGGGCAAACAATTTCCAGCTGTCGCTGCGAGTGGCCGAGTTATGGGCGGAGGTCAACCAATTCCCGGACAGAATATATCACCGACTAAGTAGGAAATAAATCCGAGCTAGGGAAACTGAATGATGAATTTTTCAGAAGTTCAAAGGCACATTCAGCGACATCTAGTCATTCTCCGAGTAAGACTTCTTGTTTCTAAATACTAATTTCTATTTGTTCTTTCAAAAATTTCTTCCTCTTAAGTTTCAGAATAATGTCGCCTTTTTTGCTTTACTTTTACAATTCTAACTAAAAACTTGGAAACTAGTATGAGGGAGCATCGTTCGAATACTGAAAATTCAGGAACAAGAGGCGTATTGTATCAACACTTTTAATTCAGCAGCCGCCTCCGACTCCTCGCAAGGTTGTGCGGGAACGAATTCGTTCGTGATGGTGGACGGCTCTGGGGATGACATCGACGATTTCCTGGCTGAAGAGGCAACCGCTCGAACTGGACAGAGAATGCAACGACCCAACAATTTGGCTCTGTCGAATCAGAGGTCGATTGGCAGTGATGAGTGGGTGTTTTTTTTCAATTTTTTCTTTAATTTTTCGAATGAAAAGCGATTTTAACATTTGTAGAAAATTGGACGTGGAGAATTCTATTACAGTGTGATTTAAAAAAAAGAAGATGGTTTAAAACTTCTAATTTTGAAAGTTCTAAAAAAGCGATGAAGAGGTTTATTAACAGGACAACAATTCTCATGGAATAATTTCAAAATGTTTTCGAAAATCTAACAAAAATCAATATTTTGAATCTTCAGTGACTCGCAAAACACTATGGTCCGCACTACCGAGGACGATTTCATGGAGGACGACGATTTGAGCGCGAAAATGGCGAAATTGGCGCAGGAGCGAAAGGGCAACGAACTGGTGAAGCCGAAGAATTTACATCTGAGCAGCGCTGTTAAGCAAGAGGAACGATCTGCGTCTGTTACTCCTTTAGGTAGGAATTTTATTAGCTTTTTTATGAGTTAATTAAAAAAAAATAAAATATGCTAGTTAAACTTAAAATTGATATATTCTAGCCGTGCTATTTCAATATTTTTGACAAGAATTACAATTAAAATAGTATTCAAAATTCATGCCAATTTAATAAATAAAAAAAAAATTTATTCTTCAATTGTTGATTTTTCAGCCTACAAAGTCAAACTCTCCGACAATGACCATGGAAGTTC
Organism: Diploscapter coronatus; assembly: GCA_964036155.1. NCBI lineage: Eukaryota > Metazoa > Nematoda > Chromadorea > Rhabditida > Rhabditidae > Diploscapter > Diploscapter coronatus. The sequence goes on along the minus strand of OZ038423.1, from coordinate 79,748,132 downwards.
CTCCGGCGATGAATTCGACACGCCCGAGGGCGATCTGCCCCTGCAGATGGAGGACAGCCCGTCGAATTCGATGAGGAACAGAATTCCCGAAAGAATCTCCCCATCGTCTTCCCTTCAGTCCCCGTCCAGTGAAAATGCCGAGCCGGAAGAGAAGTTACGATTGCAATTCGCGCCTTCTGCCTTAGAACCAGTGAAATTGCCAAGTCCAAGCTCGAATGTGAACCAGGCACAAAATCCAGAAGCTTCAACGGCATTAGCAGGTATTTTTGAATTTCATAATTTCGAGAAAAAAACCTTGGTCAAAACTCTAAAAATACAAAAATCTTACCTGTACTTTATTGCTAAATACCCGTTCTATGACGAGCTCTAAATTAGTATGAGAAAGAGATGGATGAAAATTTCTTCGATTTAAACCTTGAATTAATTGATTTTCAGCGGCAGATTTTGATGCCTGGCTAGCGGATGATTCCTCTCATGGATCGTCAAACCCAACAAATCTTTCTCAACCAAAGTGGGCAGAAAACGACTCGTCCGATGAAGAAATCGGAATCAAACTGCCGCAGAAAAGTGAAGATGAAGAGAGACAGGTCAAAACGGAATCGAGCAAGACGAAGGCAGATAATGTCAAATTGGATTGGTTGATTGAAAATACACAACAGGTTGGAGTTTTACAAAATAGTATCTTGAAAAGATTAATTTGAGAAATAGTATGGAAAAGAAGTCGATATTTCGTTTTATCTTTTCATTTATGTTTCTTTCAATAGCAGACCCCTCCACATAGGGAAGAATGCTAGGAAAAAAAAATTATGTTTCTTTCAAAACTTATTCAAATATTCAGCACTATCTCTTATTTTCAGGAACCTTCAAAAGAAACGAAGATTAGAGCAAAGAAACCCAAGAAAAATACTGAAGATGGAACGGGAGAGGAAAAGAAAAAGAAAAAATCCAGCAAAAAGAAGGAAGAATTCGATGAGGAAGGTGCCGAAAAAGGCAAGAAAGTGAAGAAAACGAAACGGAAAGAGGAAAAATCTCCCAGGGCTGCATTGGAGGATTTTCTTGGGGGTGAATTGGAAGGTAATGAACCAGAGGATAAGGATTACGACCCTTTGTAAACATTTTTCAAAATTTGTACCGCTTCTATCTTAAATTTTGTGATTTTCATTTCCAAACTATTTTTTTTGTATATTTTGTGTTTTATTTGTGATAATTTATCGATTTTCAAGAATACTTATCAGATCGGTGGAAATAAAAAGGTTATTTATTATTTTTCCTGAAGATGATTGAAAATGTACGTTGTATTCGTTGAAATATCTTGGCATTTAATTTTTTTTTTTAATTTTACGTTTTTTTTTCAGAAAATGACGGAATATTGGGTGTCTCAAGGCAAGAAGTTCTGCGAGATTTGCAAGGTTCGATTTTCTGATTATTTTATCTTGCAAATTTATTTTTAAAGATGTCATTTCCGCTCTCGAAAGTGATTATTATTTGAAGAAAATATCATTTAAAGTTATATTTCAAAATTATTTTTTTTAACACAACCATTCTCAGTGCTACTTCGGTAACAACCGAGCTTCGATTGAGCACCATGAAAACGGTCAGCGACACAAAGCCGCCCTCGCTGCGAAGATTCGAGACCTTGGCAAGGCTAGGACGGATAAAGATCTGCAGGTTGGAAATGTTTGTTTCAATTTAAGAAAGCTCTCATCATTTGGAATATTCTAAATCCACTTAAATGTGAGATTTTTGGGAAAAATAACTTGATCCAACTTTAAATTTAGGAGAAAACTATAACATAATTTTGGGCAGCTTGTGAAAAATAAATTAAGAAAACCTTTTTCAGACCGCAAAAATGATGTCGACCATCGCACACATGGAATCTGCTGCGCTCGCTTCCATGAAAGAGCACGGAGAGGGAATAACTCACGGACCTGAATTGCCTGGTAAACATTTAAAAGTAAAGAATTTGTAATTTTTATTTTAGAAACTGGAATCCGTCCCTCTGCTTTCGACCCAAAGCAATACAAGGACGTAGGCTCGATGTCGAAGGCAATGGCGAATTTGCGGGAAGGTGGCATTTCGGCTGGAACGGTATTTTTCGCTTTTCTCATTTTAGAACTAAATTTGAAATGTCAGGTGTCAAGAGGCGGTCTGTCAAATTCTCTGAAAACCGCCTTGAAGAGCGAGATTTCTACGAAGGGTAGGCCAAATGTTAAACAACTTCCTTCAAAATGTTATATCTTCCAAGTTTTCTTTTTCTAATTACACCTCTTCTAACTAAAACAATTAATCTAAATTTGTATTTTCATTAAAGAATACTATTTCGTAAGAAAAATTAAAAAGAAAAACGCACATGATTTTTCAGCAATGTCTGTAAACCTGACTGATGGCACATCATTCGGACCTCGTTTGTCAGGAGTCGGTGGGCCTCAGGTGTGATATTTATAATCAACATTTTCCCTCTTCAGGTTTTAACATAGCTAGATTTTGGAATGTGAAGGACTATAGACATTTTAAACTCAGTTAAAGCATAGTCCGACCTTGAAGATGAATGAATAATGACTTCAGATCGACCCATTCATGGCTGCCGCGGCCGCAGGACCAGCCCTTCCTTTCGCATCTCCAACTGAGGAGGCTGTGCTGTGGGTGCGGGCTGAAGCCGAAGATGGAAGACCGTATTATTGGCACATTTATGATGGATGTAGGTTTTTTCTTTAATTTTATTTCACCTCATAATTCAAATACCAAATTTAGGATGGAATTAATAGTCTAAAGATAATTCGACTTTCTCGAAAATTTCTCATCATACTTCTCGTGAAGATAGCATTTTTATGATAGATTTCTTATGAAAAGTTTTTGAGTTTACAGGAGAACATTTTCTTTCTAAAGTTCGATATTTTCAGCAACCACGTGGGAACGACCGGGCAAATTCCTGACTGCGGAGGCTTATCAACAGCAGCTTGCCGAATTGGAGAAGAACAAGAAGCAGAACTACAAGGGCAAACGGGCCACCGAGAGCGAGATTCAGAAGATGGAGCGGGATAGTAAGATATATATATATTTTTTTTTTTTTTTTTATAATTTTTGAATTTCCATTGAATTCGAAAAAAAATCATAAATATTTTTACTTTTATCCTAAAATTCCGAATTAAAAATATATTCTCAGCGATCAAAGACTTCCTGAAATCCAAAATCACTTCGGAAGGACTTGCCGTGCCTAAAGATGCTGAGGTTTTGAAGGACGATCATGGAAAGAAGCGGAAGAAGAAGTGGGAAGATAGAGGGCCTAAAGTCAAGACTGAGAGGACCGAGAAGGAACCGAAAAAGGAGAAAACTGCAGGTAAGATAACCATAAAATTATCTCTTCATCCAAAAGTTCTAAAATTTATCTATGGTTTCTTTAAATGTTCACCTGTTTTTTCTTGCTACTTTACCATGACTATTTATTCTTCAAAAGAAGTACAAACTCTGAAGGCCACTCTAGTTACATTTCTAGTTTTGACTTAACCTCGAACTTAAACAAAGAAAACTCGAATTTTATTACAGAAGAAGACTCCGACATTCCACTTCCTCCCGATGAACTGCCTACTTCGTCAAACGTCTTCTACTCTGGCGATGTGATGATCACCGGGTTGAAAGATGCGAATGAACTAGAACAGGAATATTCTGAGATTAAACAGGCAAAAATGCATTTTTTAAAAATAAAATAATGTAATTGGAATTTCAGGAAGCCCCCAGCGTGGAAGACATAATAACTCAGCAGACTGGAAATAGCAAATCCGGGCCGTTCGGACCTTGGATCAGAGTTACTCAAGAGGAGAAGGAAAGGTAAAAATTCGAAAAAGAACTACTTTAAAATTTTCTATTAAAAAATATTTTCTAAGTTTAAATTTAGAAAAATGGTACATACAACATATTTTGAATGAAAATTTGATTTGTTCGAAAACGCGAACAGTTTTAGAAATGCCAATTTTGAATCTCCTTTGACCGCAAGATATCGTGAATTGGATGAACAGAAGAAACAGAAAGAGGAGGAATTAGCAAAGGCCGAGGCCGCTGAGCCGAAAATCAAGTTCGAGGAGAAAACTGCTGCCGTGCTGACCAAGAAGGTGAATTTCGATCATCCTATCAGAAATTTATTTTTATCAATGATACCCCCGATATTGAAAAATCGTGCTTGTATTATTGGTTGGGAAAGAACACGTCAATATTCTAAAATTACACACTATTCGTCTCTCGTTTCTCTTCTACGCGGCTCACTATTTCGCGTCCAAATTCGATTTCTAATTGCTGCATGTGAGTATCGACTTTGCTTTCCAATCAACAATGCGAAGTTTCCGTACTTTGTATACCTGTCTCCTTCCATGAGTAGAAATAAAAAATCATGCCTGTACTTTACCTATGAGTATCTTTAACTATTATTTTTAAATTTAAATATCGATTTTCAGGTGAAAGGCCCCATCGAGTTCAAGAAAAAATCAGCGACGAAGAACATTCGAAAGAGAACCGATATTTGAAGGGAAGGCAATCATCTTTATTCCCTTTAAAATCCCTTTATTTTAATTTATTCGTTAATTTCAAAATTCTCAAAATTTACAATTTCTTTATTCAGGTTTGTTTTAAAAACCTCTAAATTTCTTCCATTTCTATTCATTCGTTGTCAATTTCATCAGCTCCGTTTTGTTAATTTTCCCTGAGCGATTTCTGGGCAGTGATTCAACAATAAATATGCCGCCTCTTAAATGTTTGCAGTTGACACAATTCCCTGAATAAATTACGTTTTTAAAGTCAACAATAATAAAATAATAATGACCAACTTTGAATAATATCATGTAGCTCATTAATTAGATCCTCATTTGGTATATTATTCTCATTTTTCCGAACTACAAAAGCAGCCGGGACTTGACCGGATCGGTCATCCTCCAAGCCAATAACTACACATTCGTTAACTTCGGAATTAGTTAATAATAATTCTTCCTAAATTTAAATGTATTATTTAGATTTAAAGGACGAAAAATAAATTCAAACCAATTCTACAGGAAAAACTTGTAATCCGTTAACTTTGATCATATCCTTAATCCTTCCATTGACATAGTAAAATCCATCAGAGTCGACTTTTAGAATGTCTCCTAAAGTTTAAAAAAATCGAAATTTCAATTTAAATGTAAAAAAAACCTGTATGATACCACCCATTTCCATCTAGAGCATTATGATCTTTGTATGACTTCATAATTGCATCGGATTTTAGCCACAATTCACCCGATTCTTCATCTTCAGAATCATCATTTTCAGAATTATTAACCAGCTAAATTGAATTCTTTTCGCTTAAAAAATCTCAAATTATATACCTTAACTTCAAACCCAGGCAGTGGTTTTCCGCAACTTCCAATTTTCGAATCTTTAAAAGAACTAATATGACTGAGACATACAGCTTCAGTCATTCCATATCCTCGTAGGATGTGGGTTATGCTTGGGAAAGCGGATAGAAATGAATCCATCAGATCCTCGGACAAGTGACTAGCACCACATAGCATTATTCTAATTGAAGATAAGGGCTTCTTATCTGGTAGTCGAATTAAAACTGATAGTATTGATGGGACGACATTTAGAATGTCCACCTAAAATATATTGTATTAAAAACGAATTTAAAGTCATAAGAATAGACACTTCGCTGCTGAATTTCTAATCATAATATCAAACCTTTCTAAATTCTAGCAAGGATACCTTAGCGAAAATTTAGAAATGAATCCCCAGATTTTATGATAAAACTGTCCGACCTTATGCTCCTCAACAGCCCGAATAACTTCTATCGGGTTGAACTTCTCTAGAATCACTGTCAAACAGCCCTCCATTAACGAATATAACAAGGCCCATAGACCGGAAGCGTGACAAAAAGGAAGGAAAGCTAGGTTACATTTGGAAGTCGAATTTTCTAGGAGTTCGTTGAATAGACCACTAAAAATGAGCTGGATTACCGTAGGCAGTTTGAAAATGGCGTAACGTGAAATGACAAAACGCATTTTTAGTATTTGATGAAATGCTTCCGTTTTTCTGCACAAATCCTGCCAATTTCTGTTGCGCGTTCAGCCATTTTTATGTTTCGTCAAATATGTACTAAAGGGCGTTGCGCCATTTACAGAGTTGCCATTACCGTAATATTGAAATTCTACTTACATTTTTAAGCTCTGCGTAGCCGCAGAGAAATTTCTATGAGTTAACAGACAGCATTTCGGCAATCCCGTGGTACCAGAAGAAAAGGAAGCTAGGAAAACATCGTCCATGGATAGTTGAATACCATTTTCAGAAAACTCATTAATATTAAATAATTCATCTGACCACGAATCTATCGTTTCTCTTATCGTATCGCCTATGAATAATATTTGAATCTAAAATTTATACTACGATGTTGTAAGCAATGAAAAATGACGTTATTAGGGATTTTCTGTTGACAATCAAATTGCGATTTCGACTGAAGAATGATCACTTTAGGTTGAACAATTTCGATAAAATATTCAAGTTCTTCTGAAAACAATTATTTTAAATTTCACTAACTGAAATATTTCATACTTTGAGTTGAGCAAGGATTGATCCCCGAAAGAATTACGCCACTTTTAGCCGCTGCCAATAGTAAAATTGGATATTGACAGCTGTTTGGAATACAGACCAATATAAAGTCACCTGAATATAATGTAGTTCGTATTCAGATAAAAATATAAAATTGAGCCACCTTTTCTTAGATCCAACTTCCTCAAAATAAATTCCATTTCAATCACGAGAAGCTTGACTTCGTTAAATTTTAGGCATTCTTTCTGGTCTTTCTGAGTTCCAAAATAAAATTTACAGTGATATATAACTTACCAGGGCTAACTTATCACCGTAATCATCGAAATTTCGAAGAATTTGGTCATGAAATGGAATTTCTGGATATTTGAATGAAGACATTTTTGAATGAATGCGAATTTTTTCTTCTCAACATCATTCTAAACAATAATTGGTTGCAATTTCATGTGATCTTTTACCCTATCGTCATCCTAATTGGCTTCATTTTTGAAATTCTTCCCCCAATTTTTTATCTCGGAATTCTTGATTTAGTAGCAAGCGATAAAACCTTCGAATACTTCCTTACAAAAATAAAGGGTGATAAAAATAAATATATTTAGAGAACGACTAAACTAGAACATATTTCATCACTAAAGGAATGTTGATAAAACATTCCGTTGGATCGATTTGAAATATTTTCGATTTTTTTATTTAGTGAATTCCGTGATTTTATCAATGCTAATTTCTAGATGACTGTTCTATTTTGTTTGATTCAGTTCTTTTTCTGGTCTATTTTAATCTTGTTAACACCTATTATTTATGATGTGCGATAGTCAAAATTTTACGAGAACCCAAAGAAGAGTTCAGATCCATAAATTTGTGAAGTTATTCATGGGGAGATAGCGTGAAAATATCCATAAATTGAGTGAGCGCGTTTCGAGACTAGGAAAGTACGAAAGCATTAGCAAAAGGCTGAAAAATATTGATCTGACGTAAAGGCTATGTCAGAAACCAGGTTTATTCCTTCAGTATCTGAGTTAATTTGTCAGGTATTGATCGTGTTAAAGTTCATTTGGTTATGTCTTTATGATATGATTCAAAAATTTTTTAATCAACCCATTATTTTGATAAAGCGTGTAAAGCTTATTGTGGAGTGCAAACGATTTTATGAACAAAGAAATGAATCAGGTCCAAAAATTAAAGCTCAAAGTTAGAATTCTGAAACAAACCCAGCTTTGTTACGTGCAGCACAAAAGAATAACAATAATCCGCTGTTAAATGAGTGCATTGACAATGAAATTATAGTTAGTAAAAAGCGAAAAATAAACAGTTCATTTAACAACAAAGATTGCAACTAGCTCACTCACGTGAAATATGCTTCGTTTATAAGTGCTAATAAAATTAAACAATAGAGCATATTATTTTGCATGAATTTTTATTTATGGTTATTATCAATTGTCACATGTAAAATTTCAACACTTCCAATCTGCGTCATTTGTTCATTTATTCATCGTAAATTGACAATTTTCTACACTATCAAATCGTAAAGTAACCCTTTTTCGTCATTGTCCTCATTTGTAGGCGTAAAATGCTCAAGTATATGAATGACAAATTCAAACCAAACACCCTGTAGGCTCTAATATTTATTTATCTTCAAACTGCAACTGATAAATAGATAAATATACACGCTTATTTACTCATTTACTCTCCACTTTAAACTAATTGCCGATTAGTTACTATTTTAGTAGCACAAAACCTGTTATCATTACTTTACTGTAAATATATCCGACATATCGTTGAACTCTGCAAAAGCTTTGCACTTTGTGCAAGTTGGCTTGTTTATTTTCATTTCTCACTCAAACTTAACCCCTATATCATTAGGTCAGGAAAATACGACTCACGTCAAATTTAGCATGTGATTGATCATTACTTTTTTCTTATCATGGAACATCTTAATTAAAATTTTGAAGTTAATAATGGGATTAAATGAGTAGAGTGGGAGTTATAGTTCCGTTTTGAAAAGATTTTGATGTCGTATTTTTGAACAAAGAAATCGAGTTCCGAGAGTATTAACTGGAAAATTTTGTGAAAAACAACAATAATTGGTGATATTTTACTAATTCTAAATAATTGCACATGAGGATATCGATCGCACATCATAATGCTATTATGACTTGTCATCATACTAATATTTTGATTTAAATGCTTAGTAATTCCTATTCGAATCTCTGAATTTGAGCTGAATCATCCCTTCTTCGATCTATTTTTTCCAGCCTTCATCCTCACTCTTTGCTATATAAAATTAGATTGAATGGCGTTTCGGGCTGAAACTTTTAAAACTCATGGTAGAGGGATATAAAGCTCGAAAAATGGCAACGTGCAACTGCAAAATTTTTGTTTGAAGAACAATTTTCTACCTCTCCCAATCTAGCACAAAGCCTCAATCTCAACTTCATTTAACTTAAATTTTAATTCAATTTCTTTTTTAAAATTACTGAATTAATTAAGGTTAGTTTGACAATTTTATCCACTTTTACCCTCTGCTAATAATCTCATAAGCTCATGTTCGAATGTAAACACTTCTGGTCTAGGTATAGTTTCAATTTGATCGCTTGAACTTTTGACTTTCAAACTCGCGAGTTATTATTTATCGTCGTGATATGATTGATTTTCTACGGTCTTAACTTCCGAAATCTATCCTCCCCCACTATTTCTTCGGACTATTGCCCGAAGGTGGGTTTTTCACTCGAGTTCAGTCTGTTTTCTGTTTGCATTCAGCTCCTTCCTCATTTTCAGCCTATTCAGACTTACTTTTCTTTGTTTTTGTTTGGCTAAAGCTCTAAACTCTTAGTCAAAATCGACCGAAATGACTAATTGGTTTTAGTTCCTTCCTAAGGAGCAAAGCAAACTACAACCAAATCTTCGCGATTTTACAGGTCACTCGTACATTTGTTTACTTTTGTAGTCGGGACTCTGAGCGGGCACTACATAGTTTTTCTAACTTCTGCACTGTCTTTATATTTTCTCTAGTAGTTTGTACTGAAACGGTTCTCACTGATTAGATAAATTGTGTAAAGATCCGCACGTTCAATGAATATGGTTCATAATAGTTGAGAATTGTCTTTATTTTTACGGTTTCGTTCAAGATCTGAAGCTTAGTTGAAATATTATAGACCATATTCATTTCATTTATGAATTAATTTTAAAAAATACCCTTTGTTTTTCTTCTTGGACAGCTATTTTCCGCACCAATCAATCACCAAATTTACTACCTATGGCTCGTGCAAGGATGCGAAATTACCCTAGAGCTAATCTGATTAAATCGTCGACTCAAATCAGGCTGATAAACGAGCGATAACGAGCAACGCAGGCAACGTAAACTCACCGATTAACTCATTAACTCTGCTTCCTTCCACTTTTCGGTGCTTAATCCTCGGAAAGACAGTTTTGCAATGTTATTAATTAGGCATTTGTCAAAGAAATCGTGCTGATCGCTTGATGATCGTCACATTTCGTGCTGGAATTGGACACCAATTTTGCATTTCTCATATTTGAGCCTTTGTCCTTTGCTCTGAGGCTTCTTCTGTTTTGGTATCATTCAATTCTTTCTTATTTCGAATTTCTATTAGCTTGTCGGGTGTTTGGAATTTCCCACCTTTGTGAAATAAAATGTAGTGCAGATAGGAAAATGTTTCATATTTTTCGTAATATTCTACAAGTTGCGATTTTTCATGTAGCCTAGAATGCACGAAACATTCTGTTATCTCCTTCCTTGTATTCAAATACCTAAACATTGCGTAATAGATTGCTATTCAATCCAATATCTGACGTGAATTTAATTTTGTTTATTTTATCTGAATGATTAACATGCGCGATTCGAAATTGTAAATATAATGATTTGAGCCTGTATCATAACCTGTCTCTCTTTCTCTGTGTACCTATTTTCTCATTGACGCCGACAGAGATACCTGAAGTGAGAGTATTTGAGCGAGCTTCATTTTCGCCCCAGGCTAAGTCAATTTTGCATCATCACAAACAAGCAATCACATAAAGCTGTCCTTTAACCCGAGTAGTTGACTTTTCACAAGCAATTTTCGAGTGTAGCTAAAAATTCCTGTATTTAAGATAAAACTTTCCCAGAGATCTGTTTCATCAAGTATTTTTTCAGACACTGATGCAATTGTTCTAAATTTCGGAATCACTTACTTTTGCGAGTCAAACTCAACCGCTTTTATTCATTCATTCAGTTAAAAACACGTTCTCTCTGTTCCTAAATTTATATTTTCACGTTTCATTTGACAATTCTCGGTTACAGATTTCTCAGACGCGACTCGTAGAAAAATAGTATATCTTATTTATCGAGAGAGAAAAAGGAGATGTTTTTTTTTCCTTTATCGATATGCCATATTATTTTTCTGCGGGTCGAGTTTGGGAAATTTGCTCGATTAATTTATTCAATTCAATCCGTTATTGCTATAAATTATGACTAAATTCTCTGTTTTAGTCGATAATTTTCGAAATCTTCCCCTGAACAAATAGGCGTTTTTCAACATCCATCTCTTATCAACTATTTTGGTGCTATTCTGCAATCAGTAAATTCAGTTATTTATCAGTCATATTCACCGCTTTCTCTTGCTTTTCTCATATGACCTGTCATTCTTATTTCCAATCCAGTACCACTTTTCTCGCATCGACACCGTAATCCCGCAAATCGGTCTATTTTTGTCGAGTAATCCGTCTATTTATAGGATCTGTTTACGAAATTTTCCATTTGCTAGGAGAGTTTTGGAGTTTCGTGCCGATGGTTATCGCAGCGGTGCCTCGGTTGAGCATTAAGGATGAGGACGGTGAAAGGAAAAATCGTATGTTTTTAAATATAATTCTTGTAAATGACGTCACTTTCCCGATTACGATGCCATTAACGGAACGCCATACTTTCAGTATTCTTTCTTTATAAGAAAAAATTTTAGCCGTAGTATTCATCGGAGACGACGATGGAACGGCCTACCTGGACTCACCTCAGGTGATGATGACGTCAGCGGACAGGGTCGCCGAACGATTCAAGCCTTGGATTCACGACACGAAAGCAACGTTAGTCATAAATTTTAGAAGCCTTTTGGTTTAATATTGTATGCATTTATATTGGGGGTGGCAATTGTAGCTATTTTCTGATCTAGCCATGAACTACTTTAGCGACTTCTTCGTTGGTCTGCTAACCTGTATGTATGCCCTGATCATCACGATTGGCTCGGTCGTCGTTGAAGTTTCCCCGACCTGGAGCGAAACGTCATCCATTGACACTGTAAATTCCGATTCGGACTATTTTATGCGTATTGAGATTTTCAGACCTTCTACCTGTACATGTACATAACAGGCATTCTCTTCATCCTCTACTGCTATTTCTTCAGCATCTATCCTGAGACGTACAATAATCTGATCGACCTACTAAATCGGGCTAGAATCATTGCGTATCCAAAGGTTACTGATCGATCCTCTTGGAGAAAAATCATTGAATACTGAGCTTTCTATTTAGAGTTGGTATGCCACAAGGATCATCCGAGTTGGAGAGGGATCGGGCACTTTGTATCTCAGATTGGGAGCTGTTTGTAGGTTTTCCTCTTCAATTTGGAAACTTTACGTTGTATTCCATCAATAACTTACTTTTCATTTTAGTATTCGGAAGCGTCGGTTGCGTTCTCTTCGGGTTGGAACTCTTCTTGTGCCTTGAGAGCAGCTATTGCAAGCGGCCAGAAACAACCATTCTGAAATGGGTCTGCGCTATCGTCTTTACATTCCTGCAGATGCACTTCATCTTCTGCAACTCGAAAGTAACCAGTTTCGCCTTAGCATCAACCATTATTCACATTTTCCCAGGTATCCCTTGACAATTCAAGGAAAATCGCCAAATTCGGAATGATGCACTTGGTGTCTGTTAACTTGTGGACCTGGTTCAGATTTGTTCTGGCTAAGCAGGTTCACTGAATGTGAATTTCGGGAAGAAACTAAGGAGAAAATTTTAGCAAGCCAAGGTCGCGAAGAAGCACAAGAGATCGATTGGGTATGCGCACGCCGCAGCGAACTACAGCAAAGACTCTCCAGGGAGCAGTGAAAATGCAAGATTCTTGAACGTTCCCTTAGGAAATCGATGAGTTTTCAGTTCACATTCGACGACGACCTAATCAACATGACGATCAACGCGATTCTGAATTTCAATTCGACTGGAGACGTTCAGGCTCCTCCAACAAAGCCTACTTACAATGTAACTATTCTTGACAACCTAGAATCCTCACGATATACAAGACACCCTTATAATACCATCCTCAAATCATCTATCATTTTCTGCTTCATGAAGTTTCGCGATGATCTCTTCTTTAGGGTTATTGAAAATCTTCAAATTGACATTTACAGGGCGATATTCGCAGCTCGATTATCGCGAACGGTCGCATCTTCGCGTTGGATCACTTCGGCGATGTGGCTACTTTCCTGACGACTTGTCTGATCGAATACAGTCTGATCTCTGCGGCCGTGATGTTCGTTCAGTGGAAGTCCATCGGAGAGGAGCATGTCATCAAGGTCTCCAAGAGGAAGAGCAAGATGAGAATTGATTGCAGGTATGGCCTTTAGTTCTATGATAAGATCTTGAAATTCTCAAGATAGTCGTTATCGAACTTCCAAATCATGTTCGTTATCCCTGATCAGCAATAGCATGAAGAAGCCCTTCTGTTTCTCATCCTCTAGAACTTATTGAAGGGTCATCTAAATAGTCAATTATCCCGTTTCCAGTTCATCCTCAAGCGGCATGTTCGCCGGAATCATGTTTCTGATCACGACGTTCGTCTCGATGGGCATGTACACGATCTTCGAGACTCTGCGCAACAACAGCTCCGCAATGATGGTGTTTGGCGTTGTTGATTTGCTCATGTTCTCCACGGCTCTGATTGCCTGTGTTATTGGACTTTGGAGGTTGGAAAATCATGCAAAATCATCTTTCTCCCGACTATTAATGGTCATTCAGAGTCCGAAAGCTGCAATACCGACCTCACATTCGGAGTGAAGCGATAGATGAAATATTGCTTGTCATGGGAGTCATTGGAGAAATCATCTACTGTAGCGTCGGTAGGCTAACTAAACATTTACATTCTCCTCCACCAAACAACGATTCTCAAGGCATGGACTCGTTCGTGGCCGAGAAGGGCATCCGGAACGAAACTGGGAAGATTCTTCCAGCGATCGTCTTCTGCTTCCGATTCGCTCAGGTCATATTCCAGGCTGCTTTCATTCTAATTCTCTCAAGGTTCGAATTAGAATTGTTTTAATGGCTTACCTCTAAGAACTTAGATTGCGCTGTATCTCTCCGTACGCAATGAAGAACAAGCCCGGGAAGCAGATCATTACATTCCTGCTCGTTACCAACGTCACTTTATTCATTTTCGTGAGTGATAAATTTGAAGAGAATTTTTGAGCCTCGTTAATTCCAGCAAACCTACGAAGGCATGAAGCCGACGTTTGGAATGTCGCCGAATCTGAGCCTGACCTACACCTACATAATCTACTCCGTCGCGCCACTTCTCGTATTCTACCGCTTCCACAGCTCAGTCTGTTTCGCGGAAATCTGGAAACTGACCTATTCGGGCAAGGAGATCTCATCGGGTATGAGTGTGGACGGCCGAAGTGACTCACTAACCACGATAGGGTGCGTTATGCCTTTCTTTCCCCGATTGATAGCACTTACTAATCAAAGATAGACAAAAGTGAGTACATTTTTACCAAAATTGAGCACGTTTCTTACCAAACTTTTGATTTGTGGAAATGTACTCATTTCAAGTCCCTGGTAAGAAAGTGCTCAATTGTGGTGAAAGGGTATTCGCGCAACCACCAAAACTATGAACGTTTCCTGAAGCGTGAATTTAAAAATTGACGGCAACCTGGATATAATTCGTTACTTCGATATCTAAGAAATAGTGTGGGAAAAGATTTATTCCCACCTTGCACCATTCTCTTAGCTATAAATTACGAAATAACGAACTATCCAAATTGCCAAACTGATCACTCCACGTCTAATACGATCCTGAGAAGTAGTCTATTTCAAGAAACTCTTTCATCAAACCATTTCTGATCACATTATTCCCGGATTAGAACGATTTTCACGGCCTCTTGTATTTTTTACCCCTAAGTTACCCTTACCCTCTCTTTCTGGAAAATAGCAAGGCGAAGAGAAAAGGAGGGTAAAGACTACAAAAGGGTAAGGGTAGCTTAAGCGTAAATATGCAAGAGACCACTTTTATGACTTAAATTCAGGACATGCTACGATACCCGGCCTGTTTGCAGCAATCCCCTATCTACGGAGCCCCCTGCCGAGTCTACCTATCACTCCGCAAACGGCTTCCTCCTGTCACCTCCACGACACGTCCGACATCAACCCGCTGGGACTTCCGCTCCCGTTTCATTCGAACTTCGGCTCTCAAATGACGATGAAATAACCGACGCCGATTCATATCTCTGACTTCCACGAAACAGGATTATCGGAGTTCAGTACTTAAAATCGTGAAAACGACTCAAAATTCGAAATTGTTTAAATTCAAATTCTCCAGTCTATTTCTTTGTCACTCTTAAAATGCTAGACATGCATATTTATCTTTCTTTGAATTAGACTTTCATTTTTATCCATTTCTTTCTGACTAATTGTTTAGGCAGCATTTCTCATGATAACCGGTATCATTTTCACTTTTGTCGACGCAAATTTCCATGTCACTTCATTATTTCACCTGTTGCATTGAATTTCTGCTCAAATTATATCGTCATTCGATTTTGGGAATGATAGTTTAAAAATAGCTTTAACTTTCATGATTTTTATCGATATTGTGCCATTTCAATGGCTGTATATTTACGAGTTTATTCAAAAAAATTGACCGATGATCCTTTGACTTGTAATTGCTCATTAAAATGTCAGGATTTTTCATGTTGTATATAACTGAACTTTTCTATATTTTATCCGCTGTTTGATAGTTTTTAGACCAGTGTTATTAACGAGGTAAATAAACCAAGCTTACTTATGATTTACCAGTCCACGTTCCAATTCGTCACAGTCCCAGAATTTTAAATTCTCATCCGTCTCCACCCCAAGAGAAAAAATTTCCTAAAAATGATGGGGAAAGTCATTTAAATTTGGTCAGTCTTTCAATTAAAAAAAATGGTATGAAGGAATATTTCAGGCGTTCCTTGGGGCGATCATAACATATTTTTCGCTCTAGGATTAGATTACTGGCCAAAACTCATTTTTTCAAAATATGCTAATTTCATCAGAATGTTAAACGCTTGTAAGAAAACTTTTTGAAGCAAAACTCGGGAAGGCGGTGGATCAAAAACTATAGAAAATAATGAGAATTGTTGAAATATAAACTAATCGGGGAAAAATTGATCAATTTAAAATTACGAGTAAATATTGGAAGCAGTTTGATGATTCAATAATTTGAATAATGTCGCAATCGTAAACAAACTTACACCGATCAAGAAAAGGAAGTGTGCTTGACCTCGAGAACTTGCCGTGTGCCATTAGAAGCAGCGACAGAGGAAGTGAAACGATGACATTGCATTCTTCTTTCCTATTCCATTTCAAATTACATTAACCTCATTTTTTCCTTTTTCCAGGAAAGTTTATAACTTCTTCCTGAAATTGTGAATTCGGAATGTATATTTTAGGAAATTTCAAATTAACATTCATTGAAATTTGGGACAACTTTAGAAACTTGACATGATTCCTGGACTGAGTTCGCCCTATAAAAGCCCTGTCGTTGGCCAGTCAAACCAAGCAACTCTTCGAGTTCCAACCGTTCTCTTCTCAGCCTTCCGGTCCTTCCTTCAAACCCCCAAAAATGGCCAAAATATTCAACTCGATCATTCTCATCGCTTGCCTCGTGGCCATGCTCGCTCTCTGCGTCGAAGCTGGAGGATATTATTATGTGAGTTTTAGTTCGAATTTTCAACAATGAAATAACTATTTAATTGCAGAAGGACTATTATCACAAGAAATATTATTATAAGGTGAGTGCATGAATGATACATTCAAAACTAAAACCTTTTAAAATAACTAAAGTTGTTCTATTGCAGAAGTACTACAAGAGTTATGGCAAGAAATACTATTACAAGTCATATGGCAAGGACTATTACAGGTACGTCTCGGGCAATTTATCAATTTTACTCCAAAATAAGCATCAAGGATTTCCGAAATTTGATCTAAAAGTAGCAGTTTTCAAGTTTTAAATTCAATGAAATGCCTTCAGCAAGCCCTATTACGGTTATGACTCGTACGGACACGGTCATGGACACGGACACAAGAAATACGACGATTACTACGGGTACTATTGATTTTCTACATCGATCGGGTCGAGTCAGCGACAAGCCATCATCCTCTAATCTAGTCTAGTCTTTCATTGTTACGATTGGTTTGAGTGAAATAAACATTTCATTTGTTACACAATTGTCCAGTTATTTTATATTTCTTGCAATGAAAAACGTAATAGATGAGTGACAGGAAAGAAATTCCGGTCATGGATCAAATTCCAAAACTTAAACTTGACTCAAAAATTTGTTCGGAAATGTTCAATTTCAACTTCTTTTCACCTTAGACAGATCACAAACTTCAACTTTCTAATAAATTTTTTGAATGAAAATTTCATTTTTGCAGTTTTAGTTTTAGAAGAAGGTATCAATATTTTTGCGCAGCCTGCAGTATCCTGAAACTGATAAGCTGAATTGGCTTATCGGATGTCTGATGTTTTTCAATTATGCAAATATAGTTTTTTTTTAAGTAAATTAACTAATTTTCGAGAAAAACGAATTTATTATCCTGCGTTATTTCACTTAGAATTTATAATTATTGCGTAAACATTGATGATAGATCAAAGCTGATTTGCCAAAAGAGCATGACTGCTGAAATTGCTGCCATGAAGGTCGATATTTTACTGAAATTGGGGTATTTTTAATTATAAATTATTAGATGATAATTATAAAGGAAATGACGTGATGAAGAGATTACGAGACCTAACATTTTTCACGTTATTCTTTCTGGCTCCTAGAAAAAGACACCGGTTTTTCTAACTGGTATCCCGGTTTTTTCTATGAGCCAATCATTTTAATGAAAATGACGATGTTCAAAGTATGCATTTTTGGTCCAATTAAGACGTAATTATATAAAAATAAATAGAGAAAGATTTTAAAAAGTTTATCTCCCCATGCTATTCTTTAGTCTTTATTGTATGGATTCATTCAAAGATTAATTTTTAGCATTGTCAAATGTTTATTTGAAAACGTTATTCAGATAGTGCAAAAACAACAACTCTATCGAGACTTTAGAAGGTATGCAATAATCGGTAAAATAAAATGATTTTAAACTACTTTCTGACTATGGTGAGAAACAATGATGACCTTCATTAAAATTTTCTATTTAATTAAATTAATGAAGTTAGATAACGCTTCATCTCATCTCCGACCGCTAATTCCTGGCCCCCAAGATCGCGGATCACTTCCTGGCCTTGGCTCATCATGTCCAGGTCCCCAAGTCTGTGGGTCACCTCCAATCGGCTTAGGTTTGTCATTCTGAGGTCCCCATGAATGCGAATCATCTCCAGGCCGTCGCTGATTTTCAGGCCAAGTCCACGACGGACCCAATGAAAATTAATTTTTTTTTAAATCGGCTATTAATCTTGATCATGAAAGAAGATAGTAATTTTTCAATTATCAGAGAGCAATTGAGTAACTGACTTATAAAAAGAAATCAATATTGCATCGATTTACTATAGTAGACAAAATTTAGCCATGTTACAATAGGTTTATTTTAAATTTACCTAATGAGAAAGTGCCGGAGATTAAACACGAAATCGTGAAGGCGATGAGAAGAATTCCATAAACTCCATTCATCCTCTGAATTTAACATCGATTAATAATTGAATTTAAGAAAATTCGGAAATTTAGTGTATCGTTAGATCGTTACAATTCCGTTTATCTCAAGTTATCAAAGTCGATTTTATAGGTTCCATTTTATGTTTTTTTTCCATTAAATGTCAAAACAATTGAGATTTTGTTCGCTGAAGGTAAACATGATAATTTTTCTGAACGAAATTAATGATCAGTTGAATTTTTTTACTAACTGGCTGACAAACTACTTGACCAAAGACCGTTTTAAGGTCTAGAACTCCTGTGTCCCTTCGTTTTTCATCCCCACTTTCCGGAAAATCGATATCTAGATGAGAGTGGCATGACAATTTTTATTCTATCATTTATGAAATAAAAATGAGATTTATCTGTGTCCAATCAAAACACATTTCGTAAAATGAATTGGGAAAATTGATCTGAAGACGAGTATGACTTTTCTGATGTCCTAAACTCGCGTGAATTCTTCAAAACATTGAAATATGGTAAATTTTAGCAATGGAATAATTTGAATATTTGGAGGCGAACACAATTATTGGGAAAATAAGAGACTTCATCCGCAATTGCAAGTTTATGGTATACATAAAGCAAAGCGAAGTAGAATTGAAAAGTCGAATTCAGATTCAAGTTTTTGGAATTTGATCCATGACCGGAATTTCTTTCTTGTCACTCTTCTATTACGTTCTTCATTGCAAGAAATATAAAATAACTGGACAATTTTGTAACAAATGAAATGTTTATTTCATTCAAATCTAACAACGAGAAAGACGGACTAGATTGGAGGATGATGGCTTGTCACTGACTCGACCCGATAGATGCAGAGAATCAATAGTACCCGTAGTAATCATCATATTTCTTATGCCCATGACCGTGCCCGTGCCCGTACGAATCATAACCGTAATAGGGCTTGCTGAAAGTAAATTTGTTCAATATTGAAATTTGAAAACTGCTACATTTAGATCAAATTTCGAAAGTCTTTGATGCTTATTTTGGTGTAAACTTGATAAATTGCCTGAGACGTACCTGTAATAGTCCTTGCCATACGACTTGTAGTAGTATTTCTTGCCATAGCTCTTGTAGTACTTCTGCAAGAAAATAACTTTATAGTTGTTTTAGAAAGGATGGAATTTTGAATCTATCATTTATGTACTCACCTTATAGTAATATTTCTTGTGATAATAGTCCTTCTGTAATTAAATGATTACTTGATCGGTTTAAAATCCGAATTAAGACTCACGTAGTAGTATCCTCCAGCCTCGACGCAGAGAGCGAGCATAGCCACGAGGCAGGCGATAAGAATTATAGAGTTGAATATTTTGGCCATTATTGGAGGTTTGGAGGAAGGACTGGAAGGACGAGAAGAGAACGGTTGGAACTCGAAGAGTTGCTTGGTTTGACTGGCCAATGACAGGGCTTTTATAGGGCGAACTCAGTCCAGGAATCATGTCAAGTTTCTAAAGTTGTCCCAAATTTCAATGAATGTTAATTTGAAATTTCCTAAAATATATACTCTGAATTCACAATTTCAGGAAGAAGTTATAAACTTTCCTGGAAAAAATGAAAAATGAGGTTAATGTAATTTGAAATGGAATAGGAAAGAAGAATGCAATGTCATCGTTTCACTTCTTCTGTCGCTGCTTCTAATGGCACACGGCAAGTTCTCGAGGTCAAGCACTCTTTTTGGTGTCCGCCTGTTTAGTTTGCTACATTTTTCAAATCATTGAACTGCAATGTAAATTTTTCGTGATTTAAATTTGATCTTAATTAAATCTGTAACATTTTTAGTGAAATGATTTTGATGTTGAAATTCATTAACTTGCAGCCCTTTTACACACATTCTTGATTCGAGCACTTTTCTTTATCGATAATCATCACATATTATTTGGAATTAGATAGGATTTATATTTTTATTTCTTATGAAAGTTGCAGTATTCACAACTTTCTTGACTGGAAAATGTGTTTTGTAAAGGCAAATTCAAGATTAAACCTGAGCAACTTTAGAATCATGGCAAAGGGACAAAAGTTGTGCAAGAATAGGGAAACATTTTCACTTAAAATGCAATTCAATTGAGTAATCAAGTTATGAAAGTTAGAGAATTTGAATTTTACAAATTCGATAGTCACTTCACGGAAGTGACTTTTCTAATCAAAAAGGCTATGATAAATATCGATATTTGGATGCGTTTTCACCTAGTATCCCCAAGCTCCGTCCCTGGTAAAAATGCGTTTTGATAGCAACGTGGTAGTTTGAAATTAAAACATTTGGGAAGGACGTATTCTTCAAGCCCAAAATGAAATCGATCATCTGGTGATATTATTTTCATGAAAAACATTATCACAATAACATCTCGTGCATTATGCATCGTTTTCGTCAATAGCTATATTACTAGTTATCGAAATAAGACTCCATGATAATATTTGTTTTTATCTTACAAATAAAAAATATTTATTACAACAAAGTAATCATAAGGGTTTGTTTTCTCATGGTCAATGCTTGTTGAGTTCGAACTTCGCTGTCGATGGAGTGTAGATGGCACTCCACGAGATGTTGAATCCTTGATTCGGATCGCCGTGGCTACTTATGAAGCGAAGCAGAATGGCTGACTTCGGGATGACTCTTGGTGAGTAGCCAGACCCGTCCCAACTTAATTCGAACAACTATGAAATGCTAGTGATTGAGGAACGAGAAATTTACGAAATCGTAAGTGAATCTAACAATTAGATTTTGATAGTTTTCATTTATTCAAATCTGCGTGTGTAAATTGGAATATAAATGCTTCAGATTTATTCTCCCTATTTTGTTGCAAGAATTGCTCAATGCATAAAAAGAATAATAATTATATAAAATCCTTACTAGTTAAACCACTTGTTGTCATCGTCCAATGGACCGGGATTGAAGAAGTAAAGGTAAGCATCAAAATATCTTAAATTAACAACCTTCGGATCGAGGGAGATCTAAAATGATTGACTTTTTTACTTTAAAAAGATGTTTCATACCTGATATTCACTAGATGGAGCTTCGATGTAATAATCTTGCCAGCCGTATTTTGGGTAGAAATTCGGAAAATTCGGAGATTGAATAACTCCCGACATTCCGGTTTGGTTGATAAGTGGTGCAACATAGTCTCTGGAAAAGAGCGATGATTTGATCATTTTATCATATCATCTCATCAGGCAAATTTTTGAAATTTTCAAAATTACAATTTTTCCAATTGTTATTTTCAATATCTCAAATAAAAATTGTATGAAACAAATGCTAGTTGTAATGTTTGAATTCCAAAAACTTATTTGAAAATAAAACATCTATCATTATAATTACCCATGCGTTATGCGTGCATTGAGCCAAGAGTAAATACTGACGGGTCTCCAACTGTTTTCTGGACTGTAAGTGGATATTGCACACTTTTTGCATCTCTCCCCTCCCCTAGGCTAAACCCCTCGAAGTAGCGCATGCATGCGCCCTGAAGAGACGGGGAAGAGATAACAAAGAAAAGCGAGAAGGGAAGAGAAAGGCGGGACGCGCGTGCAAAATCGTTTTGCAAAGAGTATGTGCGCAATATCCACTTCCTCACATTTCACAGTAGCTTGAGTAGATATTCTCCGGTAGTACTTCCAAAGTATATTGATTCAATCTGTACAGCGTCAGGCGGTTCGTAATTATCAGCGGAACGAATCCCTGAAGAATTTCATTTTTATCGTCAAAATTCGAAGAATAAATACAACTCACGTGGTTTTTCAATTTCTCAACCGCGTTCAGGAGATTGTTGATGCCATTGGTAGTGCTAAAATTATTCGATGAATGTAGATTATTATTATTTTGTCTTCAGGTATGAAGACTTAATACAATGTTAAGAACATAAATTGAAGAAGCCTCGGCCGCGCGTGCTCTCTTGGCTCGGACTTCGTTTCACAAAGGCTCCAAAACACGCCAATATCAAAACAATCCATAACACACACAGCAGCTTGCTATTTCACTCTTTTCGATAATGATCAATTCACTTGCAAAACTACTTTGCTAATTTTGTATCCAAAGTTATCATTTTTTCGAAAGAAAAGTTTTACCCCAAATTAGCATATTATCAATACAAAATCGATCAAATTTTTCTACGTTGCACACCTAGAATAAACTACCTTTCCAACCATTTATAACACATGGGAGTCGGACAAACCTATCATAGAGATTTAAGTTTGGGCAGACAGACAAACTCAACAAAAATACTAATTAGATTTAGATTTCGTAGAATGTATTCATTTTCTTACTTATTTTTTTAGGAAACTTACTCGCTGTATTGCCAGATGATAGCAAAGGGAGATTCCGTATTATCGTAATGCGAATAGGTCGTATCGTTCAGAAATTCATTGACGGACCTAAATTCTCGAATTATACAGTATCTTGACGGAATTTATCTTGCGTATGCAGATCAAAAATCCCCTTGTATGAAATATTTCCTCCAATGAAGTAATCATAAGCACCAAGTTCTTCTGATGAAGTATTCACAATCACAGGATAGGGGTAGAAGTGATCGCCGGCAACTGAATTTTGATGTAAATAATACTTTTAAAGATATGAGAATTTGCTAAATAACAAATGATAATTGTTAAATTTGCTTTGAAATAATAATGCGATTTCATGGAATGTTTAGCAGATTCACTTTTCTTTATCAGTATTATTTCATTTCAAAATTTATGATATGGGCAAATTTTTCAAGATTTTGATTGGAAAAACTAGTGCTTGATCTAATTACCTGCCAAGACGTGTCGACGTGCAAAATAATCACCAAAGTTGTCGAAATAGATACTTCGAATTTGGCTAAGTGTCTGCAAAAAATTATTTTTTTTCCAGAAATTAAGGTAAAAAGTTTGAGAAAAAGATACATCAGAGGTAGCACTTTGATACTCCCCACTTCCATCGATGAAGTTCACCGTGAAGAGATTCGCGTTTTTGCTGAAGCGATGTTTAAGTGCTGTTATTAATTCTGTAAATTAATAAATCTATTCAAAATAACTCATTAATGCAGAATATGAATCCACATTTTAGGTCTCTACTTACCCTTGTGGTCAGACTTTAGAATGAAGGCATCAGAATAGTGTGCACTTATGAATACAGCGAGAAGTAGCAGTTTGAAACTCATGATTTTGAAATCTGAAAAAAAGATGAAATGATTATTTGGATTTTACGAAATGGCAAACTATGGAGCGCAATAGTAAAGAAGAAAAGTTGTGTGGGATATAAAAGCTTTCCGCTATTTTGTCATTTCATCAAATTCAAACTGTCAATAATGTGCAAATTTGACAAATTTGAGTTGTATTCATTGTAGAAGCAACTATCTTTTCTAGTAAGAAAATTTACAATACACCATAAAAAAAAATCAGCACTAACAAGCTTAGTAGATTAGGAAATCACTACTTCTTTTCGTAAAAATTAGCATATTTCTTAATGATCTGTGTTATCAGTGCAAACAAATGGGTACGAGTCAATTCCACCCACTTGCTATCCACTTTTTAACGTTATTTCTTTCAAACAATGGAGGGAATTGATTCGCACCCTTTTACATAAAATTAAAGGTTTAAGAGTGAATGTTAGTAAAAATCGAATTTTCAGCAAAGTGAGTATAGACGAGTTCCAAATCGGGCTGATTTTCGCATATGTTGTTCGGTCTTTCACGCTGATTCTCATGGTGATAACCGATTTTCGAAGAAAAAAAAACGGACTGCACCATGAGAATCAGCGTGAAAGACTGAACAACATATGTGAAAATCAGCCAAATCGACGGACCCCTGTTCCGCACCTTTTCCTTGAGACTTTAGCTTTTACTGACATTTATTTTTAAACCCATTGTAATTGTTTACAACTTCTTTATCTAGCACTACTTTTCGAAGGAATTTAGCTGCTTATCAATATAAATGGAATAATTGCCTATCGATTCAATTATAAAATTATTTCCCAAATAAGGTCAAATTCCATGATTTACGCAAGTCTACAATTGTATCAGGAATCGAATTTTTATAATTATTAACGCGATGAAATCGTAAAAACAATTTATTTAACCGTTTAAAACAGATTCTCTGTAATATTCGACGATCTCAAGGAAGAAATCGGACCAGAGATACCAAATTTGTTTCTGAAGGGGTTTCTGAGTGTTTTCTATCTATACTCGACCTGGAGAACACGATTCTGGGGCTTTTTCCCGGAGTTTTCAAGTCCAGGTTCGGGTGTCGGGTCCGGGGGTCAAAATTCAAAAGTCAGCCTGACATCCCAAATTGTATATCAGATTGTTCAGCTCGATAAGCTGAGTCGATTGGTGCAAACATTTTCCGAATTCGACCTTCTTATCACAAGTTACGGCTAAAAACAGTGCAAAAGTGTCAGAAATACGAGGTCCTTCATAGAAAAGTCCACTTTTCTCATCTCTTTCTGGATATTACCTCCCAGTTTTTTCACACAATAATCTATGAGTCCTGCTCATTCTAATTCGCTAATTATTTCGAAAAAATAGCGTCAACATTCTATCGAAAAATCGGCCCAAAGTCAGACTTGAAAATTTCGATTTTTCAAATTTTTGAGCTAGACCCCCAAATTATATACCATTCGATAGAGCTCATCAAACTGAGCAACTTTTGTGAAGACACCTCGGAGAAATTTCCATTCCGAAATGAGATATTCAGGAAAAACTGAAAAATAAGGTATTTTTTCAAAAATTTATTTCTCACCATTGGTGTGCTCTAATTCGTTTAATTTTGTATTAAAAATGATTCCTGACCCTTGAATTATAATTCTAAGTAAAATTTAAGAGGTAATAACTATATTCGGGAAATTTTCGGTATGGGTCCGGAGGGTACCAGACCGGTTTTTGAAATTTAACCAAGACCAGTCATGTTATATACCATTCGAAAGCCAATAAAAAACTAAATGTAATGCCGAAAGCCGCTTGAAAAACGGATTGATGCATCGAGACTTATGGTCAAAAACGTTCCCAAGTTTACTCTTCAATTTGGTCGAAACTTCATTTCCTCATAAAAATGGATACACTAGATCATTTTTCAAGCGGTTTTCAGCATTACACTTAGTTTTTCATTGGTTTTCGAATGATATACAACACTATAGGTCTTTCTACCAAATGGTGGCTCACCTCCTAGGGGTCGCGAGTCATATGGGCCAAGTTACCATTTTAAAAAAGACTCATCATGTTATATACCAAACGAAAGCCCTTATCGAGCTGAGTAATATGCTGAAAACCACTTGAAAAACAGATTAGTCTATCGCCTTTTATGGTCATTTGAAAATACCCCATTTTTGGTCTTTTTCAACAGGTGGTTATAGTCAACTACAATGATGGTATAATGAAACCACTTGCTGAAACTGGTAGAAATGAACTCGAATATTACTCTCCAATCAATTTCGAATCGAATGATATCCATTTTGGTATGGTACTACTCGGGTACCATATGGGTGGTATGCCATGGACCCATATGGTAACATGATAAAGTGATAGCACGCTACTCTAGGAAGCAAAAATGAAGTATTGCTCTTCAACTACAATATTCTGAAAAGATTTTTCAATTTGGTTTGATTTTCGAAAAGTAATGAATTTTTGAAGATTCTTGTCATTTTCGTGTGTATAACCATTCAAACCTCCATACCACGCATACCATAATAGATAACCATGTGGTGTCTTCACAAAAGTTGTTCAGTTTTTCGAGCTCTATCGAATGATATATAATTTGGGGGTCTAACTCAAAAATTCGAAAAATCGAAATTTTCAAGTTCGACTTCGGGCCGGTTTTCCAATAGAATGTTGACGCTATTTTTTCGAAATAATTAGCGAATTAGAATGAGCAGGACTCATAGATTATTGTGTGAAAAAACTGGGAGGTAATATCCAGAAAGAGATGAGAAAAGTGGACTTTTCTATGAAGGACCTCGTATTTCTGACACTTTTGCACTGTTTTTAGCCGTAACTTGTGATAAGAAGGTCGAATTCGGAAAATGTTTGCACCAATCGACTCAGCTTATCGAACTGAACAATATGATATACAATTTGGAATATAAGAATGACTTTTGAAATTTGACCCTCGGACCCGGTACCCGAACCTGAATTTGAAAACTTCGGCAAAAAGCCCCAAAATCGTGTTCTCCAGGTCGAGTATAGATAGAAAACACTCAGAAACCCCTTCAGAAACAAATTTGAGATCTCTGGTCCGGGCAGTTTCGAGAGTTACGGAGAACTTGTTTTAATAATAATAGTTGTATGAAAAAATGTTAGTTACAGATTTTTTTATTTGAGCGTACCATCTTATAATACCAGATATTTTTTCTCGATTTTCTAACCACTAAAAATAACCGTGCGCCACTTTGCACGCCTCCCAGATTTCGGCATCAACAATACACTTCCTATTAAATTGTTTCAATAGCATTTATCTGAATAGCCAATAAAAATTTGAAATAAAGAAAAAATCTTTATTTGTACAAATATTTAAATCAATGAAACTTCTGGGTCTAATTCAGGCGTAGGTAGCCAGGCCACTCTTAGGAATATCGTCAGGGCTGCTAAATTCAGGAGTTCAAATAATGACAGGAAAAAGTAGTCGAATCTAGTGAACACTCGGTTCCACTCTTTTTCGACCTAAAAATTATAAATTAAACAGATGAAAAATAAATGACTAATTAAATAACTCATAAATTACTATTTTAGAATAAATACTAAAATAAATTAAATTGTTATTTAAAAAATAAAAATAATCTCAAAATGAAAATACCAATTTCTTATGTGCTTTCTGTTCCAGTTTTCTTCGCATGGATCTATGAGACTCGGCGATCTCCTCGATTGTTTGATAGATCATATTTAGTTCGGGGATTTTTGAGATTGTTGGGATGCTAAAATATCATTAGTTTTATTTTGTTTAAATTATTTTTAAAATATTTATTTCCAAAATGTATTTTTCATTTATATTTCTAAATTTGTATTTTTTGAATTCTAAAGTATATTTCTAAAATGTATTTTTGTGTTTTAAAATATGTCAGAAGGATATACGTTTAGATGTGGCTGCAAAACGTTGGAAGATTATGTCTACCCCTCTGGCCTACTTTAAAGGCTATATTTTAACTCTTAATTTTACCAGTTACTATCTTCCGAATACGGAAAATACGCTCCTCGGTTCACAGTATTTCGCCTCTTTCTATACTCATCCATAAACAAAGCTCGGAATAATTTTTTCGAGGGCATTTGTTCTAAAATTTTGGCCTCGTTGAAATGGGGAGGGTTATGAAATTAAAAAAAATTTACCCCGATGAATATAATACCGACTAACGCTCAAGAATATCATGGAAACGGTCACTGCTATAGCGCACAATAAAATCACAATTAGGATGTAGTAGCCTAAATTTAAAATTCTTGAGAATAAAATTTAAGCATGAAAAAGCTGATCTTTATAGAGTAAAATTCAAAAGTCTTACCCAAAAGTGGAATGGAGTTACTTTTCGGCATCGCACCGGCTACTATTCCCAATAAAACCGACATGGCTAACAACGATCCTAGTCCCAAGGACACCTAAGATAAAGAAACAATCTTGGTAAGTTAAGAAAATCGAATTTTTCTACATAGACCAAGCAACAAAACAGTGAAATTAAGGATAAAAATTCTAAATTCGTAAAATTATGCTATCAGGAAAAGCTACACTTACATGGTCACTGTCTTCTTGCTAAAAAGGGAGATTTGAAAGTTTCGAAAATTCGACTTTCGACCCACCTTTTCGCCTCTCGGGCCTTCGTTGCTGCTGGATGAGAAAATGCCTAAAATTGATAGAGCCGAGATTAGAAAAGTCGGAGCAACGATGACAGTTAGATAATAAGTCGGTTTTCGTTTCAGGTGGAATATGTAGTGGATCTAAAAATTCTCTTTTTTCAAGTCAAGTAATGCATATTTTAATGATATTTACTACAATAAATCATATTTTCTATGGAAATTCTAAGAGAGATCAATTTTTCTTCAGGAAAGAATATTGTCAATGACCGATTACTTGAGATGAAGTAAGTTATACGGACTTTTGATTCGCGATTATTGTCACGCTATTTGCACCGTACCTTACATTATTCTATCATTTTCAAACAATGAGACACGACTATTTGTGCATACGCAATGCACACCCTGCATATTCGAATGTGTTCACCATTTATTCGGTCACAAGTTATTGGTCATTCGGAGTATTATTTTTAAGGAAATAGATCAATTTGAAACAAAACTCAGAAACGTACCTCTACCCTCTCTTCGCCCTCTTCTTGAAATCGCATATGTCTAACTGAGACATTAAACAACGACCATTCAGCGTTACCAGTAAAATACGAGTCAACTGAAATTAAACTCATCTTCCTTTTAGTTAAATTTAGATTAACCCTAATTACTGTTTTTCATCCAAATCTGGTCCTGGCTCTCATTTTTCTCGTTTCTCATTCGTCTCTCTCGATTTCAACTCTCTCTAGTCTCCTGAGGCAAAAAATGATTGCAAAGGAGAAAGTCATGACCGTGTTGCCAAATGATTTTTCGAAACCCAACATGCTACTACTGCGCTACAGTCGTCTTACTTTCCATAACATCTAAAGCTAGATGCGTCGAGGAAACGAAAAGCAAGAGAACGTTTGAAAGTGGGAAAGCTAATGAGAAGCTAGAAAATTGAAGGCCAGAGTCAGATTTGGATGAAAACGATATAATTCTGAGTTCTAAATACCAATAAATTCTAACAGTTTGAAATAGAGCTTACTTTAACCTAATTTTAAATGATTTATGATGATGATGCCCTATATATTTCTTAAATCATAACTAACACTTGCTAGGTCTAATCTAACTGCTAGATTATTTATGAATGTGATAAGTACCTGGTGGGCTTGTAGTGTTAACCACCATCTCCTTAACGTTAAGCAAGGGCGAAGCTAACGCGACCGCGCAAAATTGACAATCAAATGGGAAGGATTCCTAGAAATTCAATTTTTAAAATTTTTCAAAAATTTTCATTTTCCACTCACCGTCTGAATCCTACAAATCGCTTCAACATACTGAGGGATATTGATCTGAATTTCACCGTAACTTATACGAACCTTAAGAAAATAATCGTCGAACTTTAATTTTCCCGTTGTGATAGATCCTCACGTCAGCCCTGTTATCGCTCAACATTTCTCTAGATTCGAGGCTGAAAGTTTCGATCTTCAAAATTTTTCAAAAACCTCAAAATCTTCTTTCGACTTGCCTGTTATAAACGAAAAGTTTGGGTATCCAAACCATACTCTGAGGGGCTATGACTTCGGACTGGCCTCCGTACTTGTCTGGGCTCCATTTTAACCTGATTTTTATTACTGATGCCGAAATCTTGGAGGTTGAAAATGATGGAAGAAAAGAAGCGATTTTAGCCCTGTCTCCCTCCTTTTTGCGTGCTATTTCTCACTAGGAACGAGACGGAACTTCCGGTTCCGAAAAATTGGAGAAGCTCAGTTCCGGTTTCGATTTCGAAAATTCCAATTCCGTCTCGTCCCTATTTCTTGTTTTTCTAACCCACTAGAAATAACTGCATCACTTTGCACACGCCTCCCAGATTTTGACATCAACAATATTTAGGCTCAATGCTTTAGATCCGAAATTTTCACCTATGGTCGTCCCATCTTTGAGTGTGGCTTATCACATAGGCTGCTAGCTGCTGGTTTTCTTTCTGAAATTTGTTCATCTCTCCTCAAGAAATTTTTATCGCTATTTTAAGAACCCTAGTATTTTGACCTTCCCAAAACATTTTGAGTTAAGTTTAGAGAGGCTGGTATATTCTGATCGCCAAATTAGGTTATCTGACCAAACCTATTTTGGTCAGTTAATAACTTTTCAAAGGTCTTTGAAGTTAGGGCTAAAAATCGTACCAGTTCTATAAGTATGCCCAAAACGATGGATGTAGTGATAAGTACGGGTCCATGGGTGAAAGGGATCACTCTTTTATCGTAGTTATTGAAAATCTCAGTTAGGATTGACGTAGTGGTGTTATCTGAGAATATATGCGTTTAAATTTTTTTTTCATAGCCCTGGAAATATTTTCAGTTTATAGTTTTTCGAGGCCGATCTTCGTTAAAAATTCACATATATTAGGTTAAAATCCCTCGTTTCCGAAACGCGGTAAATAATTAACGATCATATCTTCGCACATTATTTACATTTACATTTAATCAAAACAAGCGTATTTTGAAAATATTACTTTTCAGAACATCTAAACCTACCCATATTTGGTCTGAGAATTAGAAATCCTATAATTTGGAAGAAAACTTAGGCGAGCTGAAAATACTTTAAAATTCTCGCGTAAAATAAGATTATAAATTTTGCGTAGGGGATCGAAAATTCGTTCAACAAAAAGAATAAATTTGGGTGCAAAATCAACTTATTTTCATAGAGAAAAAGCTGGTCTTCAAAAATTTTCCCATTAAGGAGAAAACATGAAAAAACGAGAAGAAAACGCTTGGAAATAATAATTTTTCAGCTCACTGGTTAAGTAGCAAGTACTCTCAAATAGGCGAAATGCTTTTGAGCCGAAAAAGTAAGATATTTGGTCGAATTCTTAGAAATAGAGCTCTTTCTGAATGGGGCCAAATTTTCCGGTAATCAAATTATGGGCCACTAAAAAGGCTAGTTTGGTCACTAGAGTATTAACCTTACTAGCGATCTCAAAGATCATCATATACTTTTAAAGAATTTAAACATAGGATTTATGATATCTGAGTTTAGTTCTATTCAACTCATTGCCCAATTATTTAGGTAACTATCGAATTTCCCTTAAGAAAAACAATTTAAAATCCATTGAACTGAAAATTACATTCATTTTAAGCACTATATCATAAATTCCCACGCTCAGACGCAAAAAGTTGAAATAAAAATGCAAAATTTCAGGGTTAAATGGGGAAATTATACATTTTTCTATCAGACAAAATTTAACAAACTTCAAACTTGTCTTTTCTATCAGCGTGAAAATATTTATTTGCAAATCTAAAAATTCGGATTCAATTTAGATTATATCTTATCTTAAAAAAATCAAGGAACTTGAAAAATATATATAAAAAAACAACCAGACGTCCGAAATATCTAGCGTATAAAACACGAATAATACTCTGTGCCTTTTCAGATAATGGGCCGGAAATATGAACTTCCCAATCATAATTAGGGACCGCAAACTCCTCTCCCTTCTACAAAATGCGACTGGGAATAAAAAGGGGTTATATGAGAGATCCGAAAAATGGAAAGCAAGTACCATTCAAAATTGATGTTCACGAAAGATCATCACCAGAATCGATGCGCACCACCCATAAAAATGGTGGTTATTCACCGGAAAATCTTGGCACAGGAAGTGCGTGTCCGCAGGTGCTCGCGGGCGTTTTATTATATTGAAAAAGCGTACTCATTTCGCAAGCTACTTCTGTTAGCTTCTTCAGTCTAAAATTATTATCTTGTTTTCTTCTTTCGGCATGAATATCTTAGTCGCATCAAAAGTCATAAGTTTGGATAGGAAATTCCAGAAAATTAGAAATTGTGTAACACTATTTGCGGTCCCTAGTCATAATTGAGCCATCCCCCTTGCCGTACTCAAATTGCTTGGCAAAATAAGTTAGAGTGCGAGTTACTCTGAGTCTCTATATCCTGACATGCTTAAACATATGTGGTTAGAGTAAGTAAAATGAGGAAATTCAGCCACTTTCTTCTGCGATAAAATCGAGTTCAATCGTGCGGGGTTAAGTTCCTTTTTTGAAGAAAAAGTCTAACTTTCACACTTCCGCAAACAATTTTAGACAACGTGTTTTGAATCCTTTCCAAAATATTCAAATTTGAAGTTTTTTTCGAAATCAAATAATTAAAATAACTTACAGTATGCATTAATCAAAGTAGGCAATAGAATTAGATACAGTAGCATACGGAAGTTCTCCGAACCTGGAAATGTGACATGAAGCTAAGTTTCCGAATTCTCACGATTAAAAATCGACATATGATATGGGTTGTTAGCATAAATAGAATATTCCAAAATTTTATAAACATATTTTAAAAATCGAAAATTTGTGCAAAAATTCGACTATGTCACGAATATCCACCAGACTATCATCGCCTACAAACCGAGTAGCTAGCAAAGAGGGCTTGAACTTAAACAGTTGAATATTCTGCTATCGTTTAAAACGCCAAAACTAAAACAATGCGTGAAAGCGCTTAAGAATGCGTTCCTTATTTGACAAATGGGGGTAATCACATCTTGCCCGAATCTCAGCAGAAAGTAGGCGGAACTTAGCAAAGAGGGAGAAGCTTATTCAAATCTTATATGTTAGAGCATAGGGGATATAAACCTTTTTAAATACGGCGCTCTGTATATGATCTATGAAAATTCATAACACAGGTTCACATAACAGCCACTTAAAAAATTTAATCTTTGAACATCCGGAGAATCTCAATAATTAACTAAATCTTGGATTTTTCGTGAGAAAAAAACACCTCAAATAAAACTTTATCCTCAGAAAACAACAACAACGGGAGAGAACAACAACAATAGAATAACGTATTTCATATATCCCCCAGCAAAGCTGAACTTAGGAAGGATAAAACGTCTCTGCTCAAAAAAGAAAGATAAATATTTTGAAAAAATGAGATCAAAGAATTTTTCTAATAATAAAAAGGATAACGAGAGTAAATGATAAGAAAAAATAAAAAAAAAAAGAAACAAGTTATAAAAGTAAAGAAATGGAAAAAGCTAACCTTCTGAATTCGGGTTTTGTAAAAAAGGCGGGGCTAATAAAAATTTCAGAGTGGGAAAAAGTCAAAAGTGAGTGGCAAAAACGATCAAATAGAGCGCGGTTAAATCAAAAAATGGGAGTGGCCTAATTAAGAAAGTGGGCGGGGCTTAGAGATAGAGACTGGCGGCAAAGACGATGTCGCGTTTGAGTTTAGTCCGGCACTCTTCGAACTTTTTCTGCAGCTCATCATTGTCCATAGCTTTGGCGGCACTGGAAGAAAAAATCGATAAATCAATGGATTACTATAATTGTCAAAGTATAAAGATCTAACAATTCTTGAAGAGGCATAGATTATTATATTTTCTACCTGATCATTTCCCTGAGAACCTCTTCCAGTCTTCTGAGGGTACGGATGATCGACCCTAAAATTTTAAGTTTAAAACAATCGAGTTAAAAAAACATTTTAAAAATAAAGATTTGATAAAAAAAACATTTTAAATGAAAAAATAAGCGGACCTTCGAAAACGTCAGTGGATTTGATAATTTCAGAAAACGGTTCTCCCTGGACCCATCGCATAACAACCACCATCAGACCGGGTTTGAACTAGAAAATCACAAATTTTTAAAAATAAAAAAAAAACATCAAATAAGAAAAATTTTTTAAAAATGACCTGCTCGACATAAGTCTCTTCGTTCATGGACTCCAGCTTGCATTCGATCGAGATTTTCGCGATGCGTCTTGCATAGTCCTGAAACAAATATTACAGCTTCATCTTTTCTGAAAATAACAACTACTTCCACTTTTCTTTTATCAAGATTTTTTCGGCTTCAAAAGTAGATACTTTTTTGTTTTCAAAAAAAAATAGAAAATATTAGGATTAAGATTTTACATGAAGAGTCCTCAAAAATCCCGAAGTGGTATCATCCATCCTGGTCTGGGCGTTTTCCTGGAAGACGAAACAGGACAAAAGTGCTCCAATTTCAGCCGGATTCATATTGTTGAACACTCCCCCATAGAGCATTTCCGTCAGAAGGATTTCGTCCGAAGCAGAAAGTTCGCAAGCCACTCTGCCCTGCAAACAAGTTCCATTTAAACTAATTTAATTCGAAATTTTAGCATGTTCCAACTAAAAAATAGTAAAGTACCATATTCTTCCTAATTTTCAAAAATTCACACACATTTCTCATCACACCTTCTTTTCTTTACTTGATAACAAAACATATTGATTGGGAGAGAACGTCGATGTTCAAAAATTACGTTATTCGTCTCTCATTCCTTTTCTACGCGATTCACTATTTTACTCAAAAATTCGATTTCTAATTGTTGTTGCATGAATATCGGTTTTCTCTCCACTCAACAATACCTTGGCCTCGATTGTTTCATCCTGAGTGCAATATTGGAGTCGTTTGAGGACGCGCTTTCGCTGCGCCAGCTCGTCCATTTGGAGGATCGACTGCGCCCGCCTTCGCTGGTCGGACAAAGACTCGATCTCTTGACGCAGAGCGTTCTCGAAACAAAATCAATGAGTCGATCAAGTTGACTATTTGGAAACTGCGAGACCACGAGACATAAGACATGGGGCGAAGTCTAGGATTAGGTAGAGTGGAAGATGATAGGCTTTCTTTTCCCACACCATTTCTCAATGTCGTGTCTTGTGGTCTCGTGATTTCCAAGTCGCCATAAAATTACAGTAATCCTTCAATTTTCTTCGATAAGAATTTTTTTCAAGGGAAAATTTGAGTTATCCTCCACTTTTTTCAAAACTATCAACAAAGTATTTCAAATCTTAAAGTTGCTCTCAATTCTAATAAAACACCCTGTCTTGAAACGGAAAAAGAACAATTATAGTAATCCAAAATTAAAATGCAAAAAACAAATCAATAACTTCAAAATATGCTCACCTTCGCCTCCCATTCATTTTTCAACTTCTCGAAGTCCCGTCTCTTTCTCATATCGTGCTCCTCCCATCTTCGCTCCATCTGGTTCTTCTTGTTGACCGCGTTCACGAGTGCTTCATCTCTGATTTTCATGTCTTTGACTGGGTCGAGTAGGGGAATTTCGGACTTGAAACGATCAAGGGTGGCCTGAAAAATGTTTGTTTATCAATGATAACATTTATATTATTTATCAGTCATAGAAGTAAAGCGATAATTTTATCTTTCTTACCAGTAACTATTATTAGTGATAAAAATGATAAGAAGAGTTTATTTCATCATTGATAAAGTTTTGAAGATTTTTTATCAAATAATAAGTCAGTTTTGTACAAAAAATATTGATGAAAAAACATCATATGAGAATATGCTTTGCAAAAATTTAAGCCCACTTTCTTACTCACTAGACTATTCCCCCGGCTTCTCGAAACGCGACCCGCATAAAAAATAGTGCACCTTTTAAAGGGAGAAAAAGAAGATACGTTTTTTCCTCTCTCGATATGCCATACCATTTTTCTGCGGGTCGGGTTTTGAGAAGTCTGCTATTCCTACCTTGATGATGTTCGCCAGAACGTGTTTTCCGCTGTTCGTCGAAATATCCTGGGGCATTTTGACTCTGACCACGGAGATTTTGTCGATACACTCCACCGTCATTGGTATCACTTCCCAGGCGGGCTGAAAATGGTAATCATTGCCAGAAAATAGCAGAAAAGTATCCATTTTGATACCAAATAAAATGCTAACACTTCCCAAAATGGTGGGTAAAGACCCACTTTTAGTAACTTTGGGTATTTCTTACCTTCTCCCCACTTTCCGGCGGTTTCAGAGCGTTGGAGTTCTGAGCGTTAGTCTCCGTCAAACTTGACGGGGAGACGGGAATGAAGACCTAAAAATTTTTTAAATAAAAATCAATTAAAAAACATACCTCAATGATATAGAGATGCTGACTAGCGTCATCGGGATTGATCTTTCTCTTGTAGTTTACCATGACACCCCAACCGAACTCTCTCGTGCCTGCCTTGATCTGAAAAAGAAAATGTTTAAAAATAAACAAATTAAAATTAAAAACAATATAAACAAAGAATCGTACACAAATCATTCGTCCGGACTGCAAGAAAGGCACCACATGCACCGGCTGCCTGACGATTTTCTTGATTGTCAATTCATGGATGTCCATCTAAAAATATTTTTTAAAATAAAAATAATAAAAAGATTTCACTTGTTTCTTCATATCAAACAGGGCCGTCAGGTTTGATTCCTCTTCGACTTGCCACTTGGCGAGTTGCTCGGTTTTTTGGTTGATTTCTGAAAATTCAAATTTTCAACGTTTCCACCTCGCACTCTTTTATCAAATTCAAATCGCCTACTTTCATTCAAAGAAGGAATCAAGCCCATGTTCTGGAACTGGTAGAAACTTCGCTCCAACATGAATTCCGGTGCAATGCCCTCAACTCTGAAAATGGAGGATATATAAATCCTTTTTTAATTCGAATATATTACATTCTGAATATATAAAATCCCCTTCTAACAGACCTAGGGAGGACGATCGTCAGAAACCCCTTGCGACCTGCCCCTCGTATATTTTCTTCGTCTAGCGAAAATGCTCCCTAGGTCTGCTTTCTAATCGGATCAGGGTGCGCGAAATCAAAAGTTTGTTTAAATTCGAAATCGAAGTCGAAGTTTCGCAGTCCTGATCCGATACACAAAATCCCCTCACCTTATCAAGTTCAGGACCATATTGTAGGTCAACCGGAATTGCGAGTTCAGAGGGTCAGTTTCTCCCTGAAAATTTAGAAATTAAAAAAAAAATTTAATAGAAAAAAGACCTTGATGATATGTTTAGCATCATCCGAGCTCATTTTGGAGTCCATCATGAGGATCACCAGACCGCGGTCGTCTTTGCCTCTTCTTCCCGCTCTTCCCGACATTTGGATGTACTCGCCCGAGGTGATCCATCTAAAATTCGGTGTAATTATCTCTTAATTACCATCATCAATAGCCTATTATCTTCTAATAATGACCTAATTGTCAATAGTAATCAATGATCATTCATGAAAATCGAAGTTTTAATTTACCCTTCAATTAGCTGCCTAATTAACTCTTATTATTCCAACTTATTTACCTATGATTCTTTCCATCGTACTTTCGCGCAGAAGTGAAAAGCACTGTCCTTGCTGGCATGTTCAGACCCATCGAGAAGGTTTCCGTCGCGAAAAGAGTCTGAAAATCAACTTTTGCAAAGTCTGCCGCACACTACAAACATTCGAGCGTTTGCAAAATTGGCCAGGGCTACTAAATGACGACCTGACGACCCCTATAGGTAGAGAGAGGGAAGAGGGTTAGAAAAAAGTGAAATAGTCGAGAAAAAAGGGTTTCCAAAGTCGTCATTTAGCTGTTGCCGCAAAATTAACGTTTGTTTGTTTTTAAATTCATAATAATCCTACCTTGATAAGTCCTTCGCCGAATAGGATCTCGATGGTTTCTTTGAGAATTGGCAGGAGACCAGAATGATGCACGCCGATACCTCTCTTGAGCAGGGGAAGAATCTGCAAGCATTTCATATATATCTTTTTAAAAGGTTTTATATATCCCTACCTCTCCAATCTGGGGTAGCTTTCTATCATTATCCGAAAGGAGATCTATCGCGTTACGGTAGATTTCATCCACGCATTTCTTTTCATTTGCTGAAAATAGGGAAAAATCAATACAAAAATATAGATTGGGAGAGAACGTCGATATTAAAAAATTACACGCTACTCGTCTCTCGCTTCTCTTCTACACAATTCACTATTTCTCTCCAAATTCGATTTCTAATTGTTGTTGCATGAATATCGGTTTTCTCTCCAATCAACGATACCATCGTTGAAGTCCATCTCCTTCAGACTGGTCGCATAGGCCTCGCACTCCTTCCGCGAGAACGAGAAAATGATGCACGGAAGCATGTCTCTCTCCTTTATCGTCCGGATGATTTTGACCACATTCGAGTCGGCTGAAATTGGACATTTTCTATTTCTATGTTAATCGAAGGGTAGATAAACAATTCCGGCCGGTATATCCAAACTGCCTCTAACGTTAAAGCTTAGGACCTTAAATCCGTCTGATATATCAATTTTCTTACGTTTGGAGCCTCCCTTCCTTCCTCTCTGAGCTCCCTGATCACCAGCAGTAGCCAGACCACTCATCGCCTGATTGAACTTGTCTTCGCGAAACTCGCCCTGAAAATACCGTAGCTCTTCAAATTCATGGATGACGCCACAACGTCATCTTACAGCATACCTTCATGTTGACGACTTCATAGAGTCCGTCTCCACCCGCGGGGAAAATGAAGTGTTGCAGAGGGGTGGGGCGATAGTCTGTATAAACCACGTGACAGGGCTGATTGTGAAGCCAGCAGACCCATTCTGAAAATTGACGTCATGAATTCCGAATTTGGTGACGTTAAAAATTAGAATGATGTCGAAACTCACGAGCGAATTGCCTAGCGTTCGGAATCGTCGCGGAGAGAAATACATGGTGGACTTCGTGAGGCATGAGGATAATGGTCTCCTCCCAGACCACGCCTCTTTCTGGAATATATAAGGGATTTGATATATCCGGATCCCACAGATCCCACCTTTATCCCTCATGTAGTGGATCTCGTCGAAAATCACCCATCCGATTTCCTTCAGCAACTCAGCGCCTCTGTAAGAAAATTCATAGTTTTACCTAAACCTAGATTTTTCAAGCTTTCTGAATCCTAATATTTTAATGTCAAACAGTTTAGCCCTTGGATAAAAAGCATCATTGAAGAATCTGTACCTGTAGAGCATAGAACGAAGAATTTCGGTAGTCATGACGAGCACCGAAGCGTCCTTATTCAGAGTGACGTCGCCCGTCAACAGGCCCACATCTTCAAACTCTTCCGCCAATTCTCTGTATTTCTGATTCGACAGGGCTTTGATGGGCGAAGTGTAGATGACGCGCTGGTTGTTCTTCAGGCATTGGGCGATGGCGTATCTGAAAAATAAACTCAATTTTTCAAATTTATTTCTTTAATTTTTTAAAAGCAGTTTTCACTTTTTAAAATAAAACATAATTCTTACAGAGCAACCACCGTTTTTCCTGCAGATGTGTGAGCAGAGACCAACACCGACTGGTCATTTTCAATACAAGCAATCGCTTCGTTCTGAAATTAGTAAAAGGAAAATAAAAAATAATAAATAAATAACCTGAAAAGGGTCCAGCGTGAATGGGTAGGTCTTGGCTGGTTTGGCCGGCTTTTTCGGGAGACCGTGGTACTCAATGCCGGGTGGAACGGCGACCTTAAAAAATAAAAAAATCATTTCTTAATCAGAAGTAAACAAAATAAATTTGAAAAAAATCAAAAAATTTTCAACCTCATGCGTGCACTTCTCGTTCTGGGTTTTCAACGTATGAACGATGCAGGTACGATCGAACACGGGAGGCGGCAGCAATTCAACGGGCTCTTCGTCGACGCGTTTCTGAAATTTGATTATTTAAAATTTTTTACTTTTTTAAGTTCCCGTAACATTTTATTAAAAACTGAAAGTTTATCTTTTTTAGTTTTAAATAAAAAATCCCCACTCGTTTATAGGCTGGCTCAGCGGATTCCAAATTGCCGGACATGATATCTTCCAGCAGTTTGTTGGCCTGTCTTCTCGCGTCTTCGCGGCGCTCGTCTTCTGCCTAAAATGATTTTACTTAAAATTTCTATTAAATATTTTATTAAAAAACCGTTTTCATAAGGAATATTATTTCCTAGTTTTCCTAATAAAAAAAATAATAATCTTTACCCGCTCCATCGGATTACCCTGGACTTCAGCGATCATTTTCACATCTCCATCGTCGTCCTCAACGTCAAATCCATCGAACAGACCTTCATCGTCACTCATTTTTCTTTAAAAAATTCAAAATTAGAATTTTTGTTAAACCTTGGGAAGTTCACAAGTCCTTCCTTTTTATCAGAACTATTTTTTCTTATGAAGAATAGGTGAACTTTTCATCAATAATAAATTCGATAAAAAGAATAAAAAATAAAAGTCGGAAATAGAGAAAACCGCTTCAAAACGAAAATGAAAAATGAAATATAAAAGTGCGCGATGGCATTGCAAAATGAAGCATTGGGCGGGCCTTCCATTTCTCTCTCTCTCTTTGAAAATCGATCGATTTTTTGCTCTTTTGAACCCTCCTCCTCTTTTTTCGCTGTGTAATTACCTCTACTATATATGAATTGTCACATCATTATTTTTCCACGCTGCCTGAATTTTACCCAAACATTACCATCAACTAAATCGGAGTAGTTTCGTCTGAAATTCGCTATATATTCTCTTTGAAGTCAAGCTTTGCTCCTTTTTGTAAACCACGAAGATATCCCTATTTTACACTGAAAATCCGTCCAGTTTTATTTCGACAGAAAATCTTGAGCCAGAATATCTCTTCTTTTTCTCTTTTCAAAATACACTTTTTCATATTTTATTTTTCTCTCCATATTATTTACCTTCTAGCTATATTTTTATTCTTTCTTCTTTTCATTTTCCCCGTTATCTTTTTATCTGTATATTTTGACCGATTGCGTTTTCCCTTGTTGACTATAGCTCAAAGACTATTTCTGTTTTCTTGTGCCTTCCCTCAAGCGGTTTTACATGTTTTCCGCCTTGCCTGGGGCAATCGATGCCAATAGGCATTGCAGTGTGTGGGGAAAGGAGAGGAAGATAAAAGAGAAATGACTCTTTCCCCAAAGCTATTATTTTTCTTTTCCCTCTTTAAAATTCACTATCCATCATTCTCTCTCTTGTTCATTTTTCTTTGACTTGTTTTAAAATTCCTCGCTCGCATTTCTTATTTCTCTCGGCACGCCCAAAATTTCTCTAATTTAGCACTCTGATGATAGAGTTTCGAATTCAATATTTTCGTTGTAACCTAGGAGATATAAAACGCAATTTTCTGAAACTACACGAGACTTATTTCTTAGATTCGAAAGGCTTAGTAATCTTTACTTATCTTGAAAACATATTTATATTCACCGGTCTGATAATTCATTGATTAATTGCCCGCTATCATATCGATTCTAACCGGTTCCTAATTGCTACAATTTCCCATCTTTTCTGACGAATTTTTAAATCTTTTTTTCTCTCTTCTACTTTTCTCTATGATTCATCCAATGTCAACGCGTTTATTTTGCTCCACCATTTTGGGGAATTCATAAAGTCGTTACTTTCGAAATTTCCAATTGTCAAAATGATATATCTTCTTCCTTATCAATTTTTCCGGAATTCTTGACTATCTAAATCTTACCTTATTTTTCGCTAAATCAATTTTTTTTTTCTTCAAATTTTCAGTTTCAGGGGTAATTCGCCTCGGGAAATCGATCTATTCGGGACCTGATCCAGGATTTTTCCGGGGGGCTGAAAGAGATCTGAAGGATATCTGAAAATACCCGAATGATGGCGACGCGTGTCTCCGAAGAGCCTGATTATTCGGCGACAATTCCGATTTCCAGGGTCATATGCGACTTCATCATCGTTCTAGCTATGGGTAGGTTGATCTTCATCGAAATTTGCCTCAAAATTCGGTTGTTTTCCAATTTTCTTTCATGACTAACCCTTGATCTTTGGGTAAACTCCAATACGAGTGTTGATTTTTGAAGGCGGATGTTTACCTCCACTTTTTATCTTCCATGACTCAGATGAGTCAAAGTCACATAAAAATCGTAGAAAATATCGATTCTCCTAAAATTGCAGCAATACATTTTTCTCACTAAGCTAAACTTTTCATTCTTCTCACTTTCTCTAAGGTCGAAAAGTAAACATGTAAACAAAATCGTGATTCTATGGTCAAGTTGTACAGGGGATGGGTCTAAAAATAGCAGAATTTTTAGCCAAAGCCAAGGAACACAAAGATTTTTGAAAGAAATTCAGAGTTCGGAACTAAGTAAAAATTAAAATTTTACAAAAATGAAAAAAATAAGGTGAGGATAAAAATGTCGGCCAAAATTCCAAAAATCACCAATTTTACCATTTAGCCGTCCCGCTGGCGATATTCCACGAATTCGTCAAGCCCTATAAGCGAGGCTTCTATTGCGACGATGAGACGATTCGGTATCCCTATCAGGACTCGACCGTTCCCACGCCGATGCTCGTCGTCATCGGGCTGTCGGTGCCTATTTTCATCGTGAGAATGTTTTTGTTTATTTGAATTTTATTAGAAAATTTTTCCCGTAAAAATGTAGGAAATCATGCTTTCGAAAAGTTTTCCTAAAAAAATAAATGAAATCTGAAACTTTGAAAATTTTCAGATCATCGCCGTCGAGGTCTACCGAGCGCTGGCCTGGGAGCGCAAATGCCAGGACCAATTAAAAACGTACCACCTCAGACGCTTCAACGTTCATCGGATGGCCGTCAGGCTTTACTGCTTTTTGGGTAAGGAGAGGCCTTTCTTCGATGTCTTATTGTATCGGTCAAATGAAGTGACAGTTCGCGTGTTAAAAAGAGCGCCTTGCGAGAAATGCGCGTATGAACTGTGCGCAAAGAGGGAGGCTCGAGTGCAGATAAAGAAGAGTGAACAGGGGACAATAGAGTGGTACTCAATTTCCTCTGCCTCTCTCGCCTTTTCTCCCTATATTTTCAACACACGATCTTTCACTTCGTTTGACCAGAACAGTATATTTTTAAACTTTTTTTAAAGG
The DNA here is from genome assembly GCA_964036155.1 of Diploscapter coronatus. Lineage (NCBI taxonomy): Eukaryota > Metazoa > Nematoda > Chromadorea > Rhabditida > Rhabditidae > Diploscapter > Diploscapter coronatus. Next base: position 79,705,323 of record OZ038423.1, on the reverse strand, counting down.
ATATTTCTTGCTCGGCGCTCTATTCAATCAATGGATTATCGATATCACAAAATATACGATTGGAAGACAGAGACCGCACTTTATGGAGGTCTGCAAACCCACCGTCGGTTATGATTCTGTAAGTAGTTGGTTGAAACGTTGTTTTTTTGAAGATAATATCTTTTCATCATCTTCTTTTTTTTATACAGTTTTGTTTCTAGTGCCGCCTCTAATAAAATTGGCAAAAGATGATGATATTCTTCGAGATTTTTGTTGGCGAATTAACCCTAAAAAGCTGAATTATGCGCATTCTACTTGCAGTGTCTCAACCCGGACAAATATATTACGGACTTCGAATGCCGAGGCACGCAGCAGAGGCTCGTCAAGGAGTCCATGCTCTCCTTTTACTCGGGACACTCGGCGTTCTCGTTCTATGCCGCCTGGTTTACCGTGGTAAGTCTATTGAATCTTTGTTATTTAGAAAAATCTATTTTTTCTTGTTTAATTTTTTGAAAAGTGATCTCCATAAAAAGGACGGATTTAGAATTTTAAAGGGTAACTTTCATTTTTTCAAATTTTTTTAGCTCTACCTTCAAGCCCGTCTGTTTCGTCCACTGGTTTCCCGGCTCTTCCTACCTTTCATTCAATTCATTCTCTTGGCTGGCGCTACTTACATTTCCCTGACTAGGGTAAGTTTAAAAAATCCGAACCTTAAAAGTTTGCAAGAATTTCTCTAAAATTGAGAAAGTCGATTTTTATTGGAAAATAAGCTGATCTTCACAAAAATCTTTTTAATAAAACTAAAATTTTTTTAAAAATACCGTAACCCTAATATTCGAATTTTCCAGATCTCCGACTACAAGCACCATTGGTCGGACGTGCTGGTGGGAGCGATTATGGGCACTCTGATCGGCAATTTCGTCGCGCTGTTCGTCGCTGAGGTCTTCAAGCGAAGGGAGATCCCCCCGTGCGAGTTGGAACCCAGCTATGGGCTGATTAGGTAAACGTTTCAATATTTTTTTTATATCTTTCAACTTTCTCTTGAACCTACCGCTTTTTCTTAATTTCGCATTCGATTTTTCCTGTAAAAATCTTCAGCTTGTCATTTTTTATTGAAGAAAATCATGTAAAGTTTATATGATTTTTAATGTTTGTTTTTTCTGCTATATTATCAATGAAAAATGAATTGAAAAGGATTCAAAATTTTTTAAATTAAAATCAAATTTTCCAGAGCCGAGAAAGGCGAGAGCATTCCGGTGCAGTTGGTCAGTCATCAGCAACCCTCTTCTGTTACTGGACCCCACAAAATTCGAGTCGCCAACGAGGAGAATGACGACTCTGGAAACCAAAGACTGTGAGTTAACTACCCTAATTATCTAGCTTTGATTACTTTAATTGTGAAGCAATTTGTAAAATTTATTACAGATTAATAAGATGATACTTTGGAAGAAGGAGTGTCTTATTAAGACGCGTTCTTTGAGTAACCCGAACAAAGGCCGGACAACTGCAAAAGTGTCTCGGATCCGAACCAAACTTATATGGTGGATACACCCATGGACCCTAATCACAAAAATGGAGAGACCAGACCTCACCTTCTAAAGTGGGCGGGGCTAGGTGGGGGTCAAAGTTGAGCATTTTCACGATTTGATACCCCTCAGGGGGTATAAAGAAAACTTTTTTGCTATAAAAGATTTTCGAAAATTTCAAAAAGCATAGAGTAGCCCATGTAATTGCGCACCTTCTGGTATATAGATTTTCGAGCAACAACCACCTGCTGGGTCAGAAAGGGGTCCTTATGTCAAAAATGGCGGTATGCTGATGCCCCATTTTTTGCATAAAATCGATTTTCCTGAAAAGTTTAAGGCGAGTTCCAAAAATCTAATTCTATATTCAGATTCTACGTATCAAATTACCCTAAAATCAGCTCTAAAAAGCATGAATTAGGCGGGACATTTTAGAAAAAAAATCAATCAAATAGGCGTGGCCTGAGGGTCGAATTTTACAAAACTGATCAGAAAAATTCAAACGATACACCAATCGATAGCCCTTGAAAAACTAAGCAACTTTTGTGAAGACACTACATGGTTATCTATTATGGTAAACATGGTATAGAGGTTTGAATAGATCAAACCCAAGAAAATGACAAAAATCTTCAAAAATTCATAACTTTTGTAAAATAAAACCAAATTGAAAAATCTTTTCGGAATATAGCAGATTATGGGCAATACTTCATTTTCGTTTCCTAGAGTACCGTGCTACCACTTACTATGGTACCATATGGGTCCATGGTATACCATCCATACGGTACTCGAGTGGTACTATACCAAAATGGATATCAATCGACTCGAAATTGACTGGAGAGTAATATTCGAGCCCATTTCTATCAATTTCAGCAAGTGGTTTCATTATATCATCATTGTAATTAGTTATAACCATCTACTGAAAAAGACCAAAAATGAGGTATTTTTAAATGACCATAAAAGGCGATAGACTAATCCCTTTTTCAAGTGGTTTTCAGAATATTACTCAGCTCGATAAGGGTTTTCATTTGATATATAACATGATGGGTATTGATTACCAAATGGTAACTTGGCCATATGGGTCTCTACCATTTAGTACAATACCATGTTTGGTATTGTTCGACTCCAAATTGAACGGGAATAAATAATAGATGTCTCTAGCTTCAATTTGAGCTCAAATTCTGGTAGACTGCCTATGAAAATATTCTCGTATCATTTTCTTGAAAATTGACATTAAGTTTTGGTTTTTGAGGTGCCACCCCCATACCATAATAGATAACCATGTAGTGTCTTCACAAAAGTTGCTTAGTTTTTCAAGGGCTATCGATTGGTGTATCGTTTGAATTTTTCTGATCAGTTTTGTAAAATTCGACCCTCAGGCCACGCCTATTTGATTGATTTTTTTTCTAAAATGTCCCGCCTAATTCATGCTTTTTAGGGCTGATTTTAGGGTAATTTGATACATAGAATCCGAATATAGCATTAGATTTTCGGAACTCCCCCTAAACTTTTCAGGAAAATCGATTTTCTGCAAAATATGCATATTTTGAAACTGCCATTTTTGGCGCTTTTTGACTTTGGGACCCCCTTCAACTCCAAGCAAGTGGCTGACCCCCTAAACCATTATATTTTTAGAAAGTACATTCCATGACCATGTTCATCCTTTTTAAATTTTTCGAAAATCTTTTATAGCAAAAAAATTTTCTTCATACCCCTGAGGGGTGTCAAATTGTGAAAATGCTCAACTTTGACCCTCACCTAGCTCCGCCCACTTTTGGGGGCGGAGCCTGGTCTCCCCATTTTTGTGATTAGGACCCATGGATGTATCCACCATATAAGTTTGGTTCGGATCCGAGACACTTTTGCAGTTGTCCGGCCGCTCTTAATAGTTTGTTCAGGTTATTCAAAGAATGCGTCTTAAAGCCATGATTATTATAGGCGAATTTTACAAATTGTCCTAATTAAGTCATTTAATTTCCCCCAATTAAGTCTCTTTAAAATGGCACGAAGTTTTATGTTTTCCCAAAAGTTTAGCGCGTAGAATTCTAATTTAGGTATCTAGAAACGTATATTTGAGGTAGAATTAGAAATTTTTGAAATGGGACTTCTAGAAAATCTTCTATTCTAAAAACTGTATCTTCTATTTCTCGGTACTATAGGGAGAATATAAGCCCGCTTCGCTTGCTTCAAAAGTCTTGTGAGTATTATGCAGAATATTTGTGTTTTAATTTAAAACTTGCATGATAAGGCTTGATATGAAAACGCAATTTCTCTATAAACCGCACCAATTTCATCAGCCATTTTCTAAAATAGTATTTTTATGTTTCACAAAATCGTCCGACCTGAATGATATATTTCAAAAAGAGAAATCTTCGATATTCTAAGAAAAAGTAAGTCATTTTGGTTGGATTTTATAGTTATAAGGTATCCAGGAAAAGTTTCTCAAAAAATGATCATAAAAAATCATATTTTTCACCAATGTTTCTGGATACTTACCATTATTTCTAAACAATTTTTTTACGATTTTTTCCGAATCCTTACCTTTTTCTAGGGGAAGTTCGGGCACGAATGGTGGTGGGAGCAGACCCGGCAAACATCAGACCGCACCGGACTCGTACGGTCAAGCCCACTCGATCCCTATGACCACCATGGGAAAGGAGTTCTAAATAGTTCAGAAAGTCGATAAAAATAGGCGGGGCTGTTTTTCCCGCCAAAAAGTCGCTTTTCCGGACAGTTTGTACATGTTGTGTTATGATAGGGAAAAGTCGATAAATGTAAAATCGACGATGTTTGAAATAGCTAAGGTTTCAGGTTCCGCCTATTTTTAACAAGTTCAAATAATGCTCCCTCCCTTTCCTCTAGTAGCATAATATTTTCGAATATCCCAGAGATTTACTTAATTTTCTTTTCAACATTTAAGCTTTTGTAACGTTGTAATGCCCATTTCTAAACATCGAAAAACGAAGCTTTGGCCTAATGTAACTTTGTTATGAAATCATCAATGTTGTTCCATGACTCGGAAAAAGTGGGCGGAGCTAAAGTTCGGATTTTTGCAAGATCTTCGCACACTTTTCACCTTAATTTTAGTAGATCTAATCCTATAATCCCCAGGCTTTGCTCAACCCCAGATTATAAATTCTAAGAATTCTAAGTCCAGGTTACAGTAGCTTTAAAGTTGCTAAACTTTTCCAAAAATCTAATTCTTTTTTCATCCTACTTATTTTCTAGGACTTGCGGGTACGTCTTACTATTTTCTCTCGGTTGTTAAAGTTTAGTAGATGAAGTATTTTTCGAAAATTGCTAATTTCTCTAAATTAAATTTTTTTCACTACTTATTTTGCACAACATTGCATGCTAAATAGGTAAATAGCAATATCTAGTGGGTGTGGTCTAGGATCAGAATTTTATGGCTTTATAATTAAAAAACGCATAATTATGATTAACGTCATAAATTTCTGAAAGCCAAGCCCTCGCATCTGATTTATTGTGATGTCCATTTTTCGTTCGGTGCATATATTTAGTGGCTGATTTCAGCAGCACCTACTCCCTGCTCTCGTACCTGACGGCGCCAAACGAGTGGTACGGGTCTGAACCCGTAGTGCAAAATATTCTAGTACCTGGTCGGGCCCTAGGCGCGACGAATTCCGATGCAGCGAGTTCGTCGTGGAGTGAATACCTATCGCTACGATCTTCCCTTCGCTCCTTTGATTGTCCAGAATCTGAGGCGTCATTTCAAAAATCTACACAAATAAGATCGTCAAATAATGGGGACCTGGTGAAGGGACGGTTTTTATAGGCTCCTCTTTTAATTAAATATTTTATCTATAAATCAAACAAGTAGGCCTCAAAATAGGCTCAGGTGATTTATTGTAATTTTCGATATTCTTTTTGTAAATTAAAGAGGAGTAAAATATGCTATGATAGATAAAAAGTTTAAGGTTTATTTTGGAAGAGAATAGTTTGTTAGTGCATATATTTAAATCTGAATCTTGACATGACAGAGTCTCTATCCTTCACCATCACACGTCTAGAGACGAAGAGTATGGCTAGATTTATCTAAATCACTAATAAAAATTTGGCAGCTTTTGTCATGTGTCTTGGGTATTAGCATGAGCTAGTGAATTTTCCCTAAAGTCATTTTATCAGAGAACGGCTAAAAACGTGCAAAAATCGGTAAAATGACCTATTCATATGTAAAAAAGTCATTTCTTATAGTACCGTATATCAACTTTGGCTACTTATCTTAGAATTTAGGGTAATCTAGTCTAAATTTTGCGCTACATATAATATGAGAAAATCAGGGTTACATTTATTCTCACTCAAAATTTTGTGCCATATAATAATAATTAATAAAAAGTTTAAACCTAAAAATTCAAAATATCAAAATTTTCAGAGTACATTCGTCAATTTCAACACAGGAGGCGAGAAGAAACTATTTCAAAGCTTATTAAATTGGAAATTTGGTCTAATTTATGGAAGTTCATTTATTAGTTCTGCTAAGTATAAACCTTGTATAACGATGGTTTTATACTAGTAATTCAATTGCTATCAGCATCTTTCAGCTAAGATATTCCAATATTTTCGATTCTTTTTATAAGTTTGCTTTTTAATTAATTAACGTGGCATTTTATACGGTATACAATCAACTCCATTGATCTTCAAAATTTTCAAATAGTCTTGAAAACTCATCTTTTTTGCTTTTTGATAATAAAGTCGTTTTCGCTTAATATGTTTTTTAATCTGACAAATTAAACCCAGATTTAAGGTATTATCCCGAATGTATAGAATCTCAGTTCAATCCCTTAAAATCTTAGGTATCTTTTCCCATACTCATTTAGGAAGACAAAAAAGAGATCACAACGGTGCGCCGCTTAATTGTTTCCTTCTCCCTATTTCCCATACTATTTTTCTTGTTCTATATCTTTTTCCCTCTGATTATCCCTTACTATTTTCCCATTATTGACAGCTATGTGACCATACAGGGTCAATGGGGGTTTTGCGGTTCTCTCAGAGAAACAGCGTGATTTTTAGGAGATAGAACAGATATGGAAAAATGTTAAATAGTATGAAAAACTCAGAGAAGGAGAGAACATTTACTGACAGACGATTTGACGCCTGCTGGGATAAAGGATATCCGATTTTAGCCCCGAAAGCCGTTTGACCTCCGAAAAAACCGCATGTTTTTCATCATCATTGAAATTTGCTCCCCGCTGAGAATGACCCTATTTAGAAAATGACATGAGGTCTTTGGCAAAATGCCTTTCGATAAGGGCTTTGATCTAGCCGGATTTCGCATATTCCTCTATATTATTAATATAGGATTCCTTATATCTTTGAATCGGATTTATTGAAGATCATCACAACTTTAATAAACGATATCTTGATCATACGTTGGAGGTTTGTCGATCCGATATACTTGGATGCTGCTGAGAAATATCGTAGTCGACTTTTCAATTCGCTATTCGTTATTACGAATAAGAGAGCATTAGACAATGACGAATCTTATACCATCGGATTGACAAACTTCCAATGTGGGATCTTGATAAAGATGTGTAATTAACAATATTTTAGATTTATCAGTAAAATCCGGATTTCGTACATCTTCTTTAGATCAATCATATTTTATCACCTCTCTAGGATTGTCTGAATCTCGATCAAGTTTTCTTAGGGCTTCGTCATATATCTCATGATATGAAATCTCGTCATCATAAGTCGATTTTTTCACTTTCACTTATTCTTATACTTATCATCGAATTTTCTGAACCTCAAAGTTTACCTGGTAAAATATATTATATTTTAAAGATAAGTTTAAGAGTAAAATCTTGCAGATAGTTTAATCGACGAATTAGAGCCTTTTGATGTTCCTTTAACCGAGTTGGAAAAAGATTCAAAGCCAGTCACCACACTCGACGAGCAGTGTACACGGTTTCTGAACACTTACAGGTCAAATTTAAACACATGCCAATACGCTAATTTTTAGAATTTCAGATACTATTGTCGGACCTCAAACATTGCAGTTTACAATGAGGAGGTCCGAATTTTATGTGAGAGATATCGCACCTATTGCTCAAATCGTATATATCCTGCTATAAATCATGTAAATTTCAGCCATTCCAGCTAAATTTAAACTTCAACCTTCTCTAGATTCGCCGACAGTTAAAATTCTGGGAAGTTTCCGGCCTGCCTGCCGGTGCTAAGAGAAATCTTCAAAGCTGTTATTCGGGATGTAAAGAGACTGATCCTGAGTAAGAAAACTTATCTTGGGCCTATCCAAAATTCATACCTCTTCAATTATCTTGCGTCGTATAAGATCCGTTTCAATCCCTACGCTTTATCATCATATGAACTGCACTTTTAGATGTGTCAATGCTTGTGAATGCATTCACCTTCAGTGGGTGATGAACTATGAATGCTACCCAGGAATGAGAGCCCCGGCTGGGCCTAATTGTCAAAGGTATACTGTAGCTAAAATAATCCCTAATATTCGAATTTCATGTGGGCCGCGAAGTGTCATGGTATCTGGAAGCCTCGGTTGAATTTGAATTCTGCTTATAGTCGTGATGGCTACGCTCCTCCGCCTCTGGTTAGAGGCGTATTCTATGGATATGATTCTTTGGGTGAGATTTTGGATTTCATATATGCAAAGACTTCATATGTCTAAGGATTCCTTATATTATCAAGGATCTCGTATATCGCTAAATCTTTAAATATCCCATAATTTTATATATATATATCCAAATATTCCATATATCCTGAATTAGGAACCCACACAACGTTCGATAGACCTCGAGATCACGGAGTTTCATTCTGGCGCGGAACGAATACCTTACTGGTGGATTGGCCCGAAGGTAGATTCAGATGATATTATAATATAAAATTATTGTCAATGACCGATGACTTTAGACGAAATAAACGACGCGCAAATTCGAATATGCAGGGTGTGCATTGCGTATGCATAAATAGTTCTCAGTTTCATTCCTTGAAGACGATATAATATTGTAAAGTATGGTGCAAATAACGCGTTAATTCACGTGCACCAAGAGTCCGTATAATTTACGCTGTCTCAAGTAATCAGTCATTGGCAATATAGTAAAGTTGATCTTCATCAGTAAAATGCAATGACAACCTAAATCATAGTAAAAACTAACAAATTCGGCAGTTTTGTAGCACTCTTCAAGCTAAATATAATGGAACAAATTGTTGAAATTTCATCTTAGATATTCGAACTTGCTTTAAGCAAACGTTGATTAAATCAAATATCGGATGTTCAGGAAAAGCCCGTTCCGGCACAACCTTCGATGTACCGTTTGCCGGAGTCAACGGAATTTATAACGCCGTGGATATCGGTTTTCCGAATTTGCAAAGAGCGCTAAACGAGTTTACCAAGGATAATCCAGATAGACTGAATCCTGGTACTGGAAGACTATGAGAATATTCATCTTAAAATTGATAATTAAGAAAGTTTGATGAGATGACCTTTTTACACTAAATAAAAAGCTCATCTTCATAAAAGTAGTTATTTTTTACTTGATTGTTACTTTCTTGCAATTTGCAAGCAATATGCCAACATGTGTGTCCATCTTAGATCTCATATAGCGACACTAATTTGTGCGGTAATAAACTCATAAACTCGATCTCCGTGAAAGTCCGTAAAGTGATGTACATGTCAGCAGCCATCTGTTGCGTACTTTTCTTCGGGTCTCTTAAATTTTCTTAATATTTCTTTCTTCTTTCTCTAATTGCCTTATTCTTCCATGCTATTTCTCAACTTTCCCTATCCTTAATTATCATATTCTTGCATGTTATTCTAAATTCTCTTTCTCTTCTATCTTATTTTCTCATACTATCTTCATATTTTCGTTTCTTTTCCATCATATTTCCCCCAATTGTTACCAATTGGTTTACTTTTCACTATATTGCTAATTTTCTCCCTGGACTTCATGCTCCAATGTCAATTTTAACGACAGAGTAAAACTCATCCTTCTCCAGGCTAATTATTTTCCTTAACCCTTCTTCACTAATCTAACTTGTGTAATTCGAAAGGACAACCATGGAAAAATAAAATCACTTTAGTATGCAATGCTGAAGCATATGCTATTTTCCCTGAAAACGGTTGACATATCTAAGTTCCATTTTGATTAAATTGGCCTTATTTTCCTTTTATAACGACTAAATTAATCGCCTCTTCGAAGTGACTTTAAATGAAAACGGAGACTAATATTTTCACAGCGGCAAATTGCTCTGGGAAAGCTACCGTAATCCTTTCATTTTTATACCCAAATAATTTTTCATCCTATTCTTTATCACATAGGCGCAAATTGTATTTAAAGGGGACGTGGCTAAAAATACCGTAATCCTTTTGTTTAGAAAGTCGGCTTTTCCAAAGTTTCCTGACAACCGGGTATAAATTGAGAGACGCTAAGGAGTCGATAAGAAAAGAAAGTGAAAAAGAAAAATAGTATGAGAGAATAGACGAAAAGAAGCATAGAAAGGAAAAATTACATAGAAAAAAGTAAAAAGAAAAAAATCTGAATGAACATGACTAATGCTCTTCAATGAGGCATGATGCAATATTGCTAATTTTTCACTTGTTTCTTTTCCTCTCTAACTTTCCTTTATCTTTCGATTTCCCTTAATCTGACCGTATTTTGCAAATTCGTTACGTGTTAAGTGTCTTTGTGAAGATCAGCTTTTGCGCTCCGCTGAGAAAACTTCGTCCTACGGCGAAAAAGCGGAAAGATCAAGGAAAATAAAGAAAGTAGGAAAGGGTTTATGAGTTGCTAAACTTTTAGATGATTTGAGTTGAATGAAGGTTTTTCCTTCTGAGGTTTTCATGACAGTTTGGAAAAGTTTCATGAGTTTCTTAGTGAGACAGTTATGAAATAGTAAATTCTCTGATTTTTTGTTTTTTTTCTGAAAAATTTTTTCCGAATTCCTTCATATTAGAGAAAAACCAAAATAGCACGTCTCTTTAATTTGAATCACTTTAATTAGTTTCTTTTCTCTATTATTATTAGCTGCTTGATATTTTCCCACCCTAATAAGAATAACATGACTTCTCACCTAAATGTAGAATCTCATAAATTATCGACATTCATATAATTTATGGATTACAGTAGCTTTAAAGGGAAGAAAATAGGAAAACCTGGCTATGCATGATTTAGCCACCAACATATACATAATTAGTTAGTTCGAGTATTCAGGTACGACTTTTTGCAGGTGACACCCGCGCCACATTTTATCTTCACATTTGTCTCACCACAAGGATTTTCTTTTCCCTTTCTTAGTTTTAAATTATCTCTAACCACTCATTTCTCATTCCATGTAAGAGAATTCCTATGAAAACGAAATGCATTAGAGTTAAGAAAATTAAAACATTGAATTTCTTTTTCTCTTGAACAATACTATTTCGAACTAGGAAAAGTAATGTGGTTTCACACTCTCAGATAATAAATCTTGTTTTTTTTTTTTTTTTAATTTATTTAAATTACGATATCAGAGTGAAGTCAAACTTCCGAAGTTCTAAATATGATAAAGCATAGGTCTACAAACCGTTTTTGATACGACGCAAAAATTTGGAATTACCCTTTCTCTTTCTCAACTTTATTAATGGCAGAGTATGATTCCTAATTGAGCAGAGATGCAGGGTCATTCTAATTGCAAAATGAGGCAATTCTCAGCGGGGTGCCTGAAATCGAAAGAATCGGAAAAATAAGCGAAATCCAGATTTTCCCTCTCATCATATTAAAACGGTAAACAACAACAATAATAACCTACTTTTATAGAATATTTTCCTAAAACAATAAATCTCAAAGTTTAGGGAAAAGATTTCAGTTACTGTATTCGAAAAATCTAAAATGATCAAATTATGGTTTTAAATTTACATTTTTCCATATAAATCATAAAATAAAAGGTCATGGTCTTCACCTAACAATTCAGAATATTATAAACCATCTGACAATTATCCAATTAACCCTTCTAATGGAGATAATTACTTCAAATTAGTCCTAATTAAGCAGACCAATTAAAAATCGATAATACAAGGGTTTAACTTAAAGTAAGATGCCAATACCCAGAAAGGAAGTCGATATATCGTAAAGCTTACCGCAACTTCCTTTTATTCGTTAGCCCCGCCCACTCGATCACGCCCTCTTGTTTTGAAATGGAGCTAGATAGTATGAGGAATAAAGAGAGTGACAGAGAGAAGGAAACAAATTGAAATTTACTCTTCTTGTGTGTGTCACAATCACTAACAACAGCTAACATTTTGACAAGCACAGGAGTATTTTATACCCCAGACGGTTTTCCCTGGATTTTCATATTTTGTATCATTGGAGTTTTGAAGTTATTGGATATTTTTCAGGACTTAGAAGGTTGAATAAGGTAAGATGCTTGACTAGGTTATTTCTTTAAAATTCCAATCTGTCTAAGATTTCTTTATTTTTCCAACCTCTAAAATATTGATATTCATGAAGATCAGCTTGTGAACCATAATAAAATGTTATTTTTCAATTTTACAAACATTTTCTTAATCTTTATCTTTGAAAAACAATGGAAATCAGCTTCGTTCTCAAATAATAAAAAGCTAAATTTCATTTTTCGGCAAACGTTATTTCACGCGGCACGAAATGTTGTGCCATATTACGGCACGATTTTATAGTATATGAAAGAAGAAGCGATTATTTCAAATATCTATTTTTAAAAAAAACTGCCCACTTTTCAAACAAAACACCCTTATTATTTTCAGCGTGTTCTGTCCCTTTGCCCTGATAGTAGACCTCATTATGCATCGCGGCGATTTTGGGCGATAAATCGGTGATTAAGAGTCGGATTTTCGAATTTTTGGATTTTCGTTTTCGAATTTCGGAAAATGCCTCGGCCCGGTAAGGACTCTTATGATGAGCAGGTGAATTCAGGAATTTCTTTATTTTATAAAATTCTAATTGTTCAAATAATAATTCTTTAGCAAAGAAGCTGCGTGTTTCAATAGAAAACAAATTTAAAGATGCAGTTTTAGCTTTTTCTAATTTTTGAGAAAACTTCAGAAACCTCCCTACTCGTACATTTGGCTGACTTATATGGCGATCCAGAATTCCGAAGAGAAAATGCTGCCTCTAACCGAAATTTACAGATTCATCATGGACAAATTTCCGTTCTACCGGAAAAATACGCAACGGTATCCCTCTTCAAATTTTTGAATTTTCCAAAAATGTTCATTTTCAATTTTCAGATGGCAAAATTCCTTACGACACAACCTATCATTCAATGACTGCTTCATAAAAATTCCACGGAGGCCTGACAAACCTGGAAAGGTAATTAAGCTAATTACCCTAATCAACTACTTGCGTCTTAATTACTCCAATTAATTTAGGGTTCTTATTGGGCCGTTCATCCTAACGCGCTTGGAATGTTCGAAAATGGTAGTTGTCTAAGGAGAAGGAAACGATTCAAGGTAATAGTTCTAAATTTAAAAATTTTATATTTTTCCTCAATTTCCACTTTCACCTAAAATTTGCCGTCTTCTTCTAATATTTTCCATTTCCCCAAATTTTATCATCGACAAAATTACATCTTTACCTTTCTATAATTCTTTCCATTTGCGGTATCGTCGCTTTTCGAAGCTAATTAATCATTTTTGTTGGGAGAGCGAGATTACGGTAGTTTAGAGAGCATTGGAGAAGCGAAACAAAAAATAGTGTTCCAAAGTAAGAGAGTGGAAAAGATAATGGACAATCAAGACATTTTGATCACTTCCCACGTGTTGAAGCATCGAACTCGAAAACAGGCTGGGGTGTTTTTGCGGAAAAGACAAATTTCAAGAGATTATCGTTCTCACTAAATTGTCTTTGTCTTTGGTGGAATTCCTGATTCTTTTCGATCTCTTAGATCTTCATAAGATTTCTTCTTCTCTTCATCTTTTCCTCTCATTTTTCATACTATCTAACCTTATTTTTTCTCTAATTTCATTACTTTGTTCATCTTTGTATGTCCAAAGCAAATCAACTTCTCTTTCTTTCTGTGGCCGAGAGATAATGAATTAGCGTGTGAATGCGAGTTGTCACGAAGGACACCTTTGCATTTCCCCCAAAAAGGCAAGCGAAAATGGATTACGGTAGATGTCAAAATAAGGAAAAGTGAACGAAGATCACCATTGCCTTATGAAAGAATTATTATTAACCAAAATGGGTTATGATAACAGCTAGCATAATGTGAGGATCAGCTTTCTTTGTTCACTATGAAAGTTATGCTCATTAGAATCACTGTGCGACTACACACTCTTTTTATATTTTGATCTGCATCTTTTTACTAGCCTGTATCATTTCTGCAGCATGGTTTTCTTTTCTCCTTTACACTTTATCTCTCGCTTTCGTGGAATTATGGAAAGCTCAGCTCCTTGGCTGGTTTGGGACTTATTTTTGCTCTACAATTCTTTAATAAATCCTTGGTATCTTACCAGAAACTCTTGTTTATGGGACTTCGCAATCCTTGGAATCTTTCCCAAATTTCAAATACCGACTAGGTTTAGATTTCATAAGATTTCGTATCTTCTCTTCTCCTGGTCGCGCAATCACGATTTTTGACCTAATTAGGTTACTGTCGAAATCAAAACATAGAAGACCAACCTTCGTCTAATCATAAATTTCCTTTGATCAATGGCAAATATTGCGGAAACTAGACTATCGTGAAAATCAGCCTTCTTTTATTGTATTCTCTGCTAACTTATGACTACTCCATCAGTTACGTGCCTTAAACTTGGACAAAACAAAGAAAGGGTTACTGTAAAAGTTTAAAGTACGGTGAAGATCATCAACCCTCTGTTTACTCTTTATCCATTGATTGATGACTTTATCCCAGTTTCTTTACTTGATTAAAAAGTCCGTCTTCAAAAATCGCTAACTCAATCACACTATCTTCTTTTCCAAAATAATAAATTTCTAAAAAAAAACAATCTTCTTCAGCTCAAAGACTGTTCGGGCAACTCGATCCCGGACGATTATGCTTCTTCTGATTTTGCCTCAAAACCCGGTCTGCTACCAACTGGACTACCTGGATGGCTGAGCTCGATCCCATCTCTTAACAACAATCACTCACCCCCACCTAATAGCCAATTAGAGAACTCCGACGACACTCCCGCACCATTGATTTTCAACCCGTTTTCCGTATTTCTGATGCCGCACCTCTTGGGCGGTGGAATTGACTTTATGGCGGCCGCAGCGAACTTGGCGAACATTTCAACCTCCCTTTGCAAGCCCTCACCCAGCGAGAGCCCAAATTTGGCGCAAATCGTTGTGCCAAATGGCGCAATAAATAACGTACACCATCATGGTAGATTTACCATCGAGTCTTTGCTAAGCTCGTGAACTTTGGAATTTGTCAAATTTTTCGATTTTTCTTTTTATTTTGGAAAAAAATGATTGCTAAATCTGGGTATTCGAAAATCTCACAATTTTGCGAAATAGTATATGTAGGGGAAGTCGCTCTCTCATTTTTGCATACTATCTCATAAAGTAGCGAGATTTGCGAATTATTACCCTAAATCTTAGATTTTTTCACTTTGCAAAATTCGGTATTTTTAAAGTCATTTTTAGATCCTTTTATCTTGAAAAATCAATACTATTGCTAAGTCTTACATTTTTTCTTCCTGAAAAATCTCCTATCATTAATTTCTTTAGACTTTCGATTTGACCTTTTGAGCATAATATTGATTTATTAGACCGTCATTTTACTATATCCTATTTATTCCGAGTTAAATTCAATCTGAAATAGTAAAATGATGTCAAAACTTCTCATTTGGGGTATTTTAACTGCTTTTTTTCTACTAACACCTCGTGACACTACTGTGATTTGCTAACCTATTCTATTTTTTATATAAATATTGGGCTTAAAGTCATACTGTACTTTCTATCATAATATTTAGATTTAAACATTTTATTTCAAATAAAACTTTATTCTTCCAATATCCGACTTAAAACTCGATTTCTACTACTAAAAAACAACAGCAACAAGGCGTTATTATTTCACTCTAGTGTTATTTCGAAAACAGACGCAATAACACTAGATAAAAATACGCAAAAAAGAGCAATCAAATAATGGGGATATAGGCTTGAAAACGTACAAGTATACACCTCAAAAGTATCATAATTGACGCCTAAAATAGGCGTACTATAGTAAAAAACGAACTAAAAAATTCGTTTTGAAATTTTAGCGGGAAAAGTCAACAACTTTGGTACCAAAATATGAAAACAAAAAATGAAAGACAAGAGTAAAATAATCGATTGTCAGCTTCAGAAAGAAAGAAATCGAAGTTTCATAAAACTCTACTAGCTTTTGATGCGAAACGCATAGTGAACTTAGGAGAAGGGAAATTTGAACAGCAAAAAATAGGCCGATAAAAACGAGTTTCAAAAAATAGGAAAGAAGGGATAGCGTGAATCGATAGAATAGCGCGATGTTCTAAAGCAAAACCTGGATATGTGAAATTCGAAAAAAATAAAACAAGCCGGTCTAAATATAGCAAACACGTAAAGTGATGAAGTTTGGTGATATTGATAATGATCGATTACTTGAGACAAAATAAAAGGGAAAAATTTTGATGCATGAAAGTTAGCGCGCTGTTTTGTACATGAATAGACGGCATTTCATCGATTCACGGAAGGACTTTGACGACTACTTGATTTACGCAATGCACACAGTATATTCGAATTTGAGCGTCGTTTATTTTGTCTTAAGTTATCGGTCTTTGGCAATAATGTTATTCAAAATATCTGTAATTGAACGGAGAACATTTTCTTTCTAAAGAAAAATGGGAATAAAGTATCATTTTTGGTAAAAAAAATGTTTCCAGATTTCAGGGAAGAAAAGCTCCCAATCAAAATATTGCCTGAGTTTGCGGTTAGAACCTCTTTCCGAAATGCATAGTGGAGGGTCCGGGGTTCGTGGCGAACCCTAAGCCGCCGCCGCTGAAACTTGTGTTGTGATCGCCACCGCCTGCAGAAGACTGCAAAAAAGATTTAAACAAATTTTTTTCAAAACTCGAAGTTTTCTACCTGACTGTTGAAGGAGACATTGCGTTGACGCGGTCCACCCCCGCCAGCGTTATGACGCGGATGGTAGGTCCAGTATTGTTTCTGAAAATTCAGAAATTGTTTTTTCATTTGATCTCAAAAATATTTTAATGGACGTAAAGCGACAATTCTTCATTAAAAAATAGGTTAAACATTTCAAATAATTATTGTTCAACTAAAAATTCACCTTCTCCACGACATCCTTGTCGGGCATCAATTGAGTGAGGATGGCCTGATTGTTGGATCTGAAATTTGACAAGGGTTACTGTAATCCGTTAAATATCGTGATTCTTTATTCCTACCTTCCCAGGAGGAGTGTCTCGCCATTATTGTTGATGAAGAAGCCACTGACGTAGAACATGTCGAAGCCCAACTTCACGCGGTACATGAAGTTCAGTTTGTCGTCGAACAGCTGAAAATCGATAATTTTTGAATTATTGTATTTTATCTTTTTTTAAATTGTCTTCAAAAATATTATTTTTCGAGATCATTGTGGTTGGTTCTTTTTATTAAATATCAAAAATCTTATACTTCTTCAGAAATTTTTTTTCAAGGTTTGGATAATTTTCTTCAAAAATCTAAAAACTTTATAAAATTCCAAGCAATTTATCCCAAGAAAGTCTTTCAAGATTACCGTAATTTCTCGCTTATGTTAGTTTTTCAATTATCGTACCTGAATGGTTCTGCCCTGCGCGTCGCACACCATCACCCTGTAGTGACGGTCCATTTGGACGCCCGAGACGAACTGGAAACCACCCTCCTCGTACCTCTCGCGGGTCACCTAGGAAAATACCGTAATCTTGAAATAAAAGAATCTATTCATTAAAATAGAGACCCTTTCTTATAGAATAGAAACCCCCAGAAATTCCAATAGAGCAAAAACTTGTACAGTTTTCAGAGCCCTTTTCTTCGAAATCATTTCTAACTTACTGACTGATAAACTGGACTTTTTTCATAATAACTTTTGCAAAAATGCCCATTTTTCTTTTCGATCTTCTGAAAATTGGGGTTTTTTTTTCATCATTTGCCGTTTTTTAAGAAAACCGTACCTTCTTGTGGACGTATAGCCTTTGGGCTTTGATGTTTTCGTAGTCGGTGTCATCGATGCGGATGACCTGAAAATTTGCCACTGTTAGTGCATTCGCTCAGAAATTGAATTTTTCTTCTCTATCAGCACTACTTCTCCAAAAATGTATTTTTCAGGTATCCCATTTTCGTACCTGAATCATCTGAGTGGCCAAATCGGTGAATACGACCCTGTCATTATAGGCAGCGATGAACGAGGGGTTTTCGGGACGCGACGAGGGGTCGAAGTCCAATTGCACCACCATGAACTTGTTCATATCATCGATCTGTAAACACAAAGAATCAATAAATTGATCAAATTACAGTCATCTTCATTAAAAAAACTAAACAAGATGTTGAGAAATTCATTTTTTGAATTTCGAAGAAAAAGATTAATAATCTTCCACGGTACTTTGGTCATATTATCCCGAACAAAGTCGAAAAAAAACCTTAAAGGATTACTGTAATTACAATTAAAAAAAAGGTGTACGATAACGACTTGCCCTGTAGAGTCTCATTACGGACTTGCAGAGCGTGATGAGATTGCCTCCTACAGACATGACCAGGCCCCTGCACTTGCCTCCCAGCTCCACACCGATTCGGCGGATTTCGGCCGACTGAAAAAATCAATACAAAAGATTTCGATTTAGACTCGAGACTTATGTCGCTTTTGAAACTTGACAACCGCACTACAAATTTCAAAAATTTTTCCACAACCGACTTTTTATTACCAGACTTCTCAAAACTCAACCCGCAGAAAGTGTCATATTGATAGAGTAAAGGAGCATGTCTTCTTTATCTCTCCCGAAAAGACACATTATTTTCTGTGAATCGAGTTTTGAGAAGCCTGCTTATTACATTTTTGAATCAAAACTACACTGCACCGTAATACACCACAGTTACACGGTGGAAAAGTCTCAAGTCTGTATTAAATTCCTTTCTATCAGGTCCCTTCTACGGCTCCCTGTATTATACACCGCCGAAACACCGACACTGCTTGTAAAGAGTCTTTTTCTTATTCTCCCCTTTGCCTACACTCTCACCTTAAAACCCAGTATCGGTGTATAATACAGGAGGCCCCCTTCTATAAATCAGAAAGTTTTGGATAGGGAACTCAAGGGGGAAGAACGAATAGCTGGTAAATTTTAGAAACGGGGGGTTTTAAAATCATGCCAAGCTTAACCTCTTTACGAACTGTCATAAATGGACTGGTGCGTTTTAACTAAAAGCTTATTTGAGTTGGAATTTTGAAATGAATTATGAGTGCCTGATAGTCGATGTGATCGATGGTGTCATTGTTGAGGATGGCACAACTCCTGCCGGGCTCGATGACGCAGATGGCCGAGGGATTGCGGAAACCCACGTATTCTGTGATTTGATTGTCTGCCGCAACGCACATCACCTGGTAAAAGTAATTTCTTTTAATTTAAACAAATAAATCTTCGAAATCGATAACTTTTCATTCTCAGCAAAATCTCATTTTGAATTGTGTTTTTTTTTTAATCTTAAAAAATACCCGATTATTGCTAGAATCAGCGATCAACCAAGTGCCACCCGCACCCAGTTTGGAATCGTAGCTGCAGCCGAGCGGACGATTCAGTCTGAGGCCTTCCGAGAAGTTGTCCTGATGCGGTAGTTGACCAAGGGCGACGCCTGAAAAAAAAAACAAAATTATCATTTTTAATTTATTCTTTTATTAATTTTCTATTTTTCAATTTTTTCAACCTAACACATCTTTGAAGAACAACGAAATAAAACTTATTAAATTTGCTAAAAAAAATCGAACTTCAGTTTTCAGAAACAACAAAACCTCTGAAGATGAAAAAACATTAGAAGTTCCTAGAAGAAAGTGATTTTCAAAAGATTCAAATAAAATAACAAAAATCCCCCACGATATGTTAGCAGGTCCTCGATGCCAGTGCCATTGAAGTCCGCGAATGAGTAGTGATTGGCCGAGTCCAAAGTCGATGGCACAGCTGCCGAGGGCTTGCTGCCCAGATTTCCCTCCAAGAAATTAGTCGAAGTCTGCTGATCAGCCAGCGCAGTCCTTTCTTTTTCTTTCTGGAATTTATTATGTTTTTTTTTTTTTTTAAATTACTCATATTTTTATTCCTGAAAAGATCTTTATTTTTTCAAAAAATAACACATTGACAAGTGTCGATTTTGTGTTTTATTTTTAAAATAAAAATACCGATTTTCTAACCTGCTGCTTGAAGATTTTGGCCCGTTCGATTTTCGCCTCAGCGGACATGAGAATCTTGGGCTCTTCTGAAAATATTTGAATTTTAATAATTAAAAAAGAAAAAAACGCAAATTATATTTTAATTTTATCTTTACCGGGCCTTGCAAACGGCCTGAATGGTGCGTCTGGGGGAATGTCTTCTTTTTCTTCTTCAGACTTGGATGCGGTCACTGAAGCTTTTCTTAAATCGCAAATTTCCACAATTTTACCCCATTTTCCTAGAAATTTCGCTTTGTTCATTTTTCAAAATGCTATAATACCTAGCCCTAGTTCTAAAAAAGTAATTTTTCACAAAAATCGATGAACATTTCAATCAATCTTAAAATAAAAACATACGGCAATTACTAAATTGCGGAGTTCTATAGTTAGGGGTAAACAAGAGGATGAAATTTGAAAGAAATAGTGTAGAAAAGGCACGCACTCCGTCATATAGTAATTGCCAAAATACCTGCAGATGGGGGCGGTGGATAGCTATGCTGGCTAGGTTTGTCGGCCTGTTTGAGCTGTTGGAATGCCTTGGTCATGAATCCAGTGGGCGTCAAAGTCACCCTCCTTCCGTCGACCATATCCGTGTCGACGCCTCCTCCTACAGGAATGGCAGGAATAGGATTGGCTCCGGGAATACTCGCCTCCAATTTGACGTTCGACAACTTGTTAATCAGCGCTTCAGAAGCGTCTCCTAGAACTTTAGATTATATATACATATATATTTTTTCCGAAATTTGACTTCTGACAGCTCTTTTCCCTTCAGAATTTTTACTTTGAATTGATAAAAAATGGAAAATTACAATATTTTAGCAGTTTTCTGCAATTTGTAAGCTTGTAAAAATTTGTTTACCAGAAGTTGCACTCTGGTCGGTTTCGGTGTTGGACGTGGTGGTAGACGACGGGGCCGAATATAAGTATCTGTCAACCTAAAAAATTTTTAAAAATTTAACAAAAATAAAAATAATAAAAACCTTCTCCTTAAACTGAACCGATTTCGGTGGAGTGGGGCCTCTATTGTTCTGGGTCTGTGAAATTGCCGCTTTGAGGACGGGCGACTGGATTTGCACGTTGGGGGATGAGGCTGAATTTTTTTTTTTTGTAAATCTTCAAATTTTTACATCATGTCATCGAATTTTCCATTTTGTTAACTTTATGAATCAATGTACCGATATAGTTATCCAGACATTGAACTTTTCTAAAATGTTGACACCCGCACCCTCAAAAATAACACTTGGCTCATAGGTGGGGGTTTGGCTTTTGCAATTCTGTAGTTACCTTGAATTTGAGTGGGCGTGGTCTGTTGCGTATCGGCGTTCTCCCCCTGTGACGCGCTGACCGAGAGGTATTGCTGCTTGATTTGGTCGGCGTCGAGTTTCGGCAGATCGCGCGCTCCGCGCCACTCGTTCAGCTCCATCGCGTGCACCTATTTTTCTTCCGAAATTAGAAATCTTTGAAAATACTCCAGTTTCTTTTCTATTCTTTCAACATTAGGAAAAATAATTTCTAAAAAAAATATTCCATTCGGTTTCAAACTTTTCCTATTCAATGCTGGAAATTACAGTATACCTCCAGAAAGGCCTTGACCAGTTCCTCGTCGTTGGCGACATTGCTCTGGTAGACGCGAGTCAGATACTGCATCTGGAAAATATTCACTATCTCGTTTCATTCGGTTAACCACGCGGTTCGAAAGCGTTGCAATGTCTGATCACTTTTCTCACCACGTTATAGAGCAGAACCATGCCGGAACTGTTGAGTTTGGGCTCGATCAGGGAGGTCATCAGGAACGAGTAGAGCTCGTACAAATCATCTGAAAAGAGATTACAATCATTTCGCTAAGTAATCTCAAGATTCTACTGCATCTTGATATTTTTCTTTAAAAAATTCAATAAAAAAATTGTTTTTCATCCACCAAGGTGTAATGTTAGACACGCACGCGCGCGTCTAAACATCTACAGCCCTGTCACTCACTCACGAAACCATCGACACTCATCGACTGTTCCCAAGCGTCCGCTGTTCCGTTGCCCCCATAACGAAAATAGCAGGGAATGGTCCCGTCTTTGAGACAGTCCGGTTCAAAGTTCTGGAAATTCTTAAATTCCAATGCTTCAATATTGTTTTTTTTTAAACTTATCATATTCCTAGACTTGTCTTCAAGAGAAAATAAAACTTAATTTTGTTGAAAGAAAAATGATTTTTTATTTCTGAAAATCGAATTTTTAAGTTTGTTTCAAAACACTCACCCCATCAGTAGGCCTGTTCACGGGGCGGTTGCCTGATGCCATGGCCATGGGAACCTTTGCATCCAGCACTTCAAATCCGAATCCAACTTCAGCAAACTGTTCACTCGCAGAAACACTGAAAAATCATTTTTATAAGTTTCAGAAAACAAAAAATCAAACAACCAATGTCATGCTCATTAACAATCAGAAACAACATCATTCCTCTGATCACCTCATTTGCAAGAAGTTAAAACGATATCAACACAGTAATTTGATGCTAATGGAGCTGATAGTTACATTTAGAACAGTTAAAATGTCAAAAGTTAGTGGCAGCAGTCTATAGGGGTGATTTGACATCTGACATTCAGTAATTCCAATCAACTTCGAAATAATGGCACTCATCCCTTACCTCTTCCATTATATACCTATTCTTTCCACGCTCTCATTCTCTTTTCAAAAATTTTACTTGAAAAGTAAGAACGCTTTTTCTCCCTGGATTTACTCCCGCACTCTCCCTCGCTGCTGAAAATAAAGAGAGATGACGACGAGTAAAGCCAGCGCGTAGAAGCGGGCTCTGCCTCTTTGAAAGGAATGAATTGGAAAGAGGATGGAAGCGTGGTTTTGATAGTTTCTTCTTTCTTCTATAAGGCTTTGCAGATAGATAAGAATGGCAAAAAATAAACGAGAAGGAACAGGAGATTTTCAGCAACGCACGACCTTATGAGCTTTATCCTTTCGAAACGTAAAGAGGCCTGTAAAACGAGGAATGGGAGGTGAAGTGGATGATTTGAAAAAAAACAAGGCATTCCATGAAATTCCATTCAAGGGCAATTATCTAAAGATAATTGGAATAGTTGGCTAATTACTTGACGTCGATTTTGGGAAATTTACCGAAATTCAAGCAATTTTAGGCCAAAATTGGAAAATTCGCGAAAAAAGGGCAAGTTTCAAACATTTCGATGAAGATTGTATACAACAGTGTCAAGGGTAATTATCCATAGATAATTATACTAATTAGATAGCTATCTAAAAGAAAATCCCGATAATTCGCGAAATTCAAGAAGACCGAGAGAAGAAATGAGTGATAAAATTAAAATAGCAAGTGTGCGTAATATCTCTTTTTCGTCCTCTCATTTCTCCATTATTTGTTTTTCTTTCTTTTTCCAATTCTTTCGTTTATTTATTAAATTTATTGAATTTTTCAAGTTTAGAATGCATTTGATAATCTTTGAATTAGCCAAACGTTTGCAAGGCATTCTTCGTAAATTCAGCACTTCTTGTCCGTCTCTTTGGCCAGCGTGGGAAACATACCAAAAATATTTAAGGGGTCACCTTTAAAAGAGATTATAATAACGCCTTTTTGAAATTGACGTCTTTTTTAAATGAAGTTTCAGTTTTCTTGTTACAATTTAAAAAATCTTTTGGTGAAAATAAAACTAGTCCAATGATAAAATTAAAACTCTTTATTGCATCTTTGAAGTTTGCAATTCGTCCAGATCTAGGGAGCTCTTTCGTTAGACGAAAAAAGTCTATGGCGGGTAGGTCGCAGAAGAAAAATTTTGTATGGCGAGATAGGTCGCAACACCGAAACTTACTTCATTGATCAACTAGAGACAAAAAAACTTAAGAAAATATGTAGGGGGTAGGCCGCAAGGGGTTTCTGACGATCGTCCTCCCTAGGTCTGAATTCTTCGAGAAAGAAACATCTTTTTAAAATTTTTAAATTGACGCCGACGACGCCATTTCGTTGGATTTCTCTATTGGAATTTAGGGATTTTCGTTGCTTTTCCTTTCGATGGTGTCATTTTTTATTTTATTTTTGCTCAACGACCTTCGTCGAAAGAACACGTAGGCGCTCATTAGGACGTTGAAGATCAGAAGGAAGGCGCCTAAAATTTAGGATTTCATATAAGAAAGCTGATTTTCACTGAACTTTCTAACTTTGATAAGTTTTGGTTGAAATTAAGGTTGATCTTCACCGATATGAGATTTCTATCACTCGAAAACTTACACACTGCAAAGATGATGTAAGCAATCAGCCTGATCTTCGCCGCGACGTTCTTGACAACAATATCTGAATCCATTGCCGTAATCCTTTAACTTCTTAGTTACAGTATACCTTTACAATCACCCGGATAAATCGAGTTTTTCGCCTTTGAATCGCGCTCTTTCGTCTTGTCGTAGGTCACGACGTTCTGAACTTTTAGGTAAGTCTTAGAAAATTTTCTTTTCAACATTAGTAACTTGAAATCTCTAAAAGTGTTACATTCGATAAATTAGAATTAGTTGATAGTTGGCGTGCGGTTCGCGAGCTTTTATGTCTGGGTCATGCTATTTTCCAAAAAAATCCGCGAACTATCAACTAAGCCGATAAATTAGAAGAAGAAACTTTAGGATCATTTATGCATTGAAGTAAAACTTCAGAAAGGCCTAATTTTTTCATATCCTTTTCGCTGCTAAGTGAATTTTTTTGTGATTCCCCTACCCAATCAATTTGTATCGCCTTGTCTTCCTCGGCAAAGAAGACGTCCTGTTTCCTGTCCCTCTGCAGGTAGCGCGACATGCCGATGTGCTCGCAGTCGGTCGTGGTCAGCTTCTTGCAGCACGAGTGCGGTAGGCCGTAGTACCATCTGGCGAGACTTTTAGGATAAAAAATCTTGAAAAAGTTAAAATTTGGCTCAAAGAAGACATTTTTACCTGAGCCCCGAATTGTTTTTTCTTCGAGATAAAATTATTATTATTCTGAAAACATTCCAACTTACCTCATGACATATGGATAGTTCGCACCGAGAACTTGGTACCTGAACCACGAGTTCCATGGACTCGTCTCGTTTATCGTCGAATTTGCGTCCATCTTATCGTTGATGCTTACTCCGCAGCACTTGAAGTTGAACTGCATGTGAGAAATTTCCTGGAATCGAAAAGATGACGTCATCAAAAATGAACGGCATCTAGACTTGCCTGCATAGCCTTGACGTCGAAATGCGAAACTTCGAGGGTGTAGAGGAATTGCTGCTGGAAGGCTCGCTCGATGCCGGAGCGCATCAGCCCGACGATGATCAGCGTTGACGAGCATACTGAATGAACATTTAACCTCCATTCATTAGTTGAAACTGATCTCTACTGTTCATCACCGGCCTCTTGTATTCCACACCTACACTCACTTTTCCTTCTTCCTACTACCTCCGCAAAAGTGGGTGTGGAATACAAAAGGCGTTCATCACCAACTTCAAAAACTCACACAAAAGCACTCCAATCATGGCGTATCTACCAGTCAAGCACGCGTACGCCAAACCGAAAGTCCTCGATTTCGCATCGACGACATCTTGGACGTCGTTGAGTGGCAGACTCGTGAAGATGTAGAGTGCAGCGAAGAAGAACAGAAGCACGAACGGAGTCGTCAAGGCGAGAATACATATGATGCCGAGGATCATTCTGGACGATCGACTTTTATTTCAACTTAAAACTGATTATTTTGAAGTTGTCGTTTCTGGTGAAATTAAACCTCGAAATGTTGTTTACCTGTAACCGAACAAAGGAAACACCGCGTAGAGTGCGAAGATGCTAGCACCGAAAAGCAGGAGGGGTTCGATGAATAGAACCAAGGAAACCAGGAAACGGTGTTTCTGATTTTTTTTTTTTAAATCCTAGTAATTTTGTTCAGCGCCTTTATCTCTACTTTACTCGACTTCATTTCCTTCGTCTCATTTTGACTCGGTAGGTTCGACTCGATTGATGACGAGATCATTGCTTTGAAAATAATCGATTTTGCCAAATTTTCAAATTTTCAGGCTAATTTCTTTCTATTTTCTTCCAAGAGGAAAACTGATCTTCTCTGGCTTATCTCCCTGTTTTCGCTTTCGCGTCCGTTTTTTCAAGCGTCTCTTCCTTTTAGCGGCTTTTAACTCGCTCTACCACTTTTTCATGCAGTACGGCTTTCTCTCCATCTAATGTGATTCAGTCGTTCATTTCCACAAAATGGTTACTTATAAAAACTCCGTTTTTCAGCGTCATCTCTTTTCCATATTGGAAATTCTTTAATGATGAAGGATAGACAATGTTCACCGGTTTGAATACCTCCATGACGACCAAGCCTTATCTCCGTCAGCGGAGTTTTTGCATATTTCATCATCGATTCAGACGCATCTCTTTCTCCATGCTGAAGAATGCCTCTTCTTTACCGTTTCAAATATCGTCCTTCCGATCAAGTTCTGCCGAGTTTTTGCTTCCATCCCTTCTATAAAAGGCCCGTTATCTGGTTCGCTCTCAGATCCTCTGTCAGTTCGTCAGAAGCAGTCGAGGATGTCTCTGGCCGTGCCCATCGGGGCGTCAATCTGCCTCGTGGCAGTCATCTTTTCCTTCGGCGCGATGTACTCCATCGTCCAGGACATCGAGACGATGCGATTCGAAATCACTGATGGCGTTCAGGACATGAAGGTATTTTTAACGTATTTGAAGAAATAGTCGCTTAATAAAAGAAACCACACCTTTGCTGAGAAAGTCTTAATAGCTAGATCTTCTGACACTAAAGGAGGTTGTAAGCATGGAAGAATCGCAGGATGACGATCTAGACTTTTCAAGACGATGAGCGTCATAAAGTTGCTCGGATAAATTAATTTTAATCTCGAAATCCCAATTTCTTATTTTGAGAGAAATTTAAGGCCATGTCCGACGACGCCTGGAACCGCATCCTGACCCTTCACCTCACCAAGGGCCGCGTCAACGCTCCACTCAACTTCGCCACTCTGTTCGCCAGATCCAAGAGAGGCGCCGGACCGTATGATGATGGATACTGTAACTGCAAGGAGTCTTCTCTCGGATGCCCAACTGGTATTTTCAAAACTCTTAGAAACCTCCCTAATTGAACGATTTCAGGACCTCCCGGACCACGTAAGCTCTTTCTCACTTACCATCCTGGCTGTTCATTCGTTATTTTTCAACTTTTCAGCTGGAAAGGCAGGTCTCAGAGGAGAACAGGGTCATCCTGGTGAAGCGGGTAAAACCAGCCAATCAGTCGCAAAAATCTCCGTTGAAAATTTCAGGAAGACCCGGAGCTACTGGAATCTCTCTGTTGGCCGTCCACGACGTTCCAGGAGGCTGCATCCAATGCCCACCAGGAGTAAGACCGTTTAATTTGGCAACAAGTACCAATTCCTTCTAATTTTAGCCACCCGGACCCCCAGATGAGTTCTTTATACTAAGAAAATTGATCTGGATCAGGACAATGCTCAATGTCTTGATCCTGATCAAGTTTCAGCTTGGAGTTCCAAATCTAATGATCTAAATTTCACGAGGTCCCGGCCCGCTTGGAGACCAGGGATTGCCAGGTAACGCGGTTTTAGTTTATCTAAATTTAAATCAACTGAGAAAAACATCTTAGGCGCCCCTGGAGTCAACGGAGAGTGCGGAGTGAGACCACATCTTCAAATATTTATTCAGAATTCTGGGAAAAATCGACTTTCAGAACGACGGTGGCGTCGGACCCGCAGGCAGAGGAGGAGACAAGGTAGGGTCCAATCCTAACCAGCTGAGCTAAGTTTCCAATTTTCAGGGAACCCCCGGTATTCCAGGCCACGACGGGTTGGAAATCTGCAAAATTTTCGACCCGCTAAAATTTAAACGACTTGTTTCAGATCCCCAGGTCAGCCAGGAAGAGACGGGTACTCGGGAAGCCCAGGACCGATCGGTAAAAAATTCAATCCTCAAAGAATCCCCTAATTTGATCAATTTCAGGACAACCTGGTACGGATCTTCCTCGTTTTCTTTGAATTTCTATTAAAAAACGCCATATTTTAGGTCAACCTGGATGGTGAATCTCTTTCTTGTTCATTTTAGGGAATTTTTAAAAACAATTTTTATCTAGGGCTGGAGAACCAGGACCGGCAGGCAAGAATGGAAGTGAGTCTGAAAATCTCGCTTAAAAATAATCCTTTTCCTTTTTAGACCCCGGACTCGACGGTCAGCCAGGAGATATTGGACCCCAAGGACCTGTTCGTCTTTTTCAGATCTTAAAAAACTCTAAATTTTGCTAATTTCAGCCAGGAGCCAAGGGACAGGACGCTTCGTCAGGTTTGCATCTCGAAAAATTGATCTAAAATAAGAAATGTATTTTCAGGATCCCCCGGAAAGGTAATTCCTCTATTTTCTGATCCAGGATTTTCCTCGGAACCGACGAATTTTGCAGCCGGGAACCAATGGAGGCCCAGGCGAACCTGCTGCCTACTGTCCTTGTCCGCCTAAGTCTGGAGGAGGACGTGCACCACCCCCAGCGAGACCATCCCACTACAACCCAACTCCGAGCAGACCCAGTCACTATACGCCACCCCAGACTAGCTATCACCCACAGCCGCCAACAAGAACCGGTAAGCTTGAATTTCCGACAGTTAGGAACCCTGATTCTATGCAAACCCGGTAGGAACTTGGCATTCTCTCACTAGATCGATTCTTGAACTGATGTGGCCAATAATAATAATAATAATAATCCAATTTTGAATACAACATTCCTTGAAGACCAACTTTCCTGCTAAGCAAAAAGAATTTTCCAGGAGGAGGAGGAGGAGGAGGAAGAAGCGAGGTCCCAGCCGGAGGTGGCTACAGCTCCAACCCCGAGCCGTACAACCCACCCGTTAGACGACCAGCCCCACCGGTACCATCCTACAACCAGGAGCCGTCCAACCCATACCTCAGAAGAAGAAAGCATAAGATCTAAGCTCTTTTTGGCAGTGATCTTCTTGATTTTCATGCCGATGAAGCGAAATAAAGAATTTTGAAGAAAAGAATTTACTTATTGAAACATCCTAGAGGTAGCTTTAGCACATGATATACCTATACCTGAATGTTAGAACCCAAGATATGAATGTGACATAGATCATCCGTTCGGTTTCTTTGTGACTTTCTTCGTGGCTTTTTTCGTAGCTTTCTTCTTCAGACAGTAACAGAATCGTTCGATTTCTTGCGGAGCGCAGTCGCCTGCCTCGCCGTACTTGTTGATCCGATCTATGGAGCCGACCACTTTGATTTCATTGTCGTATCTTCGCAGGATCATCTGAAGTTTGTAAGACCCTAGGAATTTGATTATGACCTCTTTCAATCAGATGTGTTAGATTTCTCGATTTTCCCACTAACCTTAAACTCTCCCTCTTGAGGCTTCTTACTTCTCACCGAGAGAACGTAAGTTTTCGACTCGATTTCAGGTTCGTATGTTTCTAGTTTCAGAATCTGAAATATCAACTTTCTCCTAAAAACTTTGAATCTTCAAACTTCGTCAAACTCCAACTTCAAACAGAGTGAGGTATCGTTTGTAGAATTCGATATCTTTTGATTGATCGTATCAACAGCTACTTCCCCGAAGTTGAAGGTCTTCATGGTCTCTCTAATATTCATTTTTTGACAATTAATTAAAAATAGTGTACTGTAGTACTGCCATTAATAAAAGTAGTACCGACAAAAAATCTAGAAAATTATCATCATCATCATATGAATTTTCTGAGCTGAAAAATTTGATATCCAGTATTCTATTACTAAATCCCTACTTTATACTTTATGAGTAGGCTATTACTTTTTTAATTGGTTCAAAATATGCATATTCATTAACTTTTTGTGATACTACTTTTATTAATGACAGCACTATTGTATTACTTTGATTAATAGCCTTTTTCTTAAAATTAAGAAGAAAAACCCACTCTTTAACCGGCACCAGTTTGTAAGGGCATAGACAGTATTGGAATGGGATCGGCAATGTTTTGCAGGATCTTGGTTCCGGTTGTTCCCTTAGAAAAGACGTTCCACGACCATCGGGTAAAATTTCCTTGAAATTAGTCACTTCGAAGTTTTCTTGAGGTTGATGCTAAACATTTTAGGCTCTTCTTGATCCAATTTCATACGCACCTTTAAAATATCTAGAAGAGTGGCCCTGGTATCAAAAATGGTCTGGAGGTTCCTGGAATTCATTTGAAGGAGCTTGTAAATCGGGGAGTTTCTCAATTCTTCCGGAACAGAAATAACGAAAAGTGGGTTGTTGGTTTCCACTGACCCAGTATAGGTCTTGGCCATCTAAAATTTGGATTTTTTCGGAATTTTTTGATCAATTTACCTTCCCGAACCTCGGTCCATGATCAGCCATAAAGATCACAAAGGAGTTTTTCAACTAAACTCGAAAAATAATTTCTTCTCAAAAATTGGGGGAAAATCCTACTATCTTGCGATTCTTCTTGAGAAAATCAAGGAAGGTCATGTCTGCATGATTTATACCATTAGGCCTACTGTGAGATAGATCATTCAACCAAATTAAGGCGAATTTTGGGAAGTCTTGAAAATTTTCTATTTTTAATGAAAAACCCACTTCAACTTACCTGAATAAACCTCCAAGAATTCTCCGGTGTATTTCAGTATATCGACATACATCTCAATGCAGTTTTTGGTGGAATACGTATTCGAAAGAACTTTATCTTTTCCACTAGATAGGTGTACTTGAAATGGGCTAAAAACTCAGATTATTCCATTTTTAATTAAGAAATACCTCATACTATGCGTGCCGGGTTGTTTTTTGAACCCATAACAATTAGGCCAAATAAAGGTATTTCTTTGCCAATCTTCAATGAACATACTCTAAACTAAAATATTGAACTTAAAATTTAATTAAATTCAGCTACCTTATACCCGTACTCATTAAACTCCTGAATCAAACTCGTGTAATTATCTAGAAATTGGTAGCAAAATTTATCCCGTTTTAAATCTGCTGGAACATCTTTCATACCAAATGGTGATCGAATCACATCTTCTGTCGTTAAACCTAAATTTCTTTATTTTTGAAACATTTTTTAGAGTTACCAAACATAAAAGGGAACCCATTAGGCCTAGAATTTAGCCCGACTTTATTCATAAACGGAAAAGTTATGGCTTTGAATGATTCCTTTAGATAGGACATGGTATGCGGTATGGTCCTAAAATATTAAACTCCAAAAAATAAGTTGATATAAAGAGACCTGATAGACTGAGTATTTGAAACAGAATCTAGAAGCATTATAATGACGTTATATTGTTTACTGTTAGGAGTTTTCGATGCTGTATTATTGTTGCTAAATGATAAATATGGACAATGTTTATATTTTAAAGATACTTCTTAATAATTTGTGCATGTAACATGGCGTATACATCGTTGTCTGTCGAGTTTTTCTCGATGACTTTAAAAATTTTCTGACCATTTTTCTGTGGTACGGCCAAATATTTGCCGTCCTTCAATTTAGCGTTATCAGGCTTGCATCTCGATTCGATTATATCGCAATCAAACGTTTGATCTTGAAAATATTACGAAGCTTGATTTAGTTATTGAGAAGGAAATTACTTGATGACCCTTTCGGCGGCAAATTATACCATTCGCCATAGTCATTATGAGAGTCGTCCTTTCGGATTAAACACCTAAAATATAAATTTAAAATAAAATGCAACTTGTAAATAGCTTTATATGTTAACTAATAAATAAACATCGTGGCAACTCATATGCACTAATTTAGTTTATATAGTTTTATGTTATCTTGCGGAATAGGAGGAGGTAGATGCTGCATACTCTTTATAGCTCGCTCTTGCACATACCCCGCCTTTCTTTTGGTTTCTCGGGAAAAGCAAAGAGAAATAGAGGAACGGGACTCGTACAAAAGCGAACTGCAAAGAATATGGAGTATCTATCTTCTCATAGTCAGCAATAGTATATGCTATAGTTACAATTTATAAATGTGTCATATTATTAAGATTGATATAATTTACCTTGCCCTGCAAATATAATAATCTGAGGTTGTAACGATATGCCGTTTATTTAGATATGTCAAATATGAAAATTGAGCATTGCATGATTTAGTGGGCGAATAATCGTCATAGAATAACTTAAAGAATCGATGTTTAATTTAAAATATAAATATAGATAGTTATTACGTCAGCCACATCGTCATTCCAAGCATTAAGTTCTTCTAAATTGCACCCATCAAAAGGACTATCGCTAAAATTGCCATAGTCGTCTGAAACTTTAACTTTAATCCATAAATCTCATTTGAAATTACTAGCCTAAAGACCTAAACTCTCCAGAATATGAGTTTACACTATTCACTCGATATGCCTTATTACTATAGCCCCTCATTAAATTGTAAGCCTGAAATATAAAATAAAAATTTAATTATAAATAAAAATACCGTTCGTTTTATATCCTCACACCATATAATGTATATCATAATGAAACTCGTAGCTAATAAATATACACATGACATACGTTTGATAGAACTATTATTCATATTTAAAATAAAAACATCTATGCTTGGTATCGAACCTGAATTTAAAAGAACAATTGGAAATTAAAGAAATTTTCTAGACTACGCAATAATATATAATAAATATTCGTAAACCGAGAAATAATTAAATATGAATGCTTTTCTTATATTTATGTCAATGGCGAAAATGGCATTCTTAGAACTCTAGCAATTTTTATTGCATGCTATATATTCCCAGATAAGTAAATGCTTACAAAAGTCGTAAATTCAAGTTTCTTTTCTTTGGAAGAATTAATAATTACAAGGTGCGGAAAAATTGTGGAGGCACCTATTGAATACTGCGTATATAAAATTTCTAAAGCATTCAAAATTTTCTAATTTTGAGGATATCAAACCTGAGTAAATGCTCTACAAATAAAAGTAATTTTGAAAAGAAAATTAATCATAATAGTATTTGTAAAAAAATTTAAAGGAAAAATTATAATATTTCGAGACATCATACGAATGAACGATAAATTCTTCATTGGGTGTTTCATGAAATGTTTAAACGCTATGATTATCGTAATTAAGGATAAGTCTAGAAGTTGACAAAAAATAATAATTGGAAAATTTAATTTTGATCCAATAGTCGGATTAAAAATAACGTAACCCTAAGTTGCGTGCCTAATGCACTTCTCGTTTTTGCGTAGAATTGGGTAAAATAAATTTGAAAATTGGTCTTTTTCAATTTTTTTTTTTTATAAATTCAGTCTTCATTATCTAGAGAATATCTAACGAAAATTTGAGGATTTTTACTCCTGTACAATATAACTTTAAACCCCATAAAGTGCCTCCATAATTTCTCCGCACCCTGTAGAACTGATCAATTATGACCTCCAAAATCTTGAATCTATCTTGGGGAAGCCTAGGACTCTTATCAAAACATTTCTATATTCATTTCGAAAGAATTAGGAATCCTGAATCACTCTAAATGATACTAATATTCCAAAGTTGAAATCAAATCACAATATATTATCATAAAAGTTTAAATATAAAAACAGCGTATTTAGCGTTTTGGCAACTCAAGCCATATTAAATTTCATATATCAATCAGACTAGAGAGCAATGATAGTTTATAATAAATAAAGTCTTCCAGATGTGTGGGGACACGCAAAATATAAACATGAATCAATTTCTGTAAAAATCCGCTTTTCTGGATTTAATTAAAATCGCGTTCTAAACTCCAGAAATGAATATGAATGGATAAAAATAGCCAGGTATCGAAAGGTCACTTTTTATGTAGTCCAAACAGCATCATATCCAAAGAAGTGGAATTTCATGCTTGAAATTTTCATGAATGTGTGCTAATTTTAAATATGAGCTGCAAAAATCTATCAAACTAGAATATTTTCGAAAGAAAACAGCAAAATGCTTTGCTGATAGTACCATAGAGTTAAAATGATGAAAAGTCCTACCATATTTAGGGCTTAGGCTATCGCGTTTAAGACGAAAATTTATAGATATTCTAATACTGAATTGTATGTTTTGACGATCGGTGATAAATATTTCTAATCAGCAAACTATACTGAACTTTAGTGGCCCTTTTATGATGTGTAAATAGAAGTTTACAACTTTTATGCTTTGACAAATCAAAAGTACATTGAAATCGTGACATTTTCGCACACGTATTAACAACACTTTTTAGAAAGACGCGAGATTTTGAAGGCAAAGTTTTAATTGGAAAATAATGTATAGTTCCAAACATTCTCCTAAATTCAATTAAATTTCTAAAACCTGGAATTTATATTTAGGAACATGCTTAGACAGACAACAATATGAAAGACCCTGAAAACAATTATATCGAAAAAATGAAAAATGGAGACTTTAGCAATATACACAGACACTTATAAATGAGCTATCATATTTGAGTTTTAAAATTGAAATTTGTAAAATTAAGAATTTTATCCGAACATCAAATTCGGATAAAACCTTAAAATCAGAAAAAATGACTAGAATTTCGAGGCAGAGGATTTGTCGAATCAAACTTTGAAAAAAATCCTAGAATCTACCGAAAACAGTTGAGATTTTGTCATTGTCAGGTAATGAATTTGATATGGCTTTAAAAATAAAAGAAATGGGCTTCAATTTAAATCGAAAGTTCTTCCTTCCAGGCGTTTAGATCCATGCCATCTATTTCTTCGCATCTAAAATATAAATAATCGAATAAAGCTAACAATTTTTGAAATATAAAATTTATAGAAGTCTATCTTAAAAGATGTGATTTATATAGGAGATGGATTTTATAATTTGTTATTAATAACTTTTTAAAAATATTACTTCAACAGCTCTTCATCGGGATTCGAATTTTTGAAGACGTTAAACGCGTTTTTGGGTATGAAGGCCATGTGCTCTCCTGCGTCGCAGAGAACTCGGGCCATCGAAATTTTGCGGAGCTCTTTCAATTGCTCTCGAGAGAATGTCTTCTCGTTCTCATAGAAGAATCTTAATTTATTCAATTTACATTTGATACTTGTAATTTCGATCTAAGTTTATACTATATTCTGAATCTAAACTGTTTTAAAAGTGATCTGAGAAAGTCCTAAACAATAGTTGAGATATTTCTATGTATAGTAATTGTCTAAGGAATGAGTTATAAAATCTAGAACATAGCTTTATTATTTAACATGATAAATATAATATAATAAATTTAGACTACCTATCCCCATCCCTCGTCCTTCTGAACTGTTCGCCAATAATGCAGGCTAAGGTTGGTCCGACCAAAGCTCCCTTAACTGGATCTTCAAGCAATGAGCCGACGTACATGTCAATAGCATCTAAAGCTCAATTCAAATTAAATTGATACAAAATAAGTTTAATGTTTCGATTTATAATTTATATAAAACCGCTCTTTCTGTTAGAGTATTCATTCATTAGCGTTCTACAATGTAAACTTTTAAAATAATTTGATTTTTTTTTAATTTTCTGATTCCATATTCAATTTTTTATAACACGTTGAAGTGAAAAAATTGTTACTGATCTCGAAATCTGAGAAGTCGAAAATGAAGGGAGAAAGAAGCGGTTTTAGGCCAATCTCTCCTTTTCGCGTACTATTTCTCGATTTTATAACCACTAAGAATAAATGTGCACCACTTTGCACGCGCCTCCCAGATTTGGGCATCAACAATAACCCTAGAAATTGCGAGAACTTACCAACATGCTTATAGACCACTTTGAGATTGTCAATGACTACCGGGTTTCCTATTGTCGAATTCAAATCTTCGAAATCTCGGACTTTCGGCAGATTGCAGAAATCTCGCCAAGACACGTATGAGGGGACACCGTGGTCTCTAAAGAATAATAATATTTTTTATTTTAACAACGATTTTAACAAACCGCCCCCTTTGAATATTAATAGACCCGAGATCTGAGTTTCCGAAAATTCGCTCTGTTACGGCGGGAGTGAGTCTGAAAATTTTTAGGGGTCAAAGAGTTTTCTGAAAAGTCAACTTACCTCTGGGGCATCTTAGCCGGAATAGTGATCAATCCCCTTAATAGCGGGTCGATTCCGTTATTAATGATATGCTGAGATTTGAACATTCCGTCGTTGAAAGGAATGCCACCGATGTTATTGAATCTCTCGTCCAAGAATGGGTAGAATTCCTGGAATTAGATATACTAAATTTAAATGAAAAATAAGCTAGATATTCTCTAAACTTGTACAATAATTATGAAATTGCATTTGGAAAGATTTTGAAGCATATTTATAAACAAAAATCAACCTGAATCATTCCATGTCCGAACCTAAACGCACAACTCGTGAACTCGTTCGCCACTGAAGGGTCCTCTCTATCGTCGTAGCTCTCGTAATTACCGATTCTTTCATCGTAGGCCTCTCCCAAAACTCGGGGTAAGAATTCCTAAAACGTTCAAAATCATAAATTAGAAATGCTACTTTTGGAAGGTAAAAAATAAATGATATTTAAATCTTCCTAATAATTTTATGGCATGAGGGTTAAGATTTCCATTTTCAGGGTTAGGAATTTATAATACCTTATAAGTGATCTTCTGAATGATAGCCCCGATGATTTTTCGGGTTTCGTGGAAAATTCGCTCTTGGTCCCAGTGGACGTTCATCTTTTGGAGGGTGGCGGCAATTCTAAAATTAAAAGTTGGAAAATAATTTAATCTAAAAATACTGTTCTAAAATTATGATTTGAATATTGAGCACATGATATTTTATTATTCTATCTAATAATAGCTCAAATAATTGTTGTTTTGATTTTGATTTCCTAATCTGGATTTCTTATCAACGCCTCTACTAGGAGAAATGTGTTGATGTTTGCATACCGGTTATGCTGCCTCAAAAATAGGGTGTGAAGGGCGGCCAAACCGACGAAAATATTTGCTCGATCGTCACCGGCGACGACGTTCATATTCGTATCTGAAAATTGTTTAGTTTCGAAGAAAATGACATTTTTAAAATCATATTTTATTGTTAGATGAAAAAAATATTTATTTTCTAGGCTTCTTTTTTTCTTTTTATTGCATTTCAAATTATTCTCCATCCATCTTTTCCCCTCTCTCTTCATCATTAATTTATCCCTTTTCTTTTCTCATTTTCTTTATGTTTCTTCGATTTTCATCTGAAGCATACCGATTGGCGGGAAAACCCTATTTCTGACAAGTTTCGTCTTGAGGAAGGCTCCCTGCCTGAAGAGGAATTGATCTCTATCGGACGAGCCGTAGACCTGAAAAGAAATCAAGATTTGTTTAAAGGAGATCACTTTTCAAAATAGATTTTAAAAATCGGTGAAGATAAGCTTTTAAAAACTACTTCATCGTTTAATTTGAAAAGAAGTTGTATTTTTTTTACAATTTTTATACTTGTTACCTCACTTTATATAAACGAGGCGGGGCTTAAAATTGTAGTTTTGCAATTTTAGCGCAGATTTTCTTCATCGCTGAACTTGGCTTACTTCCAAACGACTTATCCTCGATTTCACTTCTTTGCCGACTGTGAGACTATGAAATTCACACTCGTTTTCAACCGGTTCCGAATTTGGGCGGGAGCCTGCTTTTCTCTCGCTTTCAAATACTATTTCTTTATTTTTCGCTTCTTTTCCTCTCTATATTTTCAATACTATTTCTACCTTTCTGTATCTTTTGCTCCCCATTTTTCTATGCTATTTTCTGTGTTCTTTCTTTTCGCTCTCTCAAAGATGCCAAAGAAAGACGTTTTATTTTCCTCCCTTTTATACCTTCCGACTTTCCAAGTAACTATTTTACCCCCATTACCTATGATGCAATGTATAATTATTAGGTAACTGGTATTTTAAGATTTTCATAAATCATATTGAAATTTTCTAGAAAGTCGCATTTTTATCCTTTTTCTTAAAAACTCTTAGAAAGGTAAAGCTTTTTTTATATTATTTCTGAAGATCCTGTTTAAAAAACCTTGATTTTTTGAAATCTTTTCGATTAGGTTTTAGGTAATTCAATTATTGAATTACTCTAGATTCGCCTAACAAAACTATCGATTTTTCTCGAACTTCGATATAATCTTAGGCTAATAGGTTACATCCGAAAATAGTTCTTTTCGCATATTTTGAGCGCAATTATTTAAGATACTTGAACATAGATATATTCTTTTCTGGGTGTAAATAATTGTTTATACAACGTTCTCGCGATCCTTTACAATTAATAATTCGATTATTATCGCCTTATAAGGCTATTTTTCTAGAGAAAGCCCATATTTTCATGAACATCATCTTTTTCATGCTACTATATCTATATAATATAGTATTATTTCGGATAAAAAGCTGACCTTCATAAAAATATCTTTATCTTTCGTAAAGATCAACCTTTTCGAACTATTTTATGCTATTATTTCAAATAAAAAAGCTGAGTTTCAGCAAAAATCTGTCATTTTTTGAACCGAGTGTTATTTTTCTCTTCGCTCTTTGTATTTGGATATGCTTAATCTTTTTCTTTTCCTTTCTCTCTCTCTCTCTCGTTTTCACGTAATCTCTCGTTATCTCTCTTTAAATGGCCACACATTTGCTCACACGCCAATCAAAATCTTCATCTCTTTTCACAACAAACAATTTGTCGATATATGCCAGCCGTTTTATCCACCTATCTTTCGACGTCGAAAAAGCTGTTCCCAAATCTCATTTTAAATCTCCAAAAATCCCCCGTTTTGTTTATTTGAGGTTCAGG
Source organism: Diploscapter coronatus (assembly GCA_964036155.1). Classification (NCBI taxonomy): domain Eukaryota; kingdom Metazoa; phylum Nematoda; class Chromadorea; order Rhabditida; family Rhabditidae; genus Diploscapter; species Diploscapter coronatus. Next base: position 79,666,791 of record OZ038423.1, on the reverse strand, counting down.
CGTTTGTTGGATAAATCGAAAATTATGTTTTGGCCCGGAAATTGGCTCAAATCATGTTAAAAGTCGACGTCCAAACAAACATTTCTCTCAAAAATCATAAATTTCCTTATCTTCATAAAAAAGCCTTAATTTTCCCGAGTTTTGGTCGGTATTTGAGAAAGTTTTCAAAGCCTCCAACAAATTTCCCTACCCTGACTGCCCAAATCCTCTCTAATCTCGTAGTGCGGCGACTCCTTTATGCCCACAATTTCGCCCGTATTTTCATCCTATCCATTTGCAATTTCACTCACGTGTTTGTGTCATACTTTTTGCAATTTTCATCCTCTCCCATCTTTTTCAGCTATGTTTCAAAAATGTTCCTGCAGAAGAAAAAAACAATAAAAACACTCGTCGTTTATCGAATTTTCATATCTTCATCGCATCAAATGCACGGTTTGTTACGTCATTTATCTTCATTTCGCGTTTTCTTCTTCATAATTAGCCAAAAATATTCGATTTTCCCCCTTTTTGATTTTCCAGCATCGCAAAACGTGAAAAATTTCCATTGATTTATGCAAATCCTCTCATTTCTGTCGATTTTTCGTTTTTCCGCATTTTCCCCAAAAAGCATCACAAAATTTTATAATTTCTCGTTTTTCCCTGTAAACTTTTCAATTTGTCGCAGTTTTTTTTTCAAATTTCGCTCCATTTCCAGCTTTCCGACTTCAAGAAGTGTTCGCCCTGATAAATTCTCCCAATTTTTCCGCCAAAATGCCGAACTGCCCTCGCTGCGAGAAACCTGTGTACTTCGGTGAATTTTTAACAATGTTTAAAATGTAAAGGCCAATAAAAGAGCCTCAAAAATCATAGATTTTTACAAAAAAAAACTTCCGAACATTGATTTCAATTGTTTCCCTAAAAAATAAATAAAGATTATCGATTTTTCACAAATTTGCTAACATTTTCCGATTTTTTAGCTGAGCGCGTCACCTCCCTCGGCAAGGACTGGCACCGCCCGTGTCTGCGTTGCGATAACTCCGTCTGCAACAAGGTGCTGACTGCGGGAGGACACTGCGAGGTAAATTTGCCGCAAAAATTAACGTCGATAAAAGGAGCGAAGTGGGGTTTGAAGTACTGATTTTCTATCAGAATCGATATCATCTTTGCGAAAAGGAAATTAGTTTTTTAAGTTATAAAATTTTTCCTTTTCTATGTAATAATGGAGGCTTGAAAAATTACAGCACGACGGAAAGCCCTATTGCTCGCACTGCTATGCGGCGATGTTCGGTCCGCGCGGATACGGTACTTTCTTAACTTTACAAATAACCAACAGATTTTTAATCCTTGACCGAAAATTGAGATTTATGGGGGCAGAATTTTTGAAATCCCGACATTTTTCAGGCCATGGCGGCACCGAGTCGCACACGTTCCACCAGGGCAGGACGGGTCGCGTCGACGGAGGAAGGGTAATTAATTTTGACTTAACTACTCTGACTAACTATAATTACCCTAATTATCCCTGGCTAATTAGCATGGATTGGTTAATTACCCTCGTTCTAATTTAATTGATTTCAGATTTAAGCGCTGCTCCATCCGGCGGGATCGTTTCAACGTTCCAAATCGGCACATTACCACCTATCTCTAACCTCACCTTCTCATCAAGTCTAGGCCACGCCCACTTTCCGCACAAATCTTATCCCAACTATCGGTCGATACTCAGCAATATCTATTGATTTTCTGAAGGGTGCTAATTTTTAGACAAAAATTAAGCGAATATGCTGTCATAAAATTTTAGCGAGTCTCTCACTTGTTCCAACTTTGATTTTAATATACTTGCTGAAATTTAGCATTGGAACATATTTTACAAGTATTTTAAAAATTGCTGAGAATTGATTTGTTTCCAAACCCCGCCCTTAATTTATCGACCGATGGTTCACCATCTGTGATTCGCCGTGTTTATTTTGTGTCTATATACGCTCGTAGTGTACAGTAACATTTTTGAAAGATAAAGGGTTTTGATGAAAGATTTTTGCAAAAATTCAGAAATCAGCGATCTTACCATTGAGCCATCGATGTAGGCGGTGTTTTCGTTGTATTGTTCTCTGAAAGAGGTCTGACCCGTACCGCAAACTGGCGTTGATCTGGCCACAGGAAGGCACATAAATCGACCAAATCTAAAATAATAACCCATATGATAAAGGATAGATTTTATACGGCACAACAATAATTTTGGAAAGGGTATATGCAATGCTACTTACGTTGGATCCGATCTCGATAAGAATACGGAGAAACATCTTCCTTGATTGCTCGTACAGGCGGCGCACTCCTAAAAGCTGATCTTCATTAAGGGATACACGAAATTCAGATATGTAAAATCCCTTGCCTGGTTGTTTAACATAGTCGTTTTTGCCATATCATGGGCGATAAACTGACCCCACTGCATAAGAAGAGCGTTAGAATGATGAGGGATCTAAATTCCGGATTTATGAAATCTGGGTATATAAATTCATATTTTATTATCACTTAGTTCTTTCAGACTTTCACTAAGTCTCGAATTTTACAACGAGTTTTTTCTTTCATCCACTTTTTATGGTGTTGCATAAGCCGTACGCCGAAAATCGGCTTTGAGTCACATGTGGTCGAGCTTCAACGATATGTCGACCTGTTTTATTGCCCTATGTTTTAACATGTGAAAGATATGCTATTTCCTAGTCAACTTTTTCACTGAAACAAGATTTTTAGGGTTTGCAACATGGCGCAGGTATCAAATCTCATAGGGAAAAGGATGAAAATTTAGGGATTTCCAAACAAATTTGAACTTACCGATGAAGAACTAGCCAATAACAGTCTAGAAGCATCTCTGGATGAGGGTCGGGTCCTTGTAAATGAGGCTAAAATCGCGTTAATTAAGGAGTTAGTTCGCTCCAATGAACTATGCTAATTGCTTACAAGTAGGCGCATTAATGCCGTTATCGTACATTGGTTTCTTCAGCCGCATTAGAGGAGTGAAGGCGGAGCCTGACATAGGGTGTTGCAGGTTATTGCAAGTACCATCGAAGGTACGGAATCTAAATATGGATATACGAAATCTGGATTTATAGATTTATATGAAATGTGGAGATATTAGAAAATTGATGAAGACCAACTTTAACTTCATTTAAAATTTTATCAAATTCAGTTTAGTCTCCGGTATTTCAATATTTTCAATCAAGATCAGCTTTTTTCTTTGAAAATCTCCTAACCTTAAATGGTAGCACAAATTCCTGTTGCAACTGGGCAACTGTTGGGTTGGTGCACAGTTAAAATTGGCGTTCGAATTTCGAACATCATTAATAGACAGGGTCTTTCTATGGGACGTATCTGAAAAAGAGTAATTTTACAAAAATCGATAAATCGTTTTAAAACCCAATAATTTACAAATGTCACCTTCGTGGGTCGTAACAAAAGTACAGTCTTCAGCTAGGAAAGTTCCTCCTGGCCCTGACCCACCACCGAAACTATTTATGGACTTTCCTGAAATAAAAATAAAATCTAAAATATTCCGATATTCTATAAACTCTTCACAATTTTAGGAAAAATAAACTTATTTAAGAATGATAGAATAAAGACATTCTAAGTTTAGGCCTTAGAGAAAAAACAACTAAAACTCGTGATATTCCTATCTTCAAACATTTTCTGATATATTAAAATGAATTTTAGGGCTTACCCTTGCAGGCCTTACAACTCTTAGCGCAATTGGATAACATCCAGACTGCATTCGATTCGCATTCCTTAATCTGAGACCAGAACCCGCAGAGTCGATGTCTATCAATGCAGGTCATAGTACCTAGAGTTTTCGAATTTATCAAATTTTCTATATTTCAGATAAAATAATATTTAGCAGGAAGGTACGGAGTTGTTTTGGAGGAAAAAGACGCGAGAAATGGTGTGTAGAGTTCGAGTTCTATGCATCATACTGCGAACGCTAACATACTATTTCGTCCGTTTTCTGCGTTCTCCTTCCGAGTTCTTCGGGAAAGAACGAAAAAGGAGATAGTATGTTAGCATTCGCAATATGATGCAATAGGACTCCGACTCGATGCACTATTTATCGCATATCTTTTTCCAAAACAACTCCGCACATTCTTGATCTTTAGAACGAAGTAAGTAATTGATATTCGTCGTATTGTATGTAGCAGATATAATTTTAAAATATATATGAAGATATGTTTGAAAGATATGAACTAAATTAAAACCCTACCATTGCAAACATCACACGAAACCGGACAATGGTCTTGCATCCACTCCCTATTCGATTGGCATTCCCCGATAGATGTCCAAAATTTACAGAGATCATGTCTATCCTTGCATTTTCTAAAAACTCTATAATTTAAGATATCTCTCTAAAATTTTATATTATCATTCTAATAGATTTCTTTTTTTCGAAAATTATAGTATGTTTGTGGTTTTTAGAAAATTTTCTTATAATTTAAATTTAAGTACTCACTCATCCATTTTAACATCATCATCTTCAGATTTTTCTTTAGCGCTATCTTCGTCCTAAATTTAAAGAAACAATCAAAAAATGATTATTCGGTCCAAAAACTACGTCATTTTTATTTTTCGCTTCCTCCTCTTCTCGTTTTCTCTGCTCTTCACTCGTTTCTTCGGCCGAAGGCATGCCGGGCTCTAAAATCTCTTAATTACCCTAATTATTTCAATTAATTTATTGAACTACCTTTAGATGCACTCAGTTCATTATCTTCGTCGCCTTTCTCCGCATTCAAACATATAATTAATCCTGAAAATTCTATTTAATTACCCTAATTAAGTTTTTCGTTTCTTAATTATTTTAATTAAGTCGCTTTAGATAATTATTATGTCATTTCTGCATAATTCTAATAGATTTATTATATGTTCCTTCTAGGAACGTCATAAATTTTTCCGCTATCAATTTTATCGCTCTAAGATTATCACTTTACCACGCCTTTCAGTCTCTTATCATGCAACTATCAGATTGCGATAAAAAGCCGTCTTTTTCTTTCTGATAATCCGTAATATTTCTTCTATATCAAAAATGGTATATTCAATCTTTTTCCTCTCAAAATTTTATGTTATTTTCTGACATCTGCGTCTCTTAATTTCCTAAAACTTCATGCTATTTCCCATCTTTTCTTTGATTCTCGAAAATTGAATGATATCCAGTCATATCAAAAATGGTATGATTAGCTTTTTCTCTTCAAAATTCGTACTATTTCTCGATCGGTAGGGGATATGTGATATCCCGTTTGTTGGGGGAGAGGGGATTCGATATATCCCTGGATTATCGCCTATGGCTTTCATGGATATCCATCGCTTTCATCGATTTCACTTTTTATCTTCCCTTCCGATTCGCGATTTTTCGTATAACGCGTGCGTGCGAAAATCGACCCCTTTGGGCGCCAGAAAGTCTTAACGATCAGGAAGCTTGAATTCGATGCACAAATAAAGGATCAGATAACGTTATCTTAACTATGATAGGGAATAAAGTTCGATGTTTATTAATATTTAAATTCAGAAAGATAATACGTGAACTTGAAACTTTAGCTTTCCCCAATTCTGTTGAGCAAAAATTCATTTTTGAACAGAAGTGGTAACCCTTTCAGGTTTTAGAAAAATATAAGCTAGGGTAGCCAATTAAATCTGCGTCCTTGTATCTTTAACTTGGCTCAAATTTTCTCAAATTCTAATCCCATCTGAGATGTAAATTCGAAAGATAATCTTTTCAATAAAGTTCAAAATAAAAACATTTTCCATTCAAGAAAAATCTATTTTCCCTGAATAGCGTAGAGAATGATCTTAATGAAAATGCGACACTCTTGAATCTTAAGTGGTATTCTCTTTACAAAAGGCAAAATATTTGTATCATCTAAATGGAATTGGTCTATATGCTAGCCGATATTTTTTCCTATCCTTAACCATTGGGCGAATATCATTCTAAATCTCCAGAAAATTATTATGGCAGTCTATACTCTTCCATTACCCTCAAGCATTAGACTAAAGTTGTCCAAAGATAAAGATTTTTCTGGATAAAAATGGCTTGCTAATGGCAATCTATCAAGATTTTTCCTGCCGGAGAGAAATGTTAAGAGTTAAAGAAAAGCCGAATCCTTATCATTCTCAAGACATAAATATAATTGGATAAACCGTGAAAATCGGATATATGAAATCCTGAGGAAATAGTCTCCAATCCTGAAGAGAGTACAGTGAAATGCGAAACGGTTGGAGAAATAGTATTTGGGATGGAGAGAGAAAAGAAGTTAGAGAGAAAGAAAGAGATTTTGACCAGCGGAACGGAACGATAATCGGCCGATGGCAGAAGAAAAATAGTGCGGAAGGAGATAGGAAAAAAGAGAAATAGTACAGAAAAATGGAGATATCATGGGAAAAAGTTGGAAAGAAAAGGAAATAGTACAAGAATATGGGAGATGAAGAGAATCAAGCTGATAAGGAAAGGCGATAAATCTTCGAATCCAGCTTTTCCCAATGCATTTTTCCCGCCCGATTTGGCATATATCGTCATGACGCAACAACGCTATTTCATTTGATGCTATGCATAGATAATTTTACAGGAAATCGATGATGAAAATCGGGAGTTTTGGAGATTTTCCAGCTTTAAATGATCATAACTTTTTAAGATAAATTTTAAGCTTCCGAATATTTAATATAGTTTTATAGAGCTCGACGAGAAGAGCAAAATGGTATAGAATTTTTGTTGAAAATAATCTAAGAAAATAGGAAAATTTTAGTAGGGAAAGATGAAAGTTTTACGAAGATCAACTTTAAACACCTATAACTTTTCAAGATAAAATCGAAATTTCGACAAACTAATGGTGTTAGATTCAATGAAAAAAAATCTTTAAATAATATTAAAAATTTTACCTCCGAAAAACAGGAGCCAAAAAACTATCCGCATCTAGCCAGTGGACCTACAGCTAACAGTAAATGGTTATTCTCTCGAATACAATTAACCAACGGTTCAAGAATCTTGGTATTCTTTCAAAGAAGTTCTAGAAGAGGCAAAAAGACGATTTCAAAGCCAGAAGAAATATAATTCCAAATTTAGAGAGTGCAAAGAAAACAAAGGTTAAACGGGGTGATAATAATAAAATAAGTGTAACGACGATATATTATAATGCAATCTCTGAAATAAAGAAAGGCGGCTTGAATTTAGAGAAAGCCGACAATAGCATTGAAAATTACGAGGTTCGGAAAGAAAAAGAATGAGAAATAATATGGAAAGTGAGAGAGAAAAGAATCAGAAAGTCGTGAGAGATAAGATAAAGAGAGAAAAAGAGGCGGGACTTTTCTGTATTGAAGATGAAGGAAAAGCTTGAATGCCCATATAAAGAATTTCTCTGAATCAGACGGAGAACTAATGTGGGATTTCAAGAGACTGAAAGAATCAGAAAATTTCTCTTGGGAGAAATAGTGAATATTTTATCGAGAGAGAGGCAGAGAAACAGACAATAACGTAATAACAAACAATTTCAACGAATGGCAATAGAGGGGAATTGATAATGATAGCCGCCATTTTTCTATTGTTTATAAAATCCATCAAATAGAATTGGATCAAACCTATGAAAGAGTTCGATTTTTGTGAAGATCAGCTTTTAAATTAAATCTTATTAAAAAATCTATTTTATATCAAATGAGCAGATGTTTTTTATGAAGATCTTTTTTCCCGTTGAGATAATTATATTTTAAACATTATTTTATCTTTATCATCTCAGTTTTTGTTAACGTTTCGATAAAAGTTTTCATCTTTTCATTTCTATTTTCCCTAAATATATTGATGACGAAATGATAAGATATAAGCCTTTCAGAAAAACTGGTATTTTGCCATTTGACAATGGCTTTGTGTTGGGCAACTGAAATCGGCCCAGTCTAGATGAGAATATAGCGGAACGTCTTCTTAATGATTAGGATGATGGCCCAAGGGCGATGAGTGATACTTGATAGTATCAATATAATTAAGAAAGATCAATAGTAAAATGGAAATTTGAGAAAATTAAGGTTGAAAGCTGCTGATCTTGACCTGAAGCTTGCTGGGAGCCTATCTAAAATGATAAGCAATATGAAATTAAAGAAGTTTTGCTACAGGAAAAAAACGCTCTACTTCGTGAAAATTTTCAGTTCTTTTACTAAACTGACCACCGCCAATTCTGTCATTCTTTCTCCATAATTTGATATTAAAATCTACGCTTTCTTTTGGCCACATTTCAAGTTTTTGTTGAACGAAACTATATAGGAAAATAGACCTTTAAAATTCTAAGATGAGTGAGTTTTATGGCATTCCTTTAGAGATCTTTAGGTATTGTTGGACCGGTTTACACTACAACACTTTTTCGTTATCTTCTCGACCATTCCTCTGCGTCTCGGACCATAAAGCCGGATTTTAACGATAAAAGGTAAAAAGCGAGCGAATAATAGAGGTCATTCATACTGGTTCTCACTGAAGCCAGAGAGAATTCTTCTTTTTTTTGTACTTTGATAAAAAACGAGAATGTTGCGGATATTTTCTATTGTAACCCCGTGCAGAAATGTCAAAGGACTATAAAGATGGCTATCTATGAAAATAAAGCTAGAAAACTCAGATTCAGATGCACGCTATTGTTTAAACTCTGTATGATATTCATGCTTCAGACACTTAGAAACAAAATATTCATTCATATTCGTGAAGATCAGCTTTAATTCTTCATACTCAGATAGTTTTAGGGTCTTTGTGTACGTCACGAATGTACGCATCTGACCTTCACCAAAGCATAAAACAGTTCAGCCTACAATAAAATAAAGACCTTGTAAAATTATAATAATTACACGGCTGTAATTCATGAATTTCAGGCTTCTTTTATACGAACAATTGAATTCCTTTCTGCCTATTTCAGATGACAATCTGCAATCTCTGCAACTAATTAGCTAGCATTTCGAGAATGCCCCTTCAAGCAAAACGGCTTGTATTCCTCTAATTCGAGACGGCATTTTTACAGCTGAATGGCGATGTTTTCCGTCGAAAAACGAATAATGCCCTCCCTATAAGCATAAAAACGAGATTTTCACAACTTTCTTCAAAAAAAAAGAAGCTAATTAAACAAATCTAGAATACTGTAAAATGGTTCAAATTTCGAAGGGTCGAATCTCAAAATTGACCTCTTTTGCATAAACTTTGACATATCTTACTTATCTTGGGAAGTATAGGACAGAACCGTGATATCCATGCTTGAAACTCTAACCCAGACCAAATGTTCTTACCAGATTTCAGTTATGCTAATTTGTCTGCTGAAAAATCATCTCACGACAAAATAATTTACTCAAACATTTTATAGGAGGTCCAACGAAAAGAAAGATCAAAATCACACGTTTGATTTTCAAAACTCAAAATAGAGGCAGTTGTATCATGTGTGTGAATACAAAATAAACTAAAACACGATAATTTTAAAAGTTACGAAGTACAGAAACTTCAAGAAACTCCATAATTTAGAAAATTTATAAGACTTCAAAATTTGGCTCATCAGGTTAAAAGTGAAGGAGGTCGCAGAGAAATTTGGACGTCAAGATTCTGATATCATCAAAAATCGGATAAAAAAAACAAATTAGAAATATTGTCGCTTAAAAAAGTGCTGCCTAACTAGAAAGCTAGATACAAAATCTTAGGAGATAGATAAAGTCAGTGTCTAGTAACGGATTTTACCACTTTATCGGAGACTTTTCATTTTACAAAATAACAAGTAACCCCGAGAAGGCGTTTTAGTGCAAAGAAGAGTTATGAAGCGCTTTAAATTCGCGCTTAGAAATCAGGAAGATCAGCTTCTTGTCTGAAAATCCAAAATTAATCTCAAACATTTTTAGAAAGAGTTTCACTAAACACAAGAAAAGATCCACAACAATTAAAGAAGGAGAAAAATAAATAAATTAATGAAAGAAAAAAGCATGTTCACATTTTTGGTTTAGAGGTTGGTGGAGGGTGAATTGGAAGATATTTTTACATGAACTGAGGAATATAAGAGGGAAGAGATAAGATTTTTGATAATTAGATAGTTCCTCATCAAAATCACTTCAAATTTGAAATGTGCGCAAATTTCCGTTTCTGCCCATTTTTGGATGATTTCCGTTCCGTTCTCGACAATCTCAAGTCATTTTCGCACACCCCTGGTTCTGATTCTAAAGAAAGCGTAATTTATGAAAATGCGAGTTCATTTCAAATTAGCAGGTGGTTGTTTGACGAGTTTTGGCGCGAAATTTGAAAGATCTAGGGTGAGGGTAGGGGCGTAATTGACGCCATAGGAGCGTTCATTGCTTGAGGTTGGCGCAGACGCTGGCTTCAGATGCCTCCGTGGTTTTTGGCCGTCACTGCCGAATCGAGGTCGTATCGCGGAATCAGGCTCCGAAGGTGCTCGGTTTCAACCTGAAATTCGAAAGGATTACGGTAATATGACGTCAAATTAAATGTTAGATGAAGGACTTTTAAAGATTCAAAATAATACCTGGGACATTTTGGACGCCTCGCTGAACTTGCTCGACTGGTACTTGGTGCGTATGGCGGCCAGCTTCTGCTGGCTCTGCAATTACCGTAACCTTGGTGACATTCAAAATTCAGACGACGTCCTTACCATGACTCTGATGATGGCGCCCGCGCACAGCTCGGCGATCGTCTTCATCTCTTCGTCCGTCATTTTGGCGAGTTTTCTAGAATTTCAAAATTGGCATCAAAAACTAAGATGACGTTATGACGCCACGAAACTATAAAGCGGCATGACGACGTTCGACTTACGCCATTTGTTTGCTGACGCCATCTTCTTGAGCGACGTGGAGCGCCAGATAGAGCGACGCGGCGGACACCTGTGACGGGTAGAGATGCGCGAGCGAGGCATCCAATAAGCAGAGCTGAAAAAAATCGATTTTTAAACAAATTAGGCCCTGTTCACATTTTTATAAGGTCAGAAAATTTGGAATAATCAATATCTTTCAAATTTAAGTCCCGCCTCTTTTCTTTATAAAACCAAAAGTTGATTTTTTTTTTTTGGAAAACTCGCCTCATTGAAGTAGCGAGCTCTTTGGATGACGACCTTCTTCATGTCGACGCCGAGCGCGATGCAGTACCACTCGAGGAACTGCAGCGAGTTGGGTCGGCCCAGGTTGAAGCTGAAAGGAATTTCCCAAAATTTGCAAATTGCTACTTTCTCGAACAATTCGAATTTTCAGTTCTTTTAAAAAATTCAACAAATACTATTCACGATCTGAAAAATCGAGTAATCCCGGTTTGAATAGATCTTTTCCTTCTTTTTTTAATAATAAAAACTTCTGAAAGGAATCCGTCTCTTTTCTCAGAACGAGATTAATACTTTTCAAAAGGGATCAATATTTTCGAAAGAGATCTTTTCCTAGAAAATAGATCAGCCCCTACCCGACAGCATCCAGAATTCGCATCTCCATTCGGATAATGTCCCGCTTGGCGAACGCGTTGTCTGCCATGTACTCGAAGTCAGAAAGGACGGGCGGGTACATCTCCTCGAACTTCGATGCGATGAACCTGAAAGTTAGATATTTGAAGAAGAAAAGATTATGGTAATTACAGTAGCCATTAAAAAATCGATTTTTTCCCGTAGAATTTTCAAATATTTTATACCCTTTTCAAGGTTATTTTTTAAAATTCTTCAACAAAAATCTCAGATATCAGGGTTCTTTAAAATTTGTTCAATTAAATTTTCGGCAATACTATATATGACGAGACGCTATAGTTAGATGTAGGGGAGGGAAGGAAAGTAGAACGAAATAGTGTGGGGAAAAGAGTTTCTATTTAATCAAATAGCAGTTGCCAAATGTTCTCGTCTTACATGCAAGTGGTGCCGACCAACTGGAGCTCGGTCTTGGTGACGTCGCGCGCGACGCTGAGGAACTTGTCCAACAGGAACACCGTCAGATGCAGCGTATCCGGCAGCAAACTGAAGCGCTGTTGCACCTGAAAATTCGAACATTTATAACTTCTATATCATTTTATAGATTTTTCGAAGAGCTACATTTTCGTATCAAATTTTGTGAATTTTTTACATTTCATCGGTCCGTTATTTTCAATAAATCCATGTATTCAGATATCGTTTCTCCATACCTGCACAATCCAATCTATCAGGATAGATCGCATTTTTGGCTGCAACTGAGTGGAGAGGATGTACATGTTGTCGACGGCAAAGTCTTCAGACTTCTCGTAGGTCAGCAGGTAATTGAAGATGTCCACGTCGAAGCCCACCACGTCGACCACCGCCTAAAATCGATATTCTTACGGTAATCCCGAAATTTTACATATACAATACATCTTCCTTTCAAAAATAAGTTTTTTTCAGATATTTTTCCTAATAGTTTTCACTAAAGGAAAAGTTCTAGAAATTTTTTCTTCAACTTTTTGGATCCGCTTTGGCAATTGTTCAAATGACGGGGGATGACGTGAGGACGTGCGCGCTATAGTTAGGGATAGGTGAGGGAAGGAAAGTAGGAAGATAATAATGTGGGGGAAAAGATGACGTCACGTCCTCACGTCATTCCCGGCCATTTTTCAGTTGTCTTAGTTTTCTATGAAAAGTACAATAAAATCAAATTCGTATTTTTGTCATTTTTGCTCACCTTCCTGTACTTTGGATTGGCGTACGCCTGAACGAGTGTGTGAGTCTGTTGCAGCTGCTGCCTGGCTGATGTTGTGGATTTGCCACTGATAGTCATCGACGCAGCGGCAACCGACACCGAAGAAGCCGATTTGCCCGATTCTTTCACTTCTTTGGTTTTCTGGACAAAGATTTTATTTTCACTTTTTTAGATTTATATATTTTCTCCTAGCTTCAAGAATTTGTAGATAAAGCCGCTTAGAAATTTCGAGATATTCCAGATATTGAGAAACATTCAGCTCTAAAGAGCTTTATATTTTCAAACTTTATACAGATTTGATATTCGAGCTTCATATCCCTTTCCAAAAATGGGATTTCATATATTACGGCTTGCGAGAAGATGGATATTGTACACTATTTGCAGCTCTCCTCTCCTAGACCCAACCCCCAGAAATAGGATGCGTTCTGAAGAGAAGGAAGAGATAACAGAGTAATAAGCGAGGCGAAAAAGGCGGAACGCGTGCAAAAGCGAGTTGCAAAGAGCGTGCAGTATCTATCTCCTCACAAGCAATAATATGATATATCTCTTAAAAAGAATTTCATATATTCGACCTGATTCTGGATAGTCTTGTGTGTCTCGGTCGTGTTTTTGTTGTTAGGATGCTCGCCGAGCGGCCGTCTCATCGCCAGCTTGTCCTTGACCGCGTCCACCTTGTTGCGGTTGTCCTGAAATGAAGGGATATACTAAATCTGGATTTCATGTATCCCCTTTAGGATAGGATTTTGGATCATATGAAATCTAGATCTGAGAACATAAATTTTTACTTGATCCTACTGCATCTTTTGGGATTTGATATGAGCGCGTTCACTTTTTGACATCGTGTCAATGTCAAGCGATTCTACGTGTAAATCCATGACATCGATGTCAAGCGTATGCAAAAATTTACACGTAAAATCGCTTGGGATTGACACGATTTTAAAAAGTGTGAACGCGTCCTGTTATTCCTTCCTTCAAAAATGTTGTTGTATGAAATCAAGGTTTAGATCTATGAATTATCATTTGGGTCCAAAATCCTAGAAATCTTTGAATTTTTTTTTTTCAAAAATCCTATGCCGTACAAAATTCGATTTTTGTCTTGTGCTTTATCATATCTCCCTTTTCCATACCTGAGAGGCGTCATTGGCCCTGGTGTTGGGATTGACGGTTTGGAGACGAGTGGTGCGACGCTCCATGATTTGACTCTGTCACAAGGGATACTCTGCGTCTCTGCCTCTAATCCGGACGAGCTGCCGTAATCTCTAGCAAGTGGCTGTTGGGAGCGGCGGGCCTTTCCTCTCACTCACTCTCGCTTCACACACAACGCCAGACGTCGTGCGCAACTTACCTGAAATTCTTGAAATTAGCGAGTATTTTAAGGTCGAATTTTCCGGTAAAACAAGAAATTTTAGGAAAAATTGAAAAAATGATTGATTTGAACAGGAAAAATCTCAAAATTCCTTAATTCCAAGCTAAAAATCCCTAAAAAGAGGGTAGAAGTTGATAAAATCATCCTAGAGATAAGATAACTTGATAAAGATTTTCTTAGAAATTTTGAAAAATCGGGAAATCTTAAAAAAATCAATATAAAAAAGTCGGGAGAGGTCAAGAAATTCAAATCGGAATTATTGGCGGGCTTTCGCTAGGTCAAACACACTTGCCCTGGGCACGCTATTCTCTCCTTCTTTTCTCTCTTCTCATTTCCCCTCTCTTTTCTCCTACTCTTTCTGTCCTCTCTCTCTTTTTATGCTATTTCTATTCTACTGTCGAAAAATGCCATTTTTCATGTTCGAGAGAGTCACAGTAATCCTGAAAACATTTATTATTTTTCTACCATAAAAGTACAATTTCACAAAAATTGACCAAATAATTATGTAAGGCAAAATCCATGGCCTTAACTGTCAAAAGTAATAAGCTATTATTGATTGGAGAGAAAAACGATAATATGCTATTATTGAGGGAAAGTCGATATTTATGCAGCAATTAGAACTCAAATTTGGAGGAGCGAAATAGTGAGTTGCGTAGAAGAGAAACGAGAGACGAGTAGCGATTTTTGGATATCGACGTTCTTTCCAATCAGTAATACCTCATAATATGAGAAAAAATCAGTTTTCCTTTCATCTCTAAGAATTTTCTATCGTAACTTTCGCGATAGAATTTCGACGAAATATAGCAACATCGACAAAACATATCAAACAAACTTGGGTACTCTTTAAAAATATCAACCTCAGAAGAAATTTCACTGTATTCATAAGTTTCAGACCGAATCATGGAACTTTCTAGGGAGCTATTGTCGATTTGATTATTCTTCAAATTATCTAAGCTAGACAAAACAATTATGGAATTATTATCAGGAAAAAAAGTTTGGCTTTCATGTAAATTACAAGATTCGGGAATTAAAATGCAATCTTCAGAATTGATATTACAGGATTCCTCACTTAAAGTAGAAGATTCAAGGCTTAAAATACAAGATCGAGCATTAAAATTACTGGAATGGCTAAAAATGACCTGTTGATGAGTTTCTTTAATTGACGGATTCAAGAAAAAACTCGGATGTATCTTCATCCGCTTGACTACTCGACTTTTTCCGAAATTCGTTTCCTGAATCAGGCCTCAAACTGGGCGAATCATCCGTTGAGCTGTTTTTCAGGGGATTGGGGTTGGAGCGCTAGAACATTTTATTTAAATTTTGAAATGTTTTTCCCCTTTAACTAACTTTTTGGCCATTCGTCGAATTTTTCGGCAACCTGCGAGAATAATACAACGGGTCTTTGTTCGACCTAAAACATTTCAATTTTTCAAGAAAATGGCTTTTCAGGGAAGCAGGACTAGCTAATTTTTGAAAATAGAACGTTCGACGGATTTTTCTAATCTTTAAATTATTGTATTCTTGAAAAACTTCGCATCACTTTGTAACCCTTTTCAAGCTCTATCTAACTATACTAATTATCTTCTCTACTTATCTATCTAACTATTCTAATTAAGGGACTTAATTGGTCAATTACTTGCATTTCACTATCGTCATCGCTCTCTGACATCGACAGGTCTGACCCTCCTTCATTTTCTTCGACTACCGTATTCTGCGCCATTTTATCGTGCATGTAGGGGATCATCTGTAACTATAAACTTAGTTGTTTAAAAAATATATAATTAACTTAACTTAATTTTATGTTTAAATTCTTATATCTTCCAATATTTTATTTCAGGTATATTATAACTAATTCAATTATTTAAACCTACCAGAAGGTCGACACAATCACCGTGATGAAACATTTTTGCATCATCTAGGGGAGTTCTTCCCCACCTAAAAGAACATTTTTTTTTTTATAACTCGCTAATCTTTTTCCAGATCATAGACCACTTTCTAAGGTAATTGAAAATCTCATTTTTTTCGAACATTAGAAATTGATCAAATTCGTTCTAGAAGAATTGAGATTTTTCAGAGTTTTTCTAGAAGGATAGTAAAAAAATCTATAGTAATTGTTTAACTTGGATTTTTCTCGAACCTACCGATCTCTCGGCTCATGGTAGACTTTCGCAACATTCAGGAAGAATCTGACCAAGTGGGCGTGGCCTTCGGAGGCAGCTATGTGAAGCGCGGTTCTACCATCATAGTCAGCAATATCTAGGTCAGTGCCTTGCATGTAGAGCCTAAAATTTGAAATTCGTTTGCCAAAATATAAACCAGGCATATCCTACCTCTTGACTACATCGATATCCCCATTTTTGGCTGCGAAGAGTAGACCAACAACCTGAAATAAAACTCATTAGCATTAGATATAAAAATCGATTTTTAATTAGGGCTAAAATGGTTCTTAGGTTTAAAGTATTTATTATTAGAATTGCCTGTTCCGTTTCCCTATCTCCGACCCTCCGTCTTGGGTCAATTTTGTGAGAATCGGCATGCAGGAGAGAGTCGTAGTTATGGAAGTTGAATTTCTCGATGAGTTTCTGAAAATTTCGCCATGAGAATAACGATGAAGATCAGCTCTTCTTGGTTGAAACGTCAATTTTCTGATGGTCTTTGTGAAAATTGTAGCGGAGATCAACTTTTTAGCCTAAAAATCGATAACTAACCCTACAAAAAGCGACTCCTTTGCAGGAGTTTCCCATTTTGTCTAGAGGTGGAGCCCACAGCGCTATGCCCATTAGGTTGGGAATAACCACGATCATGGCCCCAGACACGCCGGATTTCGCTGGTAGGCCGACCTGGAAAAAATCATTGAACAATTTAGGGCAAGTCGAAGTTTTCTAGTGTGAGTTTAAAAAAAAAAAAAACTACAGTAAGGTAGAAAGATCTTAGGTAGGTTGCTTAGAAAAACCCACCTGAAACGCGAATTTCCCCGATAAATCGTACATTCCACACGAATACATTAAAGATAGAACATCTCTACAGGGCTGGGGACTTATGCACCGTTCTTCAGTTAAGGGGCAGACTCCTGAATTTTCAAAATCTCGAAAATCAGCCATATGCCATCCCTATATAAAGAAAAATTCAACTACAGATTCTAACAAATTCATAAATATTAGAACATCCCGGAGTTTTTCACATAATAAAATCTCAAGTGATGTTCAAAATGGCAATTTGTAAATGATGAGACCTATAGTTAGAGGATAGAGGAGAAAGAAAGTAGAGAGAAGTAGCGCGAGAAACGGTAGGTCTCATCATTTACGAGTTGCCATTCAAAATAGTCTGAGTAGTTATTCAATACTTATGAAATAATCTGAACCGTTTACTTCCTCTTTCATTTTAGGTTGATAAGTGAAACTCACCTCCGTTCGCTAAGGTTGATGCCATAACAGCTAGAGTATCGCAGTTGGTTTCCAAAGAGCACAGTTGGAAGTACAGATCTAGTTCTTCCCTGAGACTCTGAAATTTTTCAAGAATAAAAAACAACCTTGAAAATTCTGAAACTTGCCTTGGTTTTCGAAGGAAAGCAACCGTTTTCTTTCATATAATAGGACAAAGCGTAATTCCTATCAGCCGAATCTCTTTCGGAGAGAAATCTGAAGAAAGATCGATTTTTAAAAGGAGGTAAAAAAGTTTAAAAGTGGCTAATCATTAAATAGAGATCAAAATCTTACACGGCATTATTGAATCCCACGTGCTCCCCGCCAGCGATTTTCCTGTATTCATTCAGCACGAAATCGAATCGGTCCGCCATATTCAGTCCATTTTTAATCAACGATGAAGTGATAATCGCTCCTGCGTTGATCATCGGGTTGTGTGGCTTTCCTAAGGATGGTTTGATTGTCGACTATTTTTTTTGCAAAGACTGTAATTTCAATGAAGATTCGTTTTCGATCAATATATTGGCTGAAAGGCTGATCTTCGTTGATTTTTAAAATAAAATCTAAAGTTCTATTACCGTTTCCATCCAGGCAGATTTCATTGAACAGACGTCCAGAAGGCTCGTGACCAATGAAAGAATGCACATAATCAGCACCCAAATCGGAAGCTACGATTGAATAATTGAATGCCTGAAAGTAGAATAATTAAACTACCGCCATCCCTTAATTTGAATTATCATTTGATTGCAGCATACCTAATTATGTCACAACAATAATTATATTCACTGTTTCAAGGAGTGGCTTAACTACAGTATCCTCCTAAATTAAGTTTCAAAAGATGATGTAACCCATAAATTTTGTGTCCCAGACGGTTTTTTTGTCTATTTTTCTCAGAATTTACCGAACTCCTCCGATAAACTTTCATCTGTATCGTTGGAATTTCGAAGTTGAAAATAGAGACCTAATTTTTTAATAGACCCCTAAAATTTCGGTCTCAAAATTTGATCGCAATATTTCGAGTGGAGAGAATTCGAATGCCATAAAAAGTTACGACGTTTCGTCCGACGAGGTTTTTCTGATGGAAAGAAAATGATGAAAATAAAATAGATTGAACATCACTTTATGATGGGTACGCTTCCCACGAGACAGAAAACCCCCAAAGGGCTGTCTAGAAAAATCTCGTTTCGAAAAAACATTTTAAAATATTTTTAAAGGATCCCCTAAAAATCAGTAAAGTCTGTCACCACAAAAATATCTAATATATAGTCGCTCTATGACAAATTAATTGTGACAACTTTTCAAATAAGTTGATTTTACATCGGGTAGATCGAAAGATCGAAATCGAATTAGTGGGTTTGGTTGATGGAATTTTTCTAGTTTCCAAAAAAATCGAAAAATTCCTATTTCAACTTACCTTGCTGACACTTTGAATGCAGAAATTGTCTTTTGCATCGCCAAGGGAAAATCTCTGACCGTCAATCGTGCAAATTGACATGCCCCATCGATTCGGGTCTTGTCTGGAAATTTTTCACTTTTTAGGTGACTCTTCGAAAAAATTAACTTTGTTTCAGCTTTAGACAAGTGCATAAGCACTCCGAAAATGTTGGAATTTCGATTTTTTACCTGGCTAACTGTGGTATGTAAGTCGCCACGTCACCAGCGTTAACGGTATCTCGGACCTAAAATAGGCAACTTGGAAACCGCGAGACCACGAAACACGAGACATTGAGAAATAGTGTGGAAAAAGAAAGCCTACCATTTCCATACCCTACCCTATACTATTTCGCGCTATGTCTCGTGGTCTCGCGGTTCCCAAATATCCATTCGAAGTTATGAACAAGCATTTAAGTTATAAGTGAAAAAATTTCCACCTAGAGATCATGGTTGTTCTTCTTTATTTTAAATTTCACCTCTTCAAAAATCGTCTTGATAACTGCGCAAAAGTCGTGCCAACAGGGAATGATCAGCTGATTTCTCAGAGCTTGGGATATCAGAGTAACTGCTGGGTTGATGCACCTGAAATCGATGCATTCTTATATATGACCTCAAATTTGAAAATATTTAAAGATTAATGAAGATCGCCTTCTAAGAACGTTAAAGTTTAGGTTATTTTGCAAAGCAATTAGTTTTTTTAAATAACAAAAATATACCCACTCCTTGAATTGGTGTCGTGAAAGTTCATTGGAATTCGACGATTGCTCGTCATCGGATTCCTCGAAAAATTTGATTTTCGCCATCATCGCTCGAAATCGGGGGTCTTTTTCTCGCAGGCCGAAGGATTTTAGGACCTAATATTTTGCTATCCTTAAACATTTTTCAACTAATTGAAAAAAACAACAAAAAAAAGTGAGTTTTTCGAAAAATTTTCTCAAATTACCTTGATTAGTCGAGAAATACTGGCTTCTTCCCGATTAGGTAGCTTGAACAGCTCGAAAATCAGATCGGCGGGCGACCGTTCCGACGACATTTCGTAGGATTTTCTCAATCCCTCCGCGGTTTTCGTAAGAATCTGAGCCACAGATGCTTTTCGGTTCAAAATTTCACCAATCGAAGCCACTAAATTCACAGCATTTAGAAAAAAAACAAGTTAGAATGATTTACAAGTCTTTTCGGAGTGCTCATCAGGACCGGCTTGACCGTAATGTTTAACTTTCATCATCACCATTTGCTAAGTGCCTGAAAATCCAGATTTAAGTAGGAAAAAATGATGAAGATTAGCCACTAAAAATAATTGTTAAAAATCCGAATTTCTTTTAAAAAAATATAAATTTAAATGAGGATCAGTTTTTTAATTTATGAAATTTAGACTTAGATACTTAACACAGAAAAATCGTCTAAAGTATGAATTCTGAAATCTAACCCAGAACCTGGAACCAATATATCGAACCTAAGTTTATATGGGTCTTGTGCTGTCAATAAAATTGCGACGAAGCGAGTAAAAATTAGTGATAGAACGGTACCGTACGTGGTCACTTTCTGATTTTGCTTCCCTCTATAAAATTCACTATCTCTAACTTTTTCTCCATCTCTTACCCTCTATCATTCCCATTATCTATGATTCAATTTTTTCGAGTAAAGTACGGGGAACCCTTTCTAAGTATTTCGAGGACGGAAAACCCTGTGACATATCAGAAAAAGTCTCCGTTTTATGGTGAAGCGAAAATTTGTCAGGAAACACCCATAAAATTGGGTACGTAGGCCGAAAAAGTTATGTTTTTTCTTATTTTCTCTAACCTATGTTAAAGAATAGACCTGGAAAACACTCTGGGATAACTTAAAATCCAAGTTTAGATTAGTTGACGACTGAGAATTTTTCGGAGAAGAAATAAAACATCTGTCCGCGAAATGGGAAGAATGACCGTATAGAGAAAGTGAGTAAGGGAATTTAAAACTTGATTTAGATCTTCTAGGATTTTAGGATATCATAAATTTCTAGAAAATCTTAGGCTATCTGAAAGTTAACATATAGAAATTTTTGATATAGACCAGTTTTTGCAAGAGTCTAAGAAAAGTGAATCGGATTAAATTTTTTAGGCTTCTCTAAAGATATGTGAAATCTCTAAAAATCTCTTTTAAGTAAAGTCTGAATTTGAGATTTTTTCGAATTTTTATGCTTTGAACTTTATGCCGATCTCTCAAAGAGTATGTGGGGTCGACCGTTCTCGAAACCCATAACATTTTGGTCTGAAAATTGTCGTTAAGTTTTAAAACTCTCAAAATTTCGGAGGGGAAGAGAAAATGGTAAGTCATAATTCCTGAAATCAGTCTCTTTTTCAACGATAAAAAAATCGTCACAAACCACGTGATACATGATAGTACGAAGATTGAAAATTTTAGATGTCCGAAAAACCTAGACAAGCTCAAAAGTTTCTAAAAAAAATTAGAGAAAAACGCCCGTTCTCACTCAGTACAAAGTGTAATCTCATGCAAAAACCATAGAGAAAGTATAAACTTCGAGCTGAAGGTCAATGGGAATGTCTTCGAAAACTTTTCACAAAAGCGCCTTTTTCCACTAGAGATTCTAGAGTTCAAAATATTCTGCACATTCGAAAAATTTTCGTGCACCTACTATTTTGAAAAATAACCTTTAGAAATTCAACTTTTTAGACATGTTATGGTTTTCTTTATCATAGATTCCTAGGTTTAAAAATTAGGTAAGTCCGAGTTAATGTTGATTTTTCATCAATAAGAAAGTTCAAGCACCGCTACCTTCGGTCGAACTTTTATCGTTGAACCATAAACTTTACGGTTATGTCGGGTGCATTCAGGGGAAAACCAAGTTGATTTCTGTACCCTTTCATGATGATTTTTTCGTCAACTAACCTTGAGAATTTTCTGGAACGGAGAATTTTACCGTAGTTTAGAATTTTTTGAATGAAAGTTTATAGGTTAGTCGAAATTTTTCATCCTCAAACCCCCTGAGTCACATGCACTTTATAATGCTCTTTGAGATTCTTGCCAAAAATATTTATCACTAAAATATCACAGCCTGTTTTCTCTCCCTATGTTTCATCATAGGAGAGATTTTCTCTTGTCTCGAGTTTTTTTTTCAAAAATCACTTCGTAAACCACGTGGGGCTCTAACGTTCCATCACACAGAATCTTTATCTCTAAAATCAGTGATATTTTTCTTCCTCTTTTTTCTTAAAATCTCTTGCTTTCCAGGTATATTTTCGCCCAGACGGCTATAACTTTACCCATCGTTTTGATTCAAAATTTAGGTTCGTTGCCCCTTTTATGGCCATTGCGATATTTCAACTTTCAAGTTTCAAAAATCACGACACAACTCAAGAAAACGACTTTATTCTCTAGACGGCAAATATTTAGGCAACATTGTATCTTCTAAATTATAAATAAGGCTTAATTATTATCTAAATAATTTTTAAGTAATAAAATTAGACCAGTAAGACATGAATAAATCCTCGTAGATTTGATATCAAATGATCCTCAAGGCATAAACTATCTGATAAAATTATTCTAAAACGAGACTAAAATTCACATCAGATTGCAGTAATTTCTAGTGAAATCCGTAAAAGTCGAATGTTCAGCTTCGGGAATTATCTTCGGGGAATCAGTATTGATGAAAAAACTCCTCGTCTTCATCGGCTTCTCTGGAAATGTTCAAAAATTAAAAAGGACATCAAAAGATTACGACTTTTAAGCGAGTGAGAGAGAGAGAACATATATTTTCAAATAAGAGGAAGGAAATGATATATCCAAAGATATTTTTAAATTATAGAAAGAAATTAAAGGGAAATCCGAAAAAGTCGAAATTTTTCGTCGACTTACTGAGGAGCGGACAGTCTCCGACGATTACCAGCCATCGGTTGCAGTTGTTGTTGTTTCTGCTGAGTTGGTTGTTGTTCCGTTAGACCAGCCGGTTTCGACTGAGATACCGCTGCTGCCGCCAGGCGACGCGCCCCTAAAAATGGCATTCTTTTTAGGATTTTCAGAAAAAAATAAATGATTAGCTTTTCTGTGTTCTAGTCAAGTATTTTCTCGTTAATTATGGAATTTATTTTAAAAGAAAATCTCTAGGGATGCTAACATTTTTCTACGAATTTTATCGGATCTATTCTATATTCTTTCAAAAGAAATGCTCGAAAGAGATTGGGTAGGGTCGCTTCTCATGTGATTTTAACATTGAATTTATGATGTTAAAAGTGTGTGATGTGATTGCAAAACAGCAGTTGTTGCAAGCTGAAAGGGAGCTGGCCACGCCTACTCCGATCCCCGTTCGACAGGTGGTTGCCGTACTCCGTGGGGGCCAAGACGTCCCACATCCCGCAGACGCCGAATTCGTCTTCCGACGAAGAGTCCTCGTCTTTGTCGCAATTGCTGAAAATTATGTCATTTTTCTGTATTACACATTTTTTGAATTTATGCACACTATCTTACGATATTTTAATTTTGCTTAAAAATATGCATTTTTGATGAATATCAGTTTTTTTCGTGGTTTACCTATTTAGAGACATGGTATAAAAAGGTAAGAGAGTAAACTCCCTGAAATTTTACCTCCAACTATGTTCGCTCCCTTCTTGTAGACTATTCCTTGCGCTTCGTTCAGTTTTCTTGGCCAGGAATCTAACGACTGCTTCATGATGGAACTCTTTCGCGTCGTCTAGCGGGGTTCTTTGCCATCTAAAATGTCAAACTCCCTTTCTTCAAAATGTTCGTCTCGAAATTTTTCTTCAAAAAACAACTCTGTATATTGCTTTTAAATTCGCTTCTTCAAACTTTTCTCCAACATACCTATCTCTCGGCTCCAAATGAACCTTGGCAACTTTGACCAAGAATTTCACGACTTTCAAATGACCTTCAGATGCCGCTATGTGAAGGGCTGTTCTTCCGTCATAATCAACAATTTCCAAATCTGTTCCTTGCATGTACATCCTAAAATTGCCTAGTTTGGCAGAGGAAAATACAAATAGGCGTGCCTTGGAATTGCAAAAATGAATTATAAGCCCCGCCCACCTTCGGATCATCTCGTAATCGCCATTTTTAGCGGCAAAAAGCAGATTGACGATCATATCAGCATCTCTATGAGAGCGGGATCTTCGAGGGTCGAGCTTCTTAGAATCCGCATGAAGTAAAGAGTCGTAGTTATGGAAGTTGAACTTTTCGATAAGTTTCTGAATGCTCTAGTTTACGATGAAGGCCAGGATATATGGCCAATGACCGACTACTTGAGGCAGCATAAAGGGAAGACCAATTTTTATGAGGACCAACTTGGTTTTCGGGTTTCAACTTTCAGCCTACCTTACAAAACGCAACGCCCTTGCAGGAATTGCCCATTTTATCGAGTGGTGGCGAGAAAAGTGCGATCCCCATTAAGTTTGGCACCACGACAATCATTACGCCCGATACGCCAGATTTCGCTGGTAGGCCGACCTGACACGAAAAACATGACAATTTTTAGAGAAGTTGAGAAAAAACGTGAGTTATTAAATTTTTTAGATAAATTGCCTGAAAATATGTACCTGAAACGCGAATTTTCCGCTGAAATCATACATGCCGCAGGAATACATCAGACTCAAAACATCTCTACAAGGCTGAGAATTGATGCACACTTCGTCTGTTAGGGGACAGACTCCTAAAACGGGAATATATTATTGAAGTTTCTGAGAAATAATGTGTTTTCACTTATGTTTCCGATTTTAATTAGATGAATTTGCGTTAACTAAAATATAATATCATGCCGACAAACTATCCATATTCAAAAATCAACGCTAAAATGCGTCCCTATCCAAATAATATTGTTGATGATACCGAAGTCTGAGAGGCGTTTTAAAATGATGCAGTTATTTTTAGTGGATAGAAAATCAAGAAATAGCACGCGAAAGGGAGAGACTGGCGCCTAAAATCGCTTCTTTTCTCCCCTCATTTTCGACTTCCCAGATTTCGGGATCAACAATAACTCAATACTCTGATTCCTTCCTATGTCTCTTATTAGTTGAACTATTAGAAGTGCCGAGTTTACCCCCATTAGCCAAAGTAGCTGCCATTACAGCTGCAGATTCACAGGTGGTCTCAACCGAGCAAAGTTGGAAGTACAAATCGAGTTCATCCCTCAGAGCCCTAGTTCCGGGTGGGAAACACTTGTTTTCCTTCATGTAATAGCTCAGGGCGTAATTTCTGAAAATACCGATTTTGTTGAAATTCTTGTTTATGAAAAATTCTATGAAAACAGTCCCTTTTTCATGTGAAATCCATTAAAAAAAATTAAGCAATTTGATGATAATATATAATTTATGAAATCCTAAAAAACAACTCGACTTCTTAAAACATTTTTCCAACTTACCGATCAGCTGTAGCCCTTTCCGACACGAAGGTAGCATTATTGAATCCGATGAATTCCCCACCAGCCATTTTCTTGTATTCGTTCAGAACAAACTCGAAACGATCCGCCATGTCCAAGTCGTTTCGAATCAACGAGGTCATGATAATCGCGCCAGCGTTGATCATCGGGTTGTGGGGCTTTCCTAAATTGAACCCCTTGTATTTGCAGATGTATAGGGAGGGCAGGGAATGTAGGAAAAGCAGAGAAATAAGAAAAAGAGCTGTCTGTAGTCTGTAAATACAAGGAGTCCTGAATTGTTATTATGGTCGAATGAGAAGATCGTGGATTTTATTTTTTACAGGAAAAATCTTTAATTTGCTGGAAATACTTTTATAGTTCATTAGCATAGAAGAGAATTTTTGCAAAAATAATCGACTCTGTAATATGATGAATATCAACCTTTTCTGCTCAGCAAAATCATATAAAAAGTTGATCTTCATAGATTTTTCTAATATTATGAAAAATGTACCGTTGCCATCCAGACAAATCTCGTTAAACAATCTTCCGGAAGGCTCATGTCCGACGTACTGATGCACTTTATCACTGCCCACATCCGAGGACACAATTGCGTAGTTGAAAGCCTGCAATAAATTTGCAGTATATAAAAAATAAGTCCTGCCCACTCTTTCATATAAAACTTTCCTAATATTGCAAAAATTAAATTAGATGTTGTTTCGCCCACCTTCGAAACCGACTGCACACAGAAAGGAGTATTCGAATCGCCGAGAGAAAACCGTTGGCCGTCAATCGTGCAGATAGACATGCCCCAGATATTCGGGTTCACTCGGGCTAACTGAAAATTGAGCATTTCATATATCCTTTTCAAAATGTATTGTGCCGAATAAAGTTTGAATTTTAAGCCTATGCTTTATCATATGATGCTGATATGTGTTTGAGATTTCATATATCTCTTACCTGAGGAATATAGGTAGCCACTTTGCCATCGCTAATTGTTGCACATTCATTGTAGATCGTAGTCATCTGGCCACAAAATTCAGTCCAATTCGGGATAATCAGCCGATTTCGAAGGGTTTGTGAGAGGAGAGTCAGACATGGTTGAATCACCCTGGACTCTATCTTTTAAGGCTGATCCTCATAAAATAAATGTGAATTTTCAAGATAAAATTGATCAAAAAAGTCTTTAAAAGTCATCTTTTTCTAATGAAAAAGCTGATCCTCATAAAATTTCAAATTTTCAAAATTGCCAAGCCCTTACTCCTTAAATCGTTCCTTGTTCAGGGCTAAGTGCCTGATGTCGTCATCGTCATCTTCTTCAATGTTCCTGATCTTCTCCATCATTACTCTGAGTCTGGGGTCATTTTCACGAATTCCAAAGGATCGCAGCACCTAAAAATCGATTTTTTCTGGGTGATTTTTATGGGTTAGCTCTTATCAATCAGCCAACTTTTATGGAAGTGTTAAATTTTGGGATTGTTTAAAAATTTCAACAGCATTTCTAAATCTAGGTGAAGACATAAAGTGAGTCTAAAAGAAGAGATGAATATACGAATTTTCTGCATATTAAAGGAAGAAAAACCTGGCTAAATATCTAGCCGTAAAGAAATTTTGAAGCGTACCTTCAAAAGCTTGGTCAAACTGGCGACCTCCTTGTTTGTGTTGGGGACTTTGAAGAGCTCGAAAATGACGTTCTCGGGATGAGAGCTACGCAGCGAAAAGGACTGATTCAATCCACTTTCAGTGCGCGACATAATCTGTGCTACGGAGGTTTTTCTCTCCAGAATTTCGCCAATCGTTTGAACTAAATTCGCGAAATTTTCATCAAAATTGATTGACCTAACATTCTTCTCGAATGTATATATCTCAAATTGGAGCTTATGAATCTAAATTTGTGAAATGGTGCGTTCGATTTTTTCGAAATTCGAAAATCATCTAAATGTTTGATCTCAACTTTCAAAGATTTCATAGAATTGATATGTTTAGAGTTCTGATTCTCAATGAAGCTTTCTAAATATACAATGTTTTGGGAAAATATTCAATGTTTTAATTAAGATAAAAATTTAAAAATAAATATTTCTTACGAGTGGCAGCCGAGGGTTTACTATCAGCCTGATTATCAGTATCAATAACCAAATTGCTCAAATTCATCATCGAAAAGCTTATATCTAGCAATCGACTTACTAAAATTAAAAAGAAAATTATGAATAGCAAAAAGATACGCGATTATGTATAAAAGTCGAGTTATTAGCAAAGGAAAAACAATTCATAGGCTCTCCTATAAAATTACTATTCAAGTAAAGTTTAAGGATGAGTAAAGTTGATTTTTAATGATATGCAAAGGGAATATTTACGAAGATTTTCGTAGACTTTTCAAGAACTACGAAGGAAACCTTAGGGAATAGTAATGCTATGAAAATATTTATCGGAAAGATAGAATCTTTAGAAAACGAATCTGACTCATGTGAGTTCAATCTATGAAGAGAAATCTTTAAAACCCTGCCGAAAATCAAGAAATTAAATTCTTTTTGCAAATGATGTCATAGAAATTTCAAGGATAGAAACCCATGCACCTAACGGTTTGTCGATCTATCCTTAAGCATTGGAAGAGACGAACTTTAGAAGAACACGAAAATTTCTGTAAGTCTATAGAGTAAGTCCCTAAACCCAATAACAAACACAACTTTTCTTGAGTTTTATGCGTCAGGAGTTTAAGCTTTAATCTAAACCATCCCACACTAAATCGAAAGGTAAACTGATGGAACAATGTTTCCCTGGGACTATCATTTCATAAATAATAACTAGAGAAATCGAAAAAAGGTAAAAAAGTTTGATCCCTTAGGAAACCCCTCTTATCACGAGGTTCAAACGCCCCATAAAATATCGGATATTTTATGATTCGATGAAATTTCTAAAGACATAATATAGGGCTTGAAGTCATGGATGAGAATGCACTAAAAGAGTGACGTTAGGTAATTTCATACCTGAGTTTAAGATGATGCAAAAATGAATGGGAGTTTACGCAACTGAAACTTAGAACTAATCATTCCTGAAACTCTAGCACAAAATAGCATGAAAAAGTGAGAGGAAAAATAGTGAAGATCAAGCTTTCAAGTATGTCAACCGGATTTTCTGCCCTACCCTTAATTATAGGACGAAAGATAGAAAAATTCAGAGGTAATGAGAAAAGGGCTATCCTGACCTCCGCAAGTCAGCCGAAGAAGCTTGATACGTTGTAAAGTAGCACGCGAAAATTGTTGCCTAGACGTTTTCTTGAGGCACGATCAAAAATCCCTCATCAACGTTTAAAATAGGAAACTAAACCGGGTGAAATATATTTTTGGGAAAATTATTTTCAATTGGTATAAAGTCAACTCTAAAGGAATCCATTGAAAGCTGATCTTCATTCTCTCATAAAATCGATAAAAATTATGGAATTTCGAAGACAAAATGGCATTTTATGAGTAGGTAAGGGAAGACTCGAGATTTTTATTAAAAATTCTGAAAGAACCAATATCAGACCATGCACGTGTGGTTAGTCGTGTTGTAAAGGAACGTGAAAAAAACCCGAAGAAAAACATAAACATTTCGAAAATGCTAGAAAAGCGATCATTTTTCCTATTCTCATAAAAATGGTAAGTTGGAAAAATTCTGAATTCTTTTGAAATTTTTGAAAATGAAAGGGGTAAGTTTCAAAACATTTTCAAAACTGCATGCAAAATTGTGAAAGGAATGTGGTGGGGTTTCCCTTTCTTTATGACCTCAAAAAATTCTGGCGTTAATAAAATCGACTCGAATTGCCATAAAATCGTGCTGTCCGGAATTTTATCGTTCCACAAAGTTTTGCTATGGCTATTTATTTTATGATCTTTCGGGGGTTAGAATAGAGAAATCCGCCTTTAACTTAATCATCGAAAGGTTTAGATAATTAATGAATTTGCTACTTATCAGTTTCGATTTGTTGCTAGCACACTTGATATTATCCTAAAACATGTCTCGTTCCGCTGTAGCTAAACGGGAATCTCAAACCAAAGCCCACTAGACCCACAAACAACACCCACGCGTAGCGATCTTACTTCTCGAATTTTTAATGCGCAACAAAACATGTTTATCACCAAATATATCGTTCGAGCGTGAATAATAAAATATATTTTTCGATGTTAAATAAACGTCAACATGAGTTTGTCAGCTCTTTTCTAATATTGATGAATAGCGCGCAATACCAAGACTCTGTCCAATCACAAGCTCTTTCAAAGAAGAGTCAAAATTGTATGCATTTGATTAAATTCGACTCAAACTAGATGTTGATAACTGTCAAATAAATGCCTGATCGGAGAAACGTATTTAAGGAAATCAGAATTCCGTAATAAACAGCCTTTTCTCACAATCTTGATTTTCGCGAAACCATTTCTAACTTGATAAAAATGAAAGCTCTGACTTTGGTGCTTCTGATCTGCTTTGCTCTGCTGGCTATAGTCCATTTGTCTGAACAAGCTGATAAAGAAGTAAGTGAGAATTTGGTAATTATGATACAAATTATTTCATCATCTAATAAATTATAATTGCAAAGAATATCTGTAGAACTTCTCACTTTTATTTTTGGGTCAGCCATTAAAATAAGTTTTCTGAAATTTTTCTAATTTGGCCATTAGTAAAACTCGTACAGTCAATGTGTTATGGTCTAGGGTTAGGTTAGAATAAGCTAGGCCATTGTACGAGTGTACAACGTTTACTGGTTGTCCCTCTAATTCAGCGATATCTCCACTTTTACTGACTAGAAATAGTATGAGGAAGAAAGCTATGATGATATTTTAATTATATTTATGAAATTACACAAAGCAATCTTTAAATGATCACGATTGCAGGGTTTCATGACTGTGGTCCGTCAAAAGAGGCAGTGTCTACCGCCAAGCTGTGTGAGTGAAGGCTGCTGCTCAGGAAAATGTCCATATTGGTGCAGATTGTGTGACGTCAAATTCAAATGTTGATGCAACAGTGGAATGTTCTATAAAAAGCAACAATTCATCTTAATGTTGTGAAATTAATTGTCAGTGAATACTGTTTCTGTGGCTACATTTCTGAATATTTCAGAACAAATTTGGAGTTAACCATTGTATCTTCGTTGTCTTGAATAAATTATGTTGAGCTTCACTGGACTTCATATTTTCAGATCAAATTTTGTAGTTGCATGAATTAAAAATCGAATATTATTTTATCATCTTTTGGCAATAGTTTTTGATTCAGCAACTTCGAGCATCAATAAAAAAAATAATGAGTAACTCGGAAATGTCGCAACCAGGGCTGTTGCGGAATCGAATTTTAAAAAATTCGGAATCGGAATTGAAATTCTCGAGAGGTCGGAGTCGGAATAGAAACTTCCGCAACAGCCCTGGAGGACGATCATCATATTTGCGACTTACCCCCTGTATATTTTTGAGTCGGACTCAAATGCTTCCTAGGTTTATGGCGGGTTTATATCATTATCATAAAATTTTGACAGATATGAATCACTGAGTTCATATTTTGGGATTATTCATATCAGCACTTTCGCAGCGATATCATGACCATATCCATCTATATTTTCTGATAATTCTTCAATAAGATCTGGGCATGTTAGCGGTGAGATCCAGAAGGTGAAACTTTGAAAGACTTGGAATAATTTTGGCACTCATTCAATATCCATTAACTTTGAAAAACGCCTATAAAATGATAGTCGTGAACATTAAATAAAAATCAGAGATAGTCATTTATTTATTTATTAAAAAAAGATCTTTAATTATCTATTCCCAAGACGCTTGTAAAGACTTGAAGTAAGCGTCTGCTTTTGTGGCTCCTTTTTTCTTCCATTATGAAATGAATACTGATTTTTCTTTCTTTTTGGCTTTGAAACACGACAATTTTCGTAGCTCATCAACAATAATTGAAAGTCCGTTTTTGACTGTTACCGTCTTAATGAGTAAGATAAATATAACCATACTGAAATACCTTTTCACGATTTAAAAATGGTTTTGTCAGAAAATGTTTTAATTGAAATAAAAAAATTGTTACGGTCAAAAATTCCTAAAATCTAGCTACTTATTTCAAAACATACAGTGCGAACAAAGTTTAGGAGCATGATGATTTTCGATTTAGCGTGAACAGATCTGTTTGAAAATTGACAAATTACTCCAATAAGATAAGACATACATATTGCTTTATTGCTTTAGTGTACAATGTATGTAGAATAAAAACATCAGCTAGTCATGATAATCTAGTTTGGTGCGATGACAATTACAAAAATATTTTTTTTTAAATCTTTCTAATTCTCTGGTTGAATTTGATTAATTTGCTGTCCTGCTTGGTTAGTCTTCGGTTGATTGGTTGACCTCTCGACCACCGATGAATTGACTGAAATTCCACCATTTACGTTTTTATTTTGAAATAAAAAGTCGTTCTTACCCACTCCAACTTGATTATTCGGTATGCAACTTAAAAATTGGGTGAACTTATTCTTGACATAGTCCCTATAACATTTTCCTGTGAGAATCATTGCTATGGTTCCGATAACCCCATGTTGGCAGGCATAAACTTCGAATGCATTTGTTACTTCTAAACGAATTTTTAGATAAATCATAATTTTTGAATAACTTTTCATCTATCGATCATTCATGTTCAAGTTGAAAATTTTTGCAGAATTTATTAGAAGATACTCATTGATGTTTTATAATCTCACCTGGACGAAAATCGCCAACCGTACAAAAAATGATCGGAATTGATACAAAAACCCAAGGAATTATTGTCTAAAAAGATCTTTTTTATATTTGATTAACCTGCAAATCTTCTTACATTAGCTCCTAGCACTTGAAAATACGATCTTTGCAAGCGAAGAGTTGCAGCTGAAAATGAATGTCTATGACGAGTCAAATTTCGTATGATTAGGCCAGCGAACGTGAGCATTGGCTAAATTTTTTCATCAAAGAATCATCATTAGAAAAGGTAAAAATTCGTTTAAAATAATATACGATTTAATCCATTATCAAAACTAGCTTTATAATAGAATTACAGCACGACTTTGATAAGATCTATTTTAAAATTTCGGAATCGAAATTTAGTTTTCGAAAGACGAAAATCATTTATTCAAATAATTACGATATCTGTTCATCTTCAGTTTCACAATCCTCCATTTTGATAACAGATCAAATTCATTTTTAATTAATTTCTGAAATAATTCATTAAAAATTACCAAAACTGAAAATATAACTCCGAAAATTAGAGCGATGTGTATTTCACAGAATGTGCAAGTATCAATAACAATGGCTCGAGCATAGAACAGAGCATCAGGAACCTCTTTCATTTGCTAAAACAAGTTTTTTTTTTTAAGTTTAATGTAAAATTAACCTTAGCGATTTCCAACTTTGCGATGTTCATATTGTCAAACGGATAATGAATTAGTGAAACCAAGGAAAAATTCGTGTAAGCCAATTCGAAAATAATCGTTGCCATCATTCGCTTCGTAGTTAATTTCGGGGTATTAGCCATTTCAATTCGAGAGCATTGATAACGATATTCATAGCATTCGACTAAGGTCACTCCATAATCTTAAAACAAGCATGCCGCAAAATGTGGTATTTTGGCTCCCTGAATAAGACGGTAGAAAAGACGAACAGTGGGTTGATAAATGGAAATACGGATATATAGGGCTAGGGTTAGGTTTTGGATAGGGTGATCATGATCTTAAAATGATCAGTACCTATGGTAGACACATTTCCTGATAAGAATTAATCTACCCCCAAGTTTCCCATTTTTCAACCCACCGTCCCTCTGTTTCACCGTCTTATTCAGGGAGCCGGTATTTTCTATAAAACCGAGACGAAATTTTTCATTTCAATTTTGATTAAAAAATTTCGAGGATTTTTGAAAAGTTTAGTCCTTCAGTTTCTATTTTAATCTCGAATTTGTGAAATCCAATTTCGCCTTAGCACTAATTTGCTAGAAAACCAGTTAATGAGTAGAAGAATATCAGGAGTTGAATGACAGGTGGAACTCCTAAATGTTGAAATAGACCATTTGCATAGCCTAAAATTATAAAAACCATAACTCAAACTATAAAAAGAACTTCAAAATTAAACTAAAACATTTTGACTTTTTTCCTTGGAGATTACGAGATTACAAATTTAACCCGAATTCAGTATTCAAGCGTTATGAAAGTCTCATCATTTCGGGTGTCCCGGAAGTAAAGTCGCAACTTAAATTTGAACAAAAATTGCAACATCACTTCGGGCCGTCCAATATATTGTTATTGATAAAATTTTAATGGTAATAACCCTTACCAGCAAGATGGGGTACAAAAAGCATTGGCATAGATAACCAGGACATTTGTAATTCAAGACAAATTATACTAAATTTCAAATAAAGTGTATTTTCGACTCAAAATAATTGAAATTTAAAATGCTGTAGTCATTTAATTTTTAAACCAATAGAAAAGGAATTAAAATTTAATATTTTTCTTAATTTACTTACGTGCATTGAAGTTTTGCTAGCAAGACTTTATAATAAAGAGTCATCGCTTTAGGTGAAACAAAAATTATGCAAAATAGGCCGAAAAGGTTAATCGGAAGCTGAACGAACATAATTATTTAACAGGAAAAAATGTTTTTCGAAAGTCTTTCAGTGTTTCCGTCAACTTACCTGAATAAACCCCATTAAGAATTGAAGTTTGAAATAAATTCGATC
This sequence comes from Diploscapter coronatus, assembly GCA_964036155.1. Lineage (NCBI taxonomy): Eukaryota > Metazoa > Nematoda > Chromadorea > Rhabditida > Rhabditidae > Diploscapter > Diploscapter coronatus. Next base: position 79,632,866 of record OZ038423.1, on the reverse strand, counting down.
ATCAAAATGATATACTGTAATGTTTTTATAATCCATAGGTTAAAAAAATACTTTTGGAATTGTAAGATTCTAGATAATTATTTTAGAGAAGCCGGCAACCTGGAAAATGTATGATACCAAGATACTAAGACATGCTAAATAATTTCAAAAAAGAATCTCAGTAATCTATCCTCCCCTCCCCTAACCCCATACTGTTTCGCACGTCTAGTATCTTAGTGTCATGCATTTTCCAGGTGATCAAGAAACCACGTACCAATGAATAATGTGCAAAATACAGTGAACTTCTTATATTCTAATATAGAACTCAATGGCATTTGATTCGTGTTAGAATTCAATAATTATTTTTGGCGTTCCAGGTGAAACGTCTGTGTAAGATTTCAAGAATAGCAATTTTACGTCACAAGAGCCGTTGAAACACAACTGATGAACAATAGTTATTATCCAGTTTGAATTTTTTTTCCTAGCCTTATTATTTCCCACTAGGTGGAAGTTGGCTACCCTCAGCCCGTAACGAGACAGTCGGCCATCCTAATCACACAGGACTAGTGGCCCGTCCCGAGGACAGACTGTTGTTGTGTGCAACAGCCGAGGGATTTTAGGCAAATTTTAACATGATGCAAATGGCGAAACGTGATTTTTAATTTAACGTACATCATTCTTTATAAGTAGAGGGCCAAGTGAGATTCCCGTTGTGAAGACAAAGTCATGGAAGTATTTTTCTAGGAATCTGTAGGGCTAGACAGGCTTATAGCAAGAAACCGCATGAAAAACGATGCATTTTCTATCACAAAATAACAAGAAAAATGTAATTTTTTCATATTCGGCGTGAGCGCTGGTGAGCACGGCCTATGAAGCTCAAGCGAACGATTTGAAATTTTCACTGTACGTTTTGACCGGCTCAGGTCAGATTTCAGGGGCATGTTCCGAAAGCAAAAATGTTCCCTTGTCAGTAGATTAATATTCTTGCTACTCATTTGATGTAGAAGTCTTTTTAAAGGCTGAAAACGCAGGAGACCTTTCATTCATAAAGGAGAGTAACGATTTACATTTTCAGGTGCCTTCAAAGCGATGAATGATGTTTGACTATTATATCAGTTTGTAAATAATTAAATAAATGAAAATAAGACCATGATTTATTTCATTTTGCATGGAATGGTGTGATATTTTATTGGAGAATATTCTATAAATGCATGAAACTTATAAATATTCCTCATCTTCGACTATTTTCTCGAATTGGCATTATGAAAACAACAGTATTTTTTTCAGTATTAACCGTATTCATAGCTCGTTTTAGAAATCTTCCAAATAAGGCATAAATTTTAACTCTGATTGAGTAGAGCATTAGCAAAGTTGTGAATGGGTTGTGTAGAGCCACTAGCACTTCGCATACATATATTATCACTGAAGAAACCCAAACATTATTTATGATCAACGTTAATTTGGCTTACGATTATATTTCGAAAAGTTGAAGATTTCTTGAGGAACATAATATAATGCCATGAATAAAGCTGGCAAAGCTACTGTAATTCCAAAGGAAAGCAGCTAAATTTTTCATTTTTTAAAGCTTTTTATAATTGTTTCAACGACCATTTTGTACTTGTATTCAACTATCAAAATAATAAAATTAGCTTTAGACGTCTACTCTTCGATTTTTATGAATTGATGAGAACAACATCAAAGCGAAAAAAATTTGACAGTTGGATAAATATCCCAAACGGACCAGCTAGGAGGCATTTATCACGCATGCTCCTATAGTTCAGCAAGTTAAGAATACACCCTGAGTTGGCGAGACGTCAGTTCGATCCCGACTCAGAATAAAAGATTTTGGTCAATATTGGCCACTCACACCCCGCCTGCCCAATAGATACAGCTCTTACATGAATTTATTTATAAAAACTAATTGGCCTGCCTGTCTCATAAGCGAGTACATTGTTTGTTTATGTAATTGCATGGTTTTAGTTGAAAATTGTCCACTGGAATACTGCTTGTGTAGAGAACTCATTGTGTGTATTGTTAAAACTGGAACTGCGATTATGCCTTTAGTGACGTAGAGACAAAGATTGATCATGAATACGTTGAATTGCCAATCTCCGAATTCAATGATTACGATTTGGTTACGAATTTCTGGTCCGAAACATCCCAGTTCCTGCTGATTCTGGAAGTATAGTGATAATAAAAGTTCAAAATATTGTGTTAGAATCTACAAATAATTTTAAATAGTAAACAATTAATTGAAAATAGCGGTGCGTAATAATTGAACCGTACATGAAATTTAGATTTGATTATTTAATATTGTTTTTAACTTCATACCTCATTGATAAACCGTAGGACTTCTTCTTGTGGTTTTGAAATAAAATAAGCAAAGATTGATATGAATATCGTCTCGCATAGGAAGAAGATGGTAAGTTTAGCAATATGAGGTTGAAACCACCAAAATATCTAAAAATGCATTCAAATATACTCGAATAATTTCACTAACGGCAACCTGGAAAAGTAGTTGATTCGTTGCTTGAAGAAATAGTATTGGGAAAAGAAAATGTCGTTGTTCTACTCTCTATCCTTCCCATGCTATTTCTCCAAGCAACTACTTTTCCATGTTCTCTCACTAACACATCCTTTCAAGCAAATCTTCCTATGCTTATATTCCAAAGCATGAACTATTGTAAAACAGGATGAAGCGAAGCTCAGAAATAGTATACTCTGAAATTCCCTGATATCCTAATTTATGTTAATGACAATCTGGAAACCTTGTGACATCATGACACGAAATATAATGGAGGAAAAAACTTGTGACATGATTCTCTTCAAATCCCATACTATTTTCTATGTCTCAATGTCACGAGGTTTCGAGTTGTCTATGTTAATGAAAGCATACAATAGCTAAATCCGGCGAGAAATTCGGTATAAATGATGTTATCATAACCGCTGCACGCGGTGGAAAAATCCGAATATCAACTAGGATATTGAAAACGACCTCGGAAAATAATCCAGATATCTGTAAAAATGCCTAATAGATCCGACATTTTAAGGAAATCTACCTGGATTAATAATAAATATCTACGAAAACCCTTTGCCGGGTTTGGGAAATGAGCTACCAACATGTAAATTGAAAAGAGTGCTAGTAAAATGGTTACTGATGAGCCAATTTTCTTGCATATAAATATGAATTCATAGTTTATAAAGTTAAATATGGCCTCTTCATTACACATTTATTACTGAATACTTGATAAAAATTAATATGAATTTTAATACATATTTCAAAAGTAAAGACGTGTATTGTAAATGACTGACTACTTGAGACGAGATAAAAGGAGCGTCTTTCTTCCTTCCCCTCCTGTGAGCCTCTCGGATGTGCGCTGACGAAATTCGTTCATTTGACGATTCTTTTTTTTCTTTCGTTTTTCTTCGTTCTTTCATCGAAATTAACGGGATTTTCGCAGCAATTATTTTCTCCTATCGATATTGATAAAAAATCATTCGACTAATTATCGATAATTGCTCTTAAAACACGAAAAAAACAAATAAATCGCCCAATGAACAAATGTTCGTCTCTCGCGCATCCGAGGCTCAGGGAAGGGAAGAGAAAGACGCTCCTTTTATCTCGTCTCAAGTAGTCAGTCATTTACAATATGACACACTTCGTATGAGGATATATGTATGATCGATAAAAGGTAACACAAAGTCAACCAAACATTCTTCATAATCGTTAATGAATTCTATGAACTTTCTTTAGCTTTCTTTATTAGGAAAAAGCACCTGCTCTTTCAAACCTTTACCATATTTGACATTTGATTGTGAATTATAAAATGACATTTCAATTTACAGAACTTTATATTTTATTATATATCACAAGATCACGAATGGATGAAAAATTAAAATAAACGATCTACAATTCAATAATTCTATCTAAACCCAATGATAAGAAACTCATAAACTTATTTCGCAATCTGGAAACCTCTTGAAATGAAATATAATAGAGAAAAAACAACTCATTACTTGACTTTATTCACATCTCATACTGTTTAGCATGTTCGATGTAACGAGGTTCCCACGTATTATGCTTAATAGCTATAAGACAGTTTATTTTCGTCTAGTTTCTCGAGCATATTGAACACCCAAGGCACTGATACTTTCATCATTCCTTATCTTCTTGACATTCGTCCAATTCTTTTTAAAAATCTCAATAATTTATTGCTTCATTAAGTATAACATTACCAATCCCATAGAGAGATTATGAAGACTGATTATAATTTCACACAAATATATCATCAGCATAATTTGAAATTCATATTATGTTGAATAAAAAAAGTAATTTACCATTGTATTTCGAGAAATAAAATTAATTTTCGATGAGATATTTGTTGTAGACTTATAAATATGTGTGCATATGATAAGAGACAATCTAGAAAACTATTGACTTGCGAAATAGTATAGGGTTAAGGAAGAACATGAGAGGTTAGAATTTCTCCTTTCATACTATTTCGTAAAGTCATTAGATCATTAGTTTTCCAGGTTGCCTTACCTTTTTTCTTAAAAATTCATGAGATGTCTAAACCGGCTACTTGTAAAAGACACGAAATAAATGTTAGAGTTTAGGTGGATAGGCTACAGGATTGAGCAGAGTTTGGTTTTTGCGAAACAAGATAAAATGAAAAATTCGATTTATTCATTTAAGAAAATAAATAAATTTTACTGAATCGACTTCAAATCAGCGTCTTAATCCATTTGATGATAGTTGAGTAGATGTAAACTACGATAAATTGGACTAAATAATTCCACAGTTATTATTTTTAATTAAATAGAAATAACAATAAATAACTTACGGAAAATATCCAAAACGATACAAAACATTAAAATGACCGACAAAGATGAATAATATAAATCCCCTAAATCAAATTTCTCAATGCTTGTTGGAGTGAGCCTTTTAGAATTGATTATTTAGAAAGCTTAAGTACCAACAATGAATTGACTTTGTCATAACGAAATTTATAGTGTTCATTTGCTATGAAAATTTTTTGTATTTCTTAGGACTATTTGGAAACTGAGACCACGAGACATAGGCGAATAGTATAAAGTTAGGGTAGGGCATGGGAGATAATAGACTTGCTTTTTCCACACTATTTCTCGATGTCTTGTATCTCATGGTCTCACGGATTCCAAATTGTCTTTCTTACCTATTAGTGGAAATACGACAAGGCAATCGTAAAATATCTGCAGTATCGAGATCAGGTATGCCCCAATCTGAAATGATGAATTGCATTATAATTTAGTGTCCTTTTAGCACAATATATCATGCAAAAATTACCTGCATATACAGAAGCGCTGATAAATGACTACTTTTCAAGAAAATACCAATGATTGATGCTATAGTCATCAATATCTAAATCATAGCCAATTTTATTACATTGTCAGCCAAATAAAAGTAAAAAAAACTTGTTACACCATTTTATATTTTGCAGCATAAATATGAATATTTTCAGGAATATTTCAATTTTTCTCAAACATTTAAAAATAAAGTTGTGTACGATTAGGCGAAATTGCGCAATTATCGTGGTGATAGACTTACATTCGCACCGGATATGGCCATATTAGCGATATAGAGAGGAGCAAAAGGACAATAATCCCAAGAATAGTCGTCACATCGCTTATTTGCATAAACTTTTGCCTCAATTGCAATAGTGAACGCGATAACTATGACGTGCAAAGTTGCCACAGTCGTCAAACCTATCTGAAATTTGGCATGTCCTATTATTCATGAAAACAAAATGGCATTTCTACAGAATACTTTCACCTTGAGTAGAACTTACCCTTGAATCTATACTACAGCAATATTTAGCCTGTTCAATTTCGTCTGAAATGTGGGATTTCATTAAACTTAAATTTCTGCAAAAATTCAATCAATATCTGCATACTTCCAGGAATATAATTTTGAGGGTTTTTTTGCCTATCGATTTCTTCAATGGATTGCTTCACTTTGTAGAATACATAAACGATGCATGATTGAACTGAAATTTGGGATACTAAAAAATAATAAACATAGTCATCTAATCTTACTTATCAGAACAACAAATACAAAAATTGTCACGATGAGTATTGCAGTGCTGTAAAAATATCCTGCGCTAGTGTCAGCTAAATCAGTACAAGTTTATTATAATTTGTAGAAATTATTTTTTTAATCGAATACCAATAATGAAGCATATGATGTACAAAGAGTCAAGGCCAAGTATTACCAATAATGCAATCTAAAATATGGATATTTTTGTATGGAACTTAAGAAATAAATATTTTTATACTTGGAAATAAAACATTATTCGAAATACAAAAAGAACATTCCAGAACATTGCCCAAAGAGTAACTAAGCATAGCATGAGCTAAATTTATTTCTATGTTTCGTTAATTTATAGTCAATCAACATTTATACTATATCCAACTATTATCATAGTATTTTGATATTTGTCGTCATCATCTGCTATAGGAAGCTGAAAATACTCAATTTGCACCAAAAACTAATTACTGTTTATACAAATCCTGAAGGGATTAAATTCAAATATAATAGTCATTATTTTCTTCTAAGATACATCAAATTCTTCATTTGTATAAATTCGGTTATATCAATTATGAGTTAACAGATCAAACGACATGACTTTGACAAAGAAGTTAAAATAATTTTATAAATTTCGGCTTTGAAAATTGTCTAAAATTCATCTATGTTCCATAAATGGTATAAATCTAATAGGAAATATCGATGCTAATATTTATTGGATTATCAGAGACTTGATCGTTGTTTCCAAATATTACGCCTGCTCGAATGAGGATACTTGTTAAATCAAATCCAGATCTTACTATCAATAATATCGTCAAAATTATCTTAAAGTTCGCAAATAATATTTTCTAACCAAAATTATACTAACCTTCCCATCCAATTCTCGAGAAATAGACACCATCTTCAATTTTTTGAAAAATCAACCCAAATATAAATATAAATTCTAAAAAAAATTACATTAACGAAATATAAAAATTTCCCTTAGATGTGTTTATCATCCGATTTTTGCTAATAAATAAATGATCTGGCTTGCGAAATAATAGTTTAGCTTACAGTGTAATGGTTTTTGATTGTAACGTTAATGCCAGCTGGCTTATCAAATAGGAAGTTGGTGGCTAATTCGAATTTATACCCGCTACGTCGAGTGCTATAGATGTTTGAGAAACGAGAATGTGCTAAAACAGTGAACAGATTGCTTGAACGAAATAAATATGCAAGCTTGCAGCTCGATATTGAGCTGGTTTTATATGAGCTACCTCTTTAGGTTTAATCAGATAACAGTCAGATTCATTAGCAACAAACTATGAAATACAGCGATTCTCCTGTAGGTTTATAAATTTTTATCAATTTCGAATTCAAGTTGAGATTTCATGGGCAAAACTCAATGAATTTGAGCTGATAAGGGGCAATTTTACACGTCATCTTGAAGAAAGATAGAGATAATAGTAAATTTGGTATGCCAAAGGGTTGGTTATTTTGTTTAGGAAGGAGAATTTTCACATTAATCTGAATGGTTACGATCTATGTTGTGATAGTATCCAGAAAAATTATCTCGTAGAATAAATTTTTTTGGACCTGTTAGTAAATTTCATTTGGTATTGATAAAGGGTTTGCAAATTTGATAATTAGTTCTATCTCTTACATAATGATCGACGCGATGCTCTAACAACTCCTAGGAAAGTCCCTACCCTAATTAAATAGCTTTCTATCAAATAACTTTGAAAAAACCTCGGGGGCACTTTCATTAGACAAAAAAATATGCAGAGGATAAGTCGCACGAACAAAAGCACCGTTATGATTGAGCACACACAACGAAAATTTGTGAATATTTTAGGCTAAAGATGCAAAATTATATAAGAAATATTATAGGGGGTAGATCGCAAGGACTTTCTGACGATAGTTCTCCCTAGATCTGGAGATACATTAAATGGACAATCTCGTTTGTATCGATTCTCAAATGATTTTTGATTTCAGAGCGCAACTAAGTGAATGTGTAACTGATAAGCAATTTATACGCCACTCTTCAATGAAAACTGTATATCATAGTCGAGTTTGGCATGCGTAATGTTGCTGATTAGGATCACTTTGCTTAGGAAGTACCAAGCTAATCTGAACGATCAATCATTTACGTTTCAAAATTCTGCGTACATTGCTACATTTCGAGAAAAAGGTATTGCTTTGCTATTAAAATAATTTTGAAACAAATTTATTAGAAAAAGATTTTGAAAAGTAGTCACCAGGAAAAATAATATGGTTTTGGAAAATCAAGGAATGATATTTTTTCTACTTTTATCGACAAAATTTCTATCGAAAACTACCATTGCTGATTTTGATATGAAGTCTGATTTCCTTTGAAATTAACATCCTTGATATAACCCTTGATTTTATGCAGAAGAAATACGATGCAAACTTGCACTAAATCCACTAATTTAGTTAAAAAAAAGTTTGGACACACAAATGAAATGAACACCATCCACAACTGTCAAAGCTATCGCTGTTCCTGGATTTTGAAGATGTAGCACCAAGCCTTCTAAAATAAGATTTGAACATTTAGAAACCCGCATTCATGCAAAACATGCATTTGAGTGTTTTATTGCTTGCTTCAGGTATTGTCCAAATTGTGAATAAGCAAACAATGATCTAAATACTTGTGAAAAAATCGATTTAATGTTAATTTCGACTATTTTTTAAATCAAAATTGAAAATAGATTTTATTTTCAAACTCTCCATAGTCGATTTGAGTAGTTTATCTGAGTTTGATCTTGAAATTAAAATTTGAAAATTGGCCTTCCTTGAAAAATGTATACATTCTTATATATAGTCGATTCTGAGTAAGTGGATACTGCATATATTTTGCAAATTCGCTCGCTCAGGCTCCGCCCACTTGCATTTTTACGAAAAACGGACTGCACCACGAGAATCAGCGTGAAAAATTGAGTAAACCCTGTGAAAATTAATTAAATTGGCGAATCCTGGAAATACCGACTTTGGTCCACCCCACCATTCTCTTAAAATTCCAATAAAATTTATTGCCAACAACAAATGAAAAATTTCCATCAGATAAAAGATTCAAAGAAGGAAATTCGTTATAAATAAAAGTTGGATAATGATTACTCAAGACGGTAAATATTACCACTTTACTACCATTTCTACCCAAATTGATCAAATTCGGATAAATTTGGTACAAATTGATGTTTTGAACCGAAATATCTAAAAATGATCAAAATGGGTATCATATGGTAATAAAATGGTAGAGTTTGATATTACAACTGAGCTGAGACAATACAAATGAATTTGAGAATAACGACAATGTCAGATAAAAAATAACGTTATATCGACAAAAATTAGGAAAAATGACTAATACCATAGGTTCTCGAAGTCTCGCGTAAATTTCACAAAATCAGTATGAATTTTTCGATTTCTCAAATGTTTTTGAAACAGAAATACAAGTTTCTAGACAGTTTTTGGATAAAATAGTTGAATTTAGGGAAAATTATAAGCAACTTTTATGTTTTGAGCTGCCAAACCTCGTTTCTTCACGAGTAGTTTTCGATGAAAGTTAGTTATTTTAATGGTGACTTAGAAAATCTCTGAACTATATCTAGGATCTAATATTTTGCTAGTGTTGAATTTCGAATCGGTAAATTTTTCGGACCACAAAAATTGACGGGAACTTTAACAACTCGTCAGGTATACTAACTAGGCTAGAGGACGTTGGTGCGAGGTAACCACACAGGATTACCGTATACCGTTTGAATTGCGGTATTTCGTGATGACGTCACGACGAATCCGAGGATTCTGAAGTCGTGATCGGCGTGCGCCTTTAATATCGGTGCAATGTCGCCCGAATATTGACAATCAAATTTCCCCGCCGAAATTTGAGACCCGAGAAAAATCGTCGGTTCTAATTTTCGACAGCAATTTTCACTCAGAGAAATAATGAAATTCTAGTCACTATTGAATAGGCTAACTTTCTAAAAGCGTTCAGTTTTATATTTTTAAAATGTTTCGGTTTGGTCGTTCAAAATTCCATTTTTAGAGCTTAGATGCACAGTGGTAATGAAAATGTTAACCGTTGAAGCAACACAACTTGTATAGTTTTGGGGAAAATGCATACTTACCTAAAAATCTCAATATTAAATAGGTAAGTAAACATTTTCAGGTTTTGAAGAAAAAACAAAAAACAATCAAGTCATCACTAAAAACTAAGACATTCTGGACATATCCTTGGAAAGTTAGGGAAAAACTTTGAAAAAGAAGTACCGGCAAGTTGTTGATGTAAAAATTGAAATCGGTCAGGGTCGGGCCTCGCACCGTCGATTCAAAGCTGAACGGCGAAAGCCTCGGGCGGTATCATGCCCCGCTTCTCTTGGAACACCTGGCGGGCACGCTGAAAATTCCAAGTAAAAAATACAAGTTTTCCTATCAAAAACTAGTTTCAAAACAATTCGAAAGTTAGCAGAAAGGTCGTTTTTAGCATATAATTTCTTAGGGTTTCTCATCAAACTTGAACACCTCTGATCTCTTTTAAATTGATCAATTTCCAAATTTTCTTACGTCCATATTCCAGTCCTGGTCGGACAGGCACTTCTCGCTCCACACCGGCAACATTCCTGTTTCCCTCGACAGCTGAAGTGCCATTTCTCGCTTCATCTCCAACGACGGCTCATTGGTAAAGCCGGTGGCAGTGACTTCCTGAAATTAAAAAAATTATTCAATTTATTTCTTTTATTTTTTAAAGTTCGACTTTCTCATGATTTTTTTTTTTGCAAAAATTAGCATTTTTTCCGAATATAAATTTGCCTACATTTGTTCTGGAAGTAGTCGAGGTGCTGGCCAGCGGTTGTTCACAGGGCGGATTGGTGGCGGCCTGAAGATTAACTAGGTCTCAAATTTCCCTGTATTCCGATGAAAACTCTCGTTTTTAGCTTATAGCCCCCCTTTAGTCACTATATTTTATGAAATTAGCTCTTCGAAGAGAACAAGTCTTTTGCACCGTCAGAAGATTTCGTTGTTTATTATTTGTTTAATAGATTTTTTCGTAGACTACAAAATAAAGGCTTACCTTGTTGAGCATGATCTTGTATCTGGCCAGTCTCGCAGGCAAAATCGCGGAAATGTAGAGCATGTCAGAGACTATCACCATGGCGCTGAAATAAAATCTATGAAATTAGGATCACTGTAGAAATTACAAGATCTGGATCTTCTATTCTATCATTTTCTAGAGAAAATACAAGCCCCGGATCGATTTATTTAAATTTTCTATAGGAAAACTTCCTTCAAATCCTAATATTCTTAATTATATAAGACCAGGGGTCTTCTATTAAATTTCCGAGGGTCTTCTAATTTCCCTGCAAAACCCATCAGTGTAACTATGACATTTAGCGATCTCGGCCGCAGCTCACGCTATTCGGTAACATCACTTGGATTTTTGCTAATAATCGTTGAAGCTAACGGACTACCACTAGACTATCTTGCCTAGTAGGCGGAGTGGTTTGAAAGGCCATTTATAAGGATTTTTAAAGGCTATTCTTACAAGTTATGGTCTATTATTTAAAAATGAAAAGATCTAGATCGTTCTGAAAAGAAGGAACTATTCGGACTTAACGAGTATATTTCAAAAAATTCCGATTTTTTAGGAATCATCTTTCCAGAAAAGAATATCTTCAACATTTTGCAGTAGAGCATATTTGATGAAAAACTGAATTTAAAAATTCTTACCCCTCGCCTCTGGGGGCGACAACGAATGTTCTGGAGAAGAAATTGAGTGTCGGCACGTCCTCGGGGTTGACTTCGGGCTTGGCGATCGTGCCGTCCTCGAACAGGCCCTGCACGGTGAACGCCATCAGCTGGGTCTGAAGAAACGTTTCAACAGACTTCTCAAAACTCGACCCGCAGAACAAATAGCACATCGTTTTGAGAGATAAAAAGACGATATGCTCTTTTCCTCTCTCGATACAACACGCTATTTTTCTGCGAGTCGGGTTTTGGGAAATCTACATTTCAAATCATAGATTTTTTGCCTTTTAAAATAAGAGATAAGAATCTATATAGATAACAAAATTGAATGGTTTTTTTTTTAATTTAGAAAAAGAATAATTACCGTAACCAATGAAACGTCGACCATGAACGACTCCTGGTAGTGCTTGGTGATGGGCAGTTTGGAGAGAGCGAAAGCGATCGCGGTTGCTCCTGAAAAGGCGATTTCCATTTTAAACTAAATTTTAGAAAAGTAAAAATCGAAAAATAAATATCTAATAATATATCATAAAATAAAAAATACCCCTGACAGTCCGCTGACTCCTATACCGCGCCCAGACGTCCTCACGAAGTATGTTGTGCGACTGACGAATGTAGATGTCGTGCGAGGTTCTGGAATGTGTTTTCAACTTTATTTTTTCAAAAATTCAAAATCTAAAACTTCGATTTTTTCTTATTTTTCAAATTTATAAAAGATAAAAATAAAGACTCACTGATCCTTGTACCGCACGTAGCCCACGTCCTTCAGGCTCATTATGGCCAGAGTGAATTGGGACTGAAAAATAATAATTTAAAATAGACTTCACAAATTATTCGGGCAAATAAATAGATTCATCAATTACTTTTATAATTATGCATTAGCGAAATAGAAAATGGTAGATAGGTTCGAGAAATCATTTAGTCAAATTGCAAATTCCACATATTATACTATTATCGACTTTCCCGTAAGTCAAAAATGCCAACCTTTTGTTCCTCATAAGCAGCCACCAAATTGCGCATCCTTGTGACAGCGCCACCCTCTCCGTCGTAACTTTCAAAGTACTCCATCACGAAGCGCTCGATCATCTCTCGGGCACCGCGAGGTCCGTAGTAGCCGGGCTGCAAAAATTCATAAGTTTCAGAAAAATGGATATTTCATTAGAAATTTGATATATTCGATGGAATACTCTCCATCATTCCCGAAATGAACCTTGCATATTTCTAGTCTCTATGAGTCGCGGTTGGCAGATTATAGACGCAGAGTGGCGTATGCAAGGCTCATCTCGGGAACAATGGAGAGTATAGAGTTTCCCAATTTAAAACAAAAAATATATTTTTACCCTCAAAATGGGTTCCTTGTGAAGTTCAATTTCGTCCAAATCAGGAAGAGTGGCAACAGGTTGAACTGGATTTCCGTCCTGAAAATTAAAATTTATTTTCTTTTATTTTTTATTTTCGTTTATCTTTAACTTCTCTTAAACTTTTTCAAAAATAATTTTAAAAAATCACTCACCAATGCCGAACACTTGGGGAAGACATCATGCACGATGCTGAAAATTATTGTTTTTAAAAGACCCCCCAAAAATAAAATAAAAAAGTCAAATCTCAACATGAGAAATTAGAATAGTTCTCAGAAGTTACCTAGAAATTTAGAGCATAACGTGCAATATCAGGGCTACACTTTAAGACAAAATATAAGGGAACAAATCTAAAATGTAACACCAATATGTGAAGGAACCGGCTTATAGAAAAAAATACTCGTCAAAATTTGAAGGTACTCGTAAAAATGGTGATATCACAAGAGGTTCAAAAAGAGATCAAATTCGAAGATCCTAAAATCTAGAATCTTATTTACAAGTGTAGCAAAAATTTCAACATTTTACAGGCTATATTTCCATCTTTTATAATCCAACTTTCTCATATCAATCATCTTCATAAAAGATGGAAATTTAATATCACATTTCCTAAAATCTGTTGTCTAAGGTACCTGAAATAGACTATTATTGCTCTTGTAGAAAAATTCCGAATTTTTCAAAATTTTAGAAAAGATATATTTTAGAATGAAACGAACAAAATTCTCCCCGGAATTTTTTCTGAAGCTTCTGAGAAACTTTTCGAATAGGATCCAAAAAGTTCGCGTCTTTAAATGCTCGAAAAATTTCAGAAGCTGCCGAAAGTTTCTAGAAGTTGCCTAAGTTGCTCTAGCAACTGCACCTGAGATACTGTGTGGCGGAGTTGACGGACTCGCAGATGGGGTTGCCTTCCAGGAATAGTGTCGAAATCGGTAAGCCGTGAAGTTTCCGAAGTTGCTCAACCGAGTCGATCTGGATACGTTTTTTACTATTTAAAGTGGATTTTTTTTAGAAAAAAAGTTTCAAAAATTATCTGGCTGAAAATGAAAAAATGAAGTTCAATTCTTGCTGCTTGATTCGATTAATAAGTTTAAAATGTCTCACTTTGTAACTTTTCATAGTTTTCAGAATAGGTGAGATGGAAATGGATGATAAGCAAGAAATCTTTCATTTTTTCGAGTTATTCTTTGTGTGAATATGTATTTTTCAAGTAAGTTTCAAAAGTTAATAAGAGAAATTTGTGAGGGGATTATTTAGTGCGAAAAGCCAAATAGGGAGGGCGCTTTTAAATAGCATACCTGATTATGACTGATGTCGAGAACTTTGACAAATTTCGCGACCGAGGTCAGGTGAGCGGCGTAGTCCAGGATTTTCAGACGGTTCCCCTAAAATCAAAATGTGTTAGGTAAGGGTTGAAATTTTTTATCATCATCGTCTAAAGAAAATTAGATATTCTAGACGTGGATCAAGATGAACTTTTCGATATGTTCAGGAATAATTTCGTCAGTTGAATAAAGATTAAAATCAGACTCCCAAAACGCGACCCACAAAAACCCGCAGAAAAATAGCATATCTTATCTGGAGAGAAAGGGAAGATATGCTCTTTTCCTCTCCCAATATGTCACATCATTTTTCTGCGAATCGCGCGTTTTGAGAAAGTCGGATTCAAATAAATTTAACAAAAACTAAGAAAATAAGTTACACTGAGATTGAGTGCAGCGATGGCTCCATATTTCTCGTCAATCCGGTCGATGACAGTCAGCATCACGTTGTTCTTGTTCAACATCATGTGCATGTCCTGGTCTAGGAAGTCTGAAAAATCAGATGTTTCAAAATTATTGAAGATTTAGATTCGATTTCTGATAATCGACGACAATTTGTGGACATCCTTCTAAAAATTACAAAAATGAAAACCCACATTTATCCATGGCAAACTCCTTCAAATCCAATGCGTGAATTTCCGGATTGTAGCGAGAATCGACGACTTTCTGAAAAAAGCAAAGTGAAAAAAATTTGTTTAAATCCTCAGTTTCTTATCATGCTTTATGGTTTTACTCAAAACAAGTTTAACTTTCCAAAAAGTTTAATAATTTAAATAAAATGAAATTTTCAAATTCCCAGACCCAGTGAAGACGATCGCTAGAAACTCCTTGTGACCTACCCCCCTATAGTCTGTTTTCGTCTGATGAAAGTGCTCCCTAGGTCTGAAAATTGCTCACATTGATAGCGTCAATCTCGTTGCGCTTCAGCTTCTGCCATGGCGCAGTTGCTCTTTCGACGTTGAAGACGATCCGGTCGCCTGAGCCCCGGTGGACGATTCGGCGAGAGATGGTACGGATGGCATCAGCAGTGTCGCTGCTCTGAAAATTTTTGCCAAAGTTCAAAATATTCAATAAGTTCCAATGATTCTGAAAAAGAAAGATGCAAAAATATCAAATAAAAGTCATTTTTCAAGTTATTTAACAAAATGTACCTTGATAAAGAACTCCAAATCACCACGACCGTTGTACGTCGGGAGAAGGGGTTTGAAATCTTCTATCTGAAAATAAAGGATAAAGATCGAGTCGGTCAGGATTTCAAAAATTCTTACCTGATGAGAAATCTGTTTGAAGAGCCAAGTCTGGTCGTACTTCTTGCCTTCTTTCACCTAAAATCGATAACTGAATAAGCTTCGGATTTTTGCAGATATTCATTTAAAAAACCAGATTTTAAAAAATCAGGCATCACAAAAATTCCATACCCGAATTTTATTGATTACTTCGGCATTTTTTGCAAACCCAGAGCCAGAATCCACAAGCTGACGATCACGGTGTTCGTTTCTCTGAAACTTTAGGAGTCAAAATTTGTTCAAAAATAAAAAAAAAACATTCTTACATCGAATCTCCTGTTCAGCACTCCTCCAGTGATTCTGTCCAAGAAATTGCGACCTCCGTGGCCGCGACGGGGCGGACCTGAAGTTCTCAAATTCTTAAATGTCAACAAACTTCATATAGCTCTAATTCTATATTTTCATAGGTTGGAAATAAAATTAAACAATTCTAAAGATGACTAAAATATGTTTTGGTTTCGGAAACCTCGATAGTTCTAAACGAGTTCAATAGTTGCTATTTTGTCTCAAATTTTATGAAACGCTGAAAAATTCATTAGTTTAATTTTTGGTAGAATCCAATTTCAGGGGTTACTATAATAGCGTAATCTACCGTACCCCCAGTGGGAGGCTCATCGTCGTCGTCGTAGTTACTTCTGATGTCCGGATCGAGTGCCACATAACGGTTCCCACGGTTCCGGGATATCTGAATTACTTTTTAATTTTTAAAATGTTGTATTTTTTTTTTTAAATTACCTGCTTAGCATCCATCCTTCCGCCACCTTGCGGTCGATAATTGCGGGACATGATTTTCTGAAGGCTAAAATTTCTAGGAGAAAGAATTCTATAAAATTTGACCGAAATTGATGAAGAATCAACGGAATTTCGAAACAACGATGGAGAAATGGTTGGAGCATATCCGAATCCAACAATTATGAAATAGTCATTCTTTCAAAAAAAATTCATAGTTGCCAGTCATAAAAGGTAGATTTTCAAGGAAATAATCAACTTCTGATAGGAAAAGTTGTAAAAACGACTTAAAACGAAAATTTATACACTTTCTTCGAGGAGAAATAAAGCTGGCATTTTCAAAAAGTGACGATTTCGCTGTGTCTTCTGACTAGAATTACTAAGCAAGTGATAAGAGGCGATAAGAATGCCCACAAATAAGAAAAAGATCGATAAAATAAGGAGAAAATGGGAAAATGAGAAATCGGGCGAAAAATCAGTCAGAAATACGAATCACGCACTATCGACACTTGACGCTGCAATTCTACGAAAGCCACGCCCACTTTTCTCTGCGCTTTAATGGAGGGAATTTTGAATGTGGATTTTTTCATCTTTTTACAGTTTCTGAGTTTTTTTAGAATGCTTCAAATTTGTTGCGGCTTTTCTAACAAAATTCCAAATTGATTTCCCTATCATATATTTCTTGCAAATAAACCTTTTTTCGTGAAAAATAATAAAATTTTGGCCTTTTCCGATGAATTTTTAAAATAATATTTTCCAGAAAACAAGCGCCTCTCTAGAAATCGAAAAGAAAGCTTATTTTGTTACCTTCAGAAAATGAGCGACCCTCCCAAAGTGGGGTCGTTCGAGGACTGCCGCAAAGTGCTCGAATCGGTCCTCGAGAAGGTGATCGGAGAAGCGGCCGGCGCGGTCGAATTCAAATTCGACGAGAGTTTGAAGACTAAGCTTACTGGACTCCAGCTTCAGGTATCTTTATTTTAATAAGAAAATTATTTTTTTTTTAAATGAAGGGTTTTTTTCTATAAATAAAAACTCAGAACCTCTTCATACTGACACGACGCATCCACATCGGTTTGGTTGAGCTTGCTACTGACGCCGTCAAACTGAGGACTGAGCTAGAGGGGGCCATGCATAATTTCGTGAGAGTTATTTTATTTTTTAAATTTGACTTCTGTTATTTTAGACCTTCTACGATGAAGTCCTGACCAAGGTGACCGAGCTCTGGAACAAACTCAGCGAGCTGAAGGAAAGGAGGAAAGGTGGGGGTTATTTATCTATTCTCAATTTCTTGATCAACATCGTCTCTGGTGCAAAAGTGTGTTGTCTGTTTGAAAATTTTAAAACATTAAAATCGAAATTTTGTTAGATTTGCACTCACCCAAAACCTGTCGATCGAACTTTAGAAATTGATTGAGTTCGTGAAATTCTTGAAACTTATCGAATAAATGAGAAGATAATTGTGATTTTTGTCGTACCAGATGTGAGACACATCAAAGAAGTTGGCTAAATGATTGATTTTGGAAATTTTTCTGAAATTTGCCCAAAAAAATTTCAGCGATCCTCAACTCGCTGAGATCCTCGGATTTCGCGTTTCTCAACGAAAAACAAGACGCTTCTGTGGCTTCTTTGGCGGACGGCTCTGCTTCCGTTCAGGAAACTCCGAGCATAAATGCGGAACCAATCCCAGTTGCTTTCCTCAAACCGGACCCGGTTGAACGTAGGACTTATGAAAATCGGGCCTTAAAGTATTCTAAACGCTTTCCTATTAAAAACGACAGCGAGAAAAACGAAGAAATAGCATAGCGCAAAGCACGGTGGCAGACAACGAGAAAAAGACGAGTTTTCTCGCTTTTTTTTCTTGTTGTCTGTCACCGCGCACTCCCACGCTATTTCTCCTCTCTTCTCGCTGTCATTTTTACAGGGCTGCATCCAAAACTTGAAGGCCTAATAAAAATATATATATATATGATTTTAGAGAAGAAAATTTAGCAAAATATAATTCACTAGAAAATAATCTTGAAAAAGTGACTTACTGTAGTTTTTATTTATTTTTGTTCGTCTTGCTAGTTCTAAAATAGTGTAAAATTATGGTAAAAATATCGGGCTTCTTTACAGTACCCAAATTCAAGTCGACCATCGTTCAGAAGCTGCTCGAGCAGAAGAAAACACATCAGCCGGTTGCTGAGCAGAAGTAGGATTTTTAAGAATTTCTTAATCTAGAAATTTAGAGGGAAAGCAAAAAAGGCTAGAATATTCTGAAACATAGCATTTCTCAGGTCGGCAAAGAAGAGCGATGAGAATATCGGACTGAGGAGGAAAAAGAGTAAGGTCACTGAGGTTTCCGAAATTGGAAAAGTTGCCGAAGTCCCGGAAGTCGCCCAACTGACTCAGACACTCGAGGAACTGAACAAGCCCAAAGTCACGCCGGAAACGATTACAATCGAGGACACTCCGCGTGATGAAAATGCTTCGCGTAGGTTTCGAAATTTTATAGGTTTAAAGTTTTCTTCGATTCGGAATTGTCTGATGAAAAATAGAGAAGGGGAATAATTTAGGTTTGAAAAGGTTTTTAATTTTATGAATGATTTGAATTTATTGACCTTCTTGTCAATGCAGCGTGAAGCAAATATCCGAATTGCTATGCTTTAAAAAGTTGAATAAGTTTATAAGAAGTTCAAGTCTTGAATGCGCATGAGTATCAGCTATTATTTTACCCAAAATGTTCAAAATAATAAAATAGGAAAATTGCGCCATTTGAAAATGTTCCAGAATCCTCCGCCATCCCCTCGTTCTACCAGGGCCCTCCGAAGTTCAACCTCGACCTGAGCGGAATGGAGTCGCTCAATGAGCCGGTATTTTTTTTTTAAATTTTTTCTTAATTTTAATTTTCATTCTTTTATTTTGATTGAATTCTATCAGTTCTTTTATTTTCTACTCCTTTAAATCTTTTTTTTATCTAAGAACCCTTTCGACCATACGAAGAAGCTGAATTTGAAATCGGAAGCGGGGAAACAATTAGTCGAGAAAATGGAAAACAACCAGCAGAAGGAAAAGAAAACGGTATTTGTAATGTTTTTTTTTTCTTCAAATTTTTACATATTTTCACTTTTATTATTTTATTGTCCTTTGACAATCGACGATTTTCGAATTTTTCTGAAGCACCCAAGAAATTTGAAATTTCAGGAAAAACCGACCGACCCCGAGGCGATCATCAAACCATTCATGCAACTCAAACCCCGCCCCGTGTTTCGCTCGAACACCTTTAAGGATTACAAATAAGCCAATTTTCGGATGTTTTCCCCTAAATTTCTTGAAAAAGTACTCCATTTTAAAGAATACCTGGCAAATGACAATGTTTACTGTCGAGAAAAACCCCGACTTTTGATCTGAAATTTCGAAACTTTGAGCGTTTGAATGTATCATTTCATTGAATTTTGAAGAATATAAAATTCTTTTATTTTCGGAAAAATTAGAAAATTTCTGAAAGCGTACAAAGCATGGCTAAAAGATTTATGGTAAATGGCAAGAAGTGTTCAAATTTTTTGGAAAGCCGAAGAAAAACGACGAAAATTTCAGATTTTTGCGCGATTTGTTCAAAAATCCCTGAAATTTTCGTCTATTAAAAAAAAACTTAAATCTATTCAAACTAGTACAAGTAAAATGCGGGCTAAAATCACGTAAAAATAAGAGCATTTAAAAAGGATATGCTTTTCAGGAAAATGATATATTGAAACTCGGAAATTATTGTTCTTGAAAGTCATGAATATTTTATAATACGTCTAAAATCTAACGTTTTTAGAGGATCTAGGACTCTTGTAAATCAGAAAAAAAATCCTAGATCCTTATAAGATAGGTAAAAGCGAGATAAAGCTTAAATGACTAAACCTAAGTGGATAAATCTTCATTCAAACATAAATTTCAACAAATTATTGAATGGAAAGTCGAAAATGTAGCATTTTTGTAGAAACATAGGTGAAAGATTTTCTGTGTTCTTCATGAAAATGTACCCTTTAAATTGAACCAGTTTTGAAATGAAATTCAATAATAGGCAATGATAATGAAATATTCTAGATTTCAAGTACTTTTCAACCAAAAATATGAAAAATACTCTAAATTAAAATTCTTTAATGTTTTATAGCTTAGATTTAGGCACAATGTTTAACCACTCATAATATTGATAAAAAAACGTTGATAATTTTATATCAACGAAGCCCGTAAAAATGAGATATATCAGACCTATAAAAATTATTACGCTTCTACTGAATATTATGCAAATTTAAAAAAAAATCATAAAATCGCTAGCAAAACTCAAAAATTTTGTACGACGTACGGAATTTGGAAATTCATACACACAAAGCTACGTTACCTGATCGGGGAATGAATATGAATGGGTTTTCCGCATTTCTTTCCTGGAGTTACAATTTTAGAACAAATGACAGTCGAGCAATTATCAATTTTCCAAATCAAGCTGTACCTCAGCTGATTTGAAACATTTCAAATTTTTCCTACACTCTAAAATTGCATTCTCTTTTATAAAAAAGGCATGGATACAAATAATCTCTAATAGAAGACCCCTCATGAATAGATTTAGAAATAGAAGAATAAGAGCTTCTATTAGAGGATTACTCTAAATTTAAATAGCTATAGATGCGGAGTTACCGAGTTCCTTCTTTACTCTATTGCTCGTTGTAGATGAGCTTAGCGAGTTGGTCTTTGGCAGCGACGTTCTCTCGTTTGCTGGCAATACATCTAGAAGCGTCATCTTCGTCTATGTCCAGGTCACAGTTACGAGAGTGGTACCTGAATTTTAAGCTTAATTTGGGGAAATGAATTCGAAAATATTGACTTTTTTTTTGTAATATTTGAAAAATTGCTGTTTCAAGAAATTTCAAATCTAGAAAGCCCACAACCATTCTAATAGCCACTCGTCTTTGAAATTACAAAAATCATAAGCTTTTATAATTAAAATTAAATGAGAAAATGTTCTTCAACTAACCTAAATCTGAGGGTGGGTTCGATCACACGCATGATGTGGATGTCGGACTGAGCGAGGAAGAGAGAGACCAAATCGATTCGTCTTCCGGATAACCTGAGTTTTTTGTCTTCAAATTAGAAAAAAAGATTTAAAAAACATTTTTAAACTAGAAATCGATTTTTTTTTTCAAAAGTTTACTTGCTCCTGGCAGTCAGATAGTCGACTCCGTAAACGCTGATGCACGAGAAGTCCAAAGAATCAAAGCGACCATGATCCTGAATTTTTTTTTTCGAAACGTTGGGTTTTTAAAACTAAATGTGAAAGTCATAATTTGTCTTGTTTTCTAAATATAATGAACACCAGATTTTTTATATATATTATTGTGAAGATCAGCCCTTTTCGAACAAGTTCCGATGAAGATCAACTTTCGACAAAACAAAACCGTGAAAATCGACCTTTTCTTCAATATTTAAAATAACCGAACCTTCTGCACAATCAGCGGTCGCTTCCTCTTCGCGGGCGCTCCATCTCTAAGCATGGCAAGGGCGGCATCTCGTCTTTCGACAGGACTGACTTGCCCAGCCTCCTTCTCGTCCATGTCCATTCCAGCGATGGTCGGATGGAACTCCACGAACGGAATCGGGAAAAATACCTGAAAATTAGCATATTTGATTTGGAGAACTTCGCTTTCTTCGATATTCAAGATAAACCGATAATTTGATTTCGTGTGCACACATACATACGTAGCAATTATTTGAAAATGAATCATAAAATCGCATTATCTTGAACTATATACATAGAAGATAACATGTATCAGTTCTGTATGATTTCAGAATAACCACAAAAATGATGTAGGCTTCAAGTTTCTTTAGCTATTTTTGAATTTTGCAGTGATTAGTTGAGTTTTTCGTTCAAATTTATGTCAACTAACAAAATTAAAAACGACAAAAAATCCCAACCTGATAATGCTTGATGGTGTTGATTCGGACCCTGTCGAGGAACTCCTTCTGGACGTCCGCATAGGCTGGCAGAAGCAGGAACATCGTGTTCGGCCCGTATCGATCGATTGTTTCGTCTAGAGCTGCACTGGCGATTGCTGCAAATTTCAAATTTAAGGTGGAACTTCAAAATGGCATTTAAATTCTAGGTCAGCAGTAATCAGAAATAATAACTAAAGTAAGATTGACATTGAGCTCTAGAATTAATCTTAGGTTCGAATTCAAGTTTATTTTAAGTTTAAAAATTTATTTGAAAAGCAATTTCTACCTGCCGGAGTCAAAATGTCGTCCGGAGTTTTCGGAGGCTCATTTTGATTGGGAGGAGGCGGTGGTGCGGCCGGATCTCGTACTTGAGATGAAGGTCGCTTGATCGTCAGGACGTCGGCTTCCAGGAAAGAACGTTTGCATCTAAAGTTCTTATATTTCTAGCTTTTTCTAACAGTAACTCGACTACTATTTTTAAATTTTCAATAGAGAAGTTCGAACTTTTGAAGCTTATCAACTCTTTAAGTGAATCATCTTTATCCGCCTCACAGATTATTTCAAAAATTTCTCTATGGAAAATGTTAAACATGTTTGGAGCTTGTACAAATTTGAAAATCTACCGTCTCTTCAACTCCTCCAAATCATCCACGATACTTTTCGTCGAGTGCGCTTCGACCGGCGAAAAGACGGCCATCACGATGCGGGTCTAGAACGGACCAAAAATGAATATTACTACAAGAGAAGAAATCCCGCACCTTTCTGGTCTCCTCGGTGGCGGCGGTGCAGAGTCGAGCATGTCTGGCGAGGAGCTTCCTGGCGGGCATCACTTCAGTTTCATCAGCCACCGGTACGACAATCGTCAAGTCCGTATCTTCCTTGACGTAGGGCACCTGAAAGGTAACACATTTTTTTACTAATTCAAATGGAGTTCTTCGAAATTTAATATAGCCTAAAATGCGCTCCTCATACACAAGCACCAATCTGTTAGTGAAATGAAATTCGAGACATGCCATTTCGAAAGACATTCCTCATAAAAGCGCATTTATACATTTGGTGATTAGAAAGGAATTCAAATGTTCACTCCCAACAAAATTCCGATACGTACTCGAATATTTTGCATTCTCAGAAGAGACATATCTTCTAAATTCTATTAGCTCAGATGAATAAAGATAACTTCGAATAACTCAGGCTCCTATGGAATTGGAGAATACTCTCCAAATGTTTCAAAATGCCCCAACAATAAATGTTTTTTTTTTTCAGAAAAAAAATATGTTGGATATATTTACCGCACAGTAGTACAATAAGATAAAATCATCCAATCCTCTTGAACTTTGAAACATCTAAAAACAATAGCATTCAATTTTTTTACCTGACTCAAAAGCTGTGTGCTAGCGATGAACCGATTCAGATGGACTCTGCGCTCGACAATTTCATCGTCCGAATTCCGATAAGTCAAGTCGATCATATAGTCCATGCCTCGCCTTGGATCAAATACCCTAAAAATAAACAATTTTAGTTAAGTTGAAAAACGATCGGGAAGAGTAGATATTTTCCATCCGAAAAGTTGGAAATTTTTATGAAGATCAGTTTTTTCTTTTAAAAAAATCAAGAAAATGAGCTCACCGATATCCATTCCTGAGCTGAACGAACTCCAGTTCCGGCGCTCTCGTCTCAACGTACTTTCTGGCCGCATTTAGAACTTCCATGACATCATCCCGATCTTTCCCTTCTAGGGGACGGACGTTCTGGATAAAAATCATAATTTAAAAAATCACCCTAGTCCAGACTTTAAATGTGAATGATTCAAATACTCCCCATTGTCCTCGAGATGAGCCTTTCATATGGACACTCTGCGTCTATAAGCTGCGAGACGCACGCATCGAGACTAGAGGGAAATAAGAGGAGTAGAGCAGAGACGCAGAGACACATAGCTAAGATTCGCGGCTACCTATTCCCCTCTTTCTTTGCAAAGGCTCATCTCGGAGACAATGGAGAGTAATCTTATTCATATCTAACTAAAATCTAGTTCTTTTTTAAATGAACTATGGTACCTGATTAGGTTCATTTCGGAAGATGTCTTTCATCGTGAAGAATTCCCAAGTGGAGATCTGAAGATCATTTTTAAATCATAACTTTAACGACATCTTGTAGAATTTCAGAATCTGCTTTGCTTGTGTGTATCGTTTCTTTGCATTCATTAGTTTCAAGAAATAATGCAATAAATATAAACAAGAATTGTATGTAATTCACACGATTCATCGAATTTATTTTGAAAAAAGCCTCAGTAGTTGCTGCGAAATGAGAGGAGGTAGAGATACTGCATGCCCTTTGCAATTCGCCTCTCCCATGCCCCCGCCTCTATTTCTCTACGTTTTTTCCGGAGAGGCGAAAAGAAAATAAGAGCGAGGGAAAAGAAAGGCGGGACGCGTGCAAAAGCGAGTCGCAAAGAGTATACGATATCTACCTCCTCACAAGCCATAAACCACCACCCTCTTTCTGGAAAATTGTATGGAAAAAGGTAATTTCCCGACCTGATACCGATTTGGAGGTTTGCTGAATCCGGGCACTGCAGGAGGCCAGGAGGGAGACTCTTCGGTGTGCAGCGCGTCCGTCATCCTCACGTGCAGTTCCTCCATTTCATCGATTTCTTCATCCAACCTAAAAATTTTTGGTAAGCTTAAAAAATTTAGAAGAGTTGATACAGAGAAAATAGGGCAATCTTCAACGTCTTTTTTCTGTATTTAAACAAAAAGGCGAAATTTTCACAAGTTTCGAATAAACTGAGTCTTTTGAAATGAAATGAAGTAAATTTTCTGGGTTTTGATTCATCAAGTAATAAACAATTCACGAGTTTCAGAAATTTTTGAAATCGATTTGGGTTTGCTAATATATAAAATATCGACTTTTATCTCACCTAGCCAATTCGACCTTAACGAAATGGTCATGCAGAGAACGAGCGTCTGCGTCGGAAAGGAGCTGAAAATTAAGTTTTACAAGTTAAAACAAATAAATGTAAATAAAAAATTACCTGAGGCACCGCAACCGAATCATTGAATCCTGGAATCTCACTCCATTGACCGATGTAATCGTGAGCCGCCTTTCCAGAGGCCTCTCCCCAAACCGAGTAGGGATAGTTCTGGAATTTTAAAAAATTATATTGAAAAATATAAACATAGATTTCTCTCCAAATTCGACTCGCAAAAACCTGCAGAAAAATAGCACATCGCTTCGAGAGAGAAAAAGACGACATGTTCTTTCGTCTCAATACAAGACTATTTTTTCTGCGGGCCGAGTTTTGAGCAGTCGGAACGTAAAAATGACCTGATACTCAGTCTGACAGGTGAGATTCGTTGCGACTTGGAGGCATTTTTCGAATGTCAACTGATCGGAATCAGTGGATCCAGATGCCAAAGTATTGCAAATGTGACGCTGACTGAAATTTCAGAGGTTAGAAATGGATATGTTTTTTGTTTTTTAAATTGAATATTTTTCGTACTTGAAAAGTTGGAGTAATAGATCTATAGAATGCCCTTCAAAATATTGACTATGCTTCAAAATAAAAGAGAATTTCAACTCTTATCATAATGAGCAATGAAAGATTATGACCCTAAAAAATAATTTTAAAAACTTACTGAATCAGGGTTTGCAGAGCGGGGTTGGAAATGAGAATGCCCGTGTCGAGCCGACATCTGCCGGAACCATCAGAGGCAGGCAACCCGATCAGAACGGGGTTGTTCCAGTTCACCTGCAATTTTTAGGTAAGTCAGAAACATTTTCCTATTTTTCTTTATAAAAGACAAAAATAACGAGATCTTTCTACGAAACGAATGCTTGAAAAACATAAGAATAAGATTTTAGAGAGAATTGACAAAGTGAGTACTCGGAAAATTCGTAACTTCGCAACCTGACGAACTAGTATGCAGGGCTAGGAGATGATAGAAGGGGAAGTAGGAAAATGCTCTCCTCCTTCCCCATACTATTTCACAAGTTGCCGAAAACACAGAACTCACTGAATTGACATATCGCCAGATAGCAAATGGGTTGATATAAGCCGAGTCCATCATCAACAACATCCAGTCGTAGCTTTCATGGACCGTCTG
This sequence comes from Diploscapter coronatus, assembly GCA_964036155.1. Classification (NCBI taxonomy): domain Eukaryota; kingdom Metazoa; phylum Nematoda; class Chromadorea; order Rhabditida; family Rhabditidae; genus Diploscapter; species Diploscapter coronatus. Next base: position 79,606,337 of record OZ038423.1, on the reverse strand, counting down.
AAAATGTTTGCCACATCTAATTGTTGAGAATTTCAATTTTTCTCGAGCTTACCAAATTGAATAGTGAACTAAGAATCAGGGCGTGTGGTTTTTGGCCGTTGAGCCTGAAAAGTCGAAATTTAAAAAATAAAAAAGAAATCAAATTTTACTTGTATGAAATCAGATTGGTCAAGGTAGCCAAATCGCCGTCTATCCTACTGGAATCGGCGAACATTTGCAGGTTGGGAAAGTGTCTGAATTTTTGTCAATTTTTGCAAAAATCGCTTTTTTGCTCAAATCTCTACCTCCCAAGAGTGGTATTCGTGGTGACAGCCAGCGAGCTCTCAGCTAACACAGCGACCATCAGTTTCTCCCGAGTCCCAAGTTCGGTAGCGGCGAAGCGCGCTCGAATTACCTAACATTTTTAGGTAAATTGGTTTAAAAAATCTGTAGTCTAAAATTCTATAAAATAGTTTAAAAATCCACCCTTTTTCTAATTTTTTTTTTTTAAATTCAGACCTTAGGTGTAGCATCCTGATTGGGAGGTGGTGCGGGCATTGGGTCCTGATGCACGACCCAGTCACCGCTCACGTCCTTGTATTCTCGCATCGGGGCAGAAATATACGCTTCCGCGCACGGCGTGTCGAAATTTTCCACCTAAAATTTAACTTGTTGTCAGAATTCTAAAAATTCATCTACTTTTCCAAATTTTTCTATAAAAATCTTATCAAAATAAAATTTCAACAAAAAAAAACCTGTCTGGAAGTGACGAGTATGAGCGTGAGGGTCATGCCGACGAGAAAGCCGCAAATCAACGGCAACGAGGTGCGTGCCGAGCCCATCGCCGACGCCACGCAGCACACCGACCAGGCAAATCTGAGAAAAGTCGATAAAAATTCAATAGATCGATGCGAAAACGGGAAAAACCGACAAAAGCTGGGAAAATTCGATAATTTATTTCATGCGACGCTTGCGCTATATAAGTAGCGTAAGTGTATTGTTTTTGTAAAAGGAAAAATTAGGAGGAAACGAAAAGATACGATGCATTCACTTGAATCGACGAATGGTTCGCAAACGCAGAGCAAGTATCGATTTTTTCACTTTTTATTGATTTTTTCCTTTTTCCAATTTCCCCCACCTGCCCGCGCGGCCGCGTCGCGAAACGATGAGTGGGGTCCTCAGAATGGAATCCTCCGTTGCTATTCGTCAAATCGTCAATTTTGTTGGCGGAATACGGTAGATCTAAATTTGATCTGTTTTTCTGTCCAATGCAAAAGTCTGCTTTCGAAGTCAAAAATTCGTCTTTTAAAGAATCCGAGTTTTCAACCTACCGAATAAAGATAAATCGTGGCTTGTGAGGATTTTCTCTATGATCTCGGGATTTTGCGGAATCACGCCAATTCCTTCCGGGTCAATAGATATTTTCGGCGTGTTAGCGATTAAATTTATCCCGACTTTTTCTTTCCACTATCTTAGAATGAGACACCTAAAAAGTGATTTTTAGAGACCAAATTTTCTTCTGAAATATAAAATGCGATAAAATTATGTATATGAAGATCAGAAAACATGACGTATAGAAAAATAAAAGTATTTGATGTGGCTTTCGAAATCTATAGAATGAATAGGAAAATAGAAAAGTGGGTAAGAGTTATGATTTGAAAAAAGAAATCGTGAAAGTGCAAATTTAGGTCGATAGCGCACTTACTATTTGGCACATTTTTCGATTTCTCCTAAATAAACGGAAGCAAACTAATGGAAAGTAAAACTTTACGGAAGTTCGAAAAATATCTATAAAAGAAAAATAAACTAAGAAAAGGCTGATCTTCATAAGATTCCTACAATTACAAGATTGATCTTCGCGACAATTTTCAAGAAAACTGATATTTACACGATTTTCGGTAAGTACGTGAATTCTCAGCGAAAAAACTAAATCAGAAACATAATTCATTCGGGTGCCAATGACAAGAGATTACGAAAATTTAGCAATCATAAAACATGACAAATTTACTTCAAATTAAAACACTTCTGATGATACTCGCCTCCTATCCTTCAATATGGAAAGAGAAAGTAATATTTCCTACAAAATCGATGTGATGTAACGTGATAAAACGATAGAGAAACTGCTACTACCTTTGTCTCCGAAAATTTATTTTATTTTTTGTTTTAGGAAGAAAGTGGAGGACGGTTTTTTTAAGAAAGGTAAGTCGATTTTTCCAATTTTCTTTGGTTTCCTCTCGACGCTAATGTGGTAAATCGCTGGGAAAGTCGCCCCGCCATCAAGAGTTCGAAAAAATCAACACATTTGACAAAAGATTGAGGCATTCTTTCGAAAATTCGGTGGTTGAAGTTTAATTTTGAGGATTGAAGTGAAAAGTTATGGTTTGAAATTTAATTCGAAAACTAAGCTTCAGAAAAAAGCTATTCTTCTAGGTTCGAACTACATTTTGGTAGGTGGGATTCAAATTCAAATTCAAATAGAAGTTGAATTTAAAAAATGCTCAAGATATTCCACGGCTTTTTCTCTAATTAAGTTTTAGGAACAAAGAATTTTACGCTATTTCACGCAGATTGATAGTGATTCATTCGAGATGAAGGAAAGATAAAAGAAGGTTTGAGATCAGGAAATTTAAGAGGAATAAAGAGTCCAGAGAAAATTAGAGACAATGGTAATGCGAGAGAGACGAAGACGATCAGACAACTGACGTCAGGAATGAAGAAAATCGATGATAGAGATCGGGAGACAATTAATGAGGAACAAAAATCCGGAAAATTATTACAAGTTTAGGCATTTCGACGAAGATCAGCTTTTAACAGGAAATTTTTGCAGAAAATTCAACTATTTTTATGAGGATCAATTTCTTTCTAGATCAAATTTGCTCAGACATTTGAACGGTATGAAAATTATTAGAAAATCGAGAAAGTGTGGTTCAAATTAAAGTGGAAGGATCAAAATATAGGAATGTCTGCGGCTACATTAACAATGCATTTAAGTGAGTTGGTCAAAACGCCCCGCTTGGACTAAAACGGTAAGGTAAATAAACCAACCCGAACTAAACTTGAACGAGTGTTCGTTTTTATGAGTGTCACAATTGAATCGAAATTTCTACAGAGACGGGGGCTGCTAAAAATGCAATGATAGGGCCTGAGTAAAAATAGTTTAGGTAAGGAATGCCTGGAAACAAAAACACACATTTGGAACCTTAAAATAAAATATTCAGAAGGAATGGGTAAATTTCAAAATTTGCAAGAACTTTTCAGCGTTTGCGAAACCCAAAATATGTGAGATTCCCAAGTCATAAGTCATATAATCAATGATGATGGATGATATGAAGGTTTATTAAGGGCTAGAGACGCGGAGAATAAAAATTGCAATTTGGAAAAGTGTTCGCGAGGTTTAGTTTGACCGTTCGTGCTCTATTCATTGCCTTGGGCGTTCTTTTTCTTTCTTTCTCTCCCTCTCCTTCCTTTTTCTGCTTCTTTAATATCTCTCAATTTTAAATTCTATTTCCCCTCAGATCATATTAGTTTACATTAGACAATGGTTTAGACGCAAAATGCGGGTGCTAGTCGCTGAATTCTAAAATTGACCTCAATTTTTGAAAATTGATAACCTTTCAGTAGAAAATGGATGCTTTTGAGTGACGGATGAGCAATTTTTGAAATTTTAAATTTCGAAAGATTGAATAGGAAAGATGGATGTAAACCAACAAGATAAATTTAATTTAGAAAATAATATGGGAACTTTTGAGATGCATATTAAATTCTCATGAATGATGATATTTTTAGCTACAAATAAAACTATATGATACTAATGACCATAATATAGACAAGAAAAAATTTGCGAAATTGACAAAGAAACCAATGAAACAGTTGTTTATAGTGAAGATCAGCTGTTTAATTTAAGAAAAAAACAAGGTTTAAAGAAAAGGTTCCTCATAACTTAAAAGGGTGAAATAGCTTGAATTCAATCCATTTTCTCCTGACTCACTTTCTTTTCCCGTTCTCTGGCCCAATTTCATATCTTTCACTATATAGAAAAAGCGAGAGACGCAGAGTATTATTATAATAGCTCGCCGTTTACAAAGCGTTCTTTGGAACAAAAAAACTACGTCACTCAATTATCCTGACCTCATTCTATAACTACATAGTAAAGATTCTTCGATTTAAAAAGTCTAGGAATTGATCAATTTTACGATCTAGATAGTTATTATACTAAGGTCTGAGAAAACGCTCAAGGATATCGGGAAATAACGTGAATTTAGCCATAATATTTAGTACTAATTTAAGATAAAAGATTTCTAGATAGAGTGAAATTAGCTCCGATTTTAGGGAATTTATAGGGAGAAGGGAGAAAATGCACTCGACTAACCTTTGAAAAAGGTAGGCCAGGAAAATTTATGCAAAATAATTTCTATCATGATCGGCACACGTGGTTTTGAATCAGATAACTAGAAAATTATCTATCGTCACATGATAACAGATAGGATCTAAAAACCGGCTATAATATTGGAGTTCGGATGTACCGAAATAGAAATTTGTCATTTGAAAGAGATGAAGAGAACGATAAAAATATCTGGGAAGGTAATTTATGCAAAAATGGAGTGATTCTTTGGAAAATCCAATCGTTTTTAAGCGATTTGAATATTTTGAAATTCTTTTGCGAGTTTCGATCAAATTGACTTAAAATAAAAGGATGTCTAAAGAAATTTTGAGACACATACTTGATTTTTCACCTCAAAATTCAGAGTTGTGGAAAAAAACTTCGGAAGAAAAAATACCATTTACATTCCTTAAAACAACGTGACTTCCTATTTTTATCGGTAATTTTCGAGTACTATCCGTCAAAAATGTCGGTAAGAGTTGTCGTAAAATGGTTCGCGAAAAAAGTGGAGTGAATTTTTGGCAAGTCATAAAAAGTCTATAATATCGATCTCTCACACATGTGATGATAGTGAAAAACGATAAGCAAAGTTGATAAAAACTAGAAATACAAGCGAGGGCTGGAGATACAGCTATTTGATAAGATGATAAAGTTTACAATTAAAATAGAAATTTTGTTCCCAAGAATCATCGAAAAATGTTCTCAAGTTCCCAACTTTTCACTTTGATCAGTTTTCAATTCAATCGACGAACATTTTTTTGATATCTCTTCATTTCTCTCCCACATTTTTTCCTCTGCAAACGTTTTTTTTTCTCCCACTTTTTTCCATCCCAGCTGCTAAAATTTCTACGAGGGTACCATTGACATATTGCGGATTCGAAAATAAACCAAGTTTTTTTTGCAAAAACCAAAGAAATCAACTGGTATTTTTGAAATAGTCTAACTAAATTATCGATTATTTTAGGTGAAAAAGATTCGAGTAGCGAAATCATACATCAAAGTAATCCACTAGATTAGTAGATCAATTTGGTACATGTCACGTAAAATTTAGTAAATTACATTTGAAATTTATAACAAAAAACATGTATTGTCAATGATCGATAACTTGAGGCCAGATAGAAAGTAAGAAATTTTGATAAATGATAATTAAGCTGTTTGCAAAAGAATAGACAACATTTCACCGATTTAAGCAATGACTTTGAAGACTATTTGTACATATGCAATGCACTTTGCATATTTGAATTTGCACGTCGTTTATTCTGTCTCAAATTATCGGTCATTGACAATATCGCATTTTTAGGGAAAATGGTGTGACGTTCTATATTTTCAGCAAGAAATGTATGATATTTAGATGATCTAATTAATATTGATTCAGAAAATAGCGTAAAATTGATAAGAACTAAAAATATAAATGGAAATTTGATAAGAATAAGAAGTTAAAGAGGAATGCCCAGAATGGTTAGCGAACAATAGGGGGAATGCTAAATTAAATCAAATTGTGGACGATTCAACGAACGGTAAAATGATTATGTATTGATTTTTAAGAATGGAAAAAATAATCAGCGATATAATTTAGAGGAATTGTTACGATATAATTTAATTTGAACATATGAAATGCTAAAAATAGTATGGTTCAAAAGAGAAGAATGGATGTTGAAAAAATCGAGACAAAGGACTTTAAGGATAGAAAAAGATGGAGAAGAATGAGAGATGATTGAAAACGAAGAGATGAAAAGACAGAAATAGTTAGAGATAAAAGAAGATAAAGAGAGCATCAGACGGCTAGAGATGAATTGTTTTGGCATCTACACGACAATGTCACGCATATAGTTGTAAAGGGGCATCGCTATTCATCTCTCCTTATTTCTCTGACCTCTCCAATAAACATCTTATCTCTAATCATTTTTATTTCTCTAGTTCTCTAATAAATATCCTACCTCTAATTCTATAAGTACAAGAAGAATATCGATTGGATAGTTCATCCTGAAAGAAATACCAATCATAGAGCTTTGAAGCACTACAAAAAATAACCAGATTTCACTTTAGTCTAAAGTTCAATTTAGCTACTAGGCTTTGCTTTGTAAATAATACAGAATGCGTGTGTAAATTTTAGCAACTAGTAATTTCCGTATCGTAACAAGTTTGGAAGCAAAAAACATGCTACAGGATTGCGGAATTTTATCCTACCAAATGTAGGAAAGAGAATTTTAAAATGAATTTAAAAGAAATTTCATCGTAATAGATATAATAGAGAATTCATGTTTGGATATCACAAGAAGATCTGAATAAAATGCATAGGAATTGAATTTCAATAAAATAAAAACTATGAAAACTCAAAACTCAGATCTTCAGATATCACACGAAAAATTCCGAAATGTTCACCACCAGTGCGCAAAATAAACAAATCGTAGTAGGGACAAAAAGGTTTACGGTTTGACGATAGCCCTTTAGCGCAAATCGCCCTGACTTGCACAATGCGTCAACATACGTGCGCGGTCAACAATATCATCAACAATACAAGGTCAGGTTTGAATCATGCAAAGGAAATATTTGAAATAAGAATCAGAACATAGATTTTTTTAATAAATTGCGCAAAATTTGAATAAACCTAAGTTTATAATTTTACTAGACGATTAAGATGAAAAGGGTTAGTATTTTGATAAGAACTCATATAAAAGTACTGAAAGCTCGTGCCTATTTATGGCAGCGTCTGTACCTTGTGATAAGAAAGACTAAGATTAAATCAGCTTAAATCTGAAAAGATCAAGACAAGAGGATATCTTTTTATAGAAGAAAGGAAGGGATATTTTTCGAACCATATTTGTTCAATTTGACAACACAGACCCTCAAAACAATAGGTCGCGCGGTCTGTGAAGAGCGAGGCGAGGAGGAAGGTTCAAATCGAAGTCAAGAAATCGAAAGGTGTTTTGAAAACAGTGAGGTTTCTCAAATTGAATGAATCACTTCAACACTTTGTACCAAATCAAATTTCGAAATCATGTAGACTTTATCAACGAACCTTCTACGCAAGTTTCGGGGGTTAATTCATGCAAAAACTATGCGTTCGCACCTACGTTGTCGCCTATTTTAGGCAACGTTTTTCACGTGAATATATGATTCTCACCTATGGAAAACAGCGATTGAAAAGTTAGATTGGTGTATAGATAATCATTTTTTATAATAGGATAGAAAAATACTGAGATTATTGATCTGTTGTTTTGTAAAGTTAGGGTTAAAAAGGTGTGGTATTGAGGATTTAGCAGATATATCGGATATATCGAATCAAGAATGAACGGTCTAATGGACTGTGTAAAATGGATGAGGATTTGATTTGAAAAGTCGAGAAGTTTATGCCATATGTTTTATACCCTTGAAATCCCATGATAAAGTATAGCCGGATAAAACGACTGGATGAAATCCTTCCATGTTCAAAGTGTTATTGGTTATGACTTACCCCCTCTTGTCAAGTGCGGCTTAAATTGGGTAAAGCAAATACACAAGCATATCCTCGGTGAACAAGAATAAACAAATGAAAGGAACGAAGTAAACATCTCAGTTCACACCACTTTGCAGAGTAGTCGCCACATGAGTGTGCTGCATCGTATCGTAGCCGGTTCTGAGCGAACTTTATCCTGTAACGCACAATGGAGGGTTCAGAGTTTAAAGGAAACTCAAAACAAATACAAAGGAAGAAAGTACACCTATCCTAACCCAGAAATAAGCTTAATAGCCCAAAATAGGCTAAGATTTACCGGATTAAGCGCCCCACGGTAATTAGAGTTCATATGCGTCATTTGAAAGCGGCGAAAACCAGGGAAAGTCGGAAAAACGGCGACCGAAGGGCGCGTCCTAAGCCCTGCCATAATTAGGTAAAAGTGGCTAAAGAAGAATGCGCCTCTAAATAAGGAAGGAGACGGTTTTTCTCTACCTTCGAGTCTCTTAAAATTGCATGATCTCTGCGTTTCTCTAGAATCTCTTAGAAAACTGTGCTATTTGCGCTTTGCCATTCTAAAAAAACTTTTACGTGATTCGTTACGTAAAGTGGAACATGAATATAATATAATATAATAATATGAATATGAATATCGACTTCGAAATCGAAACGTCGAAACTGAATGGAAAGAAATGAGAGGTTCAGAAAAATGAATGAAGATCAACTTTTAACCACGATAGAAATTAATATCTTGAAAAAATGTACGTTTCAAAAACACTTGATTCAATTATATTTTAGGCAATAATATCTTACTTATGATGAGACTACTAATTACTAAAAAACGCTTACTAATCAATCAGGAAATCTCCATTTACTCGTAGAAGAAGTAAAATTTGATGAACTTATAAGAGGTGAGTAAGCAATTTCTCTCATTAAAACTCGGGTATTTGATTTCAACAACCGGTAATTGATGGAAAAAGAGAAGTATATTGATGAAGACGAGCTAGTACCATTTGAAGTTATTTGGCCTCATAGAAAAAGTCGAATTTAGGAAAACATGTAATAGGGGCAAATTACTATATGTCGTGATATCGTGAGGACGTGCGCTATAGTCGGGGATAGGAGAGGTGAGAAAGTAGGGAGAAATAGTGTGGGGGAAAAGGTAGCTCACAACATCACGACATATCGCAGTTGCCGTAATAGATAGTTTCTTAGAAGACGTTGGAACAGTTTCCACCGCAACCATCTCTCTGATGAGGTGAATTATTTCAGTCAATTTTGAATTAGAACTACTACCCTTAATAATGAGACGAGAGATGATGACCGAATTTTCGCGGCTGAAAACGTCCCAACGTCTGTTTCCTAGCAAAACCCCATATGTTTTCGTCTTGTAATTTCTAAATGATCAAAAAAGAATTCGATTTACTTTTCTTTTCACGCGCGCGCACACTTTTCCCGGCGAAGTGAAACCATTCTTATTAAAAAAAAAGTGAAATTAGTCTACTTTCCTGACGCAAAAAGATCCCATAAAGTCGGTTTCAGGTGAACTCCTCTGGTGTGAGAATAAAAATACTCGAAACTTCAAGAAAATTTTGGAAAAAATGCACCTTTTAGGCCAAGAATAGTGAAATTCGTAAGCCTTCAGTAAAAAAATTTTTTGGGCCAAGAATAATGAAAAATGGTAAAATGACAGCGTGTAAAAGCTGGAAAAAAAAATGGTGTGAATGGCAAAATTTTCTGTATTGGTCGAAAATAGGGAATTGGGAAGGAAAAAACTGCCAGGAACGGCGCGCAAAAAGTACACGAATAGTGCGCCGCAACGCGCCGCTAGAACGAGATAGAGATCTAATTTGGAAATACCACAGAACATCGAGAGAGAAAAAGAACCAGACAAGGAAATAGCATGACGAATAAAGAGAGTGAAAAGACGCAGAGAAAATTCCTGAGAAATTCATGATTGAGGAAATAGCACTGGGAAAAGAAGGAGATTTTATCATAATAAGAAGGAAGACATTTCTCGATACACTGATAAAATATTTGGGAAGATATCAAAGAACAAAATGTACCGAAAGATAGTTTAAGTAGGCTTCAAAACACGAGTAATTTTTCAAGTAATCAAATTAGGAGAATTGAAAAACAACTAGAGCTAAAAGTTTTGAGGAAAAACATTTAAGGCTAGTCTCAAAACACGGAAAATTCTGCAAGTACAGCAAATTTTGCGTTAGGTCAGTTGTTTGGGAAAATATCACTCGGACTTGCAGACGGAAAGAAAAAAGGAAATGTGACAAAATGATGAATGTCAAATGTGAAAATGAGACGAAGCGGAGAATTTGCACTTTCTGCTAAATTAAAAAAAAATTGTCTTGATAAAAAACCATGAAAAATGTAGAAAGCCTTATCCAGAAGATCTGGAAATTCTATTTTTAGAGAAGGGTCTTTCATCTAAGTTTAGATAATTGGATAATTTTGAAAATCGCCTGAGATAATCCAATTGTTGGGGCGTAATTTGTTCTGCCTACGTGGATGGTTAAGGGCTAATCGTTTCACGGGATTTTCCGCGTCAGACGCGATTTTTTGACGATCAGTATGATTAGCGATATTAGCCAGTTAGCAGAGATGGATTGATAAATCCCCGGATAAATTAGGCCGACGAAAAATACATGGGAAAAGATGAGAGCAAAAGATATCCCATTGTCAAATTTGGATAGGGAGAAATAACACTGGAAAAGAAAAAATCGGGATATGATAAAGAAATAGTAAGGGGAAAAGAAAACACCCCAGAACGCTCTGTAGAAAATATAGAGAAAGTGTCAATTGAAGGACGAGAGAATACAGAGATGGAGAGGAAGATTTTTCAGATCAGGAGAAACAGTACGAAAGATGAAGAGGGGAAAAGAAAGAGAAAGTGGAAAATAAGAACGCGACCTCCAAAGAAAAGAGACAGGGAAAGTAGCGATGATGCACATTTTTCTTCCTCACTGGAGCATCCTAGATCCAGTACTATTCTCATTTTTCTACCATCTTTTCGCGCTCTAAAAATTCAGTGCTATTTTTTAACTTTTAATTTCTCAGATCCTCTTGAAAACCATAATTTTTTTTTTTTTTTTTAAATTTATGATAGTCCAGAATTTTGAAATTTCAAGGACAAATTTGTCTAAATCTCCCGATTAGGCCGCTTTTTTAGATCAGAAGAAAAATATTGGAGCGCGAAAAGAAGAAAATCAAGGAAAAAGTTAGGTAAAGAGAAAAAAAAACGTGTGAAAACAAGGCCATGGACTTTTGGTTCGCGAGAACTATCCAAGCGATTTCTCTAATCCTATAATGAAACATAGAAGAATGGGAACAGGGTTAGATATGCGAAACTCTTATCGGAATGTATCAAGACGAGAGATAAGGATTTGTAACGAATCTCGAAGGATTTTGCAAAATTGGAGGTCAATCAATTTGGAGAATTGCAAAGAAATGAAAATAAACTTTGAAGAAAGTGGAAGTTTGATGAAGATAATCAACTTTAGGAGCTATAAAACAAGAAGTTCAACTCCGAAACAACCTCCAATCAAATGAAGATCAACCTCGGATAAACTTTCTATAAAATGAAGACGAACTTGAGAGAAGATACAAATTAAATGAAGATCTATTTTGTCAGTTTTCTGATCAAGATATTACTTCAGCTTTTTCTGGCTTTTTTCTTCCTAGCCTTATTATTCCCACTGAGTGGGGTCGGCTACCCTCTGTAATAGGACAGTCGGTCTATCCTAGCCACACAGGACTAGTGGCTCGTCCCGAGGACAGACTGTTGTGTGCAGCAACCGAGGGATTTTTAGGCTATTTTTCGTGGTTTTATCCACTACCAACATTTCTTAAACCCCTTGGTTTGGGTAGGAGCGGGGGGCGAACTTGAGATTATGCTTGACAGTGACATACAGCCACTGCGTTAGACCGCCCTTTTAAATTCGTCCGAATGATGCAATCAAATTTAAACGCCACCTTCAATAGATGCCTATAACAAGTGAGAAATTTAATTCCACCCTATGGTTTTTGATGATAAAATTGGAATTTTTCTTGACATTCTGTAGCATCGTGATCGCCAGAGATAAATACGAAGAGTAATGCATTCTCCTGCAAACCAACCTCGATTTACGCAGGCAAGTTTTGATAATTAATTCAATATGATGATATATCATTAGCAGGTGAAACTATATGTCAATACTCAATTCAGATGTTTTACATCCTGCATATTTTTATAGTTCAACTTTTTACTTGTCTCGAAATTTTTACTCTTGCGAAAGTTCAACAATACGAATTCGTAGATATGTGTCCAGTTTGGATGACAAAGTTGGATGATAATAATAGTGCATCAAAAATTACTCCTTCAAACACATTCCATGAACTGTCAAATATTTCTATAGAAGGAAGAAAAGGTATTAATTATTTTATTGAATCAGGAAATTTTATTATTCTTTTGGGCAATTCCTAGTATAGAGATATTCGTTGAGCATTAGTGACTGTTCTGTTGCGAGCAACGTAGAAGAGAGTAGGTTGAGTTGAGCTGTGCAAGGCTTCGGTCCTTCGTTCATCGCTGCGTAGATGCAGACTGAATCGTCGCTTTTGGTTCTCGAATAATTTCTTCGAAGTGCAAATGGCACCAATTCGAAGAGGTTTCAGCAGAGCTATATACAATGCACACGATAATAGAGGATAAATGAAGAGGTAGCTGATTCCCCACGATATTGGCCATCTAAATAGACTAGACTAATTCGATTGGAATTATGATAACCGCTCATTCGGAAAAAGAGAGAGCAGAAAAGTGGAAAAATAGCATGTTCGTCTCTGCTCTATTTTATACGCATGTTATTTCTCCCTTTTGACCTAAGATAATGAACTTTGCACCACATTGCAGCCACTCTCTTTCCGAATACACAATAGTCCTGGATTACACGACTTGTTGACAACATGGAAAGATGGCACAAGTCTCGTTTCTTCTTAATCACCTCTTAGCCGTTCACTCATCTTCTTAGCTTTATAGTATTTCTTCATTTGATATTGTCAGAGCGTTTTATCGTTCCCGAATTGCTCGAGTTTTATCAAAATTTGTAAGTATAATTTTCAGTTTTTCAAAATAAATTGCAAACTTTGCTACGTCCATAGACGAATTGAGTCACGTTTGACTTTTCATGCGTCTCATAAATTTTATCTTCGTCATTTCATATTTTTCAAGTCGTTGTAAAAGTGGAGAAAACAACCTATTTCTGTGCACACAAACCTTGAAACTCCTTCGAGCTGTTTTTGGTCGGCGAATAGAACGACGATAGTAAGCAACAGCAGAGGCACCCCGATGGAGAGCTCGAAAAAAGTCAGATATCCAACTATCCCTCTCAACACCATTTTCTGCTTCGCTATAGCATTATTCGATAATCGGGCATAGTTTTTGTTGATGATAAATCGGGTTCTGAAAGTGCAAATTTAGTCTAAGATAATAAGATGAAAAAGCAATTTGGAAAATAGTGACCTCGAGACATTGAGAAATAGTATATAGGGATAGAGGGGGGTCTTTCCATATACTATTTCTTATGTCTCGATGCCACTATTTTCCCATGTTACCTACAAAGTTATGTAAATGAGCTTACACAAAAGTTATCGCAATCGAGAAAACGGTGAGCAAAATAGCAATTCCCAGTCCTTGAAGCACAAAGAGGTAGAACAGCGGACGTTTTTGCATGTTCAAAGTTATGACACCGTGACTTGTTAGAAAATTTCGTTCTGATTGACTCAAGTCTTCGAGATCTTCACCGGTTAAGTCTGCGCTACGTATTAAAATATACGCATTGAAAGAAATGCCTAAACTTGTTTTCTTCTAATAGTGAACGGCTAGAGTATGAAAAATGGAATACCTATTGTTGCCAGTGTCAAGAACACGTTGACATAGACAAATGAGAAGCTTTTGAATAAATGAATCCGAACGATGGCAACGAAATTGAATAACAATTGATAGAAAAAACTGACGACCATCAGATACAAAAGCACCAATCCAATTCCTATCAAAACAATATTCGCCAACGTCGACCCAGTGCCAATTACTCCTTCGAGAGTTATTGCCTGTAGTTTTGCAAAAATTCGACGAGTTTCGGGAAGTTTTACTTACGAGGTAAGGAAAGTGAAAATAAGGTACTCCTAATGCACCGGCTCCTGAGAAAACGCAACCAAACGAAATTTGAATAAACATGCCTTTTCTGTAAATGGGTTTTTCTTAAGACGCATTCTTTGAATAACCTGAACAAACTATTAAGAGCGACCGGACAACTGCAAAAGTGTCTCGGATCCGAACCAAACTTATATGGTGGATACACCCATGGGTCCTAATCACAAAAATTAGGTTTTTAGGTCCCGCCCCTAAAAGTGGGCGGAGCTAGGTGGGGGTCAAAGTAGGGTGTTTTCACGATTTGGCACCCCTCAGGGGGTATAAAGAAAACTTTTTTGCTATGAAAGATTTTCGAAAAATTTAAAAAGCATAGAGTAGCCCATGTAATTGCGCACCTTCTGGTATATAGATTTTCGAGCAACAACCACCTGCTGGGTCAGAAAGGGGTCCTTATGTCAAAAAATGGCGGTATGCTGATGCCCCATTTTTTGCATAAAATCGATTTTCCTGAAAAGTTTAAGGCGAGTTCCAAAAATCTAATGCTATATTCAGATTCTATGTATCAAATTACCCTAAAATCAGTCCTAAAAGGCATAGATTAGGTATGCCACTTTTGAGAAAAAAAACGGTTAAAGTCCGCAAGTCAGAGTATGCTTGAATATTAACTACTGCAAATAGCACAAAGAAAACTTTTTTTCTATAAAAGATTTTCGAAAAATTTTAAAAGAATGAACATGGCCATGGAATGTACTTTCTAAAAATATATAGGATTAGGAGATCAACCGCTTGCTGGATGTGGGAGGGGTCCTGATGTCAAAAATGGCAGTTTCAAAAACATGTATTTTTGCATAAAATCGATTTTACTGAGCAAATTTAGAGGGAGTTCCAAAGATCTAATGCTATATTCGAATTCTCCAGGTAAAACTACGTTAATATAAATCCTAAAAAGCATAGGTTAGGTATGATCCTTTTGAGAAAAATGTCCCGATATCAAAATGAGTGTATGCTGACCCCGGTTTTCTGCATAAAATCGATTTTCCTGAAAAATTTTAAGAGGAGTTCCAAAAATTTTATGCTATATTCGGATTCTACGTATCAAATTATCTTAAAATCAGTCATAAAATCGATAGGTTAGGTATGACCCTACACTTTGCCATTGCACCAAAGTTGGCGACCCAAATATCGAAATTTCAATTTTGAGGGTTAGACCCCACAATCTGTATACCAATCGATAGCCCTTGAAAAACTGAGCAACTTTTGTGAAGACACCACATGGTTATCTATTATGGTATGCGTGGTATGGAGGCTTGAATGGTTATACACGCGAAAATGACAAAAAATGCATAGCTTTTCGAAAATCAAACCAAATTTAAACATCTTTTCGGAATATAGCAGTTGAAGGACAATACTTCATTTTTGCTTCCCAGAGTACCGTGCTACCACTTACTATGGTACCATATGGGTCCATGGTATACCACCCATACGGTACTCGAGTGGTACTATACCAAAATGGATATCATTCTACTTGAAATTGACTGGAGAATAATATTCGAGCCCATTCCTATCAATTTCAGCAAGTGGTTTCATTATATCATCATTGTAATTAGTTATAACCATCTACTGAAAAAGACCAAAAATGAAGTAACTTCAAATGACCATAAAAGGCGATAGACTAATCTGTTTTTCAAGTAGTTTTCAGCATATTACTCAGTTCGATAAGGGCTTTCGTTTGGTATATAACATGATGGATATTGGTTACTAAATGGTGACTTGACCATATGGGTCGCTACCATTTGGTACCATACCATGTTTGGTATTGTTCGACTCCAAATTGAATGGGAATAAATATTAGATGTCTCTAGCTTCAATTTGAGCTCGAATTTTGGTAGACTGCCTATGAAAATATTCTCGTATCATTTTCTTGAAAATTGACATTAAATTTTGGTTTTTGGGGTACCACTCCCATACCATAATAGATAATCATGAGGTGTCTTCACAAAAGTTGCTTAGTTTTTCAAGAGCTATCAATTGGTGTATAGTTTGAATTTTTCCGATCGATTTTGTAAAATTCGACCCTCGGGCCACGCCCATTTGATTGCTTTTTTCTCAAAAGTGGCATACCTAACCTATCTATTTTATGACTGTTTTTAGGGTAATTTGATACGTAGAATTCGAATATATCATCAGATTTTTGGAACTCGCCTTAAACTTTTCAGGAAAATCGATTTTATGCAAAAAATGCACATTTTGAAACTGCCATTTTTAACACTTTTGACTTTGGGACCCCCTCCCATACCCAGCAAGTGGCTGACCCCCTAAACCATTATATTTTTAGAAAGTACATTCCATGACCATGTTCATCCTTTTTAAATTTTTCGAAAATCTTTCATAGCAAAAAAGTCCTCTTTGTACCCCCTGAGGGGTATCAAATCGTGAAAATGCTCAACTTTGACCCCCACCTAGCCCCGCCCACTTTTGGGGGCGGAACCTGATTTCCCCAGTTTTGTGATTAGGGTCCATGGGTGTATCCACCATATAAGTTTGGTTCGGATCCGAGACACTTTTGCAGTTGTCCGGCCTTTGTTCGGGTTACTCAAAGAACGCGTCTTAATAAAAATTGCTGGATGGTGGCTAAATAGACTGACCTGTAATTATTATCGAGTGTCTTGCCGAATTTTCTAATCAAATAAAGCGTAAAGAAGCCCAATCCATTTGATGAGATGGCAGCTAGCCAGGCCAAAAGATTGGCTATTCTGATGTATCCCATTTCAGTATGGTAATAATAGAGTTCTGGGAGTTCGGAGAAATTTCCGTTAGTAGCAAAAATCATCAATATTCGTTACAAGTCATATTGACCTAAATTTAGCTATTGATAGTCCGTATCATACTAAAATTTAGAGCGATTCATGTAAACGCAAATGTGAAATATTTTTATATGGTAGTTAAAAGCACCGTTTTTTCGAAAACAAATTCATTTGGAAGAGCGAAATCATCTGCCGCCAGTCTCAATCTAGTTTCCAATTAGTTTTTTTCTGAGCATAATAACCTTTACAAGAAAATGCCACTACATGCAGGCCAACAATACTTCTTTTTCGAAACTAAAAGTTACCAATAGTCATTTTTAAGCAAAATAAACTCTAGATAGAGTTTGAAAGGTACAATTTACTGAAATAGGTGATGCACAATATCCTAGCCCTAAAAATGATATGATGTTTATTATTTTCGAAAAATGACCGTCTATTGTCATCATAAAATATTCGCCTCTTTTCACATGTTAGATCGTTAAACGACAAAAACTACGTGGAATACACGCTCAGATGAGCACGTATGAATTAATGGATCACATTTCACAAATGGTTTTCTGACTCGGCTAATTAAGACGCATCTTTGAATAACTCGAGCGAAGGCCGAACAATTGCAAAAGTGTCTCGGATCTGAATCAAACCCATATGGGTGGATACCCCCTTGGACCCTAATCACAAAGATGGGAAAATTAGTCAAAGCGATGGACCCCTGGAGACAGCCTCTTTGCTAAGACTTTAGCTTCTTTTCCTGGCATTCACTCTTAATAGGTTTTGTCGACTTATTTCATCATCATCATCAAATCCAAACTTATAAATTGAATTAATTTTTCTAGTGTTGACACAAGAATCATCTATTAAATTACATCAAACAAAACATGATCAGAGACGTTTGAATAAACTTATTTTCGGAGATATGTTTACCGCTTGTTAAAGTTTTACTACCAAATCCGAAAACATTAGCTAGTGTATTTTGTTTGCTAAAGTCAGTTGAATATGCACTTTTTATCATATCAATAATAACCTTACACCTTCTAAACTCGCTTTGAAGAAGTCTTTATCTTTTTCAGGAATCCGTTAATTGTCATGATTAATTCACTAAACTCATATTTGTCATTTAGAATATCTGTATTCTTTTCTTCTTTAACTGAACTATTATTTTGATCAGCTTCATTAGCTAAGTAATAAAATTTGTTGTTTGTACAATTTATATTTATTGTTTTGCTAATTTCTAAGCTACCATCTAATTTTATCAATGCTATTTCATATTTCTTATCCGAAGACTTGCGGAAATGAGTATTCGGAAGTTGATTCGTTGGAGGTTAGTTGCAATGTGAAGTAGACCATTTATAAAGGAATAAATTTTACTCTTGAACATTAATCGTTTGGGATCCAACAACCTAACCACCCGATATATAGGAGAACTCGGATATATTGAGATGGATTACTGTATGTTATAGTAGAACAGGTCGGCGAACAGCATCTGTTCGGGACTTGTTAAGTGGAGAGTAACTATATCGGGGGAGATGCTATTTGTGAGATCCTGAAATAGAGGATGAAATTAATTGTACCGATGAAAAGTTGAATCCATACACGTGACTCGTGGTAGTAGTGGTTAACCAGATTACCCATATTGAAAAACCGTCGTCCTTTCTCATCCTTCGGATCTGTTGGATAAATTCCAACACTGGCCAAGCATCTAACAAGCGAAAGTAAAGTAAATATCGTTTCACAATATGGGGAGATAACACCTGGCCATTCCGACATCCTCATGGAAATAGAATGGACAAGCAGTCTGGTTGTGGTACAATTGTTCGGCAAAAATCTTCATGGCGGCACGGCTTAGGACGTAGAAACCTCCTCCATTGAAGAATATTTGCTGAAGAATTGATCACAAATATAATAAATATAATGTCATTGATTACGAGTCTGCTCATCATTTTGCCACCAATGTAATGAGGCTTGTTCGGGTCATATTTGCTGAGTATTTTCTCCAGATGCTCCTTGATCACGTACATGTCATCATCGCTTCTAAAAACCACACGTGGAATAACTTTTATTGAAGTAAGCGAAAGCCTTTACTTGATATACCAATCGAATTGATCCGAGATCGCCTTGTACGCATAGTAGAATCCAAATCGCGTCTTATAGAAAAGTGCGTAATAGCCATCGTCGAAACCTTCGAATGCCAGTCGATACGGAACGCTCTCGCTTGCCATTCGACTTGAGGTGAAAATGGTGGCGTGTGGAAAGCGTCGGAGCCAAGTATTGTTAAGGATGTCGACTCGTTTGTCGTGATTCTTTGGCGCGGTCATGACCCAGATGAATATTGAATTGTTGGCGATAGGCTGGCGTCGAGCGGCTTCCGAAACATAGATGTCCTCGAATCTAAAAACTAGATTACCGAATCGAAATGAACAGAAGAGCTTACTTGTTTTCTGTCCTGAACATCCCCAACGCCCATTGAATACGATTTGCTAAATTGACGTGAAACTAGAAGAAGCCAGAAACTCTTAAAGAACTAACCCTGGCTTATAAGCGCACAGATAAGTACTATTGTTAGGAATAGAATTACCAAACGCCGTTTGAATCTTGCTATTATTATATTCATTTCTAGACCATCAACATCAGAGTAAGTCTTTGATTAAAATCCATCAACTTCAGATTAAGAGTTTAAAATGGCTCTTTTTATCATTTCAGAGTGATCGAATGTAGCTCTCTGAAAGTTAGGTCTTAGATGTGTAAAGTGGGTATCTAAGCTCATATATTTACATATAATTCGTGATTAGGTCAATAAACACATCAAAATCAATAAACCAAGTAAACACATGAAAAGAGCACACTTAAAATTGGCAAACGATTTTATTCGCTTTGCGTCTCGAAAAGAAAATCGTATTACTAACAAGGAGTTGGCTTTATCTCTTTCCTCTCCAACTAGAACGATGGGTGAGCGAGGAAGTTCTAATTACCTCAACTATAAAATTTAGTAAGCATTTTTCAAGGAAGACGATTTTATGCTAATTTCGACTATTTTTAAAATCGAAATTTTCTGAAATATATTTTTAAAATCCCCATAGTTGATTTGGGTAGTTTACCTGAGAATCTGACCTTGAAATTAAAATTTGAAAATTGGCCTACCTTGAAAAATGCCTACTAAATTATATAGCAGAGGTAATTGACTAAAATAAAATCAATTTTATTGATCGTCTATACGAAATGCAGTGATAACACGCATTGCCTCTCTGAATGTGATAAGGCGCGAATAAAATGAATAGTCACAATGACAAGAAATCGTATGATAGTAAAGCGAGCCCAAAAATAAGGTTTCATATCGGCATTCGACTTCATATGTTTGCATACGTTTGTGCTGATCGCACCAATTTTTATCGATTTTGAATTTTTTCGCCGATCAGAAAACTTTTACTAAATTGGCCTGATTCAGAGATTTTTTCTTATCATTTTGCTTCTTTTTCCATTGTATTTCTTAACCCCCGATAAAGGGTCAAGCCTCCTTTATCTACCGTGCCCCAAATCTTGGTTCTTTCTATCGGACAGGGCAGAACACGGCTGCTGTTATTTTTGTCCAACTCATAAAGATGAAATAAATCTTCAACTCGACTATGGACTCAAGTCAACTTGCATGGACGAAAATAGTGCATTCGCTAGCATCCGAGAAAGCAATCGGCAGGATGAATACATTTCCCTGTTCCCGTGTCCTGCATAACATTTCTTGCTTCTGAAATTTATATTACATTGCCTCTACTATATAATTTTGTAGTCACTCCTTTTTAATTTCAGTTTTCATTAAACATTTTCATACTAATTATACAAATCGACCACTCTGATTCTGAAAATAAAATCTATTTTCAATTTCGATGTAAAAAGTGGCTGAAATTAGCATAAAATAGATTTTTCAAAATTTAATATTTTCAGACCAAAATGGGGCTCATTCGAGTCAGAATTTAACGCTGATCACGAATATGCCAATATTTTATCAGCTAGGATCATCTTATCACTGATAACGACTGATAAGCGGATGATAATCATAGAGAATAATTTCAAATTTAATTAAAAATCATCAGCACAAACGATAAACTATATTTGAATTCGAATTTTCATTTCAGAGATAGCGAAGGGCCTGTATTAGCAGATGCTGAACGAGGTCCTTAGCGAGCCAGAAGTTAATTTCAGATAGAAATGAAAATTTAGAATAATATTCAAATTGATTTCAAAATTAAATATGACTAAATAAATTTATCTTTCAAATCGAAAAATAATACTAAATTTAGCTAAATTTGTGTTAAATTGGTTTAATATTCGTAATTAAATTGAAACTACTCTATTTGTAAAAATAAGAAAATATAAATATCAAACTTCTGTGAATGATAGAGTCAAGAATAGGATATTATTCAAAATATTTAATAGGCAATTGTTTACTAATTTATATTTCAGTTGCATGAAAATTGAAACTCTTAAAAAAGGATGACTACAGAATTATATAGTAGAGATAATTATTGGATGGTAAATTACCTTGAAACAAATAATGAATTGAATCAAAAATCAAAATTGTGCCTTTAGATTAGACGAAGATTCACCACCAGTTCATTCTATTTCTTTGATCTTATGTTTCTCTATGTGATTCATTTATTTTAATCGTAAAATTGGGGCATTATTAGAAAATTATTTCGAATTGAAAGAAATTTATCCAAGAAAACAAATAATTCCTTGCAAATAAAACAGATAAAGTTTTCATATTGCTAAAAAAATTATTCTAAAAAGATCTCTTATGGCAATCGAGATGAACGAGTTACATAAAGTTGAATTTTTTTAATATTGAATATTTAAAGATTATCAAGCTTCTTCTATGATTCCATTAGCGTCTGATCGTAATTTAGTCCATTCTAAAGGTAGTGTCGATAAATCGAAATTTTTCTGACTATTTATGCCTTTCAAAAGATCAATTTTGAAATGAGGAAAGTTTAGTGCATTATTAAATTTTCGCTAATAATTATATACTTGAATTTGTAACCCTAGCGCTTTTGCCTCAGCAGTTTTCATAAAGTATGTTCCATATCTGGCTTGTACATCCGAGTCTCTTGTAAAAGTCATTGTCCAATTGAATAATTTCTCTACAAAATTCTTAGAATTTGATTCTGCTGAAAATGGCAACGTTGGAATCCATAAGCCCTCAAGCCTTACGAAATAGTATGGGGAAAAGAAATCCGCACATTGCAATATTCTCTTCTATCCATGCACTATTTCGCAATGGCTTGAGGGCTTACGGTTTCCAAATAGCCGTGAAGATCTACTTGGAAATGTTGGATGTCCACTGTGCACAGGTGATTCCATGGCGAAAAATATGTATACTTGGTTTGGCCTTCTGAACTAGAAAAGCGATGATTTTCAAATAAATTAAAGAAAAGCTTACCTTCTTAAAATTTGCATTTTAATTTTGCCTATTTTCTGAATTTTCCAAAAATTTCCATGTCACTATTAGAATCCAAGGGTTTAGACTTCGAAAATGTCCGATTTAGGCAAACAGTAGAGTTGAGATACGGTATCTGAAATTCAAATTTTTAGATCGAAAAATCGATCTGAGGATAGAAAATATAAGAAATGATTTTGCTCTGAGAGATTTGTTTAAGGGAGAAATTAATATTGAAAAAAGTAAACAGACTTTTCCTTCTTAAAATAATGATTTAGAAATGAAGTAACTCTATTTAAATGACATATCAAGTTGAGACTAGAACGACGAGCGAGCTGTGCAGGGCACGGGAAACAATTATGATTGAATTTCTCTTGTCGGTTGCTTTCTCGGGTGCTAGCGAATGCACTATTTTCATTCATACGAATTAACCTGAGCCCATAGTCAATCTTTTGAAGGATGGAACAAAGATACCAGAGCAGCCGTACTCTACCTGCTTATAAGAAAGAATGAAACTTTGGAGGCGCAGTAGAGGAGGAGGCCATCTCTTTATCGAGGGATGACAAAAACAATAGAATAGAGAAAAAGAATGATAAACAACAAAATCGTTGGATCAGGCAAATGAGCAAAAGTTTTCTGACCAGCGAAAATTAGGAAAGGCGACACCAAAAATTCATATCTTTGGTTACACTGATCCGTTTGTCATGCGGTTTTTTGCTATAATCTTGTCTAGTCCTACAGAATCCTAGAAAAATACTTCCATGACTCTGTCTTCACATCGGGAATATCACTTGCCCTCTCTATTTATTAATGCAAGTATAAATGCCCTCAATAGTTCCAAATAATTGGAACTGTTAGCTAAAATATAGAAATTATTATCAAGAAAAAATATTAGAACAGAGAATTTATGTCGTTTTATTTCTATAAGATTTTGTAAATTTGTATGATAAAATCTTAGACGTTAGCCACAGAGTTCTTTATGTACAAAAGTTTATAATATTCTCCAAAGCTACAATCGATTTAAACTCAATGATGCCCTCACTGCATTATTGATAAGAATTATTTCCTTGCGACTTAGTATGTTTGCTACGGTAAATTGTTTAATGTTCAATAGTTACGAGTTTAAAACTAGATAATGTTCTTTAAAGATCGAATTGTTTCTCATTACGATCAATAAATTTTCATCATTTGAATAGATATAGCGATCTTGTGATAGTACATTTAAGATCAATAAATGACAACATCAGTTGAATAAAGTTACTATACAAATTTTATCGATAATATTCTAATTTTATCATCTTTGAATTATTTATTACCACACAAGTCGTATTGAAAGTCTTGCACATTCTTCAATTAAAAAGTAATCAAATTTCTTTTTAAATCCACATAAAATGTTTAGTTAGTTTAGAGCAAGAAAATTAGTCACGACATTCTATTCAATTTCATTATTCAATATGATTTTCAGTTAATCAGTAAAAGACTATTATGACTAATTTTAGGGCATAAGAAATTGTGAAAGCTTATCAACGAATAAAGGAAGATGCGAATATCGATTACTAAGCATAAATTCGTGTTTGGGAGTTTTAATTAGAAATTTTCATCTCTATTCCGATATTTATTATTGGTTTGCTCTTATCCAAAATGAGATATTCTTCTCGAATAATTTTTCTGTGCATTTTCGCTGCATTTATTTTGGGTGTAATTTTGATGTTATATATTATTATTTCAACGAGTTCAATAAGTTATAAAAGCAGAATTAAACATTTTGATGTCATATCTGCATTTAGAAGGTAATCAATAATAAATTAAATTCAAAATATATCTGCATTTCAGGAAATCAAAACCGAATACTAAAGTAGTAAGTATGCTATGTTTCTTGAAATTAATTAATTTCGATTTATATTTAATTGTGTTTTAGTCATTATTAACAATTCGAAAATGTTTGGATCTGCTTCCTCAACCAAATTTCACATCGCTAATTATTGATACCGAAATTCTCCAAAATATTATTGAGAATAAGTGTCGAAAAGTCAGTCGGGCGATTAAAGTAATTTTTAAGTTTTCTGATCATGAGTTGTGAATTTAAACCGTTTTAGATTGCATTGCACGATAAAATGTATCAAGAGTTGAAGCGAAGCGATCAATTAGGTCGAAAATTCTCAATTGCCAACTTTTCATATCCCGAAGATACGGACTACATGAGATTTCACGATGATGAAACTGGAAGATTTGCTCGGATTATACCGAGGTAAATAGTTCAGTAAAGATATTTTAGACAAGACCGAGATTAAATTCAGATTCCAAAAAATGAAATCGTAGCTGAAATTTCTTTAAATACAGGAGGAAAAAACAATAAAAATAAAGAATAATAATATCATCCAGCTTTTTTAAATAGCAAATTGTAGGATAAAAATTCGAAGTTGTGGAGAGTACCAAGTTCCAGCTGATA
Organism: Diploscapter coronatus; assembly: GCA_964036155.1. Classification (NCBI taxonomy): domain Eukaryota; kingdom Metazoa; phylum Nematoda; class Chromadorea; order Rhabditida; family Rhabditidae; genus Diploscapter; species Diploscapter coronatus. The sequence goes on along the minus strand of OZ038423.1, from coordinate 79,581,730 downwards.
TTCTTCTATTTCTGGAATATTGGAAGAGGTCTCGTTACATCGACTGTCTAAATCTAACCGTCGAGCGCAAACCGATGGAGCAGGTAAATTCATAATTCGACAATAATATGTAACCACATTAAAGGTATTAGATCCAGTAATATCAGTCATGCATCTAGCAGAACTTCGAAATATGTTCGTTTCCTTTAACATGTATCCACTTCTAAATGGTGGGACATTGTTAGGTTCGTATTTTTGGTAAGATAAAGTAAATGCTACTCTAAAATTCTAGGATGGTATCGTGAATGCTCTGTAATCCCGCATACGACAGATTTAGATTTCTCTGTAAAATATGACGAATTTGATATATCCATAATTGAAGAATTTTGGAAGCCGAGTACTAAATTTCTTATGAATCGAAGGTTAGGAATGGTATGCCACAATTATGATTTTTAACTAAGTTCGAGAAATAAATGGATATAAAAAATATTCAGACATTATCACAAATTACCTTTAAAAAACTACAAATAAGACACTTCTGGGCTTCACTGAGTAAAAATTTTGTTAGGAAATGTCAAAATGATATAAAAATTATATTACCACGATACAGAAAATCAATGATCCAGAATTTTATTAAATTCAGCCTAACGATAGCTTCGAAATAACCGTGTCTCCAGTAGACAATCCTGGTTATCCCATAGACGTGTTTGTAATGTATGACGAAACAAATCATTCGTATGTTAGTGGAACTAATCACATTGGAATGAAATTTCGATACAAATATCCGCTGTAGGATTCTTTCTCAAGATTTTTTCTGTTGATTTTGTCATTTGTCATTTTAGATATGATCGCTATTGCTCTGCTGATCTGAAAGGAAAATTGTTTTGGATAACTTGCGACCCAGAGGGAGTTCTGAAGGTAAATGAATATTGAATCGTATGAAATTTCAAGGTCTTTTGGTATAAAATCTTGGGTTATTAAAAAAATGTTACAAAAGTTATTTTTAAAAATTCGTATGATTGCATATTGATCGATTAACATTGTACATTCTATCTTTAATAACCCATACCAGGGCTGTTGCGGAATCGAATTTTAAAAAAATCGGAGTCGGAGTCGGAGTTGAAATTCTCGAGAGATCGGAGTCGGAGTCGGAAGTTCCGCAACAGCCCTGACCCATACGATAACTTTCCAGTTCGAATATGGGCCGATGTGGATGAAAGACCACAATTCGAAAAATTTTTCGTGGTTTTCGTCTTCAAGCAACGTCGAGAGAAATGGACGTTGGGATATTGCAGAATTGGACGACGTTATTCAGGCTAATTTTCAACCAATCAAATTAAAATAAATTCGCATTTTTAGGAATATGAAGATCACATTCTTGGAAATTCGACGAATCAATCAACAATAGACTTTACTTGAAAATTAATGAATATCGTTTTGCATATTTTCCATCAAATCACTATTTACAGTTTATAGTTTATTCGGAGTAAGTGAATACTGCATATATTTTGCAACTTCGCTTGCTCAGGCCCCGCCCACTTTTTCCTGCTCTGCGAATTGCGTCATTTCCCCCATTTTCAAACGAGTTTCGCAATTTTTCTTGATATTTTCGCGAAATTTTTTATAATTATATTCTAATTATCTCTCTGATTGACCAATTAACCCTCTTTAATGTTTGCTGTTCATTTTTCTTGTTTTTTTAGCGATTTTTTCTCTTAAATCAGGATCCATTTTCATCAAGTCAATTATCGATTCATCCAAGATGCAGATGTTGTCGTCGTCATCAGACCATTAGAATTGCAAGTTGATGGACAGACAGTCGCTGATCAGACGTTTTCATGAAAATTGTCAAATTTACGATCGAAAAATGAACAGCAAACATTAAAGAGGGTTAATTGGTCAATCAGAGAGATAATTAGAATATAATTATAAAAAAATTTCGCGAAAATGTCAAGAAAAATTGCGAAACTCGTTTGAAAATGGAGAATCATTCAATTCGACAAAACAGGAAAAAGTGGGTGGAGCCTGAGCAAGCGAAGTTGCAAAATGTATGCAGTATTCACTTACTCAGAATAAACTAAATTTGCACGAATATCAAATAGTAGATAGATAGAGCATGCCCTTCGTGGAAACGTCAAAGAATTGGAAAACTCCTCAAACTAATGGATAATATGTTCCAAAATTGATGTTTAATACATTTCGAGTAAATTTCATTATTTGTGGGGAAAATACGCTTTAGTGGACAATGCAATGGACTCATTTCTTTTCATTTTGCGTTAGGACGCAAAGTCATTTTTATTTCTTTTGAGCTTCCCCTTTTCCATTGGAAAAAGATTCAAAGACATGTTGAAAACCTAAGGTGAAACTATTATCGGAGACAATAAGCACCCTATTGGATTTTATTAAGTGTAATATAATGGTGAAATTCGGCCCTTTTTCAAGTTGATCGAGAATACGAAAACCCTTCAAACGTTTAGACGAATAAAGGAAGTTAATGACTCAAGTACTGATAAGATATAAATATTCAAAAGTATTGCAATTTTATACATTCTATCCATAAATTATCGGTTTAGTTATTTTCTGAACATTTTAAAAATTTGTAATTTCACTGTATACAATTTTTATTTATTTTTAATCGTCCTTGGTATTTTTTGCAAAAATTAAAATCAAAGGCAAAATAGGTTGCTTTAGGACTATATAGTCCTAAGATTAGGATAATTTCATTTATCAACTATTTTGATTGATAGAGTATAGCTTGACTGATAAAACTGCACTTTTCTCGCCCTTGCCTAGTTCTTTTCAGGAAATCGTATTTGCTCAATGTCTCATTGTGAATGTGCTAATATTTGAACGCAAGCAAGTCAGATCAAGAACTACTGTAGATCAGGAATGTATGCGGTCCGTAAAAATTGGAACCCGGATATCTAAAATTTTCTCAACACGGACCCGGACATTAATTAATCTCTGGGTCCGGGTCCGTATATTCTTGCTGTAGCCTGTTTTAGGGTATGAAGAAATGGGTTTACATGTACTACCCTAAACTATTTATCACTGATCATGTCTAAAATTGGTGGTTTCATCTAAAAACTAGTTATCAGTCGATATTTTATGACTTCTCTTATGAATTCCATCTTATCGCTTAGCTTTGCTTATCTAATTTTAAAATACTTTATGGTTCGCGTCTATTTGTCGGGGAATTCGTAATATTGAAACTTTGAATACCATGAATTTCATTTATTATTACAAAAAAATTAATCAAAATGTTAGCCTTCTCGAAAGAAAAATTCTTACCAACTAAATAAATCGATAATAACTGTATTTTGTAAAGAACGTAACAACCATCTTTCGATTTCAGGATGTTTATATGAATGCAATTTCAATATCTGAATCACTATAATGATGTATGACAACATTTATTACAAGCCGTTGCTGAACGAAACTGAAGAAGAAATGGACTTATCTAGTTTTTCGAAATTTTATCGACAAATCACGAATAGAAAGCTAAACCTGCGCTGTAGAATTCGATTGAAATCCTCGATATTGATCATTAGGTAATATTTTTTATAATGTTTTAGTACTAATTCAACTTTTGTAGCTTACTAGTTCTACTATTCTTCCTAAGTATTTATTATTTCGATAGTCCGAAATGCTCAATTAGTAATGTAAGAAATATTTCCCTTCGGTTTTTCAGTTTTAAATTTTAGTTCAACGGGTATTCATCGTCTAATTTATCATCAAACTATTTGTCTAAATATGGCGGAAGTAACATAGGTGAATTGTGGAGAGATTATTTTCCTGGGTAGTTTATCTTTTCAAAAAATATTCCAAGAATATCTTTCAGATTCAATCCGAATAATTTGAAATGTAGCGAGTTTTTCAACAACAATACGACTGCCATGAAGCAATACAGTGATTGCGGGAGGCTAACAATGTCTGAGGTAATTTTATTTAGATAGAAAAAAAATCAATGTTTTAAATTTAGGACCATAAATTAGATATGGATTGCAACAGTGTTCGAAGAAGAGTTACGGGAAATAACGTTTATTCTAAACTTAACCAACCTATTGTCATTATTAGGAATATTTATACAGTTAGCGATGTTTAATATTACGATTTTGCTAAATTATACTTTCCAGAGTTATCCAATGCAAGAGGCCTTCATGTCGCTATCGTATCACCCAGAAAACTCGTATTGTTTTGTAATGGATAGCAAATCGAATGCGACCTTTACCTATAAAATGAACAAACTAGCAAGATGCTTCGATAATATTTACATTTCTGATAAAGTATGTGATTTTTTAAATTGTATGAAATAAATCTCCATTTAGACCTACGATTTGGATTCCTCTGGCCACTATCAAGATTACGCTCATTTTGAGTGTTTGAAGATTTTATTGGGGAAAGATAAAAATTGGAATCACGCTCTTCTGCTGCAAGTAACTCGATGATTTTATTTGAAATGTTTCTTCAGAGTGCAATTTAGAATTACGACCTGGTAATCAAAACTCCCTCTGAACTGAGTAGAATCAGTGAAATATTCAATGGCACGCATATTTTTGGTCTTCGAGACCCACCTGGATTGTCTAGGTAAAATATAAAAATTGAATTTTTCTCAAAAAAAATACCTTTAGATATGATCGATATGCAGATTGGTCTGCTAAAGGGTTGAAAATTTGGAAGAACGGTAAGTGTTGTTAGAAATTTTAAAAAGGAAATTCTATTCTAGAAAGCGGAAAGTCGGCACTTCAATTGAAATCTTCACTATCACTTGGCGACGGATACAATGAAGTGTTCGTCTCGAGAAATCTGATCCAAGCTATATTTGATGAGCTAAATATCGACAATTTGCTGAAAAGATTCAATGATCTGAACAGGGTAGATTATTTCCTTCGGACTGTTTCGTAATTTAAGCAAACTTACTCATGAAAGAGATGAAATATTTCCAAACTTCTAATGTTTAACGTAGCTGTAATGACAGTTTCACATAGGAACTCACAGATCTTGATAAAATTTATGAAATGGATTTTGTATAATGCTAATCACAGTTTTGAGGCCAAAAGTGCCTATAATTGCATTCACAAGCCTGGAATTTTGAGTTGAACCTGGTTTCTTCTTTTGTATTGCAAATTTGCAAAATTAGCTTACATGGTCGATAAACGAATTGGCCCATTTTCCATACAAAATATAAGTGGAAAAATCGAAGACCTCAGAGTGCGATTATGCACTTTTTGACTTCAGAATCGTGATTAGAGTCATCGAAAATCCCCATTTGGCGGGTTTTTATCAAGATCTGAGTTTCTATATGTAAACTTCTTTTGTTAGTTTGGGATCGACGAACAATTTCTGCAAACGATGATCATCAACTCCTGGTTAGGATTACCTGGTCAATTACCGTACCATTGTGAAAGAAGGCTGCGGGAGTTTGGACGGTAATTTTATTTTTCAAAATCTCGATTTCATGAATTGTGTACAATTTAGATATTCTCACTTCCATAATGGATGGCTCGAAATATTTAGACGTAATTTTAATATTGAACACTTGTAAAGGTTAGAAATCATTCTTTCATTTCAGGTTTTGACCTCTATACAACTTTATACGACGGATGCAAATCTCGAAAATCTCGTCATTCAGTCTGTTTGATGGGGGTGGAATATCTGCCAAGATTGGGAGAAATGGAGCATCTACTTGGTAGCAATTGATTTTTCTGCCTCTCATAAATTTCGATATCTTAGGAAATAAACCCCACCCTGAGTTCGATTTCGGTACCATAATGTGTATGGGCGAGTATTTGCATGACATTGAATTCGGAAAGCGAACTCGGCATATAAATTGGGCGTTATACGAAAACTCTGTGCAGGTAAGTATAGTTATCAAATCCGCCCGCTAATTTATATGATTCAAGGTTAGACAGACAAAACTCGTTAGAGACGGAAAATTCGACGTTCGAAATTTCACCTGTTACCCCCCAGGACATCCTACGAGAAAAGAGATGGGCGCTCCTTGATTTTTTACACTTCCTTCTGAAAATTGCATATTTATTGTGTTGTTAAGTTGTGAATTCTCCGTCTGATTTTGGCCTCAATAATTTGGTTATTTCCATTTTTTCGCTGCATGAATAAATCGCTCAGATCCTCTGATACTTTAGTGATTGGTTTTGATCCCTAAATAGCAAAATTGAATAATTACTGATAAAATACAATATTTTACAAATGAAGGTGCAATTTACTACTCAATAATAATAAAATTATCGAATATTCTCATTAGGGAACCAATCGAAAGAAGACAATTATACAGGGTGTTTCAAGTTTATCTCCCTATTTTACTTTTTGAATAATTTTTTATCCAAATTGAGTACGGTTTTTTGCATGGTACTCTCCTTATCTTATGGTTTTGTTTGGTACAACTCTTGAGTCGAAACCAATTACCCACACCCATAAAACCACCTGTTTTTGAAAAGCTAATTTTGGATAATCTAAGAAAATCTTCAAAAATTCATAACTTTCTTATTTCTGAACCAAATTGAATGAATCTTTTTTTATTTTATAGATATTGAGTAGGAGAGTAAAATAAAAATAAAAAGAAAACTTTTAGAAGTTAATTTTGACGAGAAATTATTGATCGCAGCAGATGGTCGTAGTTACATTATTTGTAGTTTTTCGCGGGCTATTCAATTCTGAAAACCGCATTCGATTTAGTTCAGAAATAAAAAATTTCTGATTTTTTCCCGAGATCGGATCTGTCAAAAATTCAAGCTGCCGTAATCCGCTACAGTGATCGAATTTTAAAAAACGAACCACGCCATGAGAATCAGTGAAAAACTGCATATATGGTGTAAAAATCGGCCCGATCGGAGAACCCTGTTCCGACCGACTTTGGTCCTTCCTGACATTCACTCTTAAATCATGCTCTAACTCAAAGAGTGCATAGACTTGTCGCTTATCTCCTCTCCTCTTCCCTTTGATGGCAAATTTGCTCTTCACATTTTCTGTCATACTTCTTTCATTATTCCTTCCAATTTTTATTGTCTTCCATACCAAATTGAGTCATGGAATTTCGAGGGAAGAATGATCAAAGTGCTCAAGGAGCGATAAGAAATGGAAAAATTTGCCAGCATAAAACCACACCGTCTAGCAGACTCGCACATTTGATTGTCTTTTGCATTTCTCGACTGTCTGTCGCACAAACTCATCCTTTTCCTTTTCAGCTTGTTCTGTCAACAGACTTCATCTGCACTAAAATGCATACCGTCTACAGTCCGGTGAGGTTTATTTTATGCGAAAAAAACATCTTATAAAATATACTGAATAGAATATTGTTTAGCCATTATAAACTGAAAGATTATAGGCGGTCCCTGGGACTATTCCCATTCAAGAGCAGTTGCGCGATGGCTGCAAGATCCGCGTGCTTGGCAACGTGACCAATGGCCATGACAAGACCTTCGTCATCGAACTCCTTTCTGGACCTCACGTCGTGCTGCATATCAGCTTCCGATTCCATAAAGAGCATCAGGTAGATATAAAATGTTGTAGGAGAAAAATACGATAGTCTTTCTCCTTCCAGTAAAACGAATTGTTCTCAATTTACTGTAGAATGAACCATGCATCACTTTTTTACCTTAAGAATGTTAGGATATCGAGATTATGATAACTGAGGAAAGTATCCAGCAATGCTCATTGCAGATCGTGATGAATTCCTCTAGCTTTGGCAATTGGGGGCCCGAGGTTCGCCATAAGAATCCTCTCCACCATGGAAACGCCTTCGATTTGTTGATCTCTGTTCACTCCGACCATTATTACATTTCTGTCAATGGACATCATGTTAGATGATCTTCATGATTTTCATCTCAATATTCTCTTTCAGTTGGCTGACTACCATCATCGTTTCCCAGCTGCTTCTGCGCAGGCTGTCGGTCTCAGGGGCGATGTGGGTGTCAGTCAGGTCATATTCGAAGGATTCAGCTTCCATCAGGACTGGAACCGACCTCATAACTTCGGCCACGGAGGGTTCCTTGGATATGGGACGGACCAATATCGCCCCCCTCAGGTTATTAATTTTTCTGTTCATAAAAAGTTATGTCTTGAAAATTTCCTTGAAACGCGATAATAAGCGCTTTTCTGATTATTTCCCATGTCGTTATCGGCTAAAATTCACCAGCCATAATATTAATAATTTGCTAACTCATAAACACGAAGAAAAACCAACGCCAACTAGTTCATCTTCAGAATAAAATCAATATTTTGAAAGAGAAAACTAAACTACTTTTTTGTTTCAGTTCCAACAAGGACATTCTTATAATGCCTATTGGAATAGATGAGCGTCAAAGATGTCGGAAGAAATAGTTTCAATGTGTATGAATGACAAGTTAAAATCTCGCAATAAACCTGCCTCTAATAAATGTGTTACTATTATTTTCGTAATATCGTAAAAAATATTCGATAGGTATTTCGAAAATTGCGTGAATAAACGTGTTCAATTTCCTAATGATTCATTAGCAGAGCTGAGACGAAATTTCGATTTCGATTTCGAATTTTTAAATTTCAATTTCGTCTCAGCTCTGTCCATTAGTTTTTCTCGTTTGAATTATGTTGTCTTGAATGGGAGAATAACGATGAATCATAGAGACGCAAATTTCGCAAAATAAAAACCGATTCGGCGGTAAGGTTTATGGGTCGTGACTCTTCTTCCTCAATGGCAGTTCACATTTGGTGGTATCTACGTGAGATGCGTTAAACATGAATTTATCGGATGTGGAAATTCACAAATAGCATCGGAATTGCCACAATCCATTTGCATCTACACACCAACCTACGCCACTCGATGCTCTTCGAAGAAATATCTGCAGAGTATCTTCTTATACAAAAATGCCATATTTCACTGCTCCAATTCACTAGTTTTTTCAACGTTCGACCCAGGCGAGAATAAATTAAAATTGAGCCAAGAAAAACGAGAAAAACGACGACGAACGGTAATAAATTTGGAGATTGTGGCGTAAATGAATGGATAAAAGAAACGACAAACAACCATGGTTCATGTGGGGAAACGAGCGGATTTGTGTTGTTGTTTTGTTGAATTGAAGAAGGTCGTCTATTGTTCCTGAAAATGGCTCATTCTCGACGCTTCTAGAGCATGATTTGATTCGTCTACAAATTGCCCTAGTTTTTTGTTTCAACATCTTCCTAACATTTTCTATAGCAATATTCAAGTAAATTCACAATACAAATCCAATTCACTACTAGTTATGAAGTTGTCATTGAGCTTTGTCGCTGCCGTCACTATTCTATATTCGTTGATTTATTTAGCAAAATCTACGAAAGACGCAGCCAATCAGGAGGAGTCACTTTCAAAGCGATGTGGAAGGGATATTATTTCGGAGTTCACAGATTTAGTCCGTAAAGACTATCCACATTTGCTAGGAAGTAAGTCATAATTTTCATAGCGCTACTCTCATTCATATTTTAGAAAATGGCGAAATAAATCATAAGCATGTAGCCAATTTTCTAATCGAAGTCTACAAAACTAACCCAAAGAAATTCTCAAAATTGGGCAATAGAATTGAGAGGTTTGTTTGTACTTACTTTTGTTCTTAAAAATGATCCACTTCAGCTTTCAAATATGTTCGAAGAGTTTGAAAACTTATCGCATTCGACGTTCTTTCATACGAAATTCACCTTTACAATATTATAACTTTTTGTGATGTTTGTTGTTTTATTATGCTGAATAAATTTAGTAGTTTTTGTAATTCTTTTTCATGGAAGCAAATAATAAACATTTCCAAATAAAAATTGGGTTTTAATTGAGTCGTAAAAATTGAAATAAAAATCCTGACATGAAATAAGCCGACTATAATCTTGTAAAATCTTACTAGTACTACTAAATATGCCTTGAAGCTTTGAACATTTACAGCACTAGTTTCGATGTAGAGTGCACAATCTAAGATCGGGGGATAGCAACAAATAATTACGATTTTAAGTTTTTATTACAAGGAAGTTAAAATCAGCAATTAGTGTGCATTCGTATTCAAGTTCGCTGGACATAAACCAGCCTCAGTGCAATCTCAGTTCTTGTTTGACAATTTTCTAGATGAATTTACAAATGAGATTATATTGCGAATGACTGACTACTTGAGACGAGACAAAAGAGCGGGTTTATTTTCTTCCCTACTGTGAGTTTCAGATGCGCGAGAGGCGAATATTTGTCCGCTGTGCGTTGATTTTCTTTTTCGTTCTTCGTGTTTTCAAGACAATTATCGATAATTAGTCAATAAATTTGTATCATTACAGATAGAGGAAGATTATTCCCAAGTAGTTACAAAAATTCCGCCACATTCGATATTTCAGCGAGAAAGTCATGTTTTTTCATGGGCGAACACAACAACTGATCTGACAAGTATTTTAATATATGATTTGCTCAGTCTGGTTGAGAAATAAACGAAAAATCCCTCGCCGCGAAATTGGCCATTTCAATAAAATAAAAAAATTGTCTACTTTCAAAAAATTTATAAAAATCATGTAGGCATATTTTCTCGCAAATTTTTCGACAAATTAACTCATATATAATTTCATAAGGAAATTTTTCCCAAAAGTCATTTTTGAAAAATCTGTTACACTAGAATAGTCGGTTAGAATGCGTAGAACGCGAATCTGAAGTCCGTTTAAAAAATACGGTAAGCTCAGGCAAACCTCGGGAAGTTGACAAAATTTTCCGACGGAGAAGTAATCTATAAGTCGGAAAGTAGGCTCATCAGGGATGCACGGACTCGGACTCGGTCTCGCTGCGAGTCCAAGTCCGAATTTGTATCTGTTCACACTTTATTAGCAGAAATGCTTTTTAAAAATTTCAATTCTTCTTTGATTTTGAAATTAATTCATTTTTCAAAATTATTCCTTTTCGTAAATTAATAGTGTACCTTTTATTCAATTTCTCACTACAAAGAAAATTCACTAAAGCTGTAGGGTTTTTTCACAAACAAACATGAAATTAAATTCAATTATAGTGTCATCTGAACGGTCTTCACGTAGAAAGATGTGGAGCTCAGTCCCTTCGCTTCCGTCCTAGCCTCGTTTATGAAAAGAAACATGCTGATCTGACGATTGAATTGCTCGACAAAATTTCCAAGCAATTCGAGAAATAACCATAAATTTAGTTCTAATCTTAGCTAATTGTAGTAAAGTTTTCTCATTTATAATCTCTTAGCATCCTTTATTTATCTTTATTACAATACAATGTGAACGAAACGTTAATAAACTCAAGAAATCTGTTAATGCCAAATTTTGATATAATGCCTTGCAATTCAGGTATTCTGAAGCATGAGAATTGTAAGAAAAAAACCCGTAATTCCAGAAGTTGGGCACGATATAAAAGCACTTGATGGCTTGACTAGCATTTTAAAGCCGAAATATATGGCTTAAAAAATCTTTAAAGAGAGTTTCTAGACATTTACTAACTAATTGATATGATATAGAACAAATGTAGCGCGATGATTATTTTATCAGTAATGAGTTTGCAAAGTGGGGCACTCCTAACGCATGAGCAGACTTCATTGCTCGTTTTCGGTAAAATTTTATCATCACGTTGAGTTCTTTTATACCGAGTTTTGTACAAGCGAGTACCACATTGACCTCTCTAGCTAGCCGGAATTTCAAACACGACGGAAAAGTATCGGTAAACACCTTCATTGCACTCTGAAAAGTTGAATAAATTTTAAAATCTTTTGAATTTGATACCTCCAATTGTTCCTCGTCATCCTTCATCGGAAGCATATTTACAATTAGAACTCCTCAAATAAGATTTTTCGAAGTCGATTATTTTCAGGAGAAAAATACCTGTACTGGTAAGAAGATTCTTCATGGTCTTGACGATTTTAGGATTTCGGAAATTCTTCGCTGGGCATGGCACAAATTTGTCCAGATCGCATGCGTCAAGGAATATCACGTCGTAAGATAGACCTAAATTAATTGAAATATTTATAACTACATATTAATAAAAGTTTCGAACCAGTTTGCTCAGCTTCTTCGACGAATTTTAGACCATCTCTGATGAGTGTCTGCCTACTAGTATCATTCTTCACTCCGAACCACTTCTCAGCCAGTTCAGCGACCACCTGCTCTAATTCGATCGCCGTGATTTGCATCTGAAAGATTATTATCTTAAAAACACATTTAAATAAACATTATACCAGTGGAAAATGCGCGTGCAGAAACATATCCAATGATCCACCCCCCAAGCCCAGCTCAAGAACTTTCTTTCCCTCGTTGGATTCTGTCTCCGATATGGAAGAAACCAGAAATGGCGATATGGCGAGGCAATAGATCTAAATAATTGGTTTTATTTTGAAGAAAAAGCCCTTACATATTCAGTCATCAGGTATTTGTGGTTGATCTGCCAGATCCTCGTGTCAGAATCCTCGAATGTCGCCCCTTTTGGTGGAATCAACCTGGCAATCGACTCGCTTTCATCCTCGAACCCGTCGACGAATAAGTGACGTTCGGTGAAATTCGGATCTGCTTTAGCTCTCATGTCCTTGACTGTGTAGCATTTTGGCGTTGTCTTGGAGCAGACTCTTTCAAGAATTATGAAATTAAAGTCACGCCTTCAAAAGTGAACATTTTCGAAAGTTATTGTAGAAATATTACCGCTGCTGAACAACATACTCTGGTATCATAGTGACCACGGTATCATCAGTTACAAAATATGACGTGAGCATCATAGTATAAGTAGTATAAGCGAAAATCTGCAAAGATTAATATTTTAAAGATAGCCAAAATATGTATTTACCGCTACATAGACGAATATGCCGATGATAATGAAGCAAGTGAAATAAATGAATATCCTTGCTCTCGTAGGATTCTGGAAACATCTACCCATATATGTCCCTGCATTATTTCGGTGTTTCATTACGCTGAAATAGAAATTAGTTTGATTAAAAAATCCCTTCCTTGCATGGCATAAGGCGCCGCTGAATCATCTGATATGAGCTCTTGTGGCATTTTGATTTTCTCCTTTGGCACGCTGCCGGAATCTCCTCAGTTTATTACACTATTTACAGAAATAAACTACCATTTATCTGAAAACTCGTATATAAAAACGATAATATGTGAATTTAAAAAGTAATTAAGTTACTTTTGTTAATTAGTTAAATTTAAATTGTTTTATGAAGAAATTATAGAAACTATTGGCTCCTTTATTAAGGAGTTGAGGTTTATCATGGGGCCCTGATTGATTCTGCTGGTGATAACGCCGTTGGGACGCAGATTTGAGATACGGACGCCGCGAGATAAACGCTGTGCGCATAATAAAAACGTGCCATAATATTATTAACTGATAATGATAAACAATTAATAACACACTTAGAAATGAGTGAATTGCTAAAAATTATTCAATATTCCATAAATTCAAGGCTGCTTTAGGCAATCAATAACATGAATGTTCTCAAAATCACCACCGTTTGGATATCGTTGGGATTTATAGAATTTTAAAATTGAACAAAAAAACATAATTAGGTAAAATTAGTGATGAAGCTCATAAGCATTGCTTATAGTTAATGTAAAATAGTCTATATGTTTCAAAGTGCTACCGATTTATATTGATTATTCAACTTTTAGGTAGGCGTCAAAATTATTAAAATGAAAAATTTGCGAATAATTTTGAGTACCAAAATTTTTAAAGTCAAGAGAAAATTGAAGATAATAGCAAAGAGTTTATTCTTTTATTTATGTCACTTCTTACGACAATTTTTTCACATTTCTAGTTGTTATAACTGAGAGAAGTAGAGAAATGTCGTGGAATAGTGTGCATAATCAATAGTTGTGCAGTACAAAGCGAGAGAGACCAATTATCTAGCCATTTGATATGACAAAGACATTAAATAATGCAGAATAATAAATGTGTAAAAGTGACAAAATTTATCTAATCAATAGGCACAAATAGTCGGCGTGCTAGGGCTGATATCTAAAATTATGGACTCTGCAATCAATGCATTGATCCTCGCTCCTCTGTTATCAATTACCCCTCTGCATACAACCATATTATTATTATCGTGTTTTTACGTTTCATTAAATTAGCTTTGTAAAATTTATTTATAAAGAATGCGAGGTGTTTTGTTAGGCAACTTGGAAAACTCGAAAGACACTCTTACCTTCTTTCAACCCTTTCCAACAAGATAGTGTGGGAAGACAGCTTTCGAGCCCTTCGAGTTTTCATAATGACCTTTTTGACAACATAAATTTGAGGCATATTAGATTGGAGGTAAAATTTTGCGATTTCTATTCTTTTCAACACCTTTTTCACATCAGATTGTCAAAATATTTCCTTTATTACTGATGTTATTGAACAAATTTTAATTAAAAACCCCCAACTTTACCTATAAAGTATCGAAAAATTAAATATTTTAGGTAAACATGGGTAAGTCTACCGTAATCTGGAAATTAGCATAATTTTAGGTTCAAAACATATGGAAATGGCCATTCATGGGCTATTTACCAATAATAATGCAAAAACTGCAAAAAAAATTCTATTAGAATATTGATTTTTACGAAAAGATCTAATTTCTCTATACAAAGAAATCGGTTTTGTAAATTAGCCACCCGCTGTGGATATTCATTTTTGTTGAAAAAGTTACATTAATCAATTCAGAATTTTATGTTCTTTCAAATGAGCCTACTCTTGTTTTGAAATTCCACGAGACCCCAAAAGATTCCCTTGTCAGAACAAAATCATTTAATCTATGGTTTATTCTCAAATCGATTTTTCAACCTAAAAATTTGAACTTCAGACATCGTATCTCACCTCAAATAATGTCCGCCTAAATTGGACAAGTCTCGACGTCTAAGTCGTTATATTTCGAACTGAATCAGCATATTTTGACTAGCAATCTACAAATTTATCTATCACGAAGACATAAGCAAATCATGGTGAGTATTTCAAATAAACAGTTATTTTAACATTCGTTTCACTAATAAACTGAACTATGTGCCGAACAATTGAAAAAGTAGGGAGCGCAAGCTCCGCCCACTCGGTGAAGCCAAAGTTGATGAAGGCAATTTCGTCCTTTTTTAAAAAATTTCAAATCGTTCGTTTGAGCTTCCTAGGCCGTGCTCATCAATGCCTTAAGCTGAATATGAAAGATTACTTTTATGGCTTTGTCTTCACAACGAGAATTTCATTTGCGCCCTCTAAACTAGGAGCGATGAACTGTTGCTTAAGATAGTCTTTGAGAGATTCAAAGACTCGTAAAATTTTGCAGAAATTTCAATCGGTATCGTCATTGTTCTCGGATCGAATGAAGACAAACAAGAAGTATGAATTGGCCTTCGATATTACCACCTGCTATGCGGCAATGCACAATTACTCTCTACACTGTCATTGCAAAGGAGCAGCCAAAGGCTATGGAGAAATGCAGAAGACACAAAGATGTGAGTAGTTTCGTTATTCTTTACTTTGGTAAATTATTATGAAGATAGGCTTTATCGAGAAGTAATGTGTATTTGATAGTCCGAGAAACTTCCTAATATTTGAGGAAAAAGTTAGTGTTTCGAACCAAAAATGTATTCTTGCTTAAAGTGATGCTTTCAGTTCATGTTCCTGCGTCACTGCATCGTCTCGTTCCTGCCCCTCAACTGGCCTGAGCAATGGCTGTTGTTCCTGGACGCAGACATGGCTGTCATCAATCCGAATCACCTCATCGAGGAATACCTCCCGAGGAAGCCCGATCAGTCACAAATCGTATTCTATCAGCGAATCATAAATAATGAAGTCATGATAAAAGTAATAAAACATGGAAAATATCATATCGCTTTTTTAAAAATTTTTAATTCTTTAAAAACCCCAGGTTCCGTGAGTTATTTATACTGGGAAGTAGTCCAGGTCTTCTAGTTTCTGAAACATTTGACCGTTTTCCTATAAACTGCTTGCTAGCGAAGAAATGCCACTTCTTCGAAGAGTTATCATGACTCACTTTTGCCTAGTTTGATTTTTAAAATTCATATCTCCCTGTGTGTGCACATTCTAGAATAAGTTCTGGAACAAAAGTTGATCAACTTGAAGAGCTCTACAAGATTTTATTGAAAATTCCAACTTTAACTCACATTACACCTGTAAACACAGTACGGGTATACAGGATAAATTTGAGTAGCTCTTTCCCGCCAAAATTAACTTCTAAAAATGTTCTTTTTATTTTTACTTTACTCTCTTACTCAATATCTACAAAATAAAAAAAAAATAATTACAAAAACTTGTCTGGTACATAGGGAGATATGAATTTTTGAACATTTTCTTAGATTATCCAAAATTAGCTTTTCAAAAACAGGTGGTTTTATGGGTGTGGGTGATTGGTTTCGACTCAAGAGTTGTACCAAACAAAACCATAAGATAAGGAGAGTACCATGCAAAAAACCGTACTCAATTTGGATAAAAAATTATTCAAAAAGTAAAATAGGGAGATAAACTTGAAACACTCTGTATAATTGTCTTCTTTCGATTGGTTCCCTAATGAGAATATTCGATAATTTTATTATTATTGAGTAGTAAATTGCACCTTCATTTGTAAAATATTGTATTTTATCAGTAATTATTCAATTTTGCTATTTTGGGATCAAAACCAATCACTAAAGTATCAGAGGATCTGAGCGGTTTATTCATGCAGCGAAAAAATGGAAATGACAAAATTATTGAGGCCAAAATCAGACGGAGAATTCACAACTTAACAACACAATAAATATGCAATTTTCAGAAGGAAGTGTAAAAAATCAAGGAGCGCCCATCTCTTTTCTCGTAGGATGTCCTGGGGGGTAACAGGTGAAATTTCGAATGTCGAATTTTCCGTCTCTAACGAGTTTTGTCTGTCTAACCTTGAATCATATAAATTAGCGGGCGGATTTGATAATTATACTTACCTGCACAGAGTTTTCGTATAACGCCCAATTTATATGCCGAGTTCGCTTTCCGAATTCAATGTCATGCAAATACTCGCCCATACACATTATGGTACCGAAATCGAACTCAGGGTGGGGTTTATTTCCTAAGATATCGAAATTTATGAAAGGCAGAAAAATCAATTGCTACCAAGTAGATGCTCCATTTCTCCCAATCTTGGCAGATATTCCACCCCCATCAAACAGACAGAATGACGAGATCTTCGAGATTTGCATCCGTCGTATAAAGTTGTATAGAGGTCAAAACCTGAAATGAAAGAATGATTTCTAACCTTTACAAATGTTTAGTAAGGTTTGTCTCAAAAGTTTGGCCGCACCCCATATTTTCGTAATTTTAGGAATCACAACGATAACTTGGACAATCCAACTTTTGAGACAAACCTTATTCAAATTACGTCTGAATATTTCGAGCCATCCATTATGGAAATGAGAATATCTAAATTGTACACAATTCATGAAATTGAGACTTTGAAAAACAAAGTTACCGTCCAAACTCCCGCAGCCTTCTTTCACAATGGTACGGTAATTGACCAGGTAATCCTAACCAGGAGTTGATGATCATCGTTTGCAGAAATTGTTCGTCGATCCCAAACTAACAAAAGAAGTTTACATATAGAAACTCAGATCTTGATAAAACTCGCCAAATGGGGATTTTCGATGACTCTAATCACGATTCTGAAGTCAAAAAGTGCATAATCGCACTCTGAAGTCTTCGATTTTTCCACTTATATTTTGTATGGAAAATGGGCCAATTCGTTTATCGACTATGTAAGCTAATTTTGCAAACTTGCAATACAAAAGAAGAAACCAGGTTCAACTCAAAATTCCAGGCTTGTGAATGCAATTATAGGCACTTTTGGCCTCAAAACTGTGATTAGCGTTATTCAAAATCCATTTGATAAGTTTTATCAAGATCTGTGAGTTCCTACGTGAAACTGTCATTACAGCTACGTTAAACATTAGAAGCTTGGAAATATTTCATCTCTTTCATGAGTAAGTTTGCTTAAATTACGAAACAGTCCGAAGGAAATAATCTACCCTGTTCAGATCATTGAATCTTTTCAGTAAATTGTCGATATTTAGCTCATCAAACATAGCTTGGATCAGATTTCTCGAGACGAACACTTCATTGTATCCGTCGCCAAGTGATAGTGAAGATTTCAATTGAAGTGCCGACTTTCCGCTTTCTAGAATAAGATGTCCTTTTTAAAATTTCTAACAACACTTACCGTTCTTCCAAATTTTCAACCCTTTAGCAGACCAATTTGCATATCGATCATATCTAGAGACAAAAGCTACATAATTTTTCACTTTCTATAAATTTTTACCTAGCAAAACTAGCTGGGCCTCGAAGACCAAAAATATGCGTGCCATTGAATATTTCGCTGATTCTACTCAGTTCAGAGGGAGTTTTGATTATCAGGTCGTAATTCTAAATTGCACTCTGAAGAAACATTTCAAATAAAATCATCGAGTTACCTGCAGCAGAAGAGCGTGATTCCAATTTTTATCTTTCTCCAATAAAATCTTCAAACACTCAAAATGAGCGTAATCTTGATAGTGGCCAGAGGAATCCAAATCGTAGGTCTAAATGAAGATTTATTTCATACAATTTTAAAAGTCTCATACTTTATCAGAAATGTAAATATTATCGAAGCATCTTGCTAGTTTGTTCATTTTATAGGTAAAGGTCGCATTCGATTTGCTATCCATTACAAAACAATACGAGTTTTCTGGGTGATACGATAGCGACATGAAGGCCTCTTGCATTGGATAACTCTGAAAAATATAATTTAGCAAAATCGTAATATTAAACATCGCTAACTGTATAAATATTCCTAATAATGACAATAGGTTGGTTAAGTTTAGAATAAACGTTATTTCCCATAACTCTTCTTCGAACGCTGTTGCAATCCATATCTAATTGATGGTCCTAAATTTAAAACATTGATTTTTTCTATCTAAATAAAATTACCTCAAAAATTGTTAGTCTTCCGCAATCACTATATTGCTTCATGGCAGTCTTATTGTTGTTGAAAAACTCGCTACATTTCAAATTGTTCGGATTGAATCTGAAAGATATTCTTGGAATACTTTTTGAAAAGATAAATAAACTACCCAGGAAAATAATCTCTCCACAATTCACCTATGTTACTTCCGCCATATTTAGACAAATAGTTTGGTGATAAATTAGACGATGAATACCCGTTGAACTAAAATTTAAAACTGAAAAATCGAAGGGAAATATTTCTTACATTACTAATTGAGCATTTCGGACTATCGAAATAATAAATACTTAGGAAGAATAGTAGAACTAGTAAGCTACAAAAGTTGAATTAGTACTAAAAAGAATAGAAAAAACCTAATGATCAATATCGAGGATTTCAATCGAATTCTACAGCGCAGGTTTAGCTTTCTATTCGTGATTTGTCGATAAAATTTCGAAAAACTAGATAAGTCCATTTCTTCTTCAGTTTCGTTCAGCAACGGCTTGTAAGAAATGTTGTCATACATCATTATAGTGATTCAGATATTGAAATTGCATTCATATAAACATCCTGAAATCGAAAGATGGTTGTTACTTTCTTTACAAAATACAGTTATTATCGATTTATTTAGTTAGTAAGAATTTGTCTTTCGAGAAGGCTAACATTTTGATTAATTTTTTTTGTAATAATAAATGAAATTCATGGTATTCAAAGTTTCAATATTACGAATTCCCCGACAAATAGACGCGAACCATAAAGTATTTTAAAATTAGATAAGCAGAGCTAAGCGATAAGATGGAATTCATAAGAGAAGTCATAAAATATCGACTGATAACTAGTTTTTAGATGAAACCATCAATTTTAGACATGATCAGTGATAAATAGTTTAGGGGGGTACATGTAAACCCATTTCTTCATACCCTAAAACAGTCTACAGCAAGAATATACGGACCCGAACCCCCGAGATTAATTAATGTCCGGGTTTCAATTTTTACGGACCGCATACATTCCTGATCTACAGTAGTTCTTGATCTGACTTGCTTGCGTTCAAATATTAGCACATTCACAATGAGACATTGAGCAAATAGATTTCCTGAAAAGAACTAGGCAAGGGCGAGAAAAGTGCAGTTTTATCAGTCAAGCTATACTCTATCAATCAAAATAGTTGATAAATGAAATTATCCTAATCTTAGGACTATATAGTCCTAAAGCAACCTATTTTGCCTTTGATTTTAATTTTTGCAAAAAAATGCCAAAGACGATCATAAATAAATGAAAATTATATACAGTGAAATTACACAAAAATTTTGAAAGTGTCCAGAAAAAAAAATAAACCGATAATTTATGGATAGGATGTGTAAAATTGCACTTGTGAAATAACTATCAATGAGTATTCATCTTATCAGCACTAGAGTCATGTCCTTCCTTTATTGATTTAAGAGTGAAGATCAGTAAGGACCAAAGTCGGTATGAATAGGAGTCTGAAAATCGGACTGCTTTTCACATATGTTGTTCAGCTTTTCGTGATTTTGACTCCATCGATAGGAAGAAAGGCCTGTTGAAAATCATCTCACTTGAAAGCCTATTAGATTCCGCGTAAAAGGATATAGATTTTGTGGAGAAAGATGGGGGATCCTGGGGTCAAATAAATTGCCGAACGTGTAAAATCGGGATGATTTCTATGAAAGAAAATGTTCAAAAATTCATATCTCCCTATGTACCAGACAAGTTTTGTAATTATTTTTTTATTTTGTAGATATTGAGTAGGAGAGTAAAGTAAAAATAAAAAGAACATTTTTAGAAGTTAATTTTGGCGGGAAAGAGCTACTCAAATTTATCCTGTATACCCGTACTGTGTTTACAAGGGTAATGTGGGTTAACGCCGGAGTTTCCCATGAAATCTTGTAGAGCTCTTCGAGTTGATCAACTTTTGTTCCAGAACTTATTCTGGAATGTGCACACACAGGGAGATATGAATTTTTTAAATCAAACTAGGCAAAAGTGAGTCATGACAGCTCTTCGAAGAAGTGGAATTTCTCCGCTAACGGGCAGTTTATAGAAAAACAGTCAAATGTTTCAGAAACTAGAAGACCTGGACTACTTCCCAGTGTAAATAACTCACGGAACCTGGGGCTTTTAAAAAATAAAAAATTCCAAAAAAGCGAAAAAGCGATATGACATTTTTCATGTATTTCGCTATGTTCATCATAACTTCCTTATTCGGTGTCATTCTGACAAAATCTTTTCAGAATCGTGCTCAGCTGGTCTCTGCGAGCATTTTGATACCAAACTTGAATCTTTCCCATGCAGAATAACGAAAATAGAATTTTTCGGCACGATCGTATCTGGACCTTCCGGAACAAGCGGAACAAGTGGTCGGATCGAGTTTTAACCGCCAAATTCGTCATCAGCGTAGTCAAAACTCCCAGGGACAAAAAATCAGCTCGAAAATTTGAGCATAGACTTTTTGGGTACCGCCCCCTCTATAAAAAAATTCTATTTTTACGAAGAATGTGTCATATGCAATTTATCCATATTATAAAAGAAATACCGAGAGTGTAATGCTAATTATATAAGCATATGAAAATGTTATGTCGTAAGCGAATCCAGCTACCGAACTAGGGTCATTTATCGCATCAAGAGTCAAGTATTCAATTGCCACCTTTGAAGTTTACAATAAAATTGCGAAGATTAGAAATATTCGTTAGACATTTTAAACGTCGACATGAGGCCAATTAATAAACACAATTTCAAATGTTTATTCGCAATGTCATAAAATAAATTAACATTAACACGTGTCAAAAGATACTTGTTGGCTAGATTAAAACCGATAAAATATTTATTTTCACTAGAACTGAGCTCACTTTGGGATACTGTAAAAAATGGAAATTAAAAAAAAAAAAAACTTTGAATAACTCGTGTTCAGCTCGACGCATGATTGCACCGAGACAAATTTTGGTAACTTGCCAGAATTTAGTCGACTTTAACTGGTAAAAATAGAACGAGCAAAGTAGGGTGATATTATGAAAGAATGATAATCGTAAATAGTCATGAATACTTATGAATCATTGATGAATGATGAGGTACAAAGAAAACAAACGATAAAATAAAATTAACTAAGTAGAATTGACAAAGATTTGTGCCTCATCCACTAATAATTTGGTCAACTCGAAGATCGAATTTTCATCGATGTCGATTTCCGTCATCTGGCCGAATCCGTTGAAGATCACGGCGCGTCTGCCGCCATTCTCCCACTCGATTTCATCTTCCTCAATTTCCGCCAAAACCTCGTTGATGGTGAAGGGCAGATCCTTGATCTTGATGTGAATCCCTTCATCAGGCTCTGAGCTTTCGACGATCACCTGAATTTTGCAAGTAAAATACAGTATTTTCTCTAATAGACAAATCTAACAAAGGAATGGACTTTAGCTCCCACTGAATTTGGAGATGAAAATTTTACCATAGATAGAGCAAAACTTTCCTGTTCCACTGATGTAATTTTTATCAGCTAAATAGCTAAGTAGGCAAGGTAATTAATTAATTAAAATATTGCTGTAGTTTCATAGCTTAGCATAACGGCAACTTAACGAGGGAAAAGGAATGATGGAGCATTCAAAACTCGCCAAAATTCCAAAAGCATTAGTTAATTCGAATGACTTTCTAGTTTATCTATTCAAATTTCCCAAATTATTCCCATAGAATTAGCTAATTCGCCATGAAATAGTATAAACTTGAATACAGGACTTGATAATTCATCGAATTAGCTAATTTTTTGGAATTTGGCAAAGGTTTGGATGCTCATAATTTCTCCTCTCTTGTCATTCAATATTCTAACTTACGAAACTACAGTAATATTTGAATTAATTAATTACCTTGCCTAATTAGCTATTTAGTTGATAAAAATTACATCAGTGGAACAGGAAAGCTTTGCTCTATCTATGGTAAAATTTTCATCTCCAAATTCAGTGGGAGCTAAAGTCCATTCCTTTGTTAGATTTGTCTATTAGAGAAAATTTGAGGATGGACCAGCTATAATAAAAATTTTATCACGAAAAATCATGTGATAAGAAAATTACCATAGTTTCAAATTTTTGCGCTTTTTTTGGAAAATAAAGGGAGAAAGGTCCGTGCGAGATTTATCAAATACGTCTTCCCTGGATCTGGAGAAGAAACCAAAAATATGCAAAAAAAAAAAAAGCGCAAACATCGTACGACCATTTGGCTCCGCCTCTAACTTAACACTGAAGATTTCGTGAAAGGACAATAATATGTCACCTTGATCGCCGTGGCGATGCCAGAAGCAGTAAGCTGATAGGACGTCTCCAGTTCGATGCAGGCCATTTCTAGTTCGATGAACCCCAGCAGGTGTGCATCGCCGAGCTGAATCAGATTCCCTTCGACTAATAGCGAGTCAAGCTGCAAATAAATGAGTTATTTCATTCGCGTTGTAAGAGTATATTGACAAAAATTTCTTAGACATTTTCAGATTCTCATACTACTTAATTAATATTTAGTGAAAATTTAATATTCCAACCGTTGCAAAAAATATTTTGTTTAGCAGGCGTGCGACTGATATATTTTTTATACTTGATATAAGTTTAATGAATTTTGGTGAAATTAAAAGAAAAAGATACTAATTTCTGGAGACCGTGAAAAATATTAATTTGCAAAGTCGACAGTAATTCGTCCGGAAGCGCTATTTTGCGACTGCATAACTTTGCGAAATAGTAACAACATCTTTAGCCAAATCGACAATGATTCGAAAAGTTGCAAAATATTTTAGTTAGCAAATGCAAAAAAAGGCTGCGGAGTCTATACAAATCACAAGCTACTTAATACTTGATTCAATGACTTACATTCTTCAATGAATTGTGCAGAAGAGGCTGAATCGATATGACCTTTTCATCCGTAAGATTTACGAATTCGATCGCATCGATGCCTAAAATAATCATAGTTCTTCCTTTTTCCACTTTTTGGTAACATAAACTTGATTAGAACACTTTTTTCAAAATAGCAATCACACTAACCCATGCAATCTCGATTAATCATCCACTAAACAATTTGACAACATTTTCATTGATTTAAAAAAAGAAAAGTTTTCATTATCATTATTTTCCGAAAGACTAGTAAAAATGATATTGTAAACAACCAGTTGCGCTTTCTTGCAAAGTTGCTATGTGAAATTGAAACTTTCTTATCGATCTAACCATTCTTGAAGAATGAACTCGAGAAGAACCTCTCGGAATCGAAGTTTGGCGTATTGAACAGACCAAGGAGGCCCCAATCGAAGAGCGCTGGATAGTCATCAGCCGCGAACTGGCCCGACAGCCTGTAGAATATCTCAGGACAGCCGTTGACCATCTGAAATACCGTAGTATTTTCTTTAATACAAGCCTACCCCCAAAATTCCGAATTACTCTTTATTGAACTTGAATTGACTCGAAACATGCTAAAATAAAAGAGAATAGTCGAATTAGTCCGTTTACATTCAATTTGAAATGATTAGATTGTTAAAAACGCAAAAAGTGGGACTTGAAAATATCGGATTTGAAAATTTTTGGAGGTTTGAAAAATAGAAGCCCAGGGCCTCCTCTATTGAAGAAAAAATACGGTACTTCCGAGTAAAAGCTGCAACTATTTTCCCTTGCCTAGACCTCACCGTTGTCACTTGACACCGCCGCCCACAAGGAGGTGTTGCCGGCGTTTATGCGTTTGAATAATAGAAAGACAACAAAAAAACACAAACAAACGCATACACGCCGAGTGGGGAGCAATCAGTTATGATTATATATTGCAGTTGCAAAGATTTCGAGCAAGGGTAATATATAGAAAAACAAATCACTTACAACGCCTGATCGACAAGCCCTGAAGAAAGCGAAGAATTCGAGCAGGAAGAGGTGGGTAGTGCGGAGGGCTGCGTCGAGAGAATCGTGCATCACACGGGCTTTCAGTTCGCACGTATTGCCTATAAATTGTCTTTTAATTTAAATTAACTATATTTAGTTGAGTGAACAGTATTTTTTTATGCATTTTCAGTTTTTCTTTTCCAGATGACCCATAATAAATATTTATATTCATTCATATTTCCTAAAGATATTAAAATTCGCAAATTTAGCATTGTATTTTTCAAATTTTACAAATTCGACCATAATGGCTAAAATATTTGCGAAATAGCACGGAGTAGAAATGCTACGAAATGGCATCTGGCTTAACTATGCAAGGAACACGTTGCTGAAGTCGAGACTAGGTATGGGGGTCCATAATAAAATGCGGTTATCTTATACTATTCTTGTCCGATGATCCGATATCTTTTCGTTGTTTCCATAATAGATTCACCCTTCTCCTTCATGAACTTGACGATTCTGGCCGGGCTCAGCTTGGCTGGCTCGAAAATGGCGTCGACAGTTTCCTGGCGACAGCTGCAGGCGTCCCAGAAGTAGAGTTCCAGCGCCGCCCAACCCTCCGTCGTCTTAGTACAGATCTTGACTTCAACCCGCTCAATACGCTGAAAATGGATATTTGTAATTGATCTACCAAAACAATGTTGAAAGATTGAATATTAAAAAGTAAATGTAATTCCGAAAACTCGCAGTCTCACCATGCCAAAATATCATCGTTTTTGTAGTGGTTTCCTACTTGGCTCCGCTCATAATCTCACCTATCCCATACATCAATGTTCAATAAATTTTGACGAGGACTATGGTGCGGCGGTGAATTTTCGAAATGACCATGTCACGAGAAATTTGGTCTAATTGATTAAATTGACGAACACCCACCTTGCTCGTGCAGTCAGGCGAGTGCCCATTGCCAGGAGTCGGCCCGAAAGTGGTGATGTATACCTAGTTAGAGAGTAAATTAGCATAATTAATAATCCCACACTATCTCTCTCTCTCTCTCTCTTATAATCCACCTATACAAGGACTTGGCCAAGAGCTGATAAATGATTTGCTCGTCTTCGTATTCGAATCGGCAAAGCAAAATGAACCCCCAATCCAGGAGTGTACGAGTGTTCGGCATTAAACGAGTTTAGAAATGAGGCTTCGCGGTTTCTACAGATTTTTGAATAAAGGGAGATACGTTGAAATGTTCGATCTCAAAAGATCATAAAAATGGAGTTTTAATTTCGACAATTTTGAAACAATGCGTTTCGAACAACTGTTTTACGCCTCCGCTCACTCTCGCCTCTAGCTATCTCAACTCCAACTCCTAACTCACCTCGTAAAAGTCCTTGCATTCGAAGCGGTGGCGCAGCGGGCTCCTTGGGTTGCTGGCGATTTTGTAGATGCGGCTGTTGGTCTTCATCATTCTGACCAGCTCCTTCAGCGGCAGGTCGAGCAGAACCTCCTCGAGAATTTCCGTCGGGAAATTTTTCAGCATCGTTCAACTAAAACAATCAATTTCGAAATTACAATATAAAAAATGTGAAGATTAGAAATATTCGTTAACGTTCCAAGCGTCAGTATAAGGTCAATCAATAGAGCATACTTTCAAGCGTTTATTTGCGATATCGTAAAAATGTAAGAGATTTATTTAGTGTAAATAAAACGTCTCTGGGTGATCAGTCCAACGTCCGTTAGATAGTGCAGTTAGTAGGTGTTTAGGGGGTGAGAGACTTGAGTATGCAGTAGAAGATGATAGTACCTCAAACTTGGGTAATTAAACCTTTATTATGAACAAAAGGAAAATTTTATGTAAGTGAAATAAAACATAAAGCTGAAGAATATAAATCGATAACGAAGATTAAAAACTTTTCAGAGAAAAAACATTGCTGTCATCATTGCGAAGAGCGAGGCAAAAGTGAGAATGAGAGTGAGAATGAGAGCAAAAAGGAGGAGAACGATGTCTCATCTTGTCTAGCTCTATCGAACAAGTAAAGCTGAGCAATCTTAAACTTATGCAAAGGTCGATTTTTATCGACATTTAGGGACCGCCAGTCCTTTTGCCAAATTCACTCTGGCACTATGCTTCCCACATTTTTCAGGGGCTGAGGTGCCCCTCTAACCATCCTCACCGAAAAAAACCGCGAAAAAATACGTCACTGACAAAAAAAAAAGATAAAATTTAACGCGAAAAATCGCTCCTTTTCGTGGACAAGGGAAAGGGGCGTGGTTTATCTGCAAAAGACACTGTGCCGCTCGCTCCCCCTTCTTTTCCTGCCTTTGGGGATCTTTTTCTCTGCACTCTCCTCCATTTCAGCATTGGCTTCTTTTATATTTCCGCGAATTATCAAGATCTCAGTTGCTCTACGCAGGATTTTTCTGATTTTTTCACTGAAGACGGAAAATTGACCAACTAATCCAAATATGGAATAAAAAAATATGTGCCTTTCAAAATATGTCTAGGGTGATCCAATTCAGTAAAGACAAAAAATGGTCATTTTGAAATTAATTTTAAAAATATTTTCTGATAAAATTTCGTTTTTTTTCTTTTGAATATCATAATTAGGGAGTATCAAATTTTATTTTAGTCAAGTTTTCGGACGATTTCAGTGATCCTTTGTCAAGATACAGGACCGCAAAGGCGAGCATCTATTATTGCCTCGAAAAAATTTGCTCTACGCAGGATTTTTCTAATTTTTACATATGTTGTACATTTCAACTAGGTGTACCGATTCATCAAAAAAAATTAAATGTACCTTTTTTATAACTCGAAATATTAGCATTTTCGTAATTTGGTGTGCATTTGACGCACATTTGCGGACTTCTTTCGCACCCGATCAATAAATCGATAAACCTGTGGAATTTGAAAAATCCCCAAAAGTTATTGAAAACAACAAAATTCTCCCTCCTCTTCCTCCCTTTATTTGCCATTGATTGATTTTTAACTACGCGCCTAAACGCAGAGTACACTGTAAACATTCGCAGTCGTTGTACGGATAGTGGGATGTCTTGGGCAGAGTGTTTGTTCGTTGATTTTCTTGCATATTCTTTTTTATTTTCCTCATTCTTTCCAGATTTATTGAAATTCGAGAAAAATCTTGATATCCTGACTTACCAAAAACGGTAGAACATGTTCTAGGACGCTGTTTTTCTTGGATTTTTGCTAAAATGTCGATGGATCATTTTTCGAATTTCCTGATTTCAGACCTGAAAAATGTTGGGTAGTCGGTTGGCGTCGACGGGTTGTGGCCGATCGGCTGCCGCTCTGCTTGGCACCGCCGGAAAAGTGCCTAACATGCGGAACTCGGAAAAGAACCATCCTGCAGCAGGTGCATTCAGATAAATATTGTTATACCCGCAAATGCTTTTCCCAGCCTGTTTCTAATCATATTCCTCATCACACACGCTTGGATATGATTAAAATTCTTTGAAATTTCGCAGTTTGAAGTGTTCAGGTGTCATCGGAAGAAGGCACGAGGGACATGGGAGCCACACCATCTGGTTTCCAGATGCGAAGTTCGAAAGGCAGTATAAGGTTGAAGACTTTCTCTTTTTATAAAATTTGATGAGCATATCTTCGAAATTAGCTTTCACAGAACATTCAGCCAAGTTATTGAAGTTTGCAATTTTCTGTTTTTTTCATTTATAGATTCTGAAACAGTTTTGTGATAGCTGTAAGAAAACAGCACGATCACCAATTGAAAATTTCCACAGAAAATGTTGAATTTTGTAAAATTATCAAATAATGCAACTTTGCAGCCCTCGACCTTGGGCATGGTCTGGTCGCCGGGCACTGCGTCGGCTCAGTACAAGGACGACCTCGGCATTTCCAAACTGGAGAAGTGGGTCGCTGAGTCGCCGCGACGCGACGATCAGGCCAGTGGCAAGTATCGGTAGGGTTTTTAAGGCTTCTTGTATTTTTACCCCTAAGCTACCGTTAACTACCCTCTTGTACCTTTTACCTCCGTCTTTTTCTCCTCCCCTTTCTACTTTCCAGAAAACGGGGGTAACAAGTACAAGAGACCGTTTTTAGCCTATTTTATTTTTTCAAGTTTTTTTCTCCTTTTAAGAGCAATATTTTTCCTAATTTTCAAAAAGTTTCTTTTTTAACCACAAATCTGAGAGAATTGTTGATTTTAGCGTTAATGTTGTCACTTATTTTTCTGAAACCTACTTTTCAGTGAGAAATTTGATTTGATTTTTATAAAATTTAAACAAGAGCTACAGTATTCAAAAATTGCAGTAATATTCTTGAGAGCTACAGCGATCTTTTATTTTTTTATTTTAGTGAAGCCCGCTACGAGAACATGATGCTGAATTTCGGTCCGCAACACCCGGCCGCGCACGGCGTGCTTCGACTCATGTTGGAGCTGGAAGGGGAGGTGGGATTACTGTAGCGATAATTTCTAACGATATCTACGATCAGTACGCCCATTTTTGAGATTTCAACTGAATGAAAGATCGATAAATTCATTTTTTCCAACGATATTTGCTGAAAGTATGATTATTTCCAGGTTGTGATGCGCGCCATTCCCCACATTGGACTGCTGCATCGTGCTACCGAGAAGCTCATCGAGTACAAGACTTATACGCAGGTACTTTACTGAACATTTCTTGGTCCCCTTTAAAAACATTTTTTACATTCTTCGATTGGAAATCAAAACTGCCTAGCTTAGTTTACTTTTTTCGAGCCCCTTTAAATCTTTCCGTTTTAAATGTTCTTTCGCTTCTACTGACCAAGCTCATAATGTAAAAATGAGTGTCTTCATTCATAGCAGTGTGATGTAGTGGGCAGCGCGTTATTTTTGCCTTTCCTGGACGATATAAGCGAAAGATTTTAGAGAAGGGTTGGAGAAACTCAAAAAAGTAAATGTTCTGGAAAAGCTAGGGTGCTATATTTCGATTTTTGAAGCAGAATTTATTCTTGGTATATTCTCACTTTTAAAAAAAAAATATTTTTCAGGCCCTGCCCTATTTCGATCGACTCGACTACGTCTCGATGATGGTGAACGAGCAGGCCTGGTCGTTGGCTGTGGAAAAGCTGCTCGGCATCGAGGTTCCGCCCAGGGCAAAGTGGATCCGAAGTTGGTGTTTTTCTCCCAATTCTTAAGTTTTTTTTTTTTAATTTTGAACCTATGATAAGCGATATCACTAGTTTTTCGAATGGTTGATTTTGAAACCTATAGACTTTTTCTAGCCTTGTTCGGTGAACTGACCCGAATCCAAAACCACATAATGGGCATCACCACTCACGCGCTCGACATCGGAGCCATGACACCCTTCTTCTGGATGTTCGAGGGTAAAAATTACCATTTTTAAAGTCCTTTTCCAAGTTTATATAGCTTTTTTTTTAAAAATAATTCTACAGGTTGAATCTTTTCTATCAAAAACTAAGAATAGTACCGTTTTAGATTTTTGCCTATTTTATAAGGGTTTCTTTGGAACCTATCAAAATTCCTACAACTCTTAGAAAAAAGTCCAGGAGACTGAAAGCGTTTTCCAATATTTATGGTTTTATCTGAGACATGATATTTTTCAGAGCGTGAAAAGCTGTTCGAATTTTCCGAGCGAGTGTCTGGCGCTCGAATGCATGCGAATTATGTTCGACCCGGCGGAGTGGCCTGGGACTTGCCCATCGGCATCATGGACGACATTTATGATTGGGCGACTAAGGTTTGATTTCACTTTCGCAACTTGGAAACCGCGAGACATTGAGAAATAGTGTGGGGGGAAAGAGCCTATCACCCTCCACACCTTACCCTAACCCTATACTATTTCGCCTATGTCTCATGTCTCGCAGTTCCCAAATAGCCGTTTATTTGAAAGTTATTCAGAAATGTCTTAATTTGAAGAATTATATGTAAGAAAAAGGAGTTAGAAATGATAAACTTTCGCTTTTTACATACTATTCTGGAGATTTAAATATTTCGAGCTTTTTCCTCCTTTATTTTTGCTGATTTGTTTAGTTCCCCGCTCGTATCGACGAATTAGAAGACATGCTAACGGAGAACCGTATCTGGAAGGCAAGAACCATCGACATTGGTACGTAAAATGCTTGATTTTTGGACTACTGTAATTTTTATAACTCTACCTTCATATCCTCCACTAACCATTTTTGAGTCCTCACTTGTTAATAATTTATTGAACCTTATATAAAGTCAGCACTTTTTTTTTATTAAAACATGAAATTTAGGCCTTGTGTCAGCTTCGGATGCACTGAATTGGGGCTTTAGTGGGGTGATGGTGCGCGGTTCGGGAATCAAACAGGACGTCAGACTCACGCAGCCCTATGATGCCTATGATCAGGTAAATTTGAATTAAAGATAACGGAAGCATATATAAAAGTAGAAAAATAATATCGTTATTATTTTAAAGAAGTTTGTTGATATTTATATGATTTCAGGTGGAATTCGACGTTCCAGTCGGAACCAAGGGCGATTGTTATGATCGGTAAGTTTTTCAATTAAATTTTTCTGTTTAAGAACCCATGATATGGCAGCTGTGTTGAAAATTTTGAAGATAAAGTTGCATTTGAAGAATTTTGAAACACAACTAACTTAATCGAATTTATAAGAGCGCGTTCAGACTGTTCGTGGTAGAGCGAGCATAGCGAATAGCGCTATTCGTGAAGAAAGTGCAGTGAAGCATTCGCACCCGACGCTTTCTCCACGAACAACGCTATTTCTCAATGTTCGCGCTAGGACGAACAAATTCTGAACGCGCTCATACCAATCACAAGTTTAGTATATTAGAAAAAAAAACACACATTACGTCGAAGCATCAAAAGAGCTCTTCTAATCTTTCATAAGCATTGTTTTTAAAGCCTAATTTTCCTTATTTAAGCTATCTGTGCCGTGTCGAGGAAATGCGACAGTCCCTGAACATCATCCATCAGTGCCTCAACAAAATGCCTGAGGGTACGAATTTTCATACCTGATTTGTTTTCTCTAATTCGACATTTTTCAGGAGAATACCGTGTCGACGACAATAAAGTCTCCCCACCGAGAAGGGCTGAGATGAAGGTCGGGATTTTTTTCTTTAAACTATAAGTATATGAGTAAAAGTTCAGTATTAATTTGTTAGAACAAATTTTTGAGGTTCATATCTTTGAAGCGTATCTGAAAATTTTGAATACTATTATTTGAAACTTCAATGAAAATTGGATTTGAACCAGAATTTTCTTGAAACAAAGATTTCCAGGAATCCATGGAAGCCCTGATCCACCACTTCAAGTTCTTCACGGAAGGCTTCCAAGTCCCACCTGGAGCCACTTATGTGCCTGTCGAAGCTCCCAAAGGCGAATTCGGTGTCTACCTGGTGGCCGATGGAACCAGCAAACCTTATAGGTAAATTTTTAAAATTTAAAGTCATAATTTTGAAATGATTCGAAAGGTATAAAACCGATCGAATTAATTCCTAGACATGTTTCTTTCGAATGTTTTCTTCTTGAAGCATTTTCTTTCAATCTTCTTCAAAGTTTTCTAAAAAGATATTCAATTATATAATATTGTAATAAATCTAAGAAAACAAACAAAACTAAGAGATATGCTTCACAAAACAATGTTTTTGAAAAAGGTTAAATTTTCGATTTGTTAACGGAATTGTTTTAATTAAACATGTTGAAATTGTATTATTGAGTGGAGGAGAGCGTCGATACTCAAAAATTACACGCTATTCGTTTCGTTTCTCTTCGACGCGCCTCATTATCTTGCTCGTCCAAATTCGATTTCTAATCGCAAAACGAATGTCGATTTTCTCTTCAATCAAGGATATTTATTTCCAGATGCTATATCCGCGCACCTGGCTTCGCGCATCTGGCGATGGTCCACGACGTCGTATTCATGTCGCTGATTGCCGACGTCGTCGCTGTCATCGGAACCATGGACCTTGTCTTCGGCGAGGTTGATCGATAGACGTTTTTGAGAGGGACGGTATTTCTTTTTTCTTTTTATTTTTCAAGAAAACATGAACGTTTTTTCCTGGTACCTGGAATTTTATAAGGGAATTTTTTCTCTCGGTGAGAAACCTTTTTTTAAAGTAAAGTAAGAATGAGTCTTTTTCGATGAGAGTAAAAATTCTGCGTACCACCACAAGGAAAACTTCGATTTTTTGTTTATAGATTTCTAAGACAAATATGTAAAAACCAGCGAGATTTTTTGTAATGGTAGAAGCCTAGTAGAGCTCAAGAAATTATGTCGTTTTTTGTCGTTTATTGTAGAGGAATAAAGGTTTTTGAAAAATTCATTCATTTCTAAAAATATACAAATAAAGAACCTAAAAATATCCTAGATTTATAAAATCTTGGATAGATCAAATAAATATGGGCTTCAGAAAATAGAAGATAGTCCAAATATATGAGGCATTGTTTATGAAAGTCAAATATGAAGAACGCTTGAAGATGCTATTTAAATCGGATACAAGAAATCCCGAAAATCTTCTTCAAATGTCTAAGATAGACAAATTAAAGCTTCGTTTTGGCACTTAGTTGAGCGACAAATGCGTGGAAAATACCTGAATTCGTACAAACATAATATTTGAGCGCAGATTTGCGAGGGGCGGGGCTTAAAATAAAAAGAGGCATGGCCTGTCTTTGCAAAAAATGTGAGGATTTTCAATGAAAGAATAAGCAGAGTTTATAATTTTTGAAGTCTGAATCTCGGCGTATGATAAAGCATAGAGGAGAAAACAGGCTGGGGGTACGGCACAAGATATTTGAATTTAGAAAAAGAAATTACTTGCAACTAGCCTTTGCATGTGAAATATGCTCAAGTGCTAAATGCTAGGGTGAACGCTATTAACATTTAGCAACAGTGCATGCTTCAGTAAAGGGTATTTAGCAGAGCGTTGATGACATTAGGACATCAACAATGATTTAACCGATTTTGACCCGTTCCGACCGGAATCTTGAGAATCAGTTTTCTCAGGTTTCGCCTTTTTCTTGGTATCTTCGAGAAGCGTGGTTAGAGCGTGTTCCGTAACCTTGATATCCAACATGCTCCATGTTTCTTCAACTCGTTTCTTCTAAAAATGTTTTAAATTCATTATTTTCTGGATCATAAGTTGATTTTTTCACACCGAGTCTGGAAAATTGAAATTTTTCAATTATTTTTCCCAGGTTATAATCTTTGACGAAAATTAAAAATATGCTTTTTGAACTTCATTTTTTTAATTTTCGTAACTCCTGCGTAATAGTTATTCATCTGCACTTGTCATTTTTCTATTTTACTAATTTTAGTGAACATTCATGACTCACAATTTCTAAGTGCGTTAGTGGCAAGAGTGGTTTTGGGAAATTCTTCAAAAATCGATGTTTAAGAGTTTTTACCTGGCGTTGTTTGGCACATCTTTCGCATCCAAAATACAGGGCACACATGGGTATGAGAATTAGCGCACCAAAGGGTCCCATTAAAAATGCCTAAAATTCATTTCAGATGATTTTATGGCTATTCTTTATCATAGGGGATGATAATTCTTAGATGTAGTAAAAATCGGAGATTATTTTTTATAAACTAAAAAAAACTAAGTAATTCGCTAATAGACTTACCTTCATATTATACATCAGGTAAACGTCCTTCGTGTCTAGTTTGTCACAATGCTCGCCGGAAAACGGCTTACTACACTTGCATTTTATGGAGTACTATAATTTAGTATTCAAAATGGGCCTTTTGTATTCCACAGCCGCTTTTTGAGGAGAGTAGAGAAGGGAGGTAGGGAAAAAAGCAAAGTGGGTATGGAATACAAGAGGCCTTAAGATACTAACAATAAGTTTTAAACTAACTCTAGTCGGTTCTCCATTTTTGCAGATGATATTCTCACAATAGTCCCCAGACCAGCCCTCCTTACACTCTACGCAGCTAAATATAAATTGTATTGAGCATAAACTTTTTTTTTTTTTAAATCTTACGTTCCATTCTTATACCGTCTATAACTATTGCAATGCTTTTCTTTCTCGCAATGCCTTCCGACAAAATCTAAATCGCATTCACATTGTCCGTTGATAAACTCCCCGTTTATGCATCTGAAGATGGATATTTAAAAATATTAAATCTTAAGAGTTTGATCTAAATTATTTTATACTTCAGATTATTATTTATACATACATGTCTAAAAATAATAAATCTATGATCTAAAATTTATATGCCTATATTTTTAAATTTAGGATTATTTAATTAAAAAAAACTCACACTAATCTCTGAGGTCTTTTCGAAATCGGAGCTGGGGTGGGAATGGATGAATTTAAATTTGAACTTGGACTAGTTAAATTCAAATCTCTTCGTTTATGATGTCGATGACGATGATGCAATTCTTTCATATGTCTTTTGACCCTTGTATTTAAACTCTGAAGTTATAATTGCATACATTTTTAGCACAAGTTTAATTATCAAGTCATGGACTTAAAATAATTGTGATCTTTAAATTTGATTATTTTAATTTAATACCTGTCCCTCTTCCTCTACGTCTATGTCATCGAAAACCGTAGATTTAGAATAGTCGATAAAAATAACCAATAAAATTAGAGATAATATTGATATCCTTAGCGTAAACTCATTGTACATCTAAGAGTATAAAATTTTAAAAATCACGATAAATAAGCCTGAAATATGTATTATTACGATATTCTAGGTCAGAAAATTTTATTTTGAACAGGATAGCGTAGGTGGAAATGGTTTAAATAAAAATGGTTATGAGAAAAACTAGAAAAATTGAAAATACTAAAATCGTGTACCAACAAGTCGAAAATGGTACGACGGGAATTTACGGGAGACGAAAATGTTCGCGTTGATTGAGAGAAAACGTTGAAAACAGGTAAAAAGTGATACTTGAGGAGAAATGAGCGCATTTATCGATGAATTAGGAGAAAAGATGAGAACCATAGATTAAATTGTTAAATGAAGATCGAGGTCTAGAATATGAAACTAAAGTAAATACCTTAGACGACTTTATATTTAATGATAGCCCAATAAAATGTTAAATTTTTGACGAAGATCAAGTTTTGAGTATGAAATGAAGTATTTCAAGCAATTATTAGCATTTATATACGATGAAGATCGTGGCCTTAAATATAGCATATCTCAACGGTTTTTAGTCTCCACTCACTATAGGATAGGAAAGCACAAAATGTCTGACGAAGATCAGCTATTTATCGAATTGAACAGTGATAAGATAAGATAAAAGTGTGCACTACGATATAAATTTGCGAACTTTGATGCAAAAATTGCAAAACTCTAGAAAAGTAATCAGTTTAACAAGAAAAATGCAGAATTTTCCGAAGTTTCTGTGAAATTAATAAATTTGACGACAAAGTACCGAAAAATCGATCACGTTTCAGAAAGTCGAAAAAGTGGCGATTTCGATCAACAATTAACAATTTTTATCAATTTTCCCTATCTCATCAGTCATTCTTGTCCCAAAAATTGACTGATAAAATAAAAACTTCCCAGAAGTGTCAATGTGAAGAAAAATCATAACTTTCGTGCCAAATTTGAATCTTACCATTTTAAAATTTGAATTTTCATGCCAATTTTATATTCACCTATTTATAAAATTATGATTTCTGTCCCAAGTTTAAATTACCAAATTTTCAAAGAATAAAAACGAATCTACACACAGAATTGATTCCTTAATTGAAAATAGTTTAACAAGTGAAAGGAAATCGTTAAATTAGCGCTATGACAAGTCACGTCTTTGAAAGACGCATAAATTTTAAATTAACACACTTAAAGTATAATTTTCTCTGGATTCTAGACATGAAATTCGCGGCTAGAGATGCCGAGGAGGTCATGTCAAATTTAGTCGATTTCATTGATACAAATTGGCTAATTTCTCTGACTTATCACTACCATCACCGAGAAAAGAATTAGAAAATCAAAGTACAAAATACTTAAACAATCAAATTCTCGAGGGTTAACAGGATCAAACCAAAGTTTAGGTGAAGGTTGACAAACCTGAACACTTTCTATAATTCAGAGTTACCCTAAATTTTTTATATGGAAGTCCTAAATCTTCAATATATCTTCACTTGCATCAACCTTAATTGAAAACGATTGGAAAACATAAAAGAAATGAAATTTGAAAATACTCGATTTTTTTATATGGAAGTCCCAAATCTTTGATACCTAATCTCGAATAAATCGATTCTAATTAAGAAAAATTGAAGAAGTAGAATTCTAAAAATGAAATAAATCTGAAATTCTAACTGATTCATTAAATAAAGCTAATATTCATAATCATATCTTGTGAGACTCAAATAAATAAGGCAAAATCTGATGTAAGAATCAATTTATGAATGCTGAAGTACACCTTTCTTCTAATTGTATATCGACTGACTACGCGCGTTTCCGAGACAAACTTTCTCTTCACTCCAAATTTCTCCCATTTCTCATTTCACATGTTTTAGATCGAAACCGAGTTAGACGAATGCGCATTCCTCGCTACGTAATGAGTCAATGACGGCGTGTTGACACGCCCATTCATGGAATATGTTTACTCTACCTCCTCCCATGTTTAAACATGGGATAGGCTAGAGATGCAGAGTAATTAAACTGAAATAAAACGAGGCATATTTAGTTACTTAGCCGAATTTGCCTAAAATGAATAGCAACTATATATTGTCCCCAAATTAATGAACCTAATTTTTCTACCTAAAAAGTCCGATCTTCAAATAAGTCAGTCAAAGTTCGTCGAATAGTATGAGCTACTGTGACTCTGTAACCTTTAAAGGCGACATTTTTGCGTCACTTATGCATTTTTATTGGTCAAGATGTTTCATGACAGAAAAATGATCGAAAAATCCTGTTTCAAAAATCGAAGGTCGAATAAAATTTGAATACATTTGATTCTT
This sequence comes from Diploscapter coronatus, assembly GCA_964036155.1. Classification (NCBI taxonomy): domain Eukaryota; kingdom Metazoa; phylum Nematoda; class Chromadorea; order Rhabditida; family Rhabditidae; genus Diploscapter; species Diploscapter coronatus. The sequence goes on along the minus strand of OZ038423.1, from coordinate 79,544,114 downwards.
CGTCATTACCGCATTTTTCTGAGTGCGGATTTCAATGCGCTATATATACTGGACACTGCTATGCCTTTCGATGTAAGTCAGGCGACAATTCCATGCAACAATTTTCTTTCAGAAAATACAATGCGGAAGCGGTATTTCGCGGATCCGAATACATCTGGCACAACTACACGACCAACTCTACCAATGGACCGCAAGTGAGATAAAGAAAAATATACTAGACGATTTTTAGAAGCTATCTTTAAACATACGATGAGAGAGTAAAAAGAAAGAATTTAGGTGCTCATCTCAGTTCTACTGTCAAACGCTTCGGTGGAGAAGCACTACCTCATAAGGGATCATATGAATGTAAAATGTTAAAAATCCATAAAATCGCCTTTTAAGAAAAATCTAAATTTTTGAAGAAACTCGCTTTTCAAGCTTCTCAAAATATTTGCACATCGTAAAATTGCGCCGTAGTTTTCTGAATGAAATGAAGGTTTTCGCGTACAATAGATGCGATCTCAGTGATCTTGAACCATGTAAATATTGCATTGTATGATTTTTTGATAGAACAAAATCGATAATTCTTTTAAAAGAGCGCCTTAAATTTAGCAGAGTTCCGACGTCGTGCTGAAAAAGGACAATACCACGTGGAATAATATCATTCCGGTGAAGTTGACGTTCTTCCAACTCGTCAAGAAGTTCGATCCGAGCGACGGCGTCATTCTCGCTATCGCATGTACTCGAATTTTCAGGTATACTGTATAGAAATTAAAATGCCAACGTCTGTCTATTCATGAATAGCATAGCATTGCGCAGATGAAAAATCATATGCCAGAGATAGGTCTGGTAAATATGAAGACTCACTATCTCCCAAAAATTCATCGTTATTTTTGATGATGATGACGTCTGAATAACTTTTTGAATTCTCATTTTGCTGCAACTTTTTAAGGGTAGTATGAATTTAGCACAATAATGATCTTCATCGCTTTTCCGAAAGTTTCGCATAAAGGTGTATTTTCTCAAGAAGGAAGTTGATCTTCACGCAAAATTTTTTCTAAAAACACTGATCTTCATTAATTTTGTGAATATTTTAGGCAGCCCAAAAGCTGTAGAAGCGCTACAACCGCACTCCGTCGGCTTCCGTCGCGTTGATGATCACTTTCGCGAATGAAGTGTCGGTGAGGCTCAGCCAGGAGAAAATCGACGATTCGCTGTTGAAGGTAAATAAAATTCTCAAAACAGAAATAGTATAAAAAGTGAGTTTAGAGAAAATGGGAAAGAAAGAAAAGGATTTTTAAGATATTAATTTTTGAAGCTCGTCCCGAAACGCCTCAAAATGATGGCCATGGAGGAACTCAGAGTGCTCGATGAACCTTGATGAAGAAGTCAAGAAACCCCAATTTAAGTTGAGATAATCTCTTCAGCGTGATATCTCAGGAAATAGAAAGACAAGTTAAATCAATTCTTGGATTCCAGTTTTATATTTATAAATTGTATGCAAGAATATTCCTAGCCTTCTTGATATGATATAAAACGGTATGAAATTCGATAAAAAATCATAAATTTAATGAACATGAAGAATGTAATACATAAAATCAATTGTGAAAGCCATTCAAAAACCTGTTTTAGTCCATCTTTTCAATCACCATCTGATTATTATTATTATGCATTTCCACCATCAAATTAGGCCATCCTCTCATTTGATTATCATTCGAGCAGGTTTCCCAATCCGCCGATTAGCATCAGGGCATGTTTTCCACTTGATCTTTATTTTATCCCGATGAAAACCACCCCGCAGCTTTACAGAATTCGTAATTCTTGCAATGTGCGGCATTTTTTTAATAAAGAATATTCTGGTTTTACATAGTATATTTGAAGTTATAACTGCACTTTCTGTTTATGTTTGAAATTGAATTATCGAATAAATTGCTGAAATTGAAAACAATTTATATGTCATGCTAACTGAATTAGGAAATTTACATCGTCAAAATTTTTTTTTAGAAAAATGAATGATTTTCATATGTAACATTCGACTAAATTCTCAGATATCAACAAAAGGATAAAATGCGTGTAATTTCGAGATTTTTCTTCAAAAAATATGTTCAGAGAAAACGTGATTTTGCAATGTTAAATTATATCATTTTAGAGAAAATATAAGAATAGAAAATGATCTTTCACAGCCAAATTTTCCAACAAAAAGAAATTTTCGGGAGTCGAAAAATTGTTGCCTATCGAAATTGCGGAAACATCCCTGGTTAGTGCCAATAACAGACGCGCCTAATTTTGTCACCACTCAGTAAGCCAACTCCGGTGGGACACCACGATAGACATAGCACGGCGGACCTGAAATTTTTCGTGAATTTAAAAATACCATCTTGTCTAAGATTGTCGCTTTCGTCCAACAATTTGTTCAAGTTCTCTACCAACTTTTATTTGATGATAATCAAAAGAGCTTCCGGTATTTTATCTGAAACATAGGGAAACTTACTCATGCCCGCCTCTCGCCAAGATCTTCTCAAGTCGAGTGGTTTGCGAATTCCAAACGTAAACATGACCATCGGCGGACCTTAATTAGCGCAATAATTATCCATTTAATTGGTCAATTAACCAAAGACAATTAGGCTAATTGACGAGTAATTACCCTGCAGCCACATAGTCCTGTCCAGGTGAAATTACGCATCTCGCCAGGTCGCCGCTCGTTCGGTATTGCTCTGCACTGAAAATAATTGGGGTAATTAAGTGGTTAGTTAGATATAATGAGGATAATTAACTAATTAATTACCTGTAAATGTGAAGAATGTGATAGTTGCGGATATCGATCAGCGACAAAGTATCATCACGAGTAGAAGCCAAGAGTTGAAGTCCATCTTCGGATAGCGCCAACGAAGTTACCTTCCCACTCATTTCGACGATTTTGAATGGTTCCTGGAATTGTTGAAATTCATGTTGAAATATAGGAAGATAAAATGGTTTGGATATCAAGAAAAATCGTACCGAATTTCTTCCGTCCCAAAAGCGAATCTTCTTGTCGAAATGGGCCGAGATGAACGCGGCGCCGCCCAGCGACTGTCGACCGATTATGTCCAGGACTATAGAGCCGGGAAAGTAGGATTTCGTGCCTGAAAATTTCTATTAGTTTTAATTATTTAAAAAAAAATTTTGTTTATAATTTTCATATCTTCATGGTTCTGTGGAATTAAATTAAATTTAGAAAAAATAAAACTAATAGAATGTGAAATCACAATGTTCAAATTTTCATGACCCCCCATCTTTTTCGGAATAAGTAATAACGCAAGGTTGACTTTGAAAGAATCGACTTGTTTTTCAAAAACCGGGACGTTTGGTTTTTTTCTTTATAAAATTGGAAAAAACCCTCACATCTCTGATTGTGAATATCCCATAGTTTGATGCATCGGTCGTACGAGCCGCTGACGATGTTGTGGCTCTGATGATAGCGCGCGCACGAGACCTTGTCCGTGTGGCCGGATAGCGTCGTCTCAAAATAACATATTTTTTTTTCAGAAAAGATCAATTTTCGGGCTTGCTGTATTATACACCGCCGGTATACTCGACACCCCGTCTGTATTATAGACACCGTGATTTTAGGGTGAGAGAATGGGGGCAAAAGGGAGAAATGAGAAAAAGAGACCGGTGTCTTTACAGGCAGTGTTGATGTTCCGGCGGTACATAGTACAGGAGGCCCCAAATTTTGCAAACATTTTCTTCATGAAAATCGACTTTTAAGCTTACGATATGAAGCCCAAATCCAAACAAATCAAGGTAGTTTTCACAACTAGTTCAATTTCTTTCGTATGTTTCAAAGCTTTCCTTATAAAAATCAAATGTTCACCTATTAATATAAAGAAAAGTGCAAGTGAAGGGGGAAAAAACTAAAATCCTCTAAGATAAAGAAGTAAGGATTTGAAAAATCTCACCAAAAGCCGCTGATTATCGACATTCCAGAGGCGGCACATGTTGTCGTTGCTAGAGCCCAAAAGAACGTGCTTGTCCTTGTCGTAGTCTAGTCTGGTCACTGCCTGATTCGCTCCAGAGAGAGAACATCTGGATTTTTTTAATTCAAAACTTTCGCAAATTCACTCCCTTATGAAAAATCTAAAATCTTGCTGATGTTTTTTTGTTATTGTCAAATTCTTCTTTCATTTATAAAAGAAGGAAAGTTTCGAAGTTTAGATTTAGAAATGAAAAACGATAGCATTTTTCTTTAAATAGCGGGGAAAAATTGAAATGATGAAGTTTAGTAATGGGGAAATGTGTTAAATTTGCAGTTTTGTTATTTTAGAAGAAAAACTCTCACAATTTCTGATATCTGCCCTGGGAGTCGATGCGCCAAATTCGGATTCTTCGGTCTGAACCAGCACTCGCGAACGTTTCTCCGCTCAACCATAGAACGTCATTGACTTCTCCGTCATTCGAGTCCTGAATTTTTTTCCATTTTTACCAATCAATATTTGAAGAAAAAATTTAAAAGATACTGGAAAAGAAAGATGGGACTGTTTGAGTTCCGAGTCTGCGAGATTTTTGTTCCAAAGTTATAATATATTTGAAAAAATTTCATTGAAAAGAAATATCATTTTTGTTAATCTTGAAATTAAAAACCCACGAATTTGGCGAGAGCTTGCGAAGGAACTACATCGCCTAGAAGTACGTCTCCAATTGGAATATTCTCTTGCTGCTGAAGTAGGGAGTTTCTGGAAAGAGCATTTAGAAAGAAAATAGGTAAATACGGCTTACTATAAGCCTTGTTTAGCTCAAAAGAAAGTTCTTTTTGAACATTAAATAAGACTTAGTGATTCGAAAAATCCTTTCTTGAAGTTTTCAATTTAATAAAAGATTTATTATAAATCAAGTTATTAAAATAGAAAATTAAAAAATATCCTACGTTCGTTCGTCCCTCGACGTGTCCTGAATAGCCTTCGTGATTTCCTCCTGGATTTTCATTCGCCGTCGCTCTTCTTGGTCATCAACCTGAAGGTAAAAAATAGAAATAAGAAAACTCATAACTCATAATTCTAATTTTTAGTAACTAATAAAATTTGCGCGGAGAAAATGCTTTCCTGGAGATCAAGTTTGACACGTACAAAAAGGAGTTCATATATCCGATTTTATGACCTAAAAATAAAATGAAATAATAGGGGATTCTAAGAAAGTTCGCGCAGTTTTTCTTCACTATTAAAACTAGATTTTGCAAAAAATGGATGGTGAAATTTTCAAAATTCAAGAAAAAAATGAAAATGCTACCTCCCGGTTGAAAAACTCGGCGTACTTCTCGTTGAGCTCGCGAATTTTGTTGAGTAAGGCGATTCGCTCCTCCTCCCACTCCATTTTCCTTCTCGTTAGTGCGTCACAGGTGGTCTGAAAATATTGTAACCGTAAAATTGCAGTGATCTTCTAAAAAATTGCAATCTGCAGGAAATCAGTAAATAAACAAGTTAAAAGATTTTTCTCAAAAACGAAATTCGAAAATTCAAATAATCCCTGCACCTTCAAGGCGATCATCTCATCGCGCATGTTCTGGTTGTCGTCCAGCGTCTGCTTGACCAGCAGTTCCTGTTGGGCGATCCGAGCGCACATTTTGTCGAGGTCCGATTTGAGTTTGTCGCGTCTGAAAATGTTCGAATTTCAGCAACAAAAAAGATTTATCTAGATTTTTAAGTGTGACAAATTCTATAGATAAAAAAATTTAATTAAAAAAACTCACTCCTCCGTGATAGCGTTCAAGTTTCGTTCGCACTCAGCGAGCCGTCGGTTTGCATCGATGAGTTCCTGAAAGTCGATTTTTAGGCATGAAAAAGTTGAGTAAAATAAAAGAAAAAAGATTCAATTAAAAAAAACTCGTTACCTGATCATTTTTGGACTTCTTCTTGTAGACCTCAGAGATCTCGTCGCGCAGCTTCCGTATCTCGTCCGAGCCGCCGCCAGTCTCGTCGAAACTCCTGTTTGATACCCGGGAAATTCGCGTCTTCGAGAGGGTGTCGATCATTTTCGAGTCTGAAAATTGTTTCCTTTTTAAGTTTTTAGAAAATAATAAAAAAATATTTAAATGATTTCTGACACAGACAATTTCTCCTTTATTTTCATCGATTTTTTCTCAAAAATATAGGAGATAGTGAAGAGTTTCGACTAAAAAAGCCGAAAATTCATTTTTCAAGATTTTTAAAGAAGAAAAAAACAAAAATAAGACCCACAGTTTCGGAAAATCCCCTCGATGAAGGCGTGTTTTTGATCGCGAACTTCTAGAAGCCGAAGGATCTCCATCCGATAATCGACCGAACCGGAAACTCCCGAAGTCGTCGGTTGACATTCATCAGAGCTCATCTGAAAGTTAAAATTTAAGAAAAAAAGTCGACTTAGAGAAAATTTACAGCGATAGTCGTGTAAAAATTCGATAAGCTTTAAAAGGATATTCAGGGAAAGTTAAAGGCTTCTTTTTGGGTATAAATACGAAGTTATGAAAATCCGGATTAAGTTGGAAGTAAAGTAAAAAGAAACAAGTGGAAATCGTTATCAAAATGAAGAACGATTTGAAAATATTTCGCAATTGAGCCGAAGAAAAGAAAGTAATGATTTTGCAGAGTGGCGATTTATCGTTGATCGATGAAACTGTTTTGTATTTGCAAGGTCATCAACAAAAATGAATGAATGGAAAATAGGTCGCAGATAAAAATAATGAATGTCACCGCTCACATGAGTCGAAAATCAATAATGTGTACGGAAAAAATGCTCTAATACTAACAGACGACATTTTGTCTAAAGTTGAATGAAAATTTTAATTAACAACGTAATGCGCATAATTGCACTGAAAGAGGTCGTAGAACCTCTATAAAATACGAATAATGCTCAAAATATTCTGTTAAAATTTTTATTTATCTTTTCAGAAAACTGAAACTAATATGCAAATAGAGCAATTAAAGAAATTAACATACCGTTCAAAAATGATCACAGTCACAACATATTTCTCGGAAATAGAATAGTAAGCGATAAATAGTGATACCGATATCGAAAAAGACAAGATTTCTTCAGGCTTGTAAGTTAATTTAAAATTCAGTAATCTTTCCAGTGTTTTGCAAGCCTTGGATTATACAAATTCTGGTGACTTCATTTTAAAGTTTCAGAATCCCAGGGTCATAAAGGGATTTGTAATTAGCTTTATCTAAAGAAAAAAGCAACTCGATATGTAAAATAAAGAAAGGAAGAGAACAAGGCATTCAAATTCAATGAGCAAGTTCATATCAACTGATTACTTAAAATTGAAAATAATTCAGATATCCAGTCCGATTCAAACGGATCTTGAAAATAATAAAAAAGTTCAATTTTAAAAATCAAAAATTCATTAACAACTGTCATAACAAACGAGTGTTCAACAAGGAAAAACATGATAGAATTTGAAATTCGAAAACAAAAAGTAACCAGTTTTGAGGAAGGAAATTTCTTCAGAGTGCAATTTCAAAGAGCCGGATCATTCCGTTCTCTCCCGCAGTCATGATTTGCAGAGGCTCCTTTGCAGCACTGAATCACCACCGTTTCTAAATTACTTAATTTTCTCGATAGTTACTTTTTAAAGAAAATATTTCTTCGTACCTTAACAGGTCCTTCATCCTTCGCATCCAGATTTAGGGAGCATTTTCGTCAGACGAAAAAAAAAATTTAGAAGAAAAATAAAGCTAGTAAATTTCTGAAAGTAGGTTGATCTAAAACCATAAACTACAAGATTATTTCATTAGCGTCGAACTTTACGTGATGTAATTTTCTGGAGTCTACAATTATCATTGAAAATTTTCTAGGATTGTCACGTTTTAGATCTCAGATTTAGCTGTACTTCATTACTTCTTAATTAAAATATTTTTTCCCGTATCTCTGACTTTTCAGTGTTGAAGAATAGGCTAGGGTGCAGAATCAGAGAAAGAAAAACTTGGCTATTCAAACTTAGATTTCCCTCGGTTAGAATGGGGTCAGAGAAAGCCGGCTTTAGGGAATATCGTGAAGGATAAATATCGATTTTTTGGGTTTTTAGCTAGATCAGATATTTTAAAATATATTTTTAATATAATTTATTTTTAAGTTTGATTTTTTAATCATTTTGTTTTATGCTTTTTATAAATAATGAGGATAATCTCTATCCTAAAACGTCTATTTTAATATTTATGAATTCTCGAAGATTTTGAAACATTTCCAATAATTTTTTATGTAAAAGGAGACATTTCTTATCAATTGGCATTTTCGATTTTTCTCCTCTAGACAAAGAAATGTTTGTAAATCTTCTGGCTAGACTCTTCTGGCTAGACTCTAGCCTTTAAAACTTGAAATAGATTACAACCTTAAATCATTCTTTTTAAACTTTCCCTTGAAATGGTTGATTTAATTAGAGTCCGTAACGTTGTTCAACAAAATTTTTGTTGAACAACGTCACAGAAAAAGTGAGACGATGTTCAACAAAAATTTTGTTGAACATCGCTACGGCGAAATATTTTTGTTGAACAACGCACACTCTCCATTTAATTATCCTTAATTGTCTAATTATTTAACTTCAGGTAATTATCTTTAATTATTATTCTGAAAATGGCGAATAATAACGAGAACGGGAATACTTGTGAGTTCAAAGTTTTGAAAATTTCATAAGGTTTAAATTTTTAGTGGTATTAATTACTGGCTGTTCCGGATATATTGGATCTCACTGCGTGAAATTATTACTCAACGAAGGCTACAGAGTTCGAGGGACCGTTAGAAGTTTGAAAAATTCGGCTAAAGTAGTTTTTTTTTTTTTTAAATTTTGCTCTAACTTCATTTCTTTCAAGGTTGACCCAGTCAAAATCCTAGACACCGATGGTAGACTTGAGTTGGTTGAAGCTGATTTATTAGAACCTTCAGGGTGGAAGAAGTAAATTTAAAAATTCGAACAAAACTTATCATTTTATTGAGCTATTCTCAAAAAATCATAAGGAGAACCTAAAATAAACTTTAGAAAAGTTGATCTTCATCAAAAATGAATCTTTAGAGCGGTGAAAGGATGTCAGTACGTGCTCCACGTGGCTTCACCGTTCCCTCTAGTAGCTGACGAAGGTTGCATTAAAACCGCTATTGAGGTGAAAATTTGTGCAACCTACCTTTTTTTTGTTGTAAAAATTGAAAACTTAGGGAACTCTAAATGTGCTCAAAGCGGTCGCAGAGAACGGTAACATCAAAAAAGTCGTCTTAACGAGTAGCTGTGCTGCGGTTAATGGTAAGTTATCTAATTTTTTGAAACAAGAATTTCAAGACTACCCTCAACAATTTTTAGAAGGTCAGCCCCAGGACAAAATTTTCGATGAAACTAACTGGACGAATATTGAAACGAAAGGTGTGGATAACTACACGAAAAGTAAAACTCTGGCCGAGAGAGAAGCTTGGAACTTTCTGGAGTCGTTACCTAAGGAAAAACGGTAAGTTGAATTTTGTTTTTTTCTAAATTTTAATTTTCTGTCATGTATAAGATAAAATAACTTTCGATGGTTAGAAAAAAATAAAAATCTTTTTTCACATTTTGCTACCCAAATTTCTGTATTCCTGAAACGTATCTTTTCAGGTTCGCCCTAACTGTAATCAACCCAACATTGGTCTTTGGGCCGATGCTAATTACCGAGCAGGGTGCGAGTATTTCGTTGATTCGCCGCTTCATGGACTTCTGCCAAATGCCGGCTACACCTCCTCTGAACATGGCCCTAGTGGATGTGAGGGACGTCGCTAGAGCTCATTTGGAAGCCATGAGAAGGCCCGAAACTGACGGCGAGAGAATTTTGGTAGGGAGAAATATGATCTTCATCGAAAATAAGACTTACTGATACAGCCGATAGATGTCTACTTGAACTATGTCATTATGTTTAATGAAAGAGCTATGCTTAACCATAAAATAACACTGTTTCTGGGATGGAATGAAATAGTTGAAAAAACCATCTGACATAATAAAAACTACAGTAATCTAAATTTTAGGTAGCCTCAACGCCCTCGATTTGGTTCAGAGACATTGCTCGAACTTTGAGGAAAGAGTTTTCTTCCCAAGGATACAAGTATTTTAGAACTCATTTATTTTTTAAAAACAATTTTAACATAGGATTCCTCGAGTCCAAGCCCCGTACTTCATGGTTTGGATGTTTTCTTTCTTCGACGCTGAAGCGGCATCTTCACTCCCGAGACTAAATATCGAAATCAAGTTTAATAATCGGAAGGTGGGATATAGGACATTTTTGGGATATCTGAAATCTTGATATTGTTGATGCCGAAATTTGGGAGGTCTAAAATGAGGGGAGAAAGAAGCGATTTTAGGCGCCAGTCTCCTTTTTGCGTGCTATTTCTCGATTTCCTAACCACTAAAATAGCTGCGCACCGCTTTGCACACGCCTCCCAGATTTCAGCATCAACAATATCTGAGATGTTGAGTATGTAAAATTTCATAGATTTGGGATTTATTGAATATTTGAAACCCGGTTTTCAAAAAGATGAATATTTATCATGAACTTCGAATTTCAATTCAGTCCATCCAACTGCTAGGCCTGAAGTATCACAACGTTGAAGACACGATTTTGGAAATGGCATATTCAGCGATAGAACAAGGAGTCATAAAAAAATCGGGTCAATATAAGAGCGTTCCGAAAAAGTACCAACAAGAAATCATTGAAGAAGACAAGTTAGAAAACTCACGAATGTAAGGGTTTTTTTTTAATGTTTCAAGACTAAATTTATTTTATAAATTTAATCCATTTTTCACGATATCAATTTTCAATTGTTTATCCTAAGTTTCATACAAAGGTTATTTAACGTAATTAAAATTATTTATTCTCAGATCGTTTATAAAAATCTTCAACAAAAATTTCTCACTTTTCAACAAACACTCGAAGAAAAAATCTTCAATAAAATCGGATAAAAATGTCATGATCCATAATTCTCTAAGGGTGCGATCACTTGTTCGTCCTATCGCGAATATCGAGAAATAACATTGTTCGTGAAGAGAGCGAAAAGAGCAGTTCTTCTCCGCGTTATCTCCACGAATAATGCTATTTCTCAATGGTCGCGGTAAGACGAACAGTCTGAACGCGCCTTAATAAGTAGCTCAAGAGAACGTCGATTTGTGTGTTATAGCGCCACTTTTTATGAAAGATTTGAGCAAACAATTTCAACTTGAAAAAATAAAAGATAAAAACTTGACTAGCCAAGATAAAATAACAATCTCTAGACAATACTGAATAAAAATCTAGTCAAACTACAAACTTGGGCAAATTATTCAAAATATTTGAATTTCGGCAAAAGCCGGAAGCGGTACCATTCGGCTATGAGACCTACTGCAGGGCACGATCCAAAGCGGCTTGAATGTTGGAAAACGCGTCGCGACCCAAATAGTCCGGATTTCCCGACTCCCACTGGTGCATGCGCTCCTCGGACGAAACGTCAGAACTCTGGAAATTGGGGGAAAAATCGATGTTTTGGTAAAAGCTACCACTTTCTTGGTAAAATTTACCATATTTTGATGGAAAAGTTACCATTTTAGTAACTAAAACAAAAAATCAATCATTTGGTAGTTACCACTTCAAATAAAACCTAAACTTTCGTAAGTATTCACCTCAACTGGGGGCCTATCAGTTTTTAAACGGTGTTCCAATTTTGGTTCCAAACCACTCAAAGTAGAGGTTACAGTTTCACTATCAGTCTGTAAGATTAAGTTCAATCCAAGGGTTATCGAAGGACAAAATAACTACTACATTTTGCTACCAAAGCGAAGCCAAGCAAGGGAAAACTACCGAAATCGAGGGGCGTGAGAACTTGCCACCAAAATGGAATATTTTTGAGGGAAAAGTACTCGCAGTCAAAATTAAGCCATCCTAGTGTTAAACTACCAAGTTAGATGTGCAAATTTCGTGCTTTTCCATTTTCAAAATCGCACTTTTAGGTGATATGGCGTAAATGTGAGAATTTTACTGCATCTTTTTCAAAAATTATAGATTTCTTAGGGATTTTTAGAATTTACGTCATTTCAAATAAAAATGCTTTTTTTTTTGAAACGATCTATTTTACCGTAATTTTTCTCTCGGTGATTTTTCCAGACTGTTTTTCGTTTTACTTTTCTTCTCGCTTCGGTTCCGGTCCGGTTCCGATTTGATCAGATAGGATGCCGACCCGTGCCGGTTCGAAATGTCTGACCGGCTCTCGGGCCTGCCACGCGGGAAGGACGACTTCCTGAGCGTGCGGCGGGATTGCAGAAATGACGTCTCTAGATCCTTCAATGGGTGGGGCCTCTGTGCAAGCCACAACTTTTACGTAGCACTGTAAAATCATCACAAATGCACCGCATTTCACGACAAAATTCAGGATTACGCTCGTTCTTGTGCATTTCTCCAAATGGCATTTTATCTCAACTATAGGGATTTTCAAAAATCCCTAAGATTCACGAAAATTCGCACTCATTTGCACATCACTTCACTTAGGAAAAGAACTAAAGTTAAGAAAAATTCACTACAACCCAAAATGTAAAAACAGTCATGCAGAAGGATTTTTGTCAAAAATCAAATTAATAATTAATCGGGAGGCTAAGCGACAGCCGCTCGGCTATTCGACCTACCGTGTGGGCGACGTGAGCATTGTAGATAGCCTTCCAGGTGTGGTAATGTTCGCCCTGAAATTAAACTCGTAGGTAATTTGATCAACTTCGAATAATTTTAATCTCAGATCGAAAATTCTATTTAATCATCTGACATTTTAATCCGATATTTAGGTTTAAAAGCTAAATCTAAGAAAATGGCACCTGGTGAACTGCAGAGGATCCGTGCCATGGCTTCTGCGCACCGATGAAGTGAACGATCTTCGTGTCCTTGCCGTATCTGAAAATCAATATTTTGGAAAAAATCATTTTCCGTAAACAATGTTAAGACGCATTCTTTGAATAACCTGAACAAACTATTAAGAGCGGCCGGACAACTGCAAAAGTGTCTCGGATCCGAACCAAACTTATATGGTGGATACACCCATGGGTCCTAATCACAAAAATTAGGTTTTTAGATCCCGCCCCCAAAAGTGGGCGGAGCTAGGTGGGGGTCAAAGTTGGGTGTTTTCACGATTTGGCACCCCTCAGGGGGTATAAAGAAAACTTTTTTGCTATAAAAGATTTTCGAAAATTTCAAAAAGCATAGAGTAGCCCATGTAATTGCGCACCTTCTGGTATATAGATTTTCGAGCAACAACCACCTGCTGGGTCAGAAAGGGGTCCTTATGTCAAAAATGGCGGTATGCTGATGCCCCATTTTTTGCATAAAATCGATTTTCCTGAAAAGTTTAAGTGGAGTTCCAAAAATCTAATGCTATATTCAGATTCTACGTATCAAATTACCCTAAAATCAGCCCTAAAAAGCATGAATTAGGCGGGACATTTTAGAAAAAAAATCAATCAAATAGGCGTGGCCTGAGGGTCGAATTTTACAAAACTGATCAGAAAAATTCAAACGATATACCAATCGATAGCCCTTGAAAAACTAAGCAACTTTTGTGAAGACACTACATGGTTATCTATTATGGTAAACATGGTATAGAGGTTTGAATAGATCAAACCCAAGAAAATGACAAAAATCTTCAAAAATTCATAACTTTTGTAAAATAAAACCAAATTGAAAAATCTTTTCGGAATATAGCAGATTATGGGCAATACTTCATTTTCGCTTCCTAGAGTACCGTGCTACCACTTACTATGGTACCATATGGGTCCATGGTATACCACCCATATGGTACCCGAGTGATACTATACCAAAATGGATATCATTCGACTCGAAATAGACTGGAGAGTAATATTCGAGTCTATTTCTATCAATTTCAATCAGTGGTTTCATTATACCATCATTGTAATTGACTATAACCATCTATCGAAAAAGATCAAAAATGGGGTATTTTCAAATGACCATAAAAGGCTATAGACTAATCTGTTTTTCAAATGGTTTTCAGAATATTACTCAGCTCGATAAGGGCTTTCGTTTGGTATATAACATGATGGATATTGGTTACTAAATGGTGACTTGACCATATGGGTCGCTACCATTTGGTACCATACCATGTTTGGTATTGTTCGACTCCAAATTGAACGGGAATAAACAATAGATGTCTCTAGCTTCAATTTGAGCTCAAATTCTGGTAGACTGCCTATGAAAATATTCTCGTATCATTTTCTTGAAAACTGACATTAAATTTTGGTTTTTGAGGTGCCACCCCCATACCATAATAGATAACCATGTAGTGTCTTCACAAAAGTTGCTTAGTTTTTCAAGGGCTATCGATTGGTATATCGTTTGAATTTTTCTGATCAGTTTTGTAAAATTCGACCCTCAGGCCACGCCTATTTGATTGATTTTTTTTCTAAAATGTCCCGCCTAATTCATGCTTTTTAGGGCTGATTTTAGGGTAATTTGATACGTAGAATTCGAATATAGCATCAGATTTTTGGAACTCCTCCTAAATTTCTTCAGGAAAATCGATTTTATGCAAAAAATGCATATTTTGAAACTGCCATTTTTGACGCTTTTTGACTTTGGGACCCCTTCAACTCCAAGCAAGTGGCTGACCCCCTAAAGTCGATATATTTTTAGAAAGTACATTCCATGGTTGTGTTCATCCTTTTTAAATTTTTCGAAAATCTTTTATAACAAAAAAGTTTTCTTGGTACCCCCTGAGGGGTGTCAAATCGTGAAAATGCTCAACTTTGACCCCCACCTAGCCCCGCCCACTTTTGGGGGCGGGACCTGATCTCCCCATTTTTGTGATTAGGGCCCATGGGTGTATCCACCATATAAGTTTGGTTCGGATCCGAGACACTTTTGCAGTTGTCCGGCCTTTGTTCGGGTTACTCAAAGAACGCGTCTTAAGTTAGAGATTTTCAAAGGGCGTAAGATTAAAATTAACGAAACATTTATGCAGAAAAATGAAGGCAAATCGAACTTACCTCTTATAAGCAGCTGGGTAGGTGTAGAACGCGCCGGCAGTCATGTTGTAGATGAAAGGAAGTCTATGGGCCGAGGGCAGGTCGCGCCAATTCGGGTAGAACTCGTTCAGCAGGCCCTGAAGTTGATATTCTTAACTTTGAAGTTTAATTTTTAACTTCAGAGCTAATTTGCTAATTTATTTGATTTTATGTACCTGATCACCACCATCGAACGAACCGTGCTCCACTGCGAATTCCACGAGTTTGTCTGGAAAATATGTCTATAGTTGAAAAAATTAGGTATTTGCTTATTCAAAAATGTCTAGATTAGGGAGCACTAAAAAGGTACAATATTTTAGTATTTCAGAAAAAAGTTTAAATCTTACGGTAAGTCTCCAGGCTGGGCGCGTAGACGAACACTCCAGAATTGAAGGTATCGGGCCAGCCGATGTCCGCTGCGGCAGAGAAGTCGGGCCTGTCGAAGAGCTCGTCGGCATTTTGGACCACCTGGAAGTTTCATCGTTGTTTTTTCTTAATTTTTCAACAGGCTTCTCAAAACGCAATCCGCAAAACGCCCCCCACAGAAAAATAGTATATCTTATCGAGAGAAAAAGAAGATGTGCTCTTTTACCCTCTCAATATGACATTATTATTTCTGCGGGTCGGATTTGGGTTTTTTAAAATTTTGTTCATTTTTTTCCTATAAAGATTTCTACCTTTTTTCTTCTGATTTCTAAGAATGTTTTTGGACATTTTTCGTTTTAGATCATTTTCATGCTTCTTCAAATTTTCTTTTCAGTTTTTATCTTTTCGTTGAAATTTTTAGGTTGTTTTCAACCAATTTGAACGTTTTTACCAAAGTATCGGCGTCCAGGAAGACGCATTTCGTGTACTGCGTCAGCCTCCAGCAATTGAGCTTCGTGAACGTGCAGCCGAGGTCGGGACGCGAGATGAGGGCCAGATTTTCCTAAAATTGGACAAATTTTTACGAAAAATGATATTTAGAAAATTACTTGAAGACTTAACAGATACGGAAACAAAAGATTTTTGATTTATAAAAATCGATCTTTCAAACAAATTAATTGCACAATTTTAGAGCCAGAAGAAAAAATTCTAGGTTTCCCCTTTTTTCTCGAATTTTTCGCCAACTTACCGGATCATTGCTGTCCATGACGTCGACCACGGACACGGCGTCGAACACCGCCTCGAGCTCTTGGCGCAGGCGGGCCGAGACCTGTGAAAATTTGGGATAAGTTTGATTTTTTTCTTCAATTTAAGAAAGAAATATTATCTTCCTAGATAAGTTAAGGGTAAATTTTTATCTGATTACTGCTCATTGCAGAAAATGTGTTAATAAAATTGCATTTTCAGGAAGAATAATAGATAAGTTTGCAGAGAATTTTTAAATGCTTGCCTGATTTGTAATCATGACGTGCAGTTTCCTTGTGGTGTTGACGCGACGAAGCGAGTGGGCCAGAACGAGTGCGCCCCTGAAATTTTTTAATGAAAAAATTTATTTAGTCAAGGATCTGAAATTTTTTTTGAATTTAAGAAGTGACCAGTGTGACCCTTGACCCTAATTTGTTTAAATGGTACCTCGCGTAGTCGTCATTCGTTGCCAATGTAACCCAAGCCTCGGTCATTTTTGAGTTGATTGAAGCTGGACCGCAAGTTTTCAACGAGTACAACTGAAATCGCGATTTTTTTGCGAAAAACTTATAACGTTCTAGATGTTTACGAGTGTTTTTTTATTAAATTTGAGAAGAAAAATTTTATCGTCCCGAAAAGCTTACAAAAATGAGCATGAATTTTTCAAGAAGAGGTCAAAAATTCATAAAGTCGAGAAATTCGGAAAATTTTTGTTTGCTGAAACCTAGGAAATGAATGATGAAAAATTCAAGGCTTCAGGCAAAAACTACGAGAAAAAATCTTTGGTTGGAAAGATCAGTTTCAAAAATTCGATAAATTTAGGGAAGTCGAGCTTTCAATGTCTGAAGCCTGTCTGTTTACCAAGGCATTCGGCAAATTCTAGGCGTTCATGAAATTTTGAGATTACACGAAGAGTCAAAAACTTTGATAAAATCGCTAAATTTTCACTTGAAAGTCCGGATTTTTGAAAAGTCACGGAGTGATATACAAGACGGATAAAAAGATATAGGATATACCAAGAAGTTTGGGAAATAAGGCATAACCTCAAATTTACTAGCCTGTTTTAGAGGCCTATACTTTATCATTAGACGAGAAAGTGCTGAAATTTCTGGTACAAGACCAGGAAAAATTCAGACACTTGCAAAAACAAGCAACGCCTAAAATTTTCCACCCATCCACAAAACAACAGTTGTTGTCGAGTTTCACAGGTCCCTTGGAAATCTAGGACAATGTTAAAACATAGATCCGGAAACCCGGCCGGAACAATTCGAGACCACTGGAGATCAATCGGAAGGCCGCTTTAAATTTTGCAGATGTGTCAAATCTGGCCCAAAATTTGCCGATTTTCGAATGATAAAAGAGTTTTATAGCGACTGCGACAATTGAAAAATTAGTTGTTTCGGGGAAGTTGCACAAAAGTGCATTATAGAATTTCGCGAGCCGTTTCGACTATTTTCCAATTGTTCGTTAAAAATCTACAAAAAATGATTTTTTGTTCTGAAAGAACGTTTTCGTCCCTCGAATTTTTGGGCGAAAAGGTGAATTTTTCAAGAATCCGGATTCCAAAAGTCGCTAATATTTGCCCAGACTTCGCGTGACGGGTTGTTAGCAAAGAAAATTAAGCGCAAAAATTGATTGTTGAAGTTAGTTCCTGAAAATTGGATGTTTTTCAGTGAAAATCTCCGCTTTTATTATTTTTGTTTATCGCTTTTGCAAAAGACTGGAGGGGAGTAAGCGGAGAAAAATCGATATGTGCCGCTAGTATGAAAAAGTACCCCTTAATAAGTCTAAAATGAAAAAAGATTAGTTGGACAAGTTTTCATGAAAAAATAAATTCAATTTTTAAAACTAAAAACAAGGTTAAAAGTGCGTGGTTTGGCCGGCTAAACTGATGGGCACTTGTGTACAATTGCTCGGTTAGAAAATGAGAAAAGAATGCCGAGAGATAGCGCGAAGATTGGAGAGGGCGAAAAGAGCGCAGAGAAGAAAATGATATAAATAAAAACGGAGTAACTTGTGATATCAGAAGAAGAATTTCGAAAAGAAAAATGTAACCACGTTGCAACTATTTTATGGTTTGTCACATGCGATATTGATTAAAAATGGCAAAAAATTAACTAGAATTCTAAATTAAAACTGAAAAATGGACAATAAAGACCGGCTGGCATAATTTTAAAACATGCAAAATAACATCAATGAGGGGCTTCTTATGAGAGCTTGGCAAATAAAATCGAGATAGGATTTATGATATCCTCTATTTGCATTAACCCTTTCTTCCTAAGATCAAAAACTTTACTTTTCATTTTTTAATCCCAAACAGTTTTAATGGTACACTCTATCATAGGTTAAAGATTCTGAACTAATTTTAGATAAAAATACCATATTTTTTCTGAAGACTAACAAACCTAAATACGGGCACAAAATGAAGTTTTTTTCAGGCAAAATAGAGTGTCGGAAAGGAGCGCTAAATATGGGAAAATAGTGTGTGAGTTCGAGAGAGAGGAAAAGAAAACGACTTTCCAGAAAGGAGGGTAGGCGGCCATTTTCCACAGCATTTTTGCAATCGAGACCAGCGTTTTGTTGAGCTCCCTGGAATTTCATGCATTTTTTTCGGAAAATATTTTAATTTTTTCAATATCTATTATCGTTTTTAATAAGAAAAAGCTGATATTCATCACAAGTCTTCATTTAGGAGCAGGCAAAACTTGATTTTCAAGATCAAATTGCTCTAAAATGTAAGGAATAAGCTTGATCTTTACCGAAATTATTCTATTTTTCTGAAAAGTATTCTATTTCTTTTTTCTATTTTGCATTTATATTTCCATCCCACACATACGTGCGAGTTTGTTTTGGTTCGCATTTTTTACAATTTCAATTTGCCCGCCTCAAAACATACAGAGAGTTCCGATTTCGCGTCTGAAGATTTTCAGTCGGAAATTGAAATTTTAATGCTATTCTAAAAGGAGTTATTTGAAATTGTGCTTTCTGTAGCGTAGCCGATAAAGACATTCGTTTAATTTTCATAAATGCAGATATTGATATCTCAAGTTTGGCTCGGGGTTTATTTCTAATTATGTCTCAGCACATGTAGCACTTATCGAATTTTCTCATGAAAGTTTCAATTCTTTGGAAACTCGAAAAGTTTTTCACGCGTTTCGCAGACCTAGGGAGGACTTAAGTCAGGATGGTCGTGCGATCTACCATAATCTATAATATTTCCTTCACAACTTTGTACTTTCTCCAGCCCTGAATGTTCAAAAAGTGTTTTCAATTTGTGATAAAGTCAAAATGTAAATTTCGCTTCTGCGATCTACCCTCCCTATATTTTTTGAGTCTGACTCAAATGCTCCCTAGGTCTGCATTTTTCAAAGACTCGAGTAAATGTTGAAATCTATAAAGTTAATGTTTCGTAGACAGCGTGCTTTGTTAGATATCCTAAGCCTAAATTTAATTTGAAATTAAATAACTCCCTAATTAAATTAGAGACTATTTTTAAAATTCATTTCTCGAAATGACATTTCCATAATACAGACTATGGACTTTATTCCGTATAGATGGCCTAATTTTTCCCGATTTTCACTCATTTTTTCTCCTGTAATTTTCGAATTTCCAACGCCAAAAACACTCACTTATTTCGCACACTTTTAGATTCAAAATATCCATTTTTAGCTGTTCATCTTTAAGAGATTTAAAATTTTAAAAATTCAAAGTTCAATTCCAGCCGTTTTACTTTTCTATTCTTCATCATCTCATGAATATTTCGTGACGTCACCACTTCCGAAAGTTCCTAGAAGAAATTCGGACAACTACTTTGCGTCTCTATCCTTTTATAGACTACGGAATATTGAGAGAGTGTAGAGAAATAAAACACGCGTAGAGAGAAAAAAGAGAAACAAACTTGTCATTTTACATCATCAAAGAGCCACAATTTTTGATAGTAGATCTGATTCATAATGGTTCGAAAAATGTTTTTTTTTCCTTTTCCTATATTTTTCACTTTCTATTTCTCTTTCCTCTCAAATCTATTTGCTATTTCTCGTCAAGACATAGAAAATCAGCAATATTTGCTTGCAGAGGCGTGGAAAAACGCGTCCTCCATAAGTTGGAGAGCAGAGAAATAGCGTATGAAAAGGAGGGAGCGGACGGAGAAAGATAGATATTTTCTGCTTCTTTTTCTTTCTTTCTATTTCTCTCTATACCTCCCTCTCTCGGAAATGTATGCACTTATGCGTTCACTCTAATTTTCTTCAACAACATTTTTAATAAATTCATTTTTCCCCTTACAAATCGTACTAAATCTTCGCATTTTTCTGAGTCACAACAAATTTCATTCAATTTTTCATTAGTAATACTTGAGCTAGATAATTTTCGATGAGTAACTCTTTTTCCTAAAGATTTCCAATTTTTCATCTTTTTACTATTGAAAATGACCCTCACTTTTACCGCTTTTCTCGAGTTTTAAATTGACATTTCAGGCCCTAACCGCCTTGATAATTTGATGACTCTTTGCGGGAAATACTGATAAAATGTTCAACTATATCAGTTACTAGGCTTATAACAAAGCTACTCCCTGCTATTCATTATTCTCGCTATCTACCAAGTTAATTATAGCTAATTATCTTCAAAGAGGGCTAATTATAAACTTACTAAATATTTTCTAAACACCTCCCTTACTTGTTATTCAATAATTTGTTATTTTTCCGAAACTTATCTATATTTTCAATCGAAATTATCGAAGGCGACGATATTTGGCGTGGTTTATTATTATTCGCTAGAAGTACGCTCAAGGTTCTCTAAAATTTCAAATTTATCGGGTGATCTACACCAAAAATTCGCAAAATACGGGAAATTAGCATTTTTCCCAAATTTTCCTGCTCTATGTAATGACCCTGCTCATTACTCGCCGATACTCGATGAAAAACTCGCCCCGGATACGGCACTGGACTATGAATAGGTTGGTTTTCACACGGTTATTGTAATTTTTCAAGCCTTACTTCAAAAAATAAGAAAAGTATATTTTAATAATAATAAAAAGTTCCAGATCACTGCACGCTTTGACGACGACGTTATTACTATTTGTGAACATCCTGGGTTGTTCGTCTGATTGTGTTCTTCAGGACGTATGCCACTTGCGGTGGGACAACCAGACAGGGGAGTTGCCCTGCGCCCACGAGACAAGCCCTGTCAAACCCAGGCAATTACGGAACACGAATGGTGGCTTTTTTAATTAGTAAAAAAGTTTAAGATTCTTGAGAATTTTTGAAAAGATAGATTTATCGAACACTATTAAGCGCTAATCAAAACAATTCTTTAATTGATGGCTTTTGAAAATCTTCGAAACTTATGCTAAACAATTTTCAGCGACATCCGCACAAGACGCCGAAAAGATTCTCCGGAACCTATGCCCGCATTTGTTTGAAAATGGTGAGTTTATTTTTCTTCTTTAAATTTGACGGTTCAAGAGATTATTATCTGGAAAGAAAAATGAATAGCGATTTTGGATTCTTGTCGAAATAATGAACTTTACAGTTTTCTATGATGATCACTAAAATTCAATTTGATTATCTCGTATGTTTCAAGAAAAAACGAACTCAATTTTAACTCAATGAGAATTACTCATTTTTATGCTCATTTGGGCTTTCATGAACCTAAATTAACAAAAAAATCAATAATTTACCTATTTTTAGGTAATTCCGAATTGTGTTGTACCTCTCAGCAGGTGGTTGCGCTGGAGAAGCAACTCAAAAAGTCGGCAGCCATTTTGAGCACTTGTCCTTCCTGCAACGACAATTTTCAGGTGCATTTCTTATTTTTTCTTATAAGAAAACCCCTTGGTTGAAGCTTTCTTTAAATAAAACTATCCCGGAAGAAATTTAACGGGCATTTAAAAATGTTAGGGGTCTGAAAACTTTTGACAGACTTTCTTTTTCGAGTTTAAAAAAAAACATTTTGATTTCAGAAACTCTGGTGCGAGTACATGTGTTCACCGAGGCAAGCAGAGTTTGTAAATGTAAGATTATTTTCTAATTTTTAATTTTTTTAAAAATATTTTACTTTTATGTGAAGAAAAACGAAAAGTTTTTGTAGGATTTATATTATTTCTGTAAAGGATGAGATATTTTAAAGAACTTTGTATCTATCTAGCGATTTACTGTTTATTTTGTAAGAAACAGCGTATTTTTCGAAACATAAATGCTAAAAGTTCAAGTTCCAAGAGATGAAACTCGCAAAATTTTATTAGTTTTTAAAGCGCTGCAGAAAATCATTCTAAACTTTTTATTCCATTATTCATTGTCACGATAACGCGTAATGCATAATTCAAAATGTTAACTATGCGACTTTTATGGTCTGATCAGATTATTTGATAAGAATAGTCGCATTATGCCTTTCTATGAGAAGTAAAAAAATTTGCTCTTTCACGTTAAAGATAACAACCTAAAAACGTCAGGCATATTCAAAGCGTTTCGAAATGCTAACTATAAATTCTGAATCATATCTTTACGCGCAAAACTATTCTTCTGATGTTATAAGTTTCAACAAACAAAATGATACAACGATCGAAAACTTCGAATCATAGATAAAAATGTCGACTGATAAATGTAAAACATTGAAACTACTAGTAGAGTTTTCTGGAAAGGTTGCGAAATTTTTGGGGAAGATCTGAAAATAATAGAGATGCTAAAAATATCATTAAAGAAGAACAAAATCAATTTTTCCAGGTAATTTCCACAGAAAATTCGCCGGACGGTCGAAAGCATGTCAAGAAAACCGAGTACAACGTCGGCAACAAGTTCGCCGACGTCCTGTATGATTCCTGCAAAGACGTGAAAACGACGGGCTCATCTTCATTGGTGCTCCGTATGATGTGCGGCACTTTCAAATCGGCTGAAGAGCAATGCACCAGGTATTTTAATTGGCTATTTGGGAACCTCGAGCCTTGAAGCCATGCGAAATAGGGCGAGGGATAGTGGGGAAAACCGACTCTTTTCTTACACTATTTCGCATCGCTTGAGGGCTCGAGGTTTTCAGGCTGGCATCTTAATTTAAAATGAAGAACAAAGTTTTATTTTGCTATTTTCAGGGACAAATGGTTCCACTTTATGGGCACGGAGAGCAAACTCTACAACATCCCATACTCGATCGACTTCAAAGTCGTTCAGGAAAATGTGAGGGTTTTTCTACTTTGATTATTATTTAACTGAATGATTGGTTGTAATACTGTCGAATTCGGCTTTTCATTTTAGGATTCGTACATTTTGAAACCTATATTTTCCAAATGACTTTTAAAATCTTTAGAAGCTATTTTAAGATTATTTCTAGAAATTAAATTTAAACAATTCACAGGACTCAAATTCGACCTCTTTCATGTCAGCCAAACCAACCCCGTGTCATTTAAGTCCCCGGAAAGGGATGAAGGAATGCGGAAGGTAATTTTTCTTTTTTTAATTGATTTATTTCAAAATATTAAGAGTTTAAAGTTTAGACTGAGATTCAAAGAGTGATGATTTTTTGTTTTTATTTCAGAAGACACTGCAATTCGTACCCGCCGATTCTGGACCTGTTCAATAATACCGAATCGGCATTAGTTGTTACTCAGGTAGGGTTTTTAGTTCTTTTATTTCCATTTTTTACCTATATTTTTAAAAGTAATTTTATACAAATGTAGCAGGAGCTGGAATTAATCATAGCCCAATTTCATGTTTGTCAGATTAGATGCGAATTTTTGAAACGCATTATTTTCAAAATTTTCTATCTATGAAATTTGAAAGATCATGCCATTAAAATGAATGTTGCGCTAATGGAAACATTTGATTCTTTTTTATCTCTTCGATTTTCCATGGGAAAATTTAAACTCTCACTTTCTCCGACTCTTTTCTCTCTCTATTTTTCCCATGCTAAAATTGACTATCTCATTTTCAGAAAAAAGGCTAGATACACAGAATTTCGCAATATTTATTTCCGTTGCTAACGTCGCGGCTTGAAAGGGATCTTGACTTTTTGCGCTTTAAATTTTAATTGGTTTGCCGAAAAAACTTCTGACTCATTCCAAAAATTTGAACCGAGAGATCAACAAAATAGGATTTTTTAAAGAATGTTTGTTATACGATGTGGAATAAGGCAAGAAAACAGTCTTAGATATAAGATTCTGTTGGGGAGTTTCGGTCTTGTGTAAATATTTACTCAAACATTTGGCTGTGTATTTTTGCAAGGTGGCATAACTTATGCAGTGCGTAAAAATGTGGGGAGAAGAATGTAAAGATGGTCCAAAACCCTGTCCACAGACCAATAGCAAACATTGCGAAATGCACTGATTTAGGGTATTTCTAAAATTTATAGAAAATTTATTTCTGCCAGAGATGCTTCGAGGGAGCATTGAAAAGTATCAAGATAGTGGCGGATGATTTTTAAGCATACCCAAAAGTAATTATATCTGTAATTTTTGTATAAAATGTAAAGATGGAAGAATTGAACATATAGCAATGTAATTTCCTCTGATGGTATGTGAAGATTTTGAAACATAAATAATACAAACATAATCTCATTTTTCCTACCTCAATCTCTCGACTGAGCATTGACATAGATTAATTACGACTAAATATAAGAAACTTTGAAACATAATTGAAAAGTTGAATTTTTAAAATTGCTAACAGATACAAATATTCAGGACTGGTGCAAAGTGGGTGGGATCGGATGTGCCCGACTTTTCCTGTTCTTGTCGATTTTCGTGCTGCTCGGCGTGGTCTCCTGCATCGTCGTCGTCACGATTTACAATGACGATGCAGAGTCGGAGGAGACCAATGAATATGAGGTATTATTGATTGGGAGAGAACGTGTCGATATCCAAAAATTGCACGCTGCTCGTCTCGTTTCTCTTCTACATGACTCACTATTTCGCTCCTCTAAACTCGATTTCTAATTGCTGTTGCATGTGAATATCGACCTTGCTCTCCAATCAACGATGATAAATTTTTAATTCAACTTTTATAAACTGCACTTCATCAAATCATGGAAGATATAGACCAAAAACTGCTATATAACTTATCATTTTTCGTTACTCCGTTTAGCTGGTTAAAAAGCACTCTTATTTGAAAATTGATGAACTTCAGGCCGTGGATGAGGAAAATATCGGGAGATTCCGATCGGCCGGGGCTTGGATCGAAAACCAGCTCGAGATCAATTGCAGAATGTATGCTCAGGTAAAATTTATATCGCTTTATCTTCGATGATAAAACATGACTCTTTTGTAACGCAAAATACCGGGCATCAGTAAAAAATTCGCTTATAATATCCGTTTTGCAATTTGCGACGTTGGCCTAAGGACCAGATTTTTCTTTCCAAAAAAAATCGAAATTAACTATTTTGAAAATTTTCAGTTCGTCGCCCGCCATCCCCTGCTCGTGATGATGTTCGGACTCTTTATCGGAATAATGTAAGGAACTTGACATATACTCTAAGATTTAACATATCCCCTAGAATTTCATATATCCAGATTTCATTAATCTCCCTATCTTTGAGTTTTCCAGGTGCTGTTGCGGGCTGATCTTCATGGATTTCATCTCAGATCCGGTTGATTTGTGGTCATCCGCGAATTCAAAAGCTCGCGCGGAAAAGCAGTACTTCGATAACACATTTGAGTGGGTTTTTTCCGCATTTTTATTTTTGTTTGTTTACGACGGTGCGGATGAATTACTTTAAAAACTTTCATTCGGTTTTCTTTGAAACAGAAACTCTTCAAATAATTTGTTCAAAATGATATTAGATGGTTATTTCAGGCCTTTCTATAGAGTCGAGCAAGTTATCATTTACTCCACAGCGCCAAGAAATGAGAGCCGACGATTACCCGGACCGGTTTTCGACAAGGAGCTCATGCTTGAGGTAGATTTTACAACAAAAAAAGACTTGATTAAAAAGTGGGTAGGGGGCCTAAATTTGCTGAAAATAGACATTTTTCTCAGATATTGGTGAGTTTATAGAAAAAGGGAGTGGAGTCTAGATTTTAGAAATTTGCAATTTTGCCGCATATTTTAGACGTTCAATCTGGTGGATAGTATCGTTAATTTGTCGGCGCCGAACTCCGAGTCGAAGATGAACGACATTTGGCTGGATCAGATCTGCCACCGCCCGATGGGCATGACCTACGACTGCATGATCATGTCGCCGACCAGCTATTTCCAGGCAAATTTGATGATTTCATTCATATTTGTTTTATGCTGTGAGATGTGAGACATGCGTAATAATGTAAAAGAATAACTGAAAATGTTGTGAAAACTTGAAACCTATCTATTTTAATGTTTATTCACCACGAAATTTTATGTTTAGAGCTTTTATCCTATTGATTTTGCTATTCATTTGCCAGAAGAATGCATTATATCCAAAAAATATTCTTGTAGAGTTCCAAAATATTGAAACATAACTTTTAAACTGCAAAAATTCGCGAAATTTGAAAATATTTTAGTTTGTTGATCGACTAAAAGCTATATCTAAAACTGACCTCTAATCGTCCAAAACTTAGAAACATACCATATATAAAATTTCTAGTTTAATTAAATTTTCTTAATTTTCCAGAACGACTCAGAAGTTTTGGAAATTTTAAAACATACCATTTCAAATTGATACTTTAATAGTTAATTAATAAATTATTTTAAAAAAAAAACTTTGCAGAACGACCGTCAAAAGTTTCTGAAGTTCATCGAGGAGCAGGCGACGACGGCCATCCCAACAGACGATGACTTCGACTATTTCGCTGACGATCCAACGACGGGATCCGCAAACAGGACCAAGATTATCGACTATATCGATCATCTGGAGGAGTGTTTGAGGTAGAATTCGAAAAACTTAATCCGTATTTTTATTTTTCTCCAGACGATATTTGATTTTTTTTTCAAATTTTAGATGGCAGTAATTATTGAGAAAATGCTAATTTGAAACTCCTAGCTTTATTCAAATTTGTAAATTACAGTAATCCCTACGCAATCGATACCTCACTGGGTCTATCCTGCCTCGGCTCTTATGGTGGCCCGATTTTCCCCTATTTGGTCTATGCGGGAGCGAGCTCCAGGAACGAATCTGTGAAGGATTCGAGGGCTATCGTCTTGACGTTTACCGTATCCGGCTCAAACAAGTTCGCTCAGAAGGCTAAGGACTGGGAGAAAGCGTAAGTTTTTATTTCAATTAAAAAAATTTTTCAAGAACATTCAAATTTGTTGCAAATATTTTTGGCTACTTTCTCTAGTGTGTATGAAAAAATTAAATACAGAATTTTAAATAAGTACTCCAAATTATGGCCATTAAAATAATGTGATTTTACTGATAGCAGACATTTTTCAGATTTATCCAGCATCTAAAGGA
The DNA here is from genome assembly GCA_964036155.1 of Diploscapter coronatus. Lineage (NCBI taxonomy): Eukaryota > Metazoa > Nematoda > Chromadorea > Rhabditida > Rhabditidae > Diploscapter > Diploscapter coronatus. The sequence continues at coordinate 79,516,690 of OZ038423.1, read as the reverse complement.
TTACAAGCCCAACGCGAAGAACGTCCAGGTCTCATTCATGGCTGAGAGATCGATAGAGGATGAACTAGATAAAGAAGCCATGTCCGACGTTTACACCGTACTGATCAGGTAGTTCGCTGCGGAAAATTCATACCGTAATCTCAGATTAACAAGATTGATCTTATTCCCTGAAAATGATGAATAATGAAAATAATGGCTTGAACGATTTCTCTTCGAATATCAGGCTATCTTCATATGATAGATAAAATTCTGTAAGATAGTGATGATCATTTTATTCCCGTTTAATTTAAATTCGCAAAATTTCTGTAAGTGATAGATTAAATTTCAGCACCTGTTTCATGATCCTGTACGTGTGCATTTCGCTCGGTCAGTATACAGTAACGATGAACGACCTGAACTCGCTGCTGATACATTCCAGGATTCTCCTAGGCCTGTCCGGCGTACTCATAATCGCTCTATCTGTCTTCAGGTAGAATCGTATTTCAAAACTAAATCAACAACATAACATTGAGAAATCGAAGATTCTGAAAATTTTTGAAACGTACTTGGAAAAAATGCATTGCAATTGGCTAGTTTTGATCTAAAAATATTCTAACTAAATCAGTGCCCGAATCCACGACTCTCGGAACCTCCGGAGCCTTCTTCCTGCTGGGATGTTCCTATAAGAAGGGTTCCGAGAGTCGTGGATCCGGGCACAGAATAACTAAAGTATTCTTAATTTAAAAGCTAAATTCTTGAAGCTTATTTTGTTTATTTGCAGCTCCGTCGGAGTGTATTCTTTTTATGGACTGCGAGTCGCGAAGAGCGCTCTGGTGGTGCAATTTTTTGTAGTTTTGGGCGTTGGAATCAACCGTCTTTTCATCGTGGTCCATTCTTATCAGGTTGGAATTTTTTTTAAAAAGTATCACAAATAATTTTTGATCTTTTAAGAGACTGACCCTAATTCCAAATGAAACTCTGGAGCACAAAATCGGTCGGGCCTGCGGAAAAGTTCTACCGACGATGCTCTTATCGGCGATTTCGGAAAGTCTTTGCTTCTTCGTTGGTAAGTTCTTGAAAAATTTTCACCAAATACCAACATTTGTACATCTCATTTTAAGATATGATTTAAAAAATAAAAGACAGATTTTATTTTCCCAAAAGTTTTGGAGACAGACTTCTCCAAAACCTCAACTCGCAGAAAAAGTAGTGCACCTTTTCAAGAAAAAAGAAAACGTGCTCTTTTTCTCTCAATATGACATAGTATTTTTTGCAGAATGATTTAAGTCTGGTTCTGGTTGGAGAACAGTTCTTATTGAAAAATAATTTTTTCTGAGAGAGTGGACTTTTTGTCAATTTCTTGTTTAATCTTCAGGAGCCATCACTCCTATGCCAGCAGTGCGGTGCTTCTCTCTTCTAGCAGCGTTGGCGATAGCTTTCGACTTCATTTTCCAGGCAACCATATTCTTATCGCTATTCGTTTTCGATGTCCGGAGGGAAGCGGTAAATTGTTTTTTTTCTATTTTAGTTTATTTTCGTAAAAAGATACGTTTTGCACTTTCTTATGATATTTTTAGCTAGTTTTATGCATTATCAACAAGACGAAATTGGCAAGAGATTTACAAATTCTTTTAACTTCCATAAAAGACCTTATAGTTTCGTAAAACTAGCTAGATATTTACAACCCCGTACTACTTTGAGCCAATGACGTATTTTTTAAATTGCAGAGCGGTCGAGCTGAAATCATATGCTGTTACGTGGGCGAAACGGAAAGACCTGAATCCGAGGGATTTTTCTACATGCTCATCGACAGATATTATGCTCCGAAATTAATGGAGAACTACGTCCGTTGCGGGGTGGTGGGTTTTAAGAAATTCGAAAGAAAATGGGCGCATTTTGTAAGTTTTTGGAAGAGTGCACTTTGAAACTTGTTCTTGAAAAAGGCAATTTTGAAAGTTCTCTTAGAAAAGAGTGCATTTTATGAACCTTGTGAAGGGGGTATTTTTTCAAATAAATTTTGAAAAAGGGAACATTATATAGAATTTTTTGAAAGGGTGACTTTTAAAGTCAAAACTTTCAGATTTTCTTCTTCGCATGCTGGCTATGCTTTTCACTGGTCGTCATGAACATGATACGGGTTGGATTCGACCAAACCATGGCTGTGGCGGAGGTAAAAATTAAAGTTTTGAAATTTCTATAAGATATAAAGCAATGTTCTTTTTTCTAAATGCCATGATATTATGTTTCAGAAGAAAAACTACGTTTTATAATCGGAATTTATCGTTTTGGTATCTAGCGTAGCCAGATTCGATCAAATGATAAATTTTAAATTGAAGCTTTGATTTTGAGGAATCCTACCTCGCGCTCCATTTCAAGTACCTGGACCGATTCATGAACGTTGGCCCGCCAGTGTACTTCGTCGTCGTAGCTGATCTTCACTACCACAATTCGACGATTTATGTAGGTTTCAAAGTATTCCCCTCTAATTCCTTTCATCTTTTGTTAAATTTAGTTACACGAATATCTATAATCTTTCTCTGCAAAATTCACATCTTGAATGAAGACTTGAAAGTAGAGTACTTGAAAAATGACATTTTTAATTAATGTATTCTTTTATATTTATGAATTTTACAAATGTAGGAGCATTTGAGTCAGACTCAAAAATATAGGGAGGGTAGATCGCAGAAGCGAAATTTACATTTTGACCTTATCACAAATTGAAAACACTTTTTGAACATTCAAGGCTGGAGAAAGTACAAAATTGAAGGAAATATTATAGACTATGGTAGATCGCACGATCATCTGACTTAAGTCTTCTATAGATTTGCGAATTGTATTTGCTTTTGCAAATTGAATAAGTATACGCTTCAGAACAAATTCTGCACAATAGGCGGATGCAATGAAGACAGTCTTGGAGCCTACTTGATACAGGCCTCAGAACCAAAGAATATGGAGAGGTAAGTTTTTGGTTACTTTACTTATTGTGCGCGCTACTCTTACCCTTTTGTAAAAGTTAGCCATTTTCGGAAAAATAGCAAGGGGAAGAGAAAAAAGGAGGTAAAAATATAAGAAGGTTGAAAAATTGCCAATGTTCAGGACCTACCTGAATGGGACGGTGCTAAACTGGATGGACAACTACTTGGAATGGCTCGAACCAGACAGTGATTGCTGCATGGTCGATAGTCAAGGCAGATTCTGCTCTTCGAATACGAATCGTAAGAATTTCATGATATACCGGGCGGTTTTTATTACACTATACCTTACCATTAAAAAACTATCAGTTTTCTACAGTATACGTTATCGTAGGATAGAATTATGGTGATTTTTTAAATTCATGATATGATCATATGGCTAAAACGAGTGGAGTAAAAAATGAATAATTTACAGTTTGTAATGGCTATTTCGAAGCTTCTGAAACCTGGAAAATTATCAGTTTTTTCCAGAAACCAACTGCGTTCCGTGCAAAGTGGCGACGACTCGACCGTCGTCCTCGTTTTACAAGCACCTAGGGCATTTCATGGAGGACGTACCCAACTCGAAATGCGTCAAGGGGTCAGTCCCAGGGGACATTTTCTTTGGATAGCCTACAAATTTTCGTATAAGTATTCAAAAATTCTAGATGAGAAAAAAAGAATCGTTACACGCTTCAATACTTTCGACAATTTTAATAGAATCTCAGACGTTGGGAACGTTTTCAAGCAAAAATTCGGTCAGCATCTCTTGTCGCCATTATTAAAGATAGTAATTGCAAGCTGACTGGAATAATTCACCGCATAAGGGATATTTGCGATGGAAAACGTCCCAACGTTTGGAGTAGGATATTCGCATTCCGTACCTAATGGAAGGGCCTTATAAGTTTAAAAAAATAAACTTCAGCGGTAGAGCCGCGTTCAAAACGGCGATCAGCTTGGACGGTCGATCCCGTGTCGTCGCATCGCACTTCATGACCTTCCATCGGAAGCTGAATCTATCGGACTCTCAAGAATTCATAGGTATACGATATATTTTTTCTCACAAATTACAGTAATCTTTATGAAATACTAACATTTCTTCGATTTAAAAACAACAAAAAACAGCAATCTAATCGCTACTTTGAAAAATCTTAGCTTTATTATCATCGGATTTTTTAACGTCGAATTTTTCTAAACTTTGACATTTTAGATGCCATGGACCGAGCTCGTTGGGTCGCAAGTCAGATCCAGAAGAGCATCAACATCAGTGGGGTTACGGTATTTCCGTACAGGTAAATGTTTGAAACTAGAAAATTCTACACAAAATATGACTTTTCCCTTATTATGACATATGCTGCACCAAAAGCTGGGGTTTTTAGAAGAAAAATCGCAAATGCTTAATCAAATTTCAGAATTTCTAAAGAAAGTTGTTGATTGTTTGAAGAAAATCTTGGCAATTTGGATTTGTCGTAACGTCGCGTCATAACAAAATAGTGTGTAAAAGCGAGAGGGCATTTCCCTACAATCCCTACCCTCCCCTATTCCTACATACTATTTCGCCTGATCGCGACACTTTCGAATGACCAAAATTGTGATTTTTTGGCAAAAATCAAGAAGCTCTAATGAAAATTGAACGTTTGCAGCCCATTTTACGTGTTCTACGAGCAGTACGGCACAATCGCGGATAACTGCGCCACGCAACTCGTCTTGTCAATGGTCGTCATTTTCATCACCAACTGCGTTATTCTCGGATTCGACCCTTGGAGTGCCGTTTTGTCAGGTAAAAATTAGTTTCTTACCGTGGCTTTTCAGTTTATTTTTGGATTACTGTATCTTTAGGTACTCTTCTTAGAAAATTCTTTTAAAAAATGGAAAATGTTGAAATTTTACTGCCGTTTTTACATCATGACTGTTTTGAAATGATCGACTTTGAAGAATTTTGTATTATTAAAACTGGCAATTTGAAGGTGACATTTTCAGTCTGCACGATTTGCTCGATAATCATCGATCTTATCGGTCTGATGTTCGTCTGGAATATCGAGTTAAATGCGGTTTCAGTGGCGAATTTGGTCATGGTAAGGAGGTTGTTGTCATTTTTTTTGTTTAATTTAGTCTTTAAAAAGTTGATCTTCATTGTAAAAAATAATTTTAAATTTCAGAGCGTCGGCATTTCCGTGGAATTCGTGGTTCACATCGTTCGGGCCTTTTCCCACTCGCACCTCCCAACAAGGATCGATCGGTCAAGGGAAGCCCTAGCTGCGATGGGGTCTACGGTAAGCGTTTTCAAAGTCAGACTTTTAATTTGTCTTTCTCGACCATTTCCTGCAAAAGCATATTAACTTCTTTGTACGTACGTTAATGACTATAAGTAAAACTCGCCATGTCTTCATGATTACATTATCCCGTGAACGAAATCAACTAAACCTTGAATATTGAAATTTATCTAAAAAAATGTTCGCAATCCGACTTTTCAGATTTCCTCCGGCCTAACTTTGGCGATGCTGGGGGCGACTTTGGTGTTGGCCTTCGCGCACTCTCAGGTATTGTTAATGGCCTATAACCTGAGACAAAATAAATGATGCATAAATTCGAATGTGCAAAGTGTGCATTACGTATGCACAGATAGTCGCCAACCTCATTCTTTGAATATAATGTAATAGCGCAAAGTCTGTTGCAAACAGCGTGCTAATTCCTGTCCACCAAAAGACTGTTATTTCTTTCGTCTCAAGTAATTGATCATTGACAATGAATTATTTAATCTTAGCGGTTAAAATGAATGTTGAAGTTTATTGTATTTGTTAACTTATTGTCGAAGTTTAGCTCAGGCGTTAGCCATGTTAACATGAGTATGTTTTCAGATCTTCAAGGTCTTCTACTTCCGACTCTTCCTGGGTATCGTTCTGATTGGTGCGATGCACGCTCTGATACTACTGCCCGTGATACTAAGTTTTGGAGGTAATTTGAATTTTTTGAACACACATTTATAATGAAGAGGAAAATATTTCAAATTAAGTTGATGTTCACCGTGAAAAAAGTTAGAAAATTTGTCGTTTACGCTGACCTCCAGACTCGTTCATCAAAATTTGTAGGAAAAAGCTAGTTTTGTCAAAGCTGACCTTCATTAGAAGTTTTATTAGCATGGAATTAAACAAGTGAATTTAAAACGCTTAATAAAGAAATATTTCAAGGACCCCCGATGAACCGTCGCCCGATGAAAAAGACGCATTTTCAAGTGGGCTCAACGGATCACGAATCTGAGGGCGATCGTTTGAGGAGAAACATGGCTCTGTCGACTGGAAACCGGCAACTACAGTCACCTAAGGATCCGTCTTCTAGCGGTAATTACTCTCCATTGTCTCCGAGATGAACCTTGCAAAGAAAGGGGACGGGGACGTGCGTTATCCACCAAACTCTTTGATGGGCAATGCAACGGACTCCATTTTACTCACGAATTGTGATTTTCTGATAACCAATTTTTTAAACTTATTTGATTTCTTTAAAGACTATTATTTCAGAAGCCCTATCACCTTTATTGACGTCAGAAGGTCGCTTCCCAAGAAGAACCGTCATTCTAAATCAGGTACACAGTGCTTCCTAAATAAAGTATCGTAATCTAAAAACACTAATTTCGAAATTACCGTACTCTAAGGATACAGAAATTCAAAATACTCTAATCCTTACTATAAAAAATCTGAAAATTCCCTAAAATGCCGTAACTCCTAAGACTTACCGTGATCTTTTCAGTCCCGACGTCGGATCGATGACATCATGCCACCTCCAGCCCAAGTCTCGCCCATTCGGAGGCTATCCCGAGGACTATCCAGCCACAATTCGGCGCCCATGATTCTGACCCCGTGTTCGGAATGAGGGTTATGGTAGGTCGAAATTTGAAAATCCTGAGTGCGTGTAGTTTTATCTCAGGAAAAGTCGTGTAGAGTTATCCCATTTTTTCTATTGCTTCGCTATGAAAATAATGTGAGATAAACCTATACATGCGCCAACAATTTTACCCTTTTCATATAAGTTATGATAAAAATTAGGCTTTTGGAAGGTTCAGCCATTTTTTCTCTACAAACAAACACTAGTCTACCTGGAATGAGCGTGAAATTTCCAAGACGACTAAAAGTTGAAGAAAAGCCCATTTTTATATGATATTTTTCAAATTTCAAGCTAACGAAAACTTTATACGCTTTCAGTATAAAATGTTTCACTCGACGATTTGATGATTAGTGAAAATAAATAAAATTTAAAATTGATGAGATAAGTCCGCGAATTTCAGAGGTTCGCAAAATTCGAAAATCTACCTCTTCATTGCATAAATATCGTCAACTTTGAACAATTCAAATGTAAGATAACGACGATGACGCAACCCCGACAATATTAATCTCATTAAAATTGAACATTAAACGATTTAAAAAAAATCTTTCCTAGTTTTTTGTTGTAAATTCCTTAACAATTAGGTTTTCTTGACTTAGAATTTCATTTTGAAAACAGGGTGTGGAAATCTGCAATATATTAATTTTGGTAATTCGAAGCAGTGTAAATTTATTATGAGCATCCGGGTTTTTTTCATTTGAAAACTGCAATTTTTCTCATCTCAATTTTGCTCTTAATTTCTTCTACTTGTTGACGAGGTGAACCATTTTAGTTAGGAGGTGTCATATTCTACATTTTTGAGTATGTTTCAAAATATTTTTGGAGAAAGAAAATTTTGAAACGTATTTTTGAGAACCTGTAACTTTTCTTAAAAATGTGATAATCGAATTTTCGTTGTGCTCTAAAATTATAAATTCCGAGTCTACTATCCCGCCGGTTATAGAGTTTCATCTCATTATCATTTTTTCTGACCTAGGTTGTGATAAATGTTTCGCACATATTGAAAGGGGGTCCACTTACCTAAAATTTAGGGTAAGTATGCCTTGCTTTGATTTGTTCTCAATTCGATGATTTCAATTACTTCACTCAACAAATTTTTCAGCAGTACGGTTATTTTTGTGATCTTTTGCAAAGTTATGCATCATGTAAAGCTCCTTTCAACAACCACTTCGCTCCTATATTAACCTTCGTCTTTACTGATAGTTGCTTTATCAATCTCGTCCTGATGATAATAAATCAGTTTTTGATCATTCTTAGAGAAGTGGGTAAATAACGGTAATTATGCCAATTAGCTAACTTAATCATTTCGGAAAAATGAAGGTCTGCCTTCTTTGCCTTTTTATTGTCCGTCCTTTAATCGTTCTAGTTCGCTATTTACGTTTGATGTTCGTCATTTATGATTTTTCGAATTTTTAACTTCTAGAAGTTCTAGAACTTAGTTTCTTTTTAAATTATAAAACATCTAGAACTATCGTCGATGCCGAAATCTGGGAGGCGTGTACAAAGTGGTGCACAGCTATTTTTAGTGGTTAGAAAATCGAGAAATAGCACGCGAAGGGAGACTGGCTTAAAATCCGTTATCTACTCATTTTCGACCTCCCAGATTTCGACATCAATAATAGAACATCTCTCTTCAAATTCTAAAAGAAGTCCCGAACATTATTTTTTTTGCATTTTTAGAACTTCCAGAACACGATTTCTGACTTCTAGAAAACTCGAATTTTTAAAAAATATTTAAAGTTCCAAAAAATTCCAGAAGATGGATCCCGGCTCGGTGCGCGTTATGGAGTCGGAGAGTAATATGCACTGCAATTTACACCCGCTCGTCATCATCAACGCTTCTGAGCACTGGACCAGGGAGAAGGCGCAGAACCTGGAAAGACGAGAACATAAGGTTTTTTTTTGTAAATTTTTTATTATTTTAACTTAAATATTCTTTAAAGATTTGTTTTGAGTTAACTCGCAGATCGTACTAATCAACTTTTTAAAGTTTCTGAATAAGACAAAGCTTGAAACTTATCGCAATTTTAGGACAATATTCAAAATGCAAATTTTTGAAAGTCGATTTTTATATTAAAAATATTTGAATTTAAAAAAATAATACAAGTAAATAAATAGTTTTTGAAGGTATGCGGAGCACTGCTCGGTATCCGCGCGGGTAGGAACGCGGAGCTACGCAACTCGTTCGAATTGCCTCTCAAGTCGAGCGCGAATGAACAGAAGCTGCTGCCTTGCGACGTGTTCGACGTCGAACACTTCTTCTGCAGGCAAAAACAGTGTAAGTTTATTATTTTTCATTATTATCTTCTTTTAATTTTGAATGAGTAAAGTATAGAAAGTGTAGAACGCAAATTTCTAGATCTTGGTTCAGATTTTTTCTGAAATTTTGATTAGCAAATTTTCAATGTCTCTAGGGTTCGTTCAGACGTTAGTTGCATTGGAACTAACGTCTAAGTGGGTCCTAAGACAGTTGAGGGAAAAACACATGCATTTATAACTGAAATTTCCAGACAAAGAAATGTTCGACGAGCTGGAAGTGATTGGGTACTACTGCACTGGAGACGATGAGCATTTCGACCAGGACGAGGTTGAGCTCTACCGCCAATTCGGCAGACTCATCGAGCTTCCTATCGTCCTCAAACTCAACCCCTACAAGCAATCTGGGTCATCATCGAAGGTTGTTTTTTCCTATTTCATTTCAAAAATGTATTTCAATAAAACGATTCAAAATAATCAAACTCTGAAATTTTTTTCAACAAATGAGGAAAAAATTTATCTTCAAAAAAGTATTTTAAAATTATTTTTATTTACAAAACTAATCATATTTGCAGTTGCCCATCGTAATGTATGAATCAGTGCAGTCTGACACGGTCGCCGGCTTGAACGAGCTCTACAAACTCGACTACGCGGTCATTTCCGAGGAGAGCGAGCGAGTAGGCGTCGATCACATTGTCAGGTTCGATTCAGACTTCTCAAAACTCGACCCGCAGAAAAATAGCATATCTTATCGAGAGAGAAGAAAAGGATACGCTCTTTCTTCTCTCAATATCTCATACTATTTTTCTACAGGTCGAATTTTGAGAAATCTGGTTAGACTTCAAATTCCTTATATATATATATATATATATCTTTAGCCTTTTTATCTAGAATTTTTCATATTTATTTCTTTAATTCTGAATTTCTTGATATGATTGAAGAATAATTAAAGTTTAAAAAATTTCAGATATTCCACGAATTCCAGTTCCGGTTCGGAGTCGGTGCCCGCGAAAAGCCTGAAATCCCACGTCTCGGCGGTCGAAATGTTGCTGGGTAGAGTCGCGGTAAAATTTTATATTCCTAAAAAATTGATTTCCGACATTTTTTGCTCTTTATCTCAAAAATAATCTTTAGAAAATGACTGATTTTTCAGGTAATGTCCAATTACCTGCGCCAAGTCATTGAAGGAAAGCTGCCTTTGAATGAGGACATTCTAAGGGAGGTCAAGAAGGCCAGCGACACTTTGAAGTTGGTAGAGATGAAGTGCGGCAAAACCAAGGATATTGCGGTATTTTCTTTTGATTTTGACCTCTTTTTGAGAAATATTTAATCTCTTTCAAAAGTAATTGATATCTTAAAACATTCGATCATTTTATTTTAAAGGGAAAAATCGATTTTAGCACGTCGACATCACTTTGTCTACTCTTCTCTCCGGACTCACTGAAATGGGCGCCGAATTTTCGCAGGTTTGATTTTAATGTCTGAAAAATGGTTAGAAATACATTCGTTAAAATCTTAGTTCAACCTTGAAAAAATAAAAATATTTTTTCAAAATTAATAATTTAATCTTTCGATTTGTTAAAAATGAAAAATTCTCAGCTCCTTCACCGCGTCAACCAAATCGCCTCGGAACGCGCGATGTCTCTGATGTCATCCAGAAGCGACCGAGATTCTCCACTTGGGTAGGGTATTTCAATAACAACAACACATTAACTCCTAGGTGTTAGGCTTAAAATTCTTAGGGCTGACTTCAAAAACAAATGCTCCGGTCAGACTTATAGTTAGGTCAAAATTTTTAAGGTTTGACTAAATAATATGAGAAATTTGTTACAAGTCATTCTAACTCAAGTTCAATCTAGAGCTAAGTAAATGTTTTAAACAAATTCAGAATTAAAAATTAGGTCTGAATTAAGAAATTTTAGGAGTGGAAGCAGGAAGACTCGAATAATGTTGGGTATGCCCTTCGACGAGTATATGGCTTCTCAGTCGCAGCCTTTTGATGCCTGAATTACACTTGAAGAGAATTTGCTTGATACCTGAAAAAAGAAAGTGAATTTATTTATTCTTCTGCAAATTATTCACAGAAATTGATTCTTTTTTATTTTTTATTTAAAGAAACTATCAGAAATGCCCTAATTTTATTCGACTATTCGGATCTTATTTACTTGATCTACTGGCACATTCGCAAGAGTTGTTTTAAACTTTCTCAACGGGTTTTTAAAGAGAAATAAAGTTTGAATTTGAAAAAAACGCTATATTTAATGAAATTCGTGGTTTGTGTAGCCAATTTATTCCTTTGAGTAGATTTATGCTTCATTCTTCAGAAACATAAAATTTGTATAGACGCCAAATGTATCGATGGCGTCTTCTGCCATTTCTGAGGCCGTACCACTTTTATTCTAGGGCTTACCATGCTAGTGGGGTGAGTTTTTTTTTGTTTCTATAATTTGAAATTTAAAGTGTTTATGGTGCGTTTTATTCTGAAGTTAAATTTTCAAACTTCAGGGCCTATTCAACGGACCTCTGAAAACTCCGTCAAGTTTCAAGGAACTCAACGACCATGTCAGAATCCAGTGCGAGGGCATTGTCAATCAGGCAATTTTTACTATTTTTGACTCTTCAAAATTATTTTCTTCCAGATCATGGACCCAGCCTCAACTTCCAGGTCCAAGAAAACGACCGTGCGACTTTTCGATGACCTGTCCAATGAAATCTGCAAGGCTGCTGATATGGTCATTTTTATTTCTTATTTTTTACTTTCAATTTTATCGTTGAAAAAAGTTATTTAATTTTTTCAGGTAGAATGCGTCCGTCAAATGCACAACAATGAATCTTTCCGAGAGGCGGCTGAAGAGAGCTCGAGGGACTTCTGTCAGCTCATTGAGGGGTGAGTTAGGGCGCGCTCATACTCCGCTCATGTAAGCAAAAAGCAATAGCACACGAAGGCGAGAGAGGAAAAGAGCATGTTCTCCTTTCTTCTCCCAAAGAGATATACTATTTTCTGCGGGTCGAGTTTTTAGAAGTCTGATTTTAGTGTATTGCCAAATTTTAGATTTGGATTAGTGTAGTCTTGTTCAACTATGATGCAAATCTACTCTAACTTTCTCAATTCTTAAAAAAATTACTGCAAACTTACTGTTACTATATCTTTCCAAAATTTTGTTTTTAAAGAATTACGGTATTTTTAAATGTATTCTAATTTTCAGACTCAACACATACACGGAACTGTACAACCGTTTGAAGGGTTCGAAAGAAAAAGAATCTGGAAAATTGGACGATTTGGATAAAAGAACGATTGACCTTTTCATCGACGATTTCAAACAGTCCGGAGTGCATTTGCCGCCTGAACAGGTTAGGAAAGGGAGATATATGGAATCCGGTTTTGAGATCTTTTTTTATTTATGAAAAACGTCTGAGAAAGCAATAATTCTACATGTCTTCCCATTAGAGATGGAATTTGTTAAGACGTATTTTTAGAAATTTCATGGTTTCCTTCTTTCAGAGGGAGGAGTTTGTTCGTTTATCGAGCGAAATTTTCGATGCTGGTGCGCGGTATCAGTGGCAGTGTGATGTCCCAGTAGAAATTGGCAGGTGCGGAAAATGTTAAATTATCATCAGCCTTTTAAATTTGGACGAGCGAAATAGTGAGTCGCGTAGAAGAGAAACGAGAGACGAATAACGTAATTTTCGGATACCGACGCGTTCTTCCCCAATCGACAATACCTTTTTTGTTCAGAACGGACAAGTACCGCTTCTCGCTGCCCTCTACGAGGCTGACGTCACCAGTTTCGTACTCAAGTCAGCAGGAAAAGCGGAGTTTCATACATTCGACCTTCTACAAGTCCAATCCGGGACAGGTTAGGATATTTTAAGGAAGCTCATAGTAAAATAAAAAAGTACACGGTGAAATTCATATGGAAGGGGGACTTAGGTCCAGGGTTCTAAACGGGTCGAAAATGTTCGGTCCGAGCTCGGTCTACATTAAAAAAAAAAATCCAGCCCGACCTGTAGTACTTTCAACAAATCTCAGCCCAACCCGAGTTAATTTCCAAATTCTTCAGCCCGACTCGACCTGCAAAATACCGACCGGACCGTTAGAACCCTGCTTAGACAATCTGAAAATAACGATTTTTTCAAACACACGAAAATTATGTGCTCACTTCCAAGCGTCGCCAAACTATCAGGATATCACTAGCATGGATTTATCTGCTAGAAAAAGTCGAAATTACGTATACTAGGGCTGGTTTTTGAAAAATTTTCACCATCGGGGAGCATATATTAATAAACGCGGGCCTTATATTTCACTTTTATAAGATTTTTTTTTTTAAATCAGGCACTTTTCAGGAGTCCGAGTTAATACGTCTGGTGACAAGCCGGCACGATCTGGCGAGATTAACCGGGTTCGAGTCCTTCGCTCATAGAGCTCAGCATAATTCCGTCTTGGGGACCTATGATAATGTCAAAGAGTTCCTCCATTTACTCATCGAGGTGGGGGATTGTTTTGGACTTCATATATCTTCTTTTCAGAAATGTCAACCCGCGGTGAACCGAGAAGTGGCGATTCTGTACGACATTCAATCGCAATGCGCGATGGGGCAGTCGAAAGTTCTGGAGTGTGACCTACCGTATCTCATCGATCTTTACAAGGTACGGGGTCTTTTATTTCATCTTTATAAAAATAGAGACCTATGTAGTTTTTCATATTTTTTAAAGTTCGACGATTTTTGTTTGGTTAAAATATTGAAAAAGGAATTGAATTTTGTTAAAACTCGTGAAAATATATGCTCCTTGTAGTTGCAACAGAGAGAGAGAGTCACAAAATACTAAGAAATACATTTGTATTGCTATTTTATATAGAAAAAAAAGATCTTTTGAATTTGCATTTTCCGGGAATTTGTAAAGTTTGTAAGATAGTAAGGCATAGTTAAGGGAGAAGGATGAGGTGAGTTAGAATAGAAATTGCGTGGATTAGAGACAGTACTACCTTAAGAACTTTACAAGTTGCTCATTGTTCTGCAGACCCGAGCCTATGGTGAATCACTGAGGCTCGGAAGGATCGGTCGATTCATCACAGTCGACTCGTTGATCAGAGGATTCGTCAAACTGGCAAATCGACTCTACGATGTTAACCTCGTGGAGAGAAACATTGAAAATGGCGAGACGTGGAACTCGATGATGGTCAAATTGGTAATGATTGGTCTTGATTTTTTGCAAAAAGAAATGCCCTCCATTGTCCTCGAGACAAGCCTTTCATATGCACTCTGCGTCTATAACCTGCGAGCGCGACGCATCCAGGCTAGAGGAAGCAGAGAGCAAATGAGCAGAAAAATAGCTAAGGACCGCGGCTACCCCTTTTCCCTTCTTTGCAAGGGTTCATCTCGGAGACAATGGAGAGTATAATTCGAATGAATTGTGTTTGCAACAAGAGTTTAAATAGTTTTATACTTTTTATGATATTTTTCTGCTTTCCAGGAAGCCCTAGACCCAAACAACAATTCTCTGGGGTTCATTTATTTGGACGTAGAAAAACGACAATCGAAAGCGGTCGGGGACTGTCATTTTACTGTCAGATGCTCTAAGGAGGTTATTTTTAAAGAAAAGTTTTTTTTGTAATTAAATTTTTGTTTCAGTTGGATAACCAAGAATGGCAAACCCCGATTATCGTGGTGTCTCTTTCGCTTTGCGACGAGTCTCAGAAAAACTGGAGGAAAAGGTAGATCGTTTTTTTTTATTTTCGAAAAAAAATGGCGAACTTCAGTCCGGTTCACGTTCACGCAGCGGAGAATTTCTTCCATGAAATGGGCCACGCGATGCACAGTATTCTGGGCAGGACGCGGTATCAACACATCGCTGGTGAGGAAGCAGTTTTTTATGTTGCAAGCTTGATATATATATATATATTTATTTATTTAAATTCAGGAACTCGATGTCCCCAGGATTTCTCCGAAATTCCCTCGAACCTCATGGAGTTCTTCTTCAATGATATACAGGTGATTTTTCTTTAATTGGTCATCTATCTTATTCTTTCCTAATTTTTCTTTTAGTTTTTTAATCTCCTACTTTTTGATTTTTTTTCTATAAAAGCCTAAAAAGTTGTATTCAGGTGTTCCGTTCCCTACTCCGGGGCGAAAATGATGAAGAAATTCCGATAGACGAAGCGGCGAGTCACCTCTCTGCTAGATCTGCATTCTCCGCAATCGAAGTTGTGCAACAGGTTAACTCTCTAATGCATGTTAACA
The DNA here is from genome assembly GCA_964036155.1 of Diploscapter coronatus. Lineage (NCBI taxonomy): Eukaryota > Metazoa > Nematoda > Chromadorea > Rhabditida > Rhabditidae > Diploscapter > Diploscapter coronatus. The sequence continues at coordinate 79,501,389 of OZ038423.1, read as the reverse complement.
CATAGAAAAATAAAAACGTCTGGAATATTTTTAAATTTTCATCGCACATTGAAAGATAAGCAGAAAACTCCGGACGATAGTGTTAAAATATATATTTTTTCAGGCTGCCTACAGTTTGTTCGACCTGGAGTTGCATGGACCAGAAGCACCTGAATTGTTGAGACAGGTAAGGAGTTCCGTCAAGAAAAGCTGATCCCCACTGAAAATTTTAAAATTTAGCTCCTTCATATTAAACATGTTTCTTTCAGGGTAAACTCACGACGGGTCAACTTTTCCACTCGATGCTTTCCACCTCCCTTCCACAAATCACTCGATCTCCAAACACTGCGTTTCAGCACAGGTGAAAATTCGAAATTATATTCCGGACGATTTTTGTTCTATGACCTAAAACATATGGAAGACGTTGATTGAAAAATTAGACTAGCCGGTTTTAAGTCTTCCCTATGCTTTAACACGAGAAGATAATGTTTCTGACTCTCTAGATTCCACCATCTGGTCCAATACGGTGCTCGGTATTATTCTTATCTGGTGGCGAGAGCCGGAGCAAGTCTGATTTGGTCCTCACAATTCCGAGAAGATCCGTTTAACCGAGACGCTGGAATGAAATGGGCTAAGGTCGGTCGACAAAATAGAATTTTTGACAAATTTGATGATTTTAATTTTAAAAAAACAAGATAATGGCAAACTGATACGAGTTTGATCAAGTGATAAGATTTCAACGAAGAAGATTTTTTTAATCGAAATTTCAGATCCAGTCATATGGTGGTGGTCTAGCGCCTCTTATTCTACTTGAGAATATTTTGGGATTTCGCCCCACGGCCGACAATTTGACATCGGCGATTTCCGACCAGTCCATACATACTTCGAACCTGGATGCTATCAATATTTAGAGCGTAAAAGTGTGCTCAAGTGCTAAAAATTAGCAATTGAGCACCCTTTAGAGTACTGTAGGATGAAAATGCGCTCTATTGCTAGAATTTTAGCATTAGAGCAGGTTTAAGTTAAAGATTGTTGTTTGTTTTCCAATACACATCTTTATTCTTCCATCGCTTCAACCTTCACAATTGACGATAAAAGTCCAACAAAAGAAACATCAAAGAAATTCAGGGTAAAAGGGGGCGGGATCAAAAAGCTACAGTATCCTTGTCAACCCAATACCCCGTCAAAAATTCAAGAAAGAAAACGAAGAGGCTTCAAAATAAGTTGAACTTCCCATTTTGAATGAGAGAAAGAAACTAGACAACATTCAAAATGGAGAGTTAGTGGAAAAATGAAAGAACGATTATGGTCACTTAAAAATAGAATAAAAACAATGTGGCTAAACAAAATTACGGATAATTTATCCAACAAGAGAGCATATATAGGAAGAAGTAAAGGATTTCTTTTGCACATGAGTATCAAAGGAAAGGGTGGGGGTGAATTTTACATATCCAGATATAAAAAAACGACAGAGTGAAATAAAATAAGATAAAGAGAATAGCATCTTATATATCCGGATACAGAATGAGAATAGGATATATAAAGTGGATTTGACATATTCGGGTTTCTAAAGAGAATAGGAGTGGATTTCATATACCCACGAGGCGATTTGGCATATCCCTGACTTAGTCCCTGAATCCCCTGCCGCGGCGGGCGGTGCGACGCGACGTGATGAAGCTGGACGACGGCTCGAAACGCTGCACCTACAAGTAGTCGATTTGGATCTTTGAAAATTTAGAAATGCAAGACCTCTATTTAAAGAAAAAACGAGAAAGTAGAAGTTTAGGATATCTTTCCTTTTTGAAATACAAGATCTTGATGCTCTGATCTCATAAAGTTAAAAGATGCAAGATCCTGGAGTGTTTTATCTTCCAAGTTTCTAACCTCCTGAATGAATCTGCCGCCGCCATTTCCGAGTCCGAGCGCACTGCGGAACCTGTTGTTCTTCTGGACGAACTCCCTTCTGGAAATTAATATAATTTTTGTTTAACTTCTGATTTTTAAGCCATGCTTAATTTCGCTAGAATTTTAACAATTTTACCTGTTCCCCTGTCCGCCGCCGAAGTTATTATTGTTCTGACGCTGGAAGCGACGGGGCTGAGTAAAAACCATGGGCTAAAAATAGCAATTTTTATTTTTTCAAATTAAAAAAATCACCTGAGTCCTGTTCCTCTGAATGGTTCTCTGCTGAACACGCTGGATGGGGGCGGCCTGAAGTTTTGTTATTTTATAACCCGGGGGACCAAGTTTGCAAGTTTGAATTTTGTGCAAAACTATACCTGTCTGCGAACGACAACCACCTGCTGTTGCTGCTGCCTTCTAAAAAAATAATTTTCTCTCGAGACTGGTTAAATTTTTCGCATTTCTATCCCATTTACTTTTCCAGATCTAATAAATATTCATTTTCGTACCTGGGGACTGTCTGCACTCTGCGGAACTGGGGCACGACACGGCGCTGAATGACGGGAGCGGTGATGCGCTCGATCACTCGGGGCTGAGCCTGGAATGTTTTTTTTTTTTTTTTTCATTTTCTTAATCTTTAAAATTTTACCTGACGCTGCACAACGACTCTTCTGATGGGTACGGGGCGAGTCTGGCGCTGCTGCTGGTGCACGATTTGGACGGGCTGACGGCGGACGCTAAATTAATAAAATTTTGCATAACTTGTCCATTTTTCTCTCTAAATTAAAGCACTATGGTTCAGAAAATTAAATTACCATCTCAATGCAAACAAATTTGCTATTCTAGACAGTTTAAAACCTTCACTTTAAATGTTTTTTTTCTTAGGGTGCATTTTCTTACATTTCCTGGACGATATTTCTCTGGAAATTCCTCTGGAAGCCTCGGCCTCGCTGCATTCTCTGAAAACAAAAATAGTAATCATTTTTAAGAGCGGATTCATACTTTTTGACATCGATATCAAGCGTGTCAAACATTTATTTACACGTTAAACCGCTTGACATTGACACGATGTCAACAAGTATGAGCGTGCCCTAAAATACAAAAACAATTACCCTAGCCGGAACGATCTGCTGAATGACGGTGGTAGCAGCGGGTCTGGCAACGGCCCCTCTGATCGCCCTGGATCGAGCCAGCACGCGGTTCAGCGGATTCGTGCGGATGTAGTGATCACGGACCACCTAGAATTTGGTCTTCTGACCCCAAAAACAATTTTTCTAAGCATTCGTTTTGGGATTCTTCCACTATAAATCTTCAAAAGTTGTCGTTTCGTTTCAAAAATTCCGAATTTCAGCGTTCTAGATAACCTCCACAAAACATCTCCGAACGAGTTTCCTTTCAATAATTTCTAATTTATCTTTCTTTCAAATTTGATTTTTTTGGGTTATACTTTTTACAAATAAGGGTGTAGGGTTAAACAAATCCAAGCGAATGTGTATATCCGATTTGTCTTTCTGCGGGGCACTTTTGCGTCTTCTCGGAATATGCGAGTCAATTTTTCGGAGCTGCGGAACAGAATCTCGCTCGTTTTCTCTTCAAAATCGTGGGGCACGGGTGGGATTTGTGTCAGATCCGGATTTCAGAAATCCTTCCTAGGATTCAGAGGGATTGGCATCGCGAATCCCGACCCACACTGGCCCGATAGAGATTGTGCCGATCTCTTTTTTCTGCTCAGAAGATTTTGATCTCTTTTCCGGAAAGAGGTCGAGAATTAGCGCGGACAAATCTGGACATGCAGGGAGATGAAGTGGTGTTTCAAACGTACGGCTCCACGCTTTTTCAATCCGCCAGGAGCAGCGGCTACTTGACCACGCATCGTCGAGCGCTTCAGGGCCTTCTGAAAATACTTTATTATTTATTTTAGGGAGATCATATTCTTTATTTCTCAAGCGAAAGCCCTTTAATTTTTAGAACAGATTTTTTCTTTAAAAAATCTTTTCCATGAAAGAGATCACAAATTTTTACCTTGACGAGCGACTGAACGAGCTTCTTGGTGGCCTGTTTGTTCATCGCTGCACCGCCGACCTTTCTCTGCAGCATTCGCGTGCGCACCGCGCCGCCTGCAGCCGGCTTGCGATTGGCTCCGCCCACGAAACGACGCCCACCGACCACCGTTCTGCCACCGCGGCCCTGGAAATTAATATACAATGGTATTTTTGCATTTTGTACCATTTTTATACATAAGTTTAAATTTCCCATGAAATTTCGAGCATTTTGATACTAAATTTGGTCTTTTTTTTATCAAATGGCACCAAAATAGAATAAAGGTTATCATTTGGTACCATTTTTGGTAACTTTCTGGTGCCATACCTGTTTTCCCCTGACTCCAGTGGGTTTCCTGTTGGCAGTGGCAGACTTCTTGTTCAGCTTGATGATGTCGTCGAGTGCCATGTTGACCTTGTTGTCGGAAGACGAAGACATGGTTTGGGATTTGATGCTGAAAATGATATCATTAACAACAACAAATGGAACAGCTACCAAAAATGGTAATCGAGGTATCAAAATAAGACACGTAGTGTAGAGTTCCGAACTTGGAATGGCCAAATCAAGCTTCGAAAGAAAGGCAAAATCGATCAAAATAGAAGATCACACGATCACTTGCGGCGAACAAATACGAAAATGAATGAACGCGTGTTCTTTTGTGTGTCGAAATAAAGTCAAGTGGGAGAAAAAAGGGTGGACCAATATATCGATCTTCCTTACTCTTCATTGTACCGGGGAAATGACTAATGAAAATTGGGGTTACTGTAAAGTTTCCTGATAATATCAGGGTATTACTAATAGGGAAATAAGGAAGGGGGAAAGACTAGCGTCCGGGCAAAATTGGGGGAGAGAAGGAAGGTCAGTGTAAAGAAGTTGAGTAAGACAGAGGGAAGATATCGATTTTCGGGATTTAGGCTGGGATTTTGTTTTTGTGGAAAATCGGGAACAAGTCTCGGTTTTCAATGGATTGTCTAGAATTTCGAGAAAAATCGAAAGTTTATGAAAAGTTCGACAGAAATTTTGAACGAAAATAGAAACTTTCCGAAGAAAATGGGACAAATTTTGGAAGAATCGGGGTAGAAATCGAAAATTGGCTGATTTTGACTGATAAGTTATCAGAAAGTTTGGGGGCTTTTTGAGGAGTCAGTGTAATGTCGATCATGCTGACGAAGAGAACTGGGACAGTGTACCGGTTGAGGAATCTAGCACGAGACTGGTTGGATTGGTTCGCGAGACCGCGGCGCGTAAAATCTAGACGAATTGCGACGCGGTCTCGCGAAGGACGCATAGTTACGGCGTAAACGTAGTGCATTATTGGCTTTTCATGCTTATTGCTGACGTTTTCAAGCGGTTTTCTTGGATTTACAAACAAAACATGTTTCGAAACTTCCTGGCTATTTGGAAACCTCGAACCCCGAAGCCATGCGAAATGGGGTGAGAGGTGCTAGGAAGAGCCGATTCTTTTCTCACACTACTTCGCATGATTTGAGGGCTGGAGATTTCCAAGTTGCCAAATGTTTGAATTTTTAGGAAAATGGCAGGCGACAAACCGGAAGAGCCAGTGAAAATCAACAAGTGGGACGGCCCGACCGCGAAAAACACGCTCGACGATGCCGTCAAGAAGGTGCGGAGTTTTAGATTCTTTGTAATCAATGAAATATATACTCTTGAATTTTCAATGCACAATCTCAGCATTTAGTTTCTGGATCTTTTTCTGTATGGAAAGCTATAACTTTTGTGAGAATAAAATTAAAAATAGTTTTTTTTATTTCAGATCCTAAACGACCGCCCCTCGATGAAGGAGTACCATTCCCTGACGGACGGCCGGCTGATCATCTCGTTCATCGCCGTCGCCTTTTCCGCGTTCGCCATCTACTACGACTTCAAGCACCCGTTTCCCGAGTCCAAATTGGTGAGTTTTTAAAGAAGGAAAACGGATGATTTTGGCATAGAAATAAAAGCGACAGTTTAGTAGTTTGTCAATTTTTGAAGAAGCTTTAGAACTTTTTGGAAGATTAGAAGATGAGGCGAATTTGGTATGAGGGCTACAATTTGGAATAAAACTCGTAAAATTGTTTTGAATTTGAAATTTGTATTTTCAGGTTCTCGCAACCTGCTCGATAACCTATTTCGCCTTGATGTGTGTCCTCCAGCTCTACCAATGGTACATCGAGAAGGAGTGCTTCTATCAGGTATCATTTAATGACCATTTTGGCACCATTCCAAAAAATATCTTTCAGGGCATCGAAAAATCGGGCCCCACGAAAACCGTCTGGAAGTGGTCGTCGGAAATGAAGCCGTAAGATATTATTTTATATTTTAATTTGGGTCCCCTTTCAAAATTTTTAATCCCTTTTCTAGAAAAGATCTCTTTTCAGGTACGACGAAATGTACACTCTGACGGCCGAGTTCGTGAAAGAGGGCGGTGAATCTCGCTCCGGAAAATCGTCCATCAAAAAGTCCATCGGGAGCTACATCGATGAGGATGGAGAGGTGACTTTTTGAATTTCTAAGGAGCGCACTTTATTATAGTTTTAACAAGTTGGAATTTACTAAACCTCGAACTTGAAAAGAATGCATTTTATTTTTAAAACTATTAATGTATTTTAGAATGACTATTTTAAGAGGCAACAACTTTGATGAAATATCGAGTTTTTTATATTTAGGTCGTCGTTCCCTTGCTCAAGAAGGAAGTCACCAATTTGATCAACCAACTGACTCACAGAGACTGATTTTCCTCACTACCAAAAATTGTCGTCCCAGATTTTCGAGCAACGTCATTTCGCAGAGTACGCTTTAAATGTAGTACTTGATTCTGAAAGACGGCATACACTTCTAAATCAACTTTTCTGAAAAAAAGATGAAGTTTCCAAAAAAAAAACCGTTTTCTACTTGAATTGTTAGCCTTTATACATATCTGAATCACGAAAATGATCGTTGCCTGGAAATTTCGAGGAAAATGTCGTTTTCGTGAAAGCTGACTTTATTTTGTTTTTATTTATCATGGTTTTCTATTTATTTTTCATACCAAAAAGCGTGAATGAATTGTGTCGAGTTCGACCGTTACCGTAATTCCTTCATTTTTCCTGCTTGTTTTTCAGATTATTTTCTCGGGAACCTTATTCTCATCATTTTACCATGGGTCTATGAATAAATGTTTTTATTTACTTTTTAGAAGAAAAATCCAAGCCGGCTTAAAATCCGGAAAGATATCGATTTTTTTTGTAAATTTTTCAAGAAATGTTTATTTTCTTGAATTTAGGGATGTCAGGACCTTCTCAAACCAGGATTCCGAGATTTGATCCGGGGTACGTTAGAACCGTTGGGGACACGGTAGGCATCGTCAACCTCACCCCACCTGCCTTTCAACTGGCTTCGGAACAGGTAAATTCAAACTAAACTGGATTGCTGTAACCTTCTAAATTTAAAACAGCGACTACTGTACCTTTTTAATTTTTAAAATACGATTACTATAGCCTTGAATTTTAAAATAAACAATAACTAGCTATAAAATCTTAAAAATAATATTATGAAGTGAGGAGGGAGATACTGCATATATTTTGCAACTCCTCTCCTAGGCTCAACCCCCGAGAAATAGCATACGCCCTGAAGAGACGGGAGAGATGACAATGAAAAGGGAGGAGGGGTGGGACGCGTGTAAAAGTGAGTTGCAAAGAGCGCTCAATATCTATCTCCTCACAACCCCATAGTATCGCAACTTTATCTCTAAAGGCTATTGTATTTCTTATAGTTCGTGCAAATTTTCAGATTTCCTACATCCTGCTGAAGGTCATCCAAGGCGCGTCCGGTCGCTGCTTGCATGGACGAAGAATTCAGCTGACCGCGGAAGACGTTGAAGCAGCGCTGAGGGAGAGGAACTTACAGGTATTTTTCATTTTGTCAAATTTATTTTTTATTCACGCTTCCATTCCCTTTCCAAAAATTTCACTCGAAAAAACGGAGAAAGAACGCATTTTCTCCTGGTTTTACTCCCTGCACATTTTTCGCTCTCTCCCTTTTCCATTCTTTCTCCCTCCCGCTGCTGAAGGTAAAGGGAGAGGAGACGAGTAAGACCAGGGCGCAAAAGTGGCTCTGCCTCCTTGAGAGAGAAATGAATTGGAAAGGATGGAAGTGTGCTATTATAAAACTTTCTGAAAATAAGATTTTCCTAAAGAACGGCGAATAACTTGTCTTCTCCTTTTTCAAACTTCGCTGAACAAATAACTAAAAATGCGAATAAAATTCGATTTTTATAAAAACAAAAAGACTGCTTTTTAGTCCCCATTCGGCTTTACAAACAAGTATACGATCTCGCAACGCTGTCTGACGATGCCTTCCGGTGAGGAGCTCTATGTCAATGTAGACCAGGAAATCGCCGTTCCTCAGGTTGGAAAAATAAATTTTTATTTTCCGACTAAAATCTATTTTTAAATTTCATTTTAATGAGAAAACGAAGTTAGTTAACTTTCAAGAAAATGAATGAATTTTAGACTATACTATTAGGATTCATTATAACTTTGATCTCGTGGTCAAACTTTCGACTTCTCATTAAGCCATTCGCCTAATTAGAATGACGCATATAGATGAAAAGGGATGAATTATGTATAAGAAAAAGTCTAAATTCAGACCTAGGGAGGATTTGAGTCGGGATGCCCCTGCAATCTACCTCTGTAATATTTCCTTCACAACTTTGTATCTCTAGAATTGAATTTTCAAAAATGTCCTTCATTCATGGTGAAGTCATAAAGCAAATTTCGCTCGTGCGACCTATCCCCGCGCATATTTATTGGGTCTGACCCAAATACTCCCTAGGTCTGTCTAAGCTTCTAAAGTTAAATGCCAACTTGAAGAAATATGTTTTCAGCTGGCGGACGCCCAACATATCAAATACCCGGTGTGCTCCTATGTGAAGGCGCATTGGTTGGTGCTGGAAGGGAAAATGCCAGGCATCCCTGAGAATGTGAGGGCCAACGAGCCGGAGGCAGAGGAGGAAGAAGAGGAAGAACACCTCAATCTCGACCCGAACAACCCGAAGGCCGCTGCCGCGATTGCCGCAAGACGAGAAACGGCTGGTGGCCAACTTGGCGCTGCGGTCGCGTTCAGGGCCGCCACAAAAGGCCTCAAAACCAAGGAGCTAATCGTCGTCAAGCCACCCATCATCGAGTCGCTTTCTGTGGTACGCGTAGTCTCGTCGTCCTGATTTATTTCCGCCTTTACTATATGACAGAGGTCTTAACTATGCGATGACGGACGGGTATTTAAACAAACTGATAGTGTCCCCTGGTTAAGCCCTCCGTCCTTCGTCATATAGCTGTTGCCTATTTATTTCGTTCCCAAACATCATGCTGTTACACGTTCGATTTTCGACTTGCTGTAAACGCTCACAGTATTTAAATAGAATCCACATATATCATACATTGGAAGAGTTATTTGTAGAGAGCCTGAGGTTGTAGTCATTTCCATTTCAACTGATGTTTTGCAGGAGCAACAACTTTACCTTCGAGAAATCATGGAAGCGTGTGTCGGTCAGGACGACAGGAAGAGACAGGAAGCTTTGCAGTCGCTGGAGGTTGACACCGGACTTCAAGCGGTTTTGCCAAGACTCATCCCAATGCTGAGTTATTCGGTAAATTTACGACAACGTTACATTTTAACCTTTATCCAAGATCATTTTATGCTGTAAAAAATAAGTAATTTAAGGAAAAAAGCTGATCTTCGCTAGATTTTGATATGGAAATCTTGATCTTCGTGAAACTATGCTTCTTTACAGACCGATCTTCACGGTGAATTTTTAATTTTCAGGTCCGCTGTAACGTCGTTCACCACTGTCTGTCGATGCTCATCTACTTGATGCGCATGATTCGCTCGATCTCGCAGAACAAGTCCATCAAGTTGCAGCCTTATGTAAGCAGCTTTCGGATTATTTATGATAGGCCTCGTTTTCCGAATTCTTTATAATCCTGTTTTGGTATATAGTTAAAGGAAGAGATATGTAGACATTTAAAAGTTGAGGGCAAGAATTGGTTTCATTTATCTTGAGAAAGTATGAAATTTAAAACATTTGAATTCCCAGCTCCACGAATTGCTCCCCTGCATTATGACGTGTATGATGGCAAAGCAGCTCTGTGTCAGACCTGACACCGATAATCACTGGGCGTTGAGAGACTATGCCGCGAAGACGCTGAGTATCGTCGTTAAGTAAGGGTGTTTATTTTTATTTTTGCTGGAAAATAGTTTTTTCATTCATGATTTATAGAAATTTCCTACAGAATGATACCGAGTTTGACGAAAAGCGATTAACATTTGGAAAGGGGCTAAAAATTTAGAGAAATGAGATTGAAACTTTTCGAGAAAGGAGATCAATTCTTCAAATTTTCCAGGGAACATGGAGTCACCCATTTGAGAGAGCGCATTTTCCGCTCCGGCTGGCAGGTTTTGTGCGACAGAAAATCCTCGCCGGCCTCTATCTACGGATCACTCTTGCCGTGCGTCGAGTATTCGAACAAGAATATGGTAAAATGTTCTTTGTTATTGTTTTTTTTTTTTCATTTTTAAAGTTTGTAGTTTTTCTTGAAATTTTTAGTTTTAGTTTTATTTGGAGTTAATGAAACTTCGTTTTTAGTAGCTTGAAGTTAAAGGGCCCGTTCAGACGTTAACTACAATGCAACTAAGTCCGAACGCACCCAAAGAAGTTCAATTTAGCATTGATGAGGCTTGTCTCGAAATTCAATATTTGGTTTTCCAGAAACACGACGTCTACTCTCAGGTGGTTTCCCTAATCGGCAACTACAAAACGACCAATCCGATGGAAAGAGATAGCCTGGAAAGTGCCAAAGTTCTCAACGCTTTGACGGTGCAATTTTCATATTTCTTTGTTTTATTTTTTCACATTTTTAACTTATGCTTTAAATTGTATTCTTTTCAGAAATACGAGCAAGTGCTTCGGCGCCAAATTCCCGTTTCTCACTGAAAAAACAAGATCTCCAAATTTAATTTTTGTATGCGGGTTCAATGTTTTACAGGCCGATTCTTAATCGGGTGTTTTTCTGTATTCATCAGTTTTATCTTAATCGAGTATTGTATCGTTGATTGGAGAGAAAGTCGATATACATGCAGCAGCAATTAGAAACCGAATTTTTGAGTAAAATAGTGAATCGCGTAGAAAAGGAATGAGAGGCGAATAACGTAATTTTTGAACATCGACGTTCTCTCCCAATCAATAATATCGATTTTCCTACTGATATAACCTACGATATACATATATAAAGTTTTGCCCTATTCGTTCCTTCAAAGAAAAGTCGGAAACAGTTCAAAGCTGTTGTATATCTTTCAAATTAAAATTTTTTAAACCTTAATTTGAATTTTAGACGTTATGGAAAAAGATCCGGAGCCTGGATCATCTTCTAATTGGCCTAGAGACGGTAGGAAAAGCCTCGTTTCAGAAAAGATCAAGGCTTAAAATTTGAAAATAGATCAACAAATTTTTGAAAAAAATCAGTTTTAAGAAAATATCTTTTAAAGAAAGATTTTTTTAAATTTAGAAAAAAAATCAAATTTTAGTATCAGTTCCAGTTGCGAACCCGGACGTGGGTTTTGATGATGGTTTTGTGAATGGAATTGCGGAAAAAAGCGGCATTTACCCGGATGACTTGGATCCTAAAGGTTTTTCTTTAGTCTTTAAGAATAACTTTTCAAATAAAATGGGGCAATTACTAAACGGCGGAGTGGCGCATGATGGAGTTCTATAGTTGGAGAGAAACAAGGAGTGAAATTTGAAAGGAATGGTGTGGAAAGGGCACGCCGTCATTTAGTAGTTGCATAAAATGCCTTGTTTCTTGGAAAAGCGCGGATCTTATTTTTTGCATTCCTGAATTTTGACTTCTTTCCAGCCCGTCATGCTATCGTCTCCTCCCTGAACATCTGCATTCGCGACATTCTGTCGAACGCTAAAAGAGTCATGTTCCACTGCAGGTTAAAATTTTAAAATTTCTATTATGAATTTAATACGAGTTTAAATATTGAATTTGAACTCTAGAAGGCAGCAAATGATCTGCAAAGACGTCGATTCGGCGCTGGTGCTTCAGAAAATTCCGGTACTTTCCATTTTTTATTAAAAAAACAGATGAAGATCAAATTTTTTATATTGACATATTTCAAAAGGAAAACGAAGACTTATTTTTATTTGAAATTGGAGAGAACCAAGTTATTTTAATACAAAAATATGAAGATCAAGCTTTTTTTAAGAAAATTTTTGGATAATTTGAACAAAATTCCAGCCCCGTTTCGGCTTCACGACCAACCAGGAGATTCCGTTTCGATTTGCCGACTCCGGGGGCAGGGACATCCTCGTGGATGATTCGGAAGCGCTCCTGCTCACTCAGGTTCTCTCTCAACAGCAAGGCAAAATCACTGGGGATCCTTATATTAAAGGTTGTTTCTTATTTATTTTTTAAAACCATTTTTTACTCGTTAAATTAAATTCCATTTTTTAGCACATTGGCTAGCGATTGAGGGAGAGCAGCCCGCGATTCCGGAAAATCCCGTTCCGTCACTCAAGTAAAAATAAAACATTTTATTCAAAAAATAGATTTTTTTGATTAAAAATTAAGGCTATTCTTAAATTTCTGTTTTCAGAAGTCGTCACGCTCTACACTTGCAGAGTTTGGAGGTAAGTCAAAAATATGAAAACTACAAGAGAGCAATTCTGTGTTTTTAGTGTACTTTTCATGATTGTTTTCTTTAATTTCAGGAGGAAAACCGATTGAACCTGATCCCACAACAACCCGATCCGCAGACTATTGCCATGCATCAGCTTACTTTGGTAGGTTGCTTTTCCTAAAAAAAAGAGTACTTATCTCCCAAAACTGAAACGAATCCTTTCTTCCCAAATTTTTAGAAAGACATAATTTGAGCGAAAAGTACTCGATCTAAATAATTAAAATATATATTTTCAGGAACAACAAGTCTTCTACAAGGAAATCACCGAGGCGATCATCGGTCAGGACGAAGAAAAACGTGAAGAGGCTTTGCAGTGCATCCGATTCGACGCTGGTCTTCAGTCGCTCGTGCCGAGATTTTCGCTCTTTATTTCTGAGGGTATAATTTCTTTCGTTCGATTTTTCAAATACTAAAATGGGATCTATTTATTTCAAACTCTTTTCGATTTAAAAAAAAACATTTTTATCGTTTCTTTTATTTTTCAGGCGTCCGCACTCACCTGGCTTCGGGAAACATTTCCAATTTGGTGGCGTTGATGCGAACGTTGCAAAGCCTGCTGCACAATCCAAATACTTCCATGGAGAAGAATGTAAGGAATACAAACAGGGAAAAAACTGAAATAAAAATTAAAGTAATATTATAAAAATAGTTCCAACTTCATTAAAAATAGCCATAAAATTAAACAAAAATCTTGAAGTTGCACGTGCTGATCCCCTCAATTCTGTCCTGTCTGCTGAGCCGTCAAATCGCGTCCGTGGAATTCGAGCGACATTTCGCTCTAAGGCAATTCGCTGCCAGACTGCTTTCTCATATTTGCAAGTACGTTTTCAAATATCTCGTTTTCCCCCTTTAGAATTCATTTTAATAATTTTTAATGTTTTTTTCGACTAAAATTTTCATTTCAATTATTTTTTCTTTGTAGAAAATCTACTTTTTTAATGTATTTTTCCTCGAAAATGCATGAAAGATGATGTGGAAACGTTAGAATGATACGTGAGAATTTAGATTTTTCGATTTTCAGATTTTTTGGCTATTTGGAAACCGCGAGGCACGAGATGTAGAAGAAATAGTATATGGTTAGAGTAGAGTATAAGGGGTGATAGGCGTTCTTTTCCCACGCTATTTCTCAATGTCTCGTGGTCTCGCAATTTCCAAATTGCCGATTTTGTTTAAACTTGAATTTCAGTCGCCACCTCTCGCTGGCCTTACATACGAGAGTTTGCCGCGTTCTGGCCCAGACCATTTGCAACTGTGAACTGGGATTCGTGCCTTCGGTTTACGGAGCGATTTGCGCGATCAGAGAGTTGGGACTTGAAGTGAGATTTTCCGAACGATAAAAAGTAGCATAAACTGAAAACGCAATATCATGTTGATTAACAATCGAAAACAGCGTCACTACTCGGATCACCCCATTTGCACGAAATTCAAATGGCATTAACATACCGTAACTTGGTGCTAATGAAAAAGCAAATAAAATTTTGAAAAATTCAAATTAAAAATCTAGAGTTACGGTTATAGATTTTCGACCCTTTCATCTCCTTTCACGTGGCCTGATTGTATCTGCACCGATTGTTAGTAAATGAGATAGTGAAAACAGAACAGCGAAGTACCATTCTAGAAAATATACCGAAAATGATTGAGAATAGGTCACAACTTACTTTTCAACATGACATTTCTTCAAATAACATGCAATTTTGTTTAATTTAAAAATTGCAGGCCATCAGAGTCGTGTTCGTTCCACTGGTGCCGTCACTTTCCAGACAGCTCGAAAACGGCGATTTTCCGGATGAGGCAAACATCGTCGAGAAATTGAAGAGTTTTGTGGTGGTGAGTTGGAAAATTTGGCCCCTTGTATTTACAGACGGGTTACAACACACCGATGGTTCTTTTTCTCATTTTTCCACTTTTCCTACATTCTCTACTCCCCCTATCCGTCTGTGAATACAGGTAGCCGGAAAATTTCTCCATATCGTTTTCTCGAGAAAAAAATATCTAAAAACAAAATAATTTGGCATTTCTCTCCAAATTTATTTATTTTTCGCAATTTCATCTCCATATATTTTTCTCTGAAAATTTCTAATTTAAAAATTAGAATACATTTTCAGAAAATTCTGATCGAGTACATGCGTTGGGAGGTGCCACAGGATCTCAGAAGTTCGTCGGACTACCGAAAACTTTTCGGCGAATTTGGCGACGAGGTGTATAGGAATTGTGTATCGAGTGATATCTAAATTTTTAAAAACAACTTCGGATTTGTGGAAAGTTCTCCCTGCTTTTTGGCTACAAATTTAAAAAATCGCCCTTTTAAGAAACAAAAGGTAAGCTCTCCCATTTTTGAGGTAAATAGTGTTAGCAAACTTTCCACAAACCTAAGACTTCCAACATCTGATCTCACTTTTATCGTTTTTAATACATGTATTTTGTTGTTGTTGATATAAATTGATATACTGAAGAATTGTTGAAATCCAACGAAAGGTATGCAAAGCAGAGCTGAGACGAAATTTCGATTTCGAAAAATTTGATCTTCATGGGAAGTTTTGTGATTCAGTGGAGGAATACGATCCATAAACGAATAAATGGCGTGAAGTCGGAGAAATGAACATAAAATAAAGCTTGACTATAATAATCTCAAATTTTGTTCAATAAAATGAAATAATAATTGAATTTCAATGCACATGACACAGACAACTCTCGAAGACATCCAAAGAATTACGATTATTGATTCTTGGGTTTTTGCTCTTTTCTCCCCCTTCGTGCATTTTGTCGTTTCATCGAATAATGCAATGGACAACGCTTGAATAATGTATTCTGATTTTTCATTAGACAGTAGTTTTGCAATGTATTAGCAAGGAAGAGTTCAGAGTATAAACGATATGGCTCTTCGTGATTTTATCTGAAAGATGAGAATGTTAGCATGCATGGTTATGAGCATTTCTTGATTTTTTGAACTATTCATTTATTAGTTAAATAATGATTTATTGTCGATTTCAAGTAAAGTGAATAAATATTTGGAGATTTTCATAGATGAATTGTCGTTCGTCGTTCAGTTATCCTTTGAGGGATATCCAGGAAGTACCACGAGGAGGTAGACGAACATCACTTCCCGCCACACAATCACACACACACACCTGAAAATTCAAATATATATTTTAATTTTTAAAACGCATCATCGTGTTACAAAATTTGCAACCCTGGTTCTACAAATTTTCTTCGTTCTTTTAACGTTTTGCAAACATCAACAATCTTTTTCCGAGATTAATGGAAATCATTTATCGTGCTTTTGTCGTCGTGGTGAAATGCATATTAGATACCCCGAAGACGATATTATGCGATTGAGCGACGTCGCCCATACGGCCAGGAGCTGCAAATATGATAGCTATATTGAATGAAATGATCATGACAGGTAAGTTAGAATTTTGAGGAGATATCAAAAATCCGTTTTCAACTTAATTCTAATTTGCTATTCAAAACTGGACATTTTACTATATCTATAAATCCTAATTTCTATAAAGAGTGCTTTTTAAGTTACCTTCGCGGGGTCTTCTGCGGAAAACGCGTTGAATCAGTGCCGAGAACTAAAACACCGATGAAATTTTAGGAATCTTAATGAGGCGTCGGAAGCATCTATGTGCATGCTTCCACAAACGCACTGCGGAGCTTACAAGGGAAGGTACCCTAAGTGTCTGCCTCCAACTTGGCTGATTTTGTGAGTATATAGTAGGCATTGTTCATTTGGCAAAAAAGTCTATGTTACATCAATTTTGCACTTGATCTAGAGGGCGCAAGTCCCGCCCACTTCATGAAGACAAAGTCAAAGCGATTTGACACTTGCTTCGCTGCTGTTTGCAGTAAAATTCAAAAGTGGGCGTGGGCCTATCAACGTGAGAGTGAAACAAATTCATCGAAACTTCAGAATGTTCCAGAACCAAGTAACACAGTTCAGACAAATGTCCTTACAAGGTCGTTCCCCCTTTGAAATGGCCTTTGCTCTATTCACTGCGAAGGCAGACCACGCTTTTCGCTTGACGAAAATTCGCTCGCAAAAAGGATTTTTTTGGATCGTCGCCTTCAGAAATTCATATCTTTAGTTACACTGATCTATTTTTTGTTATTTACTACTCGGACATGAGAGGTTTCCAGGGATGTTGGTGGTGCAGTAAAATGGCGCACCGCACCACATTGCAGGGTCAATTAATTTTGCACACCTCACCGCGAACATCCCTGCTCTCCAATGAGTGTTTAGCGATCCCTTGTTCAGTTTAGATCAACAGTACTTACGGTGTTGCCCATCAGCGCAGACGTTCGGCTTGCTCCAAAGATGACCGCTTTCGCGCAGAATAAAATAAGTAATGAAGCCATCCGCAAATGATTCCCATCATTGAATTCTCACGCAATGCTAATTTGTGTATCGTATCTTAAACGAGTAGTTCGCAGCAATTAATTTTGCTAATTTTCTACATTTCATTGTTTCTCCTTCTGTCTCTATCTATACTTCTATTCTAATTCTAATATTCAATATTTTTAAATAGAAGGTTGATATTCAAGCCAGTTCCCTATCGTTTCATTCGGCTCTATCGGGAATTAGCTGCTGTAACGCATATTTTATTCAAAAATGAATTTTTTAAACTAAAAGTTAAAGCTATTCTTAAATTTTGAAAAATTCGATGTTTTCAGAAGTCGCCACGCTCTACACTTGCAGAGTTTGGAGGTAAGTCAAAAATATGAAAACTACAAGGGACCAGTTTGTTGTGTTTTAGTGTATTTTTCATGATTTTTTCCTTAATTTCAGGAGGAAAACCGATTGAACCTGATCCCACAACAACCCGACCCGCAGACTATTGCCATGCATCAGCTTACTTTGGTAGGTTGCTTTTCCTAAAAAAAGAGTACTTATCTCCCAAAACTGAAACGAATCCTTTCTTCCCAAATTTTTAGAAAGACATAATTTGAGCGAAAAGTACTCGATCTAAATAATTAAAATATATATTTTCAGGAACAACAAGTCTTCTACAAGGAAATCACCGAGGCGATCATCGGTCAGGACGAAGAAAAGCGGAAAGCGAATTTTGAGTTTTTTTTCAAAAATTTGAAAAAAATGAAAAATCAACAAAGATAGAGCAAGCCTTTTGAAACGACTCAAAATTTCAACAAACAAGAAATGAATAAAACCAAGTCAACTTGAATAATTATTGACTATCAAAAATCACATATAGTTAAGATTCAAGTGATTAGATAAATGGAACCCACTTTCATAAACGATCAAAAATCAATAAATGGGAATCTAAAAATGACGAGATTCTATCAAAAATAATCAAGTAAAAAGCCACCTCTTTCAAGAAAATGAAATAGAAAATTGTTGCCAAGATTAGCTCACAATTAGTCGAAATCAGATTGATCGGAATAAGATTCGTAGGAATAAGATTGATCAGAATTAGATTGGTCAGAATCAGATTGGTCGGAATCAGATTGATCGGAAAGTTCGATCAGATTGTGCTCGGTGAAGTATTTCATACTGCAGATGTACAAGATGTTTTTATCCTTTTCCCAGTCATCGTGCACGCCCAGTTCCATCAGGGCCCATGTTCCACCGAATTTGTCCGTCATCTCGGCCCAAATCATTTTTTCCGGTTCAGGACCCACAATTCCGCTTCTCTGAAAACAGTAATTACCGTAAATTAGAAGCCCACTTCCCAAAATGTCATAACTACCCATTACTCAGCTAAAATCATCTTAGAAAGTGTTTTAGTGTTCTTTTGAATATTTATAACGTATTTAGTTATAATTTTAAGTGATTACGATTATTAGATCAAGAGTTATGGCGGTTTGAAAATTGGAATTTTTTAGAAAATTTGGGATCGAAAAATAGAAGCCTGCGGACTTCTATTTTAGACTTTACGGTAAGTCGATTTGCAAAATCAAACATAAAACTATAAGATTAACCTTTTCAGATTTCTTTAAACTGCGTTATTTTAACTGCTTGATTGCAAGCGCAACTTGATCGATGTACTTTTTCCTGGCAATTAAAATTAGAGGAAATAGAAAAGATCGGGTGATAAATATAACGACCCTCAAACTTGTTTCAAAATTCGCGTGAAAATACCTTCTGATGAAGTCTGCAGGCCTCCTTCGGAACGAACGTCAGTAAGTCGTTGATCAGGAAGTCCTCGCCAATCATGATTTCGAAAATGCATTCTTCATCGTGCTTGACTTCGTAAAAATGCTGGAAGGAAAAAATTGGCAATTGAATCGAATTTTTTGAATCCTCTATTAAAAATCATTCCTCACCTGAACGAACTGGCCGAGTTGCTGTTTGGTTATGTGGGTTGCAGAACGAAGACTCAGTCTTTTAGTGTCCTTGAATAACCCGACCAGATCCTCGTAGGTGTACGGGAGATCTATTCCGGAAAAGGAGACTTTAGGAGTCTGAAATAAGGAAATTTTCGTTTTTCATAAATAAAAATAAAATTCCGAAGTATGAATTTCTCGATAAAAAATGCCGAAAGAATAGAATAAATTTACTAACCCTCCTAAACACCTCATGATAAACGTCCACGAGACCTGGTTCGGCGGGGCCGTAGATCTTGATTTCAGCGAGCCCTGAATTCAATTAATTTCACTAAATTGGAGAAGGCTAAATAATAAAAGTGCATTCCCAAATAATGTCGACAATTTTTTTTTCTAATTCAAGTTATTTTTCAATATTAAAGTTTTGACTACGAAATTTTTCAGCAAGTTCTAGAAGGGCAAGAGGAAAAATTATTTTCTAAAAATCGAGAGATTTACCGTTCGAGAAGATGCTGCCCGTCGAGAAATCGTCCAGATTGATCCTCGGATTGGTGAAAACGCGGGGTTGAATGCGCAGGTCTGGGGGGTTGGCGTTGAAGAACGCATTCATTTTGCCCCACAAACGATAATCACTATCGTAGAGTTCCTGAAATTCATGAATGAAATATAGTTTTCAACATCTTTTAAGCATGATAGAATTATCACACGATACTTAATTTTGAGAATGAGGTAATTATCGATTTTTTTCGGAAATTTATTATTCTTGGAAGATGTGAGTGAAAATAGACCTACTTCTTCTGCATTACTTTTCAATTAATCGCTTCCATTGAAAGTTTTTACAAATATGAAAAAACTTTCATCATGATGAAGTAGTTTTTATGAAAAAAACTGAAGATTATGCTCCAAGTTCTTATCCAAGCCATAAAAATTAGAAAATTTTGTGAACAAAAGGAACTGACCAGTTCGAACTTGTAAACAACGCAGAACTTCATGAGAATGTTAATGAGCTTGCCGCAGTTGATGATGGCCTCATCCAGTGAGCCACTGTTGATGACGAAATCGGCTGAATTAAACAGTAAAATTCAAAGGAAGCGATTTCATGGTTATAACTGGCAAGTGCATTATTTTTAACGAAATTAGCTGCTTTAAAGATTCCTTTTAGTTTACTATTTTTAATAAAGCAAAAAAGATTAAGGCAATAAAGGAGGTAGTTCTCCTAAAGGTAACTTCATTGTTTAAAAATAATAATGATGAAAACTCACTTCCATTTTCGAAGCCCTTCAGAAGATAATTGTCATAGAGGGATGACGGTTGGTTTAGAAGATCGGGCTCGATTTCTTTCATCCGATCATAGCCGCATTTGCATCTGCCTTCAAACGGGAAGACGAAATTGCTAATGTGCCATTGAGCCGGATCATTTGCCTGACAAGACGTTGCAATCAAATCGACACGCAGCACCTACAAACGAATGAGCATAAAATTCGCAATTAAAAAACATTCAAATGTTGCAAAATCGTAAATACACTTATGTGTGTTAGACACACGATGATTTTTTGTTATATTCAGTGAAAAAGTAGAAGAACTAGTGTGTAATTACAGTAATCCGCTATCAGACAATTACGTTTGTCATGTTTCGAATTCGAAAAAAAATGTGCAAATAAACGATAATTTATCCCTAAATATAGGAAAAAAATTCTTCACAAACCCAAATGTTACAATGATGAATTTGAAATTGTTAAATTCTTACCGGCTTCTGACAATTCTTACAGGATCTGTATCTGCCGAGGCGCGGACACAACCTGAAAACGAGATTCTGCAGACGACGACCGAGAGCCTTATCGGCCTTAGCGAAGTGGTAGAGTCGGCGAGTGCACTTGACAGTCTGGATGATATCGCTTGTGGGCAAGTCCAACAACACTTCCCTCATCAGCTCCAAGGGCAGCCCGTCCAGAATCATTGATTCACTGAAAAGAACACTAATTCATCAGCAAACACGAGCTCTTCATAGGGCCCGTTCATACTTTAGTTGCAATGCAACTTGCAATTTGCAACTCGCTTGAAATAACATGAGAAATCAGGAGAGCACAAAAATGGTGCAATCGCGCTCTCTTCACTTCCCATGCTATTTCAAGCGAGTTGCAAATTGCAAGTTGCATTGCAACTAAAGTATGAACGGGCCCATAGCGAACATCGAAGAAAAATGAACCATTGCGAATAGTTAGCGATGGGGCAGTTTCCTGAACAGTTGCTCTTAAAATTGAATGAGCGAAACCCCGCCCACTATCAATGCGAAGCGAAATATTGTTAGTGAAAGAAAAAATTTTTTATTCTTCATTTTTCTGCACTGGGCACTGTATTTTTGGACATCAATCGCATATTGCCGTGTCGTCGAATTTCGGCTTTTGGGTGGATTTGATAAATCCCGTCTGAGCGATTGACTTCTCGGCTTCTGCATTCGCGAGATTTCGCAATTTCTCTGTTCATTTTGAATTGCTCTGTCTTTGGCGGGCTATTTCTGTTTCACTGTCTCTTTGTCTTTCTTCCCCTTTCCTCCATCCACGCAGTCAGACAGTCAACCTTCCCTTTCAAGGACTTCTCCCCCTCCGGCTTGTCGGACTCGCACTGTTGTTTGTCTTCTTCGTCCCTTTCTCTCCCTCCCTCTCAATCGATTCCATTCCAATCCCCTTTCTTCTCTCCTTTCTCTATCTTTTCCCCTCTTCTAATCGTGACGCATCACCTCCCTCTCTCTCCTCTCTTGTCCATGTCATACAGACACAGACACACATTCACTCCACGCAAATACCGGCCGGTCATCTTTTTCGACTTCACTCACTTTCCGGATGCATTCGGATGCACTCCCTTTCACTCGATCGATATATTCAGCTTCACCGTTTTATCGATTTATTTTCACTTCCCTTTTCCTGCGTTTCCCTTCAACATTCCTCTTCCTCCTTATTGTTTCCGCTCAGCAGCCAGCAGATGAATCATCCCCCATTTCCAATAGAATTCGAAGTAGCTTTAGCCTTTCATGATTTATAAATTTTTCTCGAAATGTTTCTTCCAAAATTCTTCGCTTCGTCTGATAAATTATCGATTTCCCCCGTTCGAATATCTCACTCGATCCCTCGATGTAATCGTCTCGTTTGTCCTTGCGATAGCGTCGTTCACTCCATTTCTGCCTAATATTCGATTTGCAGGCCTACGTCAGACAGCCAAAAGCAACAGCAGCAGCAGCAGAAATGGCCTCGCGCAAGACTGTGAATCGCCGTCAGCGGCCCCAACGAGCCACATCCAATGTGTTCGCCATGTTCGACCAGGCACAGATCCAGGAATTCAAGGTGGGAACAGACTTGGGAGATTTTGAATCACGCGGTTAGCCGCATGAAACGAGATAGCGTGCCTAATCGAGAGACGAAAAGATCATATCTTCTTTCCGTCTATCAATAAGATATGCTGTCCCTTTCATGCGATTGACCGCGGTTCGAACATTTTCCAAATCGGGATAGGAAACTTCTGACAAAAAGTAACTCGAAGAAAATGAATGGGCGTCGTCGGGCATTCTGTAAAACGGGTGCCAAGTTCTGTAACAAAGAATGGACCCCTTGTAGTTACCACCGTCTTTTTTCTCTTCTCAATATTATTTCTCAGAAAAGAAGGTGGTAACTATTGTGAGTCCAAAGAATGGAAACGAGGAGGCGTTTTGTAACACGTACAATTTTGTTAGCGCCGCTCTTTTTTTTTTACAGAACGTCCGACACCCAAAAAAATCACATTCTGGCTAATTGTATTATTCATCCACACTTCTTAGAATATAGAATAGCACAGGGAAAAGTAAAAAAAAAAAGAAAAAATATTTGAATATTGCAACAACCCGTAATTCTGCAGGAGGCGTTCAACATGATCGACCAGAATCGGGACGGCTTCATCGACTCGGCAGATCTGCAGGACATGTTCGCCTCGCTCGGTCAGTTCATTCGAATTCGTTTCATAATCAGACGTAGATACGAAGAAATTCAAAACTAAATTTTCGCACCCCCTGAATTTGTGTTTTGAGGCAAGGAAGTGAACGAGCAGTTCCTCGAGGCGATGATCAACGAGGCGCCCGGTCCCATCAATTTCACCATGTTCCTTACACTCTTCGGAGAGAAGTTGACAGGTTAGCAGTACAATTTTCAATTCTTTT
Source organism: Diploscapter coronatus (assembly GCA_964036155.1). Taxonomy (NCBI): domain Eukaryota; kingdom Metazoa; phylum Nematoda; class Chromadorea; order Rhabditida; family Rhabditidae; genus Diploscapter; species Diploscapter coronatus. Next base: position 79,478,282 of record OZ038423.1, on the reverse strand, counting down.
AGACTTGTAAATTTCCAAATTCACGGGCGTCTCCGCGTGAACAAGATAGTGTGTCTTATCGAGAAAAAAAAAGCATTTCTTCTTTCTGTCTCTCCTAAGACGCATTATCTCGTTTCTTGCGATTCGAAATTTCCCAAGTCTGAATCGAATGAATTAGTTTAGGAACGGACCCCGAAGAGGTGATTCGCAACGCGTTCCAGTGCTTCGACGAAGACAATTCGGGCAAACTGAACGAGGAACGACTCAGGGAGCTGCTCGTTTCCATGGGTGATCGATACACTCACGAACAGGTGAGAATGCAAAATGCAGGCTGACAATGACAATGACAATGACAATGAAATAACTAATGAATAATGACAATAACACAGATTAAATTACATGGAATACAGCGATATGACTGCACGGACGGCATTATGTCGTTCAAGTCACACCATTTCTTTCTATAGAATATCATATCGTTCATGCCTTCATACGTTCGTTTAGTAGCAGTCCAACGATATATTATGCAAATGAATGGCAACTTATAAATATTTCACAGCACGATATTTTGTTCCATACGATTGCACAACTTTCAAGGAACTCGAAGAAGGGGATATTCCCGTTTATATTGCAAATCGTGCCGTCATGTAGAAAACATATCACGGTTGTCATGTCAAGTTTTATAAGTTGTCACTGGAGCTGGAGCTGTAAATGTTTAGACACGTGCGTGCCTACGAATTTACAGTTCTATTGAGCAAGTTGAATATGTTTTGCAGGTGGATGAGCTATTCCGCGACGCGCCCATCAAGAGCGGTCAATTCGACTACGTCGAGTTCACGCGAATGCTCAAACACGGCACTAAGGACAAGGACGAGCAGTGAGCAGAGCAGCCACTCGGCTGCATTGCCGATTGACGGTTTGACTCACTTCTTTTTATCCCCCAAAGTAATCTTCAATTCAACACTTACTTATGTGTATTTTATTGTCAATTCTTATTACCAATTCCCGTTTCTATTTTCACGGTATATTGGAGAATCTGTTCCAAAGCTCAAATCGAAAACAAGCAATAAATAGTAACAGGAAACACACGTGGGTGGGGCGAAATGGAAAAAGGCCAAGTGCCCATTCACTGTTTATTGATTTCGATTTTAATTTTGGAGCAGATTTGCTATCCGGTGAAAATATAAACGGGAGTGGTGATAGCACTTTTCATCTTCTTTCACTCATTCAAAATCTTCACTGCAAAACATGATTTCCGTGCTTCACAAAGTGTTCATATCTTCTTCCTCTCAGACTTCCCAAGCTTTATTCACAGAAATAATAGCGTGTCATATTGAGAGAGACAAGATCATACCTTCTTTATCTCTCTCGGGAAGGTGCACTATTTTTCTGCGGGTCGCGCGTTTTGAGAAGTCTGCTTTTCCTCTTCATTTTCTTCCCTCACTTCCTGTACTGCATATTTATTCCCTTTCCTAGCTGATGTTGCCTTATTATCTTTCATTCAAACATTCATCATTTACCTATATCTTTCTTTCATCCTTTTTATCATTCCGAAAAGGATCGTTCACTGCAAATATGAATTGTGCTTTATTGTCGGAAGTTTCAGACAATGTTTTTACCTACGAATAAATAAATCCAGATTTGTATTTGAGAATTGCACTTTTTATTCTGCAGTCTTGTTTCGCGTCAAGCTGGTATTTATGTTGGATTTTTCAGGAACGCACTTGGTTTTTGTTTCAGGAGCGTGTCGACCTCTGCAAGAAGAAGAGCGTGATGATCCAATCGGAAGAAGAGGAAAGACAGCTTACCGCTCAAGAAGGACTGACAGTTCACCACAGTTAGTGACTTCTTGTTCCATTCCTTGCAAAAATAGACAAACGCGCCTCGGTACACTGCCTGCACAATCCGTAGAAATCCGTGATTACTCATCGCTAGTCTTAATTATTCCCCTTCATTTCTCGAATTCCATAGGACTTACTCATTAAACCTGCCATCTGTCAGCTGCTTCAGAATTAGCGAACTTATATTCACACCGACAACAGCTAGAGGGAAATCCTAAATGTTCTTTCTTCCACAATCCCTGTTTGGACAAACTGTATTTGACACGATGGCGAAATACGATAGAACTTTATGGAAACTTGGAAAGGTAGCATTTAGTCGTGCAGTCACCAGAAGAAATAATGTGGGAAAGAAGTCCTACCAGATCCCACCCTACCCTATCCTACTCTTACCTTATACTCTTTCCCTCATGAGTGCGTGCTACTAATCCAAGTCGTATCAATTTCTATTCCGTTTCGTCATTACATCTTTTACAAATCACACCCTGTTTGTTATTACATTAGGCTCATTCCTTGATATCTGGACGCAGTTCTTGTAAATCTTCTCGTCCAAAGTGGCAGACAATGAGTGCAGTTGAACTAGGGCAAATATGCCGCAGGCTCGCAAGTCTGTTGCTGGATCCGAACCTGAAAGGCAGCAGAATTCAGAATCCCTCTCGATCCTCAGCACAGTTCATCAAAACCGTCATTTACCTTGGAATCCCACAATGCTCCAGTGCGAGCCTTTCCTTGGACACTCATTCGCGAGAGCGGCCGAGTCCAGTGCGTGCACCGCTGTGTTGCGGTAGAAGCCGTACAGCAGAGACCAATGGGTTGGGTTGGAATTCGAATATGGCACTGCAGAGAGAGAGAGGGGATGATTTGACAGATTTGATAAGAACAGGGGGGAATTAGGCAACTCGTAAATGTCGTGAGCTATCTTTTCCGCACGCTATTTCACCCTACCTGCTTTCCTTCCCTCTCCTACCCCTAACTATAGCGCACGCGCACATCCCCACCACATCACCACATTTACGAATTGCCGGCGAATTACATTGGCAGAGAGCAACGATGGTGGCCTTCTCCTTGCGAAGACTCGACTCCAAAGGAGGAGGCAGGGGCCGACACACACACCGATGCAACAGACGTCCCATTGAGAAGGCACTCGAGTAGGAGTCTTCAGACGATTTGCAGAGCGAGGTCTGAAGAATGATCGGGAGATTTATTGACTTATTGGTGTATGCAGTGAGGAAGAGAACCTTGAATTTGGCATATTCCTCCTCTCCCCCGAACAGGTCACAGGCAATCGTGTCGATGTCCGCATCGTCAGAGCATAGCCAACTCGCTTCCTCTCCGTCCTTGTGTCTGTCCTTCGCCAGAGTCATCGACCCACTCTCGATGCGCAATTCAATCTACAGTACTCAATTCATCAATGCACTCTTGGATAAACGTACTGCTACAACTCACTTACTTCAGTCCATTCCCTGATGGCTTTGTCCTGCTCTTCCTTCAGCTGCTCCTCATCTTCCTCTCCAGCCCCCTTCTCTGTCGACATGCCTCCTCCTCGCCCTCCTTCCGAGTGGAATAATCCAAGGTTAGTCTGTACAGACCTAGTACCTAGTGAAACGAATTAAACAGATTATCAATCTATCTGAATGAACAGAATGAGAGAGAGAGAGGGCATAGCTAATGCGTACCGCAAAATCTCACATCCCTCCTAGTTTATTCGTCCCGGGAAAGCTGTGGTTTCCATGGTTTTCTCCAGTTCTTTATTAGACGACTTATAAGACATGCGAATTGTGAAGGAATCAAACTTGATAAGTTTTCAATTGCTCAGAAAATGAATTTTCTCCTTTCTTTGTGCTGCAGGAAAATCGAATGCACACAATATCGGTGCGCTGTGCATTCCGACTGTGGAGCTGTAAGGCGAAGACATGATTCATTTGGCAGCAGCAGTCTTTTCAATTCCTCTCGCAAGAAATGCGATGACTCGAACATAGCAACATATAACTTACACACAATTAGATGAATTGTTAGATCATCTTCACTTTTCTTCTGTGCAAACTTATGGCGTTGTCTTTCTCTCCAGGATATGTTGTGTGAGAGTGAAGGCTCTGCCTTTGTCTCTTCTCGCTTCAATTTCCATTAGCAATTGTCTGCTTTCAGTCTTCTGCCTGTTAGCGCTGCTGCTCTCATTCAAATGGGAAATATAGCAACTAACAACTTGCTATTTTGCTCTTTAACGTTTTTTTTCTTTTATCTTCACTTCTCTTGAGTGCGAATGTGAAGACGAAGGAAGGCAAGGCTGCCTCTCCCCCTTTCCCATTTCCACAGCTTCTGCCTCTGTCTCTGCCTTCATCCCATCGATTCTGTCTCTGTCTTCTGGCAGTCAGCTTTTCCTTCGAAGCAGAGAAGAGAATCAGGTCACAGCTACATACGGGCAGACAGACAGAGACATAGATATAGACACTGCTTCTCACACAGCAAACCGAATATTCCTGGCAAAGACAGAAGGCTGCCTGCCAAATATGAAGAGCTCTGCAGAAATAGACGAGGAAAAACGAGAACACGAAAAGAAGAGAAAACACGTGCAGATATCGGGCGACTCAGCACACAATTCCTTCCCTCCTCTGCAATTTTTAATTATTCCAGACCAGTTCAGGATGAACTCTCCTCCATCTTGCCCAGTTCCGTAGGCAGCAATGTGCCATGTTCGAGTGTCGTGCAGTTAGTTATTTTGTATTCCATCTTCTAATCCTCCCTTCCGGCCCTCCTTCATCCGTCTATATGTTTTCTTCCTGAATTATCGTTGCTTTAGGACTTTTCTTTGCATCTCTGCACTCTTTTGCCCTCTCCCTTCGAACGTAGCTCCTTCCCTTCTTCTCGTCTTCCCTGCTACCCTTTAGCCCATTGATCTATTCTTTTTCTCTTTCTCTCTCTCTCTCTCTTCCTTCTCCTTTCCAAAGCCGTTTGCCATTTTTATATCCTCCTTCCAGGTTCACCGGAATTTTTATCACAATTTAAATTTTGCATGAGCCGTCTGCCTTTTTGCGAGTATACTTTCGGAAATTGCATACTCTCTTCTTCCACGATTATCCATTTCCTCTGACTGTGCATGGACTTTCCGGATCAGCTGTGCTTTGATTGCTTCTGATGCATTTCCAAGTCAACTTTCGTCCCTCTGTCTACACTCATTCCCTTCTTCTCTACTATTATATCGAACTATTCGAGTTTATCTATAAACCTCAAGATTTAGATTCTTAATCTCAAAGGCAGACGCTCTTGTTATCCAGGGATAAGTATTATTCACATTCTCGATTTAGACATCTCACTTTCAAAAGATAATCTTCAGCGTGGTTGCACAGCAATGGAAAGTGTGATAGAACATACTCTGTAACGTAGCCTTCTTCATTAATCTTCTCGAATATGTGATTTTTCCGAAAATTTTCACAAAGAAACGCGCGCGGTACACTTTCGATTTTACGTCAAACGCCCGCAGAGCCGCTGACAGATTTACGGAAATACGCGCGCATTAAGAGATCATAAACTGTAGGTGAAAGAGAAGAGAGGGGCACTGACTGACTGCACTGAATGAGTGGGTTGAATCAAATCAAACAGGAGTTGGGTTTGACTGCAGAAATGCAGGACACAACTCGCGGAGAAGAAGAGATATGTGGCAGTGCGCATCTCATTTGCAAGGCAGATCGGACTCTGACTGCTGACTGTCAACAAACAGAAAGACAGGGGATGAAAGGTAAATTCCAAGTTATCCGAATGCAGGTTGTCAACATTCAGCAGGCGAGTGTCCAATCGCACTGTCAATCAGACAGTCATGCGCAGTCATATGCCAAATTCCCTCTTGTTTCCCTTGTTTTCAACTTCCATTTGCATTTAACAAATCCCCTTTTGCTAGGTTGCAGGTCTTCATTAACAAACCGACACACACACATACAGGCCCTCCTTTTGCCAGGTTATTCTAGCTGATCTTCGCGATTTTTCGTTGAAATTATAACAAAAAATAATACCTTCTGGTCTGCTTCTCTTGACATATCTGTATTGTGCATTATGAATCGTGGGTGTGCGTGTGTGTGTGAGGTAATTAGGCCGAAAGTATCAAATCAGAGGGGACAGTTGAAGTTCTTTTTTCTCGTTCCACCACTTCATTCCTCTCTCCTACCTGCTCCTCCCACGATTTGAGCCGATTTTCAGATTTATATAAAATTCTGAAGCGTAATTCCTCTCTCCTCTTCACTCGATCTGCGAGTGATATCATCCAATCCATCCGTTCAACTGTATGTTGCAGTCGCTATAAACCACTACTTCTAGTTCATTCATTCTTCTCCCTCCACAGAACACATTTTCACTTCAATATGTTGTCTTGCGCTTCTTCTTCTTTTTCTGATTTCGACATAATTGCTGCCTTTACATATCTGTGGTGTCTGTGTGAGACTTTCTCACAAAATTGAAAGTTCTCCTTTCTTTTCGTCCGTCAGCGTCAGCGCAAAAACGATGCGTGAATTTACAAAATCTCTGCTCAATTGGTTGCCTGCATTTCAGCTTCTTCTCTCCTTTTCTTCTCCATGTGCGCGCATAACTTTACCATCTTCGTATGACTGTTTCTTCCTTTCTGCTCTCTTTCTGATAGAAACCCTTCTCATTCATTTTTAATCCGACTTTTCGTCGGTTTTCAATTTTGACAACGACACTCTTAGCTCCTCTTTTTGATCTGTTCTCTGCCAAATTTGTCGGCTTTTCGTTTTCTGACGTGCCTTTACTGATATGATAATGTTTTCTCTCCACAAGAATTCTTTATCATTCTAACACCTTCCAACGTGCTGCTTAGTTGTTCGTCAACAGCTGTGAATGAAGGGAGTGAGAAGTGTCTTTTCGCCGTAAATTCGTATTCGTCAAAATATTTCTCTTCGTACTGATGTTGCTGATTTGCAGACAATTCCCTCGGACGCGATTCTAACGCACGCGAACAGCCTGGCGCCTGCCGAACCATCGCCGCCAACCAAGACTGACTCTCAGTACAGGAGACCCAATTTACGAGTGAGAAGTGCATTTATTGACACTGCTTTGCTCTGTCCGGCGGAGACCTCTTAAAATTGACCAGAAATAGATTTTTTTTCGAAAATTTTCTTAAGTTATAGTAAATAGAACAAAAATCTGCTTTGATGAAACCATAGAAAATCTTTTTTCGAATAATTTTGCGAAGAAAATGTAAAAAAATAATGATTAGACTAAAAGTTTTATTCAGTTTTTCAAAAAAGTGACACCTCGGGCAGGTCAAGGCATGTGTGACTGATTGAAGACACAATAAATTGATTGATTTTGCAGGATGTGAAGGCGAAGACGACGATGGTAGACGAGTGCGGAGCTGCACTACGAGTCGACAGGGAAGAGCAGCGCAATCAGCTCGCTAGGCAAGACGCGTCTGCGTCCGTGCCACTGCCCACAACGATGATGAGAGGCCGCAGTCCTTTGGGAAGGTCAGTCAAATACGGCAGTTTTTATTCAAATCTGACACTATTTTCAACATATTTGAAAGTCCCTTCTTTTCTCATACTATAAAATCGTGCCGTTAAATAGCGGTTGCCGTCAACACACCACCATTACGATTCATTGACAAAGCAATGATTTGATAACGAGTCATCAAAGTGACGTGGGCTTTTTGACTTGTCTGCTAAAGTCGACATTTCCTGTAGAAAGTTCGAAGCATTTCGCAACAAAAGGCGGAAATATAAAAGATTGCTTTTCGTCTTTTGTACACGCGCGAACAGGTCATTTGCTCGCCTTTCTGATCATTTTCTGGACTCCAAGCAAGCTCTTTTGCAGTGTTCTTTTCACGAACAAAGGCTGCAATTAATAATATCGATCAGAGCAGTTTAGTAAATGACTGGGAAGAACATGTTTGTGACTTGACTTGATACTGCAAGACTATCACTTGGCGTAGATGCAAGGGACACCGCGGCTTTTCCCTCTCCTTCATTCCTCTGTCTGCTTCACCCATCGCCTTTTTATGTAAACACTGACTGAATGAATGTGGAATTGTGCAAGTGGAAGTGAAATTGCAATCGAAACTGAAGACAGAGCAAGACAACGTTCATTTGAAATCACTCGCTCATTCAACATGACTCATTGATTGACTCTGGGGTAGTCTTCCTTCTATTAGTCAGACATTTACTATGAATCGATGCTTTTCCACCACCAACAGACAGCAGGCCATTCGGAGTTAGCGCATTTCTACAGTTCTTTGCATTTCCATGTGCAGTGCGCACAGACTGCAGAATGCCCGTTGAAAAGCAGCAAAGAAGAAGAGTAATCAAAACCTTTGTTGTATTTTCGTTTCATTGACTCTTCTCGTCTCCCTTTTCGATAGTTCAAGTTTATAGATAAGACAAACACGCCTTGAGGCCCTTACCCTTCCCCTTTTCTCCTTACTGCCGAAGTGCTTTGCTTTTCATAGAAGGAAATTAGTGGTTTGTTCGGAAGAGTGGAAAATAGCGACAAAATGAGGCAAATTGGCGAAAAGGAGATCGAGCGACTGGAGTGAGACTGCATGGAAGAAAGGAATGGTATCGAGAGAATCGCTGATTTTATCTGTCCTCATTGCATTCTTGACGCATCGATGCGTTCATTCTGATCTTTCCTTCCAACTTCCCCTCCTCATTTACACGCCATTCTACCCTTTAGTTTTTTTTATTGATCTTTACTCGAATTCAAACATTTCCAACTTTCCCTGGCTCTTCTTCTTCTCGTGTCTCCGTTTACCATTTCCTATCGATTTTCGTGCAATTATCATTGTGAATTAAAGAAGCACATCCTCAATGCGTCGTGTGCCTTCCTCTGCCCCTCCCACTCCACTCAATTCGTCCGCCTCTGTATACAACAATTCAACTGAAGAACAGATTCCTCTGGACACGACCATTCCTTTCAATCGGCAGAACGGGATGGTGTACGAGCAGAAGACAGCAATGACATCTGCTCCTCTGCAGAATGAAAATGGTCAACACGGAAGCAACGGCAACAGAGCCAACACTCCCATCCCACACTCGTCTTCACAATCAAATTTCCATGTTAGTTTCAAGAAGATCCCCTCAGCACCTCTGCAAATCAACAAGAATTCTGCCCTCATAAACGGAAATGCAAATCGACAATTGACTCGAGTGGCCACTGTGGTTCCCAAGGCACGGTTGCAGAGGACTAACAAGAGCCAGGTGCACGACTATCCGCCCTCCCCGCTCCACTCGGACATGAGTTATCATGGAAAGGTATTCGACAAGATCTCCTCTGCCAAGAAGCAGCAGCAGCAGCAGCTTTCTCGAATCAAAACTCGATCAGAGAGCGACAGCGACAGAGACAGGCATAGCAATAAGGCCGCCGACAAGCAGCTCACTCCAATGCCTGAGGAGACGGCCACTCCCTCGCCCAGCTCGACCAGATCTGCGCCAGAAATGCCCTTCCCGACCAAGCCAGATCTGACTGTCGAAATTCCTCCTCGACCCAATTTCCTCGAATTCGACCGCGCAAATTCCGTTGGGGATCATTCCTCGGCCTCCCAAAATGTCGTCCTTTCTGCAGAGGACTCGACTCTGCAGAATCTGATGGAACTGGTTCAGGAGCAGTTCACGAGTCTCATCAGTGAACGGTTAGTTGACTTGACACTTCAACAGACTCGACTTGGGACTTTTCAATCGCGACAATTCCGTCATCATCTCTGGTCTCATGGTTAAGGGTAGTAATGTAAATCTGACTGGAGTAACTCGCCTCATAAGGGATATTCGCGGTGGAAAACGTCCCAATGTCTGTCGAAGACGAACTATGAGTTGAACTCTGAACAGAGAATGGCTAATGAAGCCTTCATTCTTCAAATCCCCCTCTTTCCTTTCTTTTTTGCGCGAAAAAATTCAGCCCGCTCTGCAATTTACTTATTTATTCATGAATGAAAATATCTAGCGAAATATTCAGTTTAGGCTCAAGATATCTTCACCAAAAAATGACCAATTTTCTCATATATTTGCGGTTTCGGTAGAATGCAAGTTGTGATTTCAAGTAGGCGTGGAATTTTATACCCGATTTTAGAAAATATACTTCTAGTCAACAACAATTGTATTGATGCACTCCTCCTCCCTTGCCTCCCTGCTCCAGACCTCAGCAAATCTGGACACTATTTCCTTTTATTTCAATGGCTTCTCTCCTCTATTTCTCTGCGTCTGTCTAATTTAGGAGCTTTTCCCTTTCTGTTCTAAATTTATTCTTTAGTGCTGTTGGATATGTGAATATCAAGTGGATGCGATATCTAAATCTTAATAGCCCAAATAGATTCGGTTCTCTCTGTAGAAGATGAGATTATCCCCTTTGTAAGTAAGACATTGTGTCTGTGAGAAGGACAAGTGAGAGCCCATTTTCATGAAATTTTCCAGGTTTTGTTGCGCGAACCTAACAACTACGCGAGTCGTTAGCAAATATTTTGAGTTGACATTGCTTGAATTGGTCTCTCTTTGAGCCCGTGCAATCAGCGAATTTCTTCTCCTTTTCGAGATGGAGAATTACCTTTACGGACTGTTGATCTTTGTATTTCTCGGTTTTCGGCCCTTCCCCTGTACCATCCTATTCTGTTTCTGTTCCTCCTCCGCAACTCCTCTTGTTCTCGGGGTTTCCATCCCTGAGGCAAGAACACTCGACTCTCCGTCCTAATTTAAGTCAGCTGATTCATCTTTCAGTTATTTGTGATTGCTCGATTGCAATTTGCGCAGAGCAGTTCGAGAATAAAACCAATAATTTGGCGCAGTCTTATTGCATGTTACCTCTGCCAATCCGCAATCAGCACTCAGATGATCATGCATATTTTGATGTCTTCAGAGAACAGTTCTCTGTCGTAGTCTTTCAACATGCAATTATGCATGTCTCTTTTTCCCTCGTCCATCCACTTTGCTTCTCTGCTCCCTCATGATCTGCAGCTCTAACTTCTCTTCTTCAGCCTTTCGTGTTCTCCCTCTCTCTCTTCCCTTCTATTTTTCAATTCATCTATCCTATTTTAGAGGTGAAGCTTCTCTCTTTGAGCTGCACAAGCTTCTCCCTCCTCCTCCTCTTCCCTTCTCATTTGGGTTTTACCCTTTTATTTTATTTCTCCATCTTTTCTTCTCTCTCTTCATTGCCACGTCTCTTTTCTCTCAATAGCTTCTATTAGCCTTTCTCTTTTTCTTCTAATTCAATTGATCATATCGATAATTTAGATTAGCGTTGTTGTGCGAGTAATGCTGGGAGCAAATATGAAGTAGAAAGTTCATTGAAAAAGAGGAAATTAAAAGCGCTCATCTCTGTGACTTTCTCTTGTGTCTAACTGGACTGCTGCTCTGCTCCACCTCTGTCCTGATTTACTTTCAATATGCCGGTCCCCCATGAATAAGCAAGTGTATTCCTGTTTTTGTCATTTCGAGCGTGTGACTTTTGGTGTTAGATTCGTCTTTCCATAAGTTGCACATTAATTCTCCGTAATTCGAGTTGTGATTCCTCGTCTTCAATTCAATTCTTTACATTCCGCTCCTTTTATAGTCATCTCGATAGGTGCGCGTGTTGAGCCATAATGAAATCTGTCTGCCTATTTTTATGCATTAAGTTTCAAGTTTTTACGGGACTTTGCGAGAAAGGGGGAGCAAGGACACAGCCCCGCGGCTTGCATGGTTTCAATTAGAGTTAGAGAGCTGCATGAAGGCAGAAGGCAGAGGCAGGGAACGAGTGTGAAAGGGGAATAAAATCGTTAGAGAATCTCACAGAGGATAATAAAGAGAAGAGGAAAAGCGAGCTGCATTCAAGGAATTCCTCTGTCCTTATAGCTAATGAATCATTGAATATATTCCTAGGATTTTGCAGTTTTGAGACTAGCACTTCTTCTTCTTCTTTTTTGAGAGATATATGTTCGTATATTCGTCGAAATTTCTTTCGTCTTTACCCTGTCCATATTGGCAGCTGCCATTTCACAGGTCGTCCATCCGCAGCGCAACGACACAACGACGCCTTCTCCGACTTCCCGCTGTGCAGTCGACTCGCTGCCTGTCTCTGCAGTGGCAACAGCGTCAGGCAGCAGACCTGTCCCAGGCAAAATGCGCAACATTCACAACCTCATCATCAAATGGGACGCTTCGCTGCAGCCCGCCGGCGGACGAGAGTTAGAATTCTATGTGTTTTTTCCCATGTTTACATCAAAAAGCATCAAACCAATTCTCTGCTCTTTCGACAATCTCAATGTCAGCAGTCCCCCGCCGATAAGTATGATATGATCTTTCCGATTAACTTCTGCATTTCTCTTCTATTTACTGTTCGGCGCCCACGCATTGTCTATCACATTTCTGCGTAACTTTTCGTCCATCACATTAACTATGGGGGGATCTCGGCTAAAATCTGTAACTTCATGCGCGCAGCTCTTACTCAAAAGTCGAACTTTTCTAGAGCTTCACACAATGTCAAGATGATGACTAATGTGGATTAATCTGAGAGCGGGTAAAAAAGACGAAGGCCGAAAGTTTTTTTTTCTGCCTGTCTGTGGGTGACTCCCTGTGTCAACATGAAAGAAGTCTTTACAATAGAGACTGTGAAGAAACAAAAAAGGAGAAGGGATTATCCGATTATCCTTATCCACACCGATTGAAAATGAACTGAGCATTCAGGACCGACAATCTGTTGCTGGAGTTGGACGATGACGACAACGAGGAGGAGATCTGCTCTATGGGCAGCTCACCCCATTTCTCGCCCAACGCCAATCGAGCTGCACCCTTCATTTCCCTCAATTCGCAGCCTCCCAAAAGTGCCCCGCCTTGTCCAACCCAGGTTCATATCTAATTGAAATTTCCTATTCACTGTCCCATGTTTATTAACAATCAGTATAAATCAAATCAGGGGATACACGTAAAACGGGAAGAAAGGGGCAAAAATCGATAACTGTAATCCTGAGCTAAGAATGTTTGATTTCATTTTTTTTTGAAAAATTTCATTATCATTTTGATAGACTTCAAATTACTGTATATTGATGCCACTTTTAACTACGTGCAGATATGGGACGCACAGGTTAATGATGTCTGTTTTCGATGGTTAATGACCGTGATACATTGCGAGACTATTCAAATTGGCAAAAGAACGTTTTCAGCATAAAATCGACTCACCGGCTGTCTGCAATGGCGAACTGAGCTCTGTGTCGAACGGGGGTACTCCCACTCTGTTCAGGAACTCGGAACAACAGCAATTGCTCAGGCCCAATGAAATGGGTGTCGATGGAGATATCGACACAGACAAACAGGTCAGTTATAATACAGAAGAGCAGCGTGATCATTATCTGAATGAAAGCACGAAACTAACTCAAATTAGTGAGTGCGCAGGGTGAAACAGTCAAAGTCTACAACTCTCCTCACATAATTAGATCAATTCCCCCATTTGTTCATTTCCCTGACCTTTCCACATTCGTCAAACATGAACTTGCATGCCTTTTGACGTCATCTCTCTCTCTCTCTTCATCCAAATGAACAATATAAATCGCTTTCCGTCCTTCCTCTTACCTCATTTCGTCTGTTCGTACTGTATATCAATGAACTGACCTGCTTGTCTGATTGTGCGACACGCAACTGGCAGTGAAGTGCACGCAAAAGTGGGCGGGGCTTTTGGCTATTGCACTCTTGTGCAAATTTACAGACCAATTGCAAAAAAATGTTGACATTGTGAACAATTCACCTCATTCATATTTTTCCGACCCGAAAGTTGCCTTTCCGAAGTTATCTCCTTCCTTTAACATTCCAAATTCTACTATTCTGTTTGACTAAATTTCCTGCACAAAGATCGTCGTCATTCTTCGGAAAATCGCCTTTTCGAAGTGTCCTTCTGCCTGAATTAGGGAGCGCGAACAGAAAGGGAGGAAAACAGGCAGTGTGCAGAGGCAGAAGAGATGAGCGAGACGAGCATCGACTCTACTTCTCCCAAACAGCAGCAGCAACAACAGCAGGAAGAGGAGGGCAATTCTTCTGCTGTGCCTGTCAACGATATTCTGCATGTCGACACTTCATTTGACAGTGAGGATGAATTGCAGGAGCAGGTAGTCTCCATTCCCTTTCTTTCCTTATAGAGCTCTTTTCTTCTTGTCGTGATGTTTGTTGCCTATATGTAATTTGCCAATCAATCACTTTGATCTCTACCTGATTTCGGCGTTTTCAGCCATGACGCAGTCAAATTTGTCATGTATCGAAATCTGCATTCACTCCTCTGACGTAATCAGTTATTCTCCCTCTTTCTGTGCTCAATTCTTCCCTTCCATAAATGCTCTGCCAGATTTCACTAATCGACAGTCGTCAACACAATCATCACTCGTTTCCAAGTGAAAGGAACAAAACAGTTGCATTTCCAAACGCGCAAATCCAGTTCGCGTAAAGAACAGTCTCGATTTTCTGCGTGATTTCATAGCCTTCGCGCAATGCAATGCCTCCTCTCTGTTTATGTCAAAAGCTACTGTCATTGCTCTTCTGGCGAAATCTTCTCTGCAAGAAGGTAGGCTGTAGACTTGACTGACAGTAAAACCCTAGTTAAATGGCTTTGAATTAAAAAAAACGAATTGAATTGAAAATGAACATCTTCAGACATCGTCCGACTACCGCCTACAGCAGTCGCTGTCAACGCCCTGCAGATCTGACGATGATCCTCTGCCCAGGAAGGACTCGGAATATCGACGATTTAAGGTAAAAATAGTAGTAAAAGATAGAATTCACTGTAGATTCTATCAATTAGGGAAGGGATGCGAGAGAAGACATGCAGGCCAAGGGGAGATGCTCATCTTTGAGCATCTCGATGAAATGTCGGCTCTGTATTGGGCATTCTAACATACGTGTGTAACATTATCACCACTAGTTGAGAATCTAGGAAAAATGATGTTTTGAGATGAAAAGTGAGAAGAAACAATAGAGATGCATAAGTAAGTGAAAGAATTACAAAAGTGCATAGAGAAGGCAAAAAAGAGGTGCGTCGATCTGCGATATACGAAAGTGCAGAGGTGATTATGGCTGGTGGCAGTTGAATACAATGCAAGGATTGTCAATAGTCCACGTGAATTTGCCTATCTGCCTCCCTTCACAAATCACACCTTCACTCTCAATTATACAGCTCAGAACGGACCATATTTCGCAATTCCTCCTATTTCCTAGATGCCATTTATGATGAAACTTAAGATCTACTATCAGATGCTGGGCATGGAGATGCCTGTTTTGGCGGTATGAACTTTCGTATTTTCTGTGAATAGGGAGTTTTGATTCAAGTGCGCCCTTCCAATTTTCACATTTTGAATGACTGCATTTGCACCTGTGCATTCTCCATTCCTGCGATAATTAGCCCAGACCCAGCAGCAGAATGCATTATTGCAAGCTGCTCTGTCTTCAACTCGCCTAGTTTCACTAAAACCTTCAGCAATTCTGCTGTGTGCAGCTATGTCTTTATCAGTTCCGACCCCAGTCATTCGATGCTATCCCTCTGATTTGCACAACAGCGACCTTTCAACGGTATAATCCTTCAATATCCTTCTTCAAATCTTCCCCTATCTTCGGAATTTTGTGGCTGAAGGGGACTAACTCGTGAATCTCTAAATCCGGCCGGTTTTTCGAATCCCCACCGCTGCTGCTCTAACGATTTTGACTGTTTTTGGCGTCGTCTTTGGGCGAAAGAATGCTCGCAGTTCCGCTCATCGGTCCTATTATGGGTCGGCGGCGTATCAGGGTAAGAGGGAATATAATGGGAGAAGAGGAGGAGGAGGAGGAGAGACTGTCTAGATGATGAACCAGAATGTTCTCGCTGATTTGAGTATGGGGACACAGCGATACTTTGAATAATTCAATCCACCATTTGATGACCCATTAATTGCACAAATATTTGAATATTTTAGTCGGAAGGCTCAACTGCAGGCGCCCCTCCGTCGGGCCCCAACAGCCATGTGGATGTGGCCATCGAGGACTTGTCCCCTATTACCGATTCCCGCACTACTTCCACTCATCGATTCTCACTGATTCAAGTATGAGACACAGAGATAGATCAAGACAAGAAGCCATATGAATGCGTTGAATTACAGCAAGACTCGGTTGTCAATCCCGCCAAGACTATGCACTCTCATACGGAGCAGGTCGTCATGATGCACACTCTCAAGACGAAAATTTCCAAATACCAATCATTCATCAATAAGGCCTTCGACCTCATCTCTCAGCAGCAGGACGAGAAAATCATTGAAGTGAGATTTAAAAAGTCGACGATATTTAATTAGCTCAGATCCTGATCACACACACACAAATAAATATATTCCTTATAGGGCTGCACGATCATCAACAAAGTGCTGCTCAAGGCCTGGATGATTCCCAAAGTCTCCTATGACCTGGGCACTGCTCTGTGCGACTTCCTGCGTGATCGCGAGTATCTCGATGAGATTATCAAGTTGTTTATTTCGCCAGATTCCTGCGAGCCAAGTCAGTTCATTTGTTTGATAACGGAGCATAAATGTTCGTCTATTTTTAGTTCGAATGGCAGCTGGCCTCGTGCTCGAAGAAAGCATGTCTCTGAACAACCGAGACTACGTCATCAATAAGGTTGTTCTGTACATTGTCGAAATGACTCATTTCATTCTGTTCACTTGCAGAACTACTTGAAGAAGATCATTCTCGTGGCTCTAACGACTATGACAAAGACACAGGAGCAGCAGCGCATAATGATGAGTCTGTTCGAGAACTTCTCCAAGCACAGCAACACCACCTCTCTATTGTGAGTCTGACTGATGATGGCTGACGACTGCAGTCAACATAAAACATTAATCGTTTGTGTGCCAATTTGTGGCAATGACGCAAATGGAAGTGATCTCTTCTCTCTGCTCATTCAGCAGAGCAGATTTGTTATCGTTGATTCTAAAAATAGAAAGTCAAATCATCAGTGGATTAACATAGCGAATTTCAGCATGATTGACCAAGACTGCCTCGATAAAATCATCAGGCGAATTCAAATGGCAAACCTGAGCAGCGCCTCCACGCTCAAGTATGCCTCCCTGGCACTATGTAATCTGTCGATCTACACTTGCGCTGCAGGCAAGAAGAAACTCATCGCCAGAAAGGTAGACAGGCAGAAGTGAAGAAGCAGTCGGATGAGTTGATTGCGTTTGCAGGTGCCCGAATGGTTGTTTATGTTGGCCAGTCATCAAGACGATGTGACTCGCTACTACGCGTGTCTGTCCATTTGCATGCTCGCCAGCTCCAAGGTTCATTCTTCATTCCTTCATCTTCTCCTGACTGATTGACTGACCGTCTGACTTGCAGGAAATCGAGATGCACGTGACCAAATCAGGCACGCTATCACTCGTCGAGCCATTCCTCCTCTCGCACAATGCAGTCCTATTCGCCAAGGAGCATTACAAATATGCCCAAAGTCGCTCCAACGATTGGCTCAAAAGGTGAACCAGTTCGCTTCTTTTTCCATCAAGAATGTTTGATGTAATGCACTTTTGATATGCTTTGAAAATCGTGGCGAAATCATCATTTCCAAGTCAAAGCAGATCAACATTCGGGTTAAGCTGGAAGTATTAACTCACAAGCAGATCATATTCGATTGATAACGAGCCATCATGTGCCGATTTTGACGCATTTTGTGTGAAGCAGAGCTGATCTTTCAATTTATCAACTCGAAACATTCGATTGCGAAGGTTTTAATTCCAAGCAAAGCGGCTTCCTTCACATCTTCTAATCTAGCAGAAAAGGGCGAAAAACGCAAACCAGACAGCCAGTACAAAAATATGTCCACTCTATTTCTCGGCGTCTCTCGAATTACCTTATCAGTAAGTAGATATGCGCTGATAACTGAGCCCACTGTAGAGGGAATCTTGGCCTCTTGTATTTTACCCCTAGACTACCCTTACCCTCTTGTAGATTTTGTCTCCGTTTTCTTCACTTCTTCTTGCTATGTCCCAGAAAAGGGGACAAAAAGTACAAGAGGCCGAATCGTCTCGATCTTCGGATTTCTTTTAACTTCCTACATCTGTTTTAATTAATGCAATTTTAGGCTAATGTCAATGCTGCAATCGCACCGAAGAGAAGCTAAAAGCGCAGCGGCGTTCCACTTCACAATGGAGGCCGCAATCAAGAAGGACCAGAACAAACTCGACGTCTTTCAGGTGTGTATCTCTTTATGGCTTATTTACAATCAGGCTCTCATTAACCGGGAAGTCCTGTAACCAATCTGTCATGGGAAAGGTTTACTGTCTGAAATTCAACTTCCCTTCCTCCTTATGCTTTCTCATGCTTAGTCAACCGTTTTACTTATTTCCTTGCTAGCGGCACAATTCTTCCTTCGAGACATTAGAGAATCGTAAATTTGAGAGGACACAGAGGAGTGTGAAGAGAAGAAGAGGAAGCGGCGGTGCTGGGTAATGGCCAGAGGAATTGGTTGGGAGATGGTCGAGAAATGAGCGGCTTTTTGAATACCTTCAAAGTCTAGGAAAAAAACCCAGTCTGCATATGCCGCGCGAAAGTTCAAGAATTGTGTGAATTCCCTGCCACTATTTTGAATTTTAGCGCGAATTGCTGTTAATATGATTGTGTGAGTATTGGCTTACAAATTGCAACGATATGACGATTATAAATCTCCCATTGCTGAGAAGTGAGAAGAGCTGCATTTAGTAATTTGGACAGACAGAGATGTCCTTGCATTCCGTATATTGAACTCGTAAAACTTGATGACTTGCAATTCTTTTGTAATTCTCGCGAGTGGGCCAAGAAGGCATTAGCAATATTACGCAGTTTTTAGTAAATTAGAAATTGGTTGAATTATTGTGACAATGTTTACTTTTACCATCACGCAGAATCACATTGTCGATTTTCAATTGGGTTTCTCAATAGGATTACCAGTTGGTTGACCGAATGAAAACGATATTGGGCCAAACAAATTGAAAATTGTTCAATTCTCCCACCTATGAATTGCATGAATTCACCAAACTGTTCTACAATTTCCGAATATTCAAAGCAACCCCTAAATTCTGAACATATTCTCTCTCGAGGACATTTTTACTGCCACGCTCCTGACCCTTATCAAAAATATCAGGAATTTATGACTGGGTGTGGCAAGGAAGAAAAATAATGGACACGTTACTTTTGAAGGCGGAATATTTGGTGTAGAGAACAACAATAGGAATGCTCGCTTGCCCTAATTTTATCGTGCAGAAAAGTGAACTGTGCATATCTTGAAATTCCTTACAGGATTAACTTTTTAAGGAGCAGGCTTAAAACTCTAATCCATAAAGAATGCGCGTATAGATGGATAATGTACATTGAAGTTTGGCTACAAAACTCAGTGTTTTTGAAGGGAGTTGCTTAGTTTCTGCAAAAGTAGCTTCTTCTTCTTCTTCGAGTGTGAATTTGATGACATTTTATCAGTTGGAGGATCGCGCGAATTCCTAAACAGAAGACCGTGTAAATTTGTTTGAGATCAGTTAGGCAGTAGCTATTTGAGAATTGATATGGACTATAAAAATAGAGGAGGAAACGATAAGGATAGGGACCGGGTGTGGCCATCCGGGTTGAGAGTGAGACTGTTTGAATCTCTAGATCGAGCTCTAAATAGACTCCTCTGCTGCACATTGCTGGCATATTTGCCCAGGAATTCCACTTTACGAAATTCTCCCTCGATCAAGAAAAGGCGGCATACTGTAATGGAATCTGTTGACTTGACTTTGTGCAAAAAGTTGATTCAGTTTTTGAGCGTCAGGACAAAATTTTACGGTTTGCCGGCTTGAGCGCTGGGCTCTGCACTGACTGCTGCGAAATGTGCGTCACGATTTGGCTTTGCTCATTCAATTAGAAGAAGCAGAAGAAGTGAGTGAATGGATACGCTTCGATTATAATCGTCAGACTTCTCAAAACTCGACCCGCAGAAAAAAACTGTCATATTGACAGGAAAAGAGCATGCCCTCTTTTTCACTCTCGAAAAAGCACTATTATTTCTGCGGGTTGAGCTTTGAGAAGTTTATTAGTCATAAGCTGGAACAGAAGTCGTATTCACAGCTTTAGATGACGACTGATTGTATCAATCAATGTCATCGTAATTCCTCCACTATTTTCACAATTCATACTCTCAGGGAATCGTAAAGTTTTGGTTTGATAAGCAATTGGTACTTCCATGACTGGCTGTCGTTTCTTACGAATTAAAATACTAAGCGCATTCCATATCAGAAGCTGGCCATTATTCGATGATTCAAACTGAACTATCAGCTATTTATGACATTTACGAGTTGACAAAATTGTAATTGCACACAGAATTGACTCAACCTTGGGAGAGGCAGAGTTCTTTGAGTTGTGAATTGTATGAATTGGCCATAATTCCTATGACATCATCCACAGTTCACAATAATCAGTTTGTTGCTATTCTTCTCCATTTTGGACGACTCATCTCACATTGATTCGGTCAGCGAACAAACTAATGCGGCAAAAGATTGCTTAGAGGAGCAGTGGAGAATAGGGCAATTTAGCGATCGAAGTACGCGATAACACAAGAATTGAGTCAAATTAGAGTAATATTAGAGAGAGAAAGGCTAATTGGTAAATAAACATAGGCAGCAGACATGGATGAGGATGAGTGATTCTACACAATTCATCGAAAAGCATTCATGGTCTTCCCTCTTCTTTGGACTGATTCTTAGCAACCCAATTTAATTGCCTAACTTGTCTTGTTGAATAGGACAAGAAATTTCTGCACATTGCAAATAATTGTGAAATGCATTCTTGATTGAGAGATTAGGCAATTCCACGAAGAGCAATGTGTTTCATCTTTTGTTGTTCATCGATGAATAATATCAACAAGAAACGAATTTATTTTGATGTATTACAAAATCGGAAACTTGGAGAATTTAGGAAATTTGTGGAATTTATTGTTGCTGCTATTAATTGTCGCATAGAGATGTGATGCATAGAAAATAGTCAGATAGTGGCTTTGCTAATGGAGAAAGCAGCAGCAACAGAAGGAATGCGCAGAGGAAAGACTGCATCCTGCCCTATAGGCCCTATGGCTATGCATTCATTCATTCACTCAGCAAAGTCACCAGATAGACGAGATCTGCAATGAAGGAGAGATCCATTGCAATCGACAGGGAATCTGACAATCTGGGAATATGACTGGACTGCGTCTGCGAGATCACAGGAATTTCAGCCATTCACTCATTCGGCAACATTCCTTGTTTGTTTATGAAATTACTGCGATTCATAAAAATAGATCGACTAAGAATTTGAGGAATTCACTTGGACTTCCAATGTTCGGAATTCGTTATCAGAGGAAGGAGCGGGAGAGTGATAATACGTGTGTACGAGAGGCCAGATCGAATTAGCCCAATCGGCAACGAAACATTATGCCTAGCCTACGCGGCATAAGACAATCCATCAAGCTATTTTGCGCGAAGCTTCTTCTCGATTTCTATCATTTAAGTTCGAACCATGCTCACCCTATCCGTCGACTTGTTGTAGTTTTGATTTTGTACATTGGACTTCTACCTCTTCTGTCTCTCTTCTTCTCTTCATTTGTCAAACTATTTGCGATCGAGAACTTTCCCTGACCTCGTATAAGCAATGTGAGAAATCTAAGGAAATGCGCATAGCATATCTGCTTCTTTGCTTCTACTGCATTCCTACATACTGTAGCTGGACTGCTATTCTTTTCTGCTTTTCTGTTTTTTGTGCTGACCTCTCGTGTTCTCTGGTCTTAGCCTCTCTACCTGTGCTCTTTGGCATCTCGCCAACTATCCCTTCTTTGCCTGATCTTCTTGCCATTCTAGCCACCGTCTATTATGTCTCGTTTCGTAATCTCTGTAACACCCCAGGCTAGACTTTCGAGCTCTGCGATATCTTCTCACTTCATTTACCGCAGATAGGGCGAAGGGGTTAACTCCTTGCATCACATTCATTAGAGCCGACGATAATTTTCGAAATTCACACACTAGTCTCCCCTTTCCCTGCACTATTTCCCGGCCACCGACAGTCAGAACGTTGCAGAAAGAGAGAAGAACTGTATAGAGAAAAGAAGAAAAGAGGGCGGGACTTGCTAGGGAATAGTGAAGAGAAGAGAAGAGAAAGACAGGGAATAGAGAGAAAGGGGAGGCGACACGCATGGCTTTATCATCACACATAGAGAGAGACAGTCATTCTGCTGTGTTCAGCCTCAAGTTGTACGCGCATTCTTCATTTATTTATTCCGCTAAAATTAGTCTGCATCCAATTCGTCCTGCCAGTGCACAAATGAGCGGAGGCCTAACTCCCTGTTCGAGTCCTTCCACTTCGAATCCAGGCACTCCTCTGCCTATGGAAATGGACATTTCCCAATCGGTCGATGCATTCACCTACCCCATGAACTGCCCCGTCGTTCATTTGGTTTCTCCACCACCAGCTCTCATCTCCCAGCAACCCCTTCTACAGCGACCCTCGCCCATCCAGATGCTGGCCTCTCCCACTCGTCCTCAGCTCAAAGTCGCTCCAATCAGAAGCCCCATCGCCAGTGGCTCTTCTCAGAACTCGACGTTCAATGCGTCCGCAGCAGTTCTACCGCAAATCGTCACTAGCAATTTGAATTCGCCTATTCCTTCTGCAGTCTCGGCCCCTTTGCCTCTGCCTCTGACACCCCGTCCGACATGCCTCAACTTCCCCCAGTCGCCAGTTTGCTCCACTGATCGATCTATCGTGCCTGCTCTGGCCACTGCTCCATCTAAAGCGCCCATTCGACGAGTACCTTCTAAGACCAATCTGGTGCTGAAGCCGTCGACGATCAGAGAGAAGTCAGTGATCATGGAGAGATTCCGTCGCTCTAGGACTAGAAGATTCTTCCACCCCTACGCGACTTTGATGCTGACACAGAAGAAGATGGTGAGTTCTACACCGATTTTGTTATCCCCCCTCCTGATTGGTGTTTGATACATTGCAACGCGCGCGATAGGCGATCACTTTTGACAAATTATTTACATCGTTTTGGTGGTTGTTTGGGTGCCATTTGCCCTGCGCGCTTGTATAAGTGTGAATGTGGGAACAACATCTCTATTTTCCCTGTTCTCGTATTATTTTTGTCAACTGATCTCTGATTGATCGCTCTTGTTGTTTAGAGCGACAATGCAACAATCCACAGCTTATTAAATCGAACATCAAATGCGCTCTTTTTCTTCTCATTCTGCACGTGCTTTTCCTCTCCTTCTTGATCAATTCAGTCAATCCATCCGATTCGTAACTTTCTCACAACACCATTACTAATTGGCCAGATCAGAGAGAGTTCACCAGGTGAATGGGGAGAGAATAGGAGTGTGATTTGAGTCAGAAACAGCAGAGCAGAAAAGAAGAAGGAAGAGGGGAATCGCGTGCGCTCAGTGCTCAGACAGATAAAACAATACGAAAAGGCGAGAAGAGGCGATAATACTTTGTATTTTGTGTCCAAATTGACCGACTTCTGCCATGTGATCTAATGGTTTTTGGTTGACAACTTGCGTACTCTTCAGTCTCTGTTCGCTTCCCAAAATGGCAGAACCAGAAGAATTCAACATTTTTGCAAATAGTTGCGAGTCCTATTTACATACTCTCCATTTTATCATCTTTCCGTCTTATTCATTGTAGTGTTTGTGTTCTGTTGGCTCCTTACAAAAACTAAATACAACCGAATTTGTCAGTTTCGAATGCTGAATGCGCATTGTTTCCCTTTCAATTACCGCCTACTCTTTTTTATTGTGCTCCCTCCAAGGCGTCATTTCACTTTGATGAAATTCAATTGGAAACTCGTTGACCCTTTCCAAGCATTGCTTTCAGTGCAATCAGATCATGAGACGAACTACTTTCTAGCTTCATTCCTTTGGAGTTCGAGAAAAGTGCATCTATTTTTTTGGAATAGCTGAGCATTCGAATGAGAGGGGTTGTAATATTGTGATTTGCTTTGGTCAGATCAAGAGGCAAAAGGCATTTGCATCATTGTTGTCTGTTGCCTTTCCACGCGAAAAGAACTATTTGTTTGCTGATTCTCTGATTATTCCACGTGTAGAAAAATGATTGAATTTCGCAAGATTGTAAAATAATTTGGCTGGGGGAAATGCAGCGCAGGAGAAGGAGAAGTTGCCTAAATTGTGATCAGATTCATTAGCTGAATTCGATGAAGTGAAGAAGTGGAAATGCGAAATCGAAATTGCCGAAAAAACGCTGCAGCATTTTACACAACACCATGCGAATAAGTCATTGGCAACAAAGTCAGAAAGGGAATCCGGTTAGAATTGGAATTGATTCAATTGAGTTGGAGAGAGACCCTGGCCTATTGTGGTATTCGCCCGATTTTGCTCTTTTTTTCATACTATTTCTCAAAAAACCGAGCGAATACTACAATAGGCCAGAAGCAGCAGCCTAAGGAATAAGGAGATGGTGCGCAACACGATTCATTGAGAGAATGGATGAGTCATTCCACTCTTCACTCTCAGTCAGTTATTTATTCAATTCAATCAGGGTCATATTATGCAGTTTCTCTCTCTCTTCTTTTCTCTTCTCTTTGCGGCTATTCCGGTTTTCCGCGTGCATCATCATCGTCTCTGTCTGTCTGTTTCTCTTCTCTGTCTGCACGCTTTCTGCCCCAGGGCTCCTTTTTCTTCTCTCTCTTTCTTCAGCCAGAGATCATCTACGTAGTGATTTATGGATAGTTCAAGATCGCCCAACTCCTTTCACTTCCTCTGACAGTTCTCCCTTTTCATTCTCTGCTCATGCTTTGATGCTGATCAGAATGTCCATGATCTTTCGCTCATCATCAGTCACAAACAATCTAGTTTGTGGTCAGATCAAATGTCAAAAATAAGACATCTCTTTTCCTCCAGGAACATTATCATTTCTCATCGTCTCCGGGTTGTTTAAAACGATTACGAAAATACGAAATTCGACGTTTTTTGGAAAAACGAAATGCCATCGTAAAGCAGCTCTGCACCCATTTTGGCTCACTGCTCGTAGACTTACTCTTATCATTTTGTGTCTCTTCTCTTCATAATGCGCCTAATCAACAATCAAATGTTGTGAACAGGACAAAGCATCGAAAAGCAGAGAAAATCAGTGTAATCTTCTTCCCAAATTTTTCAGTTTGTAGCTAATTATGATCTTGACACTTCCATTTACAACACAAGCATACAGACAGGCAGAGACAGTGACCGACGAAATATTGCGCAATCATTCACAATCAAAAAATTCGTAAAGGTGAAAAGATCAACAATGACATTAGGGATTGTCATTCCCTATAACGACCTGCATTAACGCTAAATCTTTTGCAAAGAATGACGAAAGCGACACGCATTCATTCGGATTAGGTTTACGTGTATCTGGAGCTTCATTTTGAACCACAAAGTGTCAAAACACGCGTAGATAAGAGGCTCTGAATCATTATCAATAACGAGCACCAAGTGATCGAAATTTGATTCAAACTCTGCAAATATTATTTACATAATGTTTAGTGCATCCATCTCGTAGTTGCGAAATTCTTTCTATGCTGCTGCTGCGCTATTGATCTGTAGACTTTTGGAAGATGATGCAATTTCATGATCGTGATGCAATCACACAATCAGTTAGTGCGAATGGTTTAGTCTTGGAGAACTGATTGATGAAGGAATGAGAAGAGACTTATTGTGTGGAGAATTGTTTGCAGTGAAAGAATTACAGACGGAATAAATAGCAGCAAATGATTAAGAGAAGATTGAGAAGAGAAACTGACTTTGTGTATATATTTGTTCGTCCGGAAGTGTGGGCGGAAAGGGGCTATACGAACTATTTCGTATTGGAAGAGTGAAGAAGAATGCAATGCTTCTCCTTGAGGGCGAAGCAATGGAAGCAGTGCGATCTCGTTCACTTCCACTGGCGCCATCACACTTCTCTTCTTATCTTCATTGTTTCAATTAAAATTAGTAAGTTGTGCGAAAGCTTTTACTAAGATTGCTCATATCCTTCAACTTCTCGATAGCGCAAATTTGACGAAGAAAAAGTTAATGAGTGGAATGGACTAGGTCAGTGACCAGAGAATATTTGTATAGAAGGTGGGGGAAGACAGAAAAGGTGTTGCGAAATATCTTTGCATCTCTGTAGAACAAGAACATTGTCCACGCAAGCAACAAAACGTGCCTATTGCCTCTGGCCCGCACAAAAATTCGTTGACAGTTGCATTCTGCTTCTCTCCACTCTCTCATATCCCCTCACTCGATTACTAATATCTTTGACCAGGGGTCAGACTTTCGTAATAATTCGCCATACCTACGCGCATTGGTCCATTGCTTGGAGTGGGAGAGGGAGAGAGAGAGAGAGAAAGACCTTACTTGTCCTCGAATCTGTGCATCTTTTCCTCTCTTCATCCACAGTGCTCTCTGCTGATTTGACCCGAGAAGCGGTCATCTCGCGCTTCTTTTGAAGGAATGGTTTTGTGAGGGCAGATATTGTGCAATACAGAGAGGAGATTAGGGGCATACGGTGGTCGTTCGACCACTCACATTCAAATGCCAATGCGAGCTCAGGACACGGCTGCTTCCCCTCACTACTGTATTTCGAGCCTTTTTATTTGGCCTAAAATCCTGGTAATATATTCACGTTTCGACAATTTTATGGTTTGCAATTGATAAGACCACTTCTCACTTCTCCATCGATCTTCATTCAAACTCACTTATTCATTGCTCTTCTTCCTTAATGCGTATCATCAAATCGAATTGGCTGATAAGGGAGACTCGCTGAAGCTTTTCCCTTCAAAACGAAACATTTCGTAAGAATCACCTCTCTATGTTGACAATTGCAGATAAGATACCTTTAGACTTTTGCACTTGATGCTAAAATTGTCAGGAGCAAATTGCATCAGATTCGAGTATTTCATCAGACTTATTGAGTTGTGTTGCAGGAGATCGGGGCGATTCAAGCATTGAAGGAAGTGGCCTCGAGTCCCGACGAGACGGCCGCCAAATTCGCGTCGGAGGCATTGACGGTGATTGGAGAGGAAGTGCCTTACAAGTTGGCACAGCAAGTGCCTTCATGGACGGTCAACGACGTTCAGTACTGGGTCAGAAAGGTGCGTCTTTACAAATTGCTACAGAGAATTGGAGTAACAAGGGACAAATCCCCGTTTATTGGATGAACTGATTGGCAAGTAGCACCAAATTGTTTGCAAAAACTATGATGAAAGTTCACGAACGAATTTCTGCAGATTGTGAAGCGAATGAGATGGGGGAGAAGAGGCAAAGCGCCTGCATCTTCAGCTTCTTTAGCGTATCCAATCCGGTCTTTTCCTTCACTTCTTTTCTTCTTTTTCTTCGTATTTTTCTCCCATTTTGTGTTTCTGCTGCTGATTTCGGCATTTTTATTCTAATTAGCTATTATTTGCGTGGCGCTTCTCTAATTTGAATGTGAGAAATAGGTAAGGACAGCAGCAGTGAAATGAGATGAAGAAACGTAGAATCGCAGGAGTGTGATTCGATTCGCGCGAATTCTGCAACCGGAAAGAGGGATCTCTTCTGCAAACTGCTGCAAGGCGATGAAGATGAGAGGCCTGCTGATCAGATCCAATCAGCTGTTAATTTGTCTGTACAAAGTCCAACCATAGGCATTTCCAGATCGGGTTCGAGAGCTATGTCGACAATTTCGCTAAGCAAATGGTTGATGGCGATTTGTTGTTGCATTTGACTGAGCAAGACCTGGAGAGTGATATTGGAATGTCGAGTGGCCTGCACAGGAAACGATTTATTCGGGAGCTGGAAAGTTTGAAGGTAAGAGGGTTGAAACTGAAGAAATCGGTATTTACTAGATAGCATTGAACGATTTGTAGATCGCTGCTGATTATTCCTCAGTGGACGAGAGCAATCTGGACCAATTCCTAATGTCCCTTTCCCCTGAACTGTCTGTCTATACATATCAAATGCTCTCTACTGGAGTGAATCGGTCACTGCTCGCCTCGCTGACAGACGATTTGATGCAAACCGCCTGTGGAATCACGAACCCAATTCACCGACTCAAGCTGAAACAGGCCTTTCAAGGTAAGATTGCAGAGATGTAGAGTATTTTTCTATCGAATTATCATGCAGATTCCAAACATCCTGACGATGTTGAAGTGGCCATGTTGAGCAAACAGATCGATGTATTCATTAGCTACAGAAGGAGCACAGGAAACCAGCTCGCCAGTCTCATCAAAGTCCTTCTCCAACTGAGTGGATACAAGGTTAGTCTCTAGGAATTTAATAGGTCCATTTAAATATTTGTTGTCATTTTCAGGTATTCATCGATGTGGACAAGCTTTACGCAGGCAAATTCGACTCCTCTCTGCTGAAGAATATTCAAGCAGCCAAGCACTTTATTCTTGTCCTAACTCCTCATTCGCTCGATCGATTGCTCAATGACCACAATTGCGAAGATTGGATTCACAAAGAGGTCAGTTGCCTTGAATTGTACATGTAGGCTAACTCCCCCAGCTAGACAGCCATGCTCACATAGTGGTAGAGCAGCACACCCCGGAAAGGTGAGAGGTCAGGTTCAAATCCTGACTGCAAGACATGAGTTTTACATAAAATAGCCACTTGCAACAGCCCAATCGAGGTGTGCCGCTAGACCGCCGTCCTATACTTGATATTTAGTTAGTAAGTAAATCATATGAATTTCAGCTGAAATGTGCATTCGATCACAACAAAAATATCATCCCCATCTTCGATCAGGCATTCGAATTCCCTGCACAGGAAGATCAGATTCCTCAGGACATTCGCAACATCACTAAGTACAATGGAGTCCGATGGGTGCACGACTATCAGGATGCCTGCATGCAGAAGGTCATTCGATTCATACAGGGCGAACTCAACAAGACCAGTATGCCAACCACTGTCCCCACCACTAAGGTATACCGTATCGATTGACATAGACAAATGAATATGCGAATGATTGCAGATGGCGAATGGACACCATCACGCTGCGTCGACCAGAAAGCAGATATCGTCGAGCTCGGCCAAATGGAGTACAGGCACAGCCACGCCAAGGTTGAATTCTTCGGCGAAGCCTTCCAAGCAAACAGAGCCGCCCACCCCAACTTGTAAGTTGAATTTAACTGAATTCGAATATAATCGTAAGACAAAGCAATTATTTATTTAGTTTCTTCAATAATCGCTGACAACAAGGCCAAGCGAAAAGCCTACCACTCGTCTGTTTCGACCGTATACGGCCCGTGATTCAGATCTTCAAATAGAATTTCATCAATTTCACTTCAATCACTCTCAATGGGTCGGTCACGTTTTGCAAAATCGCCTGATCTCAATCATTAATGATTTTTTACCAAATTCTCACGTATTTTTGTTTAAATTTGAAAAATTCTGGACCCTCTTGTGATGTTGTTCTTGTTTTGGTGTACGGATTTTCCATTCTGCTTCTCTACTTACTGGTGATACTCGCTGTACTCTGCAATGCTATACTACTGTTAATTTATACAAATTTTATTCTATCTTCTAGATTTTAGTGTATTTTCATCTTATTCATGCATACAAATTTGCAAAGGCTGTGACTTCTTCTTCTTCTTCCTAAATCGTGGTTGCGATCAACACTGACCTCTTAATTTGTATCCTACAAATTGCTTCCTTTAAGCATTTCTTAGTGCTTTCTTGGCTTACTGTAGTTTTTTCTCATCAATATCATACTCTTCAAGTTGTGATGGCCTTCTATAATGACTCGGACCAATTTTCATCTTTTGCAAATATTATTTCTGTTTCAATTGATTCTCGGGTTTTAAATGTTATTCCTGGACAAATTATTTCGTAGAAATGTTCAGATTGTTCAGATTTGTGTGGCCAGCAGCACGCGCTTTATTACGTGCATTATCGTTCTGATTCGTGGGTGTTTCAATCATTTCTATTTCTTACAAATCTCTCTCATTTATTCATTTCGCTGATTGTTCATTTATAAAATGGTGTCTCGTCATTCTCAGGAGTCTCAACTTACTGTTCATCTTATTTTAAGAAGAATCTTTTCGAATTTCATCTCTGAATGAGACAAAATAACTTACCCTATTCTAGGAGCATTTCGAATGGACCCAATCTCTTCTATTTCGACAAGCATTATCATTTCTGATCTACTTATTTTCATAGCTTCGATGGTTGTTTTCAATTCTCACGGTTAAACTTGTTCAGAGATATATCTTCTTCTTACACTTACTGTTAGTGAATTCACACAGCTTTCATTGTTTTTCAATGTTCATTTCAAAATTTATCTGTTGAACGAGAGTTTCTATTTATTTTCTACAAACTGAAAAAAATCGCAATTACTGATCCTTTTCTTTTTTGTATGTATGGATACGTTGGAAAATGAAGAATTATCCCTTAGATTGTCAAAAATGTAACATACAACATTTAGCAAGCAGTCAATTCACGCATGAAAGCATGCATAGAAAAAATTTCAAATACTCACTTTTTTTTCATTTTTAGACAGACTAAATTGAGATCTCTGCACATTTGCGAAGAATCTGTTCTGCAGTTGAACAATTCCATTTTCATCTATAATCTACAATCGTTAACACTAATTCCTCTTTTAACTGGTTTTTGCACTCTGCGACATTTGATCTCATGAATTCTCATTTCTCCTTTCAATTTCCTCTTCTCTAGGCCATTTGATCGTTTGCGAATCGAATGTTCCTGTAATCAATCGTCTTTGTTTTTAGAGTTAAATCAACTTACAACTAGAACACAAAGCGAGGGAAATCAAACATGGAAAATTCAAAGCATTGCCAATTCGAAGTTGAATTTGAAAACGGGAAAACTGGGAAGGCTAGGCAAAATATGCATTCCCAAACTTTAATTATCAAATGAAGCCATCCGCTTATAAAAGCTTTCCCAGAAACGTTTACTTTTTTCGAGCTTATCCAAATCTCTCCATTTCTAATGCTCTCTCGCCCCCTACTGGCCAAGCGCATAACGCAAAAATGCGAGTTTTTCCTCTCATGACAGTGCAGTGGATAGCGCGGAGTAGATTTTTGCCTTGATTCGAAATGATTAGCTAGAGATTTTAAAGGGGGACGCAGAGAAGCTCGAAAAAGTAAACGTTTCTGAGAAAGCCATGGCATCAGGTGGAAGAATTTGCATATAGTACGATTTATTTGAAGTCGATGAAATTGCAGAAGCAATTTCTTTAAAATTGACATCTGAATTGCTTCTTGACTTGCAGCAAGTCGAGAAGGAAATCGATGAACTGAATGGGGCTGTCTTCCAAATCAGCAACATTCCAAGAGATTCATCAGATTGACTCTAAATTGTGCCGTCAAATTTAAGAATGGATAATTTGTATAAAAATTCAATGAATATCAGGGCTTGAAATTCTCGACACTTTTATGACACTGACACCTCAGTGTCGGTGTCAAAACGTTTAAGCTTTGAATGAATATGGGGCAGTCCAAGGACGAATAACCAGACCAGGGAGCACTTTCGTCAGACGAAAATAAACTATAGGGGGCAGGTCGCACGAGTGAATTCATAGCTATGATACTAGGTGCACTGCTAAAATTTAGGTTAATTACAAGTTAGAGAGAAAAATTTGTTAAGAAAATGCAATGGGGTAGGTCGTAAAAGGTTTCTGCCAATTGTCCTCCCTAGATCTGCGAATAGCATAAACGGATCGCCGAGGTACGCTGGAGTTTTCCCATAAAGCACCAAAGTTGAAAGAATGACAGACAGAGCAGAGCGCCATCATCTTCTCTTCCAATTAGTTAATTAGCTGATAGATTTCACGTTGGTTGCGTCAACCAATTAGCATACTTGCCCACTTTTTGTGCATAATTCTGAAGAGTTGAAAGAGGGTAAGCCACCAATGTTCTCAAGCACACTTCTCTAGTTCTTTGGAATGAACTAATGCTCACCTTCATCACTAAATCTAGCAACTCTGTGTCTGTCTGCGTGTGTGCGTCTCACTAAATTAAATTCATCAACTTTCATCCTCTTTTCAGAATCTGTAGTAGTGGAAATGAAGAAATGAAGAGACGACGACGAGCTTCTTTCTGAGTCGACCAAAGAAAAACTAACAGACTCAGGGATAAGATGCTAGAGAATCAGATTGAGAATACTAAACAGGTCCCCCTTTCTCTCTCTCTCTCTCTCTTTCTCTCTAATATTCATTAACTCTCTCCTCTCGTCCCTCCTACTCTCTATATATGAGCTTCATCTATATCTTCTCCCCACATTCCCCATGCACGAATGTCTGCCATGTTGTGTTCCGACTAGATCCCGCCCGCTTTTCTGTGCCCTGTGCTCAAAGCAGCTGACCTCATCTTCTCATCGTCCCACCTCTTTTCTAGTGCTTCGAGCTTCTGCTCCTTCTTCTATCCAGAACACTTGTCTGCAGAGAGGAAGAAGAACAAGTGGATTGAATATTTTTAAGTCGCCCGGAGCCGTATTCATTCATTCTCACTGCGTTGTCATTTCGCCAACAACTCTACATTCTGATATTTTGACAGATTGTCATTTAATTAGCTAGAAGACGAAAAATGGATTTCCCACGAGATCTAGTCGAGGTGAGTTCATCTGCCTGTGTGCCTGACTGTAATGTCTGAGCTCTCCTGAAATTCTCTATAACACTTCTATGGATGTACAAAATCAACACAACCATCAATCCTTTTGAGCTTGTGTAATTCTCTCACAGACAATGCATTCCCCTACAGCAGGCCTCTGTCTACTTCTTTTTCATCTGAATTATTCAATGTTCTCACGTTGACTCGATCTAATGAATACAAAATTTTCAATTCTAGGGGAAAATAAATTTCGTCTAATTAGATGAGAAAAATCTGATAGCCGTGAAATTTTTGAAGGAAGAATCTGAGACATGAAATTCAGACGAAGAAGAGATCACGCTGTGAAAATGTTGATGAATCCTTTCTTTTCTTTGGAATATTTGAATAGAGCTGGTTGAATTTCTAATAGAATGTGATGCTGCATCGCGCGTCGCGTCAGCGCGAATCGTGCTGCCGCTGCTTCTTCCAGAAAAATGCAAAAGATGTCATCATGTTCTGCTCTTCAATGCCTTCCTCTGGTCTCTGCCTATGTAAAGCCATTTCATTTCATTATGTAAAGCCATCTAATTTGATGGAGAGCACCAAAACGAATATACAAAATACAATTCTGCATTTCATACACCCCATTTTTGAAACTCCATATAAAATGCTATAAGAGCCCGTTCAGACGTTAGTTGCGCATTGCAACTCGCTCGAAATAGCGCGGAGAATGAAGAGAGCGCGATTTCATCATTTATTATAGCCTCTTGATCTCTCATGCTATTTCAAGCGAGTTGCAATGCGCAACTAACGTCTGAACGGGTTCTAAGATTTGGTCTATCATAGCTGACATTTCAGCTGAATTGATCACATCTTTAAACCTGTGTACATTTCTTCTGTCCCTGCACCGCTCATTGCCTTTCACAAAGCAGATGAAATTCTCTGCATTGAAGAAATACGAGTTAATAGTTCAATTTTCACATATTTCCTCGCGAAGAGATGTGTGCCTATTAACGAATTCGTGAATTCCTCAATTCTCCGCCCCCTTCTTGTGCGTTCCGTCTTTTTGTAATAAGCGCAATTTTGTGCTGAATTTGAGGGTGGACGTGAGAAGAGAAGCCTAAACGCTGAAGGCTGAAGACTCAACACAAGGAGACAGAAGACAGAAGGCGAAGGCAATGAAGCATTGAAATGAATGAGATGAAGGCAAATGCAATGCACCGAAATAATCCATTTATGAGATTCCTTCCTCTTCGTGTATTTGTCTCTGAATCCTAGAATCCAAATCTGGCAATTCTTCATAAACACCCCATTATTCGTTGTGTCTGGAAGCGGCAATCACAGAGGGCGAAAGATCGTCCGGATTTCAGAAGGCTTCCCTCCTCTCCGTCGTGTCCTTTGTTCTCTTGATGATAACTGAATTTCTATCGAACTAACTTCCACAAGGGCAATTATCGCCATCGGCAACGTCACTCAGTGTCAATGTAATTTTGAGAGGACTTCCCATTTAGAACAATTATTATAACTAAAAGTTCTGTTGAAAAAGAAGTATTGAATTCTCATAATTGTTCGGAAATTCATAATGTCAGCTGAAATTTTTCAACTCCTATATTCTAGATCTACGAATTCTCTTTGAAAATCAGCTGCAGCAGAGAGAGCGAAGCAATACGTTGTTTGGTTCGCGCCATTGCGGGAAAGGTGAATTGGCTAATCTTTCTGCAGAGTTCACATCAATCAGAGAATCAAGCCAGAGTTGCGAATTTAGATCCGAAAAAAACCCGATCGGGTCTTTCTCTCCTTCGCGCTTCTTTTGCACTCTATGTCCTCTACGCTTTTCGTCGTTTTCTACCTCTCTTATATAATGTCGGGTTTCAATGTCTGATCGGTCTCAAGTTTGCAGCTCGGAATCAGACAATGCAGTGCATTTGCCTTGCTCGCTGCAAGCATCTCCCCGACCCGAATCCAATCAAATTAGCGCTCACTAAACGTATCTATCAGATCTTCTTTTGTCTTCTGCTTCTGCCTTCGTCTGTTCTCTGCCCAATTCCATTGGGCTTCTCAAATGATAGCCTCGTTCCCAAAAGACTGCTGTTCTTCTACAATTCAACCTCATTTTCGCGGTGATTGGCAGCAAATTGAAGCGCAGCGCGCCTCCAATTCTACCCTCTGCATCACTCTGTCCAAATAGGCTTTCAGACAGAACCTGATGGAGGATTGAGATGGAAATGAAGTGAGTCTGAACCCAATGAGATTTATTTCGGAGAATATTTTCATGAAATTATTTTGATACGCATTTCACGAAACTGCCCTTTGAGATGGGAAAGAGAAAGACCCGCTTATGTGAAGGGAATAATTACTTTTCCTGAGGAAAAACAATATTGAAGAATTTTCCTTCTCACAGGCTTTACTATGATGCCAACTCGAGATGAATCATTATGCGAAATTCACACCTTTTTCCCCTTCCGATCCTTCACATTTGAGAATTTTCGCTTTATCAGAAAGCTAGTAGAATAGCTGGATGTTGTGCGAGATTTCTCAGCCTAATTTGCGTATTTGCGAGGCAGAGCAGCGCAATGCAAAGATGGTCACTTAGAATGAGAAATTGTTAGGTTGTGGATTTGTGAATTGAATGGGAAAAGAGAAAGGGACAACTGATTGCACAAATTCTCAGAGTCGAGTCACAGAGCAGTGAAATGCAGAAATGCAGTGCATTCTTTGCATTGTAAATGTCCTGTTCAATTTGCACTCTGTCTTTCTTCTGCTTGTTTCTAATAGCCCTCCACCAATCTGGTTCATTGTTGTTACCATCCTCCCTTCTGAGAAATAATATGGTGAAGGGAAAAAAGGCTGGTAACTGCAAGGGGCCCTCCAAGCTCCATATTCATTCTTCAATTTTGTCTGCTCATTTTCTGTTGATATCATACTTCTTCCAGAATTTAGATCATTCTCAGAATGTGAAGGTTTAATCCTTGTGTAGTTTATAGAGCGACGTCTTTCTGTGAGGAAAAACTAGTCATTGGGGGTGGCTTATCGAAAGGCTTCTTGGCTCCCAAATCCATTACTTTTTCAAGACCATTGTTTGTGTGCTGACAAATTTAGATATCTGTTCGTTCCCTGACTTACCCCATTAGCAGAGGGCTTATCGCTAATCTCCATCGGATTATTGTTTACAGATGTTTTTTCGTACTATCAATTGGAACAAGACGAAACTCCTGGACATGTACGCTGAATTCCACAAAAACACATTTTGTGCATAATTGATTTGAAAAGTTTGAAGATATTCTCTCATCGGGTTGCTCTGCTTGTTGAGACAATAATCTCCCTTCCTCAATAGGTTTCGAAGACTTTCTTTTAGAACTTTCTCACATATTTAGAGTGCACAATTCTGAGGTAGACATCCTGAGGGGAGTCTTTCATTTCCCGTTTAGGAATTCCTCTCTTCTTCGGAGATAAAATAATCCTCAGGGTATTTGTCTCATTCACTCCTAATTACTCGCCCGGTATTTTCATTTTCAATTCTGATTAATTACCCGCAAAGATCTGCCCTGTCTCTGCATTCCATCACTCTGTTGCCATTTCCTTCTGCCCCTATGTCTATTCTCATTACGAGTAGTCATTTCTTTCCTCGTTTATGAGAATCGCGACCACAACAAACTTTTCTGCCATTTGCCAAATGGAGTCACTCAGATCATTCGCCTTATCCTGGACTTGTTCGAATGTGTTTTCTAGTGTAAATTTGAACTTCCTGGACCTAGAAACGGCAGGCAACTTTGCCTTGTTTCTTTACACCCTTGCATAGAACTGTGAATTATTCATTTGGCATTGCGATTTTTCTCCTGTTTCCTTCTTTTTCTTTTTTCGACCAGCTTTTTCTCCCCTCTTTTGAGCATTCTCAGCCCACCTTTTTATCATTATTTGTTCTCATGCACAACCATTAATATTGTCCGATCTCCTTCATCATGCGAAGACCAGCTTGTCTCTGTCTCTGCCTCTGCCTCCGTCCCCATTGATTATTATCCCTCGAACTTCCTGTATCTGCTCACCCCATTAGTTTTTGCTCTAACAGGCCATCTATCATTCCATTCCTCATTCATTAATTCGTCAGTCTGTCGTCAGTGCAACGAGTATCTGAATTGTTTCCCCCTGTGCCTCGCCTTCTTGCCTCCTTGCCTCAGACATATTCAGGATTCCGAATCAAAGGCAGAGGCATCTTTGAGCACACACACACAACACATCTGTTTTCTTTGTTGCCTAAAGAAGGAATATTGCGCGAGAAGAGGCAAAAGGGAAAGGATGTGAAGGGAAGGGGACGGCGAAAATTGAGAATAAAGAAGAGTCGCATCACTGACAGCCAACAAGACATTCTCCTTGCCTTGCCTTTCCGAATCTCATACAACGTAGCCAGGCAGAATGAACAGAGACAGAGTCTCAAGCAGCAGGTTGCTCTCTTTGCCTTCTACTTCTGATACAATTAGAAGATGGCATTCCTATTCCCATTCTCCTCCTCATCCTTTTCATATATTCACTTCTGCTCTGTCCCAACCATCCCATTCTCTTTCGTCCCCTTCCTTCTTCTTCACGTTTTCGTTCAATATTCACACACACACACACACATCTGCAAATCTTGCCTATCTTCAACACTCATTTTTATCAGCTCTTTTTTTTTTCATCAAAACATCAATTTCCTGTGCACATTTGTTTTCCTCTGATAAGCGACGTGAAGACAAGTTGTTTTGAAAATTGAACCCTTTTCCAAGTATCTGAATCTAACTTCTTCTGATTTTTCTATTTCAATAATGTCTGCTTGCCCTGTTTCGTGTTTAGTTCCTTGCTTGGCAAAGGCAAACTGCATCAGATTCGAGATAATGTGAATGTAATGAGGATTGCACCGAGTTTGAGTGTCTCTTCTTGTCTTCTGCGTGAAGCCTTGAAGCCACAGGACATTTTGATAACAAAGCCAATTGGTGTTGAGATTCAGAAGATTCGGGGATAGGTTATAATGCTGAGGAGATGCAGCAGCATTTCCTCTGTCTTTCCAGTCTTATACCCGACAGCAAGTTGTCTGTCTGTTGTGTCTCTTTGAAATGCTCCAAATGCTACAAATTCTCTGCTGCTCCTCTTCTCATAATCTCTTTTTATCAGTCTACCTTCTCAATTTACCTGCCCTCAACTTGTTCTCCTCTGTCTGTCTGTTGTTGTTTCCTTTCATCCATTTATTCTCGTTCAGAGGCAACCTGGAAAAACCAAAGCAACAAGACATACGAAATAGTATAGGATAAGGGTAAGGGAAAGGTTTTGTGTGTGTTCTTTTCCAATACTATTTCGTCGTCTCGTCTTTCCAGGTTGACCCATTCAGACAAGCGCAGGTTATTTGCTTCATTTGCAGCATGCAATGAGCGACTCGTCGCAACATCTGCGGATCGCTCTCACAATCACTCACCTCTTCCTGGTCGCTCTCGGCTCCATCAATCTGCTCATCATTCTACTCATTCTCATCAAGCCGTAAGTCCATCAACTATAGTGGCACGCGGATTTTTGAATACCACAAGTTATAAAATTCGAGAATTTGAAATACAGGGCATAGGGATAGGGGAGACTGTGTAAGGGCTATATGATATCAAATAGCTAATTATAAACACATCTTGTTGATCTTCCTGATAGAGAATTATTTATCCATCTCTATCATGAAATCTCACTCTCCAAAAATAGTTATGGTTTTGTTAACAATTAATTCATCCATCTTTCTTTTTCTTCTCAAACCAATGTTGTGTGGATTTGCAGCTATTTACGCTCTATCACGAATGTGTACATGATCGGCCTATGTCTGGCAGACTTCATCTATCTGACAGACCTAATTCTGGTGGCAGCCACCTCGATGAATGACAAGTCCTGGCCTTTCGGCCGCTACATCTGCATTCTCTATCACGGAACTGAGACTACCGGTAAGCTACTTTTTCTAGCAAATCATCAACATTAGCGCGTCGCTTAACATTACCTGCCAATTTGCATAATTTACGATTCCATGTTTATGGCTAGTATGACGGAGTCTTCTCAAGAAAACGTATCTCCTTTCCTTTCTGAATAACTCGTCTCGAGCATAAATCTTATGCGTCAGACAACACGTTTCTTGTGAAGAGAAGAGAAGCGACGTCATTACATATGTAATCTCTCCAAGATAAGAAGCTAATTGGTTAAACTAGCATCATTTCAACTCGTAACATTTCAGGCAAATATGCGTCAGTTCTATTTGTGGTACTACTTGCCGCCGATCGATACATCGCCATGTGCAAAACGACGCTCTGCAACAAATACAGGTCTGTTGTTCTTGTCTTTGACAGCGACAGAGACGATGAACGAATGAATGGAATGGTTACAGGAACTACAGGACAGCTATGGCTCTGAGCCTAATGGCGTGGATGACGGCTTTATTCTGCAGCATGCCACTCTACTTCTACGCTGATGAGGCTAGTTCACTTTTCTCTTCACATACAAAGCGCAATGCGCAGATTGCACTCTCCCATTGTTGGAAGATACGAACTCTGCTCTACCTGTTGCTAAGTTTCCCTCACAGTCAATGGTTTCTATCCTTAAAATTCAAGAATTTCTCAAGTTCTGCGTTCCAAAGCCCAAAGCTGTTCATTCCTTTTCCTTTGACAGAATTGTACTTGAAAACGTCTGAAATTGCAAGCTAAAATAATCAATGACAATAATGCAGATGAGTGCACGAAAGAAGAACAAAAACGCGACGGAAAACAGTAGTCAATCGGAAAAAAACAAAACATTCTGCATGGTGTTTTGGCCGAATCCGTATATGTCACAATCGTAAGTAGCCTCCACAAACGAATTCATCCATTATTCATGATTCATCTAAATCTCAGATACATAATATCCTGCTCAGTGGCTGTATTTATTATTCCAGTTCTAGCTATATTCTATTTTTACTACCATGTATTCTGCAAACTACGCGAGGCTGCCAAGGCGAGTTATTCTGGAATGTGCTCAAAAATATCTCGACCAATATTAAGGGATCGCGCAGATTACATCGGAACAAAACCCGGTCATCCTATCAGAGAGTGACCCGCAGTGTGCAGAGAGTCGTTCTCTTCCATCTTCTCTGTTGGTAAGTCACTGCCGCCGTGTTGTGTGCACTCTCCTTCACCTGCTAATGTCTCTGATTTCTGATTTAAGGACCCCCTTCTGGCTATTCAATCTATTCACTTCGATCTACCGAATTCGTATTTCCACCCAGTTCCTTCGCATCTGCGTCAACATCATCCACCTGTTCCCCTATATCAATTGTGCCATCAACCCCCTGCTCTATGCCTATCGAGCAGAGAATTTCCGTGTCGCATTCAAGTCGCTGCTCTTCTTGGGTCGAAGGTTTGTCTCTGTTTATCTGCTTTGCATCGAGACCTTTCTGAATGAGCTGTTTGAAGAACGGCGTCTCTGTCTCTGCCAGATGAAATTCGAACGAGCACAACGAGAAGTACATACTACAGGAACAGTAGCAAGTATGTCAAGTAATTGTCAGATACGCATAGCAATGAACGGGTTTAGTGTCGACAGTATGAAGCCCAGTTTGGCTCTCGCAAAGAAGCAGCAGTGTGTAGATGAAAATGCATCGATTTACATTGCAGAGGATGAATCGCTGGCCATTGACAATGGGCCTTGCATGGATATAAAGGAGTTGGAACGGTAAATATTGTATAGATCAAATGAAGTGGCGCTTCGTGTGTTAAAGAGCGCCGTTACGAGAAATGCACGCAAAGAGGGAGGCTAGAGTGCAGAGAAAGGCGAGTCAGCGGGGGACAATGGAAGAGGATGTAGTACGCAATTTCCCCTGTGTCCCTCGCTATTTTTTTCAACACATGAATTTTCGCTTAATTTGGCCGATACAATATTTGTTAATGAATTGTTGCAAGAATTAGAGGTGTTCAGGAGGAAAGCGGAACTGATGAATTGGCGTCCCTACGATGGAACGAATGCAGACGTGCTTATGGTAAACAGTGGAGAAGTTGATGGATTGAGAAAGCATAGTTCAGATTGATCAGGATCAGCACAAGTCATCTGCCCGAAGTCTGTTTATGCCTGCAATTACTGTCGCCACGAATGGAGAGAAAGGCACCAATTTGTGAACAACGAGACAATCAATCACTTAATCCATCGAAGCTTTATCCATAATCTAGCGAGTATTTCAGTCCTTCTTGATCATACGGGTATTGTTTGCTTCTTCTAGGCATCATATTCTGGAATCTTATCTTGAAAGTGAATCATATTCTAGACGAATACAGGTCAATTCATTACAAGTATCAACTAACATTTCACATAATAAAGTTCTAATGCCAGCTGAAAATTATGTGTCCGTTTCCAAACGTCGCTTAACTATCAGAATATCATTAGCATCCATTAATCTACTATTAAAAAATACAAATTATGCATGTGGGGGCTGATTTTTGAAAAATGTTCACCATAAAAGGGGGGTGTATAGGCTCTCTGAAAATCACGATTTTTTCAAACTCATATAATTATGTTTATATTAGGATTAAAGTTCGACCCGATGTGATGACTCACTGTTCTTCCTTATCGACAAAATGAGTTCGAGTTGAAATCTACAAACTAAACATTGCATTGTGCAGTGAGTGGCAGAGCAGCCCATTTTAGTCTGAAAACCCTCTTATCATTCCATTTTCATTCTCAATCCAATTCATTAAGCTTCCTTCTTGTCCTTTTTATCATCATTTGCCCAGTCATTCAGTTTGTCTAGCGGTCATCAAATCGACTTATTTATTTTATTACGTCCAGAACAGACCTTTTCTTTGTGAATTGCGCCTCAGTTCAGATGCAGAAATGTTCGTGTTTGATTTTGCTCTTCTCCATATTCTTGCCTACAATAGTCAGTAGCACTTCTAAAACTCATAGGTTGTTCAAATTTTGGCAGGTAGAATTTTTTGAGAACAAATCTGAAAATTTTCATTCTTACCTCTTCAAATTGACAGAATGCAGCCGAGAAGAAACATTTCTGTGAGAATGGTCAATGTTATCCTGTGGACGAAATGTGGTACAATGACATGAGACTTGATCACTTCAGCTATACAGATGATAGAAGATTTCCATTACGGTCTGTCTATTTCAATTAACAACTACTAAATGGCGGAGTGCTATAGTTAAAGATAGACGAGAGGATGAAGTTTGAAAGAAATAGTGTGGAAAAGACGCACATTCCGCGATTTAGTAATTGGCATTTGAATGTTATGTGAAAAATGCAATTTAGTTGGGTTCGGAATATGACATTCTACAAGGATGGAGGACCGATCTTCTTTTACACAGGCAACGAGGGCGATTTGGACGGATTCATTGCAGCCACAGTACAGTCGCATTCTCATATGCATTGTTTATCATTATGACATATGATTATCTCAGGGAATGATATTTGACTTGGCGCCCAATTTCAATGCAGCCATCATTTTTGCTGAGCATCGGTTCTATGGCAAGACTCAGCCATTTGGCAACAATTCCTATGCAAACGTGGGCAACATGGGATATCTGACATCTGAGCAGGCACTGGCTGATTTCGCCGACCTTCTATGGGAATTAAAGACTCCCAAAAATCGTTACAACTTCACGTTCCCTGCCTCCACTCCAATCATCTCGTTCGGTGGTTCGTACGGAGGAATGCTCTCTGCCTGGTTCAGAATCAAATATCCACACCTCATCACGGGGCAAGTCGTCTTCCTTCTCTTATACAATGCAGACATCTTAGTGCTTGGGCTGGGTCAGCTCCTTTGATCTATTTCCGAGGAAACGGCGTCAATCCGGGCATTTTTGACAATATCACAAGCAGAACGTATGTGGATGCGGGCTGCCAGAGAGATATGTTATCTGGCAGCTGGAATGCAATTCTGAGAATGTCAAACACATGTAAACTGTTTCTACAATAATTACCCTAGAATTGGGCCCCGTCCCTGTACTTACATACGAATAAAGAGGGTAGGGTATATAGGAAAAGCGAAGAAATAAGAAAAACTAGCCGTCTGTAAATATAAAGGGGACCAAAATTGTCGTGAATCTTAAGCAAGTGGTCGTGACTGGCTGAATAAACATTTCTCGTTCGACCCCCGAACGCCTATCAACTCTACAGATGCTGGCTATAATCTAATCGGCTTTTTCCAGTTCTGTAAATGCACACATTC
Organism: Diploscapter coronatus; assembly: GCA_964036155.1. Taxonomy (NCBI): domain Eukaryota; kingdom Metazoa; phylum Nematoda; class Chromadorea; order Rhabditida; family Rhabditidae; genus Diploscapter; species Diploscapter coronatus. The sequence continues at coordinate 79,435,786 of OZ038423.1, read as the reverse complement.
CGAGATAACTGTAGCGAGTTCAGAGAGGCAGTGGAGTACATGGCAATGACGGACTATCCCTATCCAACCAATTTCCTCATGCCACTCCCTGCTTGGCCTGTTCAGGTTATTCCGTTCATTCAAATTGTAAACGATTGACAATGGATCTGTTGCAGTATTCGTGCCAATACATGAACGCATCACCCCCATATACAGACGAGCAGCTAGTGACGGCCATCGGAAATGTGGCCGCCGTCTATTACAACACATCTGGCAACACGACCTCCTATTGCATAGATCCGTCCATTTGTGGAGATCAGGGCACTGGGGGATTGGGAGACGATCAGCTGGGATGGCCTTGGCAGGTCTGTTTGTTTGCATTCGTTCAATTATGATCTCTTAGTCAAGGAATGCTCTGAGATAGTGATGTGGATGTGCACTTTGGGAGGGGATAATGACGTCTTTCCGGCCACCTGCGATGGAGATCCTCTGCCTGGGTTGCTCGATTATTGCAGTTATGCATTTACTCCGTATGCTTCTGCATTCAACGAGTGATTAACGCGGAGGAATTCAGATTGGGATGGAAGAAGGACATAATGAATGTAGATGCAATCGCCATTCTATATGGGCTGAATCTGAATGGAGCTAGCAATATTATTCTCACGTAGGAACTGCAGAATCTTATTATTGTTGATGTCGAAATCTGGGAGGGGTGTGCAAAGTGGCACACAGCTATTTTTAGTGGTTAGAAAAAGCGAAAAATAGCACGCGAAAAGGAGAAAGACTGACCCTAAAATCCCCATTCTTTTTCCCCTCATTTTCGACACCAACAATAGATGTTTGTGATTGAGATAAATTAGACAAGGTCATCTGGATCCGTGGAGTGGAGGCGGCTACAGAACTGACTCGCCTGGAGTCGATCCGGCCAGGGGCATTTATGTGGTCGAGATCCCTGGCTCTGCACATCACTTGGATCTACGTACTCCAAACACCTGCGATCCAAACACAATCACTAATGCCAGATATCAGGTATAGTCCATCAGGGCTTCTTCTTGTAAAAGCCGCACACTAGCAAAATAGGGATAAGAGTAGGAGCTCGGTAGGCTAGGTTAACTTTTTTCTAGAAATACTCGACTCATGCTGCTCATCATTTTGAGACCAACAGTTTACCTTTCCCTACCCCTTGTATAATCATGGATTTGACAAGTTTACGGCTTTTACAAGAAGCCTTCATCATTGATTGCCTTCGAGAGAGAAATGATTTGAGATTGCAAATATTCTGAAATGTTGGGTGGACCCGAGCTGCACGCAACCACCTGTCTGGCAGCCATTACCAGACATGATCATTCCGCCTGCAAACACTGAATGCAAAGATCTCAACAATCAATATCCTTGGGGCCAGAACACATCGACTTCAGCTACTTCATCAGCACAACCGGGTACTTCGTCAACACAACCGAGTACTTTATCAACACAAGTGGGTGCTTTTTTACCACGAATGAGTACTTTGTACCAAAGATTTGCTATGAGTACATTGTTACCACAACGGAGTACTTTTTACCAAAAGTGAGTACTTTGTTACCAAAGACAAGATAATGTGGGAAAAGATGAAAAAGGGGAAGAAATAGCGTTTGGTAACAAAATGCTCACTTTTGGTAAAAAGTACTCATTTATGGTAACAAAATGCTATTTTCTTTGGTAACCAAGTACTCACTCGTGGTAACAAAGTACTTTAAGTCGGACAAATCTGCCAGGCATGCTTCGATAGGAATTTTATCTGTCATCGTCATAGCAATTACATCGACACTCCTGTAGACATTGAGTTTCTTAGAAGTTCTCTGTATGTATAAAAATTCATCCACAAAAAGTCAGTCTCCTCAAGACGCGACCCGCAAAAACTCGCAAATCGACACCCACAGAAAAGTAGTGCACCTTTTCGAGAGAGATAAGGAAGACGTGTTCTTTTTATCTCTCGATACGATACACTATTTTTCTGCGGGTCGGTTTGCGGATTTTTGTGGGTCGAGTTTTGAGAAGTCTACAAAAAATAAACAAAAAAAAACATCTTTATGGTTCGTTTTTGTTGATAACATTTTCGTGAATAAAATCCTACTCGTTCGCTATGCCTATGTGCAATTCTAGCAAACGCTAAATTTTGAAGATTTCCTCTTCCATTCGCTTGGAGAAATTGATGAGATTTGGATACTTTTTGAGCGTGTTGATGAGATCCATCACTGGCAGGCGCATCGTCAAAATCGTGTACAAGTGGCCGAACAGCAGAGCGTCTGCCTGAGCATTGAAGACATATGAATTGATTATGATAGAGAATGAGGCTGCGTAATTTTTCCTCCCACAGGTGTTAATGGTTCTTCCCAAAAGTGATCCTTTCCCTCCAAGGCGTGGAAAAGAAATAGCGAAAAATGGTTCGTGAAAAAGAGTGAGAAAGTGTTTAGGGGCAAGAATGTTGATCTGACCGATCCGAATTTTTTTAGTCAGGTCCGGATCGTAAATTTTAACCCATCAACATCCTTGTGTTGGGAGAAAATATTACTTTCGGAAGGAATCATTACACCTATGGTAGGAAAATATTACGCGGCCATGAAATGAAATGAATTACCTGAGTGAGAGAATCGGGGTAGAGGGAGGTCTGATCGCCCAGTTTATTGCTCATCGCACGGAACACTTTATCTGCTTGCTCGATCACTTCTGTCAATGTCTGAATTTTTTGCAAATGATAATTTTAAAAGAAATGTCAGTGCGTTGACCTGTCCAGTTTTTTTTTAATTGAATACAAATTTTTAATGAAATATTATCAAAAAATATTTTCTATAATTATATTAAAGTAGATTTTTTTAAATCCATGATAACTAAAGAAAGCATCGATTTTTGAATCATATTTAAAAGAAGGCTTCGCCGGACAGAGCAAAGCACTGTGAATGTGTTGAATAACCTTCTCAGCCCATCCCGCATCCTCGAGCAGAGCCAACATTTGCCTCCTTTTGATGATAGGCAAAATGGTGCTGAGCGGCCAGTGATAAGCACAGCCATAACGCGGAGAAGTCACTTGTTTGTATGTCTCATCGTGCTTCCATGAAATGTACAGCTGAATTATCCGTTGGAAGAAAATACCGTACAATCTAAGATAGAAGCCCATGGACTTCTATTTTTGGATCTCGAAATTTTCAAACAAACACAGCTCTTCGTCTCTAATGATCGAAATCGCTTTGGATCAAGTTTAAATCTACGCAATACACTGAAGAATATCATAAAATGCTTCCTCGAGTGATTCGAATTGATACTGGATGGTTTTGGTATTTTGAGGGGTGGACTTCTATTATAGGTAGGGGAGGAGCCTCTAATTTAGGGTGGCTTCTATTTCAGGCTTTATGGCAGTCAGATGAATAGACTAACTTCGACAAGCCTGAGAGTGTGGTCGATGAGGGCTAAGTGGGCGATCATGTCGGAGACCTGCGATTCTGTCAGATGCGAGCTGAACGCGATGCCTTTCTTCTCCACATAGTCCACTATGTTCGAGAACTCGGCAATCAGAGTGTTCTGCACACGAAGCAGAGGGCCTTTACCTGAATGAATTGAATTTTTCTGGACAATTTGGATAATTTGGGCAAATTCGATTGTCGTAACGTTGCGCAACGTGTTTTAATGAAATGTGTATATTGGAATTATTCCAGATTAAATATACCCTACAACATGTCGCGACAAATCTAGATTATCATAATTCGTAGCCCACAGTTAAGGGCATAGGGTAAGATAGAAAGAAATCTTTTACCGTACTATTTCATAGGCTATGAAGCTACGAAATATCAAGATAGTCTTTTTCTGTTAAAAGAAATGTCAGTGCAAACCTGTAGGAGACATGAATTCCACATTCGGTCTCTGCTTGACTGTGTAGGGCAACTTGGCCATTCGCAGAAACATCTGTACTGCAACTGCATCCGAATATTCGTACAGCAAAGCCTGTTCATCTGCAATGTGATAAATATTCTTCTGCTAGAGAGGAAAATGAAACATACTTGGGTTATTCGTGTAGAGAATGACATCCTTCCATTCCTGTCCTGCATTCAGAGCCAATCCATCATTGACGATCTGCGAGAAGAGCGAGGACTGAGCCATCTGCTCTAAATGAATGAACTCATTCTAAGGTTCGACTTGAAGAAAAAAGATATCACCATGGTCATTCAACCGAAATTCCCTCGTCTCCAACTGAAACAAATGTGAAAACTTTATTCATCAAAACACAATATGAACAGACCTAGGCAGGACTTAAGCCAGAATTTCCGTCCGTACCGTCCCCTTAAACCAAATGTTCCGCTAAGATCCTCATGCGTACCCCCTTAAGTATCACTTTTCCATAAAAATTGTTGTCTTGCGTATCCCCCCCCCCCCCCCCTAAAAATCTCATTCTGGCTGAAAATCTGCTTAGATCTGTGAATTTACAATCACAGAAATGTACGACTATGTTAAAGTGAGCCATCCATCTATTCAGAACCTCGTATTTTTTGATATCGCAAAGTTTGATAAGGGAGATCATTACATAGAAAGTGATTAGGATGTGGCAGGCTTTATGAGAAGCTGCCTGTCTGATTTGGACACGAGCAGCAACTGCACGCTGTCGTGCTTGTTGCTGAGCAACTGCCGGCAGAGTTGCAGAATGTCGGCAACTGGTTGCGGCTCTGGCAGCTTTGAATCCAAGTTCACAAATCTTAAATTCGTCAGAAAATAAGGTTATCATCAAAAATGGATGAATAATTGATACTCACTTCCCCTCGGCACTCTTGAGCACTGTGAACCAGTGTCTGCCATTCCAAAACGGGATTATCGATTTGGAAGGAACGTTGAAAATGATCGCGTGCACCTCGTCGAAGTTGATCCGATCAGCAGGCAGACGCACATCGAACCAAGCGACCTGAAAATGCGTATGAAATGGAGTGATTTGAGAAATTGGATCACTCACCTGGAATCCCTCTCTTTCCAAGGCAACAGACAGCACATTCACATCGTAATTGCCTAGACCGACCCAAGATCTGAAATCGGAGAGGGTTGCAAAGGCCATTAATAAAAGTAGTAGCACAAAAATTTAATGAATATGCATATTTTGAGCCAGTTAAAAGTAATAGCTTACCCATAGGATAGTATCGAGTAGGTATTTAGTAATAGAATGTTGTATATCAAACTTTTTAGCTCAGAAACTTCATATTATGGTGATTATTATTTTCTAGATTGTGTTTCGGCACTACTTTATTAATTGCCATTGCAAAGAATTGACAGAAATAGACATACTTGTGTGGATTGAACCATTTGCTCTCATTGAGTCCGTAGCAAATTTCGTCGAGAGTCGTTGCATCGTAGACCTTCCTCTGCAGCAGAGCATTCAGTGCGTGCACCAGGCACATCTGCTTCGTCTGTCGCTCGTGGTACATTTGGACTCTCTGCAAAAATACAACAAAAATTAAAATAAACATGAAAAAAAACAATTTGAGTGAAGGAGAAAACGCTGTAAACAATGAGTGCAGAAATGCAGTGAAGGAGTGGGGGAGAGTGAAATTGTGCAGAGGAGGAGAACATGGCATGCAGGATATGAATGATGACAGTAAGTGAAAATGGAAACGTATCTGAAGAAGCAGAAGAAATATCAGAGATGCTCTCCCCTCCCTAATTGAGTTACTTGTTGACTCGACACTCTGCGTTTTGAAGGGAAAGGAGAAGCGGCCAAATCCGGACATGCAGCTGCACAGCTGAATTGATTCCCTAACAGAGCTGCTTCTTCAACACATTCCATATCACAATGCTTTGAGCTATCCGGCGTCATGTTTCTCCACTAAAAACTGATACCTTTATCTATGTATTATTTTTTAAATATTTGTTTACTGAAATTTTTTAAAGATATCCCTGACAACATAAACGGAGAATATTTTCAAAAAATTCAATTTTTTAGAGGACTTCGTCGGACAAGGCAAAGAGAGCAAGACACTGATATATAAATCGTCCATCAAAATGGCGATCGACCCGAAGACGACGCGCACTCTGTTGCTCATAATGACCACATTCACGTATCTGCTGCTGGGGGCTGCAGTGTTCGACTGGCTCGAAAGCGGGGAGGACGCCAAGTTACGGGAGGAGATTGCGAAGATACAGACCAGGATGTACAGCAAGTATAACTTCACGAGCACGTGAGAAAGGCTTCATCTCGTGCGGAGAAAACAGAAAATGACTATCGGCTTTGAAGGGACATCGAGTTGCTGGAGACGATCGTCGTGAAGGGCATGTCTCACAAAGCCGGCTTTCAATGGCACTTTCCGGGGGCCCTTTACTTCGCGACGCTAGTCATCACTACTGTTGGCAAGACCATTCTCCACACCAACTCCACTCTTCTAACGCGAACTGGGCTCCTGTATTTACAGACAGCCGTACTTACAGACGAATGGGAAGGGTAGAGAATGTAGAAGAAGTGGAGAAATAAGAAAACGAGTCGTCTGTGAATACAGGGGGCCAACGAGTTGTATGTGTATGTCTATGTTTCAGGCTATGGCCATTCTTCCCCCGAAACATCCGAGGGCAAGTTGTTCTGCATGATGTTCGCACTGGCGGGCATCCCCCTGGGCCTCATCATGTTCCAGAGCATTGGCGAGCGAGTCAACACTTTCACTGCATTCTGTCTTCATAGAGTAAGTCAATCTCTTCATTCGCTCAACTTACATGCTTACATGTGAGAACATTCAGGTCCGTGATTATTGTCATCGTCATTCGAAGCCCTATCTGAGGGAAGTCACTCCCACGCATCTGCTTGTCGTGTCACTCTCCATCGGAACCGCCATTATCATTGCAGGTATGCTCAATTGAAGACCACGTTACTGTGACATCGAATTTTCAGGCACATACACGTTTCATGTCAAAGAGAATTGGAGTCTTTTCGATGCCTACTATCATTGTTTCATCACACTCTCCACAATAGGATTTGGCGATTTCGGTAAATAGTTTCTCGAAAAAGTTATCGACTGAAAAGATATACTTTCCAAATATAGAAAAGTAGGGGTAGGGGAGAAGATGTTAGGCTAATCTTTGTCTGGAGACGTTTATCGTATTGTGCTCTACATTTTGATACCGAAGATGAGCCTCCCCTCTCTATCTCTGGTTCTTATACGAAGCCATAAAACTTCAGCCGTATATATCTTTTCAAGGCCTGCTTTTTCCAAGGAGTCCCGTAAAAATGAACAAGTTGAATCTTATTTGACTATTCTTCGACGTTTCAGTTCCACTGCAACAGGCATTTGCCCCCCGAGAAGAGCCCGGCTACTATCTGTTCACTCTGCTCTTCGTATTGGTTGGGTTGGCCGTCTTCTCTGCCTGTGTCAATCTGCTAGTGTTGGGGTACGTTCATGCTCGTCTTATAAAAAAAGCATCTCGTCATAATTCACAATTTCTAAAATTCATCAGAATTAAATAGGGCTAGAGGATAGGTGTTGTGGTAAGGTAGCGCCACTAAAAACGATCTACTCGATTTACTGAATACTCAGATATCACATGCTCTATCCAGCCCTAAATATAAACTCTTGGAAAAAGTATAAGAACGGTATCAAAATGGAAGTTCTGACACAATGGCCGAAACTTCATAAAGCGGAACTATTTTATCACGAAAAAGCATATTGAAAACTCCTATTTACTTGTTTATATGAAGCTCATACTCACTATATACTTTTTAGAATGTTTTTCATCAAATTTACAACTTTTATAAACTTTAATGAAAACTTCTCAGGTCTTCATTTGAACTGAAGTAAAGATGAATTTGCAGATTTATGGCTCCAAATGAAGACGAAGTGACAGCGGCCCACAGAGAGCCGACCAGCGCGATTGTTTTGGAGAGATTTGCGAGGTTAGGGCATTGGGCAATTGACAGGGGCCTCTTGTATTCCACGCCCACTTTTTATTTTCCCCTACTATCTTCTCAAAAAGTGGATGTGGAATACAAAAGGTCATTGACAAGGACATGGAGATTGCTCACATCTGCTTTTGTAGGTCGAATTCGATTGTGGATTCTCAGTTGGTTGGTCTGCAGCGGCCAAGCAAGGACTCTGTCGCGGCAAGGAATATTCGGCTCAGGAAACGTTTGGTTAGTCATTTTGCACTTGTTCTTTCAGATACAGCTGATAGACAAATTTTAGTTCTCTATTGCACCTAGTTCCCAACTCTCTGATATTTCCCAGAAAAGCAAGTTAGTCGGAATGTATAAGTCGTGTTGTTGTGCATATCCTCGAGCAATTTAGACTGTCGGAGTTCTTTGGAGAGATGTGTTCGGTTTGTTTCGGAAGGAAATTAAGCGATTCGAAACAGAAACAGAAACCCACGAAGTACACCTTGAAGAGGCCTCCAACGCAGAACATCGAGCATCTGCTGGAACCCGAATTGAGGCTCAGCTGCTCAGACTTGGAATTGTCCTTGGGCGATCAAATGTTATAATCATACAGAGGGGCGGACTTTTAGCCCGTATGAACAATCTTAGAGAAGGAAGTAAGCAAGACAACAATTTCCTATAGAAAAGTAATGAATACGGGGTACGTAACAAGATTTTAGTGGAATATTTTGGTTTAAGGGGGTACGCATGGAGATTTTGGCTTAAGCTCTGCCTAGGTATGGTTATAATTCTGAACTTTTTATCTCATCTCATAATTTATCAAAATAAACAATACATTCAATTCGAGATATGAAACAGCCAAAGTCAAACCCGCATGAGTGACGACGTGATTGAGATTCGATTGAATGTTGTGAGTGAATTTACTCAGTCTGAGTCAGTCACCACGATGTACGCTGTCATAGGCTAGGTAGATGACCACACTGCCGAAGGCAACAGAAGCTATCTGAAAACTGCACAATCAAGTAAGAATTCTCACATTATTTCGAAGTTGCAAAAGCTCAAACACATTCTCTGAATCATAAATGAAGCACATGAACATTTCACAAGAAAAGTCATGACGACCAAAAAACCAACAAGAAAATAACTCACCGCAACTGCGGTCAAAAACACATATTTCTGACATTTCTCCTTATCGAATGTGCTCTTCTGCATGAAGAACCCACGCTTTTCCAAAGTCATTCTCCAATCAGTTATCACTTATCTCAAATTTGAGAAGATCAGATGCCGAAGGCAGATTTTCCAAATCACTAGTCCAACTTTTCTGCAAGTAGAAAATAAAAAATCATCCAGACAAGATGATAAGATAGGATAAATCCAAAACATCTGAGAAAAGAATCTGCAAGAAGGAAAACTTACATGATTTGTGGCCAAATCTTCAACAAAGAGGCGTTACGTGGTTACGAATGCAGAGAGCGGAGCGTAACTATGGATTCACTATTTTGGCAGTTATTCTTGTCCAAATCTGAACAAATCAAAATGAAATATTTAGACCGCAATGAAAACACAGCAAATTGATCAGCATCGTAATATGGAAGAGTGGCGGCAGAGTTCTCAAGACTTTAGATTGGCTGTCTCTGCCTCTGCTCTTCATGTTCTGTCAATTACTTGACTCTGACATATGTTTACTCAGGTTCTCATACAACATCAAATCAGCTACAACCAAACAGACTGCAGATCTTTCGACAGTTCAGTACTTCGACAAGGAAGAAATGTGCAAACTTTGCCGATATCGACCTTACGTTCTTTAATTTTCGATCTTAGCTACGCTCACCTGCAATTTTGGTGCGGCGTTGTGCATCGTTCTCAAGCGCGCAATTTTTGTCGTTATTTTGGCAATTAAACGCGCTCATTGCTCATTTTCGTTCATTCTTTTGCGCTCTCATTCATTTTCTTCGATTTTTACCTCTATTTTCTTTCTTCGAAAATAAGCGTAGGACATTTCGAAAACATAAGGTCATAAGGTCGCGCAGTTCTTTGATCTTTGCTCAAACATTCTTTTCTCGTGTAATGTTGCCGAGATCTTTATTCAATGCCTGTGTCGCTGTAATGCGCATTCCGCATTGCTCACATTCTGACGAGATCCTGCAAGTCCTCGCCAAACTGCACGGACCTCTCCACAGGATGCGACTCCTTGACGTACTCCACCACATTCACTTTATCGCTGAACTTCAGCTGCACTCTGAAAACAGACCAACTTGCCTAAAGTAAATTGTAATGATCTTCCAAACGTACGTATGTTTTCCTCCAGAGGAAGATGGCTTGCTCCTCAACGTGTTGAGAATCGAGTTGAGTGTGTTGTTCAGAATCAACTCTCTGCAATTCTTACATTCAATGCAAAGCTACAGTGAGTTTGGCTTCTTGTAAAGTTCACCCATTTATCCATTTGTAAAGTTCATCCACTTATACAATTAGGTTAGGATAAGGCCAGGTAGACTCAACAGTCAAAACACCCTACTCTATAAGCTAATTACTTGAAAACAGCATATGACCTACTAAAAACCTAATCCTAGTCCTATATCATAAGCCTTGATGTCGTAAAAGTGGATGAATGAGGTGAACTTTACAAAAAAAAAGCCAATAAGTTTCTCGAACTTTTTGTTGAAATCCTGCAGTTTGTTCCATAGTTGAGGCAGGGGCCCGTAGATGGCAAAGGAGTCGCCCTGTCGAATCCACTTGTTACCCTGCGCGCATCTGTTGTTCTTCATGAACTTCTCGACCATGGCCGCATCCACGTAGTCCCCGTCATCGTCGTCGGGCACTACGGGCGCGTTGTTTGCCGACAGCCAGAAGGGCACTCCGTCAGGACACGCGTCCGTGAAGTATACCGTTCTGTTGTAGACCGCCTTCTCCATGTTCATCTCCTTCATGTCCTTCACTCGCGCACGCATTTCGGGATCTGCAATTCATACAATTCGTCTCTGCATTCTAGATTACACTCTATCTCATGCTCGTTAACGAGAAAAGACAGGCACAACTATGATCCCAATGTTACAGAATTATTCATAATCATCATAAAAGGCAAATTAACCGGAGAAGAGAGTATCATAAGTAATTCTAATTAGAGTCCCCAAACTCCGCTAACTTGCAAAAATGTGCTTATGGTAGAAACGTGGTAGTAGGAAGCCGAGAATTTGGAAAGGAAGTACCCTTCAAACCCAAAATATCATAAAAGACCTAGTCTAGATCGACGATAAAACTTCATAAAATGGTTCTGTGCCGAAAATCAGGCCGTAATTTTTGCACCCACCCTATGTTCACGCAGTTTGAAGTTTGCCAAAATGTGTTCATTTCAAGCAACGGATTTTCGGGATTCTTTTGGCTAGAAACATTTCGAATCGTATTTTTTTCACAGAAATCTTATTTACAACCTGATTGATATTTCTGTGCACGAAATTGGTTCCGAACATCAATTCGACATATTTGCTTGGGGACCCTAGTTCTAATTCAAAATATAATCGAAATATCTCCAATCATTGCCAGACTTGGGGAATTTCGAACCGCGGCTAATCGTATGAAAAGAGACAGTATATCTTATCGAAAGGCGGAAAGAGGGTATGATATTTTTCGTCTCTTGATTAGGCATGCTATCTCATTTCATGCGGTTCAAAATTTCTCCAAGTCTGATCATTGTGTATGGAAAACGTTGTTTGCTAATGAACACGAGAGTGGCAATTCAGACATACCATCTTCAGCCATGTTCCTGTCCTCGAGCATGTTTGTGGCCTCTGCGCCTGGTTTGGCGGTCCTCTTCTTGTAAGTTCCCTTCTTAAGATTTGCCACAGGCGGATCTGTGCTGAAACCTGTCAATTTGAACGATTCAGCTAGTTACGCAGACACATACACAAGGACTCTCTTCTCCTTGGTTTTGTTGTTCCAGGTGGCGAATCGCGGATCAGGTCTCATGGACAAGTAGCGAGAGAGGGTAGCGCCGAAGGCCATGTCTGCAGAGTCGAACACGGTTCGCTGGCGGGGAGGGAATTTCTGCAAGTCATTACAATCTAATAGAGAGACAAACAGAGACGGACCTCGTCGAATTTGGAGTAGTCGAATCCTCGATTTGAGGGCTTCACATTGCGCAAAATCTCCTCTTTTCGGAACTCCACGAACTTCTTGTCCTGCATTTTAGCCTTCTTTCGCTCATCTTTGTTCTTCTTGAACATCTTTGCGAGCAGCAAAATCTAGCAATGAGCATCATCGCACTTCTCATTATCCAGTTCACACTAATGAATGAGGAAAAGCAAGAAGATTCAAATTTTATTAACCTTTTAAAGTGAGGAATGATGGACTTTCTCTCTTTAGAAGATAAGATTGTTTGTGCAGTGTGATTATCACTCCTTCTTCATCTCATCCGATCCGTTGCTTTTTTTCGCCAAATTATTGGACTTGGAATTGCTTTTCTTCTCATTTGCTCTCTCGTCCTTCTTCGATTCATTCTTGACAGCTCCTTCAGTCTGAATGCGTCCTGAGGCCCCAACCGAGTTCTTCTTTTCAAACTTCTGCAATTCCATTTCTTGTGTCCAATTAATAAGAGTAACTGACCCATAGAATTGCCTTGGGTTGTCGCAGAACAAACCAGTCACGGAAAAAGATGCCGAACCCGAGAACGAGCCAGAAGACCAGGCACACGACACCGAGCAGGTCGCTGAATCCCATAAACTGAATAAATTGAAGGCCTTTTGGATTCTACATCCACTTTTTGAGGAGTGAGTAGGCGAAGAGAAAAACTGGGTGTGGAATACAAGAGACCTGAATTGAAAGGGCTAAATTGGAAATGGCAGACTCACATGGACCAGTGCATGCATTGGAAGCCGAGTCCGAGGCTGTGCGTGTCGCAAAAGGCCATCTTCAACCAACTGTCGAGATGAATAATGAAAGTCACTGCTCTTTTTAACTTGGCATTCTAATTCTAACAATTTATTCTTTCAACGAAAATCTAGAAGATCTAGAGAGAAAACAACAAAACGATTCAATCTGTCATCTATTTGGCGTGAATGTCAGTCTCCCATTTGTGCTCTAGCCAATCGAACTTCCACAGATCCGGATGACCCACATGTTTCACTTTGTCCTTCTAGAAACAACATGGAGGATAACTGAAGATATTCTAGGCTTACGAAATCGAAATTGCTCCATCTGAAGGGCGGTACACTGCCCCAAGTGGGTCCGCCCTGCGATCTGAACTGCAGCGTCTTCATCATCGTGCTGTTCGTGCCCTTGTAGTCGAGTGCTCCGTGGTTGACGTGCCCTTGGCCGGGGAATTCGTACGTTCCGTTGGCCAGATTCAGGTCTCCCCTTGCCGAGATGCCTGCCTCGGCCGAGTATGGCGGACTGCACTTGCAGCGAGAGAACTCGTCGTGTGTGTAGTCGTTGTAGCGCATCAGCTTTGTCAGGGAGTCGATGTCGACCACGTCGTGATGGTCTCTGTCGAATATCTTCGCCCTCGGCGAACTGCCCCATTTGAACCAATCACCTAGTTTGTCTGCCTAAATGATGCGCATAATTTCAAACATTGCTGCTGCTCTTCTTCTATTCATTCAGACGTTAGGACGTTTTCCACCACAAATATCCTGCATGCAGGAAATGTATTCCTAGCCAGCTTTGCATTACCATTCTTAATAATAGGACGACGAGAGATGATGACCGAAGTTTTGCGGCGGAAAACATCCCAACGTTCGCTTCAATTCCCTTACCTGCGCCACAAACCCGGAAATGTTCCTGATTTCTTCGAAGTAAGGAATGTTATATGAAGGGAAATAGGAGTACTTCTTGAGGAACCATGTCAAATCTGCATAGACGATCTTGCCTCTTCAAAATGGAAATGTGTGGATTGAGAAGAGTCGTGAAGGACTTACGGCATTTGTTCGAGAACATACATGATTCCATAATCTGGGACTTCTTTGTTCGGAGTGAATTTATTGTAATCGACAACCACCCTGAAATGAAGATTGCCAAATGAATGGGAGCATGCGTCGTTTGCAGCCCCGGGGAGTACTTTCGTCAGGCGAAGAAAATATACAGGGGGTAGAGGTCGCAAAGGGCAATAGCTTTCTGACGATCGTCCTCCCTAGGTCTGGTTGTGTTGACAAACCATTGGTTGTTGTAAGTCCCCGAATTGTACTTCGAGTAGATTTTGCACCATTCCCTCGCATCTCGGGCCAGTTGATTCGAGACGATGGCACGGACCCAGGTCGGCAGCTGAATGAACGCAGAATGCAGAGTGAAATGAGTTGACATACAGATATTGAACATACGAAGGAGACATACCTGGCCAACAGCCTTGGTCTGATTGAAGAGTGAAGTGTTGAAGACGGAAATCGTCGTCTCTATCACAGCCAAGCCAGACGTCATCAGGGCGAAATCATCAGAAGAATAGAGAAGTCCTGGATAGGAGGCCATTGTGGTCGCATAGCCGGGGTAGAATTCACGCTCTGAAACATAGAAAATAGGTTGAAACAGGAGTGGGCCAGAATTTTGGAAATTTTTCCATTCCTGTTCCGCACCGCGAAATTTTTAGTTTCGGTTCCGCAAATTTTTAAATTTCACTTCGGCCTATTCCTGGTTTGAAAGAAGATGAATATTACCATAGGCAAACTTGTAGAGCTTCAGAACTCGCAGCATATTCTGGAAGCCACTCATAGTCACTTGCGAGATGAACAGATCTGCATTGTTGGGGGCAATCTGCAAGAAAAGACGGAGGATTCGGCAACCTGGAAACCGCGAGACCGCGAAACATTAAGAAATAGTATGGGAAATAAAGCGTCATTCCCACACCCTACCCTAACCCCATACTATTTCGCGCTATGTCTCGTGGTGGTTTCCAAATAGCCCAGGGATTGCTTGAATTGCACTTCAAATTGCCAACCTTGACGAATCCCGAGCAGTGACCTCCAGTCTGGTCGATTGCAGGATCCCTCGTCTTATTCAGCTTCTTCTCCAAATCATAGAAGTCGCCTCCCCAATTCATCAGAAGAATCTCGTGGATTTCATAGGTGATTCTCGGACTGTAGGTTCTATTCTCGTATGCATCGATCAGGCCGGACAATTGGTAGAATGTGCGATTGACCTAAGTGGAAAGAAGGCCAGGTTAAGTATGCGATCTCCTGTATTCCACTCACACCACACCTACACCCACTTTTTTTCTTTTCCCCTACCTCCTTTCCCTATCCTCGCCTAAAAGGTGAGTGCGGGTGTGGAATACGAGGAGACCACTAATTGTCCAAATAACTTACAGCTCCCCAATAGACATCGTCTCTCGCCACAGTGGCCAGTTTGTCCTTGATCCAATTCTGATTATCAGTCAGGAAAGCCTTCATTCTCCCACAATAGCCAGTGAAATTCGTGCAGTAATCCGAAATCGCATTCTGCACGTGATAGGTTAGCACTGTGTGAGACAGCAGTCCTGTCAATTTCGAGTTCATCTCTGAATCATCACTTGGCAACTCCTACCTTCAAGATATCCAGCTGCATAGGCTTGAATACCCGGCTCAAACCCGTCTCGAGTCTCCACTTCCAAAAATGTCCATCTGAAAATTCGCTCAACCTTCCGTATTTCCTATTCACTTTTTATGCCTCATCTATTGATTCCTTTTTGGGAGGCAGAGCAATGCACTGATAAGATTATCTATCTATCTAATTAAAGCAGGCAGGCCCTGGGGGTTGAAATGAAGAACTATTCAAAAAGTGAAATTCAAAAAACAATGAATTTCGAAATGACAAACCCAGTTGTGTTGACGCTGTTCTGCCATCGCGCTACTGCTACCTGACTCTTGCAGTCGAATCCTGGAAACATTGAAGTCAGTGACAAAGAATGTTGAAAAACCAGAGTCATATTGTTGATTGGAGAGAAAGTCGACATTCATGCAGCCATTAGAAATAGAATTTGGACACGAAATGGTGAGTTGCGTAGAAGAGAAACCAGACTTTTCAAAACTCGATCCGCAAAAACCCGCAGAAAATAGTGTATTTTATTGAGAGAAGAAAAGAAGACATGCTCTTTTCCTTTCTCAATATAACGCATTATTTTTCCTGCGAGTCGAGCTTTGAGAAGTCTGAGAGACGAGACAAATAGCGTAATTGTGAATATCGACGTTCTCCCCAATGAATAATACCATTCAGAATTGTCGGCTTCCCATCCACAACGCAGATCTGCTTGTAGGTGTATTTCGTGTCCCTGCCCTCTGGATCTTCCTGTCCGAGTATCAAATTCAAGGAGCCTAGAACATGAAATGGAATGAATTCATGCAGATGACATGAACTAACCTATTAATAAGACACAGGAAAATAGAGACTTCATCATCCTCTAAACTTCACAGAACGAATTTCATAAATCGAGAAAATAAGTGATGACTGCTTCTGGAGACGAATTCAAGCAGACAGAGTGCCTAGCTCTTTTTAACTTGGACTGGCCTGATTGTATTTCTTCTGTTTCGTTATCAGCCCACAATCAATTCACAATCAGAGAGCATCGCTAATTGATCAAAAGCTGAGAACTGATAAGCACTTTTTATCCAATCATTACTAGCAAAAAGTCGAAACATTTACTCAAAAATATAACTCGTAAAAATTCATCGAAGGTTGAGATCATTAAATTGAGATAAATATGGAGCTCTTGTCGACAACTCACTTCTTCCTCTTTGTACGTTCTGTCTTCTCTGGTTGCGCTGTTCGCTTCTTGCCTTTTGAAGACTTCTCTTCAAGCTGTGCATTGAACAGAACTGCCTGAGCCCAGCCTGCGTGCGGACCGAATTTCTCGATGTAGAAATTGCCTGAGCATTGCAATTAATTTGAGAGAATTCAAAAAGTCGGCCTTCTATATTTATAGGCAGATAGGAAGAGTAGAGGATGTAAGAAAAGAGGAGAAGTAAGAAAAAGAGCCGCCTGTAAATGCAAGAGGTCCAAAAAACCATCATCTTACGAATTTCCTTGTGAAGATTTGCGTTCAGTGATTTGCCTGACAGTTTCGGGAGATAGATTTTGCGCGTCACCTGAATTGCATTTGCCACATGTAAGACGAAGTGAGAAGAGAGCATTGCTAACCTCGAAAACATGCGTATCGACAGGCACGACCTCGTGCTTCTGCATGGCCATCAGCGCTATGCAGTCGGCCACCTGGAAATTCAACATCTGCTTCAATTCCAAACATCGTCGATAGAAAACCTTCGGTCCAACCCCACTCAACTCGAGCAGCTTCTGCCGCGCGCTGTCTGCCTCTTCACTGCGCCATTTCAGAAGCTCTTCCTCTCCCAGCTTTGACAGATGAATTGCCGTATTCCTGGACGAATTTCTCTCAATCTGTATGGCAAACATCTGTCCCTACCTTATATACGCGGCTCTGTACCCGAATCCTTCTTTGCGCAGAGTCTCCTCCATTTTGTCTGTATTTTTTGACAGTTGCTCGAGGCTCGGAAAATCGAACTGGAATCCATAAATTCAAGTGAATGGCGTAGTTTGAGGGTGAATACCTTGAGATATGGATGTTTCTCTGCAATCACTGTGTCTTCTGTCGAGTCCTCTACAGTTTCCAATTCCTTTCCATACAGCACACACAGTCGATTCACCATTTCTGAAGAAGAGTAATGTGATGCATTGAATTTAAACCTAGGCAGCGTTTAAGCCAGATCGTTCGAGTGTGCTATTCCCCTTAAGTCAAAATATTCAGCAAAAGTCTTATTGTGTCCTCTTCTCTATGCACTGATTTTCTTTAGAAAAATGTATTTGCGTACCCCCTCTCGTATAATTTTCCGCTTTGGCTAAAAATCTCCCTAGGTCTGTTGAATTGTAGAAAATTCTCACTTGAAATCCTCTGAATGTGGTTGTTGGCAGAGCAGATGAATGAGAGTATCGTCTCGACGGGCTGCTGCTGCAGAATTCTGATTCCTTTGAGCGATTGATTTGCATCGAGCAGTGCCTTCATGTGGCCGTCTTCCATCCACCGCTTGTACAGTTCCTTCAGGCAGATTCGGCACTGAAAATTGCAAATTGATCTGATTAAGGAATATGGACTCCTTGTAGTTCCCACTTTTTCCTGCTATTTTCTGAATAAAGAGGATGGGAACTACAATGAGCCAGAATATGCATAGGCTTACTTGAAAATATCCCTCCAAAACTTGTCTGTCTTCCCGCTGCTCTGCAGATGCTTGTCTTCTTACAACTTTGTATCCAACCTGAAGTTTCTTGATGAGTTGTGGACCTTTTGTATTTCTACTCCTAAGTTACCCTTACCCTTTTGTACTTTCTACCCTCGTTTTTCTTTCTCCCCCCTTGCTATTTTCCAGAAAGGGGGTAAAAGTACAAGAGGGCCGAATTATCCAATCTTCGCTCACTCCACCCACCGATTCGCCGTCAATTCTCCACAACTTCCAAAGCCTTCCATTCGATGTGCCATAGTAGCTGCCTGCCTCCAGAATCCATCTGAAAATATTCGATCATCGTTTGTGGATCTTCGGTCTGTCTTCACATGCTTGCAGTGCACTATCATTCTCGTGACTCAGTCTGAATGGATAGAGGCAAATTTATTGTTGTGAGAGATAGATGCTCTTCAGATTCTCTAGCAGAGTGTCACGTTCATCAACCCCCACATGTTGATGGCTGTTCTTGTCTCGCTTCAGAAGTCTTTTTGCGGCAGCTGAATCATTGAATGAAGAAGCTGATGATAATAGTTTCATTCGAATCACCAATTCTCTTCCCATCGAATCCCTCGGCCACGAGTTGTCCCACACAGCTTCTGACCATCTTCTCCCATTCGTCCTCTCGTCTCTTCATCGCTCTGCTTCCCTTCGCTTCTGCATGCCTTATCGCTGCCAATTTCGGTCTGTTCCGTACTTGTCTCAGGACGTCATCCACATCGACGCCACTGTCGTTCAAGAAAATCGCATCGTCAGGAAACGAGATTTCCTTGAAGATCCTTCAAATTCCCCTATTGATTCATTGAATTGATCAAATTCAGCCACACCTCTGAATCGTCGTCTCGTCCACTCGGCTCTCTGCAGGCCGCTGTCGATTCCTCTGCACAGCCACGCTCAGCTCGCACCGCACAGCCGCCACTGCAAATCGCCATCCCAGACGGCGTGCAGCCCTTTCGAATGGTCGTCGCATGCTTTGCAGGTAGAAAATGTCGTCCACAATCAATAGGCCCTCCAAATTGTCAATTCATTCGTTTCTATTGTAGTAGCCCAATTTCTTCCTCGTACCTGCCAATTCTCTCCAAATTTCTCCATTTTCAGTTTGATTGCCTGTTCGAATGCATTCCTTGCCTCGGCTGCATTGAAATCCTCCACTCTCCTCCCAACGACTCTGTCGAATTCGACGACCTCTATCTGCGCCGAATGACTCGATGCTGCAGCAATCATTTGGCAGAGGGTCGATTTTCCCGAGGCAGGAATACCCATCACGAGCAGCAGAGACATCTTGCAATGCAACGGTTAGGGGGAATCACTCATGCTCTTTCTGCCGCAGTTTGGCAGAGACAGGGAGACTCACCTGAAGCTCTGTCCGTTGAGCAGCACTGCAGACAGGTTGAGTTCCTCCTTCGAAAGGCGCACGATGTTCATGCGGGAGACGAGAATACTGCAATTCAAGTAAGTTGAGTGTTTGGACTCGAGTTTGAAGATCGAAAATACTTCCACATTTTGGAATTGACCTTTCGAATATCAAAGGTATTGAAAATGAAAAGGGAAACTTTATTCAATTATCGTTTTCTGATAAACCGAGCCTGAATGAACGCTCTCGGAACACATAGAGATTTTTGATGATTGATTGTCTTCCTGTGCAGATACTCTTTCGATCGACATTCAAATCCAACCTCCTCGAACAATTGCACAATTTCCTCTGCAATTCATCAAAAATGAGAAAATGAACTCTTCGATTTTCAAACCACTCACCCAAGTAGAAGTAATAGGCTCTCGTCCCGTCCTGTCGAACGTAGAATCGCTCGCCCAATTTGGCATCCCGAGTGAATCGAATCATCGCATAGTCATTCACTGCGTAATCCCTGATCATAAGTGATCCTCCAATCTAAAAGAGACGGATGAGATTGTTTGTTCTTGAAATGGAGAAGGGATGCCTTGATGTATTTCCTGAGATTCTCTGCAGCAGTCCTGTGCTTGTCTGGATGAATGGCGGACATCACGAAAATGAGCGTTGCCAAATCTGCCTGCTCCTCGAAGACTGCCGAATTCTCGTCTGTCAAATCGACAACTGCCGAGGCAACAGTAATCTGTAATTCCCATTCCTTTTCAGGGTAGCAGAAAAACTATTATATAGGTATAATGCGTTAAATGTTTCTTACCCCTAATTCGTTCGCTCTTTCATTGAGCAGAGTTAGCGCACTCGGAGAGAAATCGAATGCCTGCAGCCGCATTGAGGGAAATGCTGACTGCAAGGGAAACAGCATGTTCCCCACTCCACAGCCCGCTTCCAGGAATACAATGTTCTCCTGCAAATTTGCAATTTTCCTTGTTCAACTTTTTTCTAATTTCTAATAACTATACATCTCTAGAATGTGTGGCTAGATACAAGGGTAGGGGTAAGAGTGGAGGGAGGTAGGACCATTTTAAGCTCAAACAAATTGCTGATTAGTAGGGGTGAAGAATTTCTAGATAGAAGTCAATCTCGCCTACACCTCACTTATTTTTATTCTTCCTTATATCTTAATCTACGGACTTTACAACGAGTTTCTTTAAATGATATCGAGCATCCCACCTCCAAATTCAAATCATCCCCACACAATTCCTGCATTTCCTTGACCGACCAATTTCTGTCTTTAAAGAAATTGTCCTTGTTTCGATTGTAGAAGCGATTCCAATTCCTCATCGCCTCCTTCTCGTACTTTTCTCGCTTGAAATTCGAAACCAAGTTCTGAAACACTATTAAATGTAAATCAGATTTGCAACTTTTTCTAAACTTTGTCACTGCACCTGCATCGCACTGCAGAATTTCAAAAACAACAAAAAAACTTTCTCAATGCAATTACACTGCAGTTGAAATTCTTTTCTTGCAAGTATGGTGTAAAGAACCAAAATCTACAGTAAATCGAACCTGTTTGCCGAGTCGCAATTCATCGTCTTCTGTCAAGTTTCTCGGTTTCATCGAAGAAGAGGCGAAGCATTCCTCGGCTGACATTCTGAGTCTGCAATTCTGATTAGAATTCAAAATTCGCTTAACGGCAAACTGTACAGACAAGTCTGTTCGGCGTTAACCAATCTTTCATGAATTTGAATTTGCAACGATGTGTTTGAACAAAAACAACTTTATTTTGTAATTTTCAATAATAACGATTAGAAAACCCAACAAGAAATTTTATATGAGAGGAGTTTTGGGAGTGGGTATAGGAGTTGCTCTAGGCGATGGAGCCGGCATTAGCAGCGACTCTCGGCCACAGATCAGCGCACTCCTTGGCCACGGGACCTGTGATCGCGGAACCCTTCATTTCTCCCTTGTTGTTCACGATCACACCTGCAATGAGAACACGTTCAGCGAATAAAAGCAACGAGGGAAGATTTGCAATTTCTCGAACCGCGCAGTTAACTGCAGGACAGATCTAGCGGAGGCTTAAGTCGAGATGATCGTGTGACCTATTTCCTACCATATTTCCTTCACTATTTTGTATCTCTAATCTCGAATTTTCAAATTCTATTTATCATGAACCCATAATGTAAATTTCGCCCCTGAGGACCTATCCCCGTATATTTTTAGTCTGACTTAAATATGCTCCCTAGTTTTATGCAAAAACAAGATAGTGCTTTACTTCGAGAAACAGAAAGAGGACATACTCGTTTCTCTCCAAAAAGATATACACTATCTCGTTCTCTGCAAGTTAGCCGCGATTCGAAAACGTTGCAAAATTTGAAGAGAAGAGAAGATAGAGACAAACCGGCGTTGTCCTCGAAGTAGATGAACGTGCCGTCCTTGCGTCTGAACTGTTTGCGCTGGCGGATGACGACTCCTTGCAGAACTGAAACACGTTATTTATTGATTGACTCATTCAAACTCGACATCTTGTATGCAACATCCAGCGAGTCTGCACATTTATTAGATCACGGGATTTTTTCGTTAACATCGATGATTCGCATCACTTTTGCACTTTGTACTGCATTTACATTTTTCAAGTGCTAGAATTCGGAGAAAATTCAAAATTGAACTATTCTAATTTCCCACTTTACGTCATTTTTCTGGTGACTTTGTTAACTAGAAAATACAAATGCACGATGCTGATTTACAGAAAGGCCAAACTTCGTCTCTAGAACGATAAAAACTTGAAATCCATCATTAGCCTAAAATTGATGGCAAAATGATGTTTAGATGACTGACAAAATTTTCAGGACGAAGCCCAAAAGTAGTATTTGTAGATCAGGATTCTGGAGAGGGGACGACAAAATCAGCTACAGAATTCCAAAAATATGAAAATGAATTTTCGATAAGTTTCGTGCGAAAAATGGCATTTCATTGGGCGACAAGTGGTGATCATATCCAAGATTTGACCAATTCTCAGTTGTGTCTAATTATCATTAATTACTCTCAATTAAGTCAGACAAATCGCAAAATAAATCTGAAAATTTTATTCGCAATTACGCGATAACACAAGAAAAGCGCGACCCAGTGCATTTCTAATCGTGTAGTGGGCTTCCGCTAAACATAGCCTCGATGTTAACAAACACATCTCGCGAGATTTTCATGTGCAGAAATCGCGGATCTGCTATACACAAGGCGTGGGTGAGAAAAGTGGGGATATAGAAGAGAGGCCCACTGTAGTTGTCGCTCACCTTATGTCTCTCATTTGTAGTTATCACTTATAGAATGATCACTCTAAAACTGCGAGTGGCAACTACAGGGAATCGAGAAGAGGCGAATTCGTTTAAAAATTTTTTAAAATTGTCCGACCTTTTTTCCTGAGTTCAGGTTTGCCTTTCTTTACGGAGCAGACGAACATGTCACCCACACAGGCGGCAGGCAGTCTGTTGAGTCTGCCTCGGATTCCGTAAACGCCAATCACGAACAGGTTCTTGGCTCCCGTGTTGTCCGCACAGTTCATCACTGCTCCCACAGGCAGACCTGCAAAGTTCGCAATATTCACTGCTTTTTCAAATTTCCCAGACCTAGACAGCGCTTAAACCCATCTCTCGTGCGTACCCCCTAGATAAAACAATTCTGCCAAAATCACTTTGCGTACTCCCTATGTATCAACTTTCTATGGAAAAAAAATTTTTATTCGCGTACCCCTCCCGCTATGTTTCGTTCTGGGCAAAAGTCTGCCTAGGTCTGAAATTCCTCCTTCTCTAAAACTCACCCAAGGAGATACGGAACTTGGCTCCCGAACTGCCTCCGCGTCCTCTCTTCGACATTGCTGCTTTACCTGCAATTAACCGCTTAATTAGGGGGAAATTAACGAAAATCTGCACAGAAATTCAATAAACGGCCCAAAAATAAAAGCATGTGCGAGCATTGCGAAGGGGATAGCATTTGTCCCGCCCATTTTGCCGTTGAAAGACCTCTCGCTTCTTTGCACTCCTGTTTTTTCGCACACTATTTCTTTCGCGCTTCTAATCGATGTTTTTGTGTTAAACGTTGAATTTCGCCGTCTTACGTATTTCCCTGTTTCCAGAAGCCGTCCGACGAGATTCTGAAGGCTCGACGGCGCCAAAGACTTACTGAGACCAGACTTGTCTGCTGATTTTAGGTGGGACTTTTAGTTGCTTTGGAAAATTGACTGATTCTTTGAATTGCAGTTTGCAGTGTGTCGTGAAGTGCGCGCGAGGCAGGAGATGATCATCGAACAGACGGAGCATCTCGTTGAGTGGCTCATCAAGGAACTCACTCCCATGTAAGGAAGCAGGCCTTGTGGAGGGCGAATAGGGAGAAAATGAGATGATTTGCAGTTGCGATGCGGAGCCAGCTGCCTTGGCCAAGTACGTGTTGGCGCTGCTCAAGAAGCCCGACAAGACGGACGAGGAGTTGAAGGAGTTCAGTCTGGGTCAACTGGAAGTCTTTCTGCAAGCTGGTATGCAGCACATGCAAACAGACCTAGGCAAGACGAGCCAAAATGTGTTCAACGAAATTCTTGTCGAGAACCCCCTATCTGTATATCAATGTTCAATAGAAAAATTGGGTCTTGCGTATACCCCTCCCCTAAAATGTCTCATTCTGGCTGAAGGTCTCCCTAGGTCTGATGCAAATTGAATCACAACACAGGGGCTGACGATGAACGTTGAATGTTTCAGGAACGAAAAAATTCGTGGACAAGATGTTCCAGACAATCAGGGACAAGTCCTACATTCCCGAGCCCGCTGCGCTCGAGATTGAAGAGCCAAAGTCGCAAGTGAAACCCGAGCCCGAATCGCCCACAAAGAAGCCTGCAGAATTGAGAAGACAAGTTGCTTCACAGAGAGGCAGAGACAAGGAGAATGATACTAAGGTTGGTTTGACAGAGCAGGCATTTAGTCGGACTCGAGCATATAAATTTGGAAAAGTGGGTCTGTAAAGAATATTGGGGTCAGACGTGCAACTTTTTTTTTCGAAATTTTGAACTCGCACTTTTTCCAAAAATTTAGAAAAGTCGCACCCACAACCTCACCCGCGAGTTTTTATTTGCAAATCTGATTGGTGTCTTTTGAAAAGAAGTATATACTAGAGATGAGTGATTCGAATGAATTGTTTGTTTTCAGGCTTCTTCGTCTCGCGACGTGAAGGATGTGAAACCAACGGCAGATTCTGCAGAGATATCGACTCGCAGACGAGGAGTCACACAGCCCGTCTCTTCCACTTCACAGGCGACTTCTGCTGCAAAGGAGGAAAGGACAGAGAGGATTGACAGACCTGGCAGGAATGACAGAGCAGACAGAATGGAGAGGGCCCCACTCAGAAGGGGCGCAGAGGAGCGAAGAACTGGCACAGGGGGTGATAATGTAGATGCTGCGTCTGCTGACAGACCTGAGAGGGCAATCAGAAAACGGATCAGCCCTCCTCCTGGAGCTGAGCCTAAGGTTTGTGAAAGTCGTCTTGAATTTGAAACAGGGACACACTGGAAGAATAAACCTGTTAAAATGTACAGACTTGAAAAATGACCCGGCCTCGGGAATTCCATTATGAGGGTAGAGATAGGGCTTGGTAGTCAAACTTTTGTCTTAAAATATGCACCATGACGTGCTCGTTATTACGAAATCAAAATCACCCTACCCCATTACCTATTCCTCTCCTTATTCATCCAAGGTTTAATTCTTCAGACCTGTCGCTTTCAATATTGTCCGAGTGTGTTCCTGTGTCAGACTCAAGAAGCCTTGTGAATGGAGAAACGGAAATGACTGGATAAATTCGTATGTTGCAGAAAGACGTCCCAGTGCGTGGTAGCAACTATCCGGTGGGCCGTCGTCGCTCGCGTTCTCCTCGAGCCGAGAGAAGAGGGCCAGGAGCTAGACCTGCAGGACGCAGCAGACCATCTCCCGAGAGGGCACACAGAAGAAGATCGAGAAGTCGCAGCAGATCGCCCAGATCTCGATCTCCCAGGGAGGAGAGACGCAGGAGAAGATGCAAGAACTATGATGGTTGGAATTAATCACACTTGTTCTCCAAGCTCGACCCGCAGAAAATAGTGTATCTTTTCGAGAGAGAAACAGAAGACATGCTCTCTTACTCTCTCAGTATGATACACTATTATTTCTGCGGGTCGAATTTGGAAGAATCTGAAATGTATGGACTGTGGAATAAGCCGATGAATTTGCAGAGCAGGGCTTCTGTCTGCGCGGCGACCAATGTCCCTACGACCACGGTCCCGACCCAGTTGTCGTGGACGACAGCGCGCTCGGAAACATCGTCAAATTGCCCGGTGTCAAAGGACTGCCTGCCAATTTCAGGTGAGTCGCAGGAAGAATGAGAGGAAGGGAGGAATGACAATTTCAGTGTCCCCCCTCCCGGTTATAATCCGATGAACCCTCCGCCTCCAGGAGTCGAGCAGCCTCCAAATGCCTATGCCGCTTCGTCTCAGGCAGGAGGAATAGGCGAAGGTCAGTTCATGCGTGAAGAATGCTCATTCCAATGCCCGAATCTACGAAACTCGGAACCGTCCGAAATCTTTTTTCTTGTTATGAGACCCCGAGTTTTGTGAATCCCCGGTCACAGGCTTGATTTCTCGAATTCGATGTAGAAATACTCTCCAGACAACATTAGGGGGTCTGCCTCTCAAAAGGATAAGTTAGGAAGCGAACCTTCCAATTCAGAGCTGCAAATTTCACACATGATCGTTTATCAGACAGACGAGTGCGTTGAGCAGAAGTGAAAGAGAAATAGCATGGAAAGTTTTGCCGAGCTTTGCGGGAAAGAAAGAGACGAGAGAAACATTTTGTGACACTAGCAGCCCTACTCCAAACTGATTCCTTTCACTTACGAGCCATTTAGATTTCATCTAGAGAACAGCTCTATTATTATTGATCGGAGAGAACGTCGATACTCAAAATCGCGCTATTCGTCTTGTTTCTCTTCTAGGAGACTCGCTCTATTTCGCTCGTCCAAATTCGATTTCTAGTTGCTGCATGAGTATCGACTTTCTCGCCAATCAGCAATACAGAAAATCCGCGAGAGAAAACCCTGGATGATTATTTATTTATTTCGCTAAAAAAAATCATTGCAGGTTACAACCCGGAAACTCCAGGCCTGAATGCGAGCGGCAACCCGAACTACTCGGTCCCCCCACCTCCTCTGCCCGTCCACATGAATGCAGGGCCCTGGAGAGGCTCTGGATATTCCGTTCCCACCACCGCGAATGCCGTCGTTGGCTACGACCCCTCGGGAGGCATCCCAATCGACCCCTCCTCCGCGCCTCCGCACTCCTCTGCACAGGGGCAGGCGGGCACTATCCCCACTCACTATGGACGCGGCCAACACCACAATCAGCTAAACCCGACCGGCGGCGGTGGGCCGATTCGAGGCAGAGGCAGAGGCAGGGGCAGAGGCGGCTACATGACCAGGGGAGGAGCCCACTCGGTTGGAGGACAGGGTGCAAATGGAAATGCAGCCAGTGATGGAAGAACTCTGCAGGTTTGACAACACGAATGGTGATTTGGAGGACAATTTGATTTACTGTTCAGGTGAAGAAGATTCCCCCCGACCAGAACAACATCGCCAAACTCAACGAGCACTTCGCCCAGTTCGGAAACATCGTCAACATGCAGATTCGCTTCGGGGACGCAGAGACCGCACTCATCACCTATGCCACCAGACACGAGGCCACTGCCGCTTACAAATCACCCACTCCGGTTTTCAACAACCGATTTATCAAAGCAAGTCGCTGTCTGTCTGATGACTAACTCCCCATTCGGGCTGGAGGCGGTTTGTATCGAAATTGTAGGGGCTTCCCTCGTAAATTTTGGTACAAATCACCCACCCCCTTTGTGGTACAAATCGCCTCCAACCCGACTCATTAAACGCATTGCAGGTTTTCTTCTATCAGCAGCCAGAATCTGCCCCTGTTCCTGGTGAGCAGAGCAACGCAGGAGGATCATCGAGCCAAGCAGCAGACGCGCAGGGCACAACACCCGCTCCTGGAGTCACACAACAGCCCGCGGAAAAACAGAAGGTTTGACAGACAGTTCTGCAGAAGAGGGGAATTGAAGAATTGTTTCAGGTCGCCACTGTGAAGGAGTCGAAATTCGTGAATCCGGCCGTCAAGGAGAAGAGGCAGAAGGCTGTGATAGCCAGGACTCAGCTGAAGAAGGAGAAACCCGCATATGGATTGCTGCTGGAATTGCAGAAGAGGAACGTGGCTCTGCTGCAGAAACTGATCGAGAGCCAGAAGACGGTCGTGGCCAAAGTAAGGGCGGCGAAGGACGAAAAGGCCAAGAGTGCGGCACTCAAGCTGGTCAAGGACATTCAGGACAGAATCAAGACTTGCAAGGCTGAGGTGAGTGCTGCGTTCCGGATCCACAAAACCTATAGGGAGCTATTCGGAACCCGGAACCTCCCAGCGGGAAGTGAGTTTCTATAAGAAGGTTCCAAGAGTTTCGTGAATTCGGGCACTGATTGTCAAAATGCAAATGGATGAGTTGCAAGTTGCAGGTTGACAAATCGACTGCAGAACTGAAGGAGAAGAAAGCACTGATCGAGGAACTGCAGACAGCCATTGCAGAGGCTAAGCCGGGTGGAACAACGGTGAAGAGTGAATTGGGCGTAGAAGGGGAGGATGGAGACGGCGAGAAGACGGACATTGCAGGAAAGGGCAGTTTGAAAAGAGCAGGTGGGTGGAAGAAGAAAAAGCCGACTTCTCAAACCCAACTCGCAGAGAAATATAATGTGTCGTATTGGGAGAGGAAAAGAGTATGTCGTCTTTTTCTCTTCCGAAACGATTTGTTATTTTTGCGGGTCGTGTTTAGAAAAGTCGGAGAAGAGGGTAATAACAGGCAAATCGAATGAATTCAGCCGGAGACTCGTCGGATGAAGACGATTTACTGGAGCCAAAACGCAAGCCGGGCAAGCTGATCGTGCGTGGATTCGACGCGAAGGACGAGCAGGAACTCATCGAGCATCTCGAGAAGTTCGGGGATCTGCGCGACTTCGACATCATTCCCGGAAGCAAACCAACTGCTTCCGTCGTCACTTTCAAACGATACGAGGCTGCAGAGAGGGTAGGCCTTAATTACACTCAGACTTGTCAATTTGCACGCCCACATGATCGAGATAACGTGTCTTATCGAGAGGAAAAGAGTGTCTTCTTTCTGTCTCTCGAAAAAACATGCTATTTCATTCATGCGAGTCCCCGCGGGTGTGAAAATGTCCGAGTCTGATTCTATTCTACTGTAAGAAAGTATGTAGTGCAAATTCTCTTTTGAGGCTCTGATCGAAGGCCGCACATTCACGAGCTCTGCTGGCAACAAGAGGAATGCTATCATCCTGAACATGGACTGGTACAGCCCCGAGGCAGCTGCAGAGGGCAATGCGGTCGTGCCCGACAAGGAACGGGCCGCAGACCAGCAGCTCAATGCCAATCAACTTCTCGCTTCCATTCCAAAGAGTGAAGAGGTCAGTCAATAAATATGCATGGCTTCTTGAAAAGGACATACACCGGCTGAAGAGGAAAAAGGGTTCGCTAGGCCGAACTTTGTCTAGAGATGTTCAAGATGCTCAAAATTTTGACCAGGCCTTCGAGTTTTTGATATTCCCATGTTAAGCATGGTAGCGAGAAGAAAAGAGAAAAAGCACTCCTTTTTCTCGCTGTCATGTTTAATATGAGTGTCAAAAACTTTAAGACCTGATTTTGATATCGAACATGGGCCTATCTACCTTACCCTATCCCTCTTATGGAATAATAAATTTTCATAGATATGTCTTTTATAACAAGCCGTATGCGTGCATTCATTCATGCAGACAATGTAACGTAATGATTACAGTCGGATGAAGAGGTTCTGTGAGAAGGGCGTTCGGAACAATTGCACAATGGACGAGGAGGATTCTGCCCAGGCTGCTGTCTTCACTCATCTCCAAATGTTGCTGCATTGGTGAGTCATCCCCATTCACCCATTTCTCCCTCCCCTCATTTTGTATTGTAAAATGATGTTGACATCTCCATATTTTAAATTTCTCTATTGTCAATGACAATTTGACAGGATTTTTCTAACTTCAACTTCACTTTTCCACATAATCGGTGTTTGTTTTATAATCTGTTTCATTCTAATTCAATTATTAGAGGACTAGCCTCATTTTACTTCTCTCCCTTCTTTTGTAGCTTGTTTGTTTGGTTTCTAGATGACCAGTGGGATTGTTCTTTCTTCGGTAATCATTTCGTTTAACTATTGTTTTCTCGTAATCATTTATTTCTCGTAAAACCCATGAAGCCGGAGCCAATTTGTTGTTCAGACGGCTCCTCTGATAACTGTTGCAGAATAAAGTTGAAAATAAAAGGGGCCAAAGTCAAAAAATGAAGAAGATGAAGATGAAAAGAGCCCATGAAATGATAAAGCTCACGAACTCGAGTACAAAACAATTCAGGTAGAATTGAAATGATACGGATGACCTCGGAGAAGAACAGACTTCTCAAAATTCAACCCGCAAAAACCCGCGCAAATCGACCCGCAGAAAAAGCGTTTAGAGAGAAAAAAGAAGACATGCTCTCCTTTTTTCTCGATACAATTTTCTGCGGGTCGATTTGCGCGAGTTTTTGTGGGTCGCGTTTTGAGAAGTCTGGAGAAGAAGAGGACTTGAAGCGGGTCTGAAATGTTGACTGATTGATTGTTGATATGTCCGCCACATTCAATAAACATTTTTTCTCAACTTAATTACTCGAATTTGATGAATATATTCTGTTGTGCTGTGTGTGCACTCACAATCACCCTATCTTTCCACTTGCAATAATCAAATGAAACATTCTTCTCAACGATGTCAATTTTAAAACTACTGGCATTGTTTATTAATTTCGCATTTGTTTTCAAGTCTCCTGTATCTACAGATGTACAGGGATGGCGGAAATGTAGTAAAAGCGGAGAGATAAGAAAAACCGTTGACAAATGCAGCCGTCTATGTCTCATTCGTCTATAAATACAGGAGTTCGTCATTTTCCGCAATTTTCATTTTTTGTATTAATTTTCGTAAATTCTAAAGGCGCGCTCATACTTAGTTGCATGCAACTTGCAATTCGCGTGCAACTCGGCGAAATAGCATGAAAAACGCGGAGAGCGGCCAAATTGCAGCAAGTTGCATGCAACTGCAACTAAGTATGAACGGGCCCATAAAGTTTCTCCCCCCTTAACTCATGCGGATGACTTTGTAAGCCCAGTATCTAGAGAGGCAGAGACCGCTAGCGTGTAAATATCGTGCGGTTTCTTCATTTAATTTTCGAAAATTCCTGTCGTTAATATTGTTGCGGTTTCAGATGACGACGTCTACAGACGAATTGGACGCAGTGATCGCGCAGTGCATCGAGCTGTGCGGCAAGGACGCAGAGCGACTGCCTGCAGAGGGCCAGCTGCAGGAATTGAGACGACTGCTCGAGGAATACCAGTGCAAAATGACACCGACTGCAGAGAACTACTGCAGGACGAATCGACACTGGGCCGGGCAGCTGCAGCAGTTGGCAGAGCGCATTCTGCGAGTTCCCGTCAACAAAGTGCCTCCCTCCACCACTTCACTCGCTCTACTCATTTTGGCTGAAGGAATTCAGGTACTATTGATTGGAAAGAATGTCGATATTCAGAAGTTACGCTATTCGTCTCGTTTCTCTTCTACGTGACTCATTATTTCGCTCCACATTCAAATCCTTATTGCCGAATGAATATCGACTTTCTCGTCAATTATAATATCTTCAGTTGCTTCTCGTAAAAGCCGTAAACTTGTCAAATCTATGACTATACAAGGGATAGGGGAAAGTAGACTTCGGTTTCAAAATGGTGAGCAGCATGAGTAGAGTATTTCTAGAAAGAAGTTAACCTAATCTACCGAGCTTCTACTCATCCCTATTTTACTAATGTACGGCTTTTACAAGAGGCCGTTTCCTTCTCCCCAATTCGTCTGCTTGCAGATATTCGGAATCGATTGGTTCAGAGACAATGTGCAGTTGCTCGTGTTGACTGCACACATGAATACAGTCGAATTACGACTTCTGCTCGACAAACCCGAAGCCATTCCTCCCGAGCGGTTCGCTGCCTTCTGCTCCATCCTCGAAGTCAGTCTAAAATCGTCCACTTCCATTTGCTAGAATTTAGATTATTCAACCATTCATCCTCTTCACCGAGGAATAGTATAGTAAAGAAAAATTATGAATTGCGCAAAAGGATGAAGATTATTGTACTATACCTTTTCCCCCATTCATAAGGATTTTTTGTGCCATTCAAACTTCTCAGAACTCGACCTGCAAAAACCCGCAGAAATAATGTGTCATATTGAGAGAGGAAAAGAGCGCATCTTAATCTTTCTCGGAAAAGTGCATTATTTTTTGCAGGTCGAGTTTTGAAAGGTCTGGTGCCATTCACCTTATTCATTCTCAACCTTGTGTATAATTTACTTTTCTGAGAAATAGCATCGTGAAAAATGGAGCGAATTGTATAAAATGGCATGGGTGAGTACAGGATGAAACCCACTAGTTCCCACCTTTTTGGAAAATAGCACGGGAAAAGAAAAAGAATGTAAACTACAGGGGCTTAAGATGAATAATATAACGAACTGTAAAATTCAACTTTCAGTTCTGCATGCAGTGCGTCGAGACGGCAGACTTTGTGCCTGACGAACCGGCTCTGCAACTAGCGAAGAACATCGGCGAGGCAGTCAACTTCGTGGTCGAGTTCTGGACGGACTGTGCCCAGCACAATATCAATTTGTCAAACGAGGTAACCAAAAGTGGTTTCCCGTAAAGTTCTCTCGCTCTCTCTGCAGACAACTTCTCTATAAATCTGCAGAAACTGAGTGAATTTTAAGAACAACCACTTACAAAAAACAAGATGAATCAGCCATTTTCAGGTGAACGCGTGCATCTATCGACTGACAGTTTGCGTGGTCGCAGTGACCGGACAGAACATGATCAGGTGAGCAGTGCAGACAATGTAGAGATGCCAGGAACGCTGGACAACCAGCTTGTTTGCAGGCCGGAGCTTTTCAAGAAAGCGGCCATTATGCTGGTCAGGGAGTGCACTCGACAGCTCAATTCCAAACAGCTGCAGACGTCTCGACACATTTTGACTGTCCTCGATGAAATAGCCGATGCACTTCGCGGAAATGAAGACGTCAAACAGGAACTCGCTGATCTCACGAATCGTCTTCATATCTGAATGTCTGAAATCGCGGGTTTTGATTGTGGATGACCCCTCGTGTTCATGCTGCAATGCAGACTTGCAACGTTTTCAAACCACGCGCGGTTAACCGCATGAAATGAGGTACTTAGTATGTCTTATCTAGAGAGAAAAAGAGGATGTCTTCTTTCCGTATCTCGGTAAAATATACCATCTCGTTTCATGCAGTTAATCGCGATTCAAAATTTCTCAAGTCTGCAAATAATGCCGCAAAAAATCGCTAAACATCTACGTACATGTGTGTCCGAAAGTATGAACGCGTGTTCTGACGTCTATTCCTTACTACGGGTTACTTTTGCGAGTGTATCCTGAAAATGAATGAAGCACTTTTATGCAAGTGGTTGTGTGTATTCATTTCCCCCATTGGCGTTTTCATCGCTAGGACTATTTCATGTTTTTTGCGCTATTTCGATTTTTGAATGATGATTTATTAAATTTCCAGAAGCGAGCAATGTTGACGCTGACGGAAGTTGTCGTGCCGAGCGAGGCAGTGCGAGTCGCGCAACCGCAAGTGCAGGCCTACTTCGAGACGCAGCTCATCGGGGACGGCACCCTCATTGTGGCTGAAAGGTGAGCAGAGGGATGGGGAAACTCACCTAAACTGGGGAGAAGCATTCCATTCCATTCAATCCAATCACATCATTCAATTTCAGCTGTGTCGTGTGGAAAGCCGCAAACAGTTCGAATGGCTTCCGTCTGCCCTACCCCTCGATCATCGTGCACGCCGTGTCTGTCGATCTGAGCTCTTTTCCGCACGAACACATCCTCGTCCTCATCGATGCCAACAAAGCAGGTGCGTGTGTCAAAATAATGCAATTCCTCTCGTGCGATCCTGTAATGCAAGATCAATTCAATGAGTTGTTTCTGACCGATTGAAGAGAATAACAATTTGCATTGCAGGATCGGCACGGCGACGCCGACCTCGAAACCAGCCAATTCCATTCTTCACAGAGGAAGAGGCCAGACACATCAGAGGTTTTTTTGATGCATCGAGAGGTAGTGATAATGCGAAATGGTTGCAGATTTGAACGTACACGAGGCAGAGATGAACGGGGATGCAGAAGAGAGTGGCGACGACGCGGGCAGCGAGGGCACCAGCTACACCATCAGATTCGTTCCCACTGACAGATCTGTCTGTGAGTTATCTTCCCCAGATATATGCAGAATTCAGCCATACTGATAAAAATATATATAAAGAAGATAGACTTGCAAATAAATATTCGCGAGTTCGAGTATGATTTTCGGAAATTCTTGGAAAAAGTGCGGGTGTGGATCAAAAATTTAGAAAAGTTGCAAGTCTGAAGGGAGGAGATCCACAATGTGAGGGGTGTCAATTTTTATCGAAGGAGAAAGCAAGTAAGGAGATCTGCAGAAGGGTGGTATAAAATTCATTTACACATTGGGCTGAAATCCTGCTCAAATCTGACTTGCTTTGATAAAATGCAGATGAATTATTAGAAGTGTTTCAGTGAACACGATCTACAAGGAAATGTCCGAGTGCCAGGCGCTCAATCCAGATGAAGAGGACGAGATTTCGGACGAAGAGGAAGGCGAGGGAGCGGTCATCGAGGAGGAAGGGCCAGATATGGAGGCAGGCGGCCAGAGATGGTACACTGCAGACAATGTAAGTGAACTAGAAAACAAGAAAGAGATGAAATGTTGATGATGCAGAGTGAAGCAGGGAGGAGTGGTGTGCATTCTTCATTCTGTCTGTTTTCACTTCTACTTAAATTTGGAGAAAAGGGAAACCAAATTGTTAAATTAATTGCACCTTAATTCTTTGAGTTTGCTGTAATAAGTCAGACTGGGGCTTCGCATTGCACGATTTAGTTTAGGTGATCGTATGATTTGAAAGAATAGACTGCATTCGTGTGATGGGGAGAAGAATTCTAAAGCGTAGATAAACATTCTTGTACCATGCATCATGAAATTTCAAATTTACAAAATAATAAAATAATGATTGCAGATTGATGAAGTGGAATTGTCCGAGGAAGGACAGGCAAATCTTCGGAGAATTTTCGGAGGAATGGAAGAGAGAACGGAGAATGGCACTGGAGACAGACATGGAGATGGACACAGCGGCACTCGGGGTAAGAAAATAAGTCATTCAAGAAACGAGCAGCAAAAGATGCGCGAGTGCTTTTGTTCCAAACCATATCTATCCCCTCTTTATCCTTCACTATTCTTATGTCTCTCGCTTTTAGACAAAAGCATTTGCAACCACAACATATTCAATCATCCCGAATGATATACTGATTCCCAATTGTTTCAGACGATGAACACATGGAGGAATAGCTGAGAATATTCATTGACTATTCTTTTATTGTTGGCTATTCAATTTGGCAATTATCACTATTCTCTAATCTCTAATTATTCCTGATTGTTTTCAATAAAGACTACACAAAACGTGATAATTCGGTTGTTTGGAAACCGCAAGACTACGAGACACGAGACATAGGCGAAATAGTATAGAGCTATATAGGGTAGGGTGTGGAGGATGATAGGCTTTCTTTTCCCCACACTTCCTCAGTGTCTCGTGATCTCGCGGTTTCTAAGTTGTCGACAATTCGAATTCGGACTCGAAACAATCGCACCTGAATGCTGCCTCGATCACCTCACTTGTTTCGTTTCTTCCCCTGTTCTGCACTCTTGTTTCATGTACATCATACCAAATTGAATAATTTCTTTATTTTCAAACAAGTAAAAATATAAAATATCCCTAAACAGAAGAAATTAAAAGAAGATAATTTGGCCGAGATTTTGGCAGTTTGAAGGTAGGTCAAAAGAAAATCAAACGCAATTGATTCATAGATAAGTTGTATGAATTTGGGAACTTTGTTTTTGCTGGAATTCATCGAAACTGTAAGGCATCTGCATTGAGAAACGAGGAGAGAGCTGATCATCAACGGGACGGTCAAAGACAACGCGACATTTGGCAACTCCATATACTTGTAAATTCTCAAAGTTCGTGATAAAATTAATCCATCTTCGTTAAAAATTGTCTGATTTGATCACGAACAGAATGCATATGTATAATCTACAAAGAAGGAAGAGAGCTTACATGGTAAGTACACGAATTGAAGATAAGGATACCCTAAAATTGAGATCATGTCGAGATCGAAATCGCAAGGAAAAATGAAAGTCAAATTTCAAAATTCTCAAATAACGGCCCATCGCGCGCTGTCGTCCGGCTCTGAATCACTGAGGGGGATGTTGGCGGGCTGTGCCTGAATTGTCTGAATGACTCGAGCCCTGCCGTTGCCTGTGTCCGGGGCCAAGGTCACTGTGCTCGCTGTCGGGCCTGCA
This sequence comes from Diploscapter coronatus, assembly GCA_964036155.1. Taxonomy (NCBI): domain Eukaryota; kingdom Metazoa; phylum Nematoda; class Chromadorea; order Rhabditida; family Rhabditidae; genus Diploscapter; species Diploscapter coronatus. Next base: position 79,399,822 of record OZ038423.1, on the reverse strand, counting down.
GCTGCATAGCCATAGCGAGAATGATGTGGCTGCGACATCGACCCGTACATCTGCACAAAAATGATGATCTCTTTTAAACATGTCCGAAACTCCTACTTCATTTCCTGCAGGACTAGGCGAAGGAATGTCGTAGTAGTTGGTGGTACTTCTTGGAGTGTAATAAGTCGAATGGTTGGATCGAGGCGAGATGAGCGGACTCGAATAGGAGTGCTGTGGATTGTGATGCAGTGATATGGGACCGTGACCCATTCCACTGCCAGATGCAAACTGCTGATAGGTGGAAGAGCCGTGATAATTTCCTAAAGCTTGCTTGTAAAATTGAAGACCATGAACTCTGTCTTGCCATAATTCTCCCTATGATTTCCATAAGAGGCAGGCTGATATCCCGATTCATAGTGAGTGGGCAGCGCCCCAATCAGAGGCAGTCTCCTCTGTCGAACTGCCGAGGGCATTGGGTCGTCCTCTTCACTTATGTCTGGTGGCGATTCTGAAATGAATACACGATGTTTATTCAGCACATTTACTCTCGTTTGTCTCCCAAAAAGACGTTTTACAGAGAACGAAGGAAGGGGTACTCGCGAGATTAACCACTGCGCTCTGCGTCTCTTCCCCGTGTACATCATATTGCGCTCTTCGCGGATACGCACCCCGCCCCCTTCGGCAAAAATCTTTTTCAAAAACAATGAATAGTTGACCTTGATATCTTGCGGAACTATAGCCAGGCCTTCTGAATTCGTCGACGCTGCCAGAGTCGTCAGAATAGATGGGACTGCGCGCATAAGGATAGCCCACAGGACGGCCTCGCTCGTAGAAATCAGCTGCAGGTCGATGTCTGACTGCTGCAGCCGAGTGGCGCGGCGGCTGCTGGCGGAGCATCGGCTCGCGCACAGTCATTTGGTGATAGTCGCGAGTTGGGGGAGATTCTGAAAGCATAAACTTCTCATTTTCCAGCAAAGTTGAATTTCACCATTTCGATAGCGATGCTGCCCGTATCGCTGTCTGGGAGGAGAAGGCGAGCGATCGTCAAAGGGAAGTCGAGAATGGCTGGAGGAACGAGGATGCACAGACTGCGAGTGCTGATGCAGACTGTGATAGCGAGGGGAAGGAGACCGGCCTGCGCTCAGAAGTTGCTCTGTCTGAATGCGATTTTTTAATGATTTTGCCTCGAACAAGTTAGCAGTTAGTCTTCAAACTTCTAATTATTAACCAACGAAATCTATTATTCATGCATTTTACGGAGAGTTATCAATCCATTCTATGGCCTATTTGGGACATGCTTCACATTGATAATCAGCGTTAGAAATCAGGGAGAAGCTTTAGATAAACAGAGGGGAAATTCGATGACTCCAGACAGAAAACGGATAGTCATTCATTGACGGACTTTACCTCGTCGTAAGCATCGTGAGTTCCGTAGCGACGAGTGGCGTTCTGGAATAGTTCACCCAGATGAAATCACGAAAATTGCAGATTCAGATAGGGAAGCAGATAGGAAAGATAGAAATGGAATGGGAGACGATGTGAATTCGATAGTGGAAGAGTGATCAAAGTGATCGATGCGGTCAACCAATTTACAGTGGAATTTGCAAATTGCAAAGGTAAGTGCTTCATCCCTATTTGAGTGCACTAATGGCTGCTACTCACCTGATGAGGCTGTCTGTCTCCGCGGCGAATTCGCGACCACATTCCTGACAGACGACGCATCGGATTCTCGCTTAAATGCAACAGCGATTATTGTTGTAGCTTTTTGAATGGGGAGATTCGACTGACCTGTGTGGATTGGCTCCGACTGGCTGATAACCTTGTGGAGTCGATTCCGTCTCACTTCCACTCTTCGCATGCTTTATCGTGTCTACCAGAGTGTTGAACAGGGAGTATGGTCGCTGAAAAATCGATATCTCTTGACTCCCTGTATCTACAAACGGATAGGAAGGGTGGGGAATGTAGGAAGAACGAGGAAATGAGAAAAGAGCTGTCTGCCGTAAAGACAGGGGACCGTATTCTTTCACGGAATTCAACAAGAATCGCTAACCTGATTCGAGTTGGGCATCTGGCCTTGTTGCATCAGATTCTGCTGTTCCCTCGCCTGCGCGGGCTGTGCCTGGATGGGTGGATTGGACACCGCCAAATGCGGTTGTTCTTCGCTGGTGTTTGTTGTCTTGGCTGGAGTCGCATTAATTGGATGATGGTTGGGCATAGACGCAGAGGCTGGAGTGCTCGCGTGAGCCGCTGCACTGCTTGCTGAAATGAGAAAATTCTTTGCTCTAAATGAATGAATGGATGCAGACCTCCAGCAGCTTTTGCAGCAGCGACGAGACTTCTCAATCCACCTCCAAACAGACCTCCTCCTCCAATCTGCAATGTATCAGATGCAACAAGTTCGATTTTAAAATCGGTATCTCTAGAGGAATGTTGAATTGAAGAGAAAATCGAAAATTTCATGCGCAATTCAAAATTTAAATAAAAACGCTACAGCAGAAATGTTGTTTCTATCGGTAGGATTGTGACGGAAGAAAGTTGGATGCGAATGTGCTGAACCTGAGTATTATCGCCGCTGCTATCGCCCGATAGCCAAGAAAAAAGAGCGTTGCGACGGCGACCCAGAAGAGTCGCCGCCAAATGACGTCGACTACGCTCAACCTACATAATCCAAATTCCACTTTCTGTTCTTTATTCGAAAAGCTCGCCCAACGAACTCACCTCTGTTCCACTCTTCTTGGCTCGATAATTCTCAAGTATAAGAAGTCCTGCATAGATTTTGCCGACTGTCAACTTTTGGAAGCAGAGTTCTGAAATTCAAAATAGACACACATTGTATTGCGGAAGTGATCTTCAGACCGTGATTGGGAGGCACAACCAAGTCGATCATATTCCTCTTTGCCTTCAAAGGCCAAATTTTCTTGAGAGTCTGCCTCAGCTCCTCGTCAGCTTCATCCATCTCTTCCACAGGCCGCATTTTGATGCTCAGACTTTCTCGAATCAGGGCGAACAGTGTTGTCGTGAAGTGAACAGTTCCGTCCTCCGCCACAGGCATATTCATTCTAATTAGGTGTTTGTAGGCCAGTCGATAGGGACATTTTCTGCCAAAGCCAACAGGAGGTGCAATGTTTCGCAACATTTCATACATCTCTGTGTAGTGAATGCGACCTCTGAAAAACACAAAAAGTGCAAATTTCGATTATTGTAGAGAAATTACGTAGCAGCAGGATCGTGATTGGCCCAGACTCGAATGAATTCGTCCAAATGATGCGGGCCGAGAATCGACGAGTCTCGAGTCAGATAGTCGAAGTTGTCCATGATGACGGCCACGAACAAGTTCAGCATCTGATGTACAGAAATTGTTGTGCGCCTGTGTGAAAAATCTACAGTATATAGCTTACCAGGAATGAAGACAGGAAGACGAAACTTGTAAAATATATATAGCTGATATTGTTGCCACAGGCGTTGCCCTTATCGCGATTGTAGACATACGAGCCGGCCAGAGCGCACTCCTTGCCTCCAGAGCAGGCCATCATTATATCTTGCCAGCCTTCGCCTGTTGCACACCTAAAATTGGGCGAATATATATACTCACGAGGAAATGCCGCAAGGATTGTGTTACCGAAAGAGGAGAATGAGTGAATTGAAGAATGATTGGAAATTGTTATGTCGATTGATCTCCGTTGCTGCATTCAGCCAGATGTTGCCAAAGACTTGCATTCCGACAATCGCATAGATGAAGAACAACATTCCAATCAGCAGACAGACATAGGGAAGTGCCTGATTGAAAATCAAATTGGAGTGATTGAAGTCTCACCAAAAAGATACCTTGAAACTCTGCACGAATGTCCATAGAAGAATTCGAATGGTATATCCTTGCTGCAGAAGACGAATCAGACGAGCTGCACGGAAGAGACGCAAGAAACCGAAGGACAGGAAGTTGTCTGAAATGATCAACTTCTCTTCTAATAGAAGGAACACAACATACGTCCTAGTTCAGTGACAAGTGCATCTGTGATCGACCCGACTACCGTAATAAAATCGAATCGATTCCACCCATCAATGAAGTAATTCCTCACTCCAAAGGCTAGAATCTTCAGCAAACTCTCCACGGTGAACACCGCTGTTAGGGCTGTGTTGAAGAATCTGAAAATATCTTGCAATCTTCAACGCTCGTTACGAGTTGCCTGACTTGAGAATCTTCTGATAGAATTCCGAATCTCCGTGGAATTTCATCATGAGAATGACTGTGTTGCAGCAAATCATTGCCATGATGAAGTATTCGAATGGAGTTGAAGTGACGAGCCTCCATATGCGATATTTGATGGTGTTCTTGTCTTCTGGCATAAACAGACTGTGTGGACGGGCGTTCAAGGCAAAGTCGATGCATTGCTTCTGAAATGAGTTTGACAATCTCAAATTGTTGCGCGTATTCACATACCTGATTCTTATCGAGATCTCCTTCACTGAGCTCTGCTTCTCCCTGCTCTTGGAAGGTGATGATAATCAAGGCAACGAAAATGTTCACTGAAAGAGTTACGAGTTGAATTGTTATTATAAATGATTACCGAAAAAGAATGGGAAGACAATGAAGAACATGACGTAGAAAAGAGCGACTTCGACTCGGTAGAAGGGAGATGGGCCCTGGTTCTTGAACGTGGTGTCCATGCTGTTCTGTCGGATGCCTGGCCAGCCCTCTCCGGTCGTCACAACGAACAGAGTCAGCATTGCATTGAGTGTGTTGTCATAGTTGAAAGGACGCAATCTCCATTCTCTGTACTCGACTCGAGGCGCGTCATTCTGTAAATCAAACTTATCCATTTAGGCTTCTTGTATTTTTTGTTCCTAAGTTGTTACCCTTACTTTCTTGTAGATTTTACCCCCGTTTTTCCTTCCTTTTGCTATTTTCCAGAAAAGGTGTTAAAGACTACAAGAAGAGGGTAAGGGCAGCTTAGGGTAAAATATATAAGAGGCTTTCGTTTACAGAAAAAGGTAATCATAAAAGATTTGAAATGCGTGAGAGATTCTTGATTGTGTATAGAAGAGTTGTTAAATGTTCGAACAAATGAATTCAAATTAGAATAACTTGACTTTCACCAACTTTCTTCAAAACACTTTTCTACTCGCGATGGCCGACGGCGACAGATCGACTTCTTCGATTGTGCTCAAACAATTTGTTTTGCCCGTTCTGCTCATTTTCGCCATAGCTATGCTGCTCATCGCCAAGTACCTCACACAACTAACAGCTACATATTATTCACTATCTTCGAACGCTTTTCTAGACTTCATCCGGCAGCCACTCCCAAACTCGTGCTGCAACTTGCAATTCCTGTCTTGGTGTGGGTGACTCTTCTGTACATGGTCCTTCTGCCGGACAAATGCTTTCTCGATTTGATTGCTGGACTCGACGACGAAGCAACCAGCCCGGAAGTGAACGCGCGAAATGTGGCAAGTCGATGAATGCTCCACTGCAGGAAGGGGCGAAAGTTCCGGTTTCGGTTACGAAAAATTTTTGTCCGTACTTTCGGTTTCTAATTTTTCAAATTTTTACTTCCGCTCAGCTCTGCTGCACTGTTCAGTCTGTGTAATGATGAGCATTGCAGACGACGCCGCCCATCGAATTGCATTCGAGAGGCGATTTGCCAAGGGAATATTTCGAGAGAGCAGCCAGAAGAAGGGAGCCAGTGGCTGGTTCGATTGAAGGAGAACTCATTCCGTGGTTGAGAGAAAGAAGACGCGTTGCGGCACAGGAATGAGGCGCAGAAATCGAGAAATCTCACGCAATTCAATGGCAGAGAACAATAAAGCATTAATCAGTGAGATCAGGACTGACCTGATTGTCGAAGATGAAATATTGTCCGTGACAGTCCTCGGCAAATCGCTTCGTCTTGTCTGTGCAGTAGAAAAACTTGCCATTGAAAAGCTGCAATTTACCATTTTTATTCAACTTTTTCTTCTTTCAACTATTTTACCTGTACAGCGATGACTCCGAAGATGAATTGAAAGAGGAAGTAGACGATCAGAATGTTGAACACGTTCTTCAGCGAATTAACGACGCAATCGAATACAGCCTAGGATAGGGACTTCCCTGTAATTGTTCTATTCATTCGAAGCCTTACCTTCAACTTAGGAATTCTCTTGATTGTCTTGAGCGGTCTCAACACTCTAAGCACTCTCAGCGATTTGATCGTATTTAGATTCTTGCCCGTAGAGCCCTCTGTTCCTCTAAAATTTTAACGTAATTTTTCTAAGGCTTGTGCATTTTGTGAGTAAACTCTGGGGAGGGAAATGTGCATATTCTTCTTTGTTAAAGTTTGACCATTCCTATACTTATGAAAACTGAAATTTGTGGTCTAAAATTTCGGGAAGATTTCACTCGAATGACACTCTAATTGAACTTAAAAATGAACTTTATATTCCCTTTAAAATCCCACTGAATCTAGGCTACTTACCCTCCTGTACTTCTGTAAATTTGTTAATTGTCTCTATCCGAACTTCTTCTAGTTATTTAGTGAAACGCTTGTCATTCTTACGCAAATCCGAAAGCAACGAGTGCGCAGCAGACGACGACGCCATCGAGTATGTTCCAGAAATCTCTGCAGTAGGAGCCGGGATGGAGTAAAATTCCTTGGTCTATCAGCTAAATTTTCTCATTTATCATTTTTACTATAGAAGGTCTTACTTTCAAAAGCATTTCAATTGCAAACACAGCTGTGAAGCAGTAGTCCATCTTTTGTAGCACATCATTCCTCATGTTCCCTTCGTCCACAGGATCCTATATATTTCTCTGTCAAAATTCATAGCTTATGCTTTTCTAACCTCGGCTGCCAGCGAAATCGATGACATACAAATCACTATCATAATACACATCTCGAAGTATTTCGTGCTGACGACGCTGTGAACCAAAACTCGAACGCTAAAATTCGTGTACTTTTAAAATTTCAATTGCCGAATTTCTTACGGATTAGTTGGTGACAGGAAGAACATCGATGTGTAGGGAACGATAGGTTTCGGGCCTCCAAAGGGCGACTCCTCCTCCTCTGCCTCTTCCTCATCATCGAAGGCTCTCTCGATTGCACACATGCTACCCGCAGTCTTGCCCTCTATGTCCATTCCATGCACGTAGTGATGTTCCTGAAAAATCGCATCTTCTGGTTCGTTCTTTCGAATAAGGACTCGTTGTATTTTCACCATCTATTTTCTATTTTGTCAAAAAATGGCGAATATTATCATTGATCGGAGAGAACGTCGATATTCAAAAATTGCGCTATTTGTCTCTCGTCTCTTCTACGCGACTCGCTCTATTTCGCTCGTCCAAATTCGATTTCTAGTTGCTGCATGAATATCGACTTTCTCTCCAGTCAACAGTACAAAGAGTGAATGAAGATGAACAGTACAATAACCTACCTCCTCCATGTCTTCACTTTCCTCCTCCTCCAACTCATTGGCCTTCTCGTCAGCCTCTTCAGCTGCAGTCAATTCCTGTGCATTCGCCAAGTTGTCGACAGCGATAGCCAAGAACACGTTTAGCAGTGTGTCTACAACCAACCAGCTCTTATTCTACTGTAGCAAATCGAAGAACTTACAATTTCCGAAGAGCACGAGCACAATGAAGAAGACGCAATAGACCATGCCGCCTCTGTAGACACCCCCTTGAGATTCGATCGCCAAATACATCACTTCGTTCCAGTCCTCACCAGTCAGGATCTGCAAGCAATTTTTGGATCTGCATCTGTACACCAACAAAAGGGCGCGACTCTCACCTGGAATACAGTAATCAAAGCCACTGGGAAGGTATCAAAGTGGGTGTATGGATGGCCTGTCGGAGTTTGGAAGTTGAATCTTGAATAAAGAAAAAAACACTTTTCTGCATACAAATCTTCCGAGTTCTTACTTTCCACCAAACAGTTGCATTCCGAGAAGGGCGAAGATGAGGATGAACAAGAATAGTAGAAACAGAAGGGAGATGATACTTCGCATCGAGTTCATCAGGGAACGGACCAAGTTGCGCAGAGAGACCCAATACCTACAGAGAATTTTGTGAATTTCATTATTTGTCATTCATCATACGATGTCAGTTTGAAAATTCGCAATAGACGCAGAGCTCGCAGCACGGAAATACCGAAGGAACCGCCCTTCCACTCGGCCCACACGACTTCGAAGGCAGAGCCCAAGATGACGATGCAATCGAAGCGATTGAACTGAAATTCACATTTTGAGAGATTGTTCGAAAAAATGACGGACTGACCTTCGATGCGAAATATGGCCGACTTCCCATTGCAAACAGTTTGACTAGTACTTCCAAAACGAACACTGTCAGAAAGCCGAACTCTGCATATTCTGAAAGCCAATTGTCGTCTATGCTATTCCATTTGAAATTTAGCGCACTTAGAAAATTGGTGTGCCATTCGGGTTGACCGTAATGCTCGCTCGCGACGCAGGCAGTGTTGAAGAAGACGAGTGTGATGACGGTCCAATAGAATACTTGCGTCTTCACGATTATTCGAGTTTGAACTCTGCAATGCTCATGGCTCAGTCGTTGATATGGCCTCCCTCGCACTCACCTAGCCTGTCGTATCTTTTTCTGAACTGCATACCAACATCCCCTACGGCGTCTTTCTAAACACAAATCAGTAAATTTCATTCTTGAAACGCCAGACTTATTGCACAATTAGTATCGCTAAAGATACGATATCTACGAAAATCCTAACGTGCAATAATAAAACCATATACGGACGTTGGAACGTTTGCCACCTCAAATATCCCCTATGCGGTGAACTATCCCATTCAGTTTCGCACTACTATCTTTAATAATGGGACGAGAGATGATGGTAATGGTGAATTTTTGTGGTTGAAAATGTCCCAACGTCTGACCATATATCTACAATATCATTTTGAATAAAAAATGCATTGAAATGTTCATGATTGAACTGTCCGAGGTGGTGGTATTAGAATGAACATTTCAAGACACTGGAAAACGATCCGCGCACACACGGCAAAACTCGAAAGAGTAAGTGGAACAGTGGAACAGTAGGGAGAGTGATGAAGCGGCAGTCCGGTTGGGGATTCAAATATCTGAGATCTGACTGATTTGGCTGCAATTAGATCTAAATCCAAACAACGGTTTCTCTATTGGAAGACACCCGAAAAGATTCCGATATTCGCATGCTATTTTCCGATTGTGAACATGGAAGACAGGAAAGGACTGACAGAGGACGTCGAATTGACAGACTAATTGCACAGAAGAGAGGACAATCTTTTCGGCAAGAATTTCCATGACAGAAGGATTTTCAAACTGTAGAATAGAGGAAGACAGAGGTGTTGACGAGTAGAAGACATTGATAGACATAGAAAATAGCATGCGAATCTAATCGAAGTTATATCGAAATGTAGCTAGATTCTAAAGGAGAAGATCAACGTGCATGTTGAGAATTAATCTCTACGAGAGTTAGCAAGAATGATAACGAGAAAGTCGAGAAAATGTGTGTGCGAACCGTATTCTGCATCAGGCCCTCCAGCAGTAGCACCTTCATCTTCATATTCCTCCTCTTCGAAATCGTCCTCCTCATCCATTTCCTCCTCTGTCTCTGTCGACTGCTGCTTCGTTGCAGCCTTCAGCTTCTTGTTGGCTGCGCGTCGTCGAGCTGCAACGAAAGAAGCGCGTGAATGAATGAAGAAGCTGTGAAGTGAGTGAGCAGTTAGTCCGTTGTTGAGATTAAATAGTTGAGAAATCGGGCAACTTGAAAACCGTGAAACACGAGGCACTGAGAAATAGTGTGGAAAAAGAAGACCTAGCATTCCACACCCTACCCTATATAGCTCTATACTATTTTGCCATGTTTCGTGTCTCGTGGTCTCGCGGTTTCCAAATAGCCAGCAATCGTCAAAAATGATTGCTTCTGCGTGTCAAATGAGAATGTCAAGAATAAGCTCCACTCATTGTGTCTCTGTCTCACCCACCTTCCATAATGGCGGCCTTCTCCTCCTCAGTCGTCCTGTCTTCCTTCAGAATGACTTCTTCTGCAGTCAGAATCCACTCCAAGTATCCATTCAGCTCTCTTTCGATCTGCTGCTGTCGTCGCAATTTCAAAAACTCCCTGCGATTTTCTACCCGCTCTCTTTCTTTGGCAAACTCTCTGAAAACGGGATTTGTCAGAAACACGGTTTCTGGTAGGAATATACCCAGAAAGAACACCAAGAATCAGGTTGAGCATGAAGAACGAGCCCAGGACAATGAGGGGGATGAAGTAGGCCCAGTTGAAGGAGTCGCCCAAGGAATCATTTGTCTGAAGAGCATTTCATCAAATTCGACCATCAAAATTCGAGATTTCCTACATAGTACATGACATTCGTCCAGCCTTCCATAGTGATGCATTGGAATACAGTGATCATTGCAAAGGCGATGTTGTCGAATGAGGTTATGCCTACGCAAAAATACACATTTGGAGACTTGTCTTCGACACAGTGCTTTGAGCTGTCCGGCGTCATTTTTTTTAGAAAAAAAGCTGTTGTAACTTTCTATCTATGTATTATGTTGAAAATATTTTTCTGAGAAATTCTTCAAAATATCCCTGGCAATATAAACGAAGAACATTTTCAGAAAAATTTATGTAAAGTTAGAAAAAAAAATCGATTTTTGAGTCAATTTTTGGAGGACTTCGCCGGACAAGACAACGAGAGTGCAAAGCATTGGGTTCGGAAGAGTTTACCTACCATAATTTGGTCCGTCCCATTTGCTAAGGCAAACGGTGCCAGGCACATCGCAATTGTACACTCCACTGCTGTTCTTCGTGTCATTGCTGTAATTGTGCAAAATCAAAATATTATTAGTTTTTGCTGAATTCGCGCTGACCATGGAAACGGTTTTTCCGAGACATTCTGGATTTCACCCCGTTCGTTGTAGCAGGCCGAATGAAAGGCCCCCGAATAGAATTCGAGCCCGATAATGGCAAATATGACAATCGCGAAGAGCACGAGCAGTCCGATCTGCAGGAGGGGCGCCATCGCACAGAGAATGGACTTGAGAACGACTTGCAGACCTGCACGGCGGGACAACTCATTGACATTATTCGAGATGAGCGTGTGACTTACTGGGAATTCCAGAGACCAATTTGAGTGGTCGCAACACTCGGACTGCTCGCAGCGTTCGCAGATCGAGAGTATCGACCTGCTTCGGATGGTCGGTGCCTGGGGTGAGGAATGGCAGCATTGTGATGCAGCCCGACACAACTACGATGAAGTCCATGATATTCCAGCCGGAGCGAAGATATGAGCCCTGCAAAAGGGAAGGAATTTGTGCCTGCCTGCATGTAAAGCTAGTAGCCACTCACTTTGTGCAGTACGAAACCGAATGCAACGACCTTCAGTACACACTCGAGGCAGAAAATACCCATAAAATAAGGCTCGATATACTCCTGCAATTTGCTGGGTAAAATCTCGAAGTTATAAACTTTTGACTGACCAATTTTTCTGCTAGCGGTTTCTTGTCGTTCTTGGGCAGATGTTGCTCCATGGCAAGGACGACGCAGTTGCCTATGATGGTGAGCAGAATAAAGTACTCGAAAGGGGGCCATTCGATTATCGACTTAGCATTGCGACGGATGAAGTTGTCCTCTCCGAAGATGAACAGTGAGGATGGCCCCTGTAATTTATTTTTATAGTTTATTGATTTGCATTGCATTTTCCTTCTATGTGTTATGACTGAGTGAGAGTAGCCTATTTCGTTCTTCCTTTACTGGCCAAGACGCGTTATTAGAGATGGAGAAAATTAAATTTGATAAATTCGAATTGTTTCTTGGGGCAGAAGGAGAAGAAGAAGAAGAAAGGATTATGACCTGGAGCCAGAAGCAGGCAAAGATGGGGAAAGACCAATTCAGAAGGAGAGAAGACTTTGTGTTCTGCAGCAGTCTCGCATACACCAGCAATTTTACTTCCCCTGGGTCGATTCTTCGTCGAAAATAAAGGGAAGTTTTCTGCGGAAAAAGGGCCAAGATGAATAGAGCCTGCACCTAACAAATGACAGCCTCATCTCCATGCCTGCAGCACGACAGGACTAAACTGGGCTATGCGTCGCGAGATTCAATCAGATCAAACATTAACCAAGACCCTCCTCATATTGACAATTGCAGAACATCTTTAGCTTTCAAAATAATTTACGACTTTGACTCCATGACACCCAATCTCCCCATCCTCTGTCAAAGGAACCAAGGAAGAGCTGCCTTTGCAGTGAATGTCAAAATACACTTCGCTGTTCCGAAATTTTAGTGAGAAACAACGCTGCACATACCCGTCGAGTATTGCTCATCTGCAATCGAATTGCCAAAACCGACTAGTAGAACATTTCCAAATAAGACAATCGATGAAGTGAAGGAGTACCTGACTCGGCTCCGGAGAATGGGTTATGAGCCAAACCGAAGCGAACCGAATTGCATTTTCGTGGTGTCCCTTCGTTCTTTCTCTTCCCCAATGCCGTTTTTATCTCTATCATAGCTGGGGCTTTCATTCTCCTTGCCTACTTCATTTCATCGCTTTCTGCCGGCAGCATTATTCGCAATGCATAGAGGGTAGAGTCCGCCCCTGTCGTATCTTTTTCAGGGTGTCACAGGTTCGCGTTATTTTTCCTGCTCGGATCGACTTGTCCGAAATAACTCTACAGGGAAAAGTGATCGATTTGTCGTAAATTAATTTCCACCTGCTAGAAAACTACGCCCAAGTTCATAGAAGGCAGGGAGCAGTTGTGCAGTGGCATTTCGGACAGAAGAGCACAAACACAGGGGAGAGCTGCCCCGCAAATTAAGCGAAACATAACCCGAAGGCGCAGTGCCCCTTTCTAGCTAAAGAAGAAAGAAGGCCAGCAATGGAATGAGTGGACCTAGTCAAGGAATGTCGCTACGCTAATGGAGAATGACAGCCAGAACAACGCAACTTGGAGGAGTCCAAAAACAGGCGAATTTAGTGCTGTCTGCTGATTGATTCTTCTTTGCTAGGGAAATTGCCTGTCTCATCTCATGCCCAGCGCGCTCATACGGCAATTTAAAAATATCTCAAGTCTCAATGAAACTCCAATGAATAGTCCTAAATTTCTGAATATTCAAAGCGTTATTTTTTTGATTTTCTTAAATCCTCTTAATTTGCCATCGTCTCTCCACACGACGTCTCTGGGGAATTTCAACGCACGCGCAATAGACGATTGGTATTGAAAAGCGAAGAAAAAGCTGCTAGAGGAGGCAATTTCTGCTTCTGCTTCTCTATTTCTCACTTCACAAGCAGCAGCAGCAGACTATTCCCAATTATTCTCTCACTGCTCGCTCTTCGCCTCCCTTTCTCGCATTTCTCGCACAAGCAGCAGTTAAAAGTTATAGGAAGATGCAAAAATAAATGTGCCATCAAAACAAAATCAGAAAGATTCGAAATTTCAAATACACAGCCTTACACAAACCTTATCCTTGGGAACTAGTGGAGAAAGTAATATGGCAAATGCAGGACGTGTTTCCAAAGGATAAGGCTTTTATAAGGCTGTGAGTATAATAAAATGCAGGGAAAACTGACCTTCTCTTTGGTTGGCGCATTTGACGCGAGAGTCGTTTTTCGGACTGCAAATGCACCCTCGCCTTTTTGCTCTCGACGGGCTTCTTCCGCTGCGAGTCTGAAATATTCACATTTAGACATTGATCATCAATTAGTCAACTTGTGGCTATTATCACCTCCAGGATTGTAAATGTTTAGACACGTGCGTGTACACGCATAACGAAATAGTGTCTTTTCGAGAGGTAGAAAAGATCATGCTCTCCCTATGTTCTCTCGAAAAGACATTACCTCGTTATGTGTGTTGCACGCGCGCGTGTCTAAACATTTATAGCCTTGATCACTTCCCCACACGACTTCTACATTGTCATATGGTCGTCTTCTCACAGGAACACATCATTCTGGTTTCACTTTTGAATTCAAATTCTGACTTTGAAAAGAACAGCCGCGCGCAGCCATTTTCGGGTGTTAATCTGCAAAACTGGCAGAGAAAAAGAAACGGGAAAAAGTGAGGAGGAGAATCTGCCTAGCAGCACCTTATGCAATATGTTGATTTATTCAGCTCCTCGAATTCAAAAACCAAAAGAGGAAAATTGAGTACGAAATAGAATAGGGCAGGCGAGATGAGGACGCGCGAATCACTGCATCCTGTCTGATCGTTAATTTACTTCTGAATTTGGCGTGAAAATTCAGATTTTTTAAATTGCATAGAGAAACATTGATTACGCAAAACGTGCAAACGAGTGCTGAAAAATGCTTGGATTGTTTACCTTGCAATTTGGTCGATTCCCAACATATTTGGTCTATTCAACTAGCGATGGCCTGCATGGTTTAGCACATACATTTACAGTAACCTACTGGAGAGACCGTAGGCATATGAATATCCTAATTGAATTATCCACACAAGTAGGTCTTTACATGGGTGAATGGACAATTTGAATCGTAATGAGTTGATGAGGTCTTCACAAAATGTGCTGGAGGTAAATAGCAGAAGAAGGGAAAGAGTTCCGACGTAAGTGAAGAGAACCGAGCCGTCTTCTTGTGTCTTCAGTCTTTTGCGGGTGGAGTCTATATAAGGCAGAGGATAACACAAAGGCAGGGGCAAAACGAGGGAAACGAAAGACAGAGATAAAGATGGATGAAAATATGTGAGTGCAGGGATGGAGAGAAAGAGAGAGACATCAACTGAGAGAGGCTACCCTTTTTCTATCATCTCTCCCCTTTAAGCATGCAGCTTTTTACTCTTTTGCACACAAATTTTTCGTTTTCTCTCTTTCCTATCGATCTCCTTTACATATAAGGAATAGGAATAGGGGAAAGAGGGTTAGCCATAAGTGAGAGGATAAAAGGAGAGGGGAAGAGAAAGAAACAAAACATGGAAAAAATCGAGTTGTCGCCAGCGGCAAGGGCAGAGCAGCTTTTGCCACTTGGCTATCCCCTCGGCTCGCGAGACTCACTCGACTTTGACAACGCGCAACTTAACGCGCAGTCAGAAGTCAATCAACTATGAACGAGAGATGCAATATGTAGCTTTCCTTCGAAGGAGAGCACGAATGAATTCGACTGGATTGAAGGGGAATACGTTGCAAACTCATGTTACCTATCTCTTCTGCGCCACATGATCGAATAATACAAGAGACTGAGTGTGCCTGGCCGTTCATAGGCCCGCATTGCCTTTGACACCATATCGATAGATGGAATGGAGCGAAATCGCTAGCAGAAGCACAAAAAGCGAAGATTTGGTAGATGTGAGGCGAAGGAATTGGTGGAATATTGGTAAGGAAGGCCTAGAGAAATGACAGCAGTCCATTAGCAGGTTAACACAACAAGAGGAGGAGCAGTCAAAAACAATAATCCAATTTGGGAGGACGAGTCATTCAGTCAACCTGAATTATGCATCTGCATTGATTTACCTAGGTATTGCAGGCCAAACAGCCATTTGCACGGCTTCTTTGATCATTTCCCCTGGCCGAGGTGGTGTTTCTGATTTGACTTCGAAAAGCAGTTGGTCGCGCAGCGACACTCTCCTCGGATGGATGGGCGAGGCGAGTAGTTCGGGGGCTGCGAGTGGCAGTATCCAGGGCTGCAGTCGAGTGGCGGAGGGCGCGGGCGGGTGTCGGGCATCTCGCGTGTGGTGGACGGCTTGGAACGCCGCGGTCCGCACCCGCATATGGCAATGGAACCGAGTGTTCTAGGCTTGATTCGGTCACAAAATACGTCGAAAAATGCTAACGACATATAATTATGGACACGAATAAATGGCAAATAGATGAAGTATATGAGATGTGTTTATAAATTGTAAAAGGTCTGGAAGCGTGCAAATGCCTCATGTTTCTCTTTTCATCAAAAAGCATTCTCGAATGAAGATGGAATATCTTTGCGCGCGTTTTAATCTCAAAAATGGCTCAAAGCGTTCTTCGTTGCCGACTTTTTCAGACGAATTTAGCGAGAAAATTCAATGAAAAATTTATATCGAATTTATAGACAAAGCGCGCGCACACACACACACAATGAGGGTGAAATTTAAATTCCCTCAAATGGATCTGTGCACTTATCGCACTTATAGAAACTTTTGCATTTCGCTAAGAATTTCATTATGTCAGCCTCGCCTACAGAAAACATGTGCAGATCAAATTGAAAAAAACGCTGCATATTTGCAGCAGCAAAGAGGGATAATTCGTTATCGGAAAGGTGATGACAATGTTCTGATTTGGTTCTGAGCTGCTCTTGTCGAGAGATAGGATTCGACGATCGATAATGAAATGGTGATATGAAATGTGAACTACATTGGACTAATGAAATGAACAGACTGCAGGAGAGTGCAGTAGAGGACAGCCATTTCTCGACCTGCAGCTGCATTTTTACGACTACCTTCTTCTAATTTTGACAAGGACCGGGGGCAGGCAGCGAGAAGCTCGAATTTCAATATTCAAAGCAGCGCTGCCTGACTTGTTCCGCATTGTTTCCAATTTTCCCGCAACAAGAAACAGAAAAGGTTTGAATTTCGAGGAGCCATAAATAAGATAAATAAGTGACACATTCTAGCTGATCATCAGGAAAAAATTAACGGAATTTCACCATTCCGACAAAGCGCGTGAGTACTTGTGCTGCTGCTGCTGTACTGCACAAGGACATCTCCAGTCGATGCTTAGCCCTAATGAGTATTGAGGAATTATTCTCTGCTAATTATGCATCTTAAGATATGAAGAGCAGGTCGTTTTTTCTTTTGTATAGGCGCTAGCGGAAAAGGGATGCATAATAAGAAGTTGCGAGAGGAGGTGGATAACATAAAAATGAGCAGATAAAACGAATTTATTTGTAGGAGCAGATGAAAACGAAATGTACGCAGGCAGAAGCAGGCAGCGCGCTGCATTGAACACCACGAATTTTGAATGAATTTTGTGTGAATTTTGTGAGAATTTTGTGAAATGGGAAAATCCATTAGAGAACATGCCTACTAGAGAAATGAAAGGCAAGGGGCGAAGGCGAAAACTAAGAAAACCTCGAGTTATCTCTAATCCTGGCAAAATAGTAATGAGATCAAACAAATTGATCTTTCGCTTTTCTCTTTCTGCTTCTCTGCGTCCTTATGCGCTCTCACTTCCGCTCTCTATTTCGTTTTTTTCTTATTCACTTTTCTGCTTCTGCTTCCAAAAACGTCTTTCCCAACAACAATTGCAACTAGTTAGAAGTCGTCGTGTCCTAAACCTAGGAACTGAAAACAGAAACATAGCACTGGCATTGGGCATCTTCTCATCCCACTCATCCGGTTCAGCCAGAAAATACGCGCTCGAAGTTTTCGAATTCCCTTGACCTATTACGAAAAACGGCTTCTTTTCAACTCAATTTTAACAGACGCTTTCAGTCGGACAAAACTATAAGAAAAAATAATTTGAAAAGAAGCAGCAGCCGAAACTCGTCGCGTCGTGTTTTTGTGTGAAAAGCGACGCGTTTAAGCTCTCATCCATAATTGATACAGGAAACTGCAAAAAGCAGAAATGTCTTTCTTTTTGTATTCGAAATATCGCAAGCTCTACCCTAAATATAAAACTCATCTCTCATATATACGAATCTCGAGTCTATTGTAATTTTAGGTGTCAGATTAAGCAAAAAAATTTCCTAGATATTCCAGATAGAAAGAAATCCGAAGATATCACAAAAACTTATACAAAAATCGAATTAACTTTTTTCTGTAGCAAATCTTTGGTTGTTTCAAGTACGTCTAGAAAAATCACGTAGCAAAGATAAAACAAGACAGTAACAAAAAGTAGTAGTAGACAGGTGTGAGCAGCCGAGATGAAAGTGAAAAATGAGAGAAAAGAGGAAACGATAAGTTGAACGGTGAAAGATTGGCAGGTTGTAGGTAAAGAAAGCAGAAGGAGGAAGAGAGGAAACTCGCAAAGGCAGCCATGCCATCGGCTCTGTTTGGATTTTCAACCACTTCAAAATCACACCCTCTTTCTCTTTCTCACTCTCTCCTAACATCGGAAGATCCGATTTCGTTCAGTGAACGACATTTTCACACGACTCATACAGACAGGTTCACTCCTTTTGTTGGCAGAACACGCAAATTCAGTAAATCTTACCGAGGTTCAGTGAGAAGAATTCGCATAGTGACAATTTTTCATGCCGTCGTAAATTTTAGTTGGCAATTTGGCAGCAAAAAGTTCAATTGTCTCGGGATGTAGATCGAATAGCCAATAAATTTTTATGCTGCGAAAATACTCCTATCTTAGAGGGAAGAGAATGCATGCACTGGCAGATGATAAATATGTCGGCGGCAGATATGATATCCCAGGCTTAGACTTAATCGCATAGAATCGAGGTCTTAGATTATTGTCTTTCTCACTCTGTCTCTGCATAAGGAGATAAATTCATTCAATGTGTCCGCTCGCACATAATTCCGACTGACTGCGTGTATTTCAATTCTGAAGGTGGCAATTAACTCACATCCATATTTCGAATCAAAATGTGAAAATTCGCTAAAATTCAATAGAAAATTTTCAATTTCATTTTTAAAAAAAATTCGAAGCTGAAGGTCACTTGAAATGAACTGAACTTTAAGAGGGGAAAGACGAAGTCTCAACGATGCTGCTTACGGCATGCAGAGAGGAGATAAGACAACATCTGCATGCATACCAGAGATATATTCGGAAAAGGAAAAATGAAGTATGAGTGAAAATAGAGGGAGTGAGGGAGAAGGCCGATTGAGGGGAGAATGTGGATTTTGAGCCGGAAACAGCTGAGATTTGAGAGATTCTTAGATTGTTCCCAGGCAATGCCCGTCTGAGGGCCGTGTCTCTTTCTGCCAAGTTTACCAGTCAATCTCGAAAGATATGCAGCGTTTTTGACTTATAAATGCTGTCACAAAAGCGCGCGTCCAATCAAATGTATTGTGGGCGTCCGACCACACGATGAAAATGAAAAATGTCGAATTTTGGACACGTTTGAATCAATAACTATTTCATGGGTGCACACATGCACATTATCTTACGTCAATTTCTTATATTCTTCATTAGAAGTGTCGTCAAATAGTGTGCATTCTCGCGAAATGACCATTATTTATTCGAACGTCCAAATGTCGATATACCTCGTTTGTATCATGTAATCGGACAGACAATCATTGACAACAAAATGACTTAATTTGTCTCTGGCTATATGTATGAGAAACGAAAGGGAGACTTACGGTTGACTTGGAGACGGCAACTGCCGATTAGCCTCTTTGAGTCGACTCATCAGCAGGGCACATGTCTTGTGATCAGACACATCGACCACTCTGCAATTTGTCAATCGGAAGTTCACAATAATCATCATCCTCATTCATTCTCTGCACAGACCAAGGCAGGCACTTTCAGTCGAATGAGACATTCTAGGTGAGGGAGTACACTAGGTAACTTGGAAACCGCGAGACATTGAGAAGTAGTATGGAAAAAGAGCCTATCATCCCATACCCTACCCTAGCCCTATACTATTTCGCGCTATGTCTCGTATCTCGTGTCTCGCGGTTTCCAAATAGCCGGTACGCTGGATTATTTTCTCAATAGAACAGTGATACATAGAGAAGTACGCAACACGATCTTCACAAAACATTTTGACTTAAGTCCTGCCTAGGTCTGTTTCTGCACATGTCACTTGGAATCTCTTGCAAAATGACTATAAATATACAAAAGCTAGCACTAGTGCTATTATTAGCTCATAATTATTGTGTGAATTTTCTATAATCTTTGACGACCACATGACTTGTAAAAATATAAGTTCTTGTTAGAAAAAACTATCGATTTTCCTAAACTTTACCGTAAAATAACCAAATTAGACCTTACCGTTTTCTAAAATATGACTTTTCAACTTTATGTAATTTCGCTTCATTTTACCGTTTACAAGTAGGTACGGCTGGCAATAAGAGAGCAGGAGCGAATAGGCCTAATAAGGGATTAGCCACTAAAGAAGGTGGTCTTTCCAGCCGCATTATGCCATTCCCATTCCCGCTGGAAGCATTTTCCCCGTCAAAATTATCATCCAAGAGACTATCAGTCTCTTCCGGATCCATTACAATTTCATACATCAGTAGCTATCTATTTCAGCCAACTTCTTCCTTACAAAAAATAGAAAATCTCCAAATACTAGCATTGGAGCGTAGGGGTTAGCAGCGGCAGTCAATAATAATGGTGTGGGGGGAGGGGAGTTGAAAAAGTTGAATGATGATTTGGTCAGCTCTTTCCTTGGACTAAAAGCTTGCGCTTCTCGTCCTTTGTTTTGCGTTTGGGGGAAGAAGACACGTCAATGACTTGATTCTGTGGAAGTCAACCAGAAACTGTGTGAGCAGACATCGTTGTTAGGAATCGAGTGATCGAGTGGAGCGTGAAGTGCAGAGTTTTAGGCCTGCAAGGTTGAAAGCTGGTTGGGAACTGCAAGTGACAGAACGGAATGCGAATGGGAGAGAATATGTGAAGGGGAAGCAATCTGCGAAATGGAAATGTATCGGATGTATTCGAGTAATTGAGCACCTAGTTGCATGGGGATGAAGGGGAAAAGCTCTGTCGCACGACTGGGTATTATTTTAGAGGTTCGAAGAGAGGAAAGGCGAAGTGAGAAAGAGAATGGGAAGGAAATGTGAAAAGTGTGGAGATGGATGACTGAGATGGCTAAAGCTGGAGGAGAACTGAAGGGCAAAAGCGAGGATTACCAAGGGGGAGAAATGGCAAGAAATGGGAAAGACAACCAGAAAAATGCACAAAAAAGAGGAGAAAGACATGGATGCGTCGCGGCACTTCAAGCACACAGACAAAGTATGCGGAATGAATGCTACTGACACGTATTGTCACTATCACTTTCTTCTATTGCAGGTCGGATTTCAGGAAGAATGGCCATAAATAATTGACTCTCATTCTCATTATGCAAACCAGAGGAGGAGTCACGATGGGAAATAACAAATTGTGCTATCAGAAGAAGTGAAGAGGTAAAAAGTGGAATTCGATAAAACACGAGTGAAACGAAGGTCTCAGAGGACATTTCGAAATGCGGACTGAATGACAAAGAGAATGAAAAGAGGGGGAGAAGCGGCTACCGGTGAAAATGCAAATTGCCGATCGCGCAGGCAGAAGGAGGAGCAGAAGCAGAAAACTCATCTCCACTGTTGTTGTTACTACGTAGAATTATTTTGATGGAAATGCAGGGCTGAGGTGCGTCTTCTTTCGCGGTCACAAAAATTGACAATGACTAGTCATCGCGAAATAATAAATTTGCGAAGAAAGTTTGTGAAGGCATCACGCAATGTGCACATCGCTCACATTGCAAATGATGGAATGTGCAGTCACTTTCTTATTGACAGCTATCCCTTTTTGTAAGGAAGTATAATCTATCGAACTGACCTTCTCCTTAATGGGCTGTTGTATCGTCGGTCGGTCTCTTCACAGCTGTTGTAGACGGACGAGGAAGAGGCAGAAGCACTTCGGTCAGCGTCGCCGTCTCCAGAAGTCCGACGTCGTTTGTGTCTGGATTCGGAAGGAGCGGCCTCGGAGATGGAAGGGTCTGCAGCGGAGGTGAGTGATGGTGGGACACGACCTCCGTACTGAGATGCACGACGGGCCGCCTGAAGAAAGAACATTGTATATGTTCGGAACGAGGGTAGAGGCATTTGGCTTGGATGATACAAGACTAACTTGGAAGTGAGATGAAGCGAGCCGTGCAAGAATGAAGGAGATGGGAGTTATCTCACAAACACTCACCGCCTTTTCTCTGCCTAATTGAGCCAATTATCTTCTTACTCTCAGAGGCAAGTTAGAATGAAAGAAGAGAAGACGAAAACAGCCATGCAGCAGCAATGCGCCGGGAGTGTTGTGGCAAGATTTCATAATTGATTCGAGCGTAAGGATAGTTTTTCTTCTTCTTCTCTCGCGAGAATTTATGCTCTGGCGTTTTTCACAGAAACGAAGAAATAGAGACCCGTTTCATTAAAATTGTGATGAAGTCTGAGCGGCGTTTGGTGCAACTGCTGAGAGGTCCGAATAAATAAAGCGCCTTAGGAAGTGGAAAGGAGGGAAAAAAGGGGAAGAAACGGGGTCGGTGAGGTGAGAATAGGCAATGGAATTGGAATGGAGAACTGAGGCACGATGGGGAAAACGATGCGCACAGAAATGGGATGGCTCATATTCCTGCTCATGAGCCAAAAATACACACACCGCACACCGAAATTGAATAGTAAAGTCGCCACCAGAGTTGTCGGCAAAGAACTCGTTAACGAATTTGATAAACACCCATCGTATGATAAAGCATGGGAAGTACAAGAGTAGTTATGATATTGCGTATGCTATACTAAATGAGGATTTAACTCTGCCGACAACCCTGGCCACCACCACAACACACATAAGCAGCCGCAATTGAATGTGTGGAGATCAGCTGTCTCTGGCTGCGTATGTGTGCAATTCAGTAATTGCATGGCTAAAGTCGTTATTCGAGATTCTTTTGTCTCTAATGGAGTGGCGCGCAGGCAAAGGTAAACTAATATGACTTTGACGAAGCGGACTTCCTAAACATAACCCCCCATGCGCGATGCGATGCCTTTTATGCATTAAAGACATTAGATAGATAATCGATGAAGTTGAAGTCCGAAATAAAGGCTGAAGGCTCAAGTGGGCACCACGACAATGCACAGATGCAGAGAATGGCAGAAGCAATGCAGAGACTGCCACAATGGAAATCGTGGCCTCGGCCAACAACTTCGAATAAAAGAATATAAGAACGAGAAATGACAAAGAAGCAGAAGTAGAAACAGAGACAATAAAGGAGGTGGAAGGCAATGAAAGGAGGGAAGCGGGAAAGGACTTCACACAGCTCTGCCACAACTGAGTTGCTTCCTTTCAAGACGTTTGCCTTTGCTTCTGACTCCCACAATTCTATGGATGGAAGGGCAGCAGCAAAACATACAAACACACACACACACCTGCAGAACAGCAGTGGCAAAGTCGATGGAGGGTCGCGAATTGGCTGCATCACTCGTACCGCCTCCACTGCTCTCTCGAGTTCGTTTGCTGATTCGTGATTCTGCAATTTCGATATCATCGAAATTAATCGAAGTAATACCGTCATTAATAAAAGTAGTACCACAAGAATTGAACGAATATGCATCTTTTGAGCCAACTAAAAAGTAATAGCTTACCCATAAGGTATAGGGTAGGGATTTAATAATAGGATGCCGGATATCAAACTTGTCAGCTCAGAAAATTCATATGATATTTTTACCGATTTTTGCGATACTATTTTTATTAATTGCCATGTCGTCAATAAAATTTTTAAGTTCGAAGAATTTAGAATAGTGAGTGTTGACATCGAATTAGGCTATGTATAGCATCAAAATGACACTATTCTAGGCAAATATTCCTTTACCTCCCTTTCTCCTATCCTAGCCCTTTCCTACATCCACCATTTTCAAAACTCAAATTTTCCTAGAATACATCAATTCATCCTCCCCTTTTCAAACTGACTTTTCCTAGATCGTGTGCTTCTCTTATACCAAACAGAATTGGATGGAGCACTGCGATTGCGACGCATCGGGAGACGAAACATTTTGCAAGTCTTAAAGAGAAATCTGTAGAGGAGAATATCACGGAGCTACTCAATTCGAAACCTAGCATGAAAGAGTGGATTTGATTGCCTGGAGAAGGTAAATTCGAAATTTGTCCTCTCTTTAATTTTGTGTTTTCTCTCTCTTAGATAACACTGATCTCTCTGTCATTTCCACATACTTGAGTGGTCAATTTCACATCGACACACAGAGAAGAGCTGCCTGGGGAGCTGCAGAATGTCGTGAGTAATGCAATTCCCGTGGTATTCAATTGAGAAAACACAAGAATCGAGCAGAGCTAATTGTTTGGGCGAGAAATGAAACGCATTGTGAATCACGATATCATGTTATTTAACAATGGAAAGCAACGCCTTTAATTTATGCATCCCCATTGTAGAGAATTAAAGCCTCATAAAACATACCACCTCTTGATTATAATGAGATTTAGAGGAAAATTCTAAATTAAAGTTAACAAAATCGATATCCAAAGAACAACGGTTATCGATTTTTTGCTCTTTCCTCCCCTTTCGCGTATCCTGATTTTACGCGTGCCGTTTGTTAAAATCATGAGACAGTGTTGAACGTGGATGTGTGCGCCTACGTGTGGAGGATCGTCTTCGTCTCTGCGAAGCCCTTCTCCGAATGGGTGTCTGGTTGGCAGAGACCGAGCCCGATCCCGAGCCCGAGGCGGCCGAAGTGGTTGTGACTGCGGACGAGGTCGGGAGGATGCCTGCCGCGCGGTGCACATTCGGAAAGGCCACCGACTGTCGACGGCGAATCGCAAATGCGCGACCGACCATAGCACATCTGCACGAATAATTTGATTTGAGACTCGACATCCAATAATCACGAAAATCTTACACATTTGCGCGAAACGTGAAAATTTTCGATTTTCAGTAACACGAATAACAAGAAAGGAGTCGATACGTTAGCTGAGTAATAGAACAAATGAGAATAGTGCATAGTGACAAAGACTGCCATATGAGGCTGAAGATAGAGGAAATTAAAAGGGAGACATGGCGATAATGGGGATTCTATCTTTATGCAAACGAGAAGCAGAGATATTGTTCTGAGTCGGAAAAAGTGTGCATTGCACGGTGTTAGAGGCTATAGTGAAGAGTTGGGAAATGAAGATCATGCTCGATATTTGGGTTGGAAGAATTTGCAACTGCGAAAGACGAAAATAGAAAGTTTGGAAGAAGAAGAAATGTGGCGCTTGACTTTTACGCACAGAGGCAAGGCAATGCGATTAGAAGAGGCTGGCCAGAGAGAAGCGATGTTGTGATAGATACACATCCAGAAGGCAGAAGGCAAGGCATCAGTTGCTAATCTCATATTCGACTCTACGCAAATGGGCGCGAAACATTTGACGCCTTCCAAATATCCGCCAACAAAAACTACCAAACTATCGCCTGAGACGTGAGGAGGAGTTTTGAGTTATGCGTAAAATAGGTTATAGATCTGGTGCCTTTGTAATGCGAAATGCAATTTTTCGGCGAGACTCTGAAAATGATAAAAGAAACGGAGAATATACTCGGGGAAGATTAGAGCTTGTCTGGCTGATATGAATGCGTAAAGATAGGAATGAGGATGGGGGAAGATGAAGGTGCGAGATTTGAAGTTAATGCTATCTCTGCTGCCCTGATGCTGCAAATGAAATAAGACTGAGGCAGAGACTAGAGACAGCGCGTTGCGTCGGAATTCCTTCGTCTGTCGCCGAGGCTTTTGGCATTGGAGGAAATGGGGCTGAGCGGGTCTAATTCAAATTAAAAATTAATGAAAATTAGCGCTTTGTCCTCAGAGATGTGGCTTTGATTGGAGTTTGTTGTTGAAGAAGAGAGACGGAGACAAACATTGATGGTTGACATGAGTTGGACACGAAACAGACAGAGCCAGAATCAGAGGATACATTTACTTAGATGTAGATGTAATTACTTATACTGCTGACTCGACTCGACTCTCTTCACTCATTTCTCTGCTTCTGGCATCTCATCCTTCTGTCAGAAAACATTAGAGAGAAGCAGACATCGATATAAATAAAGATAAAAAGATGAAGTTATACCTTAAGGCAAAAAGACTTCATGCAACACACTCAAATCGCATTCCAATCGAGGAATGAATATCTCTCTCTCCACCAGTTCTTTCTCCCTTTCAGATTGTGAATTATTTTCGAGGCTCCCTTAATTGGAAAAAATATCAGTGTGAAAATCTATAGCCGCGCGCGTGCATTTTAAGAGAGGTACCTAAATAAAATAAGTTGAAGTTGGAAAATAATTGAAGTAAAGGGGATCGGAATGAATATGAAGAAGCTGAAGGAGAAGAAGTGAAAATAAAGACTTGCAAAATGTCCTGATGAACATTGCAGTTACGTGTGCATTCGAGCATTCAGGCACTATCGCATTTGTAACTGATCGCCAATTTCTTAGTCTCCATCCCCGAACATGCGTGTAATGCAATTTGCCGAGAGTGATTACGACTTGTCTGGAAATGCAACAAACTGCTATTTGGAAATCGCGAGGCCACGAAACAGTATAAGGGATTAGGGTAGGGGGGTGTAGGATGATAGGCTTTCTTTTTCCACACTATTTCTCAATGTCTCGCGGTTTCCAAGTTGCTCAGCGAACCGACAAACCGACCTGTGACTTCCTTCCACCGCACTTTCCCCCTGCTTCTGCCGGCATTTCCACTTCCACTCACAGCTGCCTCGGGCAGTTGTTGTTTGTTGCTCTGCGAGTGCAGAGGCCTGTAGTTGTTTGAACGACGCAGTGATCGCATCATCATTTTGTGAACACCTGAATGGAAAATTAGAAATGCAACACTAAAATGTGCAGTCACAAGCTGTGCTTGAAACGAAATATCTGGACTCCAATCAATCCCCTCTGAACACACGCACATATGGAATTGATTTGAAAGACTCGATCCCCTCTCTCTGCTTGATTACAAAAGTCTGATCAGTTAATGTTTGGCGTGGAGAATGTTTTGATGTCGAATAATGTAATCATTCCTGATGAACTGGTGTTATCATAATTGCATATTTGCGTGCCATGCTCCTTTGATCCCGTTCCCCAAATGAGTGCCCTCTCTTTTTCAGATATATTCATGTATTAGTGACAGCTCGCTTTATACAATACATTCCCCTTCTCGCAACGCGGTCTTTGCCTTTCTGCTAGTTTTTCTCAAAAATAATCCAAATTTTATATGGCCCCACTTCCATCATCAATCATCTCATTTCCATTTGGAGAGTTGTTCATTTATGTGAATATTTTTGATGATTCGATTCTAATGAATTAATTCCTACATTTTTGGAGTCGAGTGCCATGTCCCTCACGTTCTCATTCCTATGTCATTTCATGTGCAGCCTTTGGTCTTACCGTAAATTCTTTATGATGATTTCATTATTAGTTGCTGCAATTTCGAAATCCCTCTCTTCCATATGCAGCGCGCACACTCATCTAGGCCAGGGCTATGCATAAAAAGCGCGTGGAGGCGCTAATTTCTTCGTCGGCGTTTGTGCTTCAACAATTTTTCATTCAAATCATCATAAAGCTGCCCTTGTTTTGCGTGCGGTTTCGAGAATTTTACGTAGCAAAACAAATAGAATTTTTATTGCTAGGAAATAGGAAAAAATGGAGAAAGTTAGATTAAATCGAATGTCGTTTTCTTCCCAAATTGGCAGAATCCAATGTAGATAATTGTCCATTATATCCGTCTTTTTTAGGCTCACTCTTCCATTTTCCAATTTCGCTGCCATTTTAACCTTTCAATTTACGTGGCCTCCAATTCTCATAAGTGTAGAAGAAGCATTAATGCTCATTTTCAAACTTGTTTTTCGATTCTTCTTTCCATATTTTTCTTGATAGTCAAAAATCATTCTCCATAAAGCGAATGTGTTTGATTTGAGCATTCACGCCAAATAAAGCAACCTGAATGCCCCTAAATAAACTCTAGCTATTTTTACAACATACATTCTCTTCAATTTTCAGCTTCTTCGACATACTCCTCATTCATTTTTCTGACAAGCTAATTTTGCAATTGGCAATGTAAAAATAGTCGAGACTTCCTGAATGAAGAGCGATTAATGAAATCCGACATTTTATTTTCATAAATTATTCTTACTCGTTTCTCTTCCACCCTCATCTTAACTTTACTCTGAATAGTTTGCGCATAAAATTCCTCCTCAGTATCTATACGGCATCAGACTAGATCTCTTGCTTGTCGAAACTATAGCAATTATTATTACTTTCTGCGTTTATTCTTAGTTGTGGCATTATATTTAGCTTTCTTGTGGGGGACGGGAAGTTTTCTTACAACTGTCATATAATTTATTATTTCATTGTTGAGAGTGGTATTATTCACGAGATCGAGCTGATTTGAAATGCAAAGAATCGGGAAAACATGCTAATGCTTCCTTCCTGAATAAGGGCACTCCCGCTTCTCCCTGACTTGTTGTTATTCTTATTTATGGCCCTGCATCTACGATGGTAGTAGTGATATCATTAATTCTGTGAAGAATTGAGCGGAAGAAGAATCTATAGGAAACGATTCATTTGGGTGCGTTCAGACGTTAGTTGCTATTGCAACTCGCTCGAAATGGCATGGGAAATCAAGAGCACAGAAATGATCCAATCCGATGTGCAATCGCGCTCTCCACACTTCCCATGCTATTTCGAGCGAGTTACAACAAGTTGCAATTTGCATTGGTAACTAACGTCTGAACGGGTTCTTTGACATATTCTGCAGAGACAATACGCGTTTGAATGACTTCACTTCTATTGACTCATGCCAAATGCCTCTCTTAATTTCTAGGTCAATACCTGGAGCTGCGGAATCGAATAGACGCAGACCAGGGGGTGATGTGTTTTTCATTAAATGTTTCCTTTCACAAACAGGCTTCCTCTTCTCATTTCCTCTTCATTGTCTTCCCCTCCCCTCTCATAGCCAGCTCTATTTGCCCATTTGCATCTCCCCTCGACACTATTATCTTTCCTTCCATTTCACCTTTCCAGAGAAGGCCTACTGTAACCACTTCTTCAAATGTCTTACAATTTCACCGAATAATTTCCATCGAAACAGAATCAACCTGCAGATATTTGAGACGGGAGGGGGATGAGAGGAGATGCATTTCAAACAAGATTAGCAGTGTGTGTGTGTGCAGCTCGCCCTGTCGTCTCTTCTGTCTCTGTCGTCTGTTAGCCATCTCCATCCCACAGCCAAGTCACTCAATGCACTCAATTAGTGTTCCTTGATGTTTTGTCAATGAAGTTCACTATTTACGCTTTCAAAATTCACCCCTACAGTTCAATGTCTGCAGGCTTCTTCCCCTAGCTTCCAAATGACATCACCTCGCCACTCAAAGTGATACGCGCGCATTTTTCTCTATATTTGCGCGTGGATTGCGTCAATTCCGTCTCAACTTTTTCACTGGCTCATTGAATCTCGACAATACAAATTTCGTGGCCTTTTTGTTGTTCTCGTTTTAAGAATGGGTCAGGAAGCGGCCGCCTTCATTCAAACAACACGCAGCCAAAGCAGCCTTTTATAGCCGCAGAGTTTCGCCCTTTGTCTCTGAAGCTTTTGGCCCTGACTTCTTCTGTGCGTGGGTGACTGGATTTTGAAATTTCCCGCATATTTTGTTTCCAGTTGTAATTCTGCATTTGTGTGCAACTCAATCGCCCTCCCTACATCAGCACGGCCCTGCAGATCGACCGGCTAATTGAGTTGTGTGGCCTCAAAGCGCGAAATTCGATACGAGAAGTTGCAAAGAAAAAAACTTGGTGGATTAGCCGATATTTTATTCCCCTCGTTCTCCATGTGCTGATTCGTAAATTCAGGCTCATCGTAGTTACCGCCCTCCTACCATCACCACCCTCTTTTCTTAGACATAGTATGGAGAAATGAGTAAAAGAGAGTGGCAACTGCAAGGGGCCGTAAACTCATCACATTCTCCATTGGACTCTTAGGCTAATCACTTCTCTGTGTTAGAGAATTCTGCTTTGGTAGCGAGATATTTCCAATTCTGATAACTTACATTTGGACTGCTTTTGTCTCAGCTGCTTGCATTTATTCTGCAAATTCATCTGTCTTCTGCCATCATACTTCTCAACGCATTGCTAGCTGTTAGAGTGTGTATTTATTGTGCAATCACACTCGATTCCAAGTTGATTGCGTGGGCCTTCACGGCCTTCTGTACTCTTTCTGCTCATTTCCATTCAGCCTGACGTAGCTCTGCCTTCTCCTCACTCCTAACTCCTTCACTTCTCCTCCCTCAGCTTGCTTCTTCTCCCTCACCTGCCCCATACAGCCACACACTTCAGCTACGTTACATGTTGTGTATTTTCTCGCCTCGGGCAGTCGCTAGTTTTAGATTATTCCGAGAGCAAAAATAACTTTTTACTCGACTCTATCTTCGACAGAATGAAATCAAGTGCGCTTTGTCTGTCTGCTCGCATAATTCTATCGAATTTCGACTTCTTTATAGTTAGGTTCTCTAATTCGCTGCCTAATTGAATTATTATGCGGCAACGAGTCGTACACGTTTCTTGTAACTTGCCGACTTCACCCCCACGCACCCCCTTACCTTCTAATTAATCGAAAGATATGGATTCCAGCTCAAGACATACACCATTCCATTTTATTGCATTGCATATTTTCGAGCAACGAACAGCTCAAACGGAATTCCTGTCAAAGCGCAGCGCATCCTCCAAAATGGCTTATTCTAATCTGCTCTCTCATTTTTGACTCTTGCATTACATCACAACATCGCTCTAATCTGTTTATATGATCATCATTTGCAGGTAGTCGCCGTAGCAGTGAGAACATCTTTGGAAATTCCCTCGTCATTCGGTACTAAAAATTAACTCTCGTCGCATTTCGCATTCTGCTTGGCTTGTCTGATCTCGAAACTTCGAATATGGAATTTCCTTCCTGACGCAATTCTCTTCGGCCGAAATTCCAACCCAAGTCAAATGTCGCATATTTTCACATTCTGTTTTATGAAATCTGCAGTTTCAAAGATTGCGAGATGTGTACAGCTGTATTTATGGCTGTACAGAAAAGGGGCTGCAGTGCTGAGATACGTGCACATAGACACAGCAGTACAACACTAGAACACTGACGCTGATGCAAATGCAAATGAGAGTTCTCAGCTGCTTGATTCCCTGGCAGGCCGACAGCGTTTTCTGATCAGAGTAATGCTTTTCTCTGCTCTCATTTGTGTTTATCCGGTCCATCAAATGTGAGCGAGTGAAATATTCATGCAGCCTTGCCTTATGCCTTGTGTCCTCCCAACCTGAATGCAGAAAGGAAGCATTGTCCTCTTCCTTTTCAAATATTATCAGTACAAATTCGCATCGCCCTTCGCATAGAATCGATTACTTGTGTCATACATGAAATTCTCATATTCTTTCGTCATTGAAGACTTCTGCTGGCTTGCATATTTTAATCATGTTATTTTCGAATTGAACTTTTCGATTGTCCATTCCACAGCTGAACTCAGCACAATTGTATTTCGTGCATATTTAATGACTGCTAATTGGAAACTAACACCTATCGGACGAGCGTCTTGCGATCAGAAACCAATTAAAATATTCTCTTCATTTTTCTTTTTTCCACCTTTTCATTAAATTGCATCTTCTGCAAATGTGTAATATGTGCAACTTGTTCTATCAGAAGAAGTTCGTTATGCAAAGAAAAAATACTTCTTCTTACCTAATTGTTCACTTTGGCTAGTTTGGTCATTCGTGTGTAGTGCTGCTCTGCTGCAGTATTGAGGCAATCAGTTCCTTCTTTCTAATCGAGCCAATCTTCATCTGTTTCCAAGTGCTATTCCAAGCTATTTTATGACCGCAAATCTTCACCAAACTCCAGTGGCCCTTTCCCTGCTTCCCTGTCTCCCTTCCACCCTCACAATTTCGGAATGTTTCTACTCTAAAAATATCCCATTTCGGTCAGCTGCAGCAATAATCCGTGCTTTGTAATCGTTATGTCGTTAACACTAGCGACGTAATGAAATTTACGTGGTTGCGCGCTCAGATCACAAATCTACGCTCATTTTCATCGAAATGTATGTGGACAAAGTTATTATGTGTTTATGTGTTATTTTTGTGCACAAAAACAGCTCGCGAGTCAATTTTCACGAGACACTCGTGCAGATCAGTGAGAAAATTGCATCTACGACGGCAATTTTGCGCCGCGCTTCTGTTCGTAAGTTTGACACCGAAAATGGGAAAAGTCGAGGAATATTCAACTTTTATTTTTAGTCGTCGAACGTGCGCGCGAAGGGTGATAATGTGGGGAAGAAGAGTTAGAAGCAGCCATTCCCTATGACATCACACTTTTCTACAAGGCTAGGGGTCGATTCATTTCTTTTCTTGTCTGTGCGCGACTCTACTCTGCCACATAAACTTGTTAGTATAGTTTGGAAATGTGGACTTTGACTAATCTAAACAACGGGGCTGAAAATGCTCTGATCTCTGTAACTATCCGCAACTCCTCACCTCGATTTGAGTACTGAGCTCTCCTGACATTTCCCTCCATTCGCCAATGAGAACTAATATGCAAACGAGCTTTTTCCTCCTGATAAATACATTCAGATTCACTAAAGAAAAATCAGCTTCGGCTTCAATCTTTACGCCTCAATCTTTGCCTCCGCCTCTACTCGTTTCCCTTCCCCTAGAAGTCTAGGAAGGGTCCCCTTTCTACTCTCTGTCAGAACACTTCCTATGCTAATGTAATGTGCTTACCCACTTGGTTTGTCTTCTTCTCTCCCCCTTTTGCTTTTGTCTTCATTCAGCAGATTTCATTTGACATCCCAGTTTTTTGACCAGCCGGCTTTCATTCATTTTGACGCGCTTCACATTGTCGGAAATCTTGTCTTATCATAAAAATGTTCCATTTAAAGTCTGTGTTCGAGATGTGTCCAAATTTGTTTTGTCATTCTCGCGAAATGTTTCTTCTCTTTCGAAACTTTTGCTGATTTAGCTGATTAGGTATGTCATTTGCAGGGTACCCATTCGAACGAAAGGCAGGCAGGCACACACACGGCCCAATTTGGCTCTGCTGCTCTTGTCGATCCGTTCCCTTCCCCATTCCCAATTCCTACAATCCAGTCAGAAATGCCCGGTCTGATGCGACTGCTACTGGCCCTGTTGGTGTGCTGCGTCCTTTGTGCCGCAGCTCTGCCTGCCGATTATGTCCGACTTATACTATGTAAGCCACAAAAGCCACAAATAGACTCATCCACTAGAGGGGTGATCTTGTGGGACTTGCCATTCATCTCCTGAATAATTTATGCAGTTCGGGCATAATATCACGTAGGTTAAGCGGTGCGATTCTACGTAAGCCAGCTGTATACATTGATGCATTTCATCAACACAACTAAATAACATTATACAATTGAAGGTCAGCAGAAAATGATGTAATGGTTTTAGCATCACGTGATCCATATGCTTTATCGGATATGTCGAGTTCCGAAGATGACAATGCATTTTCAAGAGTTGTCAGGAATCAAGTAAGAACGCTGGACTGTGTATTGTTGATTGAAGAGAAAGCCGATATATTCATGTAACAATTAGAAACCGAGTTTGGTAGCGAAACAGTGAGTCACGTGGAAGAGAAACGACGAATAGCGTAATTTTTGAATATCGACGTTCTCTCCAATCAATAATATGTGTTTATAGTCTAGACGGTGTTAACTTTAGGGTTCGATAAGTTTGGATTCATTGTCTGCACTACCGATGCTACGATACGGCTAATTTATTCAAAACGACTCGAACGAAACTCTTCTAAAACGCGACAGCCCCACACAACCAAATCAACTGATCTCTGTCGACCTCTCGATCGATCTCTGACCAATCAATCAATAACTTATTTATTTATTAGATTAGTTCAATTCAATTCAACTCGATTCAATTCGATTCAATCCAATCCAATCATATTATCTAATGTATTTGTCTCGCAAGCCAACTTGAGTTGGGGGGTCAACATGCCTCTTTAGTTCCACGATTTACGGCCCAAACACGTTTATTGACAAAATCATACATATATTTTTGAACAAAATCAGGCTCTCAGATAAACATTTCCCTTGTTATGTTGCACATTTAGTTCTGCATATATATTTTCTATTAAATATATTAATTTATTTTCATAGCGCTTCGAAGTCGATTCTCACCGCTTTGACTGGGTGTATATAAACGTTTTTCACGTAACACATTCAATTCGACAATTCAATCAAATTAGTCAGCTTCTCTTCAGAGTGATTCCATCAAACTTTTCAATAAAATTTTGTTATCATTTTGTGAGGGGATTACACGTTAGGAAGTGATCATCAAGTTGGTTTGTACATGAGCAAAGTGATATAAGTTAGAGTAGGTAGAAACATTGAATTAGACACGCTTCCATCCTCCTTTCAAGAAATTCACTACGCAATTAACGCAGAGTGCACTTTTCTATCTTGACTTTATTCTTCGCTTTCTTTTATCAGCCGAAAAGGAAAAGAGGAGGGGAGGAGAAGAGGGAGGTGTAAAGTCAGCGAAAAAGTACACTCTGCAATTAATCGCGTAGTGAATTTCGTGAAAAGAGCGATGGAAGAGTGATTAGAGTAGGACCCGCAAGAAGATAATCAACATAATGAGTGGTAGTGCAAATGATTGTGAACTCGCTTTGGTGGTTCGTTTATTGACAAGGTTGATGCCCTGTTTCCCAGTTAATTCCTTGATTACATTGCCAAATCCGGTGAATGTCCTGCCTAAAATAGATCGACCTATTATTGATGACTTTCTCGAAAACAGTCAACGGACCTTCTTTGATGAGCTGCGATTGACTTGCAGCGATCGACATAAAATCGTGATGACCTGTGTGTTGCAGTGAAATGATAGGTCAAATGATAGAGTAAGGGGTTACTCACTGAAAGGGGCGTTTTGATCGACGGCAGCGAAAAGCCGTCTCTCCCCACTGGACAGGAAAATGAGTACACTCTTCTTGCAAGTCTCGTCGATCTTCAGCCTCTTTGCCAGCCCATCTACAAACGACTGATCTCCCTATAAATATATACACCATAAAATTAAGGGGATTACTGTATGACTTACATATTCATTTATGACGAAGTAGGCCTGACTGCTTTTTCTGCTGCAGCGACCACTGCCCTTCCCCTGCGTGACGTTTTCGTAGTTGTTCAAAATCTGATTAATTCGAAATCTCTCAGATTCAGTTAGATACTGAAAAGTTGGATTTTCACACTGTAGTATTCACGTTTGTCATTTACCATATATGGATCGCAAACATAAGTGGGATATTTGAGCCCACAAACTTGCTCATTTGAAGGGGATCGAGGGTCGGGATAATCAGCTATTGTATAGTCCTGGCCTGTTATGGAAACTGGTAGAAGGGCCAGTAGAAATAACATTTCTGAATAGGAATGCATGCGATAAAAATGCACGCACTGCGACTGATTGCGAGAAATGCGGAGACGAAACACTTCGTTTCGATTCAATTCTCTATTCTCGATTCAGTTGGAAATGCGATGATAGTTAATTGATAAATGGATGACTTGAATGAAAATAATAATGACTTGAAATGCGAAGGGGAAGATGGGAGAGAAGAACTGGAAGAGGGGTTGATCTGAAAGCAGATATGAAGTGACAAACTGACAATGATATGATTCGATCTGGGGTTCGCAAATTGATTCTCAAAAGGAAGAAAGGAATTGAATGGAATGACGAAACACGACCCAAGTCGAAATTAGCTCACTTCGAACTGTTTTCGACATTTTGTATGAATTTAGTCCCTCCCTCTCGACTTCTTTCATTCTCTTCAATTCCTTCACTTCATCACTTTATTTTTACTCGTAGACGCACCTAGGAAATTGGAAGAAAGAATGAATGAATAATTGAATTTGAACAGACCGAGTTAAGAAGTAACCCAGGACAGAACTGAGCGATAAAAACATAGGAAATTTGGCACAAAATAATTAAAATCGAATGGAGAAAGAAGAAGTGGTCATTGGCTTAAACTAGCAGAGCAGAATGAAACAGAAGCAGAAGCCAGGTGGTCATTTCTTCCTCTCTTCTCGTCCTTTTCGTTAACATTTGCTAACATCAGCATTCAGCAGCTTACATGTGACTGCCTCTTCCCTCGCCTTCCCCTCCCTTTTCCCTTCTCTAAGAAGCTTGACCGACCATATTTACGCTTTTACGCCATTCCCCATTCCTGAAGCACTTTTCAATTTCGTTTATTGATCTTCATGCATGGAAATGACGTCATATTCCATTTACAACATAGTCAAATAAAGAATGCGAAAAAAACGAGATCAATGAATTGTGCACAATATGCTTTTGCTGATTGATTGATTGATGATCGATGATGATAGATAGATAGCAAAATTGTCGATATACAAAGCAATTTGATTGATTCACAAATTCGAGTGGAGTATACCTGTATTTGAGAGATGAGACTTGTCATTCGATGAACAATTGAACAAATTGTTAGGGTTACGAAAGAAATGCAAGGAGGAGGAGACGAAGAAAGGCCAAGAAATCGATGATCAGAGAACGAGAAAGAGAATTTTGAGCCGTCATCGTCAGACTTGAATCTCCTCCAGAGTGCCACCGGGAGCCATGTTATTGCCCCTAATTCGCAAAAACTCATAATTAACTTATCGTTCTAACAATCTACCTTGAGCTGTGCAGTGCGAGAGCAGCCCTGCCGTGTCGAGGACAAGTCGGGGAAATTCCTGCAGGCCGCATTGCCGAGGAAGTCTTATGGGAAGAAGCAGACAGAAGGGGCTCCTAAACACAATTTCGTCATTCGTCGATAAGAATAGCTCTGTCATCATTAGAGAACTCAAGGAGAATTGTCAAAGCCAGAACAGAGAGAACTCTATTATGCATGCCTGTTCGTGGAAGGTTAATGTGCCAGTCGAACTGTGCCGACCACTCGCCGCAGAGGGCGGTGCTGGCAGACCGCTGCCTATGAGGAACTCATCGCCAGACACTACAGCTGCATGGGCGGATTGCATCATGAGGGACGAAGAGGTCATCGGCCCCATTTGGCCTGCGAGGAAGGCATCCGAATGCTGTCTGATTGGAGGGGGAGGAGGCATTAGGGAGAGCTGCAATACACAGGGCAGATTGTTATTCGAATGAGCATTACAAAAGGGGAGGGGGATGATTGAAAGGTGTGATCAAACTGAGAGATGAACTTCTCAACGAAAACGTACCATACAAGTGATTGAAATTGGTCTAACTCTACTCTGTCAATCTCAAAATGACGACTTCAATCGAGGAACAAGACCTACCGGCGAATTGAGATTATTGTAAGGCTCTGGGGCATTGCCGTGATTCGATGCATAAGTCTGGTATTGGAGTTGGAGCTTCTTCTTGGAACGCTTATTTCTATCCCTCTAGAATTGAATGTGGGTTAGCTCTACGAAATGAAGGACGACGTTACCTGTCGATACAAACCAAGGAAGACGCAAATGTTGAGAATAAGAAGACTGACTCCAATGACGATCGTAATGCTCAGCATGAGGCTGTACGAATTCGTGCCCCCCTGAGTAGTGACATTGGCTGACGCATCTGGAGTTGTTTCATTCGAAGGAGTTTTTGCTAAAATTGGAAAAAAAACTTCATCATTTTTGTGTAAATAGTTCTCTCACGAGTCGTTGGCTTCTTCAGGCCCTCAGGAGGAGGTGTAGGGGGCAGAGGTGGCGAGGGGAAGGGCATTATGGACTGCTTGAGGGCCGGACGGACTTTGCCGAAAAAACTGTCTTTGCGAAAATGTTGTGGCAACAGATGATGATCCTAACTTCTATTTGAATTTTCAACGTAAAACGACAATATTCGTACCTCGGAAATAGTCTCGCCCTCTTTTCCAGCCACATGCAGTTGCGGAATGAACCCGGTCCAAAAGCCAACTTGCGCATTTCGATAGTAGTTCTTGACACGAGGCAGGTCAGTGATTTCCAAATAGGCTTCTCGATTTGGCTGGTCGAACTGAGGCCAGGCAGTCGATGAAAATGCATCTGACAGAGGGAAATTCTTGGACATTTGCAGTGGTTTGGAAGGGTCCCCGGACTTGACGAAATTAGCGATGTAATGCATCATAACTCGGGAGATTCCTCTGTCATCTGCATTGAAGCCCGAATATAGCTAAAGTGACTTGTTGTATTCATGAAACAGGCGTTGCAAGTTTCCAATCCGATATTTGAATGTTGCCGAGACATATCATAGCTTACTTTCAATTCACTATTCATCATTATGAACAAGAGAACATTAGGCAATGATGATGAGTCTTATATCGGATATCGGATCGAGAAACTTCCAACGTCTGTTATGAGAAACTATCGAGAACTTGCCTTGTTTTCTTTATCTCCATCTAAGAGCGGATATCCGAGGATGTAAGGCAGATGATCTCCCGTGATAGACCCTCTCACTCCACTATTAGGCTGTTCCTGCATAACCGTTCGAGTTTCGTGCGCAAATGTGAACCTTCAAAGAATGTTGTCTTCTTCAGCTTATTAGTCCCAATTTGCCTTCCCAACTAACATGTATGTATTGGCTTCCCTTTGTCCCTCGTCCGAGCTGTGCATTCGCAGCGTTTCAATTAACGGCGCAGCAAACAGCACATCGCTCAGCGCTGCCAACACCCCGTTCCTAACTGACTTCGGGTGATTCTGCAAAAAAAACAATAAAACAATTAAATTCTCCTCATAAACACAATTTGCACAGACCTTTGGATTATCCCAATCCGTGTATTCATGAATGATCGCTGCCAAGATCTCTGATCGATGATAGTCAAACAGATTTCGAACCAGAGTTCTAGAATATTTCAATTGAATTTAAAAAAAAAGAATATCAACGTTCACCTGAATATTTTCTCCCTCCTCTCGAGTGAAATGCCACTTTTCAAGTCCTCGTTGGAGAGTATATAATGTGCGGGGTTGACGGAGAGGCCAACGAGCAGGTCGATCTCTCGAAAGAGTGACCCAAATTGGGCAGAGAAGGAGACTCGCGGTTTGTTCGGGATGAGCTGGCCGTCGACGATCGGCGCGAAGCTCGACAGAAATGTGGGCGCTTCGATCTTGTGCAGGGCCTTCGTCATATTCTCCGCAGAATGGACCTTCAATTTATCTTGCATAGGTTCAAAAGGTCCTTTGCATTTACAGACGGCTCGTTTCTTTCTTATTTCTCCTCTTTTCCCGCACTCCCTACCTCCCTATCCGTCTATAAATACTGAGAGTCGTTCAAAGACTATTCGAAATTACCTGCATACACCTGAGGATCGTGTCTGCATTGTCATTGAATGTGGAACTTCGATTTCTATTGACACAGCCCAATTCTTCTGCCAACTGCATGTAGTACTGATGCGGGTTGTGCGTCATTGCCCAGGGAGACAGAGCCGTGCCGTCCAGAAGGACGGCGCGACGAAACAAACGACGACCAGGCTGCGTGAGTGGGGAGGCCATCAGCAGGGAGACGAGGGATGCGCCAGAGTCCCAACCAAGGAGGGTCACGGATTTGGGATCGCCTCCAAAGGAGGGCAAAATGACGTTGAGCATGGTGAGGGCTGACACGATGTCTGATATGCCACTGTTTCCCGTGCACGAATTCGCCTCACAGCGACCAAGAAATCCTGCAGATTACTTATGATGAATGTGAATGGAAGAAGACATTGAAAATGGCCTTTTGTATTCCGCACCCACTTTTTGAAAGGAGAGTAGGGAAGGAAGATAGGGAAAAATTTTTAAAAAGTGGGTGTGGAATACAAGAGGCCACTGCAAATACCGTAAGCTCCCAGTCGATAGTTGAGCGTGACGACAATGATTTGTCCATGCGCAGCGAGCATTGTGCCGTTGAATGGGTTGCCCGAGCCCCAGCCATATTCGTCTCCGTGCACAAGCACGAGCACTGGCAGATAGCTGTCGCGTTGAGAGGATTCTATAGAAAAAGGAATTTACAGAAAAATGGAATTCCCACTCACCCAGCCTCTCTGGAACATACAAATTCATATAGAGACAGTCCTCTGACTGGGACTTCAGTTGGGGCAGAAGGCGATGCACAAAGTCGAATCGCTGTGCAGAGGTCTGCTTGAATGCCTTCGTTTCACTGAGCTCGGGAAGGTCTGTTTGAATGCAAGCAGTCGACAGTCGCCTTGCCTCTTTGGGAAGGTGAGTCCATTTGGCAGCAGAAATTGCCATATTAAATCGGTACTGCAGATAATAAGCTGATCTTCACAGAAATATGAACGGCTTACTTGTCCAGTGGGAGCAACACCGTATGGAATACCCAGGTATTGAGTGACCGCAGGCAAATCGTCTCCATTCGGATAGACTAATTCGCCCTTCACCACACCCCACGAAGTATTGATGGATCGTGTTTCTAGTCTGAAAGAAAACTTGCACTTCTTTCAATAGTAAATTCTCTTACCTGGCTTGAATCGTCACTGTCGAAATGAGACACGAGAGGAATATATAAGCGTGATATTTTGCAGCAGAATAAAAACCCATCTTCGTGATAGAAAAATAATGGAGCAGATTCATGTGATTTTCATTGTTGATATGGAGTATCTGAAAAAGAGGCAATTTGCAGATGTTACAAATGAAATATCGCGAATTAGTCAGAGGGCTATTTGTCTCTTGGCTTATTTATTTCTCTGCGTCTGCCCCTCTGTCACTTTTTCTGCTCACTTTTCTTATCTCCAACATCTCTGTTCATCTTTCTCTTTCCACATGGTGACAGAGTGATTTGACGAAGTGTTGAAGGAAGCAAGAAGGGCTCAAGCCTTTCGTTGTTTTTTCTTTCCTCTTTTCCTCTCCTCCATTCACATGCACTCTGCAGATCCCATATTATGCAAATGAACTGCTGCTGCTGCTGCTGCAGTCGCGAATTGACAACCGTTAAGTTGGGATTGGAATCGCGAGATATTCGAGAGGAATTCGCACGCGAAGAAAGACCACCCAGAAAGACGAATGAGAGAATTGTATAGTTGAAACGAGAAATCAGGTAGACTTGGGGATAATTTGATGTGAATGAAAAGGGCTGCAGGGTGAGCTTGGAAGGTCATAAAACCCGTGAGATGCGATGTTTCGATGCAGACGATGGCTTGACGGCTTGATTTCCGAATTTTTTTCACTCCCCTTCTTCCCCTTCGTCTTTCATGTGCACGGCAATAAATGTGAAAAGTGTGGAAGTTGTGTATATGTGTGAGAGTGAGGCAGGAACGAACTTAGAAAAGCTCGAGAGGCAGAGAGAACTGAACCATCATTAGAATGAGAATGATCTGTCACTGGGGAATAGATTAGAGAGAAGGAGGCAAGAGCTAAAACTCGAATAGAAAAAGAGAGGCAGAGAGTAAAGTTACATACACAAGCGGACAGGATAGTGGCTGATGATGAAACATGAAGAATTGTTGCAATTGGGAGGATAAATGTTACGAGTTGAAGATTTGTGCGAATTTGTGTGTGTAGATTCCTCTGGATGAGTAAAGAAGTTGTTGGCCGAAAGCATTGCAGCACTGCATTAGGGCGAAAGCAGCAGCAAGTGTCTTCGTCTCCATTCTCTATAGAGTTACTCTCTCAACGAGGTAATCGTATTTAGCGAAGGGCAGGGGACAGAGGGACGCAAGCCGATGGCAGAGGATGGGTCCATCCACCTCTTCTCTACATTCAAGCATAGCTATTCGAAAACAATATTTATTTACTCGAAATCTAAAATAACTTCCGACTAAGACTGAGAATAACGTCTGAAAATCTGGAGGGGAAAGTCGCAGGATCCACAAAAGAACTTGAAAAAGTTATCCGTGAGAATGGAACGAATTGGTGAATCGTGCAGGAGATACATTCCGCTTTTAGCTCCCATTCCCACTCCTCATTGAGTGCTTTCTTTTTGTACCTTCTACCGGAAAAGAGACTATGAATTTCTAAATGACTAGTGACTGAGGCAGACGCGAAGCACAGGACATCTTCATTTTTACTGCAGTCTTTTGAAGGACCTGGTTCGTTCTTCGACTGAATTAATTATTGCAAGTAAAAGGCAATGAGGCAACTGCAGCAGTGAGAAGAGGGGGAAGGAGAGTAAAAGTGCTTTTGGAAGCAATTAAAATTAAAATTCTCTGAAGATATGACTGGATTTCTCGATACTGGTACATAGATAGAGACTGCAAAGCAATGCGCATATCCAGGACGCCAAAACAATGGACAATGCCGAGTGAGCAGAGTGGTGGCTTACTAATTGAATAAGTCGAAACCTCTCTTACGTGGCAAATGGATGAAGCCTAAGGGAATTCCAATTCAAATTGGCAAGATCTTGGAAATTCGTGGCACTCACACAGATAGATATTTGGATGAAAGTTGAAGAAAGTCATTCTCTGTGGCTAAAATAGTGTAGGAAGGGGGAAGGGTGAAAATCGCCAGCGGCAGGCATTATGCAAATTTGACCAAAAGCTGGGACGAGTCGTGGAGTGACAAATGTTGCTCGGAAAGGAGAAGGCAGGCAGGCAAACGAGGATGAAGATTGAACGAAAAGCTGCAGGAAAATCACATGGCCTTTGCTAGCAGAAAGGCTAGAAATGGAGTTTTTCCTCGCCGAGAAAATATCGTTTTCAAAATCTCTCACTTTTAAATCACACAGGCCCCCACTTGAATTGCAGAGAAATGAAGAAAAATGAGAGGAGGACAGGCAAAAGCTGATCACAGCCTGGCGAGGAGAGGCAGGGAAAAGAGAAAAGGGACACTGACAAGGAGAGCGGATGAAGCATATGAAAAACTGAGAGGATATAGATTTCCAGAGCTAAACAAATCCTACACATTTTCTGTCTGACTAAACTGATATTGAACTTGGCTTTCCAACGAATGGCGTCATGTTGAATGCTGACTGTATGGGGTGAAACAGAACATGTTGTATATAATGAAGATGGGAATTGTGCAGGTCTTCATCATTCGACAGCGAATGCATGAGACTTGGATGGACGAGAGATAAGGAGGAGTGGGGAGGGAAAGAGGGTGACAGTTGGTTGCTTGCGGCACAATTCGTGAATCTGAAGAGAAGCAGAAGAAAATGGCAGAAAGGGAAGGGGAAGGAAGAAAAGTGAACGAAAGCTTGTAGTACAACACTTCCAGATGACATAGAGACAAAGACAGCAAAGTGTGCTGAGAGAAGGGATTGAGGGATGTAAAGCAGGCAAGGCTTTGACGCAATCGACCAATTGGCTACAGGTCTGATTGCTGATTGCACACGAACAGACAAAAGAACAAAACAACTGATTAACTGCATTTCTAGCTGCTGACTGAATGGCTTTGATCTGATTCGATTCAACTCGGTTTATTTCCAACAAAAATAACAATTCAGTCATTCGATGTGAAAGAACGACTATTCTTTTCACCCATATTATTTTAAAAAGTAACACAACAAGGCAACTTCACTTTCTATGCACAATCTAATACCCATATGCGCTTGTATCGACAAAAGAGAATCATCACAGAGCGATTACCTACAAAACCTTGGAGAAGTACTGCAGGCCTTGTCCGTATTCCCAGATTGCACAGCCAACTCCACGAGAATCGGCAACTTTTAGCCTCATTTCGAGTGACGTAGTAGAAGGATAGTAGACGATGAATTCCTTGCCTCGCACTCTGTGCTCCATTGCCTGTGGATCCCATTCCAGTACACTATCCTGTTGCTTTATGAATCCCAAGAATCTGAGATTGAGAATTTTCCGCAAAAATATAAAACCTCCCTACTTGTCGTATTTGACGGGCTCCATTCCGCTCTTCGAATACTCATAGCCATAGTAGTTGAGACCGATGAGCAGTTTGTGTTTGAGCTCCAGCTGCTCAGTCAGCAAATAGTCGATGGACGCCGCCACCCAGGGAATGGGAGCTACTCCCGCAGGCTTTTGGGACATGTAATCGTATGTCATTATCTGCGAACAAAGCCGTATGCAATTTGAAGAATTCCTGGAAATCTCTCAACCTGTATGAAGTCTGCATGAGAGGCGAGTTTCTTGAAGTCTTCCGGCTCGAGGATGCCAGTCGGTTCGCCCACATCTCGCAGGGGTGGTCCCACTGCGTAGAAAACGAGCAGCTCGTGCTTCTTCATGGCCTTCGAGAGTGTTTCCAGGGCCTCATGCAGCAGGCTGAACAAATGCACACATCTTCCAGACCCCACACAACTCGATCCGCAAAAACCCGCAACAGAATAGTATATGTTATCGAGACAAGAAATGCTCTTTCCTCTCTCAATATATACTATTTTTCAATAAAAGTTCTTATTTCTCACAAAATGGCCTCCCGACTTCTGGCGACCGTGAGAATCTGCATCCAGGCCTCGATCACAGCGCCTTCGAACTGGTTCCGAGACAGGAATTCGGCTATGTTTCTGGCACAGCGAGTCGTCCA
The DNA here is from genome assembly GCA_964036155.1 of Diploscapter coronatus. NCBI lineage: Eukaryota > Metazoa > Nematoda > Chromadorea > Rhabditida > Rhabditidae > Diploscapter > Diploscapter coronatus. The sequence goes on along the minus strand of OZ038423.1, from coordinate 79,355,873 downwards.
CGATTCATCCTGCAAAATGCAAGGGAATCTCACATTTGACAAGAGGAGTTCGCAACCAAACCTGAAGGAATTTCTGCACCACATCGAGAGTCCACCCCTCGAATAGAATTCTGGGCACGATTTTGATGTCTGGGTTGTTGTGTCTGAGCTCCTCCATCCAGCCTCTATCGATGTCGTGCGTGCCCGCGATCGTGCAGGCCACATTTCCCTCGTCCTCAGAGGGCTTTGCCTGCAGCCAGACAGGCGAAATGTGCGTCAGCTTCTTGGCCGTCCACTTGGCCATATCATAGCCGTGTCCATTCCACTGCAAAATCATCTATTTCCACACACACACACAAACCCTCAGGAAACTCACGAACCGGGGTGATGTAGGCCAAAAGTGGGCCTTTGAATTGCTTCTCTCCTCGATCCAACTCCTCGTGCTCCTTGAGAATGCTCTCTTTCGTCACTGCCTTCGGGGGATGTTTCAACGACTTCAGGACTTCGAGATTCAACTGTAAAATAATCATTCTGCCAATTCTGCAACTCAGATCAACCCACATCACCCTCGTCAGCAGCCTCAGGCAGTGTCTGTTCTGGTGCTTCCTCCTCGACAATTTTCTGCTTTTTGTCCGATTTCCCGAGTTCTAGCGAGAGGCCAACTAACGCGCAAATAATTAGCCACTTCATTCGGTCTGAAAATTGCCGAATTTGAATAGAGAAGGAGAAATCGCGCTGTCTGTTTTGAGTGCACAAATGCGCTGCGTCTACGCGTTCTCTTCGCTAAGCAGCGTTAGACGAAAGTCGGCATTCCGTTTTTCGAGGAGGCAGAGCTGTTTTTGAGCGATTTCATGGATTCCGAAGCCTCGACGTCGTTCCCGGAAGATCCGAGTCAAATCATCGACAAACTGACTCGACTGCAGGAGCTCGCTGCGAGGTAGACTTGATCAACCACTCATTTCTTCTCTGAAATTTCCCTTCTGTGCAGAATTCGCGATGAACGTTGTTCGCTGGTTGAATTGGACAGAAGACGACAGAAATTGAGAGAGGGACTGCGGGCCTTGGAAAAACGCAAAGAGCAGGTTGGAAGAGTTGCTTGAAATTGAGGCTATTTGGAAACTGCGAGACCACGAAACAAAACAGCGCGAAATAGTATAGAACTAGGATAAGGTATGAAGGACGATAGGCTTTCTTTTCCCCCACGTTATTTTTCAATTATTCTATCTCTCGGTTTCCGAGTTGCCAAAATGGGCTAATTTGACAATTGGCAATGTTGAAGGAGAAGACGATGATCTGCATGGGGCCGCACTGCTTCATTGCCTTCCCCCAGACCGAGGCGGGCAAAATCATTCGCGAGGACATGCAGAACATCGACAAACTGACCGAGGAAGTGAATGTCTCGTTGAAGAAGGACGTGGATGCGCTGCTCAGAATGGAGGGCGACAAGAACCTCGCAGACAGAGGATTCGACTTGAAAAATATTCTCGAGGAGGCTAAACTCAAATGATGTTTGTCTGCAATAAATAATCTTCTAGAAAATGTTCATTTCCGAATTTGTCGAAGAGTTGTCATCTCTGGGAGATATCTTTGAAAAAATAGTGTCTTTACAATCCATAAAATGGCTGTTTTTAGACAAATGCAGTTTTGCGATGTCGATCTATAGGATTTTCATAATCAGTCGAGCCGGCGGGTTGATTTACAATTGGGAGCCCAAGAATGAGCTGGTATGTTCTCGAAGCAAATTGTCGAAACTCGAGTTGAATTTTGAGGTGGAAATCGAGCGCAAATTCGACTATCCTCTGGACGTGATTCTGGACGAGTACGACAAGCGAATCTGCGTGATTTTCGGCGAGAAGGACGACGTCAAAGTCAGGTGAATGGTGAAACACTTCTCAAAACTCGACCCGCAGAAAAAATAATATGATATGTCGAGAGAGGAAAGGACACATCTCTTTCTCTCACTCGATAAGATACACTTTTCTACGGGCCACGTTTCGAGAAGTCTGGGGATATTGACTGATTGGTTGTGCGCAGATACGTACTGACTGCAGTCAATGGCCACGCTGTCTCCGACACTCGGTTCTTCATCGACAATCAGCCACAAGAGGTGTTGGACTATTTGAAGGAGCAGAACAATTTCCCAGTTTGTCGTCGTCTTGTCAGGGTAGCCTTATGAATCCCCCTCTTCAGGTATCATTGCGCTTCGCTCCGCCCTCCCTATCGACGAACGAGAAGATCATTCTCTCGTCGACATTCCACTCGCTGTACGCGATTGCAGTGCAGCTGAGTCCGGCGGCCAAGAGCACGGGCATCGAGTTCCTCGAGACGAGTCAATTCAAGCTGCACTGTCTGCAAAGCCGCACAGGTGGGATATTTCCCTGCATCACTTGCATTTCTCTCCAAGACCTAGACTATATCAGCCAAAGTGGAAAATTATAAGAGGGGGTACTCGAGACCAAATTTTTCGATAAAAAATATATGGGGGTACACACGGAGATCTGGCTTAAGCTCTTCCTAGGTCTGTTCTCTTCAGCAAATGACTCCCTTTCCTCTCTGCAGGTGTCAAATTCATTGTGATCACTTCGCCCACCGCGTCCATTGCTATCGAGTCCCTGCTCAACAAAATCTACGAGTTCTATGCTGATTTCGCCCTGAAGAATCCGTTTCACAACCTGGACATGCCCATTCGCAGCGAGAAGTTCGAGGAGAATCTCAGGCTGCTGTTGGAAAGGGTCGAGAAGTCGCCCGGCGCTGTGACAATCTGAATAGAACTGCTGAACAAATCACTCATAATTTATAACTTTGTCATTCCAGTGCATTTTCGTGATTTATAAATTATTACTATTTGGTTCCTGGTTGAATTGTGTTGATTGCTCAAAATGGTTCGAGACCATTGAATATCTGTAAACTGCTGAATGGAATTTCTCACTAAAATTCAACTTGCAGTTCTCACTCCAAAGGCAATGTCGAAAGAGAAGGACATCAGCGCATCGCAGTTCACGTTCCTGCAGAAAATCCCCGATCAGCTAGGCTACTTGATCATTTCTGGCGATGCCGTTGTGAAGGTGAAAATTTGCATATCCTTATTTGGTTATCGAGAAGACTGTTCAGTCTGATGGCGAATTGGTGAACAACGAGCACATAGCGAAGATCGTGCCGCGAATGATTTCCCTGTCGAAACTCGTCTTCACACCCAATGTGGGCGTCTCCTCGCCTAAATTCCAGGTTGGCGACCCATTCCTTCTCCCCTTGTCTATTGGCCATACTTCAGCAAATCACCGTCACTTACACGGATCACTTCTATACGATCGCCCGCTCTGGCAAGTACGCGTTTGTCGTGAAGCGCAAATCTCAGAACTAATGTCACTCCTTCCAAAACTGGTATTTATTTTGGTCTCTTGTATTCCACACTCACATCCACTTTTTTTTCTTTTTTAATTTTTTTTTAAAATTTTCCCTTACCTCCCTTCCCTACTCTCTCCTCAGAAAGTAGGTGTGGAATACAAAAAGTCATTTATTTCGGACTATTCATTTGTGCAGACATTTTCATTTTCAACAAACGATCATCCATTTCTGTGATTATAGCGATTATTTTAGACAGGCAATAAAAGCTATTATGAATGACCGATAACTTGAGACAAAATAAACGATGCGCACAAATTCGAATATGCGAAGTGTGTATTGCGTATGTACAAATAGTCGGCAAAGTCATTCCTTAAATTAATTAAATGTCGTCTATTCATTTGCAAACAACGCGTTGATTTCCATGCATCAAAATTTCTTCACTTTTATTTTGTCTCAAATTGTCAGTCGTTGACAATACTCGATAGACTTAATGAAATGTGATCTGCTCTGCATCTCTCTACACTGCCATGCAATGTGCAATGACAGGGTGCTATGTGACTGTTTGATGTTGACACAAATACACGAATTACACACGCAGAGTTCTGCCTGTGGAGATTGTGAGATTGCAGCTGATAATTCCCCCTCTCTGTATGTCTTTGTTCATCTCATTAATTCATGTTTGTATTTTGTTTGCTTTGAGCTTCGAGGCAGATCGATTCCTTGAGAATTTTCATATTCTCTCAACCCTAATCCTGAATGACTCATGCGAGGTGTGTCTGTGGATGCAGAAACAGTCATCGGATCAGCCTACAGCCCTCAGTCCAGGGCGTGTGTGTTGTAGTTCAGCCCCGCCCTCTTTTCACACCTTTCTTCCCTTCCCATTTCCCCATTTATTCCTTCGCCTTCTCCCTTTCAATCTGCCCGACTTGTCACTTTTTGCTGTTGTTACTTTGTCGTGTTCAAACAAGCCTTCTCTCTTTCATCTTTCAGTGTCATTCCGTCGAATTCGTGTTAGCGGCGACAGGTTGCCCCTGGCACTGCTCCTTCCCTTAACATTCCTTATCCACCCTACAGTAATTCATACCTCCCAAATTAACGGCAGATCGAGACAGATTTGTAGTTGTTGCCCCAACTCAACCTAACCAGTCATTTAGAGTCGAGTCATTCGTAACTAACAGGTCTCTCCCAACTCCTGTTTCTGCCTTTTATGGCAATAGCTACGGGTTGCTTACCGCTCCTTCTTCATTCTCTTTTTCACTATTTTCCTCTTTGAATTGCCGCATCTCTAGTCCATTCTCTTCTCAATCCCTCTGTAATTATGAGCAGAGGGAGTACGATATTTTGAGAGGCGTGCAGAGAACGAGGCAAAGAGTTATAAAACAACCAAATGATTCCTCGCAACTCTCCATTCATTTCGTATCGTTCTCTGGCTCAGATGATCTGTCTTTCGAATTTTCCGATTCAAAATTCAGGAATTTAACCTCAAGCTTTTGTCCGCTCGACTTGCGAAGCCTCGTCCTTCTCTGAATCGAAGAGAAGCTGCTCGATCGAATTCCCAGCATGGAAGTTACTCGGGAAGAACGAAGTAGGTTGTGTGTTGAATTGATTGAAGATCTGATAGTGAGAGGGGGCCCCTGTATTTACAGACGACACTTTTTCTTAGTTCTCCGCCTTTCCCACATTCCCTACCCTCCCTCTATTCGCCTATAAATACAGCCGTCTGTAAATGCAGGGAGCCTGTATTTCTGTCTTTGCGCGAGGATATGAAATGTTTGCTACAGAGTGGCTGATTGCACGCAGAGGCGATCATAAAAAAAATAGCGCGGAAAAATCCTCGAAGCATAAACACCCACTGAGGGAAGCCAAGGGCACTACTGGCTGTCTTCCTGTACAAACTCTTTTTCGCTGCTTCTCTGCGACAGAATGCAGAATGTGTTATGATTCATTCGGGTATTTCCTTTTCCCTTCCCCCTTTCCTTGGGCTATGACTGTCCATTCAATGAGGCGCATTCAAGCATTCAGGAGGAGTTTTGACATTACTGCAATTTTCCCTTCCGCTTCCCCTTCCCCTCCATACATGAGTACACTTGAGGTATTTTTGCGTGCAGTGCGCATGGCTGTGCAACTCAGCGACTGTCAATACTCGCAGCAAAAACGAGAAGGAGGCGAGAAATTCGAAATTTACGCAGAATCAATTTTATTGCCCGCCATCATCAGCACAACCGTCCACGTTTCCTCTGTCACAATCGATATTTCAAATTTTCGTTTCGTCAAAACTTTCGAGTTTTTGCCTTCGGCGTTCGTTTCGGGGATATGTCAACTCGGATGAAGTGAGAAGAGGATAAAGGGATCAAACTGAGAGGAGAGGATTTCATATATTCGTTCGTTCGTTCATCCATTCATTCAGCCATTCGTTCATCTGAATAGCTCTTACTTTTTGATCTCTCCGTTCATTCTCTGCATTTCTGCATTTGTGGTGACTATGAATTGTTATAGCCTCGATTCGGGCCAATGACCCGATCGATGAAATGGATGCAGGAATGAAGAAGGCATTTGAATGTGAAATGGGAAGGGTGAAGTTTTGCTGCTCTTACTGCCTTCTTCTTCTTCTGATTCTGCAGAAAGACAAACACACCATTGACAGCATCGAATATCGTATTGCTGTTGCTTGATGCCTTGCCTCTTCGGCTGCTTCTTCTGGAAATATGCAAATAGAGACGAGGAGAAGAGGAGGGGCTTTTCTGCAGAAATGAGAGAAATACAAGCCAATCAGAGAGCATTCGCACTTTTCTTCTTTATCCCACACTCTATCACCCCATCCTAATCACTTCTGCATATACTGTCAGTGCCCTCAGTAGTGAGGCAGTCATTTCGGCCCGCCTAATTCCGAGGTAGAAAAAAGTCGGAGTTAGAACAAATCAGTGCAGAGTTTTCCTGAAAACGCGCAGTTGCTTTCCGATTTGCTCTGCTAAATTTCGAAATTTCAGCGATGTCGTACAGTTCAAGTCAGCCTTCGGCAAGAGCTCCTTTGGGAGGCAGAAATGTTGGTGGAGTCAGTAAGTATATAATTCGAATTCTTGTATTATTCACTCGTTTGCACCAACTCATCAACTTTTATGGGAAAAACATAATAAGATTTAAAAAAAAAAAAAGGACGAAGAATACAATGGTCATCACATTGTTATTGATGGGAATTTGAAAATATCGCCACATTTATTCCTCCTCATAAAGTCCTGACGATATTTTCAAATGATGGTTATTATTAATTAGTTCATTAATTGGCTTTGTGTTGATTGGCGAAGTTAAGCCTCTGACCACCGAACGCTGAAGATCGTGACGGAAATGCGCTCGGGCACGGGCTCAGGCATGTCGCCCTTCTCGCAGAACGCTGCGTCCACTATCAGGGACAGCAGAGAACGCGAGAAGAAGGAAATGTCCGATCTAAATGACAAACTCGCCAGCTATATCGAGAAGGTACGCTTCCTCGAGGCACAGAACCGAAAACTGGCCGCTGATTTGGATGCGCTGAGATCGAAATGGGGAAAGGACACGCATAACATCAGAAACATGTACGAGGGAGAGCTCGCTGTAAGTGAAGCCAGGGGGATGACTGAGTTAGGCAAGAAGTTAAGGATGCAAGGAAATTGATCGACGAGACGAACAAGCAGCGCAAGGATTTGGAAGGACAGATCAAGAAGATGCAAGACGAATTAGCTGATGTCAGACGCAAGTCCGTAATTTAGGCCTCTTGCACTAGTTACCCTCAAGTTACTCTCACCCTTTTGTGAAAGTTACCCCCTTTTCTGGAAAATAGTATGGGGAAGAGAAAGAAGAAGGGTGACTTCTACAAAAGAGTAGGAGCAACTTGAGGTAACTAGTGCAGAAATTCGTAATTTCAAAATGATTACTGTATTCCTTATGCATATCAATTATATCAATCAGTCAGAGTCCGTGAATCTTCCAATTTCTCCATCCAGTTTTCAGTTTTCTCGAATTCCTCTTCTCCTCCTTCTGTAAAATAATTGCCCCCGTGTGTGTGTGTTTGCGCTGTTTGCATAAGGCGTAGGTCTTCCCCTTTGTGCCTCGTTTTGCTTATTCTCAACCTCAACTCCAATGGCAACAATTTATGTTAAGAAAGCAGCAGCCCAAACTCTCTAATTCCTCTTTCGAAATTTTGTGGAGCCAAATAAATGTGTGTGTTGACATTTTGAATTAGACGCATTAGTGGAGATTGACTGCGCTTGTGGCTTTGAGTGATATTCTTGAGTTGTTCGAGTGAGTGGGACGAAGGAGAAGAAATAGACTCTAACTGACTGAATTGAAGGGGGATTACTGTAGAGCGTATTGTAGATATGAGGATGCAGTGCGTGCTCGCGAGACTGACCGAGCCAAGATCGACCAGCTGCTTGTCGCTCTGTCCAACATCGAAGCGGAGATCAATCTACTCAAGCGAAGAATTGCCGAGTTGGAGGGCGAAGTCAAACGCATCAAACAGGAGAATCAGAGACTCATGAGCGAATTGACCAGGGCTAGAACGGTAGCCATAGAGCATGACATTCGAATAATCACACAGACAGACATTTGCAGGATTTGGATCAGGAGACTCTAAACAGAATCGACTACCAGAATCAGGTGCAGACTCTGCTCGAGGAAATCGACTTCCTGCGTCGCGTTCACGACAATGAAATTAAAGAGCTCCAGGTGCATCAGAAATTATGATTCAAAGACTCAGCTAGGATTTAGACTCTGGCCTCTCGCGACACGACCCCCGAGAATCGTGAATTCTTCAAGAACGAGCTGTCCGCTGCAATCAGGGACATCCGCGAGGAGTACGACCAACTCACCAATGTCCACAGAAACGATATGGAATCCTGGTATAGACTCAAAGTGCAGGAGATACAGACACAGAGTACTAGACAGGCAAGTGCATAATATCACAGTGCTTTGGACTGTCCAGCGTCATTTTTTGTCGAAAAATGGTTATAACTTTTCTATCTATGCTGTATTAAAAAAAATATTTCTTCACTGAAAAATGTCTACGTAAAGTTAAAAAAGAATCACTTTTTGGAGGGTTTCGCCAGACAAAGCGAAAAGAGAGCAAAGCACTGTGTAATGTATTAGAATAATGAACAGAAGGATTCAGAATATGGAACAGGGCTATGCCAAGGAGGAGGTGAAGAGACTGAGAACCCAGCTGGCTGATTTGAGAGGCAAATTGGCTGATCTCGAAGGCAGAGTTAGTTCGAATTAATTCCGTACAGAGAATGAGGGTAGTCTTACAGAATGCATTGCTCGAGAAGCAGATTCAAGAATTGAACTACCAGCTGGAAGACGATCAGAGAAGCTACGAGGCAGCGCTGAATGATCGTGATGCGACCATCAGAAAGATGCGCGAAGAGTGTCAGGCACTGATGGTCGAGCTGCAGATGCTGCTCGACACGAAGCAGACACTCGACGCCGAAATTGCCATCTACAGAAAGATGCTTGAGGGAGAGGAGAATCGAGCTGGGCTCAAGCAACTCGTCGAGCAGGTCGTTAAGACTCATGCCATCACACAGGAAACTGATACAGGTACATCGATTCGCACAGAGAATTGTTACGTAGAGCGATGATTGCAGAGACAATGCGAGTTGTGAAGGGAGAGACGGCCTCCCGTCAGTCCTTCCAACGCTCCGCCAAGGGCAACGTGTCCATTCACGAGGCCTCCCCAGATGGCAAGTACGTTGTGCTGCAGAACACGCACAGAGCCAAGGACGAGGCCATTGGCGAGTGGAAGTTGAAGAGACGAATCGATGGAAAGCGGGAGATCGTCTACACCCTGCCTAGAGACTTCGTCCTCAGGGCTGGAAAGACGCTCAAGGTTTTCGGCTTGTAGAAAATTGTCAGTTGAATAAATACTGTGTGCAGATCTTTGCCCGTGGCCACGGCATTAACTCCCCACCCGACCAGTTGGTGCACGACGGCGATGACTCGTTCGGCTCTGGCAACAATGTCCAAACCATTCTCTTCAACAAGGAGGGAGAGGTTCGAAATAAGCATTTATTCAATAAACATCGTTTTTTATAGGAAAGAGCCACCCACATTCAGCGCCAGAGTTCGTCTTAGGTAAAGAGCTGAATGAGTTAGCTTCTGTTAAATCTACCCTACAATTTTCTTTGCATAATAATCTTCAAATAATAAAGATAAAGCTGCCTGTGACAATGGACAATCATCGGTTAATTCAGACAAGCCTTCAGCATTTCAATTTCGCTTTAAACTTTCAGCTGACTTTTACGTCTAAAAGCTCATTTAATTTCACTTGATGGCATTTTGTGTAAGAGCTGAATAAACGTCTTTATTTAGTCGTGAAAAATGAAAGTACCTGTGTTGGAATTTTAATTCAAGATTCAGAATCATTCAGACATTGCAATGTTTTCGAGCCGCATGAAGCGAGATATAGTGCATCATTTCAAGAGAAGAGGAGAAGACATGCTCTTTTTCTCTCTCTCGATAAGGCAGACTATCTCGTTTCATGCGGTTAACCGCGTGGTTCGAAAACACTGCAAGTCTGGAACCATTCAAGTTCGTGGTTTTGGCTGAACCGATCAAATGCAGTGTCAGATCAAGTTAGAGTCTCATTTCGATTGGCCAGTAAATCCCTTTCTGCTGCAGTGTAATCCACAGTCATGCACATGTAGAATAGATAGCTCGTCGGGGTTGATATGATTATGATAAAAATGGCAGCCAGAAGATAATCCATTCTCCTTGCCACCTAATAAATTACCATATCACACATAACTTCATATCTGATCATTCCCCTACCTCAGACCACTGTTCTGCAGCTGTATGAATTTTCAAAATAACGCTTCCTTGTGAGTCTTCTTCAAATTCGGCCTTTCTGTTTCTGACACATAGAAGTTTCTGCGCCCAAAGTGGAGGCGACTTGAATTCGCCATCAAATCCCTGAAATCTCATACACTTTTCGAAGAATAACATAATCAGATGTTCATACCCTGGCATGAACCCGCATAACTGTGCTCGTTAAGATCGTGGCTATCGTTACCATTACGACGATGAAATGCATATAGACAACTTAACGATTTTCATAAGTTTTGGAAGGTTACTCGAGAACTTACTTAAAAGTGGTACGTCTTCTGAACTGTGAGGGACTTTTTCGGTGACGACAAGAGATAAGACAGCCATCGACAAAATAGCTGTGACGCCCAGAGTGAATCGTTCCTGTCGTTCATGCCTTGTGGAGAATCTGGCAAACAAACCCGCAATCGACAGGGCACAGATAAGGTAGCTGGGCAGCACGAGAGAGACCAGGTAGTAGAACGGCTTCCTTACGATAGCAATCACGTAACGCAACTCGCTGACTGTGATACCTTCGTGGTCGTAGTGCTCACGAACCACATCCACTTTCTGCAATCACACTTGGAAACAAATAACAGGAGACGAGTCTGTGATTTTATGGCTTAAAGTCAGCTGCTTCAGCCGAGGTTGTTGGAATTGATTCAACACAATGGCGCAATCAGGCAGCCGCTTTATGGGTTCTTCTAATCTAACAGATAAGTGTACCTGCAGAGACCACTCCTCGTTCTTCTGATAGTGAGTGAGGAATGGCTTATGCATTGCCCTTAGAAGGACCTTGTCTTCTCCGTATCCCCACGATGCAATTTGAAGCTCGCAAGTCTGAGAGTCGAATGGGAATTCGGCAATTCCTAAATGATTCAATTATTCAACATAGCCTTTTGAATTTCATACACACACCAACTTCTCATATACGCATAGTATCTTATGCAAAAAGTGTTTGTGTGGTATCGTTGATTGGAGAGCAAAGTCGATATATGCATTCCGCAATCAGAATCAAATTTGGACGCGAAATAGTGAGTCGCATAGAAGGAAGCAAGAGAGACGAATAGCGTAATTTTTGGATATCGACGTTCTCTCCAATAATATAGATTAAAAACAATGTCATATTCATTAGCAATCGAAAACAACGTTATTCGTTTGTCTACCCCACTTATACGAAATTAAAATGGCATTAATATAGCATAGTTTAATGCTAATGGAAATGAAAATTTAAATTTGAAAAAGATAGACTAAAAATCGGCTCCGAATTATACGGTTATCGATTTTTCTCCTTTCACCTGTCGGCAATTAATAAAAGTAGTACTACCACAACAATTCAACGAATATGCATATTTTGGGCCAATGTAGACAGTAATATCTTACCTATAGAGTAGAGATTCGGGATAATGGAATGGTGAAAATCAAACTTTTCAGCTAAGAAAATTAGTGGGATGATTTTTATCGATTTTTGTGGCACTACTTATCATATCAGTGCTACGGTACTACTTTTATTAATTGTCTCATCTGTCTGATTTTATCAGTACTGATTGTTAATAAACATGAGGCAGTGAGATTTGAATAGACGAGTAAAAAGATAAAAATGCTGAGGACCAGCTTACGAATGGGACACATGACAGTGTAGATGGCTGGATACGAGAATACGACGCTTCCATTGAAGTGGACTTTGACGGGCGATCGGACTGAGTGTAGCAGCTCCTTGTGCTCGAGCATGTTGAACACGATCAGATCGGGCACCCACAGGGCCTCCTCAGGCAGCCACGTCACTGTTACGTTGCTGAATTCAGCTGGCTCCCACTTCAGACTCTTGTCTTCCCATTTCTGAAACGTTATCAAATTATCAGACCCAAGAAGGAACTTAAGTCAGGATGATCGTGTGACCTGTTACCACCTATAATATTTCCTTCACAATTTCGTATCTCTAATCTCGAATTTTCAAAAAATGTCCTCCATTCATGATGAAGCCATACTGTAAGGTTCGCTTGTGCGACCTACTCCCGCATATTTTTGAGTCTGATTCAGGTGTGCTTCCCAGGTCTGGGAATGATGTAATCATTTTGTATAGTCTTACTTCATCAATGTAGACGAGCACTTCCATAAGCTGCTTCAATTCATCCACGTTGATTATGTGCACCAGTTCGATTTCGTGCGACACGACAATCTTGCCGTCTGGAGGCGAAGCACTTTGGTGCTGTGCGAGCAGATACCTGGTTAGCCTATTGGAGGGGCCCTGGTACGATTCGAGTGCGCTGATTAGGCTGATTAGAACAATCCAAGTAGCAACAGGAATATAGTCATTCATGTGAATGTGGTGAATTATTGGCAAAACATAGAGTAAACTGGCTTCCTAACTGCTGCTGAATTGAATGATTAGAAGAGAAATGAGAAGAGGGATTCCTGGAGATTTTCGAAATGAAACAGAGTTTCAGTCAGAATTGTGTTGTGTAAGAGAAAAAGAGCGGGACCAAAGAGATTCGCTTAAGCTCGATGGGCCTCAGGGCCGCCGCCAAATTGCCAATTAAATCAAATTTATGGATCGAAGTCTGGGCATACGACCGAGCAAATAGAGGACATTTGAAAGAGAAGCAGAGATTCAAAGAAATAAACATTTTAGAAGGTCTTTTAGCAGTTCTCACCTATGATAAAATTGCGTCGAAACATTCGAGTCCACTCTCTTTCATCTCTTTGTGTGTTGAAGGATGGGGGGAGAAAACGGGCTGGAAGGGCGCACCAATTGGCTAGCATAATATATAAAGAGAGGAGAAAAGGCTGACACATTGTTGTCTGTGATGTTTGAAATACCAAATGTTTTCTGAGTTACAGTGATTCCTTTCTTGTCACTATCTCTGAGGCTACGATATTTTAATTTTTTATTCATCATCATAACACATAAAATCATCTGTAGAGCATGTAGATGAAAACCCGTAAATTGTAACATGTATTTGTCAGAAATCTAATGGTTTTGGAAGATAGAATTATTCCGATTGATATGAATTCATTCATTCATATAATGCCCGAATCGCGTCCTCCTCCTCCTCCTCCTCGCGTATTGACTGAGTTCGATACTTTCGTGACTCTTCTGATTCGCTTCTTGCAGGTGGGATTGAAGCATGGCTCACTTTCTGCATCGAACCCTAGAACATTCGAAATAAATGTACTCCGATCTGATGATATATTATCTCTAACCGTTGCAAATTCCCTTGTAGCAGGTTCTCCTTCTGTGCCTTCTGCCCGAGCCTTCACAGCCGCCTCCGCAAGTCGACCACTCACTCCAACTCGTGAAGAGGGGGCAGTCAAGCAGTACTGTGTTGCATAGCTGGTCTTCCCTCAGAGGCCTATTGCAATATGCCTGAATACAGACTCGCATTCGGCTTCTGACGGAATCGCAGGAAGAGCAGTTATTCCAATTCGACCATTCAGTGTATCTGCCTGTTTCTGGAGGTGGAGACGTTGAGGGAGTAGAGGGAGGCAGGGTGGATGTATCTTCTGGCGCAGTAGGAGGTATTGGCGATTCAGCAGCAATTGACACCGACTCAGCAGCCCTTTGTTGAGCAGGCGGCTCTGCTTCTGCTTCGGGAGGAGATGAAGTCGGGCAGGCGCCCAGAGAACAATTCGAATAGTCAAAACAGTCTGAAAATGAAAAAAAAACTCCTGTAGAAATTCTCTAATGAACATACTGGTCTTGCAGAACTTCTTTCTCCTTTTTCTAATCCCAACTCCACAACTTCTACTGCACTCGGACCACGAGCCCCAAACGGATAGTTGCCGCGTAATTTTGTCTTGTGATTCAATTCCTCGAATCAGTCCTCCCAACGACTTCCTCTCGATGACTGGAGGCGAAGGTATCTGGGGTGAATGTCCACAAGGGATTCTGCATACGATCCTCTCTCTGCTCGGCCCGACGCACTTGCCTCCAGACTTACATTTCCGAACTCGGACCTTCATTCCCGGTACACCTTAAAAGATGGCTATTTGGAAACCTCAAGCCCTCAAGCCATGCGAAATAGGGTGAGGGGTGGTAGGAAAAGCGAGTTTTTTCACACTATTTCGCATGGCTTGAGACTCTCAAGTTGTCTTAAAAGATATGCAAATGGTGGCTGGGATGACGAATAAACTGACCGCAGGCATAGGAAATGCATTCGGAGAACGGGCTCCATTCGGTCCATTCACTCGCCTGCTCGCGAGTCGGGAAAATTCTCGTCCACTGCTTCATTGGAGGATGATCTGTCGTCGAATTCGTCAAAACTCCACCTGACTGGACTATTTTCGAGGCTCTGTTTTTGGAAGGCTTCAGGGAATTTCCTTTAGTGGATCCATTATGGACTACTGCATTCATTGCTCCCGATTTGAAAGGTCTTCGTTTCCTGCTGAGAAGTACCTGTGTGGATGGAGAGATAGCGAATTTGGCAGGACAGTCTATGATCGATTGAGCGATGGTAGAGCCTCCACAGAGAAGGGGCTGAAAGTTCAGCATGTTTCGGATAGATGAAGTTCTTTCTAATTACCCTGCATTCCCCTTTGATGCAATAATTGCCTTCTCCACAAGGACTTCCATCCGGATAATTGGCCACTGTTCGAATTGTATTCGTGTGCGCAACCAGACACATGAAATAGTCACGGTTCATTTTGAGGGCCACAGGATGAGATGAAGAAAACATACCACACTTTGCATGGAGCCTGTGCATATTGCATTCCTTCGCCCGAGAACTCAGGATTTGGCAGAACAGGGTCATTTCGAATTTGATTGCAGATGTTGTTTGCATATTGAATAGGACTTGGGAATCCCTTGCAGACCTGTTTGTCACATCTCAATCCCCTCGCGCTGTCTCCCATACAGTCTTCCCCTCCATTGTTTTTGCTGCAAATATTCTCGTCTGTCCATGCATATATGCAGCATATTGAGAGAGGTATCTTACAAGGGGTTCGAGCATCTCCTAATGCTTCTCCTGACTCTGATCTGCCCCTCCACCTGACAAGACACACATTCGCCCCCGCACGCGGCCGACGAAGGCAGATCGTTCCACTCGCTAAACCCCCCGGCGACAACGGGCAAGGGGATCTCTGCCTCGACACACTTTCCATAGCGACACACCTGAACACTGTGTGTTGTCCTTTCTCCTCCGTCGTTCTCCATTCTCTATGGAACTAATTATATGCGACTGACCATTCCTTGTCCACAGTAGCTACCCTCC
This sequence comes from Diploscapter coronatus, assembly GCA_964036155.1. NCBI lineage: Eukaryota > Metazoa > Nematoda > Chromadorea > Rhabditida > Rhabditidae > Diploscapter > Diploscapter coronatus. Next base: position 79,340,505 of record OZ038423.1, on the reverse strand, counting down.
AGTGCAGGGTGACTCGTTCTAATCAACCCCTCTCCATTCCCACACCACAGCATGCCGCAAATGTCCTGTGTGTGTTCACTCTCTAATTAGGCACATTTCACTTCAACCTTACCTTCTCCTGTTGACCGTCGCGATATTCGTGCTTCCAACACTAAACAAGCCAAATGCAGGAATTAGAAAGGGTAATTCTCAAGGGTGCCTAACCTCGCCGTGGAAAATTTCACATTGTTCGTCCAGCGTGAAGATCTGTCCGGGGAATTCCTTGTCTTTGATTGCCATTATCGAGCGAATGTCGTCAGGTTCATCGCGTAGACACTGCGGGGCTCTTTGCTTCGAGCCGAGATGCTAGATGAAGGTGTGGACTTGGTAGTAGGAAAAATGGGGGAAATTTGAAATGCGCTTACTGTGACAAATGCAGTCATTTCGGCAACCGAACAACTCGACCATTTCGTCTTTCCATTCCCGACACTTGGCGACATAATGCAGCAGGAAGCATCGCATTCGTTTGTGGCCCCGTCGTGATACATTCCTAGTGCGTGACCGATCTCGTGAGTCGTTACAAACACGGAGCCGAAGTCAAGTCCTTCATTGATTGTGCAGGAACGCCAGCCGGAACACATGCCCTTCACCGGCGCATAGCCGGCCACTGTTCTCTGAGAATCTCGATATAAATCGTATCTGAAAAGTCGGCGAATAATCCTTCTCTTGCAAAACACAACGAAAATATACCCAGAGAATAGAAGAGCGTGATCCCAGTGACGTGGATCTGCATCTGAGGGGGGATTGATTTCGTGCTGATAACGACAGAATGCATCCAGAAGGCGGTCGACGTCGCCTCCAGAATGAATTGAGGGATTCAGAATCGTCTGCAAAGGAAAAGGGCTACAGAGGGAATTGTCGCTTGGATAAAAATATACCGGCAGTTTTTTCATCACTTCGTATCGGACAATTCGAATGTTGACGTGTGGCTGGATGGAGCGTTGCGTGTAGAGCACATCGATGTTGTTGACTGCAGCCATTATGAATTTGTGCAGTTGCGCATCGGCCCTCTCCCCGTGCATCTTGATGAAATGATTCCACAATTCCTCATCCACAAACACGGCTAATTCGATCGTCAGGTCAGAGTCTTTGAGCACGGCCAGAAATTCTGGCTGTTGACTCCGACTCAACAACCAGTCCATTTTGTCCATAGGATAAGGATCGTTTGAAGCATCTATAAACAAATTTTAGTTGAATTCACTAAATGATCTTACCAAATAGACAAGTATGCTCAGAATCCTGTGGACTCCTCTTGTGAATAACATGGGAGTGTTCGTTTGCAGAAGTGACAGGTTTAGGATGAATCAGATAATAGCTCCCATCTTCTGCAGCCACGAAGCCCAACTGCCAAAGACTTGTGATTTTAATGCAGAACTTTAAAGAAATCTACCTTTTCATCTCCACACCCAGTTAAGGCAATGACTGTGTGATTCCTCTCCAATGAAGTGCCCTGATAGATGCAATGGAGATCATCGAAATGATGTGACAGAGAGGAATTGTCGTCATCTCGAAGGACCATATGGAATTCTAGAAGAAAAAGTGAAACGTTTTGAATGACAAATAGGGTAGAGCATTTCTCTTACTCTGTCCAATAATGGAACTTTTCCTCTGCAGCAGAAAGCGTTCCCTTCTGCCCTCTAATTCAACTTCATACACGAACTTCTCCGCTTCGTGCAACCAATCGCTGATTGTTGGAGTGTGTTGCCAATACGAAGGCACTTAAATTCAATTTTGATTTGTTGATTTAGTTCTGTCAATCTTCAACAAATTCTCCCATTTTATTCCAGAAGTGATAGCAACTAGTTTGTTTTTGGTCACTGATTATTGCAGTCGCTTTTTGGCAGGTGTCGGATGAAAAGGGGAGAGGAAAAGGTAGAAAACGCAGAAGCAGCAATAACAGAAGAAGAAACGATCACTCGTCCAAAGAAATCGCCAAGCCTTTTGTGGGCAAAAGCGGGAGAAAAAGAAAGGAAAAAAGAGAGGGGCAGGGGGCAGATCGGTTTGGTTGAATAAAAAATGAAGGACGATTGATTAACTGTTGAATTGCAACTGACCAGAAGAGGTGAATCGGTTTATCGATTTTTGTTAATGATCAAGCTGACCTTTGTCGGGGTGATTGACTCCGAAAATGTGCTGCAATTGAAGGGGTGTCAATTCGCGATGCATTGCATTGCAGACTGTCGTCACTGTCGTCTGAAGTCAACCCATATATTATGATGACAATTCTCAAGGATTTGTTGTATAATCCGTCTACCCCTTGTGTAATTAGGCTAGGTTAGAGTAAGCTGAAACTTTCAAAGACCCTACTCAATGAGCTGATTACATTAGAAAAGCATATGATACCTGCCAAACCTTATCCCTTAAACCTAAGTGTATTATCCTGATGAGCTATATTAAACTGACCCAGACAAGTAGAGTGAATGTGGCTGGATGGGGAAGGGCAGAATGGGTGACTGGGCTCATCTCGTCATCGAATTGTCTATTTCCAATAACTGTTCGTTGAGTCGCTCTGATCACTTATAACTGAACCGTCTGACAATCTCACTGCTGCTTTTTTGTCTGTTTCTCTTGCCTCATCAAAGCTTTACCCCTCCATTTCAACTGCAAATATAATTCGTGGTGTTTTAATTCCAAAACGAGTTTCCAAAAACGACGATAAGCGATCATATGTATTTCGAACAAAAAAACATCAAATAAAGCATAGAATAGCGGAAAACTGCGAAAATTAGAGAAGTAAGGCTTTCTGTATTCCACACCCACTCTTTGAGGAAATAGTAGAGGAGGAAGGTAGGGGAAAGAAAAAAGTGAATGTAAAATACAAGAGGCCGAGAAGTAAGAAAATAGAACCGATCAAAAACGACTACTTCTAAGGAGAAAAAGAATTTGGAGAAATCGCGCGTGTTTTGAACTGGTCAAATTGAGATGATGTACGAGTTAGAAGCGAATCGTTCTCACTCTGCCAATGACTACATGACTGTCTCTGACAATAGCCCTCTCTGTCTCTATCACCGTTTATCCTCATACCTTCTCATCTCCCTCGTCTCCCACAATCACTCTGTCATTCTAACCTAAGCCCCACTGGCAAATCTCTGCATTCATCAGCAGCCGACTATTGCCTGTGGCAAAGCAATGAAAGGGGAAAGACGAAGGACAGCTTTAACTGTGAAAGTGAGAGAGGCAAATTCGAAAGCAGAGAAGCAGAAGCAGACGCGGAAGACGTTGGCATTAACCCCTGTGCCCCTCCTCTTCGTTGCAAAAGAAAAAGAAAAAGAAAACGGCTGCCCACTTTCCTCTCAAACGTTCTCTACGAATTTCTCTTAATCTCTTTTCCACTTAAAACTTTCACTTTCACTTGGTCTGATTTGAGCCAGAGTCAGAGTAACGCAACGATGATACACATCATTGGCATTCGAATTTCGCATCTTCACATTTACATGCCAAGCCTGTACGAAATCATTCTCTGAACTTTCAAATTATTGCCTCCTGTGAAAGTTGTCAAGGTCGATCTCTACGAACACATACATTTATTCTATGGACTTTTACAATCAAATAGAAAAAAGCTAGGTCTATACACGCGAAAGTGTACCCAAAAATAGGCATTTTTGGCTGTTTCAGTGAGATAGCCATCTATTGCGCTACGCCCGTCGTCTTCCCTTATATATTGCTTCTCTGTCGCGCAGCCAGCATCATCGGCTTCAAATATTTGTCGAAGTACGGCAGAACCTAGGCGATTGACATTTTTACACAATCTGCAAACCCCCTTGTCTTACGTCCGCCCTGTTGAGTTCACTCTCCTTGGCCCATTTGTACAGATTCTCGTAGACATGCCCATCCCGTCTGCCGAGCACGGACCGCAACTCTCTGTCGGGGAATTCGAACGCGTCCACGAGCGAGATGGCATTGGGGCGGATTGTCTCCAGCAACCGATACATGTCTTCCCTGATGAAGTCCACTTGATCCGCCTTCAGATATGCATCTTCGAGGGCGTAGTTGACCATGTCAAGTAGCTCGTAGTTGAGATGCAGGTGGTAGAGATCGGCCAGCGCCTCCCTGATGCGGCCGTCCACTACGGACTGCACTTTGCGATGGAAACAGGCAGCCAAATAGAAGCGAGTATGGAGTCGAGCTGCCTAAACAAGAAGAAGATCGATAGATCAAGCATATCAAGCGCATCAAACACCACAATAATAGAATGACTGACTCTTTGTAATTCGACAGCTTTCTTCTGCCAAGCGATTTCTTTGCTCATTCCTTTATCTTGCAATTTAGTCAATTCATCTGCAACTTTGAAGATCTGTCTTCTAGCGATATGCTCAAAAGCGGCGAGATGAGGGCCATATTCTAAAACTGTTGATCTTCAAAAATCGATGCAAACTTATTCCATACCTCCCTGTGGAACCCTCCCAATAAGCGAGTGTCTATCCTGAGGAAGCAGCAGATAGTCAACCAATCTTCCTAGACTTTTGCCTTTCTTCGTCTCCTTCACGGCCTTCATCAAGTATCGTGCCAATTGCAATAACATCACCATATTCTCGCCTTCATACGTGCAACCGCCCACAGCCACTCCTAAAATGAAAATCAACAATAGGGAACCATTTCCAAGTGGTTTACCCCAGATCTCAGGAATCCCACTGGCCCTTGAATAGCCATGTCCTCCGCATGCCATACGGCATTGCTCCATTCCAGCCCCACATAAATGGGTCACTACTGATTTTAGACCAGAGGTTAGGGCGTGAAGATCAGCCAGAAGAGTTGTCTGTAAATTTTTAAATGAGTTGGGAAAATCAAGTAATTTTCATATTGTTGACGCCGAAATCTGGGAGGTCGAAAATGAAGGGAGAAGGCATGAATTTTAGGCCAGTCTCTCCCCTTTTCACGTGCTATTTCTCGGTTTTCTAACCACTAAAAATAACTGCACTATTTTGTATCTCCAAGATTTGGACATTAACAATACCTCTCCTTTCTCCATGTCACTGAGCACTTTCTGATAGAGCTCTCTGACTTCCTTCCCAGCAAACATGAAAACATAGGCTCTAGCAAGTTGAGGGAATAGTCTATGCTGCTGCGTCTGATAGTCGAGAATCTTCACTTCTCCACTGCCTTCCTTGATTTCTCCCTGTCTTCGAACCAACGAATATCTGATAGCGATAGTGGACGCTGAACCCAGGAACATGCCCTGATGTCCAATCATCACAGAGCGCACGTGCACCATTGCCGAATAGCCGATCTTCGCGTGAGGAGGCTTTGTATAGGCGCCGTTCTTATCCACTTTAGCGTGTCTCATCAGCATATTCCTTCGAGGAATTCGATGATGATCGAATCCCAGAAATCCGTTGTCAGAAGCATTGTAGGCCATTTTCGGACCGATATCTCCGACGGTAATTCCTGTAATTAAATCTCACTATTGGCAACTATCATCTGACTTGTAGGAATTACCTTTGAGTGGCTTATGGGTATTTTCATCTCTTATTTGCACCATGAAATTGTGATGTCCATAGGATTTTCCATCGATGATGAGATTCGCAGAAACAACTGCATGGTTCGAGCTCTTGCCCAGACTCCCGGGCCACCATTTGAGGGCCGTGACTGTTGGGGTGTGAATTACAAACTCGTCGGTAGCTTTATCAAACGTGGCCATAGTTTCGAGGGCTCTCAGATTCGTCCCATGCCCCAACTCGGTCTGCGCATACGTCCCGATCAATTGAAGACCGAGCGCAGGCATCAGCCACTTCTCCCTCTGCTCGTCATCGGCCTGTGCCTTCAGAGCCGGAATGAACATGACGAAATGCACGCCGAAGGGGTGGCCTTCGTGCCCAATCGCATTGGAACTCAGGTGAAACATTTCGGCGTCATCTGATGGATCTTCAACTATGTCTGCTACATGCGCGAACATTTGTACCACCTAAATTAGTTATTTATTAGGCTTCTTGTAAAAGTCGTACACCTGAAAATAGGGTTATGAAGGGTATAGGTTGGGTAGGCTAGACTGAACAGTATCTCGAAATACTCTGCTCGTGCTGCTCATCATTTTGAGACCGAACATGGCCTACCTTTCCATACCCCTATACTCGCTAAACACATGTATTTTTTTACAAGTGCACGGCCTTTATAAGAAGCCAATTTACTAGAATATCCCAAGATTGCTTACTTTTCTAGCATTTTCACTGAGCTTCTCTTCTCTGGTCATGAACGACATGTCTTTGGAATCATGCAGCACGGTGAGTTTGTCCACCTTCTTGGCCAATTCCCTCCTCTTTCGAGCCAACTAAACCACTCACATCGTCATCAGTGACTGATCTCCCCACTTACATCACTGCCCCACAGCACTGCAGCCATTTGCTGTGTGTCGAAAGTCGCCTGCAGTCTTTCCCTCGTCAATTCATCGTTGTCTCCCGGTTGTATCTCCTTGTTAAGCGGCATTTCGATATGCTAGAATCAAATAAGTATGTAAAACGAATGGAGAAAACCTCTTGAATGATTACTCTTATCAGAAGGCGAGAATTTTATAGAATAGAGTACGCGAGAAATAGTGTAGAGGAAAGAAATGATGGAGTCGAACTACACTGTAGCCGGGTACATAAAATGACAGGGATTAGTGGATTCCCTGTACTTTGACTTTAATAAAGAACTGATAGTCTGTTGTATGTATTTTGTATATTTGAATATAAGGATTTATTGATCGGATGATATCATATCAATATATCAGTTAATCATTTATCAATAACGGGTATAATATATCAAACCACACACATGTTTTAGGTTTAGGTAGAGTCAATAATAATCAAAATGAAGAAAATGAATGAAAATGGAAGGAACACACACAAAAACTCGCTTCGATATTAAAAGACAAGGTGAAGAACGACCATTATTTTGTTTGCAGATTTGCAGACACAAACGTCAACGAGAAAGGTGAAAACGTATCATTTTAAACAAAATTCGCCCCGAAGATTTGATGCAGCAAAAATCGAATACATCTTAATGACAAATAAAGAAAACATATTTGAGAAAAGAGCTTTCTGCTGTATGTCAACACTTTTGTTGTGAACAGGTAGAATCAGGGTTGTCGGCAGAGAACTCGCTGACAAATTTTATAGACCCATTACACGATGAAGCATGGGAAGGACAAGTGGCTATGATACTGCGCATGTTATACTAGATAATGATTTACATTCTGCCGACAACCCTGCGTAGAGTAGAAATGGATGATGAATGGGGGTGATTTGGACAAGAAATAGCCGATACTAATTGATAATGGGAAAGGGAAAGAAACACCACAGCGGAAGCTATCTATTGGAATCTGATCAGGGGGGTTTTGACATATCTGATTGATCTGGTTGAATATTCCCCTGGAGAGAAAGAAAAACGGATCACCAGATCACTGACCCGGCAGAATTCGACCACCAAATGAGAGATGCGTTTTTATCTGCGGCCTTTCCCCATTCAATGCTCGAATTATAGAGCCCGCGTCTGAGAATGAGTGAACGAATCAATCCATTTCAATTTCAATGTGCTCGATTCAATATATCGATATATTGCATACACACTGGATAGGGAAGTTACGTATGATGAATGAATGAGTGATAATCAAGAGAAACCACACATGTAATGTTGGATAAATGACTGAGTCTGGATGAATTATCAATTAGGATGGGAGGATCAAGAAAAACGACTGCATATAATTGGCTTCGAAATTGAGTGAATTCGATCGATAATATTAGCCTTCGTGAAAAGTAAATCCCAGTATTATATTGAATAAGTTTATGAACAACAATTGTGAAGAATGCTCACAGACGTAATCATAGAAGAGTATATATGTATATATGAAATTGACAGCAACGCGGCGATTTGGGATGAAAATTTGACATACAAGTATATAATAGAAGGATGTGAGTTTGAGAAATATAATCGAGTTAATTAATAACCAGAACAAAAATGATGACGAACGAACACATTGAACCCAATTTTTGTGTAGCAACGGAGAGAGTGGAGTTTTTGGAAGAAAAAGTAATAACGTTGAAAAACTGGAACATAAGAAATCATCGTCACAAACGTGTAGTGTCACTAGAACGGGAAAGATAAAATTAAAAAAAAACACAAATAGGGTTTGCTACATAAAACTTGATATTTTCTCGAGGATTCCCTTCTATGTAGCAAGTCCTTCAAGTAATTCCAAAATAGATACCAAAATATGGGGAAACTCGCACTTGAAACTGGATTTTTAAAAGCAACAGACTCACGTTTTTGTCAGAAGAAATCGTAGACTGAGAGACACGCAGAATGATTGCTGGCGAATTTAATTCAATTCCAAACTAAATGTGTCGAATAATAACAACACTATGAAAATGAAAATATGAAGCAACGAGAAGATAGGGGAAAATATATCATATGATCGAAAGGTTTTCATTCACATTCATCCTCACCTTTACAAGTATTGTATATGTATAGCGTGTTGGGATTGTGTTTTGGATAGTTTTGATAGTGATATTGTGGGATTGGGTGGACTTACACACAGGGCTCGTTCAGACGTTAGGTGCCAATACAACTGACGTCTGAACGGACCCACACGGAATTGGACTTGCGACTAACCCTATGAATTATTGTAGGCTGAATTGATTGATTTGGTGGACTAACTCTAATTATTGTGTCAGTCCGACTACTTGATGAAAAGGAAAAGAATCGCATTTTGAGCATTTGAATGAATGATAATTTGCTACAGTTTTCATTAGAAGTATCGTCAAATAATTGGCATGTGAACGTGTGTGCAGCACTCGCGAAATGATTATTCATTCAAATATGCCAAATTCGTTGTTTCGTATTTTCGTCAAGCAGTCCGGACTCTGACAATAGAGACGTTATTCGAGGAAGGAATAGTGATAGTCCTGCGAAGAGCCGACTCCGACCGAGTCACTGGCCGTGTTGGCTGTGGGCGCGAGACCGGCCTCTACCAGTGCACGTTGGATCTTCTTCGACTGCTCGGAGACCTCGATTTTGGCCGTTGTCACTTCGATGATCAGACGATTGTACTCCACCTGCAAATTGTGTCATCTCGTCAAATTCATTTTTACAATATCTTGCCGTTTTGTCCGATGAAGCCCCATTAAAAACGACTCAAAAATCGTATTTTCTCAATTAAAGTGTTTTGGTAGAACTGCAGAGTTTTTTTTCTTCGAATATTTCAGCGAAAAACTTGTTAAAATAGACAAAAGATAAAAAAAAAATTCTATTTAATTTTGTTCCAGCGTTGACATCGGACAGATCTCAAAGAACTGTGACTAATTGCGCCCACCTTCTGGACGTCATTCATCCATCGCTGCGGGCTGTGATCTCCCGTCTCTCCCTCTGGACGAACACTGTCGATCTGCAACTACTTCTATCAGAATTACCATTCTGCAAACGACAGACAAACCAATTGTTTGAGTTCTGCTTGTGCAGATTCGAGCAGAGGAATCTTGGAGAGAAGCGTGTTGATTAGCGCACAGACGGGGGCGGGCAGAGGATGGCTCAGATTCAGATACGAAATGTCCAGGTAGCCCTTCTCCGATGCGTATTTCAATTGATCTGCTAGCATCTGTAAGATGAACTGTTTTGTAAAAAAAAATAGAAAAAATAACTCGTACCTGTGCGTTGCTGCCCATAGTGTTGGGATCGGATTGCTGTTGTGCCTGCCCAGTCGGATCGGACTGTGGCCAGCCGCCCATTCCTTGCTGATGTTCGTTCGGATGGCTGCCCATACCCTGCTGCGGCAGGTACCAGGGCATGTCCGAGCTGGATGGGGAAGGACCCACGCCAGCGGCAGAGCCGGCTGGCATACTGCTCGGCGCTGACGCTACTCCAGGCACGTGGCCACCCATTTCCGCCCATTTCGCGCTTCCTGGGGCTTGGACTTCATCTGCTAATTCAATAATATGCAAACAGGACTGTAGATGTTTAGACACGTGTGTACACGCATAACAATAGTGTTTTTCAAGATAGAAAAGATCATGCTCTCCCTATGTTCTCTCAGAAATACACACTATCTAGTTATGCGTGTCTAAACGTTTACAGTCTAGAGTGGAAAGAATGAAAAGATAATGGTGTTACCAGATTTGGAGGGGTTGTTCGGATCGTTCTCGGGCAGTTCTCCCCATCCAGTGGGGATTATGGACCTTTTCGAGGGAATCGGAAAAGGCAGTCGCGTAGTGCCGTCGTCGTTCTGAACTCGTTACAATTTCCCCTATATGTCTCGAGCCAGAATAGGCATTTTATCAATGTCATTCGTGTGTTTGAATTCTTTTTCAAGAGTTACACAAATAATAATTCGCCCACCTTTTTCTGCGGAACAGGACACTTCATGAGCGCCGCCTCCAAATCCTCGTCCTGCCCCTCGGGCACAATCCACAATCGGACAGGTCTCTCGTTGTACTTGTCTGGGTCGCCCCACGCACTCACTCCCGTGTCTCGCTGCCACTTCTTCAAGTCCCCATTCGGATCTGGAATTTGCCAACCCTCAATTACAAGGTCTTCTCCACCTTCACACGTACCGTGCCAAATCATGTCTTCTGCCGGAGCGATGGTGAACCCGCCAGGAGCCTGTGGAGTCATCTGCTTGTTCGAGGGCACGAACGGGGGCACCATTCCAGGCTGATAGGGAGCAGCTGCGCGCATTCCATTCGGGGCTCCTCCCATATTCTCCGGTTTCCACATATGGCTTGAGGGCGGGCCTTGACGCATATTCATCGGTTGTCCCATCTGAAAGATATTTCGAATTGAGAAAACGCTACACAGTAAAAAGGTGTAATCTGACCGCATCAACGGGGGGTGGGATGCTCATGTCGATTTGTGGCGGATATCCTCCGCCTCCTCCTCCTCCACCTCTGTTGGGTCCTCTGGGCTGCTGTGGCATTCCGCCTCTCGGCACGGCCATCTGAGGGTAGGGTCTGTGGCCCTGCGGTCCCACGCCCTGTCCGCCGTCCCATCCGCCCATGCCCTGCGGCTTGCCTCCGGCCTGACCGGGCACCATGCCGTTCGGCTGCCATCCTCCTCTGTGCATCATCGGTGCGCCTCGAGGCTGTTGGTGTTGGGGCGGGGGCTGGTTTGGATGGACCTGTCGCGGAGGCCAGCCGGGCATTGCCTGAGGTGTGGGCCAGCCTTGCTGAAATTTTCGCGAAATTCAAAAACCGACTTCTCAAAACGCGTGCGACCCGCAGAAAAATAGAGATGTACCTTTTCAAGCGAGAAAAAGAAGACATTCTCTCCCGTTTTCTCTTTCTCAATATGACATGCTATTTTTTCTGCGGGTCGAATTTCGCGAGCTCTGTTCCAAAATATTCCTTCTTCTTCGTGGACACATACCGGTTGATGTTTCCAGAATCCGTCCTGCTCCTGTTTCATGGGTTCGCTCCAGAGTTGTTGTTGCTGCTGCTGTCCGGGGCCGGCCATCCAGTCGCCTCCGCCTGCAGCATTCGGATCCATCATTCCCCGTCCGTGATGCATTGCAGCGAAGTGTGGCTGTCCTGGCTGCGCATCGGTCGGATGTTGGTCCGACCAGATCCGCGCCGTCTGATCGTATTCGGCAGGACCTCCTCCAGCGGGATTTCCCCAGCTAGCCCCGGCTCCTGAAGCAGTCGGGTTGATGCCCAGTGCGTCGTTCACATTCGCAGCTGCAAAATGTATGTGTGAGTGATTGACTGATTATGCAGAGCTAAATGGAGACAGCAATCTGGAAGAGTGGCTGCAATCGATGCATCGTCGCATACGAAATATAGTAGAGGAAGAGAGAAGCCTTTCTTCAACAAACCCTATGTTATACTTCGTACGCAACGACGTCTAAGATGCGCGCAGCTACTTTGCCAAATGGCTCTAAATAGACTTGCCCAGATTTCCGTGATCCCACAATCCACGCATCTGCGGACTCATGTGGCCCCACTGTTGGCCTCCTGCACCCGAGGCCTGTCCGCCTGCAGCCATTCCGCCCGCGGCAGAACCCCACGGCTGAAATTCAACGAGTTAGTGTTTGTGTGATTGAAGCAAGGAATGCGAGAGACTTGGCCCCATCGTCGATGTTGCATAGTGAGTGCGTTATCTGCCGATGGAGATGGGGAATATCATCAATGAATGAATGAGTGAATAAATAAATGAATGAACAGAAGAGAAGACGGCCTATAGCGCAAGCGTATATAGCGAATAGCGCGCGCGCGTCAATCAATTCACCATCTTCTTTCGATCTTCTCTGTCCTCTCCTCTCCTCTTCCCTCCACCCCCTCTTCCTTTCCTTGTAATTTGTTGTTTGTCTGCCTGTTTTCCCCTCTTTTCTCTCTCTCTCTCTTTCGTCCACATTTCTGTGTCCATTCTGTGTTAGCGATTAAAACAACTGATAAGAGATAACGCAGAGAAGCAGAAATAGACGGAGAACACAGAGAAAGAGGAATTCTTCTTGAAAATCGCCCGCCAAAGAGAATCCATTCATGATTTAGACTTTGAATGTGTTATGGACTTGCGTCAGATACTTGGGAGTTTTTTTATCTTGATTATAAATTGGTCGAACCTGTTGCTGAGAGTGTTCGAGTTGACCTCTCCATGGGTCGTCCAGTCCAATGTTGGCGATCGATTTCTCCAGTTCGATTCGATTCCTTTCAAAGTCCATCTTGTCCTGTCTTCTTGATTTTCGTCGTCAGACTTTTAGAGTTCGCGATTGACGTTGTACCGTTGTGCCCGTAATGTGGATTCAGATGAATGGCGACACGGAGCAACGTCGATTTGTCGATGGAAAAATGAGAATCTGGAAATGTTGCTCTATGTGAATTTGTTCAACGTTTTCGGTTTACCTTTAAAAATGTAGACCTGCTTTCACACAACCGGCGTATAAATTCCAGAGTTGAAGGTTGTAGGTTGAAGGTAAAACTGAACAAAAAACTGAGAAATTTGCTTGAAAAACTGAAATCTTTTTCAAACCTGATATTGACTCGAAAATACTCCGTTTGATCCCAGATTGCCACACAAAACGCAAAAATGTGAAGGGGCCCGATTTATGAGTGATGAGAGATTAGATGAATGAAGAGACTGAGAGAAGCAGACAGACTGAGGTGATGAGATCGGAAAGACCCAACTGAATGAATGGGTCTACGGACAGACAATCAGACTGCCAACGCCGTCTGGAATATTGCTGACTGAATGAATTCGATGGACGGTTTGAGGAGTCAGGTACCTGAAACATAACTTATTGATAAGGATTAGAGACTGATTGCACAAAATGCAGTAGCCGAATGCTGAATGCAGATGCATGTGTGCGACCGAACAATAGATATAAAGGAGAGGGCAAAGTAAAAAGGATGAGAGAAAGCGACGAGACACAGAGGCGGACTGAAGAGAGAGCAGACACTGACGCAAAAAAGAATCAATAACCAAGGTGTGCTTCTCTGCACTCTCCACTCCACACCTCGCTCCCTCGCCAGTTAGAGAGCTTTCCCCAAACATTGCATTCAGGCATTACGAGGAGGAAAGATTATTTGAACGTCAGCATATTTGGAAAGATGGATTCGAAAAATTCGCACTCACGCGCCAAATAAGGAGAATTGCAAAGTTGTACTTCTTAGGAATACAGAAATTGATTTGAGGAAATGACTGCAAAGTGGAGGCAAATTGCTCAGAAAAGGCAACTTGTAAGTCGCACGACATTCAAGGCCTCAGGACATGAGAAATAGTGTGGGAAAAGAAGGCCTATTAGCAGATACCCTACTCTAACCATACGCTGTTTTGTATGTCTTGAGGTCTTGATGTCTTGATGTCGCGCGGTTTCCGAATAGCCTTCAGAAAATTATGTTTTGACTTCTCCCACATTGTCAAGCTCAGAATTAATATGAGATTGAAAAGTTTGCAATCAAGCAGAGGGACAATTATAGAAGCGAGAGAGAGAGGAGAGGGGAAAAGATGGAAAGGGAGGAAAATAACGCATCGCGTTGCATCCGAATGTTGAATAGGTCGCGATAACTGGAGCGCAATCGTGAGAGGGACGGTGGAGAGATTGTGGAGAATCGAGTGGGAAGAGGGATGCGGAGATGAAATATGGAGGGAGAGAAGAAGAGGAGTGTCCCTTTCATAGCCTCAGGCTGCGTTGCTGTTGTTGTTGTGTCATGAAACAGAAACCATACGAAGCGTTGAGAATGAATGGTCAGTCAGAAAGTAGAGAGTAAGGAGGAAAGGAAGGATAATCGAGCTGGATTTGGCGGATTTTGAAACTACGCGAACAAACAGAACGATGATTTTAAGGTTTGCAGAAGAGGGTGAGGAGAAACTTGGATCTCGAATAGAATTGTGAAAAATTGATAATCAAAGGGGGTACGCGGCAGAATTTGGCGCGTCTGCTGCAAACGCGATTAATTGGAGCCCGGTGAATTTTCGAACTCGGACACATCAATCGATATTTTGAAATCGGGGCATTTTCGTGGACTTTCAGGAACGGATTTCGAAATTTCGGGCGAATCTTCTGGCGGAGAGACTTGGAAGGAAGCGGGAAGGGAGGCTGTACGAAAACGAGGTGCAAATTCTGAAGTTGCACGGTGCGAACGATGAAATGAATCGGGAAGGGAAGAGAAAGGAGCGTGGAGAGGGGAGGAAAAGGAAGAGGGGGGACCCCAGAGGCAGAGACGAGAGAGGAGGTGAAAGATGGAGAGAGGGGAGAGAGACAGAGAAAGGCCAGAACGTAGACATACAGACAGCCAGAACGGCCTCACCTTCCTCTGCGTGTCTGCCTCTATGTTATTGATTCCTCGAGTTCGTAGAATCATTGCGAAAGGGGAGACATTAGAGAAGCACGACAGTCGACTTAGAGAGCACGATAGTGTAAGAGGAGGTGAGACATTGCATACGCAGTGCACATTCACTCGCATTCCGTGAAGATAGCGATAGAGGGACTCAACCCCATTCAATAGAGAATTCAGCGAATTTCAATAATTCAACGTTTTATTCTTCAACAAGAAATGCGTAGAAACAATGATTTGTCTTCGGAAAACACCCGTGTAAATTGAGAGAATTTCAATGCTTTTCACGACTTCTTGGTCGAGCCACGACCACGGCCTCTGCCCTGAAAAATACTCATTTAGATTTTTTAGCTATAACCTTTAGAACGCGTTTATACTCCGCTCATGCGCTCACATGAGCAGTGCTTTGGACTATCCAGCGTCATTTTTTTGTCGAAAAATGGTTATAACTTTTCTATCTATGCTGTATTTGAAAAAAATATTTCTTCACTGAAAAATATCTACGTAAAGTTAGAAAATAATCATTTCTAGAGGGCTTCGCCGGGCAAGGCAAAGAGAGTAAAGCATTGTGGTGAGCAGAAAGAAATAGCACACAAAGGTGAGAGAGGAAAAGAGCATGTCTTCTTTGCGTATCTCATCTTTACGTGTCATGTTTTCTGCTCATGTGAGCGTGAGTGGAGTATGAACGCGCCCTTAGACTAACTCTGCGAACGTAGTAGTAGCCAGGCTTGAAATCGGGGTCCCTTTTGGTGGGCTTTTCGTCGGTTCTGTCGAAAATGCTTCTGTTGCCCTGATTCGCGGGCGCAGCCACACTCGTCGACTTTTTCGGGCGACCTCTTTTGCGGATCTTTAATTACTCAAATTGATAAAAAGCTGCAGTCAATTCTGGCAATTCGGAAAAGGAGATCCCTAAACCCAATGAAAAAGAACCCCAATGTATCACAGCAGCCATGTGCCGACAACTGAGAATGACGGGGATGACGTGAGCTATCTTTTTCCACATTATTTCTTCTCCTACTTTTCTCACCCCCTATATCTAATTATAGCGCGCACGTCCTTATGCCATCACTTCATTTCAACAATTGCCCCATGTACCCTAACGATAAAACGATCCAAATTAGGATTCTTTCTCATTGGGTTTGAGGGTACTTTCCCGATTTACCGTAACTTCGACTATTTTTATACCGGTTTGCTATTTGCCATCTTGATTTTATACTCCTCGATCTCGTCCTCATCCATGTACTCCAACATTTGCTCTTCGTCGAGGGAACCGCCAATTGGCAAAGAAGGAGTATGCAGACCGGCGGCTGCAAATGCGAATTAAAAATAAAAGCTACAGAACAGAAGACTGACCGGAATACCACTGCTCGCCGTCATAGACATTGGGAGTTCTTCTGTCTGCAGATGGGGAGACGTCGTCAGACATGGATTTCTCCAAGAGACGCAGAGGGATCATTGAGGAGGACGAGGAGGAAGCCATGAAATCATCGATTCCGGCAGTATTGCGTCCTTCAAAAAATTCAATTTAGCTTTCTGAATTTACAAACGGCTCGTTTTTCTTATTTCTTCGCTTTTCCTATATTCCCTACGCCCCCTATCCGCCTGTAAATACAGAAGGTTCAAAAATGGAATTAATTTCAAAAATATGATTTTTCCCTACTTGAACTGATAGTGAGCTGACTGCTTGCTTGTATGCCATCCACAGGCGCAACGAATTCGGGATGTTCCCGCTCGAATTTGCGCTGCAGTCTGTCGAGTTCACGCACTTGCGGACCGGTGAAGAACATTCGTTTCAACTGCAATTCACTTTTCTGCTTTCTGAGACGAATGCAAGAACACTCACTTCAGGCCACTTCTTCTGCAGCTCACCGTCGACAATCTGCATCCATTTTTCATGCAGAGCCGCTGCTCGTTCGGCAAATCTGCAAAAAAAAATCGTTCATTTATTCAGAAGAATGAAAATTTTCAAGCTGGCAGATTTCTCAAAACTCGACCTGCAGAAAAATGGTGTATCTTTTTGAGAGAGCAAAAAGAAAACATAACATACTCTTTTACTTTCAATATGACACTATTATTTTTTCGGGTCGAGTTTTGAGAAGTCTGTAGAACCTGGACGATCTGAACATCTGCGTGATTTTCTTGCCCGCCTCTGTGGCTACGAGCCTGTCGAAGGTCATCGGAACTTTTTCGAGTAGCGTTAGGGCGTCTTCTCGCTGCAATTCAGACATTTCAAATTTTAGATTTAAAATAAAACATTAAAAATCTCAACCTCGTATTTGTATTTGAGCGAAGAAAGCGCCAGGTTGATTTTGTCGATGTAGGTATCGACTGAGCTCTCCATCGGATCCTGAAGACTGAAAGTCATCGCGACTAGTAGGAAATAGAAAATTTATCGAAAAGTCTCGAATAACATAGAAAATAGCGAATGGCGACGAGAGGAATAATAGCGAATTCCACAATTAGCAATAGAGCAAAGTAGCAGCGCGAGGAATTCAATCAATGGTGAGAAGGCATTGACCACGCCCTTTCATCTCTCCTTCCCCATTCCTCTCTAATCAGACACCCACAGTCGCATCTCAAATTCCTTATTGAATTTTTCAGTCGGTTAGTGACGGAATTGTAGATGTACAGTGTTTGACTGAATGGACCTCTTGGATTGCGGGTCCTCAGTGCCCTCTGTCGCAGTGCCCTTGTCGATCCCCACGACTTCTGCATCGGCCCATTCAGTCCATTCCCACCAGTTGAGAGGCAGATCGGCAGAGCTGGACGGCAGACGGATTCATGCTGTTTCTCCCATGTATCAGGTGCTTGAATAGGCCTCTTGTATTCCACACCCACGCTCTTTTTCTTTTCCCCTACCTTCCTCCCTCGCCACTCTCTTCTCAACAAGTGAATGTGGAATACAAAAGACTGTTGAATTTGTTTGCTTGTCTTTGAACATGGACAAATTAAGGGAGGGGAGACAAAGATTCTGGACAATTTGATTCAAGAAGTCAAACAGCAACATATTGTCTCGAGCGGCTACGCAGGCAATGGACATGTGAATGGAATTAATGGAGGCGGATCCAAACATGAGTCCTTCATAAATCATAAAGGTAGAGTTGGAAATGCTCATTGATTGTGATATTATTGAGAATCTAGGAGATGAGGCTGACAAAACAGTGCAGATGATGTTGGACAATTACGCGAGGGAAGTCAAGCTACACTTGTCGAGATCGAATTTGTCACAGCAAAAGTCACTGTCGAGAGGAAATGTGCACAAGATTGAAATGAACAGCGATACGGTATGAGACATAGATTGACCTAGAAGAAAATATATTCAAAACCTACAGACGACTCCTCGCGGCACAGTGCTGGCACAGAAAATGAGCCACTCACAGCCCTGTCTGATCGCCATCTCCGACAGAGACAGAGCACACGAATCGAGTGCAATGCGGCCTGACGGCTCTGCCTCGCACTACCAGCCAAGAAGGTCATCGGCTTCGGGAGATCATCAACAAAGCAACGGCAATGAAGTACACCACGGGGGACTTGGACAGACCAACAATAATCATCGGGTATATTCTGGTACATCTATCGAGAATGATCGTGTGGATCTTGATCTAGGTGCCGAATAACCAAAAACTAATTCACTCATTGCGAGAACAGAACATTCATCTGCAGAAGGAGGTGGAGAATTTTAAGAAGAAATGTGCTAAATTACAACTTGTAAGGATTGATTTTTAAAATTCGACGCAGAAGAAAAGTTTTAGATTGAAACAGCCTATGAAAAGATAGAAAAGGATTATGAAGGGCTGCTGAGAGACAAAGAAAGACTGGAGAAATTGGAAATGACCACGATCGCGCAGATGGAGATGCACATACAGAGACAGATTGCGGAGAAGGAGGCACTGCAGGAGCGGATCGATCAGATGAACAGCCAATTGTCGGCTGAGAATTTGGGGCATTTGAGCACCATGTTGGCTGATTTGATTCCACTCAGTAAGTTGATCAGTGCTCGGATCCCTACGGAGCTCTCGGAACCCGTCCTATAGGAGCCCCCTTCCGAAAATGAGGTTCTGAGTTGCTTCCTATAGGAGGGTTCGGAGGTTCCGAGAGTTTCGTGGATCTATCCGGGTACAGAATAATTAAACGATAGGAAAAGCAAACACTTGCAGACAAAGAATTACTACAATGCAAGGAAAGACAGAAGATTGAAATCGATGCACAGGCAAAGACCCTGGAAGAGCAACGTAATCACATAGCCATGTTGGAGAAGGCACTGAATAACGCACAGGAAAGATTGGCCAAACGGGAAAGAGTTAGACGCTGATTGCAGCTTTATCTCTTGAAGAACAATGATTTAGACTTGTGAAGAATTGTCTGCGTATGTGGATAGGGCTGCTTTGCTGCAACAGGTTCTGCAGGACACGATGATCGACAAGAAGGTAATTGGATAAATCATTGATAAATTGGGCCCACTGTAGTTTCCGCCTTATTTTTTGGAAAATAGTATGGGAAAAGAAAAAGAGGATGGTAGTGGGAAGAGGGTGGGCATTGCAAGAGGTCGATGAATTGAAGGTTAATTGATTAGGCTCGAGATGAAACACACGCAGCTGAAAGGACCCAGTGGGAGAAGGAAATGGCTCAGATGAGGATGCAGCTCAAGAAAGATCCCTCTTTGAGTGGGTCTCTGAAGAGGGGGTCGACGGGATTGAGATCGGAGGTGGACGACAACACGATACAGAGACTGAAGAAGACCATTCATGGCAAGGATGACAGAATCACTCAGCTAGAGACTACACTGCTTGAAATGGAAAGGTGCTCATAGAAGAGGAATTCACGCTAAATGATAAGGGATTCAGAAGAATGCAGGATGAAATAAGTAAAAGGAACGAATCTATCGGTTTGTTGACTGAGAGTTATGAGGCTAAGATTAGGAGACTTGAAGAGGAACGTGCAGAACAGGTATTCAAAAATTGATTAATTCCACCTGAAAATCATGTGTGTTGAGGATCGAAAAATTGTCGAATTAACAATGAAGGAGAAGTACAATTCTGAACTGTTCTATGATGAGAAAGACGGAGAAGAGGACTCGGTAATGAAAGGGCTGCATAAAATGGAAGAATTGAAGCAGAAGATACAGGAACGAAAGAGGAAAGGCCGAATGGGTGCTACTGGAGGGTTTGGTTTTAATTAATTGTAAATGAAATAAATCTATTGTTGATGTCCAAATTTTGGGAGCGTGCAAAGTGGTGCACAGCTATTTTAGTGGTTAGAAAACCGAGAAATAGCACGCGGAAAGAAGAGAGAGATTGGCCTAAAATTCGCTCTTTCTTCACTTATTTTCGACCTCCCAGATTTGGGCATTACCAATAGGGACTTTAGACTGATTGGGTTCGCAGCGGACCATTCGCGATCTTCTTCCGGGTCTATTTTGCCCCCTAATCATATACGGTACTTACTTCTGATTAAGTTCACTCAATCACGTAAAATATCGTTAGGACTTCGTCTGGACCGTCATTCGAGCCCTCCTCGCCTGCCTATGTCGATTCAAACCCCCTGTTTTCCCCGACCTCTTCCAATTCCACTCCGTCATTCCACGTCACAGCTTCCGATGGAACCACTGCGTGGAATGTCTGAATTTATACGAACTGGTCAAATCAAGAAAAACCATATTCGATTATCTATGTTCTGATGAATTAGCACGCAGATTCTTGTGATTGTATTCCTGTAAATAGTCGACGGTTACCATTCGCATTTAGTTACAGATTTCTATGATTCATTCGAAGTGTCTTTTGGCCTCTTGTATTCCACACCCACTTTTTTCTTTTCCCCTACCTTCCTCTCCTACTCTCTCCTCAAAAAGTGGGTGTGGAATACAGAAGGCCGTGTCTTTTCTAATCGATATCATTGCCTTGTTCGATCACTTTTCGTCACGCCATAATCACTCCAATTTCCATTTGCTTCAAGCTCAATTCAACTATTCAAAGAGGTCTATATGTTCCAATCGAATATGTTTATTATCATTGCTGGTAATTGACTCATCAGATTCAGTTATAAATGATTGTTTCATTCATGAAAGCGACGCAGTTCAAGCCGGAAGAAATAGATAAAGAAGGACAAAATTTACAGAGACTTGATGATGAATTTGAAAATCATAAGTAAAAATCTAAGTAGAAGAGGCATATGGCGGCAGTAATTGGCAGAATGCAGAGAGAATATATCTTGGTTCTTAGACTTCATCTTCTTTGACATCGGGTTGAGTTCTGAATCCCGAAGCAGATCCGCTGGGTCTGGGCGAGTCATCTCTCAGCGAGAAGTTCTGTGGCTCGTACTGCCGAGTGATTTCCACAGGCACCATCTTCTCGCGAACTCCAGTGCTCACGATTCTCGCCCCACCGGGTCTGAGTCGGTCCAATTCATTGTTCAGCTCCATTTTCAATAGCTCTTCTCGAAGAAGGATCTATAAAATGCGGACTTCTCAAAACGCGACCCGCAATTCGCGTCCGCAGACAAAATAGCATGTCATATCGAGGGAGAAAACGAATATTTCTTCTTTATCTCTCTCTCTCTCTCGAAAAGTGCACTATTTTCTCTGCGAGTCACGTTTTGAAAAGTCCAATAAAATGATTTGACGTGAAACCTCGAGCAATTCAGTGCCAGTCTGCGTCCCCCTAGTAGCTCGGTTCTGCCTGCCTTCCGAATGCTTTTGGAGTCTTTTCTTCGAACTGGAAGGCATTACGTGGTAGAGCAATCTCTCCTTCAGGGGCATTCTCGAGATCACTGCATCTAGCGAGCGTCCATCCACTTCTACAAATACAACTTCATCAAATCATTTGATGAATTCAAGTCGACTACTTTTGGGCTTCTCCACAGGTCTGCCCTGCTCGTCAGTCTCGACCTGCTCTACCATAGACTCAGTTAATTCACCCTCGTCTGCAGCCTCTGCCAGCGCGTTCATGTACTCCTTGTCGATATTCGCTTGGACTCCCTAAAGTCTCCTATCTTCAGGATTCATTTCCCATGCCTTACATTGGCAAGGGCTTCAATCTGCTGTTGAATGAGCGTCATTACAGTGGACACTAAAGACAGGCCAATAAGAAGCAGAATTCCCACGATGATCATGTAGTCGTACTCGCTGGGGATTACCTAAAACATCGATTTTAGCTATGCGAAAAATCACGAGTTTGTCTACATCTCCAAATCCAATGGTAGTGAAGGAAATGAGCGTGAAGTACATGGAAGTGCCATAGCTCCAGTCGTCCTCAATGAGCCAGAAAATGGTCGCGCAGATAATGACGTAGACGATTGTGAAGAAGATGAGCAGGCCGATGGGGAAGGACAACAGGTCGTCATCGTCATCGGCTGCCTGATTGACTGGTTGCTGCAGCGTCGACCCATTGTTCTTCGCGTCGACCTTCTGTCCGCCCTCTGCATCCATCCCCACTGCATCCGTTACCTGAACTTAGCCATTTCACACAATTACAGCGAAGATTAACCTGTTTTCGGTTTAATGCAGATCAGATTTTGATAATATATATGAAGATCAATCTGATAAAATCGTTCCTGATATCTTCGTCTTTAGAATTCTTGAAAGAATGATGTTGTCAAGAATATAATGAAGAACAAGCTTTTAAAAGCATTTTCCTTGATATTCTTATTGTTTAAAATATGCAAAAATGAATTATTCTATCATGCTTGGTGAAGATCACCCACCTTCCTTTCGAGGTCTTTACTCACAACTCGAGTGGACTTCACAAACAGTTTCCAGATGAATTTGCAGAATTTGGCAAAGAGTTGTCCGAGTGCAAACAGACTGATGACTGCCAGGGGAATGCCTATGAAGGCGTACAGAATGGTTAGCACTCGGCCTGCTACTGTTCTAAACTCATTCATTAGATAAATATTATGTAATTGGGAGAGATAGATTACAAAGGAATGATGTTTCCGTATCCAATAGTGGTGTAGACAGCGATGCAGTAGAAAGTGGATCCGAAGAAAGTCCAGTGCGGTTCATGTATCTCATCAACGCCCAATTCCTTTGTGAAATTGAGCAGGTTATTCTTCGTGTGATTGTATGCGTGTAGAGGCTTCATGTTACGTATTCCGTTCAACTTGTAGATAGTTCTCTGCAACATATTCGATAGTTCATCAAGATATGATCTTCAAACTTCTATAAGCTTCTCCCGCTCCTCTTTCATAGTCTCCAGTGTGAATTCCTCATTTGGACCTTCGATTTCCCTGAAGATGAGGGCCCCAACGATCGTGTAAGTTGCCAGGATAATAAGTGGAAGAAATCCTGCAAATGCATGCAATTGTTGCAGCAGCAAGGATTTGACTCTGTTCGATCTGACCTTTGGCGCCTTCCCTCAAATTGCTGACAAGCCGCGAGATGCCTGACGCTATGGCAGGCATGATTTTGGCTGAGAAGAGGCTCACTGAAATCAGAGATGTGGCGGATTGATATGTATTCGCATAAAGCGATGATAATATGATCTGGGATATGAGATTACATACCGATGAGCATATTCAATTGATGACAAGCACGGGTGGGGGAGTCACATAAAGTGTGAAGGAGGAGGAGAAGAAGAAGAAGAAGAAGAAGAAGAAGAAGAAGAGGAATATTTCGGAAGAAAGGAAGTCGAGCTGACTGAACTTTGTCAGAACGAAAGAAACAGAAAAGAGGCAAGCAAGAAGTTGGAATTAAAAAAGGCTGAGGGTAAAAAGTCGACGAAAAATGCACACCGCTTCCGTTCGGATTTTGCAATACCATAAAAGCATGAAGATGGCGGGTTGTGAAGTTCATTGTTTATCCTTGGAAATGAAGGGCGAATTGAGATGGCTGTGAAAACGGCGCGAGTGTGATAATTGATAATTGGGAGGGCAAAAGGCAGAAATGCAGTGCACAAAAAGCTGCTGTCTGTCTGCAGAGACAGAAAGACAGGAAGAGAACAATTGCTCTGCCAACTTGAGATTGGCAATAACGAAATGAAGAAGCTGAATCGAGGAGCTGCTGACGTGAAGAATGAAAAGATGAGATATAAAACTCAGATGAAATGAAAAGAGGAGGTGAGAAATTGAGATCCGCCCTGCAGCAAATGGAGCTGATCTCCACGACCGAGCCCTTTTTATGCGGAGTGGGGGAGTTTGTTGAAAATTCAAATGCAAGGGAACACAGCAGGTGACAGACTATGATAAAGTAAAGGAACAGAGACAATTTGCTAGAAGAAGATGCAAGAACTCGAAAATGAGAGGGAGGATAAAACTGAAGGGAAAAGGCTTGAAATGTGAACAGTTGGCAGATCGGAGAGAAAGAAAGAAGACGAGGGGAGGAGATATATGAAATCAACTCTTCAATGCAGAATAAGCATATAATCACTCCAACAGGATAAATATCCGATATAATTTATTCTCTTCTCTGCTGTCATGTAACCGTATTGATTCATACAGCCTTTTGTATTCCACATCCACTTTTTGAGAAGTCAATAGGAGACGGAGGTAGAAAAAAGTGGGCGTGGGTGTGGAATACAAGAGGCTAGATTAATATCACTTCAAATTAAAATATCGAATATACACATTCTATGTACAAAAGTCAGATCTAGGGAGCACTTTCGCCAGACGAACAAAATCTATGGGGAGATAGGTCGCAGAGGAAAAATTTTGTATGGCGAGGTAGGTCGCAAACTTGAGCGTTTACGTTATTGACTGATTAGGGATACAAAATTCTTAAGAAAATATATAGGGGGTAGGTCGCAAGGGGTTTCTGACGATCGTCCTCCCTAGGTCTGACAAACATGGACTAGATAATGGTGGAATCGCTCAAATGCTTCACAAGGCAGCGTTGCGAGTGCTTCGAGGCAATCGTGTATTTAACTGCACATTTCATCGTGTTGTTCGTCTTCCTTAATGAAGACAGAGAGCCTTCTCTCCTTCCGATGCAAATCAGAAGAAGAACTTCTTTTGAAGCCTTCCGAAATCGGGATGAAACTAGGTTGTACAGGATTGGATTGACTATTGTTGCCAAGTAGAATAATAGCCCTAAAACGAAATTTATTGTTTTTTTCAAATACAATCCATACCTGAGATGAAGTAGATGTATTGATTCAATTGAGATAGAGAGCTATCTGGATCGAGATAGAAGAACATGACTCGCTGTGCTTGGTATGGAAGGTAGCATACGAAGAAGGCACAAACTATCGAGGCTTAAATCCACTGCATTGAAGTGGTCTTCGAATTATATGACTTACAAAGAATGATAGTGACTCTGAAATGGGCCTCTTCAGTGGAATCAGCCCTCGTCAAACGAAGTCTCTTCCTCCTGGTAATGACATGGAAGGCGATGAGCATGTAGAGGATGAATATGACTGACAGAGGCAGCAGGAAGAACACGATCGCTGAGAAGTGGAACAGAAACTGGAAATGCAGGAGATGAAATGAGATTAATTGGAATTATCCGCGTGCCTTTGTTGTGGACTGCAAGTCCGGATCGAACATCACAGCTACCATGCACATCTTGGAGGATATCACCTGCAATTGCAGAATAAGGACTATTTGGAAACCGCGAGACCACGAGACACGAGACATAGGCGAAATAGTATAGGGCTAGGGTAGGGTATGGGGGATGATAGGCGTTCTTTTCCCACGCTATTTCTCAATGCCTCGTGATCTCGCGGTTTCTAAGTTGCCCAGAACAAGGCATGACTATGCAAAGCATCGCATACAGGCTGTCCATCCTCAGTGCCAGGCCAGCTCTTCAGAATGTAATCAGCGCGATGATAATACCCAAACGGTATTGCACAGACAATCGACACGAGCCAGGTAACGACCAAAATGGGGCACACCTTCAAAACATCTAATTGCCTCTCTCTTCTTGCAGTTCTGTTATTCTAGTGGATATATGATACCCCTTCTCCCACTTACTTGTCTCCTAATTGGCTTGAGCTTGACGAAAACGAATGGGTGATTAACGGCGATGTAACGCTCGATGCAAAACAGCAGAATGGTGAGAATCGAGACAGAGCTGGTCGTTTCTGCCACGAGGCCCTTCAGATTGCAGACAAAGTCTGGGAACGGCCAGGGGTACTGGTTCCAATTCATCACCACTTCGAATGGAAGGCCCACACACAATGTGACTAGATCTGACATCGCCAAATTCAGAAGATAGGAGCTAAAACATAGCGTTGTGCAAAGAAAATAGCTAATGAATCAAGTACCTGCTATGTGTCTGCAATAAAGGATGTCTTCGAATAACTATGCAAGTAATTAGATTGCCTACGATACCAATTATGAAAATCAGCACATAGAGTATCGTTATCTGAAATTTCCTATAGAAATTGAAGGGATATTTGGAAACCGCGAGACCATGAGACACGAGAAATAGGCGAAATAGTATAGAGTCAGGGTAGGGTATGGGGGACGAAAGGCTTTCTTTTCCCTCACACTATTTCTCAATTATCGTGTCTCTCGGCTTCCAAGTTGCCAATTGAGGTTCGAATCGCGCGAACTGTACCTGAATGAGTGCTGGCTCTTCCAGAGCCCGTTTGCTGATGAAGCAGGGCTGCATGAAACAGGCCTCCCTCTCTGCAGTGCCGTTGTAGAGCAGAGGACACAGATTTGCATAACACTGGCAACTCGATGATGGCGCGTCCAGCGATTCACATTCCTCTAGAGAAATTGTCGACATTCTGCAAATAATCTCTTTCGTAGCTCAAAAAGGAATGAGTTCTATGCGACTAAATGAGAGTGCTCGATATGAATGAAGGATGAAAAACACAAACTGAGAACTGAAAGATGAGATTCTAGAGATCCACAATTCGCACATATTTCCAATGGAAAGATGGAAGGAGTTCGCGTGCGCTTCCAACCACTGAGTCGCACTTTCTTCGAAAATTCGAACCAAATCATGCAAATTCATGAATCAGTTATTGGGTGGAAATGTTGTGATAAACAATTAAAATGCCAATTACTCTCAGACAGAAGCAAAGAAGAGACTGCAAAGTTGCCGACTTAGACGCTAAGGCAGCTGAAATGCACAAAATGGCTGCAGGACAGCACTAATTAGGGCGGCAAAAGACGGGGATATTTAAGATATTTGAGATATAAGAATCATAGACGAAAATATGCAGAGATAGAATACAATCACATATAAAATCTCCGGATCTGCCATCTAAGAGCTAATCCTTCTTGGAGGGAAAAAGAAGGAGGATTTCATAAATCTCACCCCCAAATTACTCGATAAGTCTTTCCTGCTTAATGAATTCGTGTCTATGAATCATGAATTCCGAACTCTACAGTAGGTCATAAGATGTTGAAGACAAAGCAGGGGTATACATTTTTACTTTTGCATCTGTAAATGGAAACGGATTTATAAAGACACTGAGCTGACACAGATATATGAATCATGCACGATTACTTTTCTGTCCAAATCGGGAAGCCTGCCTCAAAAGCACTGAGGCATGCAAATCAAAACGAGCATACGACTTTTTGCGCGAAGTTCACCTTTCCATTTCCATACGTACGTACAAACTAATACTACTGAAGTTTGAGATGAAAAAAAACACGCATATTTAAGGAGTTTGAAGGTTTAGGCAGAAAAACATAAGTATCATAAGATCATTGCTTGAAATGCCCATTTAATATTCTCATCGTTCTCTCTTTTTCTCACCTCACTTTTGAATGTGAGCTGTTTACGGAATGAAGAGGGATAGCTTGGAAATGTTGTGAAGAGGAAACAGCGCAAATTGGCTGTCAGTAAGTCTGGAAGGTTGGTGCCAGTCAAGACATCGCATTGCATCACTTGGGGATATAAAAATAAATATTGAAATAATTATGCGAGTTGTGGGAAAAGCGGATTTCTATAATAGAAGGTTCGGATTCAGACTTTCAGTCAGATCAGAAAATTATGGGGAGAAGGTCAGGAAATCATATTATTCCATAGAAAGTTTGAATCGTATGCAAGCTACAGCAAGGTTTTGGCGGGGCATTTGGGCATAAAGGGGCGATTCCCAGTGAAGATCAGTTTAGTCCTGCCCAGATTCTCTCCTGATTGATACGTTGGATTTTGGGATTCCTTTTTCACCGAATTAAATTAGTCTTAGAGTCGAGAAACTTATCGACAAAGTAACGCTTAACGGTAATGGAATTTGTATTCCAACAACGGAATTTTCGAGAGGTTTCAATATTCTGTAGTTTGTCGCGCCGAAAAATGCAAAGGGAATTGTGTATTCAAGTGTTCAAAAATTTCGAGATATTCTTCGGAAAGCATCCAGTCAGATCGAATAAATGCACATATATTGTCTTAGAAGAATGATTAGAAATTTAGATGAGCAGAATTGTAGAGTAAAAGATGGAAAAATTCAGGCCTTCAGACCCAATCTAAACAAATCCTTCTAAATCCAGCAAATTAAGCCGATTAACAGCAAAGATATCCTCTGTCTGCAAAAGGTGTAGCAACAGCTTTATTTTATGTTGCCGTCCTCTTGAGATGTGTCTTCATTGGCGATTTGGTGAGAATACGAGAATAGACTCAGAAACAACCAAAATAAATTGAGACGTGTCGGCTGCCAAATTAGCTCAAATAAGGAAAGCCAGTGTTTACGTGAGAGAGGGAAGAGAAGACAGAAAGAAAGCCCAATATGCACAAAGTCGAATGGAGAATCAGCCACAAAATGGGCAGATCTTTGCACCCTGGCAAATTGTTTTCCTATGCGAGAGAGTTGAAACAGAAAATATCATCGTAAGGGCAAAAAATCGGAGCCAATTTCGTCGAAAAACTCTACGCGCACAATTCTCGTGAAATATAAGACTGGGGAAAACTTCTGGAAATCGCATTAGAGAAGGGAGAAATGAACGAAGTTGTCTGCGAGATATAAAAAGATATTGTCTGAAATCCTTTGTGCAGCAGATATAAAGATTTTCTAATCCTATTGAGTTGGAAATCTTTTGAAATGGTCAACAAAGTGAAATGTTGATATTTGGGATATCCAGAGCCTGGAATCTCGTCTCATGTGAACTTTTTCATTTAAAGCAGAGAATCCAAAAATGCAAATATTGAGAAGAGGGGACAGAAAAACTTCCTCTCATTTTGACAAATTGCAGTGCTGGACTTTTACATCGAACTAATTAATAGCGTCATGTCTAATTATTCCGAACATGAAATGTGTGAATGTTTCAGTGCAAAGTTGCAGAGAGTAATTAATTCGGGGACTATTACTTCTCTTTCTCCCCCTTCATCTGCAATGAATGCGTATGAACGACCCAGGACGGAGTTGTGCAGACCCACTGATAATTGATATGATTGTGTGTTGATAGTTGATATCGATTTCCTGCTTCTATGTTTATTTCTTTTTCTATCTCCACTCTTCTATTTCTCCCAACATAATGTTTTTCACCAATGAAAAACCCTATTTTCTGTCTTGAACCAAATAGGACTTAGTTGTTAGTTGGTGCAGTTCGCGAGCTTCTTATGTCTGGGCCATTCTGTTTTCCAAAAAAAGCCCGCGAACTATGAACTAAGCCACCAAATAGTGACTTTTTATTTCTATTTTAGGAAATGAGATCTAGAATAACTGTGATCATTCTGTGGCTATCCTATGTATCGTATTCGAGTAATTTCTCAGTGAGTTTGCGAAAGCAGGGCGTCGCTGTGAAGGGAGTGCTGACTTGTGGAGAAAAGCGACTGGCCAATACGCTCGTCCGGATCGTTGATTTGGACTTCGGTATAGATATGTTAATTTGAGTTTTACATGCAGGCCTAGGGAGCACTTTCGTCAGACGAAAATCAACTATAGGGGGATAGGTCGCACGAATGAATTCAGTTATGATACCAGGTCGCGCTGGTAGAAATTTTGGCTAATCAAAGATTGGAGAGAGAAATTTGCTGAGGAAATAAACTTGTGGGTAGGTCGCCAGAGGCTTTCTGACGAGTTCTCCCTAGATCTGGTTTTCTGTAAAACTAAGCATTTTATGCGTGGACCCTGATGATACGTTGGATGAGAAGAGGACGAATGACAAAGGAGAATTTTCCCTAAATGGGTTCACAATGGAAATGGCAACGATAGACCCCGTGCTGTATGTCTGGCACGACTGTCTGGACGAAATGAACCCCTGTCTGAGGAAGATCAAACTCGAAATCCCCAAGAAGTTCATCCACGATGGAAATCCCAACCTAAGCAATTGGGTCGACATTGGAACGATTAACTTGGAAGGCTCGTTCGCCTCCGAGAAACGGGAGTGCGTCAATTAAGCACATTAGACCTTTTATTATTATATTATTAAAGTTTACGAATAAATAAATACGATGATGAATGAACGACTCATTTGATGAGCAATTAATAGCCTTAGTACCTAGCGAATAATAATAAATGGCTCCTAGAAAAAGGCACCACTTTTTTTCTTTTCTTCTCTTGCTTTCTCATACTATTTCTTAGAAAGGGTGGTGCCTTTTTCTAGCTGGTGTCCCGGTGCCTTTTTCTATGAGCCTAATAAATAACAGTAACAACAATGATATGGATAAGAAATGGGCAATTACTATATGACGAGATGACGAGACGCTATGGTTAGAGATAGGGGAGGGAAGGAAAGTAAGGCGAAATGGTGTGGAAAAGGATAGCGTTCTCGTTATCTCGTCAAATAGCAGTTGCATAAGAAATGTAATAAGTTATGATATAATTCCTAAACATACATGCTCTATTCTTTGGAATGTTGGAAGTGTGAGATCTGGTTGATGGAATTTGACAGAACTAGAGAGTAGTGACAAAGCACTGTGCAGAATTGATCGTCATCACAGGTGCCTGTTGCGATTGCCAAACACCGGCCTGGGAGCACACGATGTTGAACGTGACGACATTATTCTCTGGTGCATTCGTTCCGATTCCGTCATTTACCTAGAGTACATTTAAATAGCAATCGTATTCTACAGCATGCTTACCTCCATAAGAGGCACATTGTTTGCATCTCCTCTGCATTGGAGAGAAGCAGTCGCGCAGCCATTTGCATCAGCGGGTCCTTGACTAAATTTCACTTATGAATTGAGCTACAACGGGGGCAAGAAAGAAGGCTCACACGAAGATAGTCTCCTGCCCAACAAGTTCGCCTTCATTGGCAGGTGCAGACAAATCGAGCTGATCGGCAGTGCAGCTGGCACAAGTAGAAGGTGCGGGAGTGGTGCCTGGCTCTGTGCGCAGACAGGGACGGGTCAGACCGATCGAGAAGTACAGGAACACGACATACCGCAGAAGGGACGACTCCATCTGAAGGCTGAGACTGTGGTGATAATACTCGAGTTGCTTAAACCACGAACTAGCGGGTATGTGGACACGACGTAAAGCGAATTCGCTACAGAACAGATCGTTTAGAAGTGGATGAAGACCGAATGCTAAAGGAAGGGGAAAAGTGACGAGTCGCGAAGTCGACAGGCAAGAGTTATAAAGGGAAACAGAATAGGCAGAGAGAATGATGAAAAGGGGAGGAGAATTGAAGCCGCAAAGCGGCGAAGCTATTAGGGCATTCATCAGATTCCTGCAAAATACGCCAAAAAGACAAGGGGAGGAAGTTTTTCGCATACTATACAGGCTGAAAGGGGAAAGTAGGAGGAGACTGTTCAATTAGTAAAGGAGGGGGGAGAGAAGCTGGTCGATGAACGAGGAAAACAACCAAACAGGATAAGTGAAAGGATAAATGTCTGGCTGACTGATTATGGAACTATGCTATGGCTAAGTTTAATGCTGCAAAGCAAGGTCATCAATGGCATGTAATGCAGACTGGGCAAAAATTCCTAATTCGGAGAACATGTGGCCAGCCGCTAGTAAATATAACAGAAAAGCTGGTCTTCGAACAGCACGAATTCGCACTTTTACCGAATCTTTCAAAGCCCTGTAGTAGATTCCATTTTTCATGACCCCACTGTAGAGGTAAACATATGAAAACTCAAACCTTCTATTGTGTAACGACACCAGATTGCCATATCACTGGTTATTATGTGAGAGACAAAGCTAATCATACGTGCGCTGACGAAATCTCTATCCATCTGAAGAATTGTCAAATGATATTGTTTCTAACAATCATAACTTTGCCCACTTCATAATGTTGTCTGCCAAAAAACTTGTCAACCATTAAATCAGGGAAAAAGTTTGATGGATAAACTACGCTACTGTTCATAACTATATCGACTCCCTATGTTTTCAGGTTTCACTGTGAAGACGCGAACAAAAAAATTCTCGATATGATTATCAGATAGGGGATATTGAAAAACCCCTGTATGCTAATTTTCAGGAAAACTCACCAACAATTTATTGATGTCTTGCAAAAAAATCTATTTTAAACCCTGTTCATAAATATATAGATCCCTACGATTTTTTTTTAAAAAATACTCTTAGCTATGGAAATTGACAAAAAATGTTAGTGAGGGTTCAGGAAAAAATTCAAGAAGTGGATACATGATATTATATCCAAATAAATATCACTGATCTTGAGAATATACCCTATTACACTTCTTCTGAGATCAAATATGTCTTCTGAAGTTGCGCTTTTGGGTTTCACCACTGCTTCAAACATTCGATGTCCTCTTAAATATGAAAAATTATCCTATTTCTGAACAAAATTTAGAAAAACCCGTGCTACTTTCCTATAAAAATTTTTTCAAGATATACCAATATGGTATTTAGTAAAAAAAAAACCCCCCAATAATGATGTTATCATGACATTATATCAGTCTCCTGATTGGGTAGCTATATCCTAAGTTGTCAATTTTTCCTAAAAATTAGCATACAGGGGTCTTTCAATATCCCCTATCTGATAATCATATCGCGAATTTTTTGTTCACGTCTTCATAGTGAAACCTGAAAACATAGAGGGGTCGATATAATGATGAACAGCAGTGTATTGCTGGATGTCCTTGACTTGGTTTGGCTATTACCAATTCATCGATAGTGAACTGACTGTCGATAGCAACATCAGTCACATCAGTCACATCTCTCTTTCCCTTTGTTTTCCTTCTGCAGCCCCTTCAGATTCTCTTCAGGCTTTCACTCTTTTTTCTGCCTTCCTTCTCTCTAGCCTTGACGTCATCGCTTTAAATAGAGCGTATTCGGAGGTTTTTATCAGGCGAACCGACCCGAAGTCGTTCTTTATTCTAGTAAACACGCCAGTCATTGAGTCACTTCAAAACAGTTAACCTACCAATGCAGTATCTTGTGATACGCTATGAGAAATGATAATAAGACCTGCAGAGAATACATGCATATGATTGGAAATAGGAAGGGAGGCTCAACTAGAGAGCGCAAGTCCCGCCCACTCTGCAAAATCAAAGTCAAGGGAAGCATTTCGTTAAAATGTTCAAAAAATTTAGAAATTTTGCGAAGCTATCTTTCCCTTATTTTCTTTTTCCACTATTAGATATAGGCCTAGGGAACATTTTTGCTTCCGAACCATGTCCCGAAACTTGAATTGAGCCGGTAAAAATGTGCAATGAAATTTTTAAATCGTTCGTTCGAGCTTCATAGGCCGTGCTCATCATTTCTTCAAGCTGAATATGAAAGAAGAAAGAACAGTCCTTTCTGGTTATTTGAAGCAGAAAATCCCTTAAAATTCGATCGACACAAAAAGATAAGTCCAAGAATCATTTTTTGCTGAAATAACGCAATACAAAGCTACTTGGCACTTGTTTCATGGATTTTTGCGCTCAAATTGCAGAATGACCGTGGTCTATCATTTTGGGAATGATAAAAACTCATAGAAACTTCCGACTGTTTTGGAAACAAGCAAAACAAAACTAACAAACGTCCTTACAAAGCCGTTCTCCTTCTGAAATAGCCTTTGTCCTATTCACTGCAAAGGCAGGCACGCTTTTCACTTGACGAAAATTCTCTCATAAAAAGGGTTTCGGATCGTCGTCTTCAGAAATTCATATCTTTGGTTACACTTATCCGT
Source organism: Diploscapter coronatus (assembly GCA_964036155.1). Classification (NCBI taxonomy): domain Eukaryota; kingdom Metazoa; phylum Nematoda; class Chromadorea; order Rhabditida; family Rhabditidae; genus Diploscapter; species Diploscapter coronatus. The sequence continues at coordinate 79,306,822 of OZ038423.1, read as the reverse complement.
TTCTTATGCGGTTTGTCGCAATAGGCTTGATTAGCCCATCATATTTTGAGAAAAAGACGTTTATGATTTTGTCTTCATAACGGGAATTTCACTTGCGTCCTCTAGGCTTAACGTAGAAGGCGCAAGCTCAGTCTCTCTGCAAATGCGCGGCATGTAACAAAAAGTGGTAGTTAAGGAACCCCAAAAATGGGAAGCAAGTACTCTTCAAAGACCGAATGTCATGAAAAACCACCCCTAGATCGACGATAAACCTTCTGAAACGGTTCTGTGCCAAAAATCAGCGCGTAATTTTTCCCTGCAACAACCTGTAAGCAGTTTAAAATTCGTGAAAACGTGTCCATTTTGGGGTTCGGAAAATCTCGGTTCTTTCATACGAAATCATTTTATTTGACTTTTTCTTATCAAAAGTCCTAATTTCCCCAGAATGAATCTTTCTAAGCAAAAAACTCATACCGGAACATGGTTCTCGTGAACCTGCTTGCGTTCTCCAGCTTAACGTCACGATTTTAAGGACAAGGGGGGATTTACATTAGTGATTTCCCAAAGCCGAAGCGGATAATTTCATTGTGTCCCATCGCGTAGGTCTTATTTGGGAGAAATGCCCCTTTCCCTTACCCCCTTCAAATCACAATCGGATTTGATCAGATCAGGTGAAAGCATACCCGAAATGAACATGAACAGATCACTTTTATTAGCAGAAAAAAATGCATAAGGGCATAACAACCAAACGACGAAATAAATGTGAATTGAGATCCGAATAATCAAAGAAAGCCAACTGTAGGTGTGTATGTGTGTGATTTAGTGATTTGATAGTGGCCAATTTCACAGAAACATTCAATCAATTAGAGAATTGTGAGCAGAATGATACGGCACCGAAATTGTACAAAAACGAAGAAGAGATGAGAATTTGGTTAATTCGCTGTTTCTCAGAGGTTTCTCACAGAGAGGCAATATATTGAAGGAATTCTTTAATTAGTTAAAAGCTATGGTTCACAATTTAAGCTAGCCTAAAATAATGGTCCCTTGTAGTTACCACACCCTCTTTTCTCCTCTCCACGCTATTTCTCAGAAAAGAGGGTGGTAACTACAGTGAGCCTAAAATAATAATAATAATGACATTCTTGAAAATTGTGACACAACACAAGGGGAGAATAGAGACCGGTTATGTGAAGAGCAATATGTGTTTTGGAAGAGCTATATGGATCTCGAATTAGAAATATACAGTAGGGGCCCCATCGGTGGTGGTGACTGTGACAGGCACCAGATGAGCGCCCTGAGCTCGTTTTGGAATAGGCGACTTGGCAGTCTCATAGCGATCCTTGTCAGCATTCACAATGTATCTGCTGTAATTTCATCATTATTATTATTCAAAGCTTCTGATCTTCATGAACATAATCTGAGGGCTGGCAACAGAAATAACACAACAGGACACACTTAAGTTGCCCGTCTTCCCATTCGGTATTCCCTTCTCTCTTTCTCTCTCCCGAATCATCAAACCCATCACCTATCCAAGGTGATAGCTAATCATTAGTTATCACTTGGATGTATCGGTCCAAGTGTGTGATTGTGAATTGCATTGTTCTCTGACCTCGAGACAGACAGACCATGAATGGATTGATTGTCAGAGTAAAGAGACGCAGGAGCGTTCATCACTCAATTTGCAATGATAGTTGTTGAGAAATGTGAGAGCTGATTGGTTAGTATCCCTGAATGTACCTCGAAGTAGTGGAAGGCATCGTGCCTCCCCCTCCCGAAATCGTCATGCCGCTCTCAGAGCCGCCTGCCGCAGGGCCATTCATCCAACAGATGTTCGTGCGCTTCTGACCTCGCCATCTGGAGAATCAACCATCAGCAATACAGAACAGGAATATTATTGATGATGCCGAAATCTGGGAGGCGCGTGCAAAGTGGTACGCACACTTATTTTAGTGATGATTAGAAAGTCGAGAAATAGTACGCGAAAAGGAGATAGAGCGACTGGCCTAAGATCGCGCTTCTTTCTCCCCCCTCATTTTCGACTTCCCAGATTTCGGCCATCAACAATAATACGAGAAAGGGGAAGAAATCAATGAATTGTCAGTTGAGAAACAACATTCAAAAGTGCTACAAATGTTCATCTGTGAATTAGTCAATTCTGCCAACTCATAGTAATTACATGATGCGCAGTGTTCGAAACCAGTTTGCATTAAAAACGATTAATAATTGCTAGAATGAGATATTGGTGATCAGAGATGATGTAATTGTGCTAAGTGGTGAAATTAGGATTATCTAATGTATTTTTAGCATTCAGATAGCGAAAATAACAAGATTTTAAAACCGGCCTGGACCTTTCCACATAATTTGTAACCGGTGTAATATCCACTGACAATTTCATTGAATTCCTCACTTTTTAAACAAATTCTTTACAATAATTTGTTGTGTGCAAACTAGTGCTGCTGCAATGTTCTGCGAGAGTTCTTAGTGAAACAGCTACCGGGCGGTTAATCTTCCAATACTGCCCGGCAACTTTGTTCCGCTAAGTTGTTAGTCTGCAAAAATCAAAGAACAACAAAGGGAAAGAGCGCTGCTGATTGAATGAACGACTTGATTGTTGGAAGTTGACGACAAGCGTGAAAATGAAAGTGATCAATTGATAAGGGGGACTGATATGATGATAAGAAAATCTGACTGACACATAATGGACGCGACGGCAGACGATGATAAGGATGATGGTGAAGATGAGGGTCAGAAGGACGAGAATCGAGATCGTCAAAGCCGACGTGACTGACATCACAAATGACGGGTTTTTCACGACTATCTAAATTACTTTCATTCTTTCATTCCATTCTCATTGATCTCTTAATTCAATGATTGAATGGCTTCTTGTATCGTTGACTGGAGAGAAAGTTGATATTTATGCAGCAGCAATTAGAAATCAAATTTGGAGCGAAATAATAAATTGCGTAGAAGAAAAACGAGAGACAAATAGTGCAATTTTTGAATGTCGACGTTCTCTCCAATCATTATTTTTTACTCCTAAATTACCGTTACCCTTTGTACTTTTACCTTCGCTTTTTTCTCTTCCCTTGCTATTTTCCAGAAAAGGGGATAAAAAGTACAAAAGAATAAGAATAACTTAGAAGTAAAAAGTCCAAGAGGTCACATCGAATGAACCTACCCTTGCCACAGTGATTTCACCCTCATCGGTAGTGCCCATAACAATCAATTCACACACAGAGCATTGAGGTTTGGCCTCCGATTGAATTCTCACAATACCAGAAGTCGGGTCCACAGAAAAGTCCCTTAAATCATATTATCAATGCCCAATAACTCGGGACGGAATGAATGATGCACAAATTCGAATATACAGGGTGTGTATTGCGTAACTACAAACAGTTGTCTAACGTATTCTATGAATATGATTTAATGGTGTAAAGTCGGCTGCAAACAACGCGCGCGCTAATTCTCGCTCGTCAAAATCTATCCCATTTACTTCTTCTCAAATAATCAGTCATTGACAACAGAAAACGTTGAGATTTGTGCAACATTTCACTTTTTACCTATTCATATTGAGAAGCTTGTAGACGGCTCTCTTTTCGTTGGGATACTTCAACGTGCCCAGCACAGGCATCGCGCCAATTTTCATTTCATAGTCTTTGGCCAGAAACTCGATTTTCGGCTGACAATTCTTCGTGGATTTATTGTCGACGTTCTCAGCGAAAGTTACGAGGATCGAGGCTTCGGCCGTCTGCGAGAAGGGGATTAATTGCCTCGTTAAGGACTAACGAAGTGACTGAGTGATGTTAACATTTTATCAGAAAGAACGTGAGAAATGTCGAGAAGAAAAGTGAACTTCTAATTAATTTCAGTTTTGAATTTTAAATTAAAACCTAGTAAAGCCTAGGAAAGACTTGGGCCAAAAATGCTCTATGTAGACCCACTTTAGCTATCAATTTGGGGTTGGAGACGATTTATACCAAAATCGTAGAGGCTTCCCTCGTAAATCTTGGTACACATCGCCTCCAACTCGGAATTTTTTTTTTTTACTAAAATCCTATTGTGCACCCTCTATGTATGCATCAACTTTCTATAGAAAAGTGTTACTTCGTGCAGACTCATTCTACTATATTCTAATTGAAATTAAATGAGGCTTATTTCCTTTTTTGTTGAATTTATACCTGATGTCCATCTGTGGCAGTCACGTTGACCGTGTCTTCACCTGTCGAATGGGCCTTCAATGAGACAATCCCAGTCAATTCATTTATGGTCAGCACTTTACTCGAAGACTGATAGCGAATGGGGCTCTTCTGATAAGATATCATAAATTACTGAAAGTATAGACGCGTTTTACCTTATCACTGAACACTGATAACTTTAACAAGGGCTGTCCAAGCGGAGTTTCCGGCGTCAACTAAATAATGATGATGAAATTGCGTATAATTGCCATCATTTTGGGTTTCCTTACATGGAGTGAATAAATCTGATGCTGGAATCGGATGGTTGGCGCCAGATGTATATTGATGACTGCAGTCGTGTTGCGTTCTGGATTGTTCACTTCGAACGCCTAAAATTATTCGAATGAAATGATTAGTTTCTCTTTTCATTTTTGGAAGACGAAATTAAGGTAGCACGGCTCTGTCCCTTTGATGTGGCCACATAAAAGGCAGTCAGGTGGATGAAAAACGAGGCGCCACCAAACTAGGGAATAATTAGATCGGATAACTTACGACCACGAAGAGTACGGCACTCAGAGGGGGAGGGCTGGTCTTCACTCGAACAATCCCATTTTCATCGATCGAGAATTTATCAGACTGCTCTGCAAATATTTGTGTTGAATTGGTGGGAAATCATGAAGTTGAGCATGAGAAAAGAGAATGACCCTTGAAGCACACTTTTAGAGAAGCCTTCTTTCTGTTTATATTCGTCTCTCATGCATAATCTTGCATACAATAAGGAGATTCCTCTCACCTCCTTCCAGCACATAGCCAATGGGCGCATTCAATTGGTCTCCGTCCTTGGCAGATATTTGCTCAGGTTCGAACACGAGCACTGAGTCCTGCAATTCAGTTGTCTCATTGCATAATTCCGCTTCTCGTTTTGTTTGTCTGAGCGGTAAAATGTCAATTGACCGGTCTTTTGTATTCCACACCCATTTCTGAAGAGAGTAGGAGAAGAAGGTAAGGGGAAAGAAAAAAGTGGGTGTGGGTGTGGAATACAAGAAACCCGATTGACCTTCAACTCGGTGTGACTGTTAGCAGTCAACTGGAAGATCCCTTATACGGAATAGAGAGGATAAAAAGGAATATGAAAATGACCGGTTGACTGACTTTGATGCTCTTCGCAGTGTAGTATCGATGACTGAACTGGGGATTCAAATCGTCCACATCCAAAACGATGATTTTCAGTGGGACGCGGCTGAATTTGGGCGGCTCTCCCTGATCCTTGGCCTCTAATTCCACAGAGAATTCCTTGATCTTCTCGAAATCTATTCGATCCTAAAAATTAACGATTTTTTGTTGACTAGCTTATACAAATAGCAATACTTTGATAGTGACGATGGGCTTGAATGCATCTGGGATGTCCAGTAGATGTGAATATTCACTCTTCACGATAGAGTACTGCACAAAGCTATTCGGCCCGGGCTGGTCTTTGTCTGTGGCTTCGAAGTCCGTGAAGACGATCGTTCCAACAGGCAATTCTTCACTGATCATGACTTGATATTCTGGTGCGTCGAATTCAGGCGCATTATCATTCACATCCTTGATTGTCATGAAGATGGAGATGTTCAGCTGAAATTATAGATCCGAATTAGAAGTGCGATAAGCCCTGCTGAGATTAGAAAGGATTATGTCAACAACCAACTTTGCCTTTAGGCTAATCGTTATAAACAAACAGAGAACTGATCAGATTTGGAATCAGATTACAGCAAAATGGCAATTACTATTTGGCGGAGTGTCTTTTCCATACTATTTCTTTCAAATTTCACTCCCTCGTATATCTCTAAATACTCTAACTATAGAACTTCGCCATCCGTCACCCCGCCGTTCAGTAATTGCCTCAGTACAATGACATGCCTTCTGGGGAAATCGGTATTTATAGGGTCTGATAAATCCGTATTTTCATCGTCATGTTTCACCTGATTAAAATCGGCGTCCTGATTGTTTGACTTGCACTCGACGATGGCCTCGAATTTGGAGATACCCTGAACGAGAAGCTTCATTTTTCTGACTTTCAATTAATATATCCCTGCTGGTTTGGACTCGCAATTTGTACGTGGTTCTGTGCGTTTGTGTGTCAGATTCGAATTCATTTGGAGGAAAAGCTCAATTTGAGAGAAGGAGTGGAGAAGAGAAAGTTTTTGTTTTACAAGGGAACCACTTAAGGGAGAGTCGGGGCCTATTGTCAACAAATGACCCGCAAGGAGGGAAAAGGAGATGAAGAAGAAGAAGAAGAGAATCGACGTGCAGAGGGTCAAATGAGAGGAGCGAGAGTGACAGTACTGACAGATGGACTTTATGAGGGAGTGATTGGGGAGTACCTGATCTCGATCGATCGGCCTGAGCAGCTTGAGCTGTTTGGTGCCGTTCTCGATGGTCACGTGCTCCTGTCCCTTCACCACTCTCAGCTGCAATTCGGGTTTCGAGCCCGAAACGTTGCCCTCGATCGGTAGTTTCCCGATAATCGCTCCTAGAATACACAAATGGTCTATTTATGTTCATGCTTGTAACTCATAAAAGCAGACTTCTCAAAACTCGACCCACAGAAAATACAGCACATCATTTCGCGAGGGAAAAAGACAACATGCTCTTTTTCTCTCTCTCAATACGACACACTATTTTTCTGCAGGTCGAGTTTTGAGAATTCTGAATAAAAGTAGTACGAAAAAAGATAGATGCTCAATTTTTATCATTTTCATTGTGGTGCATACCCTATTCAGTTTTTACCTAAACTTTTATGAATTGTTTGTCCGTTTTGGGCGATAGATTCATCATTCCTCAATTTTGTATCTAATGCATCTTCTCTCCTCATCCACTCGTCCATTTCACTGTTCCTTTCCGGCCTATCTCAATTTCAATCTGACAAGTTTCAGGTTCAAATCTGTCTTCCTTTCCCTCGCTTCTTCCGTCATCACTTTTCTCGTTCTTTGTTTCTCTTAGATTCATGAAGTATCTATAGCTTTAATAGTTCTAATTAAAATTGACATATTTCATTTTTATGATGATGACTACTATGAAATGCCAAAGATTTTTAATGAAATTACAATATGTGAGGAGAAGAATGATATCGTCTGTTGAGGAAACAAAAAAATGGCTCGTATATGAAAGATTGAGAAAGAAGCCAAAGGCAGACACTTGACGCCTGTGGCAGGCAAAGGGAGAGGGAGAGAATAGAGCAAAATCCAGATCTGAATTATCCGATTGGATCCCGCGCAGATCAGTGGACTTCTCAGCCATTCTCTCTGTTGAAAGAGAGCTCCGCTTTGAACAAGCTAATATAATATGTCCCCTAGCAGTTCATCTATTCATTGATTCATTAGAGCGATTAGCTCGTCCTCACTCTCTTTGCACCGGAAGTGTCCCTTTTTCTTAGTCTGTTTCCCTAGATGGATTTATGCCACACGATTCAAGTGATCCATCAACCAGACAAAACAGAACTGCAGAACTGTGTGTGAGAACGCGAAATTAATTGTTGACCTTGGCGCCTCATCTCGCATAGTCTCTCTAACACAGAGAATAACTGTGCTGTTCACATCGAATGGGCGGGGCTAATTATCAGAATCCTCGAAGAAAAACTGCAATGAGTGCGCGCGGTTTGATTCGGATGATGAGGACAAGGACTCGGGCTGTGTGTGATGCAAAGAAGAAAGAAACCAGGAAAACATCGAAATTATACTAATTACGAGACTTTACAGACGAAGAATACATAGGAAAAACGGGATGAAGCTGGGCATCGACAAAGCAAAAATGTGTGATGCAAGAATTGCAAATTGCCTTACCTGGCTGTAAATCTTCGAACATAGACAGATACACCGAACTCATTCCATTCTCAAGCAGACACGCATCGGATAAAAATCTGTTATCTGCCAACAAAAGTAATAGAAACGAATAAAATAACGACTCTAGCGAGGATACCATAGTTTCGATTATTAGACTGAATAAATTGAGCGGAGTTGTGAAATATCAAATAGGCAGAGAGCTTATCGCCCCCTATTGTGAATCAATCCTCTGCTCGATTATGGGAGGTGATCTGTTAGATCAATTCTCGCTATATGATCCATTTGAGAGAGCTTGTTTTGGGCGTACGGTATCTGAAATTTTTCAAAACTTACAGAAAAAACATCGTCGACTTTTGTGTGAATGAATGAATTCCGGTAGAGAAGATATGAGATATGGCAGAGAGCGAGAGAAACAGAGAAATAAGATAGGTGCGCACATAGAGAGACGAGGGCCTAGATTTGCACAAGCCGGGCCGAAGAGAGGAGAGAGAGATAAGAGGGCGAAAGAGGCAGAGAAAGAGGGAAATATTAGAAACGCCCCCTGAATATCTCGGTAAAGAAGAAGGAAGGAGGAAGGAAGGGAAAGGCAATTCCTTGTTGAAAACAACACCCTCTATGCAGAATATGCAGAATGGAGGTGTGGCCTCCGATGTCTCAAATGAACGGAGCGAATTGATTGAGCTTATTATCATATCTTCAATATCTTTAATAGGTTATAAGTAACTCAAGCAGCGCTGTGTTTCACTGTAACTATTACATATGCATTTCTGCATTGCATCATTACAGTAAATTGCTCTCTCTCTCTCTCAATTGCAAATCAGCTTTTGCATCGGACTGATTGAGTTATGGCCGAATTGGGTCTGCTTTTGCATCCCAGACGGGTTTGGTCAAATTAGAGTTGCGTAAGGACTGCGGACCCTACGCGCAATAATGCAATAATGACCCAATATGCATATATGGGTTAGAGGATATGGGATATGAAGGGGATATCCAGAAAGGGAAAAGATATACACTCAGAGAATAATGAAGTAGTAGTAGTATGCGACAAATATGGCAGTTTTTATACGCCGAAGATATGAAATTGGACGAGGCGAGAAAAGTTGAAGTTTGAAGTGAATCGAGGAATTACGCAACAAAGCCGTAGGAAATGATGATGAATTGGATGGGGGAAGGGAGGGAGGGAGAAAGAAAGGCTTGTCGGGACACTTGAATGACTGTGTCTTCAGTCAGTCTGAGAGTGAAGTCCGACTTGTACCGTCCTTCGTCTTTCCTCCAAATTCATGTCCAACAAAGAGGCGGTCCTTCCCCCTTTCCCCTTAGCGCTCAGCATTTCACACTTTCCACACTCATTTCCTCAGCCTCTTTTCCCTCTCTTCACTCTCGCAGAGAAGCGTGGTCGTCTTTTTGTCAACTTGAAAACAAATAGCTCACACGACAAACCGAGAAATAGCGCGGAGAAAAGAACGCACAACAAAGCCTTCTCTTATGGTGATACAAATGAATGAAAGATAAAAGGGAGGAGCGAAGCCTCGTATGTTTGCCTGAAACATAAACATAACTTATCTCCGATTGTTATTTATTGCCATTTGAAGAGGCTCTGCTCAATTCCCTCGAGGAGATGTCAAAATTCGAAGAGCGACATGTTCCGAATAGAACTAGTAACACACTTTCGCGAAGCATATCAAGTTGTACAGATGGTTTGTTTATTAGATGAAATTAGAGAAGAAACGCTTGTTTATGAGCGGCCTGATTGTGAGGGGGCAATCAAAGAGTCGAAGAATCGCAATAGTTCAGCAAAGCATCATTCCAATTGATTAATGATTATTCCATCTATTGTCATATCAATTGTTTGCCTAATTAGGTGGTCATTGGCAAGTACGGTAACGTCTATGATCTGATGAATGAGTAAATCTTCAGATTACGCAGAGAAAAATTTCATATCGTCTAATGATGAAACTTCGGGAACTATTCCCCAATTCTGCTATCAAATGCATAGTTATGGGCCTGAAGTGAACTACTTCGAGATTAAAAATTCCATCGGCATCAAGCAACGACTCAGCATGAACTGCACTGAGTATAGGCATCTCTATCAAGTCTGCTCAATCTATATAAATCTAAAAGTTAGAATCAGATAGAACCGCATCCGGAGAATGCGACAATAATGCTAGTAGAGAATCTGAATCTCGGCACTGGTTCCCTGCTGCAGATATTCCACTATTACATGGAGACTGTCAACGGAACCGTCGTTGATAAAGTCGTATTCGTTGATAAGTCCGTGATTGTTTCTGACAATTTTGATAAGATCGATGAATTCTGCACAGATTGACATCAAAAGACGATGCAGGCAGTCTTGAACAAGTCAGGAAGTACAAAACTTCCAAAGGAGTTGGATTCCGAATTCAATACAGCACTAAGCAGCCTGTAACGAAAGAAGAATTCCGAATCGTGGTCAGCACACATAATTTGAGTGAGATCGATTTAGATTTAGATTACTGTAGAGAATTGATTGATTCAGAGAAATTGCTCTGTGAAACTCCGTTGGTGACGAAAATGGATACTGAAGATACCAAACTCCTACCACTCAACATTAAATATCTGCAAATAGGTGGATCTTCTTGTAGTGGCTAATCTAGAACTCCACCCATACAGGCTGTCCCCTGAGAATTCAAATGCGTCCTGGCCAGTTTGTGTCGTTTTATGGATATCAGACGAATTCGACGCTATTATTTCGAGAAACTCGGGATGGAAAGCGAATCGATTGGGAGTTAGATGAGAAATTATGCGAGCATTGAAATATTGAGTGATTTGAGTCAATCCATCGACGTCCAGCAATTCGGAATAACCGCGGAGACGAATGAAGTCGATATTCTGGTCATTTCTAACGACAATGAGCCGCAATCCGCTGAAGACAAAATTCACATCCACATTCATCCGATCGACACAAAAGGTGATATATAGTGCGAGTTTGGAGTATTACTGATTGGAAGAGAACAGCGATATTCAAAATTGCGCTATTCGTCGCGCTTCTCTTCTACGCGACTCATTAGTTCGCTCCCCAGCTTCGATTGCTAATTGCTGCTGTATGTGAATATCGACTTTGCTCTCCAATCAACGATACGCCATGTAGAGACGGAAGAAATGACAACGAAAAGTGAGAAGGAAATAGCGAGAAGAGCGAAAGGCGAAATGTGTGCAGAAGCGAATTGCAACGAATATACGGTATCTACCTCCTCATAAACCATAATAAAGCGAAACGATCGAATAGCGAACAATATCGCGATACGAAAATAAATTTATTGATGGTTGAAAGCAGAGAAAAGAAAATACGCCGTGATTTCTGAAAAATCGGAGTAAAGAATGAGGAAAACGATAGAGGAGTTGCTCAAAAAGAGCAAGAGAAAGAAAAGCCGCAATATATCTCACGAAATACGGAAAAAAGTGCATGATCGTAAAAATATGATCTTGATTATCACATGAGATTGTCAACCCTTTAGCTTGCACTTGTGAATCAAAAGTCCTTGAATTCGATTTTCCACGAATAAGAATCAGCGTTACTTCGCCCAGCTTTCCCGCATTGTATTGCCCGAATATGGACTGCACCAGGAAACTTGTGGTATGAAATTACTTAAGGGTCATCTAAAATCATTTGCCTTCAAGATATCCCAAAATGTCCCAAACATAACGGATGATGATCAATGGGTAATAATGTTGATGTCTTCAATAGTCTTGACTGAAAAGGATAAGGACTTTTTGGAGATCTTCACTGGGGAGGGCAAGGATCGGTTTGTCTATAGGAAGTGAGCTTTGGAATCTAAAATGAAATTTTTAAATCGAAAGACCTCATGATACAAGACATGACAAAATAGTAAGAGAAAAATATCGCATCATACATTATTTCGCCAATGTCATATGCGATGATGCCATATTTAGGGGCCGCAAACTCCGCCCCTTGCATTTTTCGCTTTCATTCAAAAAGTGGTCATTTGAAACTCCGAAATTGAGAAGCAAGTACCCTTTAAAGTGGAGAATCACGAAAAGTCATTATCAGATTCGATGAGCCATTCATAGGAAATGAAGTTCGGTCAAAAATAATATCGAGAAGTGCACGTACTCTCATGATAATTGTCGGTGTAGAGGTAAAAATTTTGTACGTTTAGCTGATTGGTTTTGGCTAATTTTCTCGGTCAAAGATGATTTTTATTTAATTTGTTTCCTCACGAATGCCTTGGTTACACCGAATTTTATGACTTGGAGTGGAAAGTTGCCTAAAAATCATGCATTTTGCAAAACCATTTGCGGTCCTAGTCATGCTTACAAATAACCTAGAAATGCATGTATTGATATTTGAAGTTACTCGGGTCTGCTATCCGCACCACAATCGACGTTGATCGAGTCGGACCACGTGAACGTGCGCTTCCACAGCGATGGAGCCATCTCACATCACGGCTACAAAGCGGACTTCATAATTGTGCCTATCGAACAAGGTATATATATATAATCAATAAATCCTACAGTAATATTTAATCACATTTTCCAATCTCAGACTGCAAATGCGGCCCCCCACAAACATTGCCTCTGAATGGCTCTCTAGAAAAGTCGTTTCCATCCAAATGCGTCATTTTCAATTGCCATTGGCAAATTGTTCCTGATCTGCTTGCTAATGATAACGAAAATTCGTCTGTGAGTGGTTGTTTGTTTATTCATGCAATTTGTCTAAGCCCAGGACTATCTATTCACGATTGCTGTCAACTACGACTTCCCTCTGACACGGGACATGTTCATTGCAACGAGTTATCAGGATGGCAAAGAATACAGCAAGATACGGTACGCTAATTTTTATTATTCTTTCGAGAACAACAATAACAAATTAACAATTTCTAAACTACTAATTCGAATCTATACATCTACCTATCGATTTGTCTGAGCAAATCGCGTATTGAATTGACCAGATCATTCATGGGCACTTCCTAAAGAGGAGTCATAGAGTCTATGCTAATTTCTCGGTGCCAAACCTTTTCCTCTCTCGTCGCTACGATTCTCAGCTTGGCGGTGCCTTTCTGCAGCTCGTTTTCCCCGACAATCAGAGCCAGGGGAATTTGGTGAGTTTCGCAGTACTGCAGTTGGTCGAGCAGTCTGGGATTGACCTGCAAAAATGCGAACGTTCAAACGCAGCCCCTCTATTCACATTCCACGCTGACCTTGTAGGAGAATTCAGTTTTGACGTCAGCAGCCCAGAGTTGGTTGCACAACTTCAGCCTCTCTGCGAGCATTCCCTTCTGTGCCGAGGCCACGAACACTTCTGTCGGCCGCTTTTCGACTCCCTTTTCCTAGAAAATGACTATGTTTATTAGTTGCTTAATCAGAAGAACGGCCTCTTGTATTCTACACCCACACCCACTTTTTTTCTTTTCCCCTACTATCCCCTCAAAAAGTGGGTGTAGAATATAAAAGAAAAAAAAACTCCGAACAATAACCTGTGCATACCTGAATTTTGCGTCTGGTTTCCTTGATTGCAAATAGTCGTTCAGTTCCGAAAGACACCCCGCAACAGGGCACATGCGCAGTGGGGTTGAACATGTTGACGAGCTCGTCGTAGCGACCACCTGCAGCCAGGGAGCCCAGTTGGCCTGCTTCTGGGGCATCTGCAAGAAATCGTTACTTTTGGGATAGAAAGAAAAAGAAGGAAAATACCTCCAACGACCTCATAAATGGCCCCCGTGTAGTAGTCGAGACCGCGTGCAAGCGAGGGCTCCAATTTCACATTCTCCACTCCCAGCAACTCGCAGTACTTGATGAGAAGCTGCAAAATGTATCGATTTTAAAACTCGAAATAAAGATTCCAACCTTCAACTCATCTATGGCCTTCTTGAATTTCTCGTTGTTCACCAGATCAGGACAGTCCCTCATTTTCTCAATCAATTCCTCATTCCTCAAGTGTGCATTGGTCTGTCGAATCAACACGAGCCCTGCCAATCTGCCGGTCTGCTCAGAATTCAGTCCCTTGTCTCGCAGACGAGCCTCAACCTGAGAACATTCTATTTCTTCCTATGATCTTTTTGAACTTTTTACGGTCCCACAATAGTTCCCACACCCTTTTCTGAGAAATAGTTGGGAAAAGAGGAAAAGGGTGAGAACTACAAGGTGCCGAATTTGACCTTTTCCCAGGAACTTTTGTCGAGTTTGTCAATGGTGGAGCAGACCGTCTTGAAGAGTTTCGGACTGATCCCACTCACTTCGAATATTCCTTCCAACAGGAGGCGATGATTCAGCTGCAAATGTTCCGAATGTTCACCAGTAATGCCGATTAGATAAGAACAAGCAATAAACCAACGTGAATGCAGAACTGCGTGATTTCGAGTTTCTTCAGCACTTCATTCACAATTTTGAGACATTCGACCTCGGGCAGCATCGCATCGTGCTGACCAGCTATGTCGAAATCCTGCAAAGTTCCCCTTCCTTAGAAAGTGAACGAGAAACTCACGCACTGATAGAATTCCCTGTACCTGCCCTGTGTGGTGGCCGTCCGTTCGTGCCTGAACACCTTCCCGATTTGAAATCGCTTCATCTTCTTCAGACCGTGCATTGTCAGGTAGCGTGCAAAGGGTACCTGATAATTGCTCGCTATTATTTCCTGATAAATGGATAATCGGCCTACCGTCAAGTCATATCTGAGGGAGAGTAGCTCATCGCCCTGGTCCTCCAGATGAAAGACGATGTTGGCGGCCTCGTCGCCGTACTTGCCCATCAGCGTCTGCCTCAACTCGAAAGTGGGCGTGTCCAAGGTCACAGCGCCGTGCCTCATAAATACCTCTCTGATCGACTGCAGCACTTCCTCTCGCAGAACCGTCGAATTCGGGTCGTAGTCTCGGGTGCCTGCAATATTTGGCCTTCTTCAAAGTCCACCCACTTCCAGACGTGTTGGGGACGTTTTCCACCGCAACTATCTCCCGTTATGCGGTGTGTGAATGTATTCCAGTCAGCGTTTACAATTACTATTCTTACAATTAACAATGGGACGAAAGACGAATTTCCCTTCCCCCATCAAAATCATAATGTTTAGCCGCGTAATGCACTGAGAAGGACGTGGGGTGGTGAGTTTCAGAGAAAAGTCGAATATTTTGGCTAATTTCTCGCAAAAACTGAAATTATTCTCCAACCTCTAGGCGTTTTGATATAGAAATTCGCACTGTGCACTTCTCCAGTGGCCAGCAGCTCTGTCTTGATGGTTTCCAATTTGGCTCTGCGTTCCTGTTCCTACAAAAGTTGGGCTCGATTTTTGAAAATGAATCGAGAAAAACCCGACCTTTCTGCCGCCCCTTTGCGTGTAGACGACACAGCGCACTGACTGCTTGAATGTCTGTCGACCACCTGCTTGAAACCATCGAGAGAGGGCTAATTCCGACCGCAACATTCTACATAACCTGAAGAAATAGCATGAAAAAAGAAAATAAGACATTTTTGAAAACGAACAACTTCAATGGCGCCCTGCGTTTATCCCTATTCAACTGTCTGACCGAGGAGAGACTCTTCTATCTCTCGACAAGGCGCACTATTTCTCACACTCTTACTCCTTCAACCGTCTATCTAACACTATTTCCCTCGAAATGTTCATTCGTGGGTAACGGTAAATCAAGGATGAGGAAAGCTTGCGAAAATGCTAATTTCGAGGACAAAGGCTTCCTAGGGATAATCAAGTCTTCTGAATCCGACTGAGATCTAAATGGCACTGAGAAATGACAAGGATGGCATAAGGGCGTGAGCTATCTTTCCTCACACTATTTCTCCCTACTTTCTCACCCTCACCAATCTCTAACACTATAGCGCACGCGTTCTCACGTCATTTCAACAGTTGCCGGTCTAAATCGTATAAATATTAAGATATTTGCAAGAAGCGGAGGCGAATGTGACGAAGATAGCGGATTTTCGAGGCAACAGTCTGAGGATGGAGTTGGGCCGTTGGATGAAAGACTTAAAAACAGCTGGAAGACAAACGTGGATGCGAATGGAGTGGAAGACCATCAAATTGTCCGGTCAGAGAGCATGTTGTGTTTACTCACCACCACCACCTGAAATGCAATACTCTTGACAGAGATATCGATTTTCTAGACTGTAAATGCCCTCCCGACCCCCCGAAATTGGAGACGAATGTCTGGACGGAGATCACATCGCCCAACTACCCCCAGGCCTATTGCCCCAATATGAACTGCCAATATGTTCTCACGGCTCCGGCTGGGTACAAATTCAATTATTCTCCTGCAAAAATACCCTTTCAGCTATCAAATAGTCATGAACTTTACTAATTTCGATACAGAAGCGTTTGAGGATCGACTGGCTATATTCAAAGGTCGAAACGTCACTCAGAAACACCAGGAATTGTATGTGGGAATTTTGCAGTCTGAGAAATCGAAATCTTCAGGTATCACGGTCGGATTTATTTCAACAGTTTGCTTCGATTCGACAACGACACGGTCACCCTATTGTTCGTGTCGGATTACTCGAACCAGAGATCGGGCTTCCGGATTTTGGCCTCTTGCGGTAAATTTCAAAAGCTACAGTAATCCACTATATCATTTTTAGAGCCGATGTATGATAACGGATTTTCGTCGACCCGCTTTATATTCTCTGGGATGCTATTTCTGATTATGGTGCTGCTAGCCTCGCTTGGAGCTGTGATGTTTGTGAATCGGCACAGGCTGTAAGTTTGGCTGACGGACTATTTCGCGATTTTATGCTAACTTCTACAGTCTGCCATCTCGCTTCTTTCGTAACCCCGTCTACATTCCCACAGTAGTTTATTCCGAAGGATATCAAACAGACGAGCCCACTGCCAGAGTCTATTGAAATTGAGTTGTGGTTTCTTTTCTTCAAAATATTTATTTTTCACTAATAAATGATAAAAAAAAAACGAACTAGGTTAATTGAAGGATGGAGTATTACAGAGTGGAAAGGGGAGGTTATGATATCTACCCGAGAGGAGGAGATTCACAGAAAATATTTATTTTAATAAGTCAAAAACGAGATAGTTGGTGGGGAATGAACGTTTCTTCTGGAATGGGGCAAATGAGGATTTGATAGGGCCAAGGAAGATGAAAAGACAAAACCTTGAAATGATGCATTGGTTGAGCGACTAGGTCAAGGACTGAAAGCTCCGAGTTCAGGGCGAGCGCACAGCCTTGGGATCGTAGACGCCCAGCTTGGTGGACGTGGCCGCTTGCGGGAACATGATCGGCTTCGCGTAGGGCTGCTGAACATAGTGTTGTGCAACGAGATTTTCTCAGGGTACGCTTAAATGCAGTATACCTGTCTGGAGTCGGTTCTTTTGCACTGGATAATCGTGCCGCGCTGCTCGAATTCACGCTTGCGGTCCTTCACGGACACGTAGCCGCTGCGGATTGAACTGCAAAGTGCAAAAAATTAGCATAGATTATGCCAACTTGAAGACTAACGTGACAGCTTCGCGGGTCTCCTCCTCGCGGATCGTGAACAGCCCGCTGCCCGTCTCGCTGTCAGATTCACTGAAGCCCTGGAAATTGAACAAGTCGATCGAACAAAAACCAGAAGAGAGGGAGAAAATACCTCCTCCTCCTCTCGATTGCGGCTCTTGGCAGATCGCGTGTCGGACTGCACATCAGGGCTGATCGCGTACAGATCGGACTTTGTCGACACGTTCGCAGCCACTTCTCCAGAATGGAATGTGCTGCAAATAATCGATTGTGCCGACTTTCTCAAAATTCAACACGCAGAAAAAATAGCACATCGTTTCAAGAGAGAAAGAGACGACACACTCTTTTCCTCTCTCAATACGACGCACTATTTTCTGTGGGTCGAGTTTTGAGAAGTCTGCAATCGATAAAATCAACGAAAAAGGAAAGGAAAATCCAAAAATTACGTGAGTTGCTCCTGGACACGCAGCTGCTGCTTGTCAGGCATGAAGGCGGAAAGTGGGGGCGAGTCGCGGAAAACCGTATCCTCGGATTCGTTGCCCGCACACGTCACTGTCGAGTCGTGCGCATCGTCACCCGCGTCTCAAATATACACCATCATTGTTTGTTCGCTCTTTCGTAGAGCGTACTGTATAATTCAAAGTATCAATTTGTTAAGTCCACCGAGATTTAGGGCTAGAGGGAGTGCCGGGAGAGAAAATAGGTGAATTTTATAAATTTGTCAATTATACGGACTTGAGAAATTTCGAACCGCGGTTAACCGCATGAAGCGAGATAGTGTGCTTTCTTGAGAGAGAAGAGGAGCACGTCTTCTTTCCGTATCTCGAAAATGTGCACTATCTCGTTTCATGCGGTTCGAAATTTTCCAAGTCTGTATGCAGAATGTCTATTGTCGGGTGGAAATGGACGAAACTCTCTCCATCAGATGTCATAGAGAGAATTACGCGAGGAACCAATGCGCAAGAGAAAAGGAGGAAAGAGAGAAGAGCTCTTCCTTGAAAAGTGCGGAAAGAATACGCAATCCTTCTCTTCCCATTTCCTTTTTCGGGATGATTTGCGTACATTTCCGCCTGACAATACTTGTAACTCTGACCAGGTTTGAGAGTGTGGAATTTCTCAACAAATCCCTCGTGCACAGCCATGAGCGTGTCCCTCCACTTGGGAATGTCTTCGTTGATGAGATGGAATTTGATGGAGCCCTGCGGCACGCGGATCTTCATGTCGCAGCGTCTGTAGTGCTTGCGACGGGTCGAGAACATCTCAGACGACGTCGAGATCGACACCGTCTTCTGCAGGTCGATCACGTAGCCTGGAAGACAAGAAATTAGCATTATGCAGTTTGTTGTATAATTAGTCCTTTGAAAACTGTCGTATAAGAAACGAGGACGAATTTGCAAAATTAGCATATTCTAAAAGAAAATGCAAAGAAAACTGACCAGCATATTCAGTCTCGTAGATGATGAGTGCGCCCTTGCTAGTGAGAATGACGTATCTCTGCTTGACGGGGCCGCGCTTCTTGAACCAGAGCAGTTTGCGAGTGATGGCGCACGCCACATCGCCTTCCACCACAATCTGCGAGTCCTCTATCTGCCAGTCGTAGCGCGAAACCAGGGTCTGGGGCTGAAACATACAAATAGCAATCAAATAATCGATAAATTTTGGAAAAATCGATAACCTTTCTGAAATCGTCGCTGAACTCGAAGCGATGGACTTTCGGAGAGGCGGTCGACTCCATTGAGGCGGTAGAGTTCATGCACTGACAGATTACCCGACTTCACACACTAAAATTTTTCTAAAAATCGAAGGTTAAAAAAAGAAGATCAAAATAGCAGTGTGATGCATGAATGCAGTGCAAAATGAATACCTTTCGTAGAGGCGGGGAAAAGCGCTGATGCAATAATGAAAGGTGTTGTTGTTTGTAAAAATTGCGTAATTTCAATTAAATTCGAATTTTTTTCAAGCTCTGCCTTTCGAGTTGTTCTTTGTGGAGGAGATTGATGAGCCTCACTCTGTCGCATGGCTGCATGTGTTGTTGGCCAATCCTTCTGTCGTAAATCAGGAAAAGTGAGGCGAAAGGGGCGTGGCCCCGAGGCTTAATCGCCTAATCACTCCTCGCTTCGAATTTCCTTTGCTTTATCGACTGACTGATCATTCGAACTCGTAGCGGGTTTTTCCCCGTTTTTCATTTCCTGTTCCGCTTTCGCGACTTTTGACTGCTTTCCCTTCAGCCCTGCAGAGACAGAGGGCAAAGGGTAATTGGAGACTTGTTGTCTTGCCGCTAGTCAGTCATCAGAGGAGGAGAGATCGGACAGATCGGGGAAAAAACACGGATATCCAGGCATAAGCCAGAGTGATAACTGATAGCTGTGATTTGTAAGATAACAGAGGTTAAGAAGCTATCCTCCCTCGTCTCTCACTTCATATTTCTGCATCCGACACTTCGACAGATTGAACCGACCTGGGGACTAGCTCTAGGGTATTCCCTACCTCTCTATATCCAATTCTAGTAGTCATATTCTAATTCTATTCCCAAAATGCCAGTCACAGATGAAATCGGTAGGTGATTTAGACGAATAAAAGGCTGATCTTCATTTGAATTCACCCAGAAACGACCCCTCACGTCTCCAGCTTCGGTCGTGACTTGCAGTCCGTCGCATTCGCAGTTATCCTCTTTCTAGGTTGGAAGATCTAGTAGATCTTGATCGATCGGTATATCTGGCTCGGGATTTAGGTGTAGGCAGTTTTCTAATGCTCGTATTTTTCATCATCACGAAATGTCTGCAGTGCTACAAGGAGAGAATGCGAAGGCAAGTATTCTATTTAGCATAATTACTGTAGTTCTAATTGCCGTTCGGCAGATGTGAACCGAGTTTACACAGTGTATGCCTCAAAAACAAAATATTGAGAGAGTGTATCGCATGACATCTGGTCTGAGATAAAGGAGATTTGGCTGGGTTTGAAGGGATAAATTCAGGAAGCGAAGGGCCGCGTTGGGTGAGGACGATGAATCCATGGAATATGACAACAGTCCACGGCTCGTTCATATTTAATTGACCGCTTATGTCTGTAATTAACGGACCTAATTACCTTGATATCCTAATTATTATGTTCAAACGGGCAGACCTCATGAATAGCTGCATCATGCACATATCTCTATCGCTTCAATGCTTCATAATTCGATTCCGAACAATGTCTGTTGATTTCTCACAGGAAAGCTTTATTTATCCTAGCATAAAAAGACAAAATAAAGAAATTTCGAAGATTTTGATGAAAAATTCGGAAAATTCTCATATATTTCGTCTTCATGCTTTTGAATTTCACTGTATCACAGATAGGACATAGAAAAATGGAGCAAAGGAGAAGGAAAAATTTCAAAAGAAAAAAAACAAATGGATTTCCTGGATTCTGGGGGTAATAATGTGTGGATTGCATCATGCGCGAATGAAATGGAATAGCAAATTAAAATAAATCAATAAAATTAACAGTAAGGTTGATATTCTTTGACGGAGGGAAGAAGCTTGAGGAGGGCCTTTTGCACTATTTACCCTCAAGTTACTCTTACCCTTTTGTAGAAACTACTTTTTTCTTTTCCCCATGCTATTTTTTTTTAGAAAAAGGAGCAACTTTTACAAAATGGTAAGAATAACCTGAGGGTAACTAGTGCAAGAGGCCCTTAAGAGCTTTCGATTCAACAACAACAACAAAACGTAGTGAATGGGAAAGAATTTCGATAGGTTGACCATTTTTTGTTTGAAAGAAGCTTTAGCAAATTGTTGCGTCAGATATCATATAATCGAGGGAAAGGGGAAAGAGAACCAAATAATCACCACACGAATTGAATATAGCAAAACACTTTCTTCACAGGGCTGCAGGAATTGATCGTTTCATAGAAGGAGGATTCGAGGGGGTAAATATAGGTTTTGGGGAAGATTTACTCAGAATTACATGATGGCACACTTCTGTTTGTCCTCGTTCGAATATCTCAGTTTTCTCAGTTCGCCCGATGGCTTGTAGTGCTCGAGGAAGTTGAGCTGTTTCTGATTCAGAGCGCCTCTCCTTTCTCTGAAATTAGCATATTAATCCAAGATGACTGTAGCTGTGTGTGTGTGTGTGTGTGTTGCGTACCTTCTAATCAGCTCGACAGCATCTTCGTATTTCATGCCAGCTTCGATGAGAGCGAGAGCGACCAGAACAGGAGCCCTGCCCAAACCGGCTACGCAGTGTACCGCGATGCTCTGCTCTGAGTTCTCCTTAAAGTAGTTCCGCACGAGTTGCAGCCATTCACGGATTAACTAAATCACATTGTTCATCCTCGGGACAAGATTAATTTAATCCCTAGTAACAGGGAAATTCAACTGGGAATTTCCTATAGAAACACAGCTCTTCAAAATATCAATTACAATTTATCTAAGCTGTACTTCGTGCGTTAGACCTCTCGGCCCATAACTAATTCACGATGCAAAATCCTCCTCTAATAGGCGCATATTTGGCGAATAAATTATAAGCTATGTGATCCTCGCATCCACGTATTCGGTATCTTTTTTCGCAAAAAGTTGAAATTTCGTACTTCGCTTGGTGGCGGAGAGCCATCCTCGAATTGCCAGTCGAACACGGAAATCCCGTTTTCCATCAGCGAGTCCGTCTTGTAGGTCGGCTCGCACACACGCACCACTGCCTATATGAGTTAGCATAGATTTATGCAAGGACATCGGAAATTCCTCCGTACCTTGGCAGAGTGCTTCTTCAGCTCGTCAATGTATTGCACGATGGTGTAGTCGGTTGGTCGGTCGGTTATCAGGAACCTCATTTTACCGTAGTTGATCTCGGATGGGGCCGGCTTAAATCATGCGTTTCTGCCATGATTGCATAATTTGTAAGATACCTTGAAATAGGTGGCCGGAACCTGGCCAGCTGCGGGTGGCTTCGTAGTGGTCGAGCTGCCCATGATGTGTCAGTCAATATTCAGTGACCCAGAAGACAGATACTGTATTCGTTGAGAGATATTCACTGAATCGGCCTTTTATAAATGAATATATTCTAATTTGTTGCTTACAGTAATCCCCTCTTGGCTAACGCGCGCTAGTCAATTGCAGTCGTTGCCAAGTCGGCTGTCGTGTTGGCTTCGGCAGAATTCGCCGCGTGCCGGAATCACTGCTGCGCAATACTTTCTGCAACAAATATTCATCCTTCCAAGATAAGACCGAGCTTTGGCAATGCACATTAGTGGGCGTGGTCTTTTTTCTCTCCCTTCTCTAAAAGGGAAAAATCGACCCCGCGCCCATTAAATTGTATTCAGCGTTGCAGAAACTACTACGTTTTTTTCCTGCAAAACAAGTAAATGTTTACCCGGTCGACAGTCTGTTCGGTTCAGCCCTGTAGGCTTTGATCATTAATCGGACGTGCAGCTTTGTTATTGTTGTTGAATCGTTGGTTCGATTCGATGACGAAGATCCAGAGACAGTGAATAAGCCAACGACGAGCCTTCGCTGATTCTGGGCACCAAACTAGGCAAAATTCGAAACTCGAATATAACACTAATATATGCGTCTGAGATGACACTGAAATGATATATTTCATAATGATGTATTAGGTTGTGCAATAATATGTTCGACAGCAGAAAAGTGTTCGTAAACAATTTCGAAATAACAAGGCATGCTTTCGGCGTGACCGAGAGCCAAATAACAAAGGCAAGAAAGGCTTCTTCTAGTCTAGGGAACAAATAAGGCAAAGAGAGAAGGGGAAATGAGATGAAAAACTTGCACGATGAAGCATGAAGAATAGGGAATAATGGAAAGGTTAAGGGAAATTAGGTAAGCGGGTAGAGCTCTCTCCCTAACTCTGGATGCTTCCCTGCTCGTCTCTTTACTTTTCAAAAAGAGGAGGAATGGGATATGTTGTGCTTTCGGCTGCTGCTGGCTGGCACGTGATAGTCAATAGACATTCCTGACAGAGGGCTGCAAGCCAGTTGCACGGAAAGCGATGAAACCCTTGTGCGCATAATTTATGAATTATTAGACATGCAAAATACGGATGTGCGACCTGACACGGAAACATGAAATTTCTTTGCATGTCACACGAATCGAAGCGAAAGACTCAGGGAATAACTGATTGGGAGAAATTGATAAGTTGATAAGTACTCTGGCAAAGACGCACATTCCTCTCGCCAACGCACTAAATCATTAAATCGAATTCAACATGACGAGGAAAATGACAAATTTTAGGCCAGGGGAAAGGAAGTCGGAGAATTCTCTATGGAAGCCTAAAGACTAAGGAGTTCAGACGGGCTCGGGGCCGGTCTAGATTCGAGGAAGTCTTTGGACCGAAAGACTGAAAGAGAGCAAAAGCTGATTCTGACTGAAAAAGGGAAATGAGAAGAGAGAGATAGGGGAAAAGACGCAGAAAAATGAAGAAAGTCCTGGGGCAATGGAATGAGGATTGCAGAGAATAGACAGACATACACCCCTATGATATTGATTGGAATGGAGCAGAAGCAGAGATGAAGAGAGGGAGAGAGAGAAAGAGAAGAGGGTAGAGAAGTGCAGACGAAGGGGCGGTACTAAAGAGAACGAGGAAGGGGGAGAGACTTGGAGGAAAATTCGAATCGAGACTGAAAGAACATGTCTATGTGACCGGAATATGCACTTAAAGCTAAATAGATTCGCTTAAATGACCCAAAACCAAGCTGATCTTCGTCGAAAAAGGATTTTAACAACAGTGATTTATTTGAAAATTCATAGAATGGAATAATAACGCTAAATTAAGCTGATCTTCACTTGAAAAATATTTTAAACAGTCATAACTAATGTCCTGATAGTATGCATAATCAACTCTTTGGCAGAAATAAAGTCTAAAGCTCGACTCATTTTCCTAAAATCGTACAGTTCTAAAACTAAAGCCAGTTAGCAATTGAGTCATATTTCAACTAAATTCCCTATGTTCCGCCTAAACGCTATGACTAATAGTTTGTATAAAAGGCCTGCGATTTTGGGATGACCTTACCAACCACTACCACACAGTGCTCCATCCAATAAGTACTTATCAACCAAATAAATAGAAAACATTAGATAATCCTTATCAAATTATTCATTTGTTTTCTAACAGTATATGGAAAGAAATGTTTGCGAAAGTGGAGGGAAAATGCGAGAAAAAGATGAATGAATGGAAAAAATGAGAAATAAACGAGGTTAATTGCCAAAACCTACGCGATTTCAGAGATATGCACAATGTCGCAGAAGAGTTACAGATGAGAGTGAACAAGACCTAGCCATAAAGAAAATAAGGCCGCTATTCGAATATGAAAGAACGACATGCGCGATGTTCATTGTTAAGCGTAAACGCAGGCATAACAGTCGAAAATCGAATTCGATTACAAGATAGAGTATGTGCTGATCGCGCCAATTTTTTCATCGATTTTGAATTTGGGTGTTGAGCTTTTGATCTTTTCGCTAGTCAGAAAACTTTTACTCAATTTGCTTGACCCAGCGATTTTTTTCTTATCACTATCTTTTCCATTGTATTTCTTGACCCCTGATAAAGGGCTAAGCCTCTTTTATCTACCGTGCTCTGCATAGGGAAAGTTGTAGCTGAAATAAATATTCTTTCAAATATTTTATTTCAAAATTCTGTAACCAAATCCAATATTCATATAGTAATTTCAGAGTAATTTTTCAAAATATTACGCTGTTAAAAAAGTTCTGCACCAAAAATACAAAATGAGTCGAATGCTCTAATAAGTGAGAACCCTGTAGAATGTTCTCGAAGCTATCACCACATGGGTATATAAGGGCCCGTGCGCAGGGTTTTGTAACTTACCGACCATGATAAGTGAACCCCAATTTTGAACAGTCATCTACTACGAGTGGCGCCAAAACAACAACGCAAGCAGAGCGACTGCTAATATCAAAAACACGTTCGGTGAGGGCATCGCTCCGTCAGGCTATCATTTTCTCTGTCCTTTAAAACTTCATCTACGAGAAAAAATCGACAAGTACGACGACCTCAAAACAGCAGTCGACTTCTTCACGTCAGTCTCCCGAGTTCTGGACGAAAAGCAGCAGTGATTTGCCCAATAGATGGGTGAAGGTGATGGACATATTTGGTGATTATATTGTTGGTTCTTGATGGTTTTAAATAGTTATGAATAATTTATAAAATGTTATTTTTGGTGCAGGACTTTCTATCCAACAGAATAAATTTAGGCTCGCCCCTTATCTTCGCCAATTATAATTCAAAATCAAATTAAAACGAATTGATTTTTTATTTTGAAATACTGATAAAGCGATTTCTTAGACAGTCACAAATCACTTCCCTTATCAGCAGCTTCTACCTTGCCATCCCCTTTCCCTTATTACTACTCACTCACTCATTCAGGCCTATATTCAGTCCAGCGACCACCCGCGTTCACCTTTTATTTTTCCCATTACTATGGGCTTCCAACTTAAGCAATTCCTAATTCAACTCCTCGAGGACAACCGCGGTCTGGTCATTCTGCTCTTTTGCCTCCCTGCCAGCTTTGTAAGTCCCTTTTTTCTATTTCTAGGATCGGTCAGAACTGCTCCCCATTTGCAGATATTCGACCTGTTTGTGCAATTCCGTCAATGGCTACACAGACAATACTTGGAAAAGTCAACGCATCAGGAGAGGGTTGAGAAAATACGAAAAAAGGTTCGAGCAGCGATGAAAATGGCATGGAAATAGAGCACAGGATATAAATAGAACTATTTATAAAAGTTATAAGAACCATAAAAGCTGATCAAAATGAATCTTCAAAAGTGCAACTGCGATGAAAAGATAATTAAGAGTTGCATAAAGCAACAGTAGCTTGGAGACAAAGTTGATGAACCAATTAGATAAACGATTTGCAGGTCGAGGAATGGAAAAAGCAGCCGAAAGGTCAGCGGAAGTTGCTATGCACTGCGAGACCCAACTGGCAGAGTTTATCAACGACATTCTTCAATAAGGTAAGATGATTATTTGGAATCAACAGAATTAACAGAAAATAATCAAACAAATTTATGTTAGTACACTATAATGAACGTGGAAATTACATCCGAAATATTAGCATTGGACAATGAACACGAGTTGAAATAATGAAGAACAGTAGAGAAAGGTTGTAAGACAATAGGCTGAAGAACAGAAGCTGAGGCTACTACAAGGCATTGTCATTTACAGTGACAGACAATTTGGAACTCAAACATATGGATGCTTAGATTGCAATGCAAATAGTAGAAGAACGATATTAACAATTTGGAAGTAAAGTTAGACTTCATTAAATGAAGTTTTCTAAAGGCTAAAATTTTCAACCAATTTTCGGGTTTCAACCTCCATTGCGTGAAGCAATGCACCTTGTAACGATTTAAAATTCCACTGCCTAACTCTGTGGCGACAGAAGATGAAAAAAGCGCGTCATGTCCTGCATCAGCGACTTGGAAATCATTACGGAATTTGACAGGGCAGCACAACTAGAGCTAATCATGCACTTGAATTCCATGAATTGCAGAGAATCTCACGATAAGATAAACTATAAAAGAGGTGAAATTGCAGTCGGCCTGCGAGAGAATTGAAATCGATCTGTTTGAAGTGCTCAAGTTGGATGAGAAGAATATGCTCGTGGAAGTCGAACCGAATGTAACAGTCCGAGAAATTTGCCAGTTCCTAAATCCTAGGTCAGAATGAAGAAGCTTCAATTCAAGCAAATGAACGATTCCAGAGGCTACACATTAGCCGTGACACTAGAAATTGGTGATGCAACCTTAGGAGGACTTGCGTTCGGAGTTGGAATGACTACTTATTCACACAAAGTCCGGAAAATTATGCATAAAACCCGTTCAATTGACTAACTTAGGTAGGACTGTACCAAGAGACGATCGAAGAGTACGAATTGGTGACAGGCGATGCAAAGGTGATTCGAGTCAGAGCGGACAACGAGCATAGCGATCTGTTCCGCTGTTTACCATGGTTTGTTTCAACTCTGCTTAACATTATTAAAAATATCTTGTAATTCAGGTCTCACGGAACACTAGGATTTCTAGTATCCCTGAAACTTCGCATAGTTCCTGCCAAGCCATACATTCACATGAAATACATTCCAGTTAGTTGTTTCATTGTTTGATAGGAAAAATCAGAAGGTCAACTTAGTTCGAAATTTCGAGAAAGAATCTGTTAACGTTTCCTATGTCTTCCCAACAAACCTAGGCAAAGAACTTTCAGCCAGAATGATGAATTTTAGGGGAAGGAGTACGAGAGGTAAAATTCTTCTATATGGAAGTGATATATAGAGGGTATACGGGAAGATTTTAGAGAAGCATTTGGACTAAGGGCGATATGTATTGAGAATCTGGTTTAAGTCCTATCTAGATCTGCTTCAAACATTTATAAAGAATTTAAATTCAGTCAGATAGTCAAATTCAATGAAAATTTAGTGTTTCTCACAAAACGAGTACTGTGATGAAATGATGAGATTATCTGGAGCTCTGAACAAGGTACAACGCGCAATTTCTTCAGAAGCCGAAGCTAAAGCTATTCTAGAATGAGAAAGTTGCCGATTTCGTGGAAGCCACCATTTACGACACAGACAAGGCAGTCATTATGCTGGGAAAGTTCGCCGATGTTGATACTTGGCAGAAGAGGCTCAAGGTTTCTGATTAAAAATATTGAAAAATATCGAAATCCCGAGTCTAGGTGAACGATGTGTGTTGGTGGTGGAAGCCATGGTTCTACAAGCACGTTGAAAAGTTCCACCCACAGGGAGGGGAAGAATACATCCCCCTGCAATCATATCTACTCAGACACAATCGAGCAATATTCTGGGTGTTGGAATCGATGATTCCTTTCGGAAATCATCCAATCTTTAGGTAAGGGAATGCGAGTTTCCAATCGACATCTTTCAATAAAAATTCAGACTCCTCTTCGGCTGGTTATGCCCACCCAAACCAGCCTTTCTGAAGTTCACCACGACAAATGCAGTCAGGAATATGACATTTACAAAGCAGGTAAAGTTGGCATCAGAAAAGTATAGAGCAAATTGAAAGAAACTTCGTCCAGGAGAAAATGTTGTTCTAGTGCGAACAGTTTCTTCCTTTGAAACATAATGTAGTGTATCAGACTATTTGAGAAGTCGAAAGAAATGACCGCGAATATTTCTTACAAGAAATTACATCAGGAGTATGTGCAATTTAGATTTCGATTCCGGTTCTGAATTTTTCGAAATTCAAACTCCACACACACACACTTGTGAATTACAACCTAAAAAATGAACGAACGATTTTAGGTCTTCCAAGATATCGTAATGCCATTGGGGACGTTGAAGGACCAGGTTAACAAATTATTCTTTTCAAATGCTCACTTTCCTACAAGTTAGGTAGATACAGCAACTCGACTGTTCGATACATTTCCCTTGCTAGTCTATCCATGCAGAATCTATGATCATCGCAGAGGACCGCAAGGCCAACTCAGGTTATTTCGAAAAACTGGAATCTTAAGTAGTTACAAAAATAATCATCTCCTGAACAACCACAACTCCATCTCGGCAGAAAATATTCACATTTCATTCTTGATTTTGACAACTGAGTCAGAATTAGAGAAAATGACTTTATCTTTGCATCTGTCAGAACGGCCGAGATAATTTTCCAGACCGAGCCCAACCGATTCCACAGTCCGAGAAAATTTGCACGGTCTGAGACAGACTGTGCTCACTCCGAGAAAAATCTGAGTCTGAGCATAGTTTGAAATTGGACCGAGAATGATTGTGCTCAGCCAATATCGGTCACTCTCAGTACAATTTCAGAACCGAGCTCGGCCGTGTTGGCAGATGCAAAGTATAGACAATCTCGAGCCAAACCTGACATAAAATTTAGAAGTCCACCAGAAAAGTATATGGTGCCTGACACAAACTATGCGATGTTCAACGATCTCGGCGTTTATGGCACACCAGGATTTGTGAAGAGAAGAGAAAAATACAATGCTACTTATGCCATGAGAAGCATGGAGAAGTAAGGAAGACTAGCGGAGATGATATAAACTGCACTTTCTCACAGATTCACTCGAGATGTGGGTGGATATTCATTCCTCTACGCCGATATCTTCATGACCGAAGACGAATTTGAAGAAATGTTTGACCTGACGCTCTATAATAAGGTGAGCATCAAATTCCCAGGATTAGAGTTTTGTAGAATTGCTAAAAAAAATTACTGGAAATCTCCACGTATTGCCAATCTCCCAACAAAGGCGTCAAGCTTGATTTCATATTCCAAGGCTCAATCGCAGTATGAAGAGATGACAGGTTTGCCTAGGGTCTCCAAGAAGATATTCCAAATCGCATTTCGGGGTAAATTGTTTGCAGCACAAATAGATTATCAGGGATGTTAATGAGACTTTTTCTTTGAAGAAAAAATAAATAGGAAAATTTTCTAACCAAAAAATCGCAAAAAATGCATCAGACAAAGTGAGCACATTTTCACAGACGAAATATCACATGTGCTTTTTGTGTTTGAATATTTTGGGCTGGTTTTTGTCACAAAATCATTCTATCAAGCTTAACGTCGATTTAGGGGTGGACTTTCATGATATTTTGGTTTTGAAGGGTAATTTCTTCCCGAATTTCCTTCTTCAAACTGCCACGTTCCTACCACGGACTCATTTTTGCAAGGGAGTGGAGTTTGGGGCTCTAGTTTTATCTCAAAAATTTCGACTTCAGATTATGGAAATTAAATTCTTCCTTTAGAAATTCTCAATTACGAAATCATTTTCAATAAATAACCTATAAGGATTCGAAGTTAAAGCACCGAAAAATAGGTTCAAATTTAAAAATTCCAGGTTCGAACTGCCTACTCCTGCAACGGAGCCTTCCCCACTCTTTACGACAAAATCAAGCCCGAAGTTGACGTTATCAAGATCGGAAATGACACCGCAAAGGTTGACTAAATCTAGGATAAGGTATTTTACAAAGCTATGAGATAGCGAGATTTCCGAATACCCGATTTTTTCTCGTTTTACATTTGAAATGATGCGATTCTGAATAAAGACGTTTCAGTTTAAATATTTGTGTAAGCTATCCTTCAAATTATCTGTTGTGGACTGAAGAATGGCTATTTGGAAATAATGAGGCCATGAGACACGAGACATAGACGAAATAGTATAGGGTATGGAATGTTAGATCTTTTTCCCACACTATTTCTCAATATCTCGTATCTCGTGGTCTCGCAGTTCCCAAGTTGCCCTAAAACGGCATTTTTGAGAAAGTCTGTTGAACAGACTCTGCTATGAATTTAGGTCAAGAATTTATTTAGCGAATATTAAAACCTAAATGGCAAGTTTATAGTGAGTTGGCACTAATGATGCCTTACCAACTTAGTCCCAGATAATAATGTGCTTACTCATAGCCAGGATAAAACAATCTTTTTTGGTTTTTTCACTTTCGTCCTAACCTAAGATTATCTTGCGATGTGATAAAATCTCAGGATGCTTGATTTTGCAAATTAGTGCATGCTGATTTCAGTTTTAGTCATCGTAAGTTTTAATTCAATTAATTTATCATAGGTAGAGAGCGCAAATGCTCAAATTAAAATTAGCAGAAATTTCAATTTGTATGACATCTAATCTAGGACATTTGGAAAGGCAATTATCGAATTAATTAGGGGGTTTAGACTGATCAAAATTGAAATTTCTTCTTGATTAAAGTATACGAGGGATCGCGCAATATTTTTACAATATCAAATTTTAGAAACCACTTGCGCTCTCTAGTCGTAATTTTTAATTCAATTATTTTGAAACACTGAATCTCGAAATTGTATCTTGCACCTTCGGATTAAATTCTAGCCTCTCATTTTATATATCTGCAGCAGAATCGGCTTCCCATGTAACCTGAATTTTGCTCAATCCACCTAATTTCAGTCCGACATCCAAGTTTCTGAAGTTCGCCACATCGATAACTTGAAACTCTAGGTATTTAGGAAATTTTTAAACGTGCTAACAATGCTACGTCGTGTAACATGAGAAATAGGATAGGTTTTGATAGAGAAAAGATTCCTTTTATTCGTTATTTCGTTTGCAACTACTTTCGAGCTTGTCATTCAAAGTTATTCGCAGTTTTGCAGATTCGATATTGTTATTTCGAGATCATAGATCGAAAAATTGCCGATTTTTCGGATGTGTAATTTTCGATATTTCAAAATGTGCTAGGGAAACATTTTAAGCGAAGCCTCGTTAGGTAGTTTCTCTATGCAGAAATGAATTAGTTCGGAATCTTAAACAACATATCACAAATAGGGTTTTTTAGAGTGAAAATAAATCACTACGAGACAAACCTCTATGCGAGTGGGGGATAAATAAGCTAATCAACCGACAAAAACGCCGGTCCGAAGACGATAATTTTTTCTCGAATAAGGAAAGAAATGTTAGCCTATTGACTATATCACATAATGATGAATATATTTTATGACGTAAATATCGCAGGTAATTTATTCCTAAATACTCCAATTTCCTAAGTCAAATCTATTATTCGAACAAGGAACGTTAATAGTGTGTGTACAACGGATCTTGCTCAAAATTAATAGGAAAGTCAATTCGAGTACGCTGATAACGAATGTCGTGTTGAAAAGTGCTCGCCATGCTACCTGTTTTCAGAATTTGCCATCAAAATTGGCTTATTTCTTTATTACTTTTCAACATAATATTCGTTATCAGTGTATTCGAATTGACTTTTTTAAACAAATTTTGAGCAGGATCTGCTATTAACACTGTTTATGTTGCTTGCAAATAAAAATTCTGATTTCTAGATAATACTTCCCAGAAAAACATGCAGATCTATCAAGCTGATGGCAGAAGACTATTCTTAATTTCACTAGCTAACACTCGCTTCGGGCCGGTTTCAGGTGAACATTTAGAATATACATTTTTCCTTAAATTGCTCACTTACAGTATCCCTAAGTATTCTCTACGCTATTCATTTTCTGTTGGTTATAGGCGCCTTTGTAACGAATATTCTAATTCTATTTCAAATGCTATCTCATCCCTTTAACATCAACATTCTTTCGATGTTAGCCGTTCAAATTCTAGGGATGAATTTTTTTTTCGTTGCTATAATGATAGGCCGGCTATATATGCTAGGGTATATTCCGGTTTATTGTAAGTGTTTTGTTTATTAACCCGAATTCGTAAATATCGTGTAAAATTTTGCGAGACGAATGGTTAGCTTCAAATGTTATGAGAAAAGAGTTGTTTCTCTACAATCCGTCACCCTATTTCGTATAACTTGAGGTTTCCAAATAGCCGGTTAAAGTTATTTTTTGTATTTCAGATGAGCTAGATAAGGATATTCTATTAATAGCGTCGAATTACTTTATATTGGGCTATCTCGTATTTCTAATCTTTCAAATGGTATTTTTAATACTAGAAAGAGCGGCAGCGAGCTACTTTATTAAGTCGTACGAAAAGATACGAAATCCTATCATTGGTTTAAGCCTAGTTTTAGTTAATGTAAGATTTTCTTTATTACATATCATAGATTTATCTAGAGCATAAGCTATTATTAGGTTGTGGCATAAGTAATGAGAATTTTTGCATGTTGTTTGTCCGTTCCTCTCTCTTTCATGTCTTATCAGGGAACAAAGTGCATTGGGGGGATAGATAGTGGAAGGGTCCCTATGCGTAAACAACCCACCATCATATCGACTCAGTCTACTAGTGAGACATGCCGAATGCTTTTATTCCCAACAATCTTCATTTACGGAATGTAGTTCTTTTTTTATTCCTAAGTGGCCTCAAAGTGAAGGATATCCATGATAAACTTACTGCTACGTATGACACCAATGCCCCCTCTCAAGCCACCATCTATCGTTATGTCGCTCGTTACAAGGAAGAGACTACTCGTTCGAAGATGAACCCAAGTCAGGTCGTCCACGGGAGCTGGATTTGGACAAATTGCGGGAGTTTGTGGAGGATGACCCCTATCTTACTACGCGGGAGATGGAGACAGTCCTTGATGTTGACTGGTCCACTGTAGCCCGAGGACTGAAGACCATTGGGAAGAAGGCTAAGCTTGGAAGATGGGTACCCCATGCTCTTTCGGATTTCGACAAGGATAGGAGGGTTGATGCTGCTTTGAATCTTCTAACGTACCATCGCACAACGAACTGGCTGGATCGTGTTATCACTGGAGACGAAAAGTGGGTCCTCTACGATAACAGTGAGACAAGGGCAATGTGGGTCGATGAGGATGAACAACCAGAAGACGTTCCTAAACCCTCTCTACACCCCAAAAAGATCCTACTCTGTATATGGTGGAGTGTGAACGGTATTGAATACTGGGAGACATTGAAAGAGGGTGAAACAGTAACGGCACAGGTCTACACTGCACAGCTACGAAAATTAAAGTTACATCTGGAAAACACTCGAGGAGCACAGGCCGAAATCTACTTCCAGCATGATAATGCCAGACCACATGTTGCAAGAAGTGTGAAGGCTGAACTGGAGGGATATGGATGGGCACGTACTACCCCATCCCCCTTACAGTCCCGACCTGGCCCCCTCTGATTACCACCTCTTCAAACACCTCAGTCACTTCCTTAGAGGACAGAACTTCAAGGATCGTAAGAATGTCGAATCTGCACTGAAGGGATTCTTCGACTCCCAGACTGCGGAGTTCTACAAGGCTGGTATCCATGCTCTGCCAGGTCGTTGGAAGAAAACAGTCAATGCTAATGGCAATTACTTCTAATCCGTTCGTTGTCTCATTTTTGCGAAATATGATAAAATGTAAATGCCAAAATTTTCTCATTACTTATGCCACAACCTAATACTACGTGATTTATCTCACGAAACTATGAAACTTAGAAACCTTCAGTCAAGTTTAATAAAAAAAATGTTCTATTTTTAGAAAAAGAGCAAACGATCAAGTATTAACGAATAACAAATTTCAGTGTATTATTTCTGGATTTGTATCCTATCAAATCGTTGAAGGACAATTTAATCGAGTTAAAGCTTACGCCATGATGGGGTTTTGTATTGGATTTGTTGTGCCGGCAAGTATTGAAGACATTTATTTGGGAGTTTCTTGACCTTAGAACATCTTATGGACAAATACATAGCTTTGAAAAGAGCGATTATCGGTAATGCCGAAATCTGGGAGGCGTACAAAGTAGTGCACAGCTATTTTTAGTAGTTAGAAAATCGAAAATAGTATGCGAAAAGAAGAGAGGCTAGCCTAAAATCGCGTTTCTTTCTCCCCTCATTTTTGACCTTCCAGATTTCGACATCAACAATAATATAGTTTATTTATCAATGAACGCATATTTTTCATTCAAACTGAAAATATGACCTCTCTAGCCATATTATTTAGAGTTCTATTTGTTTGGTCTATTACAACAAGAGGAAACTTCGTTTACTTAATAGCCATAAATTCCCTAATGCCTACTCTCTAAGCAGCAGGTATCAACTGAAGGAAAACATCAATGTTTTCAAGGCAAGTTATTGATGTGTTTTGTCTTATAATTTTATTAACAGGAAAGTTTAGTACGTTGGCCTATTCAACATCATCAATATGATATTAAACGCGGCTCTATTTGGTTGTGGAATTCTAAACTCGACCCTATTCTTATTCAGTGAAGTCCAGCCTTACATCGCTCTAATAGGGGACTTTCTGCTAGTTTTGTAAGTTTCTTTCAATCTATTAAAGATAAAACCTCTATCCTCAAGTTTATCTAAACCTATAGGAAAAGATTGAGATTAGTTGTTGCCTTTCAAAGATAGTTGGATCTAGAGGTAGATATGAATGTTTCATTTTATTCAAGCTAGACTTTTTCTATACCAAGTTTAAAAAGGAATGAGATGGATCTAAATATCTAAAAGTAAATCTGAAATTGTAGTATCTCAACATAATTTCATGGTTAACTTTTCTATATAAGTTTAAAATTAAACATAAACAGGAGAAAATAAATCTGAAAATTTGAATTTAGTATGCCCTTCGTAATTCTATGCCTAAGTCGATGCTATAAGCTGGGTCATCAACAGACAAGTAACAATACCACCGCCGATAACTATTTCAAGCAGCTGCGAAACGCTTGGAAGTCCGTGGTTCCGGCAGAACCTCAAGAATCTCAAAACAATTGATTTTTAAGCTGTCATTTTTTGCATTTTTTCAATAAGTTTGTTTAATTTGTTCTTATATTCATTGCAAAGTGGTTATTATTTGATTTTATTTTCAATAACTCGATTTTTCATTTTTAAATCTTTTTTCCTACAAATAATAAACAAAGCAACTGAAAATTGATAGAAATTCGATCAATTTCGACGGTAACTCATATTTGACGAGGCCTATAGAGATAGGGGAAAGAAGGAAAAGAGAGATAGTGTGAGAAAAATAGGTCTCGTCATTTACGAATTGACGTCTTCGACTTCGCGCAGCCCTGCTAGTGATCTTTCGCGAACAAACTTTGAATGGTATTTGCTTGCTATTTTCAGCGCTTTTAATGATCACTTTTTGAATAGAAGCGAAAATGCAAGAGGGCGGAGTTTGGGATCCCTAGAAATGATCGATTTTTGAATCGAATGCTTCAAAATTCCAGCTTTCATTTACGAAAAATCGCGAAATTTACTCGGGCAATTATCGAACCAATTAGGGATTTAGACTGAACCAAATTGAATTCTTCTCTTCGATTAGAGTATTGGGAGGGTCAAGCAATATTTTTGCTAGCTCCCAATCCCACCAACACTAAATTTGAAATAGCACTTGCGCTCTCTAAGTATGCTATACAAATTAAAGCAAATTTTCAATATATTTGAGCATTTTGGTATTTCGTCTTGTGGAAGGGCTGTATGCTGCTGCAGCATTCAGCAATTCTCAGTGACTAATGGATGCTTTGCGCAGTGTTTTTGCAGTGGAATGCAACGTTTGTCTGTAGGGGGGAATCGTACAGAAAAAAATTGCACAAAAAACGCAGAGTGGGAATGGGCATTTTGATGGGAATTTAGCACACTCATTACCAGGAGTTTTCAGGCATTGATTTCTCTTTACTTACGTCATTTCTAAATCGAAAAATGCAGAAACTTGAAAACCGCGAGGTGCCACGGGACATGAGACATTGAGAAATAGTATAGGTAAAGAGCCTATCATTCTCATACCCTACACAATATAACTCGATACTATTTCTCCTATGTCTCGTGGTCTCGCGGTTTCCAAATAGCCAACAATCCCATACCTTTCTCATATCCACGGCGCTTTGATCTGTTCGGTGTATTTTTTTTGTTGAAAAATTGAATAGATCTTTTACTCTATCATTATTGTAAAAAATATTTCCCCCTAAATGTTCTAAAAGATATTCTTACATTTTCATCAAAGCTGATTTGAAAGACTTGTATATTTGACTTAAGAAAAAATCGATTCTCGAGTCATTTTTAAGGGGGCTTCGCCGAACAAGGCATTGTGATATCTTAATTATAAAATATGCGACAATTTTTCTCCAGTATATTGATTCTTCCAGTTTTTAGAAAATCAACGCCTGTATTTTCTGTGCTCGTCCCCCCAGTCATTAGACTCTAACGTTTCTTCTAGACTTTCTGGCTGGAAATTGGCATGTGAACGCTCAATTTATCTTCGAAAGTCTCCCTCTCTGTCTGTATATCTTTATGTTGCGTATGTTCTACCTCTCTACACTCTCTTCCTCCACCTTCTATCTCTATTCCAATCTGTAACAGGTCATGCCAAATGCAGCCCTACTAGCCATACACTATTTTCTACTTCCCATTTGTCCATCTCCTCTTCCCTTCCACCTTCTTTTCTTTCTTAGCAAAACTTTTGGCATTTCGTTCCAATTCCTAATGAGAGAGCATTTTACTTCTTTTTTCCTCGTTAAAATTGTGTTATCTCCGAGAATGTCAAAAAACAGCCGGCTATCAGCTTATTGCTAATATGGGAGACCAGGTCGTCGAATGTGTGGATTTGGATTATTAGATATCAAAAATGCCGCCCTTTCAAGTCTCGTCTCATAAAGCGTGCGAGCAGGTGGATTCATACATCTCTCGTGTGTTTCGGAGAGAATTACATTTGGATTGCATTTTCACGATTCTCAATTCAAAGCGCCTTCGCTGGACACTCATTAGGCCATCGTTTGTGTATTGTTTTGACTGAAATGGTGTAATATTCTGCTGTCAGGCAATCGTATCTCTAACCTTATTGTTCGGCATTTCTCTCTTCATGAACTGTCAGTCATTTTTTGCAGGACCCGTCCCTTTCTTCCATCCCCCTTTCCATCTCCTATTTCCTCTACCCAATTTCTTTATCTTCCACCGATCAACCTTTATTTTCACGCCTCTTTTCGCCAACTCATCATCCTCCCATCTTTCCTTCCACTAAATACCATCATGAATGTGTCTGCTGCTGCTGCTGCTGCAATGTCCCATTTTATTAGCCCAAATCATTCATTTATTTGGCCTGACTCATTGTCAGGCTTACAACGTTTTCGAACCGCGGTTAACCGCATGAAACGAGATAGTGGATATTTTCGAGAGACAAAAATAAGGCATGCTCCTTTTCTTTCTCTCGATAAGGCATACTATCTGTTTCACGCGACTAACCGCGAGCGCGGTTCGAAAACGTTGTAGGTCTGGTTTGGCTGAGTGGCTAGTGAATTTCGTTTATCTATCAGAGCGGCTCAGACCGCATTGATTGCGAGATTTTAGCAGAGTTTGAATCTGCCAGGCCGAAATGTCCCTTGCTGACAGCCGGCCGACTGCCGACTCTGTGGTTTTCAATTTCAAGCAGAAAAACGCGGCATTCTGATGAAGGGCTGAAGGGAAAGACATTTCGACTTTGTTTTTTGGCTGCATTTTTCTGATAATATGTCACTTCTCCAACTGCGTGATTATAGGGCGTCTAAGTAGCATCTCTGCCTGAAGCAGTTGTTCAACCATCATCGACTACGTTTCAATCATTTTCTCTGTTTCTCTGCTTCTCTACACCCTCCCCCTATCACTCTCTATATTCTCTCATTGCGCAACTCCTCTATTCTCTATTCACTTCCTTCCTTTCGTTTTGCACCTTATTATCCTTTCTCTTTCTCTCCCTTCAGCAATAATAATCATAGTCTGAGGCTCTTAAATATAATGTGTTTCAGATCAAAAGTTCATGGCGTTTCTTAATTCAAGGTGTTCTTCTTTTGCGACATTCTCAGTTTGAGGAGTGGCTGAGGAATTTGATTTGTGGCGGAATTTTTTATTCTTGCTGTATATGCAAAGTCAGAAAATGGCCGAATGGCTCACAATTGAATTTCTCGCGGCTTGAGGGCAGCGTTTTTCTGCAGCACTTTTTCTTTGCCCGCAGCTTCTTCTTCTTCTTTTCATATCTTCACGCGCACACTTCTCGACTCGCTTTGAATGACTTTTCAATTTGCGGATATTTTTTATCTTCTCTAAGAAAGCCCCGCTCTCTTTTCCTTCACTCTACTTATCTGCTCATTTCTCTAATCCCCCTCCCCTCTTTTGCCTTCACATTCTCACATTTCATTCTTTTGACAAGTTCTCTCGCCCCTTCACTTTCAGATTCATATTCTCTAACTTCCATTTCGCGAAGTCTCATTCTCCAGATTCAGACCCATAAATGTGATGCTCTGCGGTTGTTCCATGCTCTCCCTCTTCTATGTTCTCTTGTTTGGGAACATCATTCACCATGCCTCGTCCAGTCTCGATCTGTACATCAGCCGTGAAGAAATGAATAGGACTTTGGGTAAGAAGAATTTGGAAAAGTAATTGACACTTCGCTGGTGGTGGCTAAGTGCTCAGATAAATCACTCGAAGTTAATGGGGAAAGTATGAGAAGGGAACAAAATGGGTGGTGTGTGTGGTGGTGCAATAGAGCACACATTCAGCAGTTTGGTTGATATTTTCCGCGTGTCTTTTCCAGGGAGTTCATGTAATTTTTCATCTGAAATTGCATGAACTTAGCAAAAATCTAAATACAAGTATAATTTCAGGTGTGCTTGCGGACATAAAATACGTGGAGGATGGGAAATACGACAAGCCAACAGCCGCGTACCCATATCGAGTGTCAGACCAAATCGACACGATCACCTTCTCCTGGGTGTCCCATGCACAGGTCCACTACACCATGGACATCATCTCCAATGATCCATTGGTCCTTCCCATTGCTAACCTCAGACGAGAAGGCTATGTGCCCACCAAACTGCAAGGTAGGCTAAGAACCCCGAAAATCCTAGACGAAAGTCGAGAAATTTGCAGAGTTCACCATCGAATATCGCTGCTCCGGACACCGATCGGGTCAGTCGATGGTCGAGTTGACGTTCAATTTCACGATCAAAACTGGCGGCGATTTCATCGAAGAGATTCCGGTTAAATTGAAGCAAGAGAAGATCTGTGCATTCCGCGATGCAAGGAAGGGGCCGGCTGGGGTCATCGGTGAAAAACTTCATTTATCGAAAAACCAATAACTCAACAATTCTAGCCCCACCCGCCGAATCGTCATTCTCTGTGGAGACGGTGTTTCGAGTGATCATTATCATCGCCGTTATCTTCCTGCTGATTATCGCTGTGGGACTATTGTTCTATTTGAAGAGATCGCCCAAGAAGGGACAGACTAACAACTCGCACAACGGTGGCATTGAAGATCCGCCCGTTTCGCACTTCACCAGGAGAATGCCGTAGGAATTGTTTTAAATTCTTAGAATTTTTATTTAACGTATAAGATTCTTTGAAGTTCAAATAAACCTATTGTGTAATACTGAAAATCGAAGAAGTCTTAGGCATTTAATTTTGAAAATATATGACGTTAAGAAACCGAAAATTTGCTAAAGTTTTAAGGATGTCATTCCGCTCTGCATCTCGTCATCTGTCCCGCCCGTTTCTGACGAGTACTCCAGCCCCGAAGGGAGGCGATTCAGATGCGCCGTGTTCGTCAGGCACTAGTGGAATCTCGTCTGCAAATTCCATGTTCGAATACAAGGAAAGGCCCGTCAATATGCAGGTGTGAAATTCAATTATCGGAGACTAAAACGCCTTTGAATTTGACGTTGTTCCAGAAGGCTCTACAGAAATTACACGTGGTCAGAGATGAAATTCGTCTATTGCCTTCTACGGATATTCAAGGTTAGTTTTAAAGGCTGCTTGAAAATCATTGATTTATGTGTTTAAATTCAGGCAATTTCGGCGAGATTCGAATGGCGATGATGCGTGAATTGGACGAGAATCCGATGCCTTTCACGAATAAGAGATACACGGGCGATGGAGATGTGGACGAGATAGAGGACGAAATCGGACATCAGACTATGGTGGGGTAATTTGAATATTTGAAATTTAAAAGCTGATCTTCGTCATGAATCCAACGACAAATGAAATTGTTTAAGGTGCTGTGCAAGTTGTTCCGAAGAGCCGTTCCCTCGAGCATATTAAATCGCTACCTCACAGACGCTTTAATGTTCTACGATTTGGCAGGGCATCCTAATTTAATCAAAGTATTAATATTAATTAAATGTATTATTAGGTTGATGCATTCCTGTTTTCCGTTTTTGATATGTGTACTTTGCTCCCTCCCCTCTGCGGCCGACCGCGACAAAAACCACTGTGCTCTATAATATAAACAGCTTGCCCCTCCCTCTTATCAGTCGCAGTGCCGCAACCAGCTAGTGAGCAGTCTAGTTCCCACAATGCCCCATCGATTCCACCCAAACAGTGTCCACATACGCAACGTAATGTTATTTCTCTTCCTCTCTGGCACCAAACCACCCGAGACCCACCGTCAACTGGCCCGAGTATATCCCCAGGAAGTCCCCTCCGAGCACACAGTACGCAATTGGTTCAAACGATTCGAGGCCCACAACTACAATCTCGAAGACGAGGAGAGGTCGCAACCTGCACGAGTGATGGATTTGGATTTGCTGCGCAGCACAGTCGAAGGGGATCCATTCGCTACTACGCAAGAAATGGCGCAGACTCTCGGAGTAGACAGGCAACTGTCGTTCGAGGACTGAAGAAGCTCGGCAAGGTACGAAAGTTGGGCCATTGGATTCCCCACGTCTTGAGCGACAAGAACAAGAATTGTCGAGTTGACACAGCAATGAGTCTTCTTACATACGAAAGGACGACGGCCTGGCTGGACAATCTCATAACGGGAGATGAGAAATGGATCGTCTACCATCACGTTGTGAGACGTGCCCAGTGGGTGGACAAGGAGGATCAGCCGGAACCCGTCGCCAAAGACGAAACGCACCAGAAGAAGGTGATGCTATCCGTATGGTGGGGCGTCCAAGGCCCCATCTACTGGGAGCTGCTACCCGAGGGTACGACGATCACGGGTGATGTCTACGCTCGCCAGCTGAGAGACTTGAAGGCTCACGTCCAATCCACTCCCTGGCTACGAGGTCGTCTTCACTTTCTCCACGACAACGCCCGCCCTCATGTGTGTAAACAAGTGAAAAAGGAGCTGACAACGTTCGGATGGCACATTGTACCCCATGCTCCCTGCTCGCCCGACATAGCACCTAGCAATTACTGGCTCTTCTCGGACATGCAGCGAGTCCTTGGCGAGACACACTTCAAGAACCGCGCGGAGGTCGACGCATGGTTGAAGACCTACTTCGCCTCCAAGCAGCCCGCTTGGTACGGCGAGGGAATCCGTAAGCTGCCCATTCGCTGGCAGAAGACTGTGGACAGCGATGGAGAATATTTCATCTAATATCCTTGTTAGCCAATAAAGTTATGTTCTGTTGAACTGTTTCGCACAAATCGGAAAACAGGAATGCATCAACCTAATATAAAGTTTATACGAGTTTACTATTAATGTAATTTAAATTCGTAATTAAGTATTCCCTGTCCGTTCGCTTAAAATGATGAATATCCTAGTCAATCAAGGTTTCATTGTGTTAATTTTGCAATAAGTCGACCCGAAGCTTAGAGTTGCATCTTAGAGTTGTAAATTTAAATTTATACAAATTTAAGCCCTGCTGTTTGGCGTATGATGAGACGGGTACGGAGACGACTCTACCGATCGTTTGTTATAGACACAAAGGGTTCGGAGTTCTGAAGCACTTCCTGAGAGGTTGCAAGGAGAAAGGTTGTTGGATTTTCATCCGAGTTATTTCACACTAATTAACTCAATTCATGGCTTAGGAGCACTACGAGCTCACGAATTGCTCACGATGTGCATCGACTTGTCTGCTGCAGTCCATTATTTGCATCGCAACCATTTGGTCCACAGGGATATCGCTACAAGGTAATTTATTTAAACGATATACTTACAGGATGCTCACATTAATGATCTATGACTCTATTGAAACCACCGCGTATTGTAGATGACTGATAGCTTGAGACGAAGTAAATGATGTGAAAATTCGAATATGAAAAGGCGTGCATTGCGTATGCACAAATAGGTATCACATCATTCATTAAATCGATGAATTTATCGTAGGGCTTGTTGCAAACAACGCGCTGCTAATTTCTGCGCATCAAAATTGCGTTTCGTTTTTCTTTGTCTCAAGTTATCGATCATTAACAATATTAACAATCTAAAATCATCACACTGCTATAAATAGGGTATTATTTTGAACCCCTATATAGGTAGCTTAAAAACATTTGTTTTAAATCTTATCAACTACGATATTTTTATCACGGTAGGAGACTAAGTTCTCACTGTATTTCATTGAGAGCCAACAATATTGATCATGGTTGAATACTGAATCCTAACGACGAGAATACATGATTGAAATCAACCAAAATTTCTGCTTAAAATATTGCCCTTAACCATATGATAAAATACGTGAGAATTTTGTTTTCCAAAATTTTCAACAACTTGCTACTTTCAACATATCGAAGTTTCCTTGTTTGCAAAACGTGCGAAAACATATACCTGATGAAAGCGTTACCGTGACCTTAACACTCTATATTCAAATTTTGTAAAATTTAACAAGGTAACAATTTCTAATATATGAGGGTTCTAAAAATACTAAATTTAGTCTCATTCGATGTATGCTGTTAAAAATATGAGCGCTTGAGAATAGCGTTATAGATAATCAATGAATACCCCTTATATCGAATTAATAATTATAGGGGAGGTAGTTCTCTACTAAAAATTATCAGAATGTTGATATATGATGGGGGTCTGCAACATTATTTTAATGGGGCATTTTTGCAACTTAAGAGGGTTGTGCTATTAAGGATCAGAATTAAATTTGAATTTTCTAGGAAAAAATCAATCAATTTTAAGGAATTGCCTGGTTTCTGAGCCTCAGCCAGGTCGTTTGTGGGTCCAATTGTGCGATCCCTCATTGTCCAGCGATTTGTATCCGAATCACTACGAGACCCTGCCTGAAAACGACCCCGAACTGAGGCCAATTCGATGGCTGGCACCCGAGTCCATCAAACATCGAACTTATACCTCGGCCAGTGACATTGTGAGTCATTTTAATTTGGCCTTTGTATCTGTCAACGGCCGTATTTGTCAGCGGATCTTTTTCTTATTTCTCTCCATTTCCTACATTCCCTAACTTCCCTATCCGTTGACAAATACAGGAGGTTTTTCTTTTTTAAACTGGATCTAAAGAAATAGTATACATATTTAAGTGGTCATTGACAACGACGCTATGGGAGATATGGAGCGTGGGTGAAGATCCGTTTCCCGAAGTACCCTTGGAAGATCTGCACTACAGCCTCACGGAACGATGCTTAATACCACCTCAACCGCCAAATTGCCCTGGTAATTGCCACAAAGAAACAGTTAAAATAAAAATACGACGTTAGAGCTTCTCGTAGAATGATGACATGATTTAATAGAAGCTGTTACGTCATTAAAAAACGCATGCCGACATACGGGATGCATACCAAAGATCAATGACAACTTTTAAACCTCGGTGGTTTGGACTGGATATGTCACCCTAAGTACCTTAAGTCGGGCATCATTTTGAAGCTTGACATAAGTAGATTATCATACACCTGTCATATTATTTCTACAATAATCCTATCACTGATAACAGGCTGGTATTCAATAAGAGCTAAACACCGTCGAATTCTGAATCCAAACGATATCATCATAATTTGACTGTTTCAGATTTGTGATAAATTGGTCCTTCATAC
Organism: Diploscapter coronatus; assembly: GCA_964036155.1. Taxonomy (NCBI): domain Eukaryota; kingdom Metazoa; phylum Nematoda; class Chromadorea; order Rhabditida; family Rhabditidae; genus Diploscapter; species Diploscapter coronatus. The sequence goes on along the minus strand of OZ038423.1, from coordinate 79,262,335 downwards.
TCTTGCGATAAATCGCATATAAAATTTATCATTTTTATTTTTACATTTCTCAGCCACCTGCAGCATTTAGCAACATTGTGATTATCTCTTTGCAAAGCCCTGTTTTCGACAGCATATTTTGAAAATAAGCTACCGTAATCCTGAGGTAGTTTATCCAAATTTGTGAAACTCTCACCACAATAATTAATCTTGATATAGAGGTTCCAAGAGTCGCAATCTGAGTGAATTGGGATTAAAAACGTAGAAAGTTTTGAGGTTTGAAAGTTGTCATTGATATATTTAGTAAGCACACTCCATTGTTGTTATCACTTGAAGATCTGGGAGTGATTTTTGATCAAATTTAGGCACATCTCATGATAAATATAGTTACAAATCGGCTCAGATCCAATAACGCGAAAATAATTCGTTCACTAATTTTTGCATTTTAAGATGCGATGCAGGCGATTCTGATCACTGGCTGGCAGGTAGACCCGAAGGCCCGTCCCTCTGCAGCAGTTCTTCACAAAAATCTCGAAAATTTCTCGGTGTATTTGAAAAAGTACATTTAAATTTGGGCAATTTGGAAACCGCAAGACCACGAGACACATGAGACATTGAGAAATAGTGTGAAAAAGAGCCTATCATCTCCCAACCTTCTATACTATTTCGCGCTATGTCTCGTGTCTCGTGGTCTCGCGGCTTTCAAATAGCCTATATTCGCATATTCTTCCGGTAATTCCTCAAAAATGAGCTACGAAACGAGAAACGCCAACGCAGTTTGTGCAGTATTCATTTTCCTATGTTAAATAATGATGCAATACGGGTGATACATCAGGCGAAATACAGAGTATTTTCAACACAGTTCATGCACATATGTCATACTCTAGATCAATAGCAAATTAGGCATTCATTTTGAAATTTAATCCTCTGAATAAATAAATTGAATTCGTATGCAACTTAATAGAATTGAAGAAAAATTGCATGAACGAAATTGGAATTTAATTGTCAGAAACTGGGCTAATTGGTTATTTTATGTCTTTGATAACACTCACTCTTTCTTGTATCGATTTAAATTATGTAGCATCATTTCAGCCTGCATGATCTGAATGTTCTCAATTGATAATTTCATGAAACGTTTCGCCTAACTTTTTCATCACTTTCATTTCAAAAATGAGCGAATTTTCCAAATGGATGTACTTTCTAGGAGGATCATTTTCATGTACCGATCGAACTTTTGTCGAGTGCTTCTCTATTTTCATGAAATTTGTTTGGCTAGCTATCCGTTTTTAAGCGAACCATTTCGTCTGTGTGACGTGGCTCCTTTCGATTATCACCGAAAAATCAGGGTATCTTCGGTAAATACACGTATTTATTAATTATAATTTCCTGCTTTATTCGTTTTCCATTTCAAATACACAAGTGAACTACATCATTTTTCTCTTCTTCATACGTTGCATTTTGAGCATTTTCTTGAGCAGCTTCTTTCGCATCTTTCGTTCGAATTTGGACAGTGAGTGCAGTTTCGGAGGGCTGAATCCTTCAATCGAGTCTGAGGGAGCTTGTGGGAATTCCAGATTGCTGCAAGTTACAGTATAAACCTTAGGCTATATGAATGAAATTAGAATGCCCGTTTGGAAACCTCAAGCCATGCGAAATAAAGCGAGAGGGATGGTAGGGAAAACGACTCTTGTCTCGCACTATTTCAAATGGCTTGAGGGTTGAGGTTTCCAAGTTACCAATTATAATATTCTTACCTGAAACTATTTGCTGGTCTTGTCCTTTCTCCATAGGCTAGTCGTCCTGTCGGTGGGGCATATGGGTTTGATCCTACATTTTCTTACAATTGTCTTATCTTCGTATTTTGATTTGAGATCTTAGAATACTCATAAAATCTTCATCTCGTCATATTTTATTTGGGAATAATCAAGTTTTTTCAATATCTGTTAAGTTTAAGCAAAAAATATGACTTTATTTTTCCCGCCATTAAATTAATAACTCTCCATTTTACCTTCATTTGCATCGTTAGGCGCCGACGTTGAGGATTCAGACTCCTCTGTCGATGGGGCGTGCCGCATTCCAGCCGGAATTGACGACGGCATCACATTCGCCAGAATCGGATTAACTCCACAATCAGATGGGCAATAGGTTGATGGCATTCCTATTTAGTTTAATTCTTTTATTTATTTTAATTTAAATAAATTCTACCTGGGTCTCCTGAAATTTCAGCCATGTTCATAGTGAATTTCATTTCAGAGTTAAATTACGAAAATAACCCTGGATTTTCTCGGAAATGTTTACTTCTTCGAGCTTCTCTGCATTCTCTTTTTAAAAATCTCTAGCTAATCATTTCGAGTAAAGGCAAAAATCTACTCCGCGCTATCCACTACACTGTCATGAGAGGAAAAACTCGCATTTTTGCGTTATGCACTTGGCCAGTAGGGAGCGGGAGAACATTAGAAATGGAGGGATTTAGAGAGGCTCGAAAAATAGATGTTTCTGGGAAGGCTTCTATAACTCTGAGATTAAATCGACTATGAATTTAACCTGGAGCGCCGGCAGAGCCTTCCTAAATTTTCTTCCCTTTTAAGATAACGGCTATATGATATCTCTCACCAATCCAGGCAATCCCATATTGCCGTCCATTCCTTTCGGGCCTGAAACAAAGATTTAAAGAAAAATCAGAGATCTTGAAAACAATATTAAATTCAAATTACCCAGATCGCCCTGTTGTCCAGGCATTCCTGAATGAAAATATTAGACGAAAACCGAATTATATCTGATTTAATACCTGGCAAATTCGAGCTTTTTCCTTTCGGGCCTGGTGCACCTTTCTAAAGTTAGTTTAAAATGTGATATTTCATTGAGGTTAAATGCGCTTTTAATGTATACCATTCCAGCAGGTCCCTGAAATGAAAATGAACGTTTAAATTGAAATCAGAATGATGATATTTTGTCTTACAGGAGGACCTCTGGGTCCTTTAATACCGACTCCGGCCACTACCATCTCTCCTTCGGGTCTTAAAAAGCTGATCTTCATTAAATTCAATTTAAAATCTGGAAAACTTGGATACAATGTGGTATTACAACCTTACAGCCTAGAAATCTGAGTTCAAAAACGGCTACATTTTCCTACCGTAACCTTTAGTCTATCTTGTTCTAATATGTCAATTCATAGTTCTGCTAGAGTTTGAATTTAATGCTGTAACATATCCAAAATCACAACAAAATCCTTATCTTGAGGTCCAGTAGGTCCTTTCAAACCCATTCTTCCTGGGAGCCCAGGCATGCCTATCGGTCCGTCCTAATTGTTTAAGATGAAGTATCATTTTTTAAACTTAAACTTTGTATTATGGCTTGTGAGGAGGTAGATACTGCATGCATTTGGCAATTCACGTCTCCTAGGCTCAACCCCTATGAAATAGCATGTGCTCTGGAGAGACGGAGGAGATAACAAAGAAAAGAGAGAAAGAAAGAGTGATTGGAAGGAGGGGGCGTGGCTCGTGCAAAAGTCAGTTGCAAAGAGTATGCAGTGTCTACCTCTTCACATGCCATAATATTATGTGATATAATAGGAAAAGTAATGATTTTAAGTATAAAACAAAGTGAAGATCAGGTGTATTTTAACGACGTACCATTCCGGGGTTTCCGTCACTACCCATTTCACCTCTGGAATATATTTAATTAGCTAATTGATCAGCTTTTCGAATCGATCTAGGACAAACCTGACACCAGAGGGTCCTAAAATTGAATGATTAATATCACGTATATTTTTCTTAAATCATTTAATTTTAGAAAAAAAAACTTATCAGGCGTTCCACGCTCTCCCTGAGGTCCTCTCATTCCGGGCTTAATTAATTCAAATTATTAAATTGAATAACTTATAAAATCTCAATTTAACTAATAGCAGTGAAACGAAGGAGAGAGTATCTCTCGAATTTTCTTATCCTTATTTAAGTTTCATAATATTAAGACACGTTATTTGTAAGAGTAGTTTTCTTCAGCAAATGCACTGGTGTACTCTATTTATAGACGGATAGGGAGGGTAGATAATGTAGGAACAGTGAAGAAGTAAGAAAAAGCCGTCTGTGACTGTCAGGTGTCTGTAAATACAGGAGGACCATAAATTCGTACCGGTCCGGCAGGACAAACACTGCACGGCAGTTCGCTCTCCTCCTCCGGCTGAATGTCGAATCCATCGTCTCCGCTGCGGCCCTGCATTCCAGGGGCACATAAAATTTAATTATTACATTAATTCCAAACAAAAAACTACATTATCAGTGACGGATTGCTTGAGAAAAAATAAAAGAAAGAAAATTTGACGCGCTGGATTTAGCGCATTGTTTGCATCAGACTTTGTGCTATTATTACATCATATTCAAGGAATGAGGTAGACGACTATTTGTAAATACGCAATGCACGCTTTGCACATTCGAATTTATGTGCATCGTTTATTCTGTCTCAAGTAGTCGGTCATTGGCAATATTTTCTTACCAGGTTCTCCATCTGAATTCGAATATCTGAGTCATTTTTGTCTCAAATGATAAAAATATTCATCAAGTGAGATAAACATGACTCAGACGACAGTACCGGGGCCAGGATTGCCTAAATAACGCTATTAGTTTACGCATTAAGTAGTTAAGTAGTATATCAAATAACTAAATTAGTGAAGCAAAATTATACATTTTTAATATAAAATAGTAGTAATAATCTCGGCTGTCCTTTGTCAATTTCGACTATTGAATACGGCTAATGTTAATTAAACAAAATGTACTAATTTTGATGTAGAATGATTCAATTTTTACCGGGAGGGCCGGCCAAACCCATAGGACAGCTGAGCGTGATGCAGCCCTTGCAGAAAGTCGTGCCAAACAGGGATTGTTTCTTGTTTCTCGAAAAGAACATCGCCCCATTCGACAGCTGCGATTGGACCGAGACTAATTCATTCCAAATCGCATCCGTATTCATCTATATATATTTTAAAAGAATATTCATTAAAAGTAGTACATATTATATTGTCAATGATCGTTACTTGAGACGAAGGAAATGAGGCGCAATTTGATGCACGAAAATTAGCACGCTGTTTGCAGCAGACCTTACGCTAGTTTACATCATATCCAAGGAATAAATGCAACGACTACTTGTAAATACGCAATGCACACTTTGTATATTCGAATTTGTGCACCATTTACTTCGTCTCAAGCTATCAATCATTGACAATACAATTGAAGAAGAAAACTCAATAAGATATATGGCGCCATAAGGTAGTGAAATTCACTTGCACTTAGAAACTCACATTATATTTTATCTTAGTAAATTACGCCGTATAATTTCTAATTAGCTGCATTTTAATTGTAAAGTACCTTAAATTTCGTGGCTTGTAGTGAGATTTCGGTCTGTTGAAATTGAGCCCTCAAATAAATGGAAGGCAGGGAAAAGGCCAATAGAACCAGCGAAAATCCCGAAATGGATATGCTAAATACAGCCATACGGCTGTAGAACAAGTTTGAATCCATTTAGGCCTGAAAATTCGAATATTTTCGCAGAAACGATCAAAGAAATTGCGGATAATAGAAAATGAAATGAAAACGAGGTCGACGCAGCGCCTTTTTGTAGCTGAAAATGGGAGAAGTCGGGTAAGTGAAATGTGAAAGAAGATAAGGGAGAAAGTGAGAGATAAAAGATAATCAGATAAAGGAAGGAATGAAGAAATTAGGACAGACGCACAGATATTCTTCAACAGATAGCTTTCTCTCCAGGAGATTTGTATATCTGGGATTAGAGATTTGGTGAATTTCGTTTAAAACGTGTTCTCTGGTAAAACACGATGGGAATGTGCGTAATTAGAAAGAGCTCTTCATTTCGGACTGCAAACTGGCGGGCGTGATCAGAACGATGCTAGGAGCCACGCGCACATGCTAATTTTTTGGTAGAAATTAGCATAAATTGCAATTTCTAGCCCTTGGACCCCCCTTCACATATGTTTTGACGCCGAATTCGAATTCCTTGGACATTTTTACCTCTAATGCACTTATTTTTAAGGAGGAAAGGTCGACTCGATACGAATTTGATGGGTCCAAAGTTGCTACCCGCAATATATTCTCTTAACAAATCTCTCTTCAACCTGTATTTAGTCCAAATTTTTCAAAATCATAACTCCGAATAGCCCTGGAAACAAGATAAAGGAAAAATATCCAAATTTAAAAAGAAAAATCTTTGAATAATTTATTGCGATTTCTTGAGATCAAATTCACCAATAATTGTCCATTCATCAGTTAATGGATTGTATTCCTCTATTTTACCGCATAAAACCTCTTCACCATTCGACTTTGTTATTCTAAATTCATATCAATTACTACAGAATGTTGGACATACCAACTCACCCTCCGATTGCATACAATTTCCCGTTAGCGACAATGAGTGAATGATGATATCTTGCATAATTCATATCAGCGATTCGAGAAATTCGACTGTCAACTGGAGCTGAGGGGTCGAAACACAGACAGGATTTTGATACACCATAGCTAAATATATAGGGATACGTTATTTATCATACAAAATTAAGCGACCTCTCTCCTCCAGCTATGTAAACTCTTCCATTTAGTGATGCAACTGCACATCCATAAACGCCTTCCTCAATTTCTCCTATTTCAACCCATTCTCGCTCGTCAGCGGATAATCGATATATCTTTCGACTAATAGTTCCTCCACCAGTTACTTAGTTTTTTGATTAATATTGTAAAAAAATCTAATAAAAACCATATAATTCTTCATTACAAGTGATTGGTTGTGCGCAAGAAATGGGCATAGGAAAAGAAGGTCCATCTTTCCACTCTCCATTCACTAAGATCTAAATCATTTTATTCGGAAATGTTCACTAATTTTCTTACATCAACGCGATTTGTATCTTTCTTTAAGTTAGGACCCTTTCCACCCAAATAATATAATTTGTCTTTGAAATAAGCGACTGATGCATAACCACGCCACTCAGGAGGATTTGGTCCTGAAAAGAATCATTCGGAATCAATCGATATTTCGTTAATCTGCAGCCAAACCCTTTGAAATCTGCTGAGTCTTCAAGTCAAAGATTTCAAATGACTTTTCTCGAGAATCAGTTGAAATAATCTGAATAATATGAATCAATTCAACGGCAAAATCGTAATTATTAACTCTATCTGATGTAGTCGCTACTTCGTATGAATTATACGATTGATTAAATTTCGCAATTTGTTCGACAGAATTGTTTTGCGAATCGAATAGACAAATTTTTCCTCTGCCATAAGAGTACACTTAAAAATAAACTTATCTATCAAACTTTCAGACTTATTTTCTTACGATAAAATAATCGTTTTTGCGGGTTTATTGCTAATTTCTCTTCAAATTTATTCTGCAATTCATCAACGGAATGATTAACCAATATAACAGTTTTCTAAATGTACAAAATATCATTTTACTTCAAAATACCTTCGTACATTATTGTCATTAGCCACAATGGCAGCTCCATGCGCTATAGCTTCGTCTGGATTTATATCGAATTGAATTTTGGAATTGCGAAATTTATTCCTTATATTCTGTTCAATTTGAGGTATTCTTGTCGACCCACCAACCAAAATCTAATTATTAAAAATAAATTTAGATCTTAAGATTTATAACTTTTACCACATGATCTATTTTCTCTGGCGACAATTGTGCCATATTCAAAGCTCGATCAACGAATGTCATCGCTCTTTCAAATAAGTCGTTGCACAATTCATTCAATTTCTCCTTGGTTAGTCTGACATTCATTTCAAGATCATCATTTATATCCAGCTAAATTTATAAAATAATAATCTTACGAAAATGCTATTCTTACGTGAACATCAACAGGATATTGCGATAATGATAACGATTCCTTCGCTTTTCGACATTCAATTCTCAGCCTCTTTAGTAATTTAGGTTTCTTGTAAACATCATAATCTGGAGATGATTTTTTGAATTCATCAATCACGAATTTCATAATACGACTGTCAAAGTCTTGTCCTCCTAAACTTTCCATTTATAATCTGTAATTTACAAAATCAAAACTCAACCTAAATGAGCATCACCAGTAATGGCCTTAACTTCGAAATTTTCGTCTTTAATTTCAACAATGCTTATGTCGAGGGTACCTTAGATTTAAATTATTCTAAAATTCCAAAGAAAAATCCGAAAACCTCCTCCAAAATCGAAAACGAGAAGTTCCGAATTTCCTAATTGAGCCTTCTCATTATAAGCGATGGCAGCAGCCGTAGGTTCTTGCAACAAGCATTTCAACTTCAACCCGGCCAATTCAATTGCTTTCTTGGTTGCCGCGATTTGATCAGAATTGAACATCGCTGGTACAGTAACTACTGCTTCGATCACTTTTTGATTACTGTATTTCTGAAAATTAAGCAAAGAATCTGTATATGATAAGAATGTAAAAGAATAACATTTAGAGTGTAGAACAAGAAACTTTTCAGTTTTCAGAATTTGTATTATAAATACTATTTGCAACATTTTTTACAAATAGAAGAATACTTACTTCTGCACGAGCCTTCAAACTCTTCAAAATCTCGGCGGAAACCTCCTCTGGTCGAATAAATCTTTCATTTGGAGTTCCCTCGTTCAAAATATATCCAGCGCAATTCTAAATTTCTCGATTAATTTGGTTAAAAATAACTTTTTTTGCATTTTTGGTGTCTGCATTGAATGTCCATAATTGATCATTTTTATCAATGGGCAAATCGTGTAAAGCGTGCCATCCGATCAAACGTTTTGAATCTGAAAATTCTTAATTGCAACTGAATAGACATATTCCAGAAGTTGTATTGTTGTATAATTTACGAATTCTTTGAGACTCTTGAGTTCAATTATGAATAACATAGGCAGGTTAACGATATATGAGTGCAAACATAACACTTTTTTAATAGATTTATCCTAAAATTATCTAAACACTTGCTATAGAGAATATTCGCCGTATCGGTGCTGCAGTCCAAAGCTGGGTTTCCAACCAGAATCTCGCTATCGTTAAATGCCACTACAGAAGGTAGGGTGTTTCGGCCTAAAATTGAATTTTTGATTTTATCTTTTCTTTTATTATAATTGACGTATTCGAAAGGTTTATAATTTAAAACTAGAACACAACTATCTCTCCTAGAAAATACGCAACATTTCGAAGCAGCAAAGTGAAACCATGCAACTTTTCGAGGAAGCTATTCATTCTACCATTATCATTTTTAATCGCCACAGGTCGACCATCTTCGATGATCGCAACGCACGAATATGTCGTGCCCAAATCGATACCAATATACACCATTTCTCAATTATTTTTAATCTATAAATTAAAATTATTTTATGAAATATTTCATGCATTCGTGCTCAAACGAATAAAGAACCATAATCCATTAGGATCAGGCTTCATATTGATTATATAGACTGTTCCTTCAAATGAGGTTGTAAATTAAAATTTATGTTTATTTAAACATTTTGCATTGATATTTCGAATTAGAAAGAACGAAAATTAATAGTGGCAGAACGATCAAATAAACTTAACAAATTCTGAAAGGTATTGAACTGAAATTAAATGGATCGATTCCATGAAAATGCCTTATCGGCAATCAGGCAGTGAAAAAGAGGTTGACTGAGAAGAGAAAATAAGAAAAATACGCTAACATTGGTGCCGCTGACGAACAATATTATGTTTGAATATGTTTATGCAAGGGCAAAGCAGTTTAAGTTAGGGATTTGGAGACAGGAAGAGATTGACGCTTGAGTGGGAAAGAATTCGGGTGTGGAAGAGGAATTGAGTAAACCGTCGAGGTTCGATTTGTCGCCTAGCCTCTGGCCCTACGACGTTGAGTCAAAAAGAAATGCGGAGGGGACCGTGCAGAGAGAAACAATGAGCAGAACGAATGCCCAACCACGTGCAGAGAATCCAAGTTACCAAGGGAAGGAAACACGGAGATATTCAGAAGGTTTTATTCAAGAGCAAAAGCAATCTTATAATAATGAACAACCAAAAACTGAAAAGGAGGTATATATACAACAGGACGAGATTATCGTAAGGCCCAAAAAAATTAACTGCCAGAGAAACGAAAAAAAGATAGAAAAGCAGGAGGTGTGCGGTTCGCTTCCACTTCTGAGTTGACTCTTTTCAACTCGTTGATATTTCTTTTCAACGTCAATTTCAAATGTCGAAGATCCGACATTGATTTCGGCTTTCCTTATTGATTTTTAGCTTGGATTTCCTCAACAAGCTTTCAGAATATTCTCGGAGTTGCTCAACGAGTTTGTAGAAGTTTTTGCTCGAGTTAGAACTCTAAGCAAAATCTCCCGGGGCACTGAATTCAGCATATCTTCATCGTCATATGACAAGCAAGTAGTTTGCCCTTGGTGTCACTCGAAGTGGAAGCTATTCTTTGAATAAAGTTTTCTTTTTAGAGAGACTTATCTAGTAATTTGGCAGAATTACAACCGAACAAATTATACGAATCGACGATTGAGAGTTTAGAATTGAGAACTTTTCGATAGTTGGGATCGTATTGTGTTTGTCGATTCGAATAAACCAAGTCCTTGAAATACCTAAAATTTTATGGAATTAATAAGTTTGAAAATAATAAGATAATACCATTTTATTTTTTGAAGTTGTGAATTACATTTGAATCTTCATTGTTGATCTGCTTCATCGGGTCAGACTTTAGTCTACAAGCTGATCATATTGAGTTTTCTCAATTCTTCTACAATTTAACGTCCTTGCTTCTGAAATGCCAAACTATTCCTTCCAAGCTAACTTAAGTGGATAAATAACATACCTCTATTTGAAATATTTGCAAACTTTCACGACTTTAAAGTTCAAGTTCATCGAAATGGACCGATTTAGGCAGTCAGGATGTCTAATTTAGATAGACATTTTCAGCTGAGATGTGGTATCTGAAATTAAAATGAATTAGAAATCTGAAAATCGAGAAAACAGACGAATTGGCTGGGAAGAATGACGGAGTCAGTAGCGATTTAGGTTTTGTCCAAGTGGGCGCACTTCCAGAGTTAACAAGGAAAGTGGGGAATACAGAAAAGATCATGAAAAGTTGAGACAAGAAAAGATGTAGAAAGTTCAAGTTGCTCAATTTATAAGGTGAGAAGATTGAAGTAAGCCACTTTTCAATCGATGATAGAATAAGGACGAGTTCATACTCAGCTTATGTTCACGTGAACAACAAATAAGGAGTTTTGCGAGTTCAGGCAATGAATATGCAAGGTGAGTTAAGAGATTTGAAAATATCTTCAGGAATGGCTGGACGAACCTGAAAGCGCTATTTAAACAGATATTTTACCTGAAATTTCATAGGATCAGAACAAATTTTCTCGATTTGCATGGAATTCAGCAGTGAGATTCTATGAGAGTTTCTTGAAAATTAACTAGCAAATTTCAAACCTACCGTTATATGCACGTTAGCTAGTTCGAGATCTGAATTAACTAATGAGCGTATAACAGTGGAGCTGGTATATTCAAACTTTTCAAGGAGCTCTCAAAAATATGCTCGGAAAATTTCGTAAAGCAATAAATTTTTTTCTCTAAAACGGCAAGCGACGCTCAGCAAAGTATAGTAGGTTAACCAGAGATAAAGTCGAAAAATTTGTACTTTAAGAGAGAAGTACTTGCAAGACACGAACAACTGCCCGCATTTCAGAAAGTCTCACAAATCGTGATTTAATCATAGAGGTGGGCATCTCTACGGGTCCTAATCACAAAACCGAGAAGTTAAGGCCCCGCTCCCAAAAGTGGGCAGAGCTATGCTAATTTGAAAATCTTTTATAGCGAAAAAGTTTTCTTTGTACCTTCTGATGGATGCCATTTTCAAACTTAAAATTAGCATAGCTCCACTCACAAAACGGGACGGGGCCTAATACCCGCACTTTTGTGATTAGCGAGCAAGAGGCTATCTACCCATATAGGTCGTATTCCGGTAGAAGGACTTTTGTCCAAATGCAGTCCCCCTATATGGGTTATTCGAGTCTTAGAAAAACTCTTAAAAATCTCAGTTATAATGGGTGCTATCATGATTTGATACAACTGTATGAACTATGTGTAAATTTATCATTCAATTCAAACAAAAAGCTACCAAAGAAAATCTAGAATTTTTCGTCGGGGTGACATTTCTGGTAGTATTCGATAACGTCTTCTATCATAGCCAAAGTCTTTTCACGGATTCTTTCCAATACCTAAAATTTAATTTATAATTTAGGTTAATGTTAGTTCTTAGGCAAATTTAAATTTAGGCATCTACCTCCTCTCTGTCCGGTCTGTCTGAATTGTTATTGCTCTCAAATAATGACTGGATTGTGATAGCGATGAATATTCCCGCAAAAGCCATGAAGTTATCGCAGCACGTTTCAAACTAGAAAATCGATATTTTGGGGGCGTGCTCTATTTTTATATATTGCAATACCTGCGCAAAGGTATAGGGAGGTTCAGCTCCATCCATTTCTTCTTCGAGGTACTTATATAAGGTCTTCAAAACTTCGTCTTTATATTTTCTTCGATCCTTCCCAGATAAAGATGCCATTAAAAACCGACAGACGTCTACAGCGGGGCATCCGAAGTGCGAAGTCTAAATTTCTAATGATAACATTTTCTCAGAGTACGCTTAAATACCTGCCAATCAATTATAGCGGCTAGCTCATGACGACCATTATTTTCCTTCTTCCAGAGTAAATTCGTGGACCACATATCACCGTGACATAGGACCCTACTAACGCCTGAATTTGAAGTTATTAGTTTATCTTTAGTTAACTAATGGGTCTATGCAATACTGCATAATTTAATGAACGGAGCCTATTCTTTTTTCCCCTCTTTTCAAAAGAGTTGAAATAGGAAGAGAAAGACCACACCCATAGAGATATTTATTTTTGAGGTGGTAATATCTAGATTTAAATAAATACCGAAAATATCCGATAGGGTGTCAATTCTTTTGACCCCTTCCTCAGCCATTTCTTTTTCGAAGACATAGGAGAATTTATCCAAAGTCTCCTTAGGAATAGACCCACTGTCGAATTTTCGGAACTGGTCGAGGAACTGTTTTCTTTTCTGAAACATAGTTTTGAATTGAATTGAATTTAAATTATACTTCATCAGTGAACATTTCAGTAAACAAATTCGAATATAGGTTAATTGGAAGCTTCTCTTTCGTTTCTTCATCTAATTTAGTGCCAATAACTTGAAAAACGGCTATCATTCTGAGGGGCTGAATTTAAATTTGAATGAATTTTTATTATTATTTTTTAAAATTTGAATTTACTTCTTTCATATCTTCAAAAGTAATGTTATCATAGACTTGTAGCTCGCAAGATTCGACGTATTCCATCATCAAATTTCCCTTATGGGTATTGTGCTCGTCGAATTTTTTCGTCGCCATAACCTGCAATTTGAAATATATTTGAACTTAATCTTAAATATACAAGTGAGATTTGATGTTCTTAGTCTGTTTAAAAGCTGATCTCCACATATAGAGTATTCAATGTTGCTTACGAGAGGAATCTTAATTTTCCCATTCGCATACTTCTGGATGATTTCATAGGCCAGACATTCGGTATTATGCACTTGAGTGCAAAGATTTTGACACATTTCGAGCATTCGATCGTCGATATCCCACTTGTCTCTGCCTTTCTGGATCATTAACTCGCTGAAATCCAGCAAATTCATCACCGATGGAATCTGAAATAAATGGATGTATGAAATTCAGATTTCTCAAAACTAGGACCCACAAAAAATAGTATCTTTTTAAGAGAAAAAAAGAACTTTTTACTCTCTCAGTATGACACTTATTTTTGCAAATCGAGTTTGGTGAAGTATGTTGAATTCCCTTAAATGTTAAGTATATTAAAATACCTTGGCAATTAAGGCCTTCGGTAATCGATCTTCCCCATTTTGCCAATCCGCCTCTATCAGCGCCATTCGAGAGGTAAATCCTCTGCCCAAACTCAGATTCCGAACGGTTTTGTTCGGACCGAATGTAGCCTTGGTTTTCAATGCATTTTGAGCGTCTTGTTCGATTTCTTCCCAGGAAATATGGGTTTTCAGAATGCCGTCTCCGGGCGTGGAAAGGAGCTTCGACATTTTCTAAAACTAAAAAAATAAAAAATGTAGAATTTTCAAATAGACCAGACATGCACATGTGCAATTTATACTTAAACAATGAGAGTGCACGAGTTTATCATTCATTCCCAAGAAGCTTATATTTCTATATTCTGAGACCTTAAAACTAATGATCAATTGATAAGGGGAAAATTCGACCCAATAAACTCGATTCATATTCTCCGCGCCGTACCTAAATCAGGCAAAATCGTCTATCCTTAACCATTAGCATCGAGATTTCCTAGTCATCGCCAGAACACAAACTATGCAAAAAGACCAAAAAACGGGGCTTGATTAGTGGCAAACCTTTATCTAACTGTGATGCAGTTTTTTCACAACAACCCCGAAACTTATGATTTCTGCTACAAAGCAAATCAGAGAATCTTGAATGCCTCGACTTTTTCCGGTAGGAAAATACAAGTCCCAAAATTATGATGCAAAATCAGCATACACTCTAAAGATTATAAGTCCAGAAAATTCCGATACAACATTTGGATGCACTTTTTAAAATTAACTTTCGAAAAACTGATCTATAATTTTCTTTTCTGGAACCGATCCAAGACTTTCCAAACCCGATCTAAATAAATTTTCAGATCATATCTAAAAATTTGCTTTTTTCCAGACCCCTCGACCGACTCCTCGCTTTCGGCTTCGCGACGCCAGTCCCTCCAGCGGCGTCGCAGCTATCCGAACTTCCAAGCCAACGCTCCGATCGGGGCGTTCGACCCCGTGCGTTGCAAGCTCACTTACGACAGCGCTGATAGTTCGATTGGAGAGCGTAAGTACATAACGCCAATGACGTTATTAAATTTCGTTATTATAATAACAAAAAATAACATCTTTTAAAAAACAATAACGTCATTGAAAAGCTTCTAGGCCGCACTCAGGACCACGTGCTGCACTTCAAGGCATTGATCAACGGGCGTCCCTGGGCGACGGATCACAACATCACTCTGGAGGTTGGAAAATTCAGAGTTCTAATCACAAAAATGCGGATATTAGGCCCCGTCCCGTTTTGTGAACGGAACTATGCTAATTTTAAGTTTGAAAATGACATCCATCAGAAGGTACAAAGAAAACTTTTTCGCTATAAAAGATTTTCAAATTAGCATAGTTCTGTCCACTTGTGGAGGCGGGGTCTTGCTTCCACGATTTTGTGATTAGGACCCATAGGGGTACCCACCTCTATGATTAAATCACGATTTGTGAGACTTTCTGAAATTCGGACAGTTGTTCGTGTCTTGCAAACTCTTTCTTATGTCTCATAACTACTTACTGAACCTACTGATTAACTGATCCTGAACTTTATTCTTGGCGCACTTATAAATTTTGTTGTAGTGTCGCTTGTTTTTGAGAGACTGATTCACGAAAATCACTATTTCATTCTAAAGAGCCCGGATTTATTATGTTTTCTGATTAGTATTTGAAAGTAACAATTTGGAATAATTTTACAATCAGTGCTTTATTTATTGAGCAATTTAATACCCTATTCGATTATGGCTAAGCGTGATATGTACTAAATTCGAAATCCTAATCTCAGATGTAAAATATTTAAGACTAATAAATTAGCTATTGACTTGTAGAACCTTCGGGGCTCCATTAGATTCGTGTGGTCCACACCGTTTATCGAGCTCTTGCATTAAATCGGTTACAGTTTCTTCCTAAAATCAGTTTAAATCATTCGAATTATTATCTAAATTTAGATCTCACCTCAATCTTAACGTATTGCTTTCTGTCCTTAGAGAATAGCCACACATCGCCTTTATAAATATCGAACCACATTCCGTGGACGTGCAATTTACCTGAATTTAAAAACTATTTAAACTTATATCTTAACTAAAATATTTACCCGTTTCAAATAGGTCTTTTAAGAAGTCGTGCGATGTTATATTTGTCATTTGTTGAAGTACGTTTATCTAGATTATTTTACTTTTAAAATAATCGTTTTAATTAAAAATAATGTTATAATCATACCTATGCTATTTTTAATTGTAATAAAGCTATTTAAACTGAGAAAAATCTAATTACCTGAGACAACTTATCTTCTACAGCCAATTTATCAAATGGGTCAATGATAGCTTCAAAACTTTGACTTTGTGTGATATCGCTCTTAAACTCCATTATTTTTGGACCATAATGCAGTCTTTCGTTTAGCCTGAAAATTCGAATTAAAACTTGTTTAAAATTTGACCTACCTTTGTATCGATCTATACCCATTTCGCCTGACCCAATGGTCCATTGGTGATTCGGGGTCGAAATTTTTGGGGCATTGGTGCAAACCGTAAAGGGTATTCATGGCCTAAATACTAAACATTTGAGCTAGTATGCCAAAAATTTGGGTTTAATACATCAAATATTTGACTTGGTTACCAAAATATCGACTTTTCCTAACCTTACAATCCGAATGACCGCACACAACCACATGTCTGATCCCGCCTCTCTTCACGGCTAATTCAAGAGCTGCTGGCTCAGTTGTTACTGAGACTTCGGTGGAAATGCCTAATTTAGGGAGGTTACAATTTGAAAAAGGCGTTCTCTTACCATAATTAGCAGCGTCAGGCACGAGATTTCCCCCATTTCGAACCACAAACATATCGCCAACCCTGGACTGAGTAAATCTCGTAGGTAGCATTCTAGAATCCATACAGGTAAACATTACTGCGGTGGGCTGAAATAGCGTTTGTACTGATCTATCGATTTTTTATTGAAAGTATTATCTTAAGACGACGAACAGCTGATCTTCATCAAACTTTATTTATTTTCTCAAATAGAAGCTGATTTTCACGATCTTTATTGATTTTCTTTGATTTTAAAGTCGACCTTCGCAATTTTTATCGATTTTTCATAAGTTTAACCTTCGGGTTATCAGCGATTTCCTTAAACTGCTTTACCAAGTCATCTTTTATGGTCTGGCGGTATTTTATCACACCACGAAGTAGTTTATTCATATCTGAAAGATAAATTGTATTTAAAAGTACATAGATTCAGAATAAATGCATGATACTAAGGAAAAGTATTAATTTTATGGGTAAATAACAACTCATTTAGGGCATGGATATTAAATTTAAGGCAAAGAATTTAAGTGTCGATTAAATTTAAATTTAAAGGATGAAAACGTGTGTAGAGATTGATCAATGTTGGCGACATTGGTTTGAAAGCGAAAAACACAAGAAACTCTAGCCTTATGATTGACGAAACGGAAAATAGAATTAGAATAGAAGAGAGCACAGACACAGCAAATAAGAGAGGACAAGGACGCAGAGAACGATCATCAGACTAGGTATATGTTCAATCAGAGATCTAAAGTATAAGATCGGAATTTAAAATCAAAAATAAACTATTATTGCAATATTTAATATAATGATGATGCAATTTCGGGTTTTTTTTTAATTAAAGAAAAGTTTTTTGCTATTTTATTAAACCGCATTTTACTCCACTTTGTCCCGCAAAAAACTTTTGCAGAAGGAGAAAAAAATGGTACTCGCGAGATTAGCCACCGTGCTCTGCTCTGCACTGTGTATTTCATATTGCGCCTTTCGCGGATACGCCTCTCACCCCCCTTAGTAAGATTTTTTTTCAAAAAAATGAAGAATAAACAAGTTCGAAAAGTAAATTTCAGATTGAGAGATTTAACGTTTGATTTCTTCAAAGATTATTCATAATTTGAGTCATCGAGGATCATTCGCATGAGAGCGAAGAGAGTGAATATACTCGATATTTAAATATTTAAACAGCCACATCAAGCCTGAAATGTATACGAACTGAGAAGTGCTTATATGATTAAGCTTTTCTATATATAGTATTTGGGATTCAATTGAAATATATTGATTTGTTTCTTATTTATTATTTGAATTCAGTTTCATAATTTGGGTACCCAGATCTATATCCCGAATTGCTTATTACGCCCCGAAAAAACTACCTAGAACTACAAAAGCTAGAAAGGGGTAACGATAATCTTATTATCGAAATTTCATTTAATCTTAAAATGTTCCCATATTAAGTGTTTTCCTATTTGTGTAAGAATATATTGACTTAGATCGTAGCACTGTTCGAATTTCTTAGAGACTGTATGTGAAAATTCTCACACCTCAGCACATAAAGCATCTCGACTATTTGCCTAAATCTAGACGTACTTTATACCAGTAAAGCCTTAGCGTTATAGATTGAGGCCTAGATTTTATTCTCTGAATTTTATTATATTGAATTATTTAAATTTAGTAAATTTTGATCTGTTTACTATAAATTATTATTTAATTAAAAATATATATGAATTACAATATATCATTTTAGGAAGATGGTATTCTCTGAAATCGTCGGTACTCTATCATTTCTTCAGCCCCAACCTGATGACGATATTTCGGATAGACTACATTATTATTACACCACGACATTTTTATTATTAACTGGGGTATAACAATATCCACAATTCAAATTTTCATTTTCTTACCTAAAATTTTTATTTATAAATTCATTTGAGATATTTTTCAATTTAAACTTAGATCCTAGTTTAAATTTATACATCATAGCTTTGTATAAATCTGAGTTTAAATTCAGGTCCTAATAAGTTTAAAAATGTTCGGCGGTCGACCTATCGAGTGTTGGCTGCCTGCGGAATACCGTAGTAGTTGGGAAGATTATACAGGTATACTGTAGCTTTAAAAAATCAATCAAATGATGCGCGAGATCTATTTATCATCTTTAAATTCAGAAACCGCACTATCATTCATGTGCATAAGCTTAGAGTAAATAAAAATTCATGCCAATAAAATTTGACTTGAATCAATACATATGCATAAGAATTATAATAGGCGTATATAATAAAACAAAAGATTCTTAAAAAAATAAATAAAAACCCCCTTATTTTTAATTATTAATTTAGAAATGTACTGCTGGGCAAAAAATACCTATTACGCACCGCTTGAAGGAGATCTACCAGAAGTTTCACATAGGGATAGGACAATGGTAGCGTTATTACCAAAAAATAGCAGCAGCCATCACCTATTTGATGCCATTTTTAGGTATCGTACTACCAATGGGTACCATTCTTCTTGGTTATCGTTGCATTTATGTTCTATTCGCCATGTCTACTTTGGAGATTGCTCTATGATAAGTCTGGTATAAAAACAACACCTAGGAACTAGCATAAATTAGAATTTTTTAGGGATACGATTGAAAGATATTATGGGATTTGCCAACGATAAGTCCAATGTGCAGCCAGGTTCGAAAACTTAGACTTTTCCTTTGATAAAAGCCCCGAGATTTGTATTTTTCATATAACTTTAAGGGGGTCTTCTTACGAAAAAATAAAAGCTTATTTGGACTGCTTTAATTTAGCCCAGAGAAGAGCGAATATCAACGGCTTGGCCGCTCATCTGTCTTCGGTTTTTCGTCATAGGTTCAGATTTGGTTCTACGCATCCTTACCATCATAGGTAATGCGATTTACAAAATTTAACATAGTTGAGTAACGGGAGATCACAGTTGTGAGGTTAGTGATGTAGGGAGAACTGTTGTTCTGTGTAGAGGGTTCGGGGAAAAAAGACTAGACGATGTGAGTGAAAACCTTTATTGAATGGCAGAGATCACTATTTATAGAGATTTGGAAATACCTCGAATTAGATAGTGAGATCCAGGGCTGTCGGGAGTGGGAAAATTGTTGAACTCCATTCAGAGTGGAGCTCCGACAGCCCTGGTGAGACGACCTGCTGATTGGCGTGAGATCATTAGTATGACTAGTTACCTAATTTACTCATGCTACTTCATGCTCTAACTAAGATAAGCGAACTTTTTCAGAATTTTCAAATTCCTAAATCTCCGTTTTTACGAGGCCTACTTAACTTTTCTGTATATCGGCATAAAAGCCCTGTTTTTGTCCAACGTTTTGTTTCAGGTAAGTTAAAACAAATATATATATTTTTATGTTTAATTTTTCGATGTGGTTATTGAGTCGATTTCTGGTATTAGGAGAAAGACCTTTCTATGGGTTCGGAATGGTATTTGATTTAATAGCAGGAAATGGTAAGGGCTACCAAAAACCGTATCTGAAATGATGGTAACCAAAATGGTAGTTTAGGTTGGAAGGAGTCCCCGAATTTTCCAATGATCACATATTGTGATATGCAAATTCGCATTTTGGGTCACGTTCAAAGACATACCGTACAATGCGTTCTGGTTATTAATATTTTCAGTGAAAAGGTAAGAAATTCTATTTTATTTCGAATGCGTGAACTTTGATATTGAGATTTAGGGATTTATATAGAGGTTTTAAACTTAAAGTACTGAGATTTGAGGCTTAAACAATTAGTTTTAAGGTTGTATATTAAAAACTGAAGTTGAATGTTCAAGCTTCGATAATATTACATATGAAAGTTTTAGATTTTATATCATAGGCTAAGGTTTAAATGTGAAGTTGAGTGTTGGATATTTCAGGTCTTCATAATGTTATGGCTCTGGTACTCGGTCTTGGCTTGCGTTTCTTTGTATTCAATTATTTCATGGATATTCTATTCCATACCTTTCGATCAAAGAAGGAAGTTTATCGCTAGAAGACTGGAATTAGCCGATGTTTCATTTAAAAGGATCGACTTTGAAACTGAACTGGAAGAAGTAGGAATATTACTCTTCATTGTCCTCGAGATGAGCCTTGTCGTATGCACTTTGCGTCTATAACCTCGAGACGCACGCATCGAGACTAGAGGGTGATAAGAGGAGCATAGTGCAGAGACACATAGCTAAGACTCGCGGGCACCCCTTCCCCCTTTCTTTGCAAGGGTTCATCTCGGAAACAATGGAGAGTACATTTAAAAATTAAGTTTACTGATGCAGATCAACTTTCTCTTCACTTATAAAATATTGAATTTAATATTTTCAATTTAAGTTCGTTCGGGATTTCATCAAGATGGACGGAGTGTTTGTGTTAAAAATGATAACCATTCATTCTGGAGTGCTGATGTGCACAGAGGTCGTCGATGTCATGTGGGATCAGTTTTTGGCGGAACAAGGCAAATTTTTAATTTTAAACTATTTAAATATATTTAAAATCACGATTTTTTAACAATCTGCACTAAATGCACTCAATTCCAGGACACAAAGTCATTGCTTCTCTATTAGATAATCGAGGTATTTTCTATTTAATAATTAAAATTTAAGTCTATTTGAATTTTCACATTAAGTTCGTATAAACTGAGTTTAAACCTAGACATGCCATTTACATATGCTAAATTGCTATAAATAGGAACTATATAGCACTATATTCATATGTTTACCTATGATATAAATTAGACTAAATGTTCGTTAATTTTGAATTAGTAATTTCAGAAAAGGACGAGTTGGTGGAAGCACGAGCACGCTCAGCAGATCAGACGTCGGAAATTGCCGGGCTAGGATTCGGAAGGAAAACCTCGGTTCTGGTGCCCCTCGTGTCGAGGGAAGACCTCACCCAAACCACACCAATTCCCACAGACCAATTCTTAAGGCCTCCAAGCAGGATGTGATTTTAAGACAACCTAATTACGAAAATTACGATATTGCTGATGCTCAAATCTGGGAGATCAAAAATGAGGAGAGAAAGGAGCGATTTTAGGCGCCAGTTTCTCTCCTACTATTCGCGTGCTATTTCTCAATTTGCTAATCGCTAGAAATAATTGTGCGCCCCACTTTGCACGCCTCCCAGATTTGGGCATCAACAGTATTTTAAAAGCATGGCGATAATTTTGTTGTGTGTTCTTATTTGAGTTGTGATCTATGTTTAGGACAGACAAGTTGAAGCTTAATTAAATAATGTCTTTTAAGATTATATGCTCCAAAAAGCAATTAAAACGATGAGGTTCCTTATTCAGACCTGAATTTATAGCTTAAAATGATGTAAAATATCTAAGAAAAATGGACTTCATAGTTCTATACGTGACGATCTATCCAGGATCTTAATTATATGTCTTTACCTCTAAATCAAATTGATACTCTTGAAAGTGCCTTAAACGTTGTAATTTATTGCTATTACATTAATATTAAATGTGCATACGATTTTGAATAAATAATACGAAATTGAAGATTGAGATTTCCAAGCGTAAAGCATTATATAAAACATGTGAACACCAGCATAAATCAATACTTAAATGAAAATGAAAATTATGCAGAAAAATTGCAAATAAAAAATTCAAATCAGGCCACGCCCATTAACTATCGATTTTAAGGGAAACAAGAAATAACTGAATTTTTTTTAAAGAAGACATATAGCGTAGGAAAAATTCGACCAGTGAACAGAAATTTGACTTAAGAAATTTGGAATTTCGGAAATTTTTTGAGATTTTATCGAAAATCAGTGACTTGAAGTCGACTGACTTGGCCTGTGGCGCCGTATTCTAAATCGTTAAAAATTTAATTTGCAATTATTTCACTTTTTAAAATGTATATTTACTCTAAAAGCACGAATTAAAATATATCGACTTCAAGTAATTTTTAGGGATTTCTATAAACAGCAATTTTAGGGCACTTTATATTTTGATTTTAAGCCTTACCAGACTTATATTTGACGTCCTTGTTACCGCTTCCGTTCTCGATGCTTCCGGAATTAAATCTCGCGATCAGGTCGGAGACTCGCTTTCTTGGAAGCGCTTTGACGTCGTCGTCCCCAGCATCTTTGGCAGCCTTGTTCTGTTCATCGGCCGGCGGCCAGATAACGGCGCCCTTCTTGGTGTGATAGGTCGGGGGGCTTCTGTTCTCGGTGTTTCTGTCTTGGACCTGAGGAATTATCTATATGACACCTCTTTTCATAAAATATGATGCTATTTAAAAGTTATGGCGTTCCTCTAAAATTGTAACGCCCTTTGAAAATCACAGCCCCTTGAAAACATATACTACGCCCTTCTTACCTGGGGAGGAGATGGAGGGCTGTACTTTGGGACGTGGATTTCAGCGTCCAACTCACGGCCAACTTCATCGTCATCCTCGTAGCCACGCTGTTCAGCGACGGCGATAATTTGCTCCTGAAATTAGACGACCTCATTTTTAGGATCACGATACGATGGCGTCATTTACCTGATCAGCAGCGACGTTAGACGTGCGTCTGAAGTCGTCGACGTCAGACTCCAGGAGGATTTCTCCCTCGACTTCTGAAGGATCGATTGAGTATTTTTAAAAGTATAAGTTTAGTCTGAATATATTTATTTAGATCTCAGATGATGATATTTTATAATTGTTTAAATATATCTTTTTAATAATTTAAAGATCTTACGTTCAGGGCAGTTGATGCCTTCGTGGTATTTGGTCACGTATTCTCTTTCTTCGGCCGCCTCGATTTCCAGCTCCTTGTCGTGAGAATTCTGGGACTCCATGCCTACAATTTAAACATATATAAATTTAAAACGGCCTCTTGTATTCCACACCCAATCTTTCTTCTTCCTTACTTCCCTCCCTTACTCTCTCCTCAAAAGTGGATGTGGACTACAAATAGTCATTTAAGAACAAGAGTTATGAAATTTAGATTTTAAATTAATTCGTAAGAAAATTTATGGAAATTATCCCTCTAAATAGAATACTTTATTTGAATCTAATGATAAAGTATTAAATCGTGCTTAAAATTAAAATTGAAAGATAGCATATAAAGCCATGCACAAGTTACGAAGCAAGTATTTCAAAAAAGTTACGCTTCTTATGATTCTCGATCATTTTAGCGCGAATCTTCGTATAAGTAGCTATGTCCATAACGATAATAGGGAAAATCAGGTAGGTCCTTCGAAAAATCTCGACGAAGAAATAAAATGAAGTCCTCCAGCTTTTTCTTGCTCCGTAGGAGGCGTTTGAAACAAATCCGAACAAAAACACATGCATTTTTGATCAATTCGGGAGAAAAATCGCTTCGAAATTCAGCAGGTATTAAGAAAAATCAGACAAAGTAGAGCTTTGTTCTTACGATTTAACCGGAATCTGGTGCTCGAAGAAATTCCGGCAATCCCAGTTCCAGAAAAATCTCGTTCTTTTCTGGAAGTACCATTGGAAATCGAGCTAGAATATCCTGCTCCAGAATAATCCCTCTCAGCTCTCGACCCCGTTCTAGAAGGTGAATCTCTTCTAGTCGAATATCCCGTTCCGGAAAAATCACGGTCCTTTAGGGAATCGGGTCTAGAAACGCTGGCTCCAGAAAAATCTCTTGACTTTCGAGAATCTGTTCTAGAAACGGTTCTAGAATTGTCAAAGCCCATCAGGTAAGACATATAGTCTTCGGATTCGGGATCCGCCATTTTTTTCAGAGCTGCTAAACCGGATGTGCGACGAGTCGACGATGACATTTTCGCTCCAAAACAAAATTTCGAATGTTCCAGAAGGTTTGAGGAGACCAACCGATTTTTATGAGAAGAAATCAACGAAATGCGGAAAAATGAAAAAGAAATTATGACTCAGAAAAATGAACAAAGGCTGGAGTTCTTGAAAAAAAACAAACATTACAAAAGAATCTTGCATCATGCTTTTCAATTTAATTCAATGAAAGCGAAAAAAATCATCATAGTTAGCAGAAGCAAAAATTGGATAAGAGTGGGAAGAAATCTTTAGGATGCAAGTAAAGTGTAAGAGCGTACTCGAACTTGGTAGACAAGTATTCTTATTCGGAATATGTATCAAATTTCCGGGTAGCAAGCTTAATTTGGTCTTAGCACAAGCATACACTTAAGGACATAATATAAACGAACATTTTTCATAGGCAATTCGATATAATTTTGCATACAATTTAGAGGGATATCTGTTTTTTGCAAACACCTTTAAAGATTTTTAATTCGCAAGGGCACCCTCATGATTTTTAGAAACTTGAAAATTTGCTAACTTACTGGCAAAATAGACGTTGTTCTCGATTCGTTCCAGATCCATATTAGGGGCTTTTGGGAAGAATTTGGTGGATGAAGCTGAATAAGGAGATGAGGCAAGAATGTCGATATATGCAAAGAAGGACAGATGGTACGAGATAGCATGAAGAATATAGAGAGTTAGGGGAAAGAGAAAGAAAAGAGCGAGAAAGAATGAGAGTATGAGGAATGGAGAGAGGGCGAGAGAAAAAGGAGAGAAAGGATGAATGAGAAAGAAAAAGATCATTAGGAGCGGAAAGAAAAGAAAAAAGGGCGAGAAAGAATAGACAGACAAGCCCCCAAGCAATTACATGGCGAATTCGCGCATAGCGCGTCTTGAGGATAAGGCAAAAACTGAAGAAATAGAATAAGATCTGAAGAGAGAAAAAAGAAGCAGAGAAAAATTTTTGGAAAAAATCTGAACTGCATCGATCTGAGGAAATAGTGTGGGAAAAGAGGAGAAGGCGGGAAAAGGACAGTCTAAATGAGGCCAAAACCCGGCTGGTATAATGCACAGGATTTGCGCGAAGAAGTCAGTCAGATTCTTGTTTCAATTCATAAATTGCATCATGTCATAATGAATAGCCCCACAAAAAGTCTGCAAGGATTATGAATGAAACTTCGAGAAACCATTGAAATCCCTACAGTAAGACAGCTAAAAATGGTCAAATCCTTGAAGTCTAGGATATTGTCCATATGATAAAGCATAGGCATCGAAGTGTTTCAAATACGGCGCAAGACATTTGAGAATGGTGGCCTAGCAAAGCGGTTGTGCATTGGAGAATGATAAATTTAGTGACGATTTGACAAAATGACTAATTCATTTTTTCCTTCGCAAAAATACAATAAAAATGATGATAAGGATCAATGAAAACAATGAAAGTTGAGTCATTTTTTGAAACTGCATATTTTCTATGGTTAAATATTGAAGAGTTAGAGATACAGAGTAAATTATAACCTAATTTGGCAATGATAACTTGAGTCATTCGTAAGTGAAAGTACAGTTTTTAAGATCATCAGATTGAAATACTCAGTTTAGACAGAAAGATGGCAAGAAAATGTGAAGCTTTTTGAAAAAAATAGAAAAAGTCGAAAACTGAAAAACCAATGATGAATAAGCACATTTTAGAGATATGAAATCGAAAGAGAAGAGAGGGCTGAATTTGAAAACATAACAAAACAAATTCGTCTTATAGCAATCGGTATATTGGGCGTGATAGAATTTTGAGCTTATTTTTGGAAAAATAACGAAACTATTAAAGACTTTTTATGAAGATCAATTATTCCATTATAAAAAGTTGATCTTCGTCAAGAACTATTGAAACAAAGCAAGAATCTAGCAAAAATAATCATTTTGGTGAAGATCAACTTTTTCATAAAAGTAAATAGCAAATCGACATTAGAATAATAAAATTTTGGCTCGAATATTGCAAAATAAGGTAAAGATGAAAAAAACAATAAATCGATAAATTTTATCGTTTTATCGGAACGCTGAGAAGTTACGATTAGCGTATGACACCGAATAGCGCTGAGGGAAGGCCGGGTTGGGGAGAGTGGTTGAAGTAGTGGCCACCGAGGAGGGCGGGTTCACATCGAAGCAATCCTAAATTAGGTCACACGTTTTCGATCGCCTATCCTTAACCATGAGGCTAGAGATTTTTCTCATTTTCTCTAACTGAGAAATATATGTCAGACGACTTTCACCCCTTATTCTTAGACATGGAAAGAGATCCATTCTTTTCTTTCTATAAGTCAATTCCATATAGAGTCTGACTCAGACAGAGCGTATTACGAAATCCGGTAAATTAATGAGTAATAAATTTACTCATCTAGCCATTTTTGGCTTGAATTCGAAATATTTCCATTTGCTAAAGTTTTCAACGTCAACAATATAAAATGGTGCAATTGAAAAATGTAAACATGGTGAATTTTATCGATTTTCTTTTCGACACTTCATTTCAAAAGCACGCTTTCTTCCACTCTCGTCTTTTCTTGTCAAATATAAGTGTTCTCAAACTCCATAAATGGAAAAGGGAGAATAAATATAATCTTTATAAAAAAAATATGTCATATGATAGGATTTAAATTCGAGCGCCAGAGACTAAAGTAAAATTTGTGCAAAACCGTGCGCGTCTTACCTTTCGGCCATAGCGGATCCGATATCCGAAGTAGGAGGCGAGAATTAAGGCGCAAATCGTCGAAAAGAGCAGGAAAAGACAGATGATTGGCAAAAACGAATAATATTCCGAAACTCTGGTGCATTGCTCGACAGACGATGAAACAGGCTGTGAAACTAAAAAGAAGATAATTAAATTTGAATATTTTTTTTAGTTTTTAATCGAATTTGTACAGATTTAAAAAATATTTTTTGAAAAAAAAAACTATTGTTAATGACCGATTGCTTGAGACAAAATAAATGATGCACAAATAGTCGTCAAAGTCATTTCTTGGGGATCAATGAAATGGTGTCTATTCGTTTGCAAACAACGTGCTAATTTCCATGCATCAAAATTTCCTCACTTTTATTCTGTCTCAAGTAATCGGTCAGTGACAATCAAATAATTTCCCACTTTCTTCCGACTCCTGGTTGTTGAGGATGGTGAATGCCTCGGTGATATTCACCAATTCGCCCAGCCGATTCTGCGCAACTTCAATGGCAGCGGAACGCTTGTGTCGGAATCTTAGTCTTTCTGCAGTCAGATTCGAGTTAGTCACTCGCTTGAAGCAGTCCTGAAAAAACGTTTAGGTAAACCTCAATAATTTTCTAGAGTTAGTTTAGAAATTTCTCTTATTGCATCGGTCAAATGAAATGAGACAGTTTGTGTGCTAAGGAGCATCGTTGCGAGAAATGCGCGTCGCGACTATGTGTGCAAAGAGGGAGGCTAGAGTGCCAGAGAAACTAGAGTCAACGGGAAACAAAACAATGGAGAGGGAGTGGGTATGCAATTTCCTCTGTGTCTCTCGCTGTTTTTTCAACACAAGAACTTTCATTTCCTTTGGCCGATATAATATTTTAGCTAATTTGTAAAGTTCGGAAGGTGGCAAGGCATAGTTTAAGGTGAGTTAGAAGAGAAATAGCATGTGGCTTAGAGAAATTATTACCCTACTACCTTACGAACTTTACAAATTTTCAATATGTTACCCGATGGCACTCCTCGCTCCTGAGGCAGACCTGCACATTGCAGTGGACAAACACCGTCGACTGGGCGCCGAATCGAAACGCGTTGAATTTCGAGAAATAGACCTGTTCATTGACGTTGGCTAGAGGGTCGATGACAGACATTTCACTCACGGGGCAACTGAATGAAACATTATGGGACTGAGATTTAAAAAAAAAAAACGGGAATAAGTTTTGAAAGAAAATTGCGAAAAATTTCTTTTCTAAATCCACGTTACTTACCTTCCCTGTACAAAGGTAAGCCTCTGCGCTCCTGGGGTTTGCATGTCTTCACGATCAGAGAACAGGCACTCAATGGGGGTGATTCCGTGGTAAGCCTCTGAAAATGTTTGATTGTCTTTTGGGAGAAATCTCCTTTCAAAAAACGGCATTTGTTTCTAAAACATTTGACTTCTTTCCGAGAATTTTGATCTCTTTTCATGAAAATCGTACCGTCAGGCACCAAAGCGATGAATAGCTCAACGGCGTCGTCCAATTTGGCTGCTCTCAGCGGCTTTCCATTCGCGTTGTGGAAGAACATTTCGACTTTGGGCTTGGGCTTACCACCGATAGAGTCCTCGACTTTTTGATCACTGAAATTTTTTTTATCTTTTTCAGAATTTCAGGTTTATTTTCAGAATTTTTTATCTCGTCTGAAATTTGGAGCACTTTTAGGATTTTGTCTTATCTCTTTTCCAAACTTACCTAGAAACATCATTGAATCTGATGGTTTGGACGCTCCTCGTATAGAGACAGAAGACGTGATTGATTCTGAGGGTTTTCATGATGCTCAAATCGGCATTGTCTTCGAGAGCGATGGTAGTTTCGGCGGTACGGTAGTTGGGCTCCTGACATTATAAAGAATTTCTATGGAAGGAGATGGTCTTCATAATTTTTCCATTGATACCCCTCTTAAATTTCGTATTTCTACAAAAATTTCACATTATTTTTAGAGAAAAACTGATCTTCATCACCAAAATCAATATTCCTACAGTAATCTTGGTTTTTTCGTTTCTCTTCAATTTCCCTAGTCTCTCACCACATCAGCCAACATGACGTCGCATTCTTTCCCATAAGGGACGGTCAGATTGTAGTTGACTTCGCCACTCTCCTTTTTCATCGATGACCCACAAGAGTGCCGCATTTTGTGACCGTAGACGTACACCTCAATAACAACCATAAATGGACTTAGAGTGTTTACTGATAAGACAAGATGATAATCTGTTATTTGATGATGTTCTAGCTCATAAATAGAGGATCGTCATGATACCACCAAATGCGGGTGTTTCGAAAATATTCATTATTTGAAATTTTCAATAGGTCAAAATTTCAAACAAGAATTCGAGGTTTTTAAAAAATTTCATTTTCATATCTTTTCAAAGTTTAAACTTTTTTTTAATTGAAAAATTCCTTAAAAAATTAGCTTGTTTTCAACTTACCACCGGCAGGGAATTTTTATCGGCCATCCATTTCGCAACATCCGGATCGGATTTATTCAACATCACGGTAAGGCTGTCCGCAGAACATGATACTTCGGCCACTAAAAATAGAATTGTTTGAATTTTCAAAAAGAGTTTTTTACTTACCAAAGCCCTCGCCAAAAATTTGCGGTAGGTAGGCGAAAATTAGGAGGACTGACCCGCGTAACATCACCCTTCTCAAGTGTGCAGATTATGATGTTGATGGGTCGAGTTCTGGGGTCAGCTTATCGGGTCCTCTGATAACAATGCTGACAAGGATGTGAGTGAGCAAATGTATGCGCTGGTACAACGGTACGAGGGGATCTAAAAGGCAAGTTAGAGAGGCTAGAGAGAGAAATCCAGAGAATGAGAGCAAAATAAAGTATGGATAGTAGAGAAGAGGGTAAAGAGGCTGAAAATTAGAATATAAGGGGACTGGTTCAATATGGGGTCCACCTTTGGCAGACAGATAATAGTGGGGTCGTAACCATGGAGAGAGATAGTTAAGGGCGCTAGAGAAAGAAAGAAAAAGGAGAAGGAATGAAAAGAGGGAGAGAAAGAAAATCCAAGGGTAAGCTGCCGTTAGGAGCCTTTATAAGGGCACCTGTTCCGGAAACACGAAAGCGAAACCCGCTCGAGGTACAGGTGAGCACAAAATCTTAGAGACCATTAAAATGGAAGAGACGAAAAAGATTCACAGAAGGACAAAATGACAAAAGTCTAACGAGATTATGCTCGAATTGATGACCATTGTTCCCGGTTTTTGGAAAACGTCTGGGATACAAATGTACACCCAAATCAGCACGAAATGATACGCGATTTGAAACAAAGTACCATTATTTCATTATAGCCTTGAACGTTAGGTTTCAGATGATGAATTACTTGAAAAAGTGCTGTCTATTAGAATCTAGCTCAAAATACACTTGATAACAATGATGTGTTATTGAATTCAGGCCTAAATTTAGAATATTCTACCTAAAACTGTATGCAGCATAGTATGAATGAGTAAAGGCGGCTGGTATAAAGCATTAACAATACCTCATTAGCATGGATATTGGTAGATACAGGGGATATAGCCGTGTATAGGTGGGGAGATAATCATTCATGTATAGAAAAGAGTGGCTCTCGAATAAGAGATATGCTAATTTATATTCAACACACATGTGCAGCAGATTCGAGCCGTACCGACAAACAATGCTAATCAAATGAAATATATGAAAGGTTTACTGTATATTTCATCGCAATGAAAAAGAATAGGGTCTAAATTAGGGTTCCCAAGTGGGTATGCCAAATCTCATTCTTGGATAAATCTTGCACCTAAAAGATGATCTGGGTTGTAAATAAGATTTCTGTGAAGAAAAAAGAAAAAGAAAATTCCCTGACCGAAGAAGTCGCAAAAATCCGTCACCCAAAATGAACGCATTTTCGCCGACGAAATACTGCTTGTGCATGGTTGTGTGCGGCTATTTTGTTCTGACTTTTTGCACAGAACCATTTTAACAGGTGTATGGTTGATCTAGGTAGGGTTTTTTGAGTCATTCGAGGGTTTGAAGGGCACCTCCTTCCCAAGTTTGCCGCTTAAGACTACCACGCTTCTGCCACAAACGCATCTTTGCAAAGGGGCGGAGCTTGGGGACCCTACCTAAAACGGATGCTATTTATCATAAGATACCTAAAATCCACATATTTCACGATATATTATGTCTCTTGCATATGAAATTATTATAACATGCAATATGTTTATGTTGGCTGCAGTGTTTCTCCCCTTCCACACAAATTTGAACGATCTTTCCCCCGCTCATCTCACTTTCGATCCCACGCATTATTGTGTCATGGCAACTTGTATTTGACGAGAGGTCGTGTGGTATGTTTAGGTTAAGGGATGAGATAGTATGGGAAAAGAGATTTCGTCATTTACTAAAAAGGATCTCGCCATCCCGTCAAATACGAGTTGCCTCGTACAGTCCTCGTGGAAGTCTTGAGGAAATCGGGGCCAAAAATACAACTTTTAAGTGTTTGAAAGGCGAATTATCGTTCTCCATTTTATCTTTGCATCCACTATTCATTTAGTCTCTCTATGTGTTATCCCGTCGTTTAAGCGTACCTTTCATTATTCGTGTTGTGTAGTATTTTCATTTATTTTGATTTTCTTCAAAATTAGCATTATTTCTTCCAGATTCAGTGTAATACGAGCTGGAATCGACGAAATATTCCGAAGAAAATAATATGGTTCGTCGATATTTTCTAAATCTCCAAAAAGACGTAGCCTTTTTAGGTCGATGGCCCGTCATCTGAATCCACGGACGTCAACCTGAATGAGAAGAATCTTGACGGTAACGCAACTGTCGTAGCCCCTCCAGATTCGGAATCCAACGTCAACGACGATAACGCCGACGTTAAGGACAGAGAGGCTGCCGGTACAGAAGAGAAGAAGGAGAAAATGCTTCGACCCTTGATCGCAAAGGTCCCAGTTAAAGGTAGAGAAATATACGAAACCCTCACCTAAAGGGGATATATGAAATCCTTTTTAGAAGCTGCCAACATCTGTCTATCGTTCAGTGGATGTGGCTTCCTCGGTTCGTACCATTTTGGTGTCGTGTCGTGTCTACTGAAAAATGGACAGGTATGATAATGAGTTTAACGTTGTACCTGATAAAAATCAAAGTTTAAAATTTTAAATTCAGCCATATAAAAAAACCTAAGGTTGAAAATTGCAGCCCCTCGTGAGCAAAGTCACTCGGGTTTCCGGAGCTTCGGCCGGTTCGCTGGTGGCGTCGCTCTTCCTGCTTGTTCCGGACAAGTGAGAATTACAAAAAAGATGCCATTTACGCTAATCACGCCTTAAATTTAGATTGAATGACGGGCTGAATATTCTCTATGAGATGGCCGACGAATTGAATAGTCTCAGGTTGGGAGCGATGACGCCAGGATATTATTTGAACGAGAAACTGATTAAGGTATAACGCTTTTTTAATGACTGGCGTCTTTCAATATTTATGATGCCTTTCAGGTCGTTGACGGTTTTCTCCCCGAAGACATTACGCCGTTACAAGAACGACTCCACATTTCTGTCACTGACCATAAGGTGGGATTTGATATATCCAGAAGAGGAGTTCATATATCCGTTTTTGACAGAAAAGAATTTCATATATCCTCGTTGCAGACCCGAAAGAACAAACTGCTGACTTCATTCACGAATCGCAAATGCCTGATAGACTGCCTGATGAGCTCGTGCTACATCCCGATCTACAGCATGGGGTTCAAGGGTGAGCCACCCTGCATCGACGGATGTGTAAGGGATTTCTCATATATCCTAATTTCTATATCCATTTTGTAAATAGGAATTTCATATATTCCCTCGATTGCAGCACTACATCGACGGTGGCTATTCGAACAACCTGCCTGATTTCGAGGACATGCGGACGGTGACGGTGTCGCCGTTCACGAGCGTTGCCGACATCTGTCCTTCAGACGATAAGGCCTTCTTCGAATGGAACATGAGTGTAGGGAGTCAGCATGTTAGCGTGAGTAAATTTAAAAAAATTATATTTGTAATTTTTATTTTATTATTTGAACATTTTAATTTTAGATTTCTAAACTATTTCTTGAGTTTAGATTCATAACATGTTCGACACACATGATTTTAGAGTTTTTTTTTTTATTTAGAAACTTTATATTTGAATCCTGGATTAATGTGACTTCAAATAATATGCACTTAAATTTTATAATTGAATTCAGGGCTGTAAATGTTTAGAAACGCATAACGAGATAGTGTGTCTTTTCGAGAAAGAGAAAAGCACGCTCTCACTATGTTCTCGAAATACATACTATCTCGTTATGTGCGTCTAAACATTTACAGCCTTGGTTGAGTTACTATTTTCGATTATTCGAATTTCTAATTTCAGGTGAACATGTCGAATATTGTGCGAGGAGCGCAGGCGCTATTCCCGCCGAACCGAGCCATTCTTCAGGACTACTATTTGGCCGGCTACAAGCACGCCTTCAGATACCTGCAAGCCAATGAGATGCTGAAACGGCCTGAGGGGACTTCGATTTAAGAAAAGACGTCATTTATGAATTATTACTTCATTTAGGAAGTATAAAGTGAGTTTTACAAAATAGACATTCTTTAGTTATTAAATGACGTTATTTTAAAAAATTGTTTCGCTTTTGAATAATTCTAGGCACCTATCAAATTTCTATGTCAAAGATTTGAAGACATGATATTCAGCCATCAATATTTAATGTTATTGAATTTGAATATCATGTCATTTTCTAACAAATCGAAATTTCTACACATAAATTTACATACTCGTTAGCAGACGTTGAGACGCTTTCCATCACAAATACCCCCTTACGCGGTGGATTATTCCGTCAGCTCAGTCGGCGTCTGAATTACTATCCTTAATGGGACGAGAGACTATGGCCGAATTTTTGCGGTGGAAAACGTCCCAGCGTCGACTCGCTAAGTTTCCTGTTGACTAGGCAAAAATATTAAATTCACTTGATACAAATCGTGGCCTTAGAAACTAAGTTAAACAGCAATAATCAGTGTATCTTTTCCTTCAATCTACGGGTTTAGAGATTTGTGTCGGATCTAGTCAGACCCAGGGAGAATTTAGAGATAGTACTTTTCTTCAAAATCGTTAAATAAACATTTATATTTGGTTTATTTTACCTTTTATATATGTATCAATTTGAAGGTTCATTAACCTGTGTATACCTAATGTTAAACTGTATTTCAGATACCCTAAATTTGACCCACTCACTAGTTCCTACCCTCTTTTTGGAAAATAGCATGGGGAAGAAAGAGTGGGACCTACAAGAGGCCCTAAATTAACATTTTTAGATCTCCAATTTAAATGTCATTGCTAAGTTTGTTATGCGGCCGAATATTGCGACTATTTCTAACAGTCTTTCGAGTTATTAAGCAGGCTTTCTGCTGTTTCAGGAAGAAGGACCATATTGGCGAGTTGCCATATTCAGGTATATAACTTTTAATGATCAAATCGAAACTGTTGAAATATAAATTTCAAAATAAGAAGTCTTTATTTAAACCATAAACGTCGTATAAATTATATTAATCCTAGACTTCGTATTAAAATTATATTTACTTTTAAATTAAATAATGCTATAATTTAAGTAGCCGTGCACCGTTCTCCCACTCCGCCTAACATTCCTAATTATTCGAATTCTGGTACAGCATATTACGGCACCGCTTCCGGAACTACTTCGGGAAATAACGATCCCTGGTCAGCTGGTTGGGACGAAAAGGCTGAAGTAGAGGATAAAATTGAGCAGTGGAGAAATCAGATGACCCAGTCAAATGCACAGGCATAAATATTTTAAATTAATATTAACTCATATATTAATATATTTTGAATGTAAATTCAGATATAAACTATTTAAAGCTATAATTAGCATTAGAATATATGCTCTAGTTACTAGAATTAGGGATATTAACAGTTGAATGATAACTTAAGAGTTTAGCTAAATTTATAAATTACAGACTTCGAGGTCATCGACTGAAGAACCGGATTTCTTCGGTGACATGGCACCTCAGATTAAGAAGGCCAAAAAAGTAGGACATTAAATAGTTTTATTTGTAATTAAACATTTTTTTGAATTATTAATTATTATTTAAACTTTAGGCCATACTCGTGCCCAAATCAAACATGAGAAGCCCAACTGAAAGAAGAAACATGTTTGGTTTCGAAGATGAAGGAGCTATTCCAACATCGGTGCGTATTTATTTAAATTTATTACTAAGCAAAATAATATTCACAATTAAAATACTTGTACTTATTATTAATATATATCATGATGCAGCTCAATTAAAATATCGATATCTTCAAATATTATGCTTTTTAAAGTAAAGGCCGTACTGAGGATAAATGATATGTTGTTTGAAAGTTATTATATAAGCATATCTAAGATCATTTAGTTTGCGAGGCGTTTACGAGATCGCTCTCTGAGTAAATTGCGTCGGTTGAGAATCTGGAAAAATTAGGATTTTTTGACTGCGGTTTTCTTGAGTAATTCGTCGTCGGGTTTTGGTTCGATGATTTCTGCCTTTTTCGAGGAAATTGTCACGTCTCCAGAAACCTTGGAGTTTTTGCCGGTCCTCAGTTTTTCTCGCTCCAATTTCGCGTTCACCAAATTGAATCGTCTTTTTGAAGCCTCATCCATTCTCTGAAAAACACGGAAAAATGATGTTTTACGCTAATTTTTAACTTTTTTTTTATAACTTTCTTATGAAAATTGAATTTTTTACCAAAATGTATTAAATTTTTACAAGAAAAACATTTTGATTTTTGACCTTTTAGATCTGCAATGGCAAGCGATAAAACCTGCGATTTTTTCACAAGTACAACTATCATCAAGGTCAAATACTTGTGACATGGTTTGATTCAAAAATTGGAGAAATTTCATGTTAACTGAAAATATTTCGCTTTTTTCGATCGAATTAGATAAGAAAAATACGTAAAGATTTCGAATTTTCGGCATTTTTAACGCTACGATGCTCCTTTTTTCATAATTTCGAAGGCGTTATGCAATTTTCTTACATCAGCATCGCAATGATCCCTTTCCACGGTGTATTGGCAGACTTCCAAAGAAACGTCGACCCTTGAATCTCCATCTCTGTAATCAAGTTCATAATTTGACTAAAACTAACAAAAAATTGTTTTGGGTTCGAAAATTTAGTCAAGTTCATTTTAATCCAAAATTAGGCTTGACGAAGACTAAACAGATTTCTAATTAAGCACCTGTTCATCAAAATATTCCTGATGTAATGATTTGCGGCCAAAACGGGGTTGGTTCGGACTGAGGGCCCTACGACGGCAATAGATTCAGGCTCTCTCCATTCACACTTCTCTCGACCAAGACCGTCTAAACTCAGGGGACATATGAAATCTTAGGATATATGAAATCCTAAAATATACAGGGAAATGAGTGAGAATATCGGCCTGAGTTTCTCTATTCAAATCCTGAGAAAGTTAGCTGATGCATGATTTTCAACGAAGATATATTTCTAAATCTATTTAAAATCTATCATGCCAAAGCAAATCATGATGAAAATTGAATGATTTTTAATGAAGATGATCAGCTTTTTCTCTATGAAAAGACCTACCCATTTCTATCCTGGTCGACAGAGAAGCGCAACAAAGCACCATTGCGGACTTGGCGTTGAGTAAAAGTCCCGACACGAAGGTTCTTCGACCCCTAAAATTTGTGAAAAGTTGAAAATACATGAGAATTTTCGGAGGTACTTACCGATATGCGGTGTATGAAACGTGATCGTTGCACGAATTTTTCCACTCACAATCCACCGCGCAGGAATACGGGATAAACTTAGCGCATACAGCGTTGTTCGACTCGAAGCTTCAAATTGACGACTATAATCGAGAACGTTTTTAAAGACTAACCTAAATAGTTTCTGCCCGATGTAGCATTGAACCGCAGAATAAATGACTTGAATCAATGATAGGAGAATTAGGAATCGAAGCCACATGTTGCCTAAAAACTAAAAGAATTTTGATAGAGATCATCGCTTTTCTAAAGAGTAAATTCGAAGAAATGGCATAATATGCTACATATTTCGCTAAAATCATGAAGATCAGCCTGTTGTATCGCGAAAATTTGCGAAATTCACAAAATAAGTAAAACTATTCGTTAAGGCCATGAAGATCAACCTTATCTTCGCAGATATTGTTGAGGGCTTACTAAGGAAGGCGGTTTGAGGTCAAATTGGAAGATTCCAAACCCTGAACCGGTCAAAATGATTACAGTTTTTTGCTTATTGACATAAGGGAATGACTTATCGGATTTAGAAGACAGAGATAATGTGATTTGAGAGATCTCAGAGAAAGAGATAAGATAAGGCAAGGCATCCCATATAGGGACATGTTTGTTTTATGAGGGGAGAGATTTATTGATGTGATGTAATCAGACAGCATTCGGTTTTTGACTAATAAGAAGTGATCAGAATAGCAAGTGGCGTCTGACAAGTGTCAGATTAAATCATGAATGCCAAAAAATTTGGAGATTTGAAAAATATTTGATTTTTGGTACATTTGAAGAAAAAAAAGTGAAAATACCCAAGTTTTACTGAATCACATAACATTCTCTAGATGGAAAGTCAGATAAGCTAAGATTGGCAGAAAAAGTAAAGATGGAGAAAACATGACGGAGTATAGAAAGCGAAAGTTTCTGGATGATTCTGAAGGCGTGAAGCAAATAGATAGATAGGCAAGCTATTGAATAAGAAATAGTGAAAACATTTGCCCACTATCTAAACTGCATATTCCAAGATATATCCAATCCTGTTTAATACCCTATGCTTCATCATAGAGTGGTAAAATAAATTGAAATATTCAGTCCTGTTTTTCGGCAATATTCCTAATCATGTGACTCATAGTTTTTAAATGATCAAGAAAGTGAATCTAGTGGTTTTCGTGGACGTTCAGAAACCTCTCGAATGACTTAGGATTCAGTTAAATTCTGACCAAATATGGCAAAAGCATCTAATTTAGACATATTAGACGGCGAAATTTGCAGACACGTTTACTTTTTGTAAGCGTACTGAATTTTTCCGCACTACTTACTACTTAAACATGATATTACGGTGATAATTAATCAAATATGCGCGCTCTTACTATACAGTTAAAAGTAATTCGAATTAGATAGGGCAGAGAAAACAGTCCGCTGGTATTTACGAAAAGTGGGAAACGCGTCGAGTTTTGGCATTCAATGAAGGTTTCGAGTGAATTGTTAATAGATCTCTCGTGGCAAGTGGCTTAAGCAAGTATACATATTGTTTGAATGATTTCAGAACTGAAGCTTTGACCCTCAACTTTACAATGCAAAAAGCGCAACGAAACATCTTAATCTGAGTAGACAAAATCGCAACAACAAATAAACCATATACTTATAAATTTAAGATAGAAGTTTAACTTGATATTTTAGCCCGCAAACCAATTGGGAGAGCTAGATGATAGTGGTGCCGGATGGGATGATGATCTAGATTCAACTTTAAATCAGGTATATTTTAAACTTCAAGTTATGATATTTAGAATTTAGATATATCTTTGTTATTTAGGTCTCAGTAATATATTTAACTTTAGAACTAAGACATACGTTGATGCTTAAGATTTATATGTATATTTAGTAGTGAATATCCGTGGTTTACAATTTTTGAATTTTAAAAATTTAAGCATCGCTCCGAAAAACATCGAGCTCGACAGGAAGAGCATGAACGAAGATTCCAAGAAAGGAAGGCCGCTAGATCTTCAGGGTTCCAATGATTTAAGCATCAAAATGAGCTTTTCCCAATTTAAGTATTTCCATGATTTAAGCCGTTTGTGATTTATATTTATGATATTTTTTATTTGAAAATCTCAGTTATAATGGGTACTATCATGATTTGATTCAACTGTATGAAATATGTGTAAATTTTTTATTCAATTCAAATAAAAAGCTACCAAAGAAAATCTAGAATTTTTCGTCGGGGTGACATTTCTGGTAGTATTCGATAACGTCTTCCACCATAGCCAAAGTCTTTTCACGGATTCTTTCCAATACCTAACATTTAATTTATAATTTAGGCTAATGTTAATTCTTATATAAATTTAAATTTTTAGATAAGTATTTTATGTAAGTCAACTTTTAGGTAAGCGCTAATTTTTAGACAAGTGTTAATTACTAAGTAATTATTTATTTAGGTAAGTATTAATTTTTGGGCAACTACCTCCTCTCTGTCCGGCCTTTCTGAGTTGTTATTGCTCTCAAATAATGACTGAATTGAGATAACGATGAATATTCCCGCAAAAGCCATGAAGTTATCGCAGCACGTTTCAAGCTAGAAAATCGATATTTTGGGGGCGTGCTCTATCTTTATATATTGAAATACCTGCGCAAAGGTATAGGGAGGCTCAGCGCCATCCATTTCTTCTTCGAGGTATTTATATAAGGTCTTCAAAACTTCGTCTTTATATTTTCTTCGATCCTTCCCAGATAAAGATGCCATTAAAAACCTACAGACGTCTACAGCGGGGCATCCGAAATGCGAAGTCTAAATTTCCAACGACGATATTTTCCCAGAGTACGCTTAAATACCTGCCAATCAATTATAGCGGCTAGCTCATGACGACCATTATTTTCCTTCTTCCAGAGTAAATTCGTGGACCACATATCACCATGACATAGGACCCTACTAACGCCTGAATTTGAAATTATTATTTTATCTTTAGTTAACTAATGGGTCTATGCAATACTGCATAATTTAATGAACGGAGCCTATTCTTTTTCCCCTCTTTTCAAAAGAGTTGAAATAGGAAGAGAAAGACCACGCCCATAGAGATGTTTATTTTTGAGGTGGTAATATTTCAATTTAAATAAATACCGAGAATATCCGATAGGGTGTCAATTCTTTTGACCCCTTCCTCAGCCATTTCTTTTTCGAAGACATAGGAGAATTTATCCAAAGTCTCCTTAGGAATAGACCCACTGTCGAATTTTCGGAACTGGTCGAGGAATTGTTTTCTTTTCTGAAACATAGTTTTGAATTTAATTTAATTTAAATTATACTTCCTCAGTGAACATTTCGCCGAACAAATTCGAATACAGGTTAATTGGGAGCTTCTCTTTCGTTTCTTCATCTAATTTAGTGCCAATAGCTTGAAAAACGGCTATCATTCTGAGGGGCTGAATTTAAATTTGAATGAATTTTTATTATTATTTTTTAAAATTTGAATTTACTTCTTTCATATCTTCAAAAGTAATGTTATCATAGACTTGTAGCTCGCAAGATTCGACGTATTCCATCATCAAATTTCCCTTATGGGTATTGTGCTCGTCGAATTTTTTCGTCGCCATAACCTGCAATTTGAAATATATTTGAACTTAATCTTAAATATACAAGTGAGATTTGATGTTCTTAGTCTGTTTAAAAGCTGATTCTCCATATATAGAATATTCAATGTTGCTTACGAGAGGAATCTTAATTTTCCCATTCGCATACTTCTGGATGATTTCATAGACCAGGCATTCGCTATTATGCACTCGAGTGCAAATACCTTGCCACATTTCGAGCATTCGATCGTCGATATTCCAGTCTCTGCCTTTCTGGGCCATTAATTCGTTGAAATCCAGAAAATTCATCACCGATGGAATCTGAAATAAGCGGATATATGAAATTCAGACTTCTCAAAACTAGGACCCACAAAAAATAGTATCTTTTTAAGAGAAAAAAAGAACTTTTTACTCTCTCAGTATGACACTTATTTTTGCAAATCGAGTTTGGTGAAGTTCGTTGAAATCCCTTAAATTCCAAGTATATTAAAATACCTTGGCAATTAAAGCCTTCGGTAATCGATCTTCCCCATTTTGCCAATCCGCCTCTATCAGTGCCATTCGAGAGGTAAATCCTCTGCCCAAACTCAGATTCCGAACGGTTTTGTTCGGGCCGAATGTCGCCTTGGTTTTCAATGCATTTTGAGCGTCTTGTTCGATTTCTTCCCAGGAAATATGGGTTTTCAGAATACCGTCTCCGGGGGTGGAAAGGAGCTTCGACATTTTCTAAAACTAAAAAATAAAAAATATAGAATTTTCGAATAGACCAGACATGCACATGTGCAATTTATACTTAAGCAATGGAAGTGCACGAGTTTATCATTGATTCCCAAGAAGCTTATATTCATATATTCTGAGACTTTACAACTAATGATCAATTGATAAGGGGAAAATTCTACCCAACAAAGTCGAATCAAATGTTTATGCCGTACCTAAATCAGGCAAAGTCACCTATCCTTAACCATTAGCATCGAGGTTTCCTAGTCATCGCCAGAACACAAACTATGCAAAAGGCCAAAAAACGGGGCTTGATTAGTGGCAAACCTTTTATCTAACTGTGATGCAATTTTTGCACAACAAACCCGAAATTTATGATTTCTGCTACAAAGCAAATCAGAGAATCTTGAATGCCTCGACTTTTTCCGGTAGGAAAATACAAGTCCCAAAATTATGATGCAAAATCAGCATACACTCTAAAGATTATAAGTCCAGAAAATTCCGATATAAAATTTGGATGCACTTTTTAAAATTAACTTTCGAAAAAACTGACCTTGATTACCCATTTCACGCCGTCATTAAACAGTCTACTTTTCGAAGTCCCGCACAAAACTGACGACGATCAGAAAATGAGCAGCAGAAGCCGGTATGACGAGAAAAACTCGTTGATCTACATGGATCCACACAAAAATCCTGAAAAATCCATTATATTTCGCATACAGATCTTACCGGTTCTACATGCTCTGCAAAATCATCCTAATTTTTTCAGCAGCCGCTCTTCTCACTCCCGTTCTAGCTCCAGAACTCGTTCCGCATCGAGTTCCGCAAATCGTCGTTCGCGCCGCAGTTCCCGTTCTTCGAAAGGGAGTACGGCCAGCACGAGATCGGTAAGGATCGAGAAAACTCTAGAACAAGACAATTTTTTCCAGAACCTACCTAAACTTTCGAATTTTCCAGACCAAATCGGCCGTCTCGGGAAGCTCCATAAGCTCCAGGTGCTCGAGAAAGTCGCCGAGGGGTCGCAGTCGCAGGTAAAAGGCGTCATCTAACGCCATGACGTCACAGGCTGATTTTCATTTTTAAAAATGACACCTTTCAGTCGCTCCCGCTCGTCGTCCCGCAGCTCGCGCGCTGCCCTCTCTCCTGATGTCTACTCCATGAAGCGCACGGTAGGAGGATGTCACCTGAAAATAATGCCAATAATGCCTTTTAAAAACTACGC
This sequence comes from Diploscapter coronatus, assembly GCA_964036155.1. NCBI lineage: Eukaryota > Metazoa > Nematoda > Chromadorea > Rhabditida > Rhabditidae > Diploscapter > Diploscapter coronatus. Next base: position 79,219,987 of record OZ038423.1, on the reverse strand, counting down.
CCCTATAAAATTACGTCATCTATGATTAGCATTAGAAAAGACACCACCTTAAACTAGCATCATGAAAAGGCGTCATAAAAATAACGCCTTTTTAACGCTAATCTTCAGCCGAATGGCAGCTACGATATGTCGTTCCCCTCGATGCCCTCGATGAGCCAGCTGAGAAAGATGTCGGCCGACGGAAGTTTGCAGGGAGCGATCAGGTGCCGAGTAAAAAGGATTTCATACCCATTTAATTTTTAGCGCGGATCAGATTCGCCGAAAGTACGGCATGCAGGACGCGTTGGACTCCGTTCCGCACTGGTCCGTCTGGCGTGATGGTACGTTGGCAAGAGTTGAAAAATTTCAATTTTAAGAGACGCTTTAAACTGAATCATAAAAATTTCGAGGGGAAAAGCTGATCTATAGTTTTTCTTCTAGAACCGGTCCAAAAGACTTTCCAAACCCGATTAAAATTTTTTTGTTTTCCAGATCCCTCGACCGACTCTTCGCTTTCGGCTTCGCGACGCCAGTCCCTCCAGCGGCGTCGCAGCTATCCGAACTCCCAAGCCAACGCTCCGATCGGGGCGTTCGACCCCGTGCGTCGCAAGCTCACCTACGACAGCGCCGATAGTTCGATTGGAGAGCGTAAGTACATAACGCCAATGGCGCTATTAAGTGTCGCTATTATAATAAAAATAACATCTTTTAAAAAACAATAACGTCAGTGGAAAGTTTCTAGGCCGCACCCAGGACCACGTGCTGCACTTCAAGGCATTGATCAACGGACGTCCCTGGGCGACGGATCACAACATCACTCTGGAGGTTGGAAAACTCAAATAATTCTAGAAAATCTTTGTAAAAATCTGAAATATTGGAACAAATTTGACTGAATTTCGGAAAATTCCAGAGCTACGAGGGCGGGCCGCTGGACTTCGTGCCCGAAGAGGTGTCCCTGGACGGCGTCGTCCTCTGGAAAAACGCCGAACCCCCCACTGACATTCCGCACCAATTCAACTAACCCAATATAGCAAGTTGGTTTCTGGAACATTTTTCAATGTTTTCGAAGTTTCTGAAGTTGTTTCACTCTAAAAGACGAAGTTGGAAAACTTCGATTCGACAATTTTTCACCCTAAATATTATTCTTGAAAAATGCTATTTTCTCGAATTTTCATCATGCTGATCCAAAAATTGCATTTCAGACCTCCACCAAATGCAGCTCTATCAAATTCATACTGATCTGACGACGAATCTAAAGTGCAACATGTAAGACGAGAATAAAGCTTTTGAGAGGTAATACGATGTCGAATTTTGTCCCTAAATTGTTTTCTTCGCTCTAAAGTTGTCGTTAAATTGTTATGCAGTAAAGGGATTGCGTGTCAGCACTCAATTGCATCATCACCGATAACTAATTCATGCAAATCGCTCATTTCTGTCTCTATTTTATCATCGATTTTCCTCATTTTAGGGAAAGGGGGCGGGAACTATGGGAATGAAAGTTTTGCAGCTCTACCCCCTCATTTTTCACAATATTCAAACTTACAATATTTATATATATCGTATCTCTCTCTCTTTCTTTATGTTCTCTATGATATATATTGGCAAATTATAGGAATTTTCCAAGTTTTATTTCTCACCCTTTACCTATGAACCTTTACACAATTGCCTCTAAATATAGATCGGAAAAATTTTCACTTATCTTCCCACACTTTATCATTCATTCATGATTTGATAATATCGTCGGGTACATCACACGACTAGTTTTAGTTAAAGTGCCAGATTATTCGTCGATTTTCATATGCGTTGACGCACACTAACCTAGGATTGATTTTTCAGACCGACTTACCAATTTTGAGAGATCGCTAGTCTGAAATATGCGCAGGAATTTTTAACCATCGATTGAATTTTCGCCAACTTATTACCTTGAAATTTGAACAATCATGCCCGATTCAGTGCTAGAACATCAGGCTAGTTTTTACACAAAAAAATGAATTTTCTTGATTCTAAGATATTTTAGCTAGTGGTCTCCCGCCATCCCGTAGTGAATTTCACTAGAAATGTCATAGCCAATGTGAAGGCAAGTTGAAAAACGAAATTTAGCATCGGACCCACACATTTTAGGTCAACCAACTCCTAACCTCAGTGGCAATTTTAATATCATTCTATTGGCTGATATGCTCTTTATTCGGATTACACATAGGTAAACTCGACTATTTGGAAACCGTGAGACCACAAGAGACGAAGACATAGGCGAAATAATATAAGGCTATGGTAGGGTATGGGGTGATAGGCTTTCTTTGCACACATTATTTTTCAATTATCGTGTCTCGTGATCTCGCGGTTCCCAAATTGCCGGTAAACCCAAAAACAACGTTTTAGAAATGCGAACTTTTGAAACTTTTTCAGCCCACCCGCTTACCACCTCGCCAGTTCAATCTAATGTACCGTTATGCATAGCTTCGTTATTCGTTTTATTAATCTGCTCCCATTTCTTCGGCTTCATATTCAATTTTGGGTTTGTGCCCCCTGAGTCAGGTATTATCAATGGCCGATAACTTGGGACAAAATAAACGATGCAGAGATACAAGTATGAAAAGCGTGCATTGCGTATGCACAAATAGTCGTCAAAGTCATTTCTTGGGGATCAATGAAATGGCGTCTATTCGTTTGCAAACAACGCGCTAATTTCCATGCATCAAAATTCTCTCACTTTTATTCTGTCTCAAGTTATCAGTCATTGAGAATAAGTCATAAAAATGCAATTTTTTGTTAAATTTTTCGATTTTCAGCAGCTTTATTAGTCGGATTTTGCTTTCGGAACGTCTATTTCATGCAGGGGTTGATTAATATCTCCGAATATTGGATGTTTGTCGTTACTGAATCTGCTCTAGCAATTTTAATCGTCCGTCTTTGTGCACATTTAGACCTACCGGCTATAGGCTTCAATCCGGTAAAAATTCAATGTTCCACTTCCCCCGACTTACCCAGGCTTTAGGCCCTACCATTTTCCCTGGCTTTGATACCAACGTTGGTGGAGTGCATAAGCATAGCCGCAATATCGATCTTAGTATGGAAATTCAGCCCTCAAATGGGGATTCTTTTTGGGTGAGTCCACTGATGGTGCTGAAAAATATTTCTTCAGACTCACCCTTTCTGCCGCTTCATTCTCGATAATTTCAAGGGTTATCTCAAAAATCAGGCATAGGAAGTTGGAAATAAACAGGGTAGTTTATTTGAAATATGCTAATTTCTAGATGTCCTTTTTCAGAGCATACCCACGACCATTGAAAGTGCAGTATGTATCGAGGGAATTTTCCTAATAGCGGCGATTTCTATAGCCACTGAAATCGTGTTTATTAAAGGTCCTAAAACTTTCAATTTACCTACATTTTAAGCTTACCTGTATTTTAAGATAGTGTTTTATCCTCTATCGGACTTACCATAGGTGAAATCGCTTTGGGCATAGTGGTGGGATTTTTATCTGGTAGGGAAATTTAGGACTATTTATAAGTTCGTTAAATTATTGCCCTAGGAGCCTTTTTAACATCTTTCCCGAAATCCCACACTCAGTATTATCAATTCACCAGGGGCCTATTGCTAGTACTATCCGCGACAGTTTACATCATAGGCAAGTCAATCTGAAGTTCTTCCTAAATTTCAATTCTTTAGGCTCTCAAGTCATTGGTTTAAGATGTGGCGGAATATTTTCCGCTATTCTTCTATCTTTAACGTCAACTTTAAATTGGAGACTGGAAAACAGGAAAAATGTCGATGTTTACGAGAAATTTTCCAACTTACCAAGAATTTAAGATTCATAATCTATGCTCTGGATTTGGGTATATCTGGGATAAAATTAGTCTGCCATTGTTATTTGCAGTAGCGGGATATCAGTTGGATTTTCATAAGGTAAAATCCCCCTTACTTATGGTAACTTACCTAAAATTCAATTGGTCTTAAACATATTAAAAATATTTCGAACTTACCTAAAAGTTCAATAAATTTTGCTACTCAAAACAAATTTCCAATAGTTAAAAAAAAACTTACCAAAAACCTCAATTATTGTTAACCTATAAAATAAATTATTCATAAATTTGCCTAAAATTTATGAATAATTTATTTTTAGTATAATAAAAATATTCGTAATATATTTTCAACGGCCTTTTGTATTCTACACCCACTTTTTGAGGAGAGAATAGGGGAGGAAGGTAGGGAAAAAGGAAAAAGTGGGTGTGGAATACAAGAGACCATTTTCAAGTTACCTAAAAATTCAGGTTACTTCATCTCTAGTCGGTATCTGTTTCGCGCTAATTTGTCTCGGGCTATTTTTACGTCTTCTGGCTTCAATAATTTTCGCTGGTTGTACAAGTTTGGACTTCAAACAACAAATCGTCGTCGCGTTTTCATTCATGCCGAAGGGGACTTTACAGGTGTTTATAATTTTTAAACTTTATATCGTTATATTATTAGTGTCTTTTTATTTGATATATATTTTGTTTAATTGAATATTTTAAAATTTAGATGATCATTGCACCCGCGACTATTTTAGCGAGTAAATCTATGACTCAATATAGAGATGAGGCGGAAATCGTAAATTTGTTACTTTGTAATTTAAAAAAAAAATTCAATTTTTAAGTTATTATTGGCCTGCGTATTAACCGCGTTAGTTAGTGGATCTATTGCTAGCGTCTTATTACATTTATTCTCCCCATTCCTGTTGATCAAAAGAAATGAGGTAGGTTTATGCTAATTTTGGAATTATATAAATTAATAAATTCGATTTTATTTATTTATTTCAATAAAATATAAATAACTCGAAATACAAAACTATATATTAAATCCTCATTATATAGATTTGGGCCAATTAAATCGCGATACAAAGCCCAAAATAAAGAATGTCCCTAATAAAGAGACTGATTTCAGCCATATTTTGGCGTGGAACAAATTCGGGTTTAGGTTTTTAAAATTTTATTTTTGGCCCAAGTAGTGCAGAATTTAATTCTACGCAATTTTCCACGCCAAATTTTCCCAAAAACTTAACAATTTTCAAAAATATAATATTAGAAGTCGAAATAGCGTATTTTCTCTTATTCTAGACTAACTTAGACACTGTTACTTATGGTACTTGCACTGACTTTTATTAGAACTTTATCTAAATACTGAAGGATAGATATTTATGCTTGTGTCAATGCAAATTTAGATCCGTTCTTCTGATAGCCCGACTAATAATCCTGAGATCGGAATAAACAACAGTCTCCCTAACCCTAACGCACCGAGAGAGTCGCCTAGAGATTTAATTGATCCCAAAGACGTAGCCCATTTATAGGTCTTTTATTCTAAATAGAAGCTTAGCTCTTCTATTTTCCACTTAGAATTCGTCTGCTTCGCATTATGATTTTGTGTACCATGCAAAATTTTGCTTTATATCTAGTCATTTTTTATTAATTGGCAAAAATAAATCGAATTCAAATTGAAAAATAACATCAGTGTTAATGATATTGTATCAGTGAATTTGTAGCATAATAGATATAGAATTCGCAATTGAGAAAATATACAGAACAAATTAGAATCTAACTCTTTAGTATTTTTCAATAAGCATTAAAATTTGAGCTGCCAAAATGTCTAGAAAGATGCAAAGGGAAGATATAGATATAAGCTACCCAATTTAGGGTACAAGTAATAATAAAAATAGCAGCATAAAATATTCGATGATTAATATTTACATTGATATAGGTCGGCTATATAAATATTGAAAAATTTGGGTCTAAGTTCAATCATTTAAAAAAAAAAATGTCCCGCAAATTAAAAATCAAAATAATCTACTCAGAGTATATTTCCGCGCGCGTTATAGTGAAAGCTCGTATTAAAAATAAAAGAAAATCTGGAATGTGCGATTTAAAATTCAGGTTCAAGTAAGCTGTATTCTAGAAATGCCTATGCAAAGTATGGATTATCAGAATAAGTTATTATATGCAAAAATATAATAAGTATCACTCAGTAAAACATTTGTGAAATCTTCCGTGAATTTCGAACATAATAAATTGCACAAATGCTCAAAAATAATCGTAAGTACCAAAATGATATGAATTGCAATGGCGTGTAAGCATTCTTAGTATTTTGAGCGGTGATATGCTACTTTCGAGATATCATAATTGCGATATAAATTACTCGGTGATTACACCCAAGAAAAAAGGTGTAGGAGCGTTAAAATCAATAAATCTAAAAAATAACGCCACTACACCCTTTAAATATGACGTCATATCAGACTGTTATCATGAGTGCTTGGTGAGGGGTGGTCTTCGGTATTTTCGCCGCCCTTCATTCTCGTTCGAGCGAAATCTTCGAAGATAAAGTCATCATCATCAAGCGGGTTACACCTGAAGGATTTCATATATCTGAGATTCATATATCCCAGGATTTCCATATATCCGAACATATAAAATTCAGAAGTTCACATATCCCCCTACCCTTCATCATTCAGCTGTATCAAATCGATATCCAATGGGTTAGCTTCTGAGCCAGGCTGGGGTATAAGCGATGGTAGCCTTTCTCGGTCCTAAATTTTATTTTAAATTGTAATCTTAAAATTACATATTATCAATGACCGATAACTTGAGACAGAGTGAATAGTGCACAAATTCGAATATGCGAAGTGCGCATTGCGTATGCACAAATAGTCGCTTAACTTTTCTTCTCAATATGATGTAAAATAGCGTAGAATGTGCTGCAAACAGCGCGCGCATAAAAATCGCTTTATTTATTTCGTCTCGAGTAATCGACCATTTACAATATTTGTTTACCTTTTTATCGGGCGTTTCAGCGGGTTTAGCGTGTGTCAGCGTAAATGGCAATTCGGCGGTTAAATCACCGCCCAACGGACCGCCGATAGAAGCCTTGATTTTCACCTTGTATTGAACGACGATACCAAGGTTTTCTCGAGAGGTATTTCCGTCGATTCGAAAACTTTAAGATTAATGTAACTTATAATAACTTTCAATTTTAAAAATATAATAATTTAGATTAGCCATGAAACTTTATTTTATATACATTTTTAATTACAATTAAATATTTTCTTACATCGTACTACTGGCTAAATTCGTATCCTCATGCTTTAATTGACCATCCAAAGCAAGTCCTCGCTTGTCTTTATTGTATCGCAGCAAAGGACAAACAGAATAGACTTTTGATAAGGTAGCCCCAGGTCCAACTGGGAAACCTTCGCTGAAATTAAGATGTGTAAAATTTGGATATGTGAAATATTATTTTAATTTCTCTTCTAAAATTTAAAGTCTAGTATTTTAAAAAATTTGTTTGCCATAATGTTAATGATGCTTATTCTAAAAATTATGTATATATAAAAAAATTTTGCATACTTGCTTTCAACTTTGGCAACTTCACAAGTGTAAGACGCTGTGGTAAACAGGCATATATCGGCTACTTGGATTACGCTGACCTAAAATTTGAATTGTTAAGAATAGGTAAACTTGGTCTCTTGTGTTCCACATTCACATCCACTTTTTCTTTTCCCCCTACCCCCTACCTTCTTTCTCTACTATTCTCCTCAAAGAGTGGGTGTGGAATACAAAAAGTCGGTACATTTAAATTTTACCTTCATTTTCTTGACGGTTTTATTGCTATTGTTTTGCAAGTGGACGTTGACCGCTATGCTTTCGCCGTGGTAATACATCTGAAGATAACAATTTGTTAAAGCATTTCCAGGTATATTAAATATTGAATATTCAGGTGATATTAATCATTTTTCTACCTTTTCTAATTCAACTATATTTCAGGCGTTAAAATAAAACGACGATTAATTTGCTTATATTTTAGTGTTAAATTAAATATTTTTATTAAGCCATATTATACTTTCTAGGTATACAACTAAACTACCTCCTTATCCAAAGAGGCCTCCATGTGTAGGAGTCCAGGCGACATCATGAACTCTTTGGAAACCTCAACCATAGGTTGCGATCTAGCTTCCCAAGGTGCGTATGTTAACTTCCTTATAGCGAGGCGGACCGAGTTGCTAGAATTAATATTTTCTATGCCCAAATCTGTGAGGCGTGCAAAGTGGTGCACGGTTATTTTTAGTGGATAGAAAATCGAGAAATGAGACGCGAAAAGGAGAAAGTGGCCTAAAGTCGCTTCTTTCTCCTCCCATTTTTGACCTCCTAGATTTCGGCATCAATAATAACTTTTAGGCGTATTTTAAATTTAATAAATTATATTTTTATTTTAATTGTATATAAACATGTAAAATTTTAAATGGCAATAACTGTTTAAAAGTTTTTCAAAGTTTAAATAATTTGAAACCATACTGTTTCTTAGGTTTATCCACCGAACAATCCATGCCGTTAACCATGGTCTTTAATTCATAATCCACACCACATGGTTTTCCCGTATCTCCTGGGGCGGGCTTAAAGTTTTTTTTTTTATTTAATTTATTATTTAAAATACGATATCGTATACGATAAAATGATAATATGTTTGAACTTTGATTTTATTTAAACTAATACCTGTAAAGTGACACTACTAGCTGATCTGGGAGCGATTTCAAACCAGAACGGGTACGCGTTTCCACCTAGCTTGCGCTTTAGTCGCTCCTGCAGCCTTGTTAACGGCCTTTCAGGCTGATCTGGTTCTTGAGGATAGACCTAAAATTCGCACTTCAGTTACATACATTCAGATTGCTCCAATTTAAACTTAGATATCATAATTTAATGCTTTATATTAAATATTAAATACTTATATTCCATTTGAAATTCACCTGATATTGCATAGAAATCAAGTCCTTTCTGAATGTTAACCCAAGAACATCCAAGTCTTCTCGGCCGTAGCGAAAAGCCGCCAACAAATGAGCGGTGACTTTCTTGCCCTCTTTGATATACTCATCATCGATTAGAACCATGCCATCTAAAATGGTGTATGGTTACCAGAGTGGTAAAAATGGTATCTTGCCTATCAAATCTACATAGTCACCACGGTCTATGAAATCTCGCTTCCCCAGATACGTAGTGATTTTACCATTGGGACTCGTCTTTTTGAAGACCCTTAAAGAAAAATGCTTGATTTAAACTTAATCGTCATATTAGTTATTATAATAAATTAAAATATCTATGCCTAAGAAAAAATAAGTTAATTTTAATAATCTAGCTTATATATTAAATAAAATAGACACTACTAAATTTTACCTTGTGCCAGCCTTTTTATCTTCTTCGCCCATGCTTAACTTTTTGATCTTCTTACAGCTGGCCTTTTCCGAGTTTACAAGTCCGGGAGGTATTTTTGCGGATGATGCTAAAGAAAATTATAAAATGGGTGGAGCTAATTTGGGATTTAAATTAAGCAATTCTGACTAAAATGAATTTATTTCGAATTTAGGTAGAGAGATGCTAAAACTCCATTAGAGCAAAAACGCGTGTGCTCCAAAATGAGGGGCGTTCGAGCATCTTTTCACTCTCTCGCTTTTAAACTCTCTAGAGATAATCACTTTCTTCGGACTCTCTTTAGGATATATGCTATTTTGTCATTTTCTCTCTGAACTTTGTTCTCTAACTAATTTTCTGATTCTCTAGACTCTCTCGCGTTTAAATGATATTTAGGCCTATGAATTTCTCTTCTAGTCGACAACCAATTATGTTGAAGTGACTGACATCGAAAGTAGAGATAATCGAAACTGAAGAGTGCGAAAAAGAAAAAAATAGAAAATTTCTGCAACTAAAATTATTAACAGAAGAACGATTATTAACTAACAGCCGAGAACTCATTAAAATGGTTAGACTTTGAAAGCGACTATATATGAGAATTTTAGAGGTGGGGAAATTTACGAAAAAAGGACCTTTAGGAAATTGTCGGTTTTTAGAAATAAATGTCGTGTGAAAATTACTAAATTATATCATTTTTAAAGATTTAAAAGTTAAATATCATCATAGAACCAAGATATATTCAAGTTTAATTCGAGATTTAAAATATATTCAAGTTTCAGGCTATATAAATTTGAGTATGTTTGAAAACAACGAAAGAAAACAATATGTATATATTAATTTTTTTTAATTTTGAATATTTAAGTCCAAAATAGTATTCAAGTTTCAGGCGATATAAATTTGGCTATATTTAGAAAAATGTTGGAAAATAGGGGGTGACAGGGATTTGAGAGGGGATGAGATTTAGCTCACATGAAGCTCTATATACCTAGCTTGTGTACTCTCACTTTATTTTTCTTTTTCCCTATCTTAAATTCGAACACTATTTCGCTTCAACACTAATTGGACATATTCGTGATTCTAATATTTCCTATATCACGCGAAAATGTGTTTCGTTAAAACAACGTGATTTACGCAAATACGCTCTTAAATTAAACTTAAAATATATTAAAATAAAAGTAAAACGTTTCAACAAGACTGTCGGAACTGAGCTTCGAATTTGCCGGAAGTTCAGTTCAAGTTCGATCGCGAAAATTCTTCAGTTCAAGTAAGCTCAAGTTTTATCTTTCGAACTTCTGACAGCTCTGCGTTTCAAAAACTTGAGCTTTATATAATAGGTGAAATTAGAGTATATGTCATACGTTAATTCCGGTTAGTATTTATATTTAATGCAAAATCATCTGCGTTTAGAATACTCTCAAGAAATCAACACTTTTCGATTACTTCATTAATTAAAATGGTAGAGCGAAAACAGGCTGAGATGCTTGCAACTTAAAACGAGTTAATTTGTGCGCTAAAAATCAAAACTTTGTAATAACGTCATGGATACTCAATTTGTGTATGTTGTTAGAATGATGTGCGGTTTTCAAATACAGAATAGTTTACCTTATTATATTGTATCTCTGCAATATTATAGGACTGAATAACTCGAATATAATATGGACGATGATGCTATTTTTCTTCTGGTCATAATATCATCGAATAGGAATAAAAATAAATCGGTTCCTGAAAAGAAAAATACGTTATTCTTGAAGATAATATCAACATGACACGACATTGCATATGAAAAATGCGTAATTCCGAAGTTTTAGATAAAATCAGAAATACAGGTTTTGAAAATAGGTAAGTTCGGGGAAAATCTTATGCAAGTCCTAAAAAATTGAATCGATGATAATTCAAAGAAAAGACCTGTGAAATACCGATTTTCAAGAGTTAGAACAAATATTAAAGGGAAAAACTAGGGCGTGGTGTCTTGTGACTGAAGATAAGAGAATTGTTGGGGATTTCATAAATCCGCTAGATTTGTAGTTCCTTATATATACAGAATTCTGATTCATATAGCGAAGTAGCGTCGTAAATCTTATCCCGTGGTATATACAAATTGTAGCTTTCACAGGCAAATGTCGGTATGAAATATAGTCGACGTAGGAAATGCCAAATGAAAATGGTAAATGGTTCAAATTCTGTTTTTTTTTTTTTAATTTTAGAAGAGTACAAATTTTCAGTCATTTGATATTACCTAAGTCATGCATATAATAAAAATAATAATGAGGACCGAATAAAACTTAATATATTAAAGTATATTTTAGCCATATCACGTTATTTGTGCCATGAATATCATAAAACATAAGATTTTTTACTCTTAACTAGAGGCAAATCTCTTAAGTTATGAAAATAAGACGAAGAAAGAGGTTGTACTTTAAGATAATCCAGATCCAGACTTGGTGCGATTGGGTTGAAATTAGATTGAAATTAGTGAAGGAATACACGAAATTCGAGAGTCTTTAATTCGATTGGCTAAGTTTGTCGAATCGACAATGTTGCTGGAATGTAGGAGATATCGAGAGGAATTAGCTTCCCCCACTCGAAAAAACTTGACGAACTTAAGGATTAAATAGGGATTTAAGAAGAGGATATCCAACAGAAGGGGGCAGATTAGCTGAGGCGAACATGAGATATATAAAGTGGATATTTCAATGGAATGTATGTATATAGTTGTGATGTAACAATGTTTTTAATAATATATTTATATTTAAATTTTGACTCCCAGTTATTGTATGACAGGACGGAAGGGACCGAGTCTATAGTTAAGGAAAATAGGAAGAAATAGTGTGGGGAAGACACCCACCCTCCATCGTATAGCAGTTGTCTTTCGGGATAGTATATGTTATATAATATTCAATTCAAATTTAGATACACATTTTTAAAAAAATTTTAATCCCAGATATAATAATAGATTTTTATAAGGCAAATCGATACATGACTTTTAGCGCATTCTTAGAATATTTCCCATGAAACATTATTTCTCCCAGGCTTTTATTATTTTTTCTTTCAGAGCCATAATATTTAGCCCACGCGCGCCTTACTTTGGCCTCGACTTTTTTACTCCGAACCACTTTGCTATATTCTTATTTTTCGTGCTCCCCGTAGCTATGGTTATGTATTAATCCAAAAACTTCTCATACTTATAACATTTTTGAGGAAAAAATTAGGCCAGCTAGTTTCGGAAGTGTACTCTATAGCATATAAGACATAGACTAAAGTCTAAATATTCCCAAACAAAAGTTCAAAGTACACTAATAAAGAGCAGAGCGTAGGCATATATTTTGTATATGAAAGATAAAAATTTCGAGAGTACATTTTTCGCCTAAATTTCAAAAGAACTTCATGAATCTTGAAAAACTCTTCAGGGAATTGATAGTTAAGTTTACGAGATGACTAAAGAAGATATAGAATTTTCACCACATAATAAAGAATACCCCCGGAAAAACGAATGAGATATAGATTTAAGTTATTTCTCAATACATAAAAATAGCTGGAGGAAGAGCGTCTGGATAGTTTCTAGATCCCCGGAAAAAGCAATGCATTGTATATCGATCGATAAATGGAAGGGGAAAATATATAGAGAAATAGAATAGTATAGAATTTTTAGAGTCAGAAAAGAAACAAAGGTCGCTCAATGCATGTGACAAAATGAATGGAAAAATGGCCAAAAGACAAGAGACTCAAAGATAATTGGGCAATTATATAAGGAAAGGAAAGGCAAGAAAAGTTACAATGTTCCGAAAATTTCAGACATATTTTAAATATACATACTCATGCATATATAATAGCACTATGATATGTTTAAATTTAAATATAGATTATATATGATATTTAAATTATATAAGCCGGAGAGATAGGCAATTTGAAATCTAAAACCGTCTAGCATATAAAATTTAAAAATATACAAATTAGGGTAATTAAATGGAGTATTGATGCGGAGGATCGGTTGGGTGTGGGCGCCTCGTGTCACTCGCACCCTCTGCGTGTTTGACCTTCCAGTGTTTAAGCACACTCTGCCTCCCTGATACTCTAACCGTCAAAGAGTGCATTGCAATGGGGAGAAGGCAATGAGAGTCCATTTGACTGATGTTGATTGCGGGCTTCATCAGAAGGAGCGGGAAGACATATATCTAGTATGGGGTTTCAAGAGACCCTATGCTTTAACATGCAATTAACAAATCGCGAAATGTTGCATGTAATTTATTATCTTTTCAGGCTCAAAATGTAGTTGTTTAATTTGGCTTTAAAGATATGTAGTATGGGATTTTGGAGTGATATTCTTCAACGTGTAATTATTAGTTATCTTTTAATTTTATATAGGTTAAAATGCATATGCTTTTGAAATTAATGTTATGGCATATGCGGCGTATGTAATTACCATGCAATTTTAAATATCATAGCTCTAAGATTAATCTCAATGAACTTATATATATGATAGAAATCATAAAAAATAAATGCATTTTTTAAATATCGATCAACATTTTCGTCTTTCCATTGTCTCTGTTTTAATATATTTGAAACTTCCCTTCACTATCATGCAATGAGAGTCCTATCGAAAATAATAAAAGAGTGAATAATATTTGCCCTGGAGAAAAGACACAAAGCAATATAAAATCAAAGCAACAAGCTTTTCGACTTTTCCTAAATCAGAACAAAATTTGTACGTTGCCTGGAACCCAAACTCCCCAAGGATTTCCAAGATTTAATAGTAACCATTGAAAATATGAACCCGAAGTATAGGTCTAGTAGGTAAGCCATTATAATTTTTTACCTGCTTATTCTAGACTTTAGTCCACCCTCTGGCAATCCGGAACTTTTCAAGCCAGGTATCATAAATTTATCATCTATATCACCCATTAATTCTCAAGTAAAAGTGCAATTTTGCAAAAAATCTGTTTCCCCTACGCACGAATTTTCGATGTGCGAGTTCAAAATCTGAACGCAGGCCCATTTTTTCCGGTTTTTTTTGGTAAAATCAGTTTCACTTTGAGAGAAAGTGTTGATCTTGAAGAGAGCGGAAAAGACGCAGAAAATCAAGGAAGAGAAAAAGGGATCCGCACAATGAGGTTTGTTCGACTTATTACACAATTTTTCGTCTGACTCTCTGGCTCTCTCACATTCAATACTATTTCCCTCGTTTTTATACTCTAGCTTCTCTAGTTTCAGAGTGATATTTCAGTTGCCTTGTAATTTTCGCCTTTCTTAAAGCCTCTCTCAAAGATATACCCTTCAAAATCATTCATCCTTGCTAGTTCTGACGGGTAAAGAACTCCAATTAGCTGATCTTCATCAAAAATTACTCTGGGGCTTGATTCTCAAGTCTGGAACTAAATCCAAAATTACTTCCTAAAATAGATTTCTTTACCCGATCGATAAAATTCGAATTCCCTAAATTCAAACAATGAGGGATGTAGCTGATCCCATTATGCCTGAAGGTAAGCTTTGTTAAATGCCTAAATTTCTTCTTATGAATCTTATGGTCCTATAAGAAATTTGAAATTAGACCTCATTTGACCCCAAAAATTAGGCAAATTTGGCGAAGATCATCTTTCTTTCTGTGTGAGATAGAAGCGAATTATTATCGTTATTTGTTCGAGACTGTCTTAAATTCCATATTTTAACGAATGAATTCTCCATGTGCTGAAGGACTTACATTTGGTGGTAAGGCATTTTCTCAAGATCAAAGTTTGTCATTTTACAGTCAGCCCTTATCATCGTTGTCTTGTCATAAGGGTAATCTCAAAGTGATATATCGAATTTCAAAAGCCTTCCCCCGTTCGGGTTTCAAATGCCCTACAAAAACTTAGCGTCAGCAAGCGTTTAGAAATTTGCACACAAGGTAAAGTGCAAGTTACAAGCCAACACGGATCCGGCTTTACACTCACTTGACAAGGGCTCATAATTTCCAGAAAAAGGAGATCGTTTTTGAAAAAGAGATCAAAATTGTGAAAGAGAGATAAAATTTTTAGATATCCACAAGTTCCTGATCGATAATAAAGAGGCTATCATTGCCTTCCTACAGAATATTCCTTCCGAAACTAGCGGACAAGCAAGGAAGGCTCGAAGTGTAAGTAAAAAAGTTGATATTCATATTTTATAAATTAAAAAATGCAACCCTTTTAGTCTTATATTCGTTATTGTTCTTTTCAAGAGGGGGCTTCTATACTAGCCCTAGGCTTTAATTAAAAAGAGAAAGAAAAACTTTTATTATTAAAAGGGTCTTCTATTATAATAAAGAGGGGCTTCTGATGTATTCGAATTTAGACATCCAGATCAGAATCGAGACCAAGACGATCCCCGTCTCAATCAGTTACCCCGTCACCGCCTCCAACGGGGAGAAGTCGAAGACGGAGGAGCAGAAGTGCAAAATCACGGTCATCTAGCAGGCAGAGGAGGTTGCTTTCATGAAGATCAACCTTTACGTCAATTATAAGTTTCATGAGATTATAAAATTCAACGAAAATCAACCTTTTTGCTCTGATTTTTATGAATATAAATTCTCTTATTGATCATATGGCTAAATATAAGGCATTTAGTTTTAGGTTCCAATATTTCTGTGAATATCACCTTTTATTCGATTTTAGAAGGACCCGATCACGCAGCGAGAGCTACAGCTCACGAACAGTGCAACATCCGAAAAACTCATCCGAACCCAGGCGATACTACAATAGTCACACAAGCAACGGGTCGGCGAGTCACGGCAGCCGACGAGGCAGGGAACACAGGGATCCGACCGGACCACGATCAACCGTCATAGCCACCGAGGGCTTCGAGGCTGCGAGATGGTGAATAAGCCAGAAAAATCGAACATAATCCCAGAAAAGTCCTGAATAGGTCCCAGAAAGTCCAGAAAACCATCAAATCCATCGTCAAAAGTTCCGGCAGAAATCAGAGAGAGCAAAACTACTAGCCACATGCAAAATCAAAAAGAATTGAATGAAAGGCAGAACGTGCGGTTCGGTTCGAAAAGGAATTCACATCATCAAAGTGTTGACCTAAATTTGAGCAAATTTGAAAAGTGCGGCGGTGGCAATTTCAAAAAAAGGCAAAATGTCAGAAAAATCAGAGAAAAGTCGTGAATGAACTGAAATGGATGATTAGGTGAGGTCGAAATCCATATGCCCAATTCTGGTGTCGGTTGATGAATCAGAGTGCCGTTTGGAAAAGTTTCAGAAAAAGATTCCGATTTTTGCTGACCTCATCAACTATATCTTCACTAGAAAAAGCTGGTCTTCACGGTGAAAAGTCGGGACTTTATCAAATTTCTACTAACAGAGTTGATCAGTGGCCTTTCTTCTATTCGATTGACCGTTCTTTATAATCATCCACAAATTTTCTTGACGTCGTCGTTTGAAAAGTCCCACCATTAAAGATTAACCCTTTTCACTTGAATTTCAATAAAAGGGGCGTGGCCTTTTTCCCACCAAAAATTTTAGCTTCGTCCCTTTTGTTGGAAATTCGAGTGAAATCGACAAATTATGGAATGAGAAATTTAGGAGGTCCCCCAGACGTAATTCACCGTCGAGACGTCGACCTTCGACCTACGCCTCTTCAACAAGAGCCGCCCCGCCCAGTCGGTAAGTTACCGTAATCCCTCCTTCGTGCTCACTTTTCCGATAAAGATCGCAAAATCTGCCCTATAGCTAATTCTAAAGAGAGGATTTGTCAATGGAGCAGATTTTCCGCCTTTATCATTTTCTCCTTCTTTTTCTTTAGCGCTATCCCTGCGAATATTCAGTCAAGAGTAACTAAGCCGAGCGTGTATGTGTAGTAAGATAATACAAGCTAAATCTCTATTCGCATGTTGAGAGATAGCTGATGAAAAGCGGCTGGCATATACGAATATGCAAATTTCAGATGTCTCGGAGTGTTTGGAATGAATCCCTCTACAAATGAGCGAGATCTAAACTCTATCTTTTCCGAGTTCGGCCGAGTTGAACAGGTAAAGGGAGCGGGGATGAAAATGTTTAAAGCCGACTTTTAGGTTCAAATTATCCGTGATCGGTTTTCGAATCGCAGTCGCGGTTTCGGGTTCGTCTATTTTCGGGATGTCGAGGATGCTCAATTGGTAAGTGGGCGGGGTTACAAATTTTTAGGGGCGAGGCTGATTCGGAAAGAACGAATTTCAGGCACTTCCCGCCATGGTAAATGCTGTTATCGATGGTTACAAAGTGAGGGTCGACTTTTCGCTTACGAATTTTTCGGAGAAGACGGAGCGCTACTAATTCAAATCGTAAACACCAGGGATGTCATTTTTTGGGTTTTCTTGTGTCGTCTTGACGCTAACTTTTCAAATCTTTAGAAGACTTCTTTCATATTTTATATGGGCTTGTATTTTTCGTCAGATACTTGATGAATTGTTATTCATAGTTAAATCGTTCTTAAATAAAGTTAACGATTTTTAATTATTTATTTTTGCCAACAAAAAAAAGGAAACAAAACAAGTTTTACGAAAAAAATAAAGAAAAACGTCACCATTTTGGCCGGAAACTCGAAAAATGTGTATATTTGAAATACCGCATTTTCGCGTTTGTGCCGAATGGTGCAGTTGGTGGTTATGAGGCAGAGTTTTTTGCGCCTTTTATCGATTGGACTTGGCCACACGCTCCAGCTCGTCCTTCTTCTTGATGGCGTAGCTGTAAGGTTCGAATGTTTGTAAATTAAACACATAAAATAGTAATTTTCTTCAAAACCACCTTATATTTTCATCTTCAAGTTTAAAAAATCAAGTTTTCCATTAATTTTCATAAAAAAAATGATCATTTTACATTTTCAGCAAAAATGTAAAGAGTGAAATATTCTTCAAAATCAATAATAAACCAATATTGAACTAATTACAGTAATCCTTTTAGAAATTCGTGTATTTTGCAGGGAAACTAGTGATCTTCAAAAGAATTACAGTAATCCTCCAAAAAGCTACAATAATCCTGGTTTACCTGTTGGACGACCCCTTGGCGGCGTTGATGAGCTCGTCGGCGAGGCACTCGGCGATGGTCTTCACGTTGCGGAACGACGCTTCGCGCGCACCTGTGCACAGCAGCCACATCGCCTGCAAATTTCCATCTTTATTTTTATTTTTCAAATAAAATCTACATCTTCTTCTTTAAAAATAGAAAAGAATATTCTTCAGAGAAATGAAAACTTCATTATATAATTTTCATTTTATAGAAATAAAAAAACCTGGTTGACACGTCTGAGCGGGGCGACGTCGACGGCCTGTCTTCTGACGGTTCCTGCACGACCGATTCTGGTCGAGTCCTCACGAGGGCCGCTGTTGATCACCGCGTTCACCAGAATTTGGACGGGGTTCTGGAAAAATCAACATTTTTGCTCGATTTTCATTTTCTAAACATCTTTTCCATAATTTGCTCCTTTTCCGAAAGAGACACGACTCTCTTCAATAGTTTCAAATTTCCTACAAGAAATCTACTTTTTTGCCTTGGTCTTTCATAAAAAGAACACGATTTTCAAACTTGTGTTACTTTTTGAAGAATTAGATCTTCCTCAAAATTCTGTATTTTTTAGACAAATTCTGCAGACCTCTCCAGTCAGCAGGTGGATGATTTCGAACGAGTGCTTGACGATGCGCACCGTCATCAGCTTCTTGCCGTTGTTCCTGCCGTGCATCATCTAAGAATATTTTTTTAGGACATGTTATTTATTTTTGGAGTAATTTACCAGCGAGTTAGCCAGTCTCTCCACGATGGGGCAGCCAGCCTTGCGGAAACGCTTGATCTGGAAAAATGAAATTTATTATTTTTCAAATTTTAATTTAAATAAATTCAATAACTTTCTTATTCATTTTATAATTAAAAAGGAATTGTAATTGTAACAAGTTTCGTATGCTCTAAAAATCAATGAAAATTTTGATTCAAGAGTGTACAGAACTTGTCTGAGAGTTTCGATTTTTGCCGCATGTATCGGTCTGGAATTTTGAGTGAATTACAGGCTTGCTTTCGCGGCACTTTTCTTAACTGTAGCATTTGAAAAATGCTCTTCAAGAAATCCTAATTTTTCCTTCCTTTATATCCATTTTCAAAGAAGTTTCCGAGATATTCGACAAATTCTTCCTCGAGAAAAAATGATCGAAATCTTTTCAAACTTCCTGAATAAAAACAAATTACTCTTCTACGCTGGACAATTTTTTCAGGGAATCGTCACTTTTTAAGAAGAACAATTTTTAAATCGCCACCAGATCTATTTTTTCGAATTCGCACCTGATATCTTCCAGCAGAGTGGGGCAGGTACTTGGCGGCCTTCTCCTTGACGGCGATGTAGTCGACCTGAAAAATTTCAAATTTTTTAACATTTTAACATTTCAAAATTTCGAATTTCACCCCTTAGGGCTAGGAATTAAAATGTTATTTTCTTACCAGCGAGATGTCGGAAACGATCACATCGTTGAACGACCACTTGCCGAACAGTTTCACCTGAAAAATCAATTTTTTTAAAGATTATAAACAAATCTTTCAAATTTATTCTTTCTACTTTTTTTCAACTTTTCGAGTTTTATTTTTATTTTAACAATTTCGAATTTGCCAACCTCCGGAGCGTCGACGATCTGTTGCTCGACAGCAACAGCGGGCGGAGCGGCCTCGTTCGCATCATCAGCCCAGTCGTCGGCCATTTTCACACGATAATTGCCTTAATTAGCTCGAGTTAATTACCTAATTAACTAGATAGTTGGGGACAATGGTCGATTAACACGGAGGAATACAAATTGAAGCGAGTGAAAATTCAGTTTTCAGGACAAAAATTGGAGAAATCAATAGGGCGAAAACGATGAAAATAGCTCCAATAAACAAGTAGATAATTATCCCAATTATCCAGGCAGATAATTAGGATAATTAACGCGGTTAAAGAAAAGAAGAAAGTAAAATGGGCAACGATTTTAGGCTAGTCGCTTTTCCATTCAGAGGGGGCGGAGACTCTGCAAAGTGCGCGCGGTTTGAGCGAAAAGGGGCGGGGCTTGTATGGCCAATCAAAAAAGACCACACTCTGTTGGTTTGCGAAGACCTTGAAGAGGGGTGGGGCCTCGTATTCGAATAGGGCGAAAATAGAGCCAGCGCACAAAATTTTGCGAGGACTGTTGATGATTTGTGACGTAGCATAAGCTCAAATCATCCCTCTTCCGACAAAATTACACCCATAACTTTCGTAAATCACGGCGTTTTTATTCGATTATCGCTTTTTTCTAATTTTTTAAAATTTCAGTCGTCGAACCGAGCGAACAACTATGTACGTCAAGCTGTTATTCCTGTTGGTAGCAGGTAAAATTTAACAATTACAAGAAATCTAAAGAAATGAATAATAAAAATTTAGAAAAGTAAGGCATTTTTAAAAATTTAAATTTAAAAAAAAAATTGCAAAAATTTCAGGAACGACTCTTTCAAGCGCCCTCTATTCGAAGAAAGATGACGTCGTCGAGTTGACGGAGCAAAACTTCAAGAATCTCGTCATCAACAGCGACGACATTTGGATTGTGGAATTCTTCGCTCCATGGTAGGAAATTTGAAAATTTAATTCTTTCAAATTTATACTTTCAGGTGCGGCCATTGCAAGAACCTCGTTCCTGAATACAAAAAGGCGGCCACCGCGCTGAAGGGAATTGCTAAGGTAGGGATTTCATATATCCTCCATTTAAAAGGGATTTCACCTACCCTCAGATTTGATATATCCATTTTTAGGTGGGCTCAGTTGATATGACGGCCCACCAGTCTGTCGGCCAGCCCTATAATGTCAGAGGCTTCCCCACCATCAAAATCTTCGGAGCCGACAAGCAAAAACCCGCAGACTACAATGGTAAAATTGTTTTCTTATCAGTTTATCCAAGATTTTATCAACTTTATCGATTCTTATCAAATAATTTTGCCATTTTATCAACAATTCCCAAAAATCATCTCTTTCTTTCTCTTTTCTTTAAGTTTACCCAAATCAATCAATTTACCCAAATAAACCTACTACTCGTATCGGTCAGTGCCTTGGCTTGAGCAAACAATAGGTTAAGAAGGGAGAGTGAGAGAGAGAGGGAATTGATTTAACTCTAAGAAAGTAAGAAAATGATGAAAATAAATTAAGTTAAAATTAAAATTTAGGCGCCCGTACCGCTCAGGCCATGACCGACCAGGTGCTGGCAGAAGCCAAGAAGGCAGTCCAGGCTCGTCTCGGCGGCAAGAGCTCATCTTCGGGTTCCGGAAGTTCCGGATCCGGTTCTGGAAAGGCTGGATCCGACAAAGACGTCGTCGAACTCACCGATGCCAATTTTGAGAAGGTATGTGTTTCGCAACAACTTCGAAGTTCTAGAAAGTTCGAGAGCGGTTTACAAATTACAATAGGAAATCGTTAGAAATTTTAGATTGTTGCTCCAGAAAACTAGCAAACTAGCAAATTAAAAATTGACAAAATAATGTAAAGTATACGAAAATTGAAATATCGAATTTCGAAATTTAAAAAATCTAACAAATTTTTATATAATCAAAATTCCAGCTGGTCCTCAACAGCAAGGACATGTGGTTGATCGAATTTTTCGCGCCCTGGTGAGAACTTTTGTAAATTTGAAACGATTATTTTTATCCTTCAGGTGCGGCCACTGCAAAAGTCTCGAGCCCCACTGGAAGGCTGCTGCCACGGAGCTCAAGGGAAAAGTAAAGGTATGGATATATGAAATCCTTTTGAAAAGGAATATACGAGTCCCTTAATGTTTTGAAATTTCAGCTTGGTGCTCTCGATGCGACCGTCCACACCACAGTCGCTAACAAATTCGGAATCAAGGGCTTCCCGACCATCAAGTATTTCGCGCCGGGCAGTGACGCAGATGATGCAGTGGATTACGATGGAGGTAGAAGCACTTCGGACATCGTCAATTGGGCGACGAGCAAGGTGAAAATTAGGATTACTAGTTTTTCCTAAAGCTTAGACGAAAGGCTACAGTAATCTTAAGCATTTTTTCTATTTATTTTTACCGAAGATATTCGGGAAGCTATAGAAAATCGTATTTTCTTCCTGAGCTTTATTATTATTAAATAAAAAAATTTAGGTCCAAGAAAATCTGCCTCCTCCCGAAGTTCTGGAAGGCGTTTCCCAAGAAGTTGTGGAGGGCGCGTGCAAGGACAAGCAGCTGTGCGTCTTCGCCTTCCTGCCTCACATCTTGGACTGTCAATCCAAGTGCCGAAACGACTACATCAAGATGCTCCAGGTATACGATATTCGAGTTTTTAGAGCTAGGTTTAAAGGATCTAGATTTTTCCGAAAATAATAATAATTTTACTTTCAGGAACTCGCCGACAAGTTCAAGAAGAACCTTTGGGGGTGGGTTTTGAATATTGTTTTTAGAAAACAAAACTCGGAATGAAAATTTGTTCCTTTCTGAAAAAGAAGCTAATGGGTTTATCATCTTTTAAAACCTTTAAAAAATAATATAAAAACTAAAATTTGTAAAAAATTAAAGAAATAATAATGTTTTGTTCCAGCTGGATCTGGGTGGAGGCCGGCCAGCAGCCCGCTTTGGAGGAGGCTTTCGGCATCGGCGGTTTCGGCTACCCGGCAATGGCCGCCATGAATGCAAGAAAGATGAAGTTCGCCATGTTGAAGGTTGGAAATTCAAAATAAACCAAATTCTAAAAATAAATTTAAAAAAAAAAAAAAATTCAGGGCTCGTTCGGCAAGGACGGCATTCACGAGTTCCTGCGCGATTTGAGCTACGGCAAAGGACAGACCGCTCCCATTAAGGGAGGCGAGTTCCCCAAAGTCGAAAAGAGGGACAAATGGGACGGAAAGGACGGAAAACTGCCAGGTGAAATAGAAGACCCTCTAGTTGTTACTACAAGACCCCCTTTATTTATTCGGAGATCTCCTTTTCATTAGAAGACGCTCCTATTTTAATAGAATACCCCCATTTTTATTAGAAAGCTTTGTAAGAAACTTTTAGTAAAGGGGTTCTTTTATTTTTAAAAGACCTCCAGAGAGAATATTTAGACATAAAAGATCCAGGGTCTTTTATTGGAATTAATAAAATCCATTTCAGAAGTGGAAGATATCGACCTCTCCGATGTCGATTTCGATAAGACCGAACTCTAAGATGACAGATGACAAAGTCGGACGTTTTTCGCCTTCGTTGTCGCGACAATAATCATTTGTTATCATCTCCCGACGCCAAAGTTTCTATCGTCCTTTGCTTTCTTGATTTTCTTTCCGAAAATCAAGACTTACTCGGAGATTCTACTTGATTCCCTTTAATTTTAGTCAGTGATAAGAATTTTATCAGCGTTTTATCAAATCGATGCAACTTATTCTCTCACTAAGCTTCCGGGTTCACATTTCGTCGTTTTTTATCCTTTCTATTTATGCTAATTTCTAGGATTTTTCGTGCCTTATTTATTGATTCTTCTTGGTGTTTTTCGTAGGTCGAGCGACGAAATTTTTGCGAATGTGATTGTTTATCATTTAGATGCAATAAAAGTGATTTTTTTGTAGTTTTATTATTTAAAAATTATACATAAGAGTTAAATAAAATTTTTCAATTTGACCTATTTTGAAAGTTAATAATCGCAGGACCCGTCTTTCCAACCGTCACGCCAGCGCTCAAAAACTTTCGAGCAGTCGAATAAAGGCTTGCCCATTTTTTCGTTAACCTAAAAATCTTTCTTACTATTTAAACTTGATTTTTGTATTTTGTATTATTCACCCTCATCCCCTTTACTATTCACTTTTAAAAATAGTATGAAGAGAAAAAATGGTGAATAGTACAATAAGCTGAGTAATAAAGTTCTTTTTATTGTCAAAAATTTTCCGACCTTATTATGCAGCCTACACATCCACTGAGAGAAATCTTGCCGGCTTTGCACTTTCGGTGGCTCCTCTTTCAGGTCTTTTCGCAGATCCTTCGCACAGAAGTCGCACGGGTACATCTAAAATAGTTTTTTTTTTGTAAAAATGATTAGTTTTGGGCCAAATCTTAATAAAAATACACAAAACTAGGATTTCAAATTTAAGGCATATGAAGCTTGAGATATCCTTTTTAATTTTACCTCAGACAGACTCGTCATGAAAGCGGTGGCTTTTTGTTTCTGCTCTTCAGAAGGCTGGTCCGGATAGTAGACCGACATCGAGTGGAGCAGTTTCCAGGTGGCCCGGCCTGAATTTTTGTTTTTATTTTTAAAATCTTACTTTATTTCTTCAATATTTTATATTTTAAAAGTTTATTTTTAAAATAAAATAATACCCAATTCATCTTTGTCCGCTGGGCAGTCTTTGTGAGTTGTCGTACTTGTGGAGGGCTCTCCTAAATTCTTTTTAAAATTTTATTTTTTCAATTTAAAAAAAAATGCTCATTTTCTACAAATTTCGAATTTTCCAATAATTGTAATTTTTTAAAAAGCTATAAGTTAGTTTAAAGAAATGACCCTTTTTGAATTTGTCCGCCATCTCCCTGCCTTTTTTCAGCATGTCACCCACCGACACGCATGCTCTGCACGGCCGGCCGTCTTCGGTGCGAATTTCCATTTTCTGAAAAAATTGGTTTATTTTTAAACAAATTTCAGAATATCGAAATCCGGAAATACACCAATTCTTCGCAGAAAAAATAATTTTTCAATCGTTACATACTTTATTCCAAATATTGTATCGTAAGTAAAAATTCAAAGTTAGAAAAATCAGATTTTTCAAACTCAGACCCGCATAAAAGTGTCATATCGAGAAAGAGAAAAGACCATATCTTCTTTTTCTGTGGGTGGTCGATTTGCGAGTCCGAGTTTTGGGAAGTCAGAAAAATGCCAAAGTCAACAACGAAATAAATAGATTACTACTAAAGTGTTGAGAAAGAAACAAATCCCCGTCGCGAAATAAAGAAAGAACCAGAAACGATTTGAATAGGAAAGAAAAAGTACAAAAGTAAAGAATATACTTTACTCATGGCAATTGCGAAATACCACAAGAGAAAATTGCATCATAATCATTGCAAACCTTCGAATTTCACAGAGAATTTAACACGAATTCCGCCTACCTTGTTCAAATGTAAGTTATGCTAAAACCCAGAATTTTTATATCAGTAATTGGGAAGTCTTTTTTTAAACCAGACTAAATGGGGGTGTAATTTAGAGAAACAAAATCTGAAAAAGAGATAACTATAAAAAGAAAGAGGGCGTGGCCCTAGAAAAAAAATGGGGGTGGCTTATATACGTAAAATAGTGGCACGGTTAATGCGGACGTCCGGCCTGAGCGACTTTCGCAGATTCGATGGTATCTTCGAGAGAAGCTCCCCGGGCGAGGTCCTGCTCAAGATCAGGGCTGCCTCTGGGCGTTCGGAGGAGGTCCTGGAATTTTTTTCAAATTAAAATTTCATTTTTAAATTGTATGAAATTAAAATTAAAAAAAAAAAAAAAAACCTGTATATGCTGAACGAGCAAATCGATGGCGACGTCATTTTCGCCCCCGCGCGGGATGATCACGTCGGCCCACTTTTTCGTGGGCTGACAGAATTCCTCAAAGGCGGGTTTCACCTGAATTGTTTATATGTATTTTTGAAATTTTACTTTATTTAAACACTTTTAAATACAAATAATCCTACATTTCTTGTGTATTGCTGGAGCACGAGAGAAAGGGGACGATTGTGTTGACCCACATCTCTGCGGACTATAAATCCAAGTTCAAAAACAATTGAAAGAATAAAAATAAAAAATGCAATTTAAAAATTTTTAGAAAAACAATCACCCCTTCTCGCCAATCTGATGTCGGCGTCCGTGTCAACGAACAGCTTCATGCCGAATTTGTCGCGAATGCGGTCGTCGTAAAACACCAGAATCCCCTCGACGATGATCACATCGGCAGGCTGGATCGTGATAAGGCCGGATCTAAAATATTTTTTATTTTTTAAAGTCTTTTTTCGTTTTCCTTTCTATTCTAAAGTAGTTGATAAAGAAGGAAAAGACGGTGAACTTTCCAAAAAACCGATTTAAAATTTCTTTTTTTTTCACTTTCTTACCGAGCATAAAGTCCCGGGTCGTACTTCGGAATTTGCACCGAGTGACCTGCGTCCAGCTTTTCCAAAGTTTCGATCAAATAATCGAAGTCGAAGGCCTCTAAAACGGGATTTCATAGATCAATAGATAAAAGAGAGTTCGTATATCATCTCAAATCCGACCTGGATGATCAAAATCGTACTCTCCAGCCTCGGCCTTTCTGAGGTTCTCCTCATTCAATTCCTTGTAGAAGGAATCCAAATGAATCGAGATCACCTGGAATTTGATATGTCCTGACTTCAATATCTTGAGATTTCATATATCCGTTTAACTCCCTACCTGCTTCCGCTTTCCCGCAGTCGTTTCAAGCCGGTCGATGATTTTCTTGGTGACGAGAGACTGAAAGTACCGTATTCTTCAAAAGTGTGAGGGTTTTACAAGGTCGTGTTTTAAGCGAATGACGCTGGTTAAAATCGTACCTTTCCAGAAGCGGTTCCCCCGGCCACGCCAATGAAAAACGGAAGACGGACGCGTTTCTGCATAGTTTTTCTCAGAAAATCGCTCGGGCTGAATTTCAAATGTTTGAAACATTTGATAAAATGTGCCAAATTTCGACGCCCCTTTTCCCAAATTACAACTTTTCGAACTTCTCAGAATCTCTCCGTTATCAACGATATTTAGCTTACGCTGGCACAAGCGTATAGTGCTAGGAAGTGCGCGTCTACTTTCGTGTTAACTGGTGTAGTGGATAGCGAGTTAGGTTTTGCCTTTTTGGGTGATTGACAAGATGTTTCAGGGCACGAGGGCGCCGAGAAGCTCAAAAAAGCGGAAATTTCTGAGAAAACGGGGGATGATACTGGAATCACAAGGTTCACGAATTTTCAAACCCAGACTAGATCAGTGCAACACGTATATCGTCCTTTCTCACGTTTCTTGTATTTTGATCTGATTCAAAGATAAGTTTTCGCATTGTCATCAGACATTTGAATCTCAAATGGAAAACGTCGAATGTAACAAAAACTTTATTGATTTATCAAAAATCAGGAAAACCAATGAGAAAAATCAACAAAAAGGATATTTTGGAAAGTGACGTCAAAATCAAATGATCTCAAAAATCGATAGATAAAATATCTATCAATTTTCTTCCTTTCAAAAATATATTTCCAGGAGTTGACATCACTTTTCAAAACTGGGAAAGGGGTTTAGAGGAACCTTTAAAAATCCTAGAAGTTAGGTTTTTCAAAGACTTCGCATAAAGGTCGAGGAGAATCTTCAAAAAAGGCTCCCTAGAATGGGGTTTATGAGCCTCCTTTAAGCGGACTCGGTAGGCATGGATCGGATGATGTCGGAGTCTCCCGGGTCGGTGACGGACAGCGTGCAGACGCGGAAGAGCCTTCCGCATGCGGTGCCCAGGTCGATGTTCGAGCCGTTGTAGTGGTGCACGCCCGTCTTCGACAGCATCGCGTAGTACTCGATCTCAGATTTTCTGAAATTTGTTCAATTTTCAACATTTTGAGGCGTCCCGAGATGCAATTTTTGAAGTCGGAAAGTTCGAATGACATTCCTCAAAGATATTTCAAAAGTTGATCTAAGAACTCGACTCTAGAGAATATTTCTATAGAAAACTTTGATTATCGCATCGGGGGTTCCTTTAGTTTTAAAAGGGTGTCCTTCTATTAAATCTTAGGGGTCCTTTTATTTTTACCTGAGAGGGGGCGTGTTGCTGGCGAGGATGACGAGTTTGGCCTTGCCGCTTCTGCAAATCGAAATGTTTAAGTCCGGGACCAGTTCGAGTTTTGTTTGTTTGTACCTGAGCACCTTGAGGGTCTGCTTGTAGCCGAGCACGAATTTGCCCGTTTTCATCACCATGGACAGACGCGAGTTGATGTTGTCAGCGCTCTTCTTCAGCTGAAGAAACATGTTGCTTCTACTCCCGAAATTTTCAAATTCCGACCCCAGATAAAGTACCCTAGCCGGGTTTCGGCTGTATACTTTATCATAGGTCGGTTTTTGTGTTTTCATACTTGGAACTAATCCCCAGAAAATTCGGAGTCGAGCGCACCAAACTGAACATTTTCTTTTCAACTGCTTACAAGGGGGTTCCTCCTTCTCAGTTGATTTAGTGGTTTGAAAGAAAAATCGAATTTTGTGCGTCAGACTCCGAATCACCGTGGATTCATCTCAGTCTGATTATTATATTTTTTAAATTCAAAATATAAATAAAATTAGTTGAAATCACACAACTCCAGAGGAACAAGTTATTCTCAGACTTGCAAAATTTTGAACCGCAGTTAGTCGCATGAACGAGAGTAGTTTTGAGAGGGAAAAAGGGCATGTCTTCTTTCCATCTCCCGAAAATATGCACCATTTCGTTTCATGCGGTTAACCGCAGATCGAAATTTTCCGTCTGTTTATGGTCATTTTTCGGAAAAACGCACCGTCGCCTTTTTGGCGCCCGCGGAGGCAGTGTTGGCAGCGGTGGATGGAGCCATTTTTGGTGGTTGACGGATTTACCTGAAACTTTCAAATCTTTCAAAATAAATCCCAGGAAAAATCGAAATAAAACGAACAAAATTGACTGAGTTTCGATATTCAGTGGTTATTAGTGATAAGCTATAATTTTAAAGCGATAAGGATAAAATGGGATTTCTAGGAAAATAGCATTTAAAAATGAAAGGAGACTAAGAGATTTTGGGCCAGTGTGCGGAATGAAAAGGGACGATTTTCGACCAACGTTCTTTGGAAGAGTAAGCGCAGGACGCGTTTGAACCGAGCTTGACGAATCTTCGATTTTTCTCTAAACCTTTGGCGATTTTTAAAAATTTTTCGATTTTCAGTATTTTTGGAATGAAGGACCCGGCGATGGGCGGCGATGCAGAGAACTGTTCGGACCAGAAAAATAGCAACAATAAAAGGAAACGAGAGGAAAACAAGGAGGAGGTTGGAATTTTATTTTTTTTCAAACTCTTCCAAAAATGACTTTCTAAACTAATTAATCCTGACTTTTTAAACTAAAAATTTTGCAGTTCAAAAGGCCCTATCTGCCAATCGACGATGTACGCCTGGGCATTAAAGACCTGCTGATGGAAAACCCGGTGAACGTGATCATTGCTGAGACCGGATCCGGGAAAAGTACTCAGATTCCGCAGGTTTGAAATTTGAAAAATAAAAAAATAATTTTTAAATTTGGAAAATTCATAAAAAGGGTACATTTTTACTTTAAGAAGTAGTACCGTATTAACTAGTTTTTAAAGGATTAATTTATGTAGCTTCCCAAAATTTCAGGAGAATCTTGAAAAAAAGTTTGGTTTGTTTTCAGATCTGCCACCAAATAGGCCTGACTGACGGGGGGAAAATGATCGCGGTCAGTCAGCCAAGGAGAGTAGCCGCAATTTCTTTAGCACACAGAGTAGCCCAGGAGATGAATTCAGAAATTGGGAGAAAGGTGAGAATTTTTTTATTTAACAATTAAAAAAAAATAAAACAATAATTCTCAGGTCGGCTACCACGTGCGTTTCGAGCAAATGAAATCGGACGAGACGAGAGTTTTGTATTTGACCGATGGAATGCTTTTGAGAGAAACCATGAACGATGTTTATCTGGTAGACATTTAGAAAGTTCAAATTTTCACAAACTCGTGTTCACTAACACTCGAAACAATGCGAGTTACCCTTTCCTTTGTGCTGCGTTCTTTCTCCCCCTTTTATCTTCTCGTCTCTATTTTCCAGTCCTACGTTTACAATTAAGAACTGAAGAAACATGATTTAGTGATTTTAAAGAAGATTAAAATAAGGAAATATTTCAAAGCTTAAATGATTAAAATTTAAAAAATGATTTCAGAATGACTATTCTGTCGTCATAATTGACGAAGCCCACGAACGCAGTCTTCATACCGACGTGCTTTTCGGTGAGATGTTTATTTGAAGTAATTGCTGTAATTACCGTAATCATTTTAAATTCCTGACTAAATTTGTCTTTGTTCCAGCTGTCCTCCGGACCGTTCAAAAGAGTCGGAAGAAGGAAAATATGGATCCCCTGCGTATTGTCATTATGTCAGCCACTTTGCAAGCGGAGCTATTTTCGGAGTATTTTGATGACGTTCCGGTTTACGTGATCAGCGGACGCACTTTTCCGGTTGATGTGAGTGAAAAACTCGTTTTGTTTTAATTTTGCTCTTTTGAAAATTCAATTAAATAAATAAAAACATATTTTTGAAAAGCTAGAGTAATCCAAAAATAAAGCGTAAAATTTTCAGGTTTTCTACGCCAACTCGCTGAACTCCTCATCATCCGACTATGTTTATTGGAGCACGATCACAATTCTGGTAATTGTTCAACAAAGTTTCATCTAAGCTAAATAAATCCCGGATTAAAAGTTTTTGCTTTTTTTATTTAAAATATTTTTCCCTTTAATTTCAGCAAGTCCATCAGCGAGAGCCGATTGAAGACGACGTTCTCGTCTTTCTGACTGGAAAGGAGGAAATCGAGCATGTCGCCAAACAGCTCAAGAACTTTAACAACGATCTGAATCAGGTAGGGGATTTATGGAATCCTCTTGAAAAAGAATATAGGAAATCCAGATATCGAAACAAAAAATTTGAGAAACTCCACGTGGTTCCCCTCTACGCAGCTCTATCTCCTGCCGCCCAAATGAAGGCCTTCCAACCGGCTCCGCAAGGCCACCGGAAAGTCATCCTGGCGACGAACATTGCTGAAACGTCGATCACGATTCCCGGCATTCGAATCGTCGTCGATTCGGGGAAAGTCAAGACTAAGTGGGTTTTTCTAAAAATATTCTTTAAAAATTTGAAGAGAAAAATAAACTGAATTTTTGGAAACTTAGAATTTTTTGTTAGATCCTTCACGGCTTCGGACCGCACCGACGTTCTGAAAGTGCACGACATCAGCAAGTCCCAAGCCAAACAAAGAGCCGGAAGAGCGGGAAGAGAAGCCCCAGGAAAATGCTACAGGTAAAATGAGCTTTATCGCTTATTGGGGTTCGGCGAGAGTGGTTTTTGTTGTTGTAAATCTCTGAAAAATACCGATTTTTTAGACTCTACACCGAATCCTGGTTCCAGAATCTGCAGCCCCACAGCAAACCCGAGATTTTGAGATGCAATCTTTCATCGGTAATTTAAAAAAATAATTTTAACTTTTTACATGCGGATATTTTGAGGTATTTCTGCAATTAATCGATATGGGTCTGAAATACCCGGAGAAAGTCAAATGGCTAGAATCCCCAGACAAGGAGAGCATACAGGCTGCGATTATGGAGCTAAGGGTAAGAATGCATTTGCTTTATAAATGACGCCCCACTAAAATTTCTTTCTTTCAGGCCCTTGACGCCATTTCGCTAAGGAAGGAAGGCGGCTACAAACTCACAGAAATTGGAGAAAGACTGAATAAATTCCCGGTGGCGCCCTCTCAGGCCAAAATTCTTCTCGAAGCGGAAAGATTGAGGTGTCTGGAGGAGGCATTGTGGATTGTATCAGGTATATTAATTACGCTCGTAAAAATGAAAATGACGCCTCTAGAAGTTAGCATGACGTCCCTAGAATTTCAAATAACGCCTTTTTTAGCAATGTGCGTCGATTCCTTATTCGACAGTGAAGAGCGAGGAAAAAGCGAGGCGGTCGATAGGGCTAGAAAAAGGTTTGTTGGAAAAAAAATTTAATTCAAAAATAGACTTTTTCAGGTTCGACTCACCAGAGGGCGACCACATTTCGGCTCTGTTGATTATGAAGGCGTGCAAATCGGAGAGAAAAAAAGGCGATAAGGGGCTGAAGGTAAACAAGTTTATTTAAATATAATTTTAAGAATTTTTAGAAACAAACGAGGAAAAAAATAAATTTAAAAGATTTCAGGATTTCTGCGCCAGAAACTTCATTTCCTTCCGAAGCGTGATGAACGCGATGAAAATCCAGACTCAGCTGAAAGAAATCGCTAAAAACAACAAAATGGAGATCCTTTCTTGTGGAGCGGATTTCAAAAAATTGAGGTAAATTTCGAAAAGAGATCAAACGGATTTCGAATAAGAGATCGAAAAAATGTTCAGAGAAGCCCTGGCCATCGGCCTATTTCTGAATGCCTGTGAGTACGTCCGTCAGGACGACCGCTTCAAATCGTGCGCACAGCCCAGCGTTTCCCTCAAAATCCATCCCTCTTCCCAGTTTGCCCAGGTTAGAAAATTTTAATTTATTATTTTTTCTACTTTTTCAAATTTTTTTCTCGAAAATTTTGTTCTTTCAGTCAAGGCCAAGTCACTTCGTCTTCACCGAACTCGCCAGAACGACGGACTTATTTGCTCGGTAAAGAATTTCTTTTTAAATATGCCTATTTAAAAAGAAATTGATAATTTTTATGGTTATGCTAATTTTGCAGTGAAATTACAATCATTGAGCCGGACTGGGTCAGGAACTTTGTGAAGAAATACGCGAATCTGTGCCGAATCAGGGATAAACAGTAAAATTTTCTATTTTCATCTATTTTTGTTAAGTTTAGATTTTTGCTTGTTATTTCAAAAAATGCGGGTTTTTTTTTTCGTATAATTCAGACTTAAGTGATAATGATATCGCCTCTGTTGAAAACGGGGTTAAAATTTTTCCTCGAAGAGAAAGTTAGAATAAATTTGATTTCCTAAAATTCTGTACAGTTAAAGATAAAAAAGTACCGATGATAGATAAGAAAAATGCGACAGATAGTTGGCCTTGACATAAAAATAGACCCTAACCCTTCTCTCCCCCTCCCTATATTATTGATAGGTTATCTATTTCTAACAGCATGCAAAATTCGGAGGAAGAAAAATCACTTCTTTATCAAAAACTCTCGGAGTTTTTCGAAAGACAGACAAAATCTGAGGTTAGTTTTGAAAAATTGTTTTGTTCCAAGAAAAATTCAGAGACTTACCTTTGACCGGGAAATTTTCACTTCTCTGTACAAGCAATTTCTTGAGGAATGCCCTTATATAGACTGGAATTCATGGAAACATATTCCGAAAGAGGTGCAGAGAAATCTCGAGGACTTACCGGAATTTAATGAAAACAGGTTGGGACGTAGAAATGTTTTTAAAGTTGGCAAGCTTTGACTCAGAAAAGATATCCTGAATCGGCTAATCGTGGTCAAGTTGAACGGTGGTCTGGGAACCACCATGGGTCTAAATAAGGCTAAATCTCTAATTGAAGTTAAGGATGGACTTACCTTTTTGGACATAGCGGTAAAACAAATTCAGGTTGTTTCACTTTAGATTTTTTAAATTTGAAACTTTCAAAAATTAGGCCTTCAACGAAAAACACAGTTCAAAAGTTCCCCTGTATTTGATGAACTCTTTCTACACTGAACAAGACACGGTATCTGTATTGAAGAGCAAAGGATATAACGAAGTCATGGCTTTTGAGCAGTCTAAATGCCCTAGGTAAAAGAAAAACCTATTCTAATTTTTAGGATATCATTTTCAGAATTGACGCCTCAACTTTGTTGCCTGTAGAATTCGAAAACAAGGCTATGGATGGGTATATTTTATTCTAGTTTCGACAAAAAAATAATTTTTGGAGATGGTACCCCCCTGGACACTCGAACATTTTCAAATCGATGCAATTTTCCGGAGACTTGGATAAATTGATCGAGGGAGGTATGGAAGATTGAAGCCGAACTTTGAAACTTTATAAATTTCAACGAAGATAAAGCTTCTCTTATGAAACTCGTAATTTCAAAGCCGATCTTCATCATAACTACTGATAAGAGTATATGAAATTCCATATGTTTGTAAAAGATTTGATACTTAACTTCCGAACTTGACTATTTCCAGTGAATGTTGGCTTTTTATTATGTCTGAATATATGAAGTCCCTTTCAGGAAGGGATATAATGTTCGTCTCGAATATCGATAACACTTGCGCTACCTTAAACTTGAAAATAGCTCAAATGATGGCTGATGAGAACGTCGAATATGCTATGGAGTGCACGAAGAAGACCGAAAATGATATAAAAGTACCTTACCGTGATTAAAAAGGAGCGGAGATTATTGAAAGAAACATTTAGGGAGGAACCCTAATCGATATAAACGGTCAATTAATGCATCTAGAGATCCCCCAAGTACCGCCAAATCACCTAGACGATTTTTGCTCTACGAGAGTTTTCTCGTAATTTTTTAAAGTCCAAAACTTTCAGACGAGCATTTTTAAGGATCTTTAATACGAATAACATCTGGGTGAATTTAAAAGCGGTGAAAAAGTATCTGCCGAAAATGAAGAGCGAGATTATTGTGAACCGCAAGGTCAGGAAGAACTTTTTTTGCTCTAAATTTAAAATTTAGAAAGTCCAAGGAAAGGACGTAATTCAATTGGAGACCTCCATAGGGGGCTGTATTCGGAATTTTCCGAGATCTTACTGTAGGTTGTTGTCTTCAAATGTTCATATATATAATGACTGAAAATTGATATTTCTGATAACCTGGCTTAATTATGAAGAATAATATATTCTGATAATATTAGAATAGCGTTCAGAATATAATTCCTGAAAAACAGGCCAACTATTTTAGGCGTCCATGTTCCTAGATCCCGGTTTCTTCCGGTGAAAAGGACTGAAGATCTAATTCTAGCAAGTTCACCCCTATTCACTCTATCAGAGAACTTCTCTCTATCTCTAAACACACCGAAAATCCCCGCTCTATCAATGGGCAAATATTTTCAGAGCGTAAGAAAATGATTGATTTATTGAAAAAAATAATAGAAAATCTGAGTTTTTAGAATTCTTGGAAAAATATAAATTTTAGATGGTAGACGCCATGAAGAGGATGGATGAAATGCCCAATATGGAGAGACTTAATTCTCTAGTCTTAGAGGGCGATGTTCGATTCGAAAAAGATGTCACCCTTATCGTAAAGAAACATTTTTAAAAATCAATATTTTATGAAACACAAAATTCAGGGAAACGTCCAAATTCTCAATAATTCTCAGAAGCAATACATCGTGGAAAAGGGAACCAAATTGAACAATGAAACGATAAAAATAGACTGATTTTTTTCTAATTTACCAATAAATAAATATTTTTTTAAAATTCATACTCTCAGATCAACGTTAGACGGTATTCTAGCGACCAACTGATAATCAAAGTACAGAGAACCATTCACCTAAAATGGCACTATTAAAGGGATACCAAAGACGGTACCAAACGGCAGCCCTTACCATTGTAACCGTCCTTCCTTCAGCTTTAGCTTTTCGTATTTGTGCATGCAAACTATTAACATCGAAAACAGCTTGTGGAGCACCGACCAGAGCGCCGGCTTGCTGCATGACCATCGCCACGCCCATCCCGATACCCATCGACGACCTGGAATGGTACCGTTCTTGGTAAAAGATACAAGATTTTGGTACAAAGTAGCATTTTTAGTAATGGGTGCTAGCTTTTATGACGATTGTATTTGCTTTCTGTATAAAATGTTCCAATCTTAGATATCAATATTTTTTTTGATAAGACATATTTGTGGTTAAACATCCCAACTTTTCCCAGATAGACCAAAAATCTCCCCCTGGAGGATATATTGTTATTGCAGTCTATTGCACTTGAAAGGCGATTTTTGGAGATTAAAAGGCTCCTGGGCCTTTCTGGAGAAATTTTGGTCTTGATCTTAAAAAGCGAAAAGCTTGAAGCCTCGTGATAAAATATATCCTTGAGAAAACTTTTGGTATAATCGAATCCAATTTTATGGGGATGAAGTTTAAAATTTCTTACGATGTTCTCTGTTTGCTTTGGAATTCATTGGAATATTGGGGGTAGAAAGTAGGATATTGTGAAGGTCTCATGTCACTGTGCTTTGCCGGTGAGGGTTGACTAAAAACTTCAAATGATTGATTTCTTTTATGGCGAAGACCAGCCTTTTCTTCGACATTATATGACAAAATGCCAAATTTGTAAATTAAAAATACACTTACCTAGAGGCGCAACAGCCCATCATAATATGGAGTTTAATTAAATGTTTAGATTGCCATATTAGACATTTTCCAAATTATGAATTGAGAATACGGAGCTTAGAAAATCCAAGAATTGCACAAAAGCTTCAGAACTCGCGCGGATGAAGTACGTCCTCTAGAAAATAGACAATAAAAATAAGGAGCGGGGAACACAATTATGAATTAGCGGCAGTTCAAGCGAGAGAAAAGGTCTCTCAATAGGAAAACCAAGAAAAAAAATGAAAAGAAGTGAGAAATTCGAAATTTCATTTTCTTATAATTTCAGCCTTAAACTTGCATACATGAAAATATATAATATCCAGGTTAGAAAAATATGTGTTCGAAAAATTATAGTTGAAACCTTATAGGGATGTATAAATTATATTTTAGTTAAAAATATGCGATACATCTTAATCACGCGATCAAATTGACTATTAAAGTATGATGAAAAGATATATTATATCCGGGTTAAATGCTGCCATATGATAAAGAGTACCCCCGAAAAAATCTGATTGGAATAATTTATACCCGTTTGCAGGGATCTCTAAAGGAACTCCCCAATTTTTCGAACTTTATTCTCAAAGTAATAATGTGGGAGGGGGTATATAGACGTTGGGATGAAGATATATGAAATCGAGATGAAAACGTCTGAAAAAGACTTTTCTTTTTCCCGTCGTCTTGAGAAGGGAAAATGAAGATTCGAGCACAGAAAAGAGAGAATCCTAAAGAAATCATCCGATAAATTCGGTTATCCCGGATTTTCGAGATTCGAGGACTTAATCCTGAAGGAAAGAGATCTGATTGAAAGCCCCCTTTAAAAGTACGCCAAGCTCAGCTTCTTCGTCGTTGATTTAACAAAGAAATGAGCCCTTTAAAGTGGAAACAAAAACGGGGTTACTAAGGGACCAGTGAACTTGAAACTTAAAAAAAAAAGAAAAAGAAAAAACGTAAAAATGGAAAATTTTCATCTGACTTTAACAGAAAGTAGGCGGAGCCAGAAATAACTTGTAGTTAGGCCTTCAACCCAGACCAAAATAAAGTTCCTGCTTGGAAAAATGCAAGACTTCCAAATAGAGTAAGGAAAATTAGCATATTGCTAGAGAGTGGAATTTTTTGGAAGGAAAAGAAGAAAAGGAAAGAAAATCCCTATAAAGTCAATTTCAGCGCATATTCAGGATCTCCATTCTTTGAATCGCGTATAATCAAATCTGGCGGTTCAAATTTTATTCAGGGAAAATGATTTGAATTTTGTCACATGTTTAAATATAGCCTTGAAAAGTCGGCTGATATAATTTTTATTTACTCTTTTTTTTAAATTGGTAAAAATCGATAATACACATGAAATAAAGGGTTGTTTTGGCAAATTTAGCTGAAAACGATCAAATCTTAGGCGAAATTTATTAAAAATCGCGCATAAAACATGAATTTTGCTGAAGGCGAGAGAGGGAGATGAGAATCCGGCTGGCATAAATAAAATAAAATCGGGACTCAGATAAGATCACATTCTGCCACATGGACTGAGGCATTATTTTCGTCATTTAACATTTTCACGATTTCCCTAGCCCCGTGAACTTTACTTCGCGTTCTTGCATTTCATTTTTTCTTCTCATTTCTCTAAATTTCTCCCTATTTTTTCCGGATTTTTCATCACTTTTGCAGGAAAATCTCCCCTTCTACTGACCTTTGAAATAGTAGTAGTAGTATTTTCCAATCTCACGTTTTTTTCCTTCATCTAACAATTTTTCCCAACTACCATTTGAAATAGCGTGTTTGCGTTATTTCGTTATTCAGCGTCCATGACCTTACTCCAATCCCCTCCTTACAGCATTTTTCACGCAATTTGATCGATTTTATCTACCACATATTCTATCGGAAAATTTTTTCATCATCATATTTTGTTCCCAACTTTTTCCCATAATTGTCCCCAGATGTTCCCAAAATGTTCCCGTTTTCTTAAAATGGCATGATCTTCACGTGTTTTTCGCCTGAAACGTTCATTTTGTCTATCGGTCAAATCGTCTGGCCTGATTTTTCAAATTTCCCACTGGCAAAATGAGATGTTTGGCTGGAAATCGAAAGGTTGGAAATTATGCCGAACGGATTTTAATTGCTATGTTTTAACATGGGGAGAGATTTTTTGTCGGACTGTCTAAGATTGAACATCACCTGAGGTTGTTTCACATTGGAATTTTCATTTGTTATCACCTCATTGTTGTGAGTGAATAAATCGTGTCATTTTGACAATGTTTGCACAACATTCGGTGAAACTTTAAATTTTCGATTTTGTTTTCTGAAAGCGGCAATTACTATATGATGAGATGACGTTCGGTATAATTAGAGGTAGGACGAAATAGTGTGGGAAAGATAGGTCTCGTCATCTCGTCAAATAGCAGTTGCCTCTGAAATCCACAGAAAATTTTGATATTTTTTGTTTCAAAATCCATTAAGATTTCGAAAACATACAGTTTTTCGTGAATGTGATTTTTCGCCTTTTTCTCAAAAAGACATGATGCAAAGCTCTATTCTCTATAGGTCATCGATGAAAGAAAGAAGGAGAAAAATGAGAGACGACAGAGAGAAATGCGAAAACGAGACTATCGATCCACAAGCATTTTTGACACGCATAGAGCGGTTTTGAATTCTCACCGGACTTTGAAAAGCCCTGCGAAATTTAGCATTTATCATCCGAATTTCAAAAAATCACGATTTTTATGTGAATGACTGACTACTTGAGACAATAAAAGGAGTTTCTTTCTCCTTCCTCCTGTGAGCCTCGGGTGCGCGAGAGGCGAGCATTTATTCGCTATACGTTCATTTATTTTCTTTTCGTTTTTCTCGTTTTTAAAGGTAATTATCGATAGTTAGC